>CM056384.1:24992083-26398861 GCA_029718625.1 Synaphobranchus kaupii
CCAACTGGAGAAAGACCACACCGTAACTCACTTGCTCTGATACGGATGGTAAAAGCTCCACGGATTGGTTCTTTTCTTTCCACTCTTTCTGCACATTTCTGGAATGATAAAGCCCTTAGGACAGGCATCTGGGGACAGTCGCAGTGAAGGTCAAGGCATGTCCCATTGTGCTTAGACTACAGTTTCAGAAGGCACTCTCCCCGGTCAATTGAACCACAGCAAACCTTTAAGAGCAATGCGGATCTCTGTTTGTCTCTTTTCGAAGACTGTGGATCACAGCAAACTGCAACAGCCTGAGCTGAAACAGACACATAACATTCAGAGTATCGTCCGTTCTTAACACTTGTAGCAGAAGAAAATACAGGCTGTGGAGTAGAGCGGGCTCACTGTATCAATGAGGGGTACGGTTGACTATTGTAGATCGAGTGTTTGTTATGACTTTCCAAGTAATTACTTATCCAGTGTACCAGAAGATTTGCAGAAGTCTGGCGTAAACAACGGGAAGAGGGCCAGGCCAACAGTGATGTGAATGTGGAGGAGCAGGAGTCTGCGGCAAATCCAACAAGATTGCCAGAGCACATGAAACAGGTGCTGAGCATGAAAAAGCATTCCCTGACCGGGAATCGAACCCGGGCCGCGGCGGTGAGAGCGCCGAATCCTAACCACTAGACCACCAGGGAAGGAGCGCAGCGTTTCTGTTTAGCGTAGGGTCTTTGTTCCAAATTTCATAATCCAAGACGACAGCCCTGGATTATGCCGATGCAAAGCCGAACATTTCAGACGTCCTGGTGGCTGAAGAGCACAGAAAGGGATTTGAACCATTAACCAAGTGCCCGGAAGTTTCATAGCAGCTGACGTTATTGTCCTTTTGAAAAAAATTGAACGGGAGGGCTTGTTATTCACTGAACAACGGATTCATGCGCCAGCCGGGAATCGAACCCGGGTCACAAGAATGGGAATCTTGCATGATACCCCTACACTACTGGCACTTAAGCTGCAGCACCCATAGTTCCATCATAAAGTTACTTGCTTGAAACCTGTTCCAGAACACAGCTGACGAATGCTATGATATAATTTGTGGCAAAAACACATACTTTGGATGCATGTTTGAGAAATTTTTTATTGTTTCTTTTGTCCTTTTTTAATCTCATGTTAAAGGACAGAAACGAAGCTACAAAAGCAGGTATTATTTGATGAGATTGAGTAAGTATTTTTACACCTAGGACTGGTTGATTAATTGTTTTTGCAAAACACACTTTTCAGAAAACTAGCTTCATAGATTTGTAGCTGATTCTACCCTTTCTCATCATAAAATACACCCTCAAATCAGGAACAATTGTATCCAATTGAAATGTCATATTTGAGCAGTCCCTTATCCAGTGCATGCTATGATTTTGAATATGTTTGATTACGATAGTGATTGAACCATACATTTGTAAAAATATCAAAAAAATACATCTGAAGTTTAACCTCTGCTTTACCTCTAAAACCAACTCCTCTCCCGGTTTAAGATAACAGTAATGTTTCAAGGAGTGCCCCTAAATTGTGATAGACCTCACCAACAGGTACTTACTT
Organism: Synaphobranchus kaupii; assembly: GCA_029718625.1. Taxonomy (NCBI): domain Eukaryota; kingdom Metazoa; phylum Chordata; class Actinopteri; order Anguilliformes; family Synaphobranchidae; genus Synaphobranchus; species Synaphobranchus kaupii. The sequence continues at coordinate 24,993,659 of CM056384.1, forward strand.
CTGGCCAAGTAGCTATCCCACAATACATTGCATATGAATGCTTGGAGGAAAATGCCTCCCCGCTGTCTCTTTTGTCTGCCCCCAAACTAACTTGCGACAGAATCTTGGAGGACTACTGGACCCGCTGTATATCTTCAAGTTGCAGATGACGCTTGTTTTTCTGATCATGTTTGTCAAGTGGGACATAAGGCACAAAACCCTGCTGTTTTCAATGCTCTTGGCATTGATTCAAGGAGATTAATCCCATGTTATCTGAAAAATATTATGGATCTTCACTGGGAGTATGAAATAGAACCTAATTCAGCCTATACTTAAGCTATTGGTTAGATAGCTATTGTAAAGTGTGCAGCCATACATCATGAAATTCAAATAAAGATTTAAAAAAATGTTTCCCAATCCTTTCCGTTCTTTAGCCAACCTTCTGATTGTGCATGCAGTCAGCTGTCTGATTGTCCATTATGACCGGATAGTGATTTTGCAACGTTTGCTTGCTTCTCCTGTGGAAAGTTGAGTGCCAGGCATGTACCTCCAGTGCGCGTCGCTTCTTGACGGACCAGCCTCACCTTCGATAGCTCAGTTGGTAGAGGGGAGGACTGTAGTTGTAATCGTAGCCATCCTTAGGTCGCTGGTTCAAATCCGGCTCGAAGGAGTGTGTCTTTTTTCTTAGCCCAGCCACAAAAAAATCTGCTACTTATACTTACCACTAATGCTCAAGCAAGCCAACTGGAGAAAGACCCACACCGTAACTCACTTGCTCTGATACGGATGGTAAAAGCTCCACGGATTGCTTCTTTTCTTTCCACTCTTTCTGCACATTTCTGGAATGATAAAGCCCTTAGGACAGGCATCTGGGGACAGTCGCAGTGAAGGTCAAGGCATGTCCCATTGTGCTTAGACTACAGTTTCAGAAGGCACTCTCCCCGGTCAATTGAACCGCAGCAAACCTTTAAGAGCAATGCGGATCTCTGTTTGTCTCTTTTCGAAGACTGTAGATCACAGCAAACTGCAACAGCCTGAGCTGAAACAGACACATAACATTCAGAGTATCGTCCGTTCTTAACACTTGTAGCAGAAGAAAATACAGGCTGTGGAGTAGAGCGGGCTCACTGTATCAATGAGGGGTACGGTTGACTATTGTAGATCGAGTGTTTGTTATGACTTTCCAAGTAATTACTTATCCAGTGTACCAGAAGATTTGCAGAAGTCTGGCGTAAACAACGGGAAGAGGGCCAGGCCAACAGTGATGTGAATGTGGAGGAGCAGGAGTCTGCGGCAAATCCAACAAGATTGCCAGAGCACATGAAACAGGTGCTGAGCATGAAAAAGCATTCCCTGACCGGGAATCGAACCCGGGCCGCGGCGGTGAGAGCGCCGAATCCTAACCACTAGACCACCAGGGAAGGAGCGCAGCGTTTCTGTTTAGCGTAGGGTCTTTGTTCCAAATTTCATAATCCAAGACGACAGCCTGGATTATGCCGATGCAAAGCCGAACATTTCAGACGTCCTGGTGGCGGAAGAGCACAGAAAGGGATTTGAACCATTAACCAAGTGCCCGGAAGTTTCATAGCAGCTGACGTTATTGTCCTTTTGAAAAAAATTGAACGGGAGGGCTTGTTATTCACTGAACAACGGATTCATGCGCCAGCCGGGAATCGAACCCGGGTCACAAGAATGGGAATCTTGCATGATACCCCTACACTACTGGCACTTAAGCTGCAGCACCCATAGTTCCATCATAAAGTTACTTGCTTGAAACCTGTTCCAGAACACAGCTGACGAATGCTATGATATAATTTGTGGCAAAACACATACTTTGGATGCATGTTTGAGAAATTTTTTATTGTTTCTTTTGTCCTTTTTTAATCTCATGTTAAAGGACAGAAACGAAGCTACAAAAGCAGGTATTATTTGATGAGATTGAGTAAGTATTTTTACACCTAGGACTGGTTGATTAATTGTTTTTGCAAAACACACTTTTCAGAAAACTAGCTTCATAGATTTGTAGCTGATTCTACCCTTTCTCATCATAAAATACACCCTCAAATCAGGAACAATTGTATCCAATTGAAATGTCATATTTGAGCAGTCCCTTATCCAGTGCATGCTATGATTTTGAATATGTTTGATTACGATAGTGATTGAACCATACATTTGTAAAAATATCAAAAAAATACATCTGAAGTTTAACCTCTGCTTTACCTCTAAAACCAACTCCTCTCCCGGTTTAAGATAACAGTAATGTTTCAAGGAGTGCCCCTAAATTGTGATAGACCTCACCAACAGGTACTTACTTCTGGCCAAGTAGCTATCCCACAATACATTGCATATGAATGCTTGGAGGAAAATGCCTCCCCGCTGTCTCTTTTGTCTGCCCCCAAACTAACTTGCGACAGAATCTTGGAGGACTACTGGACCCGCTGTATATCTTCAAGTTGCAGATGACGCTTGTTTTTCTGATCATGTTTGTCAAGTGGGACATAAGGCACAAAACCCTGCTGTTTTCAATGCTCTTGGCATTGATTCAAGGAGATTAATCCCATGTTATCTGAAAAATATTATGGATCTTCACTGGGAGTATGAAATAGAACCTAATTCAGCCTATACTTAAGCAATTGGTTAGATAGCTACTGTAAAGTGTGCAGCCATACATCATGAAATTCAAATAAAGATTTTAAAAAAATGTTTCCCAATCCTTTCCGTTCTTTAGCCAACCTTCTGATTGTGCATGCAGTCAGCTGTCTGATTGTCCATTATGACCGGATAGTGATTTTGCAACGTTTGCTTGCTTCTCCTGTGGAAAGTTTGAGTGCCAGGCATGTACCTCCAGTGCGCGTCGCTTCTTGACGGACCAGCCTCACCTTCGATAGCTCAGTTGGTAGAGCGGAGGACTGTAGTTGTAATCGTAGCCATCCTTAGGTCGCTGGTTCAAATCCGGCTCGAAGGAGTGTGTCTATTTTCTTAGCCCAGCCACAAAAAAATCTGCTACTTATCCTTACACTAATGCTCAAGCAAGCCAACTGGAGAAAGACCACACCGTAACTCACTTGCTCTGATACGGATGGTAAAAGCTCCACGGATTGGTTCTTTTCTTTCCACTCTTTCTGCACATTTCTGGAATGATAAAGCCCTTAGGACAGGCATCTGGGGACAGTCGCAGTGAAGGTCAAGGCATGTCCCATTGTGCTTAGACTACAGTTTCAGAAGGCACTCTCCCCGGTCAATTGAACCACAGCAAACCTTTAAGAGCAATGCGGATCTCTGTTTGTCTCTTTTCGAAGACTGTGGATCACAGCAAACTGCAACAGCCTGAGCTGAAACAGACACATAACATTCAGAGTATCGTCCGTTCTTAACACTTGTAGCAGAAGAAAATACAGGCTGTGGAGTAGAGCGGGCTCACTGTATCAATGAGGGGTACGGTTGACTATTGTAGATCGAGTGTTTGTTATGACTTTCCAAGTAATTACTTATCCAGTGTACCAGAAGATTTGCAGAAGTCTGGCGTAAACAACGGGAAGAGGGCCAGGCCAACAGTGATGTGAATGTGGAGGAGCAGGAGTCTGCGGCAAATCCAACAAGATTGCCAGAGCACATGAAACAGGTGCTGAGCATGAAAAAGCATTCCCTGACCGGGAATCGAACCCGGGCCGCGGCGGTGAGAGCGCCGAATCCTAACCACTAGACCACCAGGGAAGGAGCGCAGCGTTTCTGTTTAGCGTAGGGTCTTTGTTCCAAATTTCATAATCCAAGACGACAGCCTGGATTATGCCGATGCAAAGCCGAACATTTCAGACGTCCTGGTGGCTGAAGAGCACAGAAAGGGATTTGAACCATTAACCAAGTGCCCGGAAGTTTCATAGCAGCTGACGTTATTGTCCTTTTGAAAAAAATTGAACGGGAGGGCTTGTTATTCACTGAACAACGGATTCATGCGCCAGCCGGGAATCGAACCCGGGTCACAAGAATGGGAATCTTGCATGATACCCCTACACTACTGGCACTTAAGCTGCAGCACCCATAGTTCCATCATAAAGTTACTTGCTTGAAACCTGTTCCAGAACACAGCTGACGAATGCTATGATATAATTTGTGGCAAAACACATACTTTGGATGCATGTTTGAGAAATTTTTTATTGTTTCTTTTGTCCTTTTTTAATCTCATGTTAAAGGACAGAAACGAAGCTACAAAAGCAGGTATTATTTGATGAGATTGAGTAAGTATTTTTACACCTAGGACTGGTTGATTAATTGTTTTTGCAAAACACACTTTTCAGAAAACTAGCTTCATAGATTTGTAGCTGATTCTACCCTTTCTCATCATAAAATACACCCTCAAATCAGGAACAATTGTATCCAATTGAAATGTCATATTTGAGCAGTCCCTTATCCAGTGCATGCTATGATTTTGAATATGTTTGATTACGATAGTGATTGAACCATACATTTGTAAAAATATCAAAAAAATACATCTGAAGTTTAACCTCTGCTTTACCTCTAAAACCAACTCCTCTCCCGGTTTAAGATAACAGTAATGTTTCAAGGAGTGCCCCTAAATTGTGATAGACCTCACCAACAGGTACTTACTTCTGGCCAAGTAGCTATCCCACAATACATTGCATATGAATGCTTGGAGGAAAATGCCTCCCCGCTGTCTCTTTTGTCTGCCCCCAAACTAACTTGCGACAGAATCTTGGAGGACTACTGGACCCGCTGTATATCTTCAAGTTGCAGATGACGCTTGTTTTTCTGATCATGTTTGTCAAGTGGGACATAAGGCACAAAACCCTGCTGTTTTCAATGCTCTTGGCATTGATTCAAGGAGATTAATCCCATGTTATCTGAAAAATATTATGGATCTTCACTGGGAGTATGAAATAGAACCTAATTCAGCCTATACTTAAGCAATTGGTTAGATAGCTACTGTAAAGTGTGCAGCCATACATCATGAAATTCAAATAAAGATTTTAAAAAAATGTTTCCCAATCCTTTCCGTTCTTTAGCCAACCTTCTGATTGTGCATGCAGTCAGCTGTCTGATTGTCCATTATGACCGGATAGTGATTTTGCAACGTTTGCTTGCTTCTCCTGTGGAAAGTTTGAGTGCCAGGCATGTACCTCCAGTGCGCGTCGCTTCTTGACGGACCAGCCTCACCTTCGATAGCTCAGTTGGTAGAGCGGAGGACTGTAGTTGTAATCGTAGCCATCCTTAGGTCGCTGGTTCAAATCCGGCTCGAAGGAGTGTGTCTTTTTTCTTAGCCCAGCCACAAAAAAATCTGCTACTTATCCTTACACTAATGCTCAAGCAAGCCAACTGGAGAAAGACCACACCGTAACTCACTTGCTCTGATACGGATGGTAAAAGCTCCACGGATTGGTTCTTTTCTTTCCACTCTTTCTGCACATTTCTGGAATGATAAAGCCCTTAGGACAGGCATCTGGGGACAGTCGCAGTGAAGGTCAAGGCATGTCCCATTGTGCTTAGACTACAGTTTCAGAAGGCACTCTCCCCGGTCAATTGAACCACAGCAAACCTTTAAGAGCAATGCGGATCTCTGTTTGTCTCTTTTCGAAGACTGTGGATCACAGCAAACTGCAACAGCCTGAGCTGAAACAGACACATAACATTCAGAGTATCGTCCGTTCTTAACACTTGTAGCAGAAGAAAATACAGGCTGTGGAGTAGAGCGGGCTCACTGTATCAATGAGGGGTACGGTTGACTATTGTAGATCGAGTGTTTGTTATGACTTTCCAAGTAATTACTTATCCAGTGTACCAGAAGATTTGCAGAAGTCTGGCGTAAACAACGGGAAGAGGGCCAGGCCAACAGTGATGTGAATGTGGAGGAGCAGGAGTCTGCGGCAAATCCAACAAGATTGCCAGAGCACATGAAACAGGTGCTGAGCATGAAAAAGCATTCCCTGACCGGGAATCGAACCCGGGCCGCGGCGGTGAGAGCGCCGAATCCTAACCACTAGACCACCAGGGAAGGAGCGCAGCGTTTCTGTTTAGCGTAGGGTCTTTGTTCCAAATTTCATAATCCAAGACGACAGCCTGGATTATGCCGATGCAAAGCCGAACATTTCAGACGTCCTGGTGGCTGAAGAGCACAGAAAGGGATTTGAACCATTAACCAAGTGCCCGGAAGTTTCATAGCAGCTGACGTTATTGTCCTTTTGAAAAAAATTGAACGGGAGGGCTTGTTATTCACTGAACAACGGATTCATGCGCCAGCCGGGAATCGAACCCGGGTCACAAGAATGGGAATCTTGCATGATACCCCTACACTACTGGCACTTAAGCTGCAGCACCCATAGTTCCATCATAAAGTTACTTGCTTGAAACCTGTTCCAGAACACAGCTGACGAATGCTATGATATAATTTGTGGCAAAACACATACTTTGGATGCATGTTTGAGAAATTTTTTATTGTTTCTTTTGTCCTTTTTTAATCTCATGTTAAAGGACAGAAACGAAGCTACAAAAGCAGGTATTATTTGATGAGATTGAGTAAGTATTTTTACACCTAGGACTGGTTGATTAATTGTTTTTGCAAAACACACTTTTCAGAAAACTAGCTTCATAGATTTGTAGCTGATTCTACCCTTTCTCATCATAAAATACACCCTCAAATCAGGAACAATTGTATCCAATTGAAATGTCATATTTGAGCAGTCCCTTATCCAGTGCATGCTATGATTTTGAATATGTTTGATTACGATAGTGATTGAACCATACATTTGTAAAAATATCAAAAAAATACATCTGAAGTTTAACCTCTGCTTTACCTCTAAAACCAACTCCTCTCCCGGTTTAAGATAACAGTAATGTTTCAAGGAGTGCCCCTAAATTGTGATAGACCTCACCAACAGGTACTTACTTCTGGCCAAGTAGCTATCCCACAATACATTGCATATGAATGCTTGGAGGAAAATGCCTCCCCGCTGTCTCTTTTGTCTGCCCCCAAACTAACTTGCGACAGAATCTTGGAGGACTACTGGACCCGCTGTATATCTTCAAGTTGCAGATGACGCTTGTTTTTCTGATCATGTTTGTCAAGTGGGACATAAGGCACAAAACCCTGCTGTTTTCAATGCTCTTGGCATTGATTCAAGGAGATTAATCCCATGTTATCTGAAAAATATTATGGATCTTCACTGGGAGTATGAAATAGAACCTAATTCAGCCTATACTTAAGCAATTGGTTAGATAGCTACTGTAAAGTGTGCAGCCATACATCATGAAATTCAAATAAAGATTTTAAAAAAATGTTTCCCAATCCTTTCCGTTCTTTAGCCAACCTTCTGATTGTGCATGCAGTCAGCTGTCTGATTGTCCATTATGACCGGATAGTGATTTTGCAACGTTTGCTTGCTTCTCCTGTGGAAAGTTTGAGTGCCAGGCATGTACCTCCAGTGCGCGTCGCTTCTTGACGGACCAGCCTCACCTTCGATAGCTCAGTTGGTAGAGCGGAGGACTGTAGTTGTAATCGTAGCCATCCTTAGGTCGCTGGTTCAAATCCGGCTCGAAGGAGTGTGTCTTTTTTCTTAGCCCAGCCACAAAAAAATCTGCTACTTATCCTTACACTAATGCTCAAGCAAGCCAACTGGAGAAAGACCACACCGTAACTCACTTGCTCTGATACGGATGGTAAAAGCTCCACGGATTGGTTCTTTTCTTTCCACTCTTTCTGCACATTTCTGGAATGATAAAGCCCTTAGGACAGGCATCTGGGGACAGTCGCAGTGAAGGTCAAGGCATGTCCCATTGTGCTTAGACTACAGTTTCAGAAGGCACTCTCCCCGGTCAATTGAACCACAGCAAACCTTTAAGAGCAATGCGGATCTCTGTTTGTCTCTTTTCGAAGACTGTGGATCACAGCAAACTGCAACAGCCTGAGCTGAAACAGACACATAACATTCAGAGTATCGTCCGTTCTTAACACTTGTAGCAGAAGAAAATACAGGCTGTGGAGTAGAGCGGGCTCACTGTATCAATGAGGGGTACGGTTGACTATTGTAGATCGAGTGTTTGTTATGACTTTCCAAGTAATTACTTATCCAGTGTACCAGAAGATTTGCAGAAGTCTGGCGTAAACAACGGGAAGAGGGCCAGGCCAACAGTGATGTGAATGTGGAGGAGCAGGAGTCTGCGGCAAATCCAACAAGATTGCCAGAGCACATGAAACAGGTGCTGAGCATGAAAAAGCATTCCCTGACCGGGAATCGAACCCGGGCCGCGGCGGTGAGAGCGCCGAATCCTAACCACTAGACCACCAGGGAAGGAGCGCAGCGTTTCTGTTTAGCGTAGGGTCTTTGTTCCAAATTTCATAATCCAAGACGACAGCCTGGATTATGCCGATGCAAAGCCGAACATTTCAGACGTCCTGGTGGCTGAAGAGCACAGAAAGGGATTTGAACCATTAACCAAGTGCCCGGAAGTTTCATAGCAGCTGACGTTATTGTCCTTTTGAAAAAAATTGAACGGGAGGGCTTGTTATTCACTGAACAACGGATTCATGCGCCAGCCGGGAATCGAACCCGGGTCACAAGAATGGGAATCTTGCATGATACCCCTACACTACTGGCACTTAAGCTGCAGCACCCATAGTTCCATCATAAAGTTACTTGCTTGAAACCTGTTCCAGAACACAGCTGACGAATGCTATGATATAATTTGTGGCAAAACACATACTTTGGATGCATGTTTGAGAAATTTTGTATTGTTTCTTTTGTCCTTTTTTAATCTCATGTTAAAGGACAGAAACGAAGCTACAAAAGCAGGTATTATTTGATGAGATTGAGTAAGTATTTTTACACCTAGGACTGGTTGATTAATTGTTTTTGCAAAACACACTTTTCAGAAAACTAGCTTCATAGATTTGTAGCTGATTCTACCCTTTCTCATCATAAAATACACCCTCAAATCAGGAACAATTGTATCCAATTGAAATGTCATATTTGAGCAGTCCCTTATCCAGTGCATGCTATGATTTTGAATATGTTTGATTACGATAGTGATTGAACCATACATTTGTAAAAATATCAAAAAAATACATCTGAAGTTTAACCTCTGCTTTACCTCTAAAACCAACTCCTCTCCCGGTTTAAGATAACAGTAATGTTTCAAGGAGTGCCCCTAAATTGTGATAGACCTCACCAACAGGTACTTACTTCTGGCCAAGTAGCTATCCCACAATACATTGCATATGAATGCTTGGAGGAAAATGCCTCCCCGCTGTCTCTTTTGTCTGCCCCCAAACTAACTTGCGACAGAATCTTGGAGGACTACTGGACCCGCTGTATATCTTCAAGTTGCAGATGACGCTTGTTTTTCTGATCATGTTTGTCAAGTGGGACATAAGGCACAAAACCCTGCTGTTTTCAATGCTCTTGGCATTGATTCAAGGAGATTAATCCCATGTTATCTGAAAAATATTATGGATCTTCACTGGGAGTATGAAATAGAACCTAATTCAGCCTATACTTAAGCAATTGGTTAGATAGCTACTGTAAAGTGTGCAGCCATACATCATGAAATTCAAATAAAGATTTTAAAAAAATGTTTCCCAATCCTTTCCGTTCTTTAGCCAACCTTCTGATTGTGCATGCAGTCAGCTGTCTGATTGTCCATTATGACCGGATAGTGATTTTGCAACGTTTGCTTGCTTCTCCTGTGGAAAGTTTGAGTGCCAGGCATGTACCTCCAGTGCGCGTCGCTTCTTGACGGACCAGCCTCACCTTCGATAGCTCAGTTGGTAGAGCGGAGGACTGTAGTTGTAATCGTAGCCATCCTTAGGTCGCTGGTTCAAATCCGGCTCGAAGGAGTGTGTCTTTTTTCTTAGCCCAGCCACAAAAAAATCTGCTACTTATCCTTACACTAATGCTCAAGCAAGCCAACTGGAGAAAGACCACACCGTAACTCACTTGCTCTGATACGGATGGTAAAAGCTCCACGGATTGGTTCTTTTCTTTCCACTCTTTCTGCACATTTCTGGAATGATAAAGCCCTTAGGACAGGCATCTGGGGACAGTCGCAGTGAAGGTCAAGGCATGTCCCATTGTGCTTAGACTACAGTTTCAGAAGGCACTCTCCCCGGTCAATTGAACCACAGCAAACCTTTAAGAGCAATGCGGATCTCTGTTTGTCTCTTTTCGAAGACTGTGGATCACAGCAAACTGCAACAGCCTGAGCTGAAACAGACACATAACATTCAGAGTATCGTCCGTTCTTAACACTTGTAGCAGAAGAAAATACAGGCTGTGGAGTAGAGCGGGCTCACTGTATCAATGAGGGGTACGGTTGACTATTGTAGATCGAGTGTTTGTTATGACTTTCCAAGTAATTACTTATCCAGTGTACCAGAAGATTTGCAGAAGTCTGGCGTAAACAACGGGAAGAGGGCCAGGCCAACAGTGATGTGAATGTGGAGGAGCAGGAGTCTGCGGCAAATCCAACAAGATTGCCAGAGCACATGAAACAGGTGCTGAGCATGAAAAAGCATTCCCTGACCGGGAATCGAACCCGGGCCGCGGCGGTGAGAGCGCCGAATCCTAACCACTAGACCACCAGGGAAGGAGCGCAGCGTTTCCGATGCAAAGCCGAACATTTCAGACGTCCTGGTGGCGGAAGAGCACAGAAAGGGATTTGAACCATTAACCAAGTGCCCGGAAGTTTCATAGCAGCTGACGTTATTGTCCTTTTGAAAAAAATTGAACGGGAGGGCTTGTTATTCACTGAACAACGGATGCATGCGCCAGCCGGGAATCGAACCCGGGTCACAAGAATGGGAATCTTGCATGATACCCCTACACTACTGGCACTTAAGCTGCAGCACCCATAGTTCCATCATAAAGTTACTTGCTTGAAACCTGTTCCAGAACACAGCTGACGAATGCTATGATATCATTTGTGGCAAAACACATACTTTGGATGCATGTTTGAGAAATTTTTTATTGTTTCTTTTGTCCTTTTTTAATCTCATGTTAAAGGACAGAAACGAAGCTACAAAAGCAGGTATTATTTGATGAGATTGAGTAAGTATTTTTACACCTAGGACTGGTTGATTAATTGTTTTTGCAAAACACACTTTTCAGAAAACTAGCTTCATAGATTTGTAGCTGATTCTACCCTTTCTCATCATAAAATACACCCTCAAATCAGGAACAATTGTATCCAATTGAAATGTCATATTTGAGCAGTCCCTTATCCAGTGCATGCTATGATTTTGAATATGTTTGATTACGATAGTGATTGAACCATACATTTGTAAAAATATCAAAAAAATACATCTGAAGTTTAACCTCTGCTTTACCTCTAAAACCAACTCCTCTCCCGGTTTAAGATAACAGTAATGTTTCAAGGAGTGCCCCTAAATTGTGATAGACCTCACCAACAGGTACTTACTTCTGGCCAAGTAGCTATCCCACAATACATTGCATATGAATGCTTGGAGGAAAATGCCTCCCCGCTGTCTCTTTTGTCTGCCCCCAAACTAACTTGCGACAGAATCTTGGAGGACTACTGGACCCGCTGTATATCTTCAAGTTGCAGATGACGCTTGTTTTTCTGATCATGTTTGTCAAGTGGGACATAAGGCACAAAACCCTGCTGTTTTCAATGCTCTTGGCATTGATTCAAGGAGATTAATCCCATGTTATCTGAAAAATATTATGGATCTTCACTGGGAGTATGAAATAGAACCTAATTCAGCCTATACTTAAGCAATTGGTTAGATAGCTACTGTAAAGTGTGCAGCCATACATCATGAAATTCAAATAAAGATTTTAAAAAAATGTTTCCCAATCCTTTCCGTTCTTTAGCCAACCTTCTGATTGTGCATGCAGTCAGCTGTCTGATTGTCCATTATGACCGGATAGTGATTTTGCAACGTTTGCTTGCTTCTCCTGTGGAAAGTTTGAGTGCCAGGCATGTACCTCCAGTGCGCGTCGCTTCTTGACGGACCAGCCTCACCTTCGATAGCTCAGTTGGTAGAGCGGAGGACTGTAGTTGTAATCGTAGCCATCCTTAGGTCGCTGGTTCAAATCCGGCTCGAAGGAGTGTGTCTTTTTTCTTAGCCCAGCCACAAAAAAATCTGCTACTTATCCTTACACTAATGCTCAAGCAAGCCAACTGGAGAAAGACCACACCGTAACTCACTTGCTCTGATACGGATGGTAAAAGCTCCACGGATTGGTTCTTTTCTTTCCACTCTTTCTGCACATTTCTGGAATGATAAAGCCCTTAGGACAGGCATCTGGGGACAGTCGCAGTGAAGGTCAAGGCATGTCCCATTGTGCTTAGACTACAGTTTCAGAAGGCACTCTCCCCGGTCAATTGAACCACAGCAAACCTTTAAGAGCAATGCGGATCTCTGTTTGTCTCTTTTCGAAGACTGTGGATCACAGCAAACTGCAACAGCCTGAGCTGAAACAGACACATAACATTCAGAGTATCGTCCGTTCTTAACACTTGTAGCAGAAGAAAATACAGGCTGTGGAGTAGAGCGGGCTCACTGTATCAATGAGGGGTACGGTTGACTATTGTAGATCGAGTGTTTGTTATGACTTTCCAAGTAATTACTTATCCAGTGTACCAGAAGATTTGCAGAAGTCTGGCGTAAACAACGGGAAGAGGGCCAGGCCAACAGTGATGTGAATGTGGAGGAGCAGGAGTCTGCGGCAAATCCAACAAGATTGCCAGAGCACATGAAACAGGTGCTGAGCATGAAAAAGCATTCCCTGACCGGGAATCGAACCCGGGCCGCGGCGGTGAGAGCGCCGAATCCTAACCACTAGACCACCAGGGAAGGAGCGCAGCGTTTCTGTTTAGCGTAGGGTCTTTGTTCCAAATTTCATAATCCAAGACGACAGCCTGGATTATGCCGATGCAAAGCCGAACATTTCAGACGTCCTGGTGGCTGAAGAGCACAGAAAGGGATTTGAACCATTAACTAAGTGCCCGGAAGTTTCATAGCAGCTGACGTTATTGTCCTTTTGAAAAAAATTGAACGGGAGGGCTTGTTATTCACTGAACAACGGATTCATGCGCCAGCCGGGAATCGAACCCGGGTCACAAGAATGGGAATCTTGCATGATACCCCTACACTACTGGCACTTAAGCTGCAGCACCCATAGTTCCATCATAAAGTTACTTGCTTGAAACCTGTTCCAGAACACAGCTGACGAATGCTATGATATAATTTGTGGCAAAACACATACTTTGGATGCATGTTTGAGAAATTTTTTATTGTTTCTTTTGTCCTTTTTTAATCTCATGTTAAAGGACAGAAACGAAGCTACAAAAGCAGGTATTATTTGATGAGATTGAGTAAGTATTTTTACACCTAGGACTGGTTGATTAATTGTTTTTGCAAAACACACTTTTCAGAAAACTAGCTTCATAGATTTGTAGCTGATTCTACCCTTTCTCATCATAAAATACACCCTCAAATCAGGAACAATTGTATCCAATTGAAATGTCATATTTGAGCAGTCCCTTATCCAGTGCATGCTATGATTTTGAATATGTTTGATTACGATAGTGATTGAACCATACATTTGTAAAAATATCAAAAAAATACATCTGAAGTTTAACCTCTGCTTTACCTCTAAAACCAACTCCTCTCCCGGTTTAAGATAACAGTAATGTTTCAAGGAGTGCCCCTAAATTGTGATAGACCTCACCAACAGGTACTTACTTCTGGCCAAGTAGCTATCCCACAATACATTGCATATGAATGCTTGGAGGAAAATGCCTCCCCGCTGTCTCTTTTGTCTGCCCCCAAACTAACTTGCGACAGAATCTTGGAGGACTACTGGACCCGCTGTATATCTTCAAGTTGCAGATGACGCTTGTTTTTCTGATCATGTTTGTCAAGTGGGACATAAGGCACAAAACCCTGCTGTTTTCAATGCTCTTGGCATTGATTCAAGGAGATTAATCCCATGTTATCTGAAAAATATTATGGATCTTCACTGGGAGTATGAAATAGAACCTAATTCAGCCTATACTTAAGCAATTGGTTAGATAGCTACTGTAAAGTGTGCAGCCATACATCATGAAATTCAAATAAAGATTTTAAAAAAATGTTTCCCAATCCTTTCCGTTCTTTAGCCAACCTTCTGATTGTGCATGCAGTCAGCTGTCTGATTGTCCATTATGACCGGATAGTGATTTTGCAACGTTTGCTTGCTTCTCCTGTGGAAAGTTTGAGTGCCAGGCATGTACCTCCAGTGCGCGTCGCTTCTTGACGGACCAGCCTCACCTTCGATAGCTCAGTTGGTAGAGCGGAGGACTGTAGTTGTAATCGTAGCCATCCTTAGGTCGCTGGTTCAAATCCGGCTCGAAGGAGTGTGTCTTTTTTCTTAGCCCAGCCACAAAAAAATCTGCTACTTATCCTTACACTAATGCTCAAGCAAGCCAACTGGAGAAAGACCACACCGTAACTCACTTGCTCTGATACGGATGGTAAAAGCTCCACGGATTGGTTCTTTTCTTTCCACTCTTTCTGCACATTTCTGGAATGATAAAGCCCTTAGGACAGGCATCTGGGGACAGTCGCAGTGAAGGTCAAGGCATGTCCCATTGTGCTTAGACTACAGTTTCAGAAGGCACTCTCCCCGGTCAATTGAACCACAGCAAACCTTTAAGAGCAATGCGGATCTCTGTTTGTCTCTTTTCGAAGACTGTGGATCACAGCAAACTGCAACAGCCTGAGCTGAAACAGACACATAACATTCAGAGTATCGTCCGTTCTTAACACTTGTAGCAGAAGAAAATACAGGCTGTGGAGTAGAGCGGGCTCACTGTATCAATGAGGGGTACGGTTGACTATTGTAGATCGAGTGTTTGTTATGACTTTCCAAGTAATTACTTATCCAGTGTACCAGAAGATTTGCAGAAGTCTGGCGTAAACAACGGGAAGAGGGCCAGGCCAACAGTGATGTGAATGTGGAGGAGCAGGAGTCTGCGGCAAATCCAACAAGATTGCCAGAGCACATGAAACAGGTGCTGAGCATGAAAAAGCATTCCCTGACCGGGAATCGAACCCGGGCCGCGGCGGTGAGAGCGCCGAATCCTAACCACTAGACCACCAGGGAAGGAGCGCAGCGTTTCTGTTTAGCGTAGGGTCTTTGTTCCAAATTTCATAATCCAAGACGACAGCCTGGATTATGCCGATGCAAAGCCGAACATTTCAGACGTCCTGGTGGCTGAAGAGCACAGAAAGGGATTTGAACCATTAACCAAGTGCCCGGAAGTTTCATAGCAGCTGACGTTATTGTCCTTTTGAAAAAAATTGAACGGGAGGGCTTGTTATTCACTGAACAACGGATTCATGCGCCAGCCGGGAATCGAACCCGGGTCACAAGAATGGGAATCTTGCATGATACCCCTACACTACTGGCACTTAAGCTGCAGCACCCATAGTTCCATCATAAAGTTACTTGCTTGAAACCTGTTCCAGAACACAGCTGACGAATGCTATGATATAATTTGTGGCAAAACACATACTTTGGATGCATGTTTGAGAAATTTTTTATTGTTTCTTTTGTCCTTTTTTAATCTCATGTTAAAGGACAGAAACGAAGCTACAAAAGCAGGTATTATTTGATGAGATTGAGTAAGTATTTTTACACCTAGGACTGGTTGATTAATTGTTTTTGCAAAACACACTTTTCAGAAAACTAGCTTCATAGATTTGTAGCTGATTCTACCCTTTCTCATCATAAAATACACCCTCAAATCAGGAACAATTGTATCCAATTGAAATGTCATATTTGAGCAGTCCCTTATCCAGTGCATGCTATGATTTTGAATATGTTTGATTACGATAGTGATTGAACCATACATTTGTAAAAATATCAAAAAAATACATCTGAAGTTTAACCTCTGCTTTACCTCTAAAACCAACTCCTCTCCCGGTTTAAGATAACAGTAATGTTTCAAGGAGTGCCCCTAAATTGTGATAGACCTCACCAACAGGTACTTACTTCTGGCCAAGTAGCTATCCCACAATACATTGCATATGAATGCTTGGAGGAAAATGCCTCCCCGCTGTCTCTTTTGTCTGCCCCCAAACTAACTTGCGACAGAATCTTGGAGGACTACTGGACCCGCTGTATATCTTCAAGTTGCAGATGACGCTTGTTTTTCTGATCATGTTTGTCAAGTGGGACATAAGGCACAAAACCCTGCTGTTTTCAATGCTCTTGGCATTGATTCAAGGAGATTAATCCCATGTTATCTGAAAAATATTATGGATCTTCACTGGGAGTATGAAATAGAACCTAATTCAGCCTACACTTAAGCAATTGGTTAGATAGCTACTGTAAAGTGTGCAGCCATACATCATGAAATTCAAATAAAGATTTTAAAAAAATGTTTCCCAATCCTTTCCGTTCTTTAGCCAACCTTCTGATTGTGCATGCAGTCAGCTGTCTGATTGTCCATTATGACCGGATAGTGATTTTGCAACGTTTGCTTGCTTCTCCTGTGGAAAGTTTGAGTGCCAGGCATGTACCTCCAGTGCGCGTCGCTTCTTGACGGACCAGCCTCACCTTCGATAGCTCTGTTGGTAGAGCGGAGGACTGTAGTTGTAATCGTAGCCATCCTTAGGTCGCTGGTTCAAATCCGGCTCGAAGGAGTGTGTCGTTTTTCTTAGCCCAGCCACAAAAAAATCTGCTACTTATACTTACACTAATGCTCAAGCAAGCCAACTGGAGAAAGACCACACCGTAACTCACTTGCTCTGATACGGATGGTAAAAGCTCCACGGATTGGTTCTTTTCTTTCCACTCTTTCTGCACATTTCTGGAATGATAAAGCCCTTAGGACAGGCATCTGGGGACAGTCGCAGTGAAGGTCAAGGCATGTCCCATTGTGCTTAGACTACAGTTTCAGAAGGCACTCTCCCCGGTCAATTGAACCACAGCAAACCTTTAAGAGCAATGTGGATCTCTGTTTGTCTTTTTTCGAAGACTGTAGATCACAGCAAACTGCAACAGCCTGAGCTGAAACAGACACATAACATTCAGAGTATCATCCGTTCTTAACACTTGTAGCAGAAGAAAATACAGGCTGTGGAGTAGAGCGGGCTCACTGTATCAATGAGGGGTACGGTTGACTATTGTAGATCGAGTGTTTGTTATGACTTTCCAAGTAATTACTTATCCAGTGTACCAGAAGATTTGCAGAAGTCTGGCGTAAACAACGGGAAGAGGGCCAGGCCAACAGTGATGTGAATGTGGAGGAGCAGGAGTCTGCGGCAAATCCAACAAGATTGCCAGAGCACATGAAACAGGTGCTGAGCATGAAAAAGCATTCCCTGACCGGGAATCGAACCCGGGCCGCGGCGGTGAGAGCGCCGAATCCTAACCACTAGACCACCAGGGAAGGAGCGCAGCGTTTCCGATGCAAAGCCGAACATTTCAGACGTCCTGGTGGCGGAAGAGCACAGAAAGGGATTTGAACCATTAACCAAGTGCCCGGAAGTTTCATAGCAGCTGACGTTATTGTCCTTTTGAAAAAAATTGAACGGGAGGGCTTGTTATTCACTGAACAACGGATGCATGCGCCAGCCGGGAATCGAACCCGGGTCACAAGAATGGGAATCTTGCATGATACCCCTACACTACTGGCACTTAAGCTGCAGCACCCATAGTTCCATCATAAAGTTACTTGCTTGAAACCTGTTCCAGAACACAGCTGACGAATGCTATGATATCATTTGTGGCAAAACACATACTTTGGATGCATGTTTGAGAAATTTTTTATTGTTTCTTTTGTCCTTTTTTAATCTCATGTTAAAGGACAGAAACGAAGCTACAAAAGCAGGTATTATTTGATGAGATTGAGTAAGTATTTTTACACCTAGGACTGGTTGATTAATTGTTTTTGCAAAACACACTTTTCAGAAAACTAGCTTCATAGATTTGTAGCTGATTCTACCCTTTCTCATCATAAAATACACCCTCAAATCAGGAACAATTGTATCCAATTGAAATGTCATATTTGAGCAGTCCCTTATCCAGTGCATGCTATGATTTTGAATATGTTTGATTACGATAGTGATTGAACCATACATTTGTAAAAATATCAAAAAAATACATCTGAAGTTTAACCTCTGCTTTACCTCTAAAACCAACTCCTCTCCCGGTTTAAGATAACAGTAATGTTTCAAGGAGTGCCCCTAAATTGTGATAGACCTCACCAACAGGTACTTACTTCTGGCCAAGTAGCTATCCCACAATACATTGCATATGAATGCTTGGAGGAAAATGCCTCCCCGCTGTCTCTTTTGTCTGCCCCCAAACTAACTTGCGACAGAATCTTGGAGGACTACTGGACCCGCTGTATATCTTCAAGTTGCAGATGACGCTTGTTTTTCTGATCATGTTTGTCAAGTGGGACATAAGGCACAAAACCCTGCTGTTTTCAATGCTCTTGGCATTGATTCAAGGAGATTAATCCCATGTTATCTGAAAAATATTATGGATCTTCACTGGGAGTATGAAATAGAACCTAATTCAGCCTATACTTAAGCTATTGGTTAGATAGCTATTGTAAAGTGTGCAGCCATACATCATGAAATTCAAATAAAGATTTAAAAAAATGTTTCCCAATCCTTTCCGTTCTTTAGCCAACCTTCTGATTGTGCATGCAGTCAGCTGTCTGATTGTCCATTATGACCGGATAGTGATTTTGCAACGTTTGCTTGCTTCTCCTGTGGAAAGTTTGAGTGCCAGGCATGTACCTCCAGTGCGCGTCGCATCTTGACGGACCAGCCTCACCTTCGATAGCTCAGTTGGTAGAGCGGAGGACTGTAGTTGTAATCGTAGCCATCCTTAGGTCGCTGGTTCAAATCCGGCTCGAAGGAGTGTGTCTTTTTTCTTAGCCCAGCCACAAAAAAATCTGCTACTTATACTTACACTAATGCTCAAGCAAGCCAACTGGAGAAAGACCACACCGTAACTCACTTGCTCTGATACGGATGGTAAAAGCTCCACGGATTGCTTCTTTTCTTTCCACTCTTTCTGCACATTTCTGGAATGATAAAGCCCTTAGGACAGGCATCTGGGGACAGTCGCAGTGAAGGTCAAGGCATGTCCCATTGTGCTTAGACTACAGTTTCAGAAGGCACTCTCCCCGGTCAATTGAACCGCAGCAAACCTTTAAGAGCAATGCGGATCTCTGTTTGTCTCTTTTCGAAGACTGTAGATCACAGCAAACTGCAACAGCCTGAGCTGAAACAGACACATAACATTCAGAGTATCATCCGTTCTTAACACTTGTAGCAGAAGAAAATACAGGCTGTGGAGTAGAGCGGGCTCACTGTATCAATGAGGGGTACGGTTGACTATTGTAGATCGAGTGTTTGTTATGACTTTCCAAGTAATTACTTATCCAGTGTACCAGAAGATTTGCAGAAGTCTGGCGTAAACAACGGGAAGAGGGCCAGGCCAACAGTGATGTGAATGTGGAGGAGCAGGAGTCTGCGGCAAATCCAACAAGATTGCCAGAGCACATGAAACAGGTGCTGAGCATGAAAAAGCATTCCCTGACCGGGAATCGAACCCGGGCCGCGGCGGTGAGAGCGCCGAATCCTAACCACTAGACCACCAGGGAAGGAGCGCAGCGTTTCTGTTTAGCGTAGGGTCTTTGTTCCAAATTTCATAATCCAAGACGACAGCCTGGATTATGCCGATGCAAAGCCGAACATTTCAGACGTCCTGGTGGCGGAAGAGCACAGAAAGGGATTTGAACCATTAACCAAGTGCCCGGAAGTTTCATAGCAGCTGACGTTATTGTCCTTTTGAAAAAAATTGAACGGGAGGGCTTGTTATTCACTGAACAAAGGATTCATGCGCCAGCCGGGTCACAAGAATGGGAATCTTGCATGATACCCCTACACTACTGGCACTTAAGCCGCGACACCCATAGTTCCATCATAAAGTTACTTGCTTGAAACCTGTTCCAGAACACAGCTGACGAATGCTATGATATCATTTGTGGCAAAACACATACTTTGGATGCATGTTTGAGAAATTTTTTATTGTTTCTTTTGTCCTTTTTTAATCTCATGTTAAAGGACAGAAACGAAGCTACAAAAGCAGGTATTATTTGATGAGATTGAGTAAGTATTTTTACACCTAGGACTGGTTGATTAATTGTTTTTGCAAAACACACTTTTCAGAAAACTAGCTTCATAGATTTGTAGCTGATTCTACCCTTTCTCATCATAAAATACACCCTCAAATCAGGAACAATTGTATCCAATTGAAATGTCATATTTGAGCAGTCCCTTATCCAGTGCATGCTATGATTTTGAATATGTTTGATTACGATAGTGATTGAACCATACATTTGTAAAAATATCAAAAAAATACATCTGAAGTTTAACCTCTGCTTTACCTCTAAAACCAACTCCTCTCCCGGTTTAAGATAACAGTAATGTTTCAAGGAGTGCCCCTAAATTGTGATAGACCTCACCAACAGGTACTTACTTCTGGCCAAGTAGCTATCCCACAATACATTGCATATGAATGCTTGGAGGAAAATGCCTCCCCGCTGTCTCTTTTGTCTGCCCCCAAACTAACTTGCGACAGAATCTTGGAGGACTACTGGACCCGCTGTATATCTTCAAGTTGCAGATGACGCTTGTTTTTCTGATCATGTTTGTCAAGTGGGACATAAGGCACAAAACCCTGCTGTTTTCAATGCTCTTGGCATTGATTCAAGGAGATTAATCCCATGTTATCTGAAAAATATTATGGATCTTCACTGGGAGTATGAAATAGAACCTAATTCAGCCTATACTTAAGCTATTGGTTAGATAGCTACTGTAAAGTGTGCAGCCATACATCATGAAATTCAAATAAAGATTTTAAAAAAATGTTTCCCAATCCTTTCCCTTCTTTAGCCAACCTTCTGATTGTGCATGCAGTCAGCTGTCTGATTGTCCATTATGACCGGATAGTGATTTTGCAACGTTTGCTTGCTTCTCCTGTGGAAAGTTTGAGTGCCAGGCATGTACCTCCAGTGCGCGTCGCTTCTTGACGGACCAGCCTCACCTTCGATAGCTCAGTTGGTAGAGCGGAGGACTGTAGTTGTAATCGTAGCCATCCTTAGGTCGCTGGTTCAAATCCGGCTCGAAGGAGTGTGTCTTTTTTCTTAGCCCAGCCACAAAAAAATCTGCTACTTATACTTACACTAATGCTCAAGCAAGCCAACTGGAGAAAGACCACACCGTAACTCACTTGCTCTGATACGGATGGTAAAAGCTCCACGGATTGCTTCTTTTCTTTCCACTGTTTCTGCACATTTCTGGAATGATAAAGCCCTTAGGACAGGCATCTGGGGACAGTCGCAGTGAAGGTCAAGGCATGTCCCATTGTGCTTAGACTACAGTTTCAGAAGGCACTCTCCCCGGTCAATTGAACCACAGCAAACCTTTAAGAGCAATGCGGATCTCTGTTTGTCTCTTTTCGAAGACTGTAGATCACAGCAAACTGCAACAGCCTGAGCTGAAACAGACACATAACATTCAGAGTATCATCCGTTCTTAACACTTGTAGCAGAAGAAAATACAGGCTGTGGAGTAGAGCGGGCTCACTGTATCAATGAGGGGTACGGTTGACTATTGTAGATCGAGTGTTTGTTATGACTTTCCAAGTAATTACTTATCCAGTGTACCAGAAGATTTGCAGAAGTCTGGCGTAAACAACGGGAAGAGGGCCAGGCCAACAGTGATGTGAATGTGGAGGAGCAGGAGTCTGCGGCAAATCCAACAAGATTGCCAGAGCACAAGAAACAGGTGCTGAGCATGAAAAAGCATTCCCTGACCGGGAATCGAACCCGGGCCGCGGCGGTGAGAGCGCCGAATCCTAACCACTAGACCACCAGGGAAGGAGCGCAGCGTTTCCGATGCAAAGCCGAACATTTCAGACGTCCTGGTGGCGGAAGAGCACAGAAAGGGATTTGAACCATTAACCAAGTGCCCGGAAGTTTCATAGCAGCTGACGTTATTGTCCTTTTGAAAAAAATTGAACGGGAGGGCTTGTTATTCACTGAACAACGGATTCATGCGCCAGCCGGGAATCGAACCCGGGTCACAAGAATGGGAATCTTGCATGATACCCCTACACTACTGGCACTTAAACTGCAGCACCCATAGTTCCATCATAAAGTTACTTGCTTGAAACCTGTTCCAGAACACAGCTGACGAATGCTATGATATCATTTGTGGCAAAACACATACTTTGGATGCATGTTTGAGAAATTTTTTATTGTTTCTTTTGTCCTTTTTTAATCTCATGTTAAAGGACAGAAACAAATGCATTCGACTTCATTATATATGCAGTTGAAGTCGGATGTTTACATACACTTAGGTTGAAGTCATTAAAACTCATTTTTAACCACTCCACAGATTTCATATTAGCAAACTATAGTGTTGGCAAGTCAGTTAGAACATCTACTTTGTGCATGAGACACATGAGTCATGTTTCCAACAATTGTTTACAGACAGACAAATTACACTGGAACAGTATGGAACACATTCGTTGGCTAAATGGCTCTAAGTCATCAAGGGTCTAACCTATCAAACAAGCCTTAAATCATCACTCTGCTGCAAGAAATACAGTAGATATGGATGGATAACGTAAAGGGATTCTTCTCCTGACTTATTCTTCCATAGAGTTCGATCAGAAAATTTGTCAGGAGAAACAACCCTTGAAGTGATCCATCCATATCCACTTCAAGTCATCACTTGACATATGCCCATTACCTGCTGGTTATGCCAAAGTATTGCAGGCTTGAGAGCCGCACGTGAACGCTTATTTGGCATGGAAAATTGTCGATGTTATCAGCCTACAAAATGAGTTTCATTCTAAATTGAAAAGGAAACTGAAAGTCTAATTACTGAAATTAAGTCTTCCTTACATTATATACCATTATTGTATGACATGCAGAAACTTGTAAATTGGGGCATGGTGAATGCGAGATTCATTATGATTCACAAAGTGTTGCTCATTAAAGACAACATAATGTATCCTATGAATAGTCTACTGTAAGCAAACAATAAAAACTCAACCATGGCTGCGCTAGCTTAATTGGAGGACGTGGCAAACCATGCGTTCAATTTTAAGTTTGAGATTTATAGATGAAAGGTACGTACGACAGACATACGCTATTTCAAACAAGCGCAGCCAATTTTTATAAATAATGCTTACATCCATTTAAAAGAAATGTGCTTACGTGAACGTTAAAGATGACATCCAAGTACTTTTTTATAAATGAGGAGTAGGTGGTGAGAAATGGGCAGATTCTTCAGATGTTGCAGAGGATTGTGGTAATAATTGTGACACACATGGTTTTGTTAAAAATAATTAATTCTACATGAGGGATTTTTTTTTTTTTCTCGTAATAAATGTGCTTCAATTAAAGGTTGGATTTTTCTCATTTCTTCAGTGTGACATTAAGCTAATTCACAAAATGGTGAATTTTTTATAACCCATTTAACTCATTTTTACCAGGGGTGCCAATAATAGTGGAGGGGACTGTATATAAATATATACAGTTGAAGTCGGAAGTTTACATACATAGGTTAAAATCATTAAATCTAATTTTTAACCACTCCACAGATGTTATGTTAGCAAACTATAGTGTTGGCAAGTCAGTTAGGACATCTACTTTGTGCATGACACAAGTAATTTTTTCAACAATGGTTTCAGACAGATTATTTCACTTTTAATTCACTATATCACAATTCCAGTGGGTCAGAAATTTACATACACTAAGTTGACTGTGCCTTTAATTTTTTTTTATATTTGATCGCATATCCTTTGCATGCCATGACTTCCTGATGTCTGTGACCCAACAACATGAAAAAAAAAAAAACTCTTGATATCTTACTTTCTGCTACTCTTACAATTGTCTTTTATTGGTTTTTAAATTTCATGATCCAATAAAACCATTTTGTTTAATTACAAACATCACTTAATTTCATTTCACATATTTTTAAAACATCTTTTATCGGGGGGCCTTTTTATTTCCCTTCCCTTTAGTTTTTAAAAGAAACAAATAACATTCAGGACACCACAGTGAAACACAACACATACGAAAAAATCACAGAAACAGAAAAAAAATGATTCAAAAGACATTGAAATGAAGAAAAATAATTAGTTCCCGGGTTATCGGGCGGGCAAATGTTCTGTTTTTAATTCCTATCTCTTCCTTGGGATGGAGGGGGGTGGACTAAATTATCAGTTCTTTCCAATGGTCCACCCCCCATTTCTCTCCCGCCAGACGTTTGTCTTTTGCCAGGTCGACCATAACGCCATCCTGGAGGAGGTTTTGCGTCCTCCTCCTGATAGTGACCAGGTCTACAGTTGTTTTTTGGTAGACCTTGATGTTCCTCGCCTCCCACAGGACCTGCTTCATGATGTTAACGATCCTCCACTGACGCTGGAGCTCTGGTGTTTTACATCCTCCACGGGGTCCGTAGAGGACACTCTCAGCAGTCAGGGAGGACCTCGGCAGCAACCTGTTACGGGAGACAGAGGAAACAACAAGGCCCCAGACCCGTCTGGCCACGGAGCACTACCAGAACAGATGGTAAATGTGTTCCGAGTCAGTGCATCCGTGGGGGCAGCATAAATGACCTGGTGGGGAGACACATATGGGCAGACATCCAGGCAATGTCCTTTTGCTTGTTATTTAAACATTTGTTTTGGACATTTGCCCAGATTATTGACGGGTCCAGGGTCATGCTGCCCCTCGGGGAGTGTCATGGTCTCCTTAGATCTTAAATGAGCCATGATTATTTTGTAACTCCACGAGGTCAGCCCGGCCCTGGGTGATCCTGCCCCAAAAGCAAAGTCCCTCAGGGCTCGATATACATATGGGGGGTCCCAGCTATACGGTATGGTCAGGTCCAGCGCACACAGGCCCATCGTCCTCAGGAAGGGAGTGGCATAGTACCTAGCAAAGGTACCAGAGGCCTTCTCGACCTTCCGAGTATTCTGGACCAGTGTGGCCAGACCCTGCACCAAAATGGTGGTGGCTATGTCTGGAACCCCCCTGCCCCCATTCCGCTCTTCCTTGAGGAGGGTAGCTCTTTTCAATTTTTCCATGGTGCTCCCCCAGACAAAGCGAAAGGCCATTCTAGCAATAATTTTACTAGTGGCCCTGTCTGGGGGAAACACCCTCCCCAAGTAGAGGAAAATGGGAAGGACTATTGCCTTCAGGACCAGGATCTTACCCGTCTGAGTCAGGGGCCGCACGCTCCAGCTCCGGAGTTTAGCCTGGACGTGGCGGAGGGTTCCCTCCCAGCTCAGCCTTCCTTCGCCGTCTGATACTCTTACTACTGGTACTACTACTGGTACTCTTACAAGCGATACTATAACGTCTCAGCATTTGAATGGATCTCTATGGAAATTGGGGGGGTGGGACTTTATTTAGCTGTAAATTACACTGGAACAGTATGGACGCACATGGTTGGCTAAATGGCTCTAAGTCATCAAGGGTCTGACGTATCAAACAGGCCTTAAATCATCACTTTGCTGCCAGAAATACAGTAGATATGGATGGATTACTTGAAGGGTTTTTTCTCCTGACTTACTTTTCCATAGACTTCAATAG
The DNA here is from genome assembly GCA_029718625.1 of Synaphobranchus kaupii. Taxonomy (NCBI): domain Eukaryota; kingdom Metazoa; phylum Chordata; class Actinopteri; order Anguilliformes; family Synaphobranchidae; genus Synaphobranchus; species Synaphobranchus kaupii. The sequence continues at coordinate 25,019,294 of CM056384.1, forward strand.
GAAAATTTGTCAGGAGAAACAACCCTTAAAGAGAGCCATCCATATCTACTGCATATCTGGCAGCAGAGTGATGGTTTGAGGCTTGTTTGATACCTCAATCCCTTAGATTTTTGTTTTTGTGACAGGCGTTTTAGGCACTTTTTCGCACCTTTGTATTTTCTTTGAGTGAAAGAAAAACAATCACACATTTGTCAAAGTAAATAATCTCCACTAGAAAAAGTCTTCATTGTTTTCATGTAGTATAGCATATTTGATTTCCTCAGCAAAGTCTACTGAGTCTGTACATATTTGCAAAAGTCATGATATCTGCCTGTACTAATCCCAGAATTGTGTAAGTAACTCCCCACAGAGGTCAGCACAGCAGAATCCCTGGTTATTTTCTGACACAAACTGCAGATCCACATCATAACTCCCTGCCTAGTCCCACCCATCAGCACTCCTTATATATTTATATGATGTTTGCAACAGCAGCGTGCAATTTTTTTGGTTTCATATGAATGTTAGGTACACGATTCGGGTCTGCATCTAGGTTGGCACATTGGGATGGCAGGTACGCCATCCGCCAAGTTATGGCTTCATGGAGCACGCCCCATACCTATACAGCATCGAGAGTTTGTCACTTTTCAGGGTTTCCTACATAAACAACCACAATGATTTTTACTATCTTTGACAAAAACGATGTGCACATGTGATGTAGCGTTGCAGTCTAGCCAAGGGGCAGCCTATCTGGGGTATGAATAGATTTTGAGGAGGGCGAAAAGAATCGCAAACATACACGCACCAAAGAGTAGCCACTGCTCCACTACCAGGCAAAACGACTCCTCGAACCGTTTTCCTCATTTTATGAATCACTATTGACATCTAGTGGACAAGTACTGTAACGCTGTCACAATCCGGTACATTATCTGCACGTTCGACTTCATCTAACGGATAAATGCATTTCGGCTAACTGGCCAGCGAGCAGGAAATGTACTTCACAGTCAAATGGCAGTTTGGTTGCAAAAAAGGAAAGAGCACACTAACGTTAAATGGGGGAAATGGCCTATTGGTAAATTTGGACTCGTCAATACTCTCCATTATTATGCGTATTGTTATTCATATTATTATTTTCAAACCTTTGATGCAATCTGTATGCACTCAAGATTTGTATTTTAATTCCTGCTTAGGATAGTTAATTTGCATTGGTGTTTGGTGATGTGGCGTACAGTATATACTCACTGGTAAATTGTAAAAATACATTAGTTACACAGAAAAAAAAAAAAAGATAATTAAACGGTACATACAGTATTAGATGATGATTTCATGGGACAGGTCTGTTGTGTTTTGTGTCAAGAGTTAATTGGTTCCATTTAGTTATTGTTTGTTTGATAACAGTGTCATGATTAATGTGTAATATTAATTGTCAAACCTCATTTTGCATATTTTTTCCCATAAATAATGGGTTGCAATGCATGTAATCATCCAATAAAAGTTTTTTGGGGGAAATTATTATTTAAATATTCCACGAGGAATTGATTTGATAATAATATCAAAGTTACATCCCATTTGTTGCAGGCTGTCCCATATTCGTTTGTCCTGTCACATCATGATAAAAAAATGGCCAATGGATTCCTCCATTGAACAGTCAGACAAGGGGCACTTAGTCGACTTCACATAACACCTCCACCTAACCACAGCTCTCACTGACAGTCTTCATAGTGAGCTCAATCAGGTCATGTCTCTTTGTTTTGCAATTAGAAGGCAGCAGGAAAGGTTCTTGATGAATGCATTAGACTTCATTATATACAGTTGAAGTTGGAAGTTCACATACACTTAGGTAGAAGTAATTAAAACTAATTTTTATCCACTCCACATATTTCATGTTAGCAAACTATAGTGTTGGCAAGTCAGTTAGGACATCTACTTTGTGCATGACACAAGTACTTTTTCCAACAATTGTTTCAGACAGATTATTTCACTTTTAATTCACTATATCACAATTCCAGTGGGTCAGAAGTTTACATACACTAAGTTGACTGTGCCTTTCAATTTTTAATATTTTTTCGCATATCCTTTGCATGCCATGACTTCCTGATGTCTGTGTTAGAAACACAGCCTGGTGACGACGGCACCACTAGGGTGTGAGACGGGAGTTAGCCAGCATACCTAGGTGACAATAACCATTTGGTTCCCTCCCACACCGCATATCCCAATATGCTAACCTAGAACCGTGACTCAAACAAGAATTGTGTATCTAATATTCGAATGAAAACAAAATAAAAATAGCACGCTGCTGATGCAGTCATGATATAAATGCATAAGGAATGCTGAGGGGTGGGACTAGGCAGGGAGTTAGGAGGTGGATCTGAAGTTTTGTGTCAGAAATTAACCAGGGATTCTGCCTCCGTGGCGAGTTGATTCCACAATTCTGGGATCAGTACAGACAGATATTATGACTTGCACAAACATATACATACTAAATATATTTTCTTCCTTGTGGAAATCAAACATGGTATTATACATATATGTTTTAATTAATCAACTGACTTTTTTTTAGTGCAGATTGTTGCCTTCTACAAATGTGAGAGTCTTTCTTAGGTACAAAAAAAGTTCCTACAATTATACAAACGCTTGTCACTGGGGTGGTACCCTATCGATACATAAAATTGTACCCGAAGCCAGCAATAGATAATTCATGTTTAACATGTTTTGCTTCTAAAAGTTACTTAATAGTATCCAAATAGAACATTATTGTTGAATGTACTTCAGCTGTACCTTTTTTTCTGAAAGTGATAATGTATCGAGAGATGATTTGTCTTCTTATTTCCGCATTATATCAAACATTTACATACTAAAGAATAAATATCCCATATTAGTGTAAGTCAATTAGTCAATCAGACAACATGTAGGCAGCTAATGCATTGATTAAGTCCCCAATGCTCGGAGTGCTGGAGGCGGGCTTTAGCTAGAACCGCCCTTTTCTTTGACACTAGGCTTCAATCAGGTCGTCTCTGCGCAGTTATATGCGTGCTATTTTTGTAAGCTAGTCAGTATACTATATTCTGCCATTTGAAAAAAAGGAAGATGTCTGGTCGCGGGAAAGGTGGCAAAAAGTTATAAGTTTTTGTTTCTGGTTTTTTGAGCCTATCAAGTATCTATTGTTGTTGGATAAAATCTTTGGAAGGACCCCCTGATGGGGGCACCTTCAACGCAAGTTGGCCGTTATTGGGCCCGTTTAAAGTTCATTGGAGAAGGTGATCCTCCATCACGTACTAGTGTTGGACAAGATTTGCTTCTCCAAAGCAATTGGATCAGTGCTGCGGATGTATATTCCTTTATTGCATTGCCAAACAAAAGAGATTTTGAGTTATGTTTTCATAATGAACGTGCTCTGAGGTGTTTTCTCGAAATATTTGCGGCACACTCCCATGAAGAACCCTGGAAAAATTGGGAGATATTTTCTTCCCTCCCTCTTGATATATTAACTATTATAATTAAGTTTTGGACAGGTAGAGTGGCTGATGACGATATTGAACAGTACATCCGCAGATACTGTGATATTCTTCAGCCCCCAGAAAAACCCGTTGACCAGTTTGGCATCTGGTATGGAGTCCGGAGATATAGAGTTAAACTCCATCGTGATCCGAATGGGAGGCTTGTTACATTGCCCAATTCAATTTCTATGGGCCCATACAATGGAAAGATTACATATGCAGGACAGGTGCAAAGGTGCTATGTATGCAGTGCATCAGATCACCAGGTGAAGGAATGCCGGCTATTTAAATGCTGGAAGTGTGGTCAGTTTGGTCATAAAGGGAAAGAGTGCAGAAACCAAGACATTTGCAGCCTGTGCCGAGAAGTAGGGCACTCCTATTTTAGTTGCCCCAGTGCCTACAACAACCGAGCAAAAGCTGGGAGGAGAGAACGTGCTCACACTGAAGGTGAAAAACAACCAGACAACAGAGGGGAAGCGGCACCTGCCGAAACCACGGTGATGATTGAGCCGCAGAATGATGCGAAAGGAGACACAGAACAGCAGCCTGGAAGGGGAGTCATCTGGAAAGATCCAGAGAAGGGCGTTGCATATTCAGCGGGAGAAGTGGTAGAAGATCAAGTCTTCTCAGAGGATACTCGCCAAGACGTTGGCACTGCCGTAGCAACAGAGGTAAATGATCCAGGGGTTTCAATAATGGAGCAGGATTCATCAAACAACAAAGAGAACGAGGAGAGCACGTCTGATGATGGAAATGACGAGGACTTTGAAAGTGTGTCTGAGACGGAGGATAGTAGAAGCTCTTTTTCCCAAGATTCTTCTACTCCAGTGGACACTATAAATATGGACTATTCCGTTACAAAGAGACAGATCTCACCTGAAGAGAGTCGTAGTAGGAAAAAGGCCAAAAAAAAATGACTTAAGGTAATAAATATATATTTTCTTTATATTCTATGGCCGGTATACTTAACATCTTATCTACAAATGTAAGAGGAATCCAGACACAATACAATAGAGATGTTAAGTTTAATATTCTTGCTTCCCTTAATTTTGATATTCTTTTCCTGCAAGAGCTTAGACTCAAAACTAATGCAGATGTAGCTAAAGCAAAAGAATGTTGGAAAAATGGAAAATCTGAAATCTCAATTGGAGAGGATTCCGCTGATGGTGTGGGTATATTTTTTAATACTAGTCAAGTTCAAATAACAAAGAGAAGGGATCTAATACCTGGCAGATTATTGGTAATTGATTGTGTGCTGAAAGGACAAAGACTGCGGCTAATCAATGTTTACACGTCTCAAGACAGGCCAAAAAAAATCCAACTATTCCGAAGGCTAAATGAAGTACTATGTGGTGGTCAGAACATTATACTAGCTGGAGACTTCAATACAATAACAGATGGTAATGACAGTGATGCGCAAACCCCTTTTAAATTAACACGTGTAGGGAAAATACTGAAAGATATATGTTGTGTATTCAAAATGAAAGATGTTTTCAGAGAACTTTACCCAAACAAATTTGGATTTACCAGATTTGATTCTAGAATAAAGACAAGAATTGATAGAATTTATGTATCAGAACATATCGGTGTAAAAGATTATAGAACAGAGGTATGGGTAGAATCTGATCATCTTTCAATAAGTAGTTCATTATATATTAACAACGAAAAAAGACAAAATTACTGGAAATTGAATACTAAGTGGTTGGGAAATGCATCACTTATTACTGATATTAAGGAAGAAATTAGACGAGTAAGAGATCTTAGAGTATTAACAAAATCAAATGTGGAATTATGGCAAATTGCAAAAAAAAGAGTTAAAGAGCTTATCATTATGAAATGTAAAATTTTAAACGATGAACGGAATGAAATGTATAATGACCTAGTGAGAAATTTTGTAGAGCTTAAAAGGAAATCAAATTTGTCTGCTCAAGAAGAAGTGTTATTAGATGATGTGATTTTGAAGATAAATGAACATAATGAAGATTTTTTAAATAGTATTAAAATACAGGCCGGTTATGGTCAAAAACTTGATGGTGACTGTAGTATACAGCAAATAATAAAGAATTTTAACAAACGGAAAGAACGGAAATACATGAAAGGGATAAGGAATCGTGAAGGGAAAATAATAAATAATGTGTCAGAGATGAAGTCAGTAGTGATGAGTATGTGTAAACAGATGTATGAACACATTGACATTGATGAGAAAAAAATGGAATCTTTTCTTACTTTTAATCATGACTATGATATATGTAATGATGCACTAGTAGGCAAAATTACTGCGCATGAGGTATATACAGCCATAATGGAACTCAACAAAGGTAAATCTCCAGGGCCTGATGGTCTCCCAGTCGAATGGTACCAAACTTTTTCTGCGGAAATATGTGATTTTCTTGCTTGTGTTTTTAATGATGGGATTCAACAAGGTCAACTCCATGATTCATTTTACCAAGGGATAATAACCTTATTATATAAAAAAAATGATGAATATGATATAAATTCTTGGAGACAAATAACCCTCACTAATGTAGACTATAAGGTATTAGCAAGAGTCCTTACAAATAGGTTGAGCGGAACGCTCGATAACATAATTGACAAAGAACAAACATGTGCGATTAAAGGTAGAGTAATGTGGGATAATCTAAGCATGCTAAGAGAAATAATTTCGAGTACTTCTTTGAAAGAAACGGGTGTTTTTTTATTGGGTCTAGATCAAAAAAAAGCTTTCGATTATGTTTCAAGAGAGTATTTATGGTCTGTAATGAAAATGTATAGTTTTCCAGATGGGTTTATTAATATGGTTAAAACGTTATATGCTAAATCAACAGTTCAAGTAAATGTAAATGGTCTCCTTACTGATTCATTTGAAATAAAGAGAGGTCTTAAACAAGGTTGCCCAATGAGTGCTGCCCTGTACGTGTTAGCAATTAGCCCTCTGATAAAACAAATTAAAAATGATATTAATATTACAGGGATAAAAATAGGTGTTAATCAAGAAAGATTTGTAATTTCAGCTTATGCTGATGATGTTTCGGTATATGTACATTCTCAAAGCGAGCTGGATATGGTTAATAATCATTTCAAAGCATATGAGGAAGTCTCTGGAGCAAAATTAAATCATGATAAAACTGAAGCTGTTTGGATAGTAAATTAAGAAAAAAAAAACCCAGATCAATATAATCGTCAAGGACGAAATTAAAATACTTGGTTTAATAATTAATAACAAAGATACACAATATCGCAATTGGAATAAAAAAGAACAGGAAATAGAAAATGAGTTTTTAAAGTGGAATAATAAAGGTATGAATTATAAGTTGAGAATTGATATAATTAAGATTTTTATCCTTTCAAAAATAATGTTCATTGCTAACATTTTCCCCCCGACAGAATCATGTATAAGAAAACTTAATAAATTATGTGTTCGGTTCATATGGGGAACAAACCGAGAAATTACTAAACGACAATATATGTACAAAAGCAGAGAATTCGGAGGTTTGGGTGCTATAGATTTGGATATTAAATTAAAGATAGCCCTCTGTAAAAATATATTCTGTGGAATTAAGAGGAATGCTCCATGGGTTGGAGACTCTGTACTGTGGAGGAAAAGGCGAGGACGGGGTAGAAGTCTCATTCCTCATCATAAATTAGTCTATGGAGATTTTTTGGACAAATATAAGAATTTAGAAATTGACTGGGAGAAACAAACTAGTAAAGATATTTTTAAAATTATCAATGATGAAAAATATGGAGGTTATTGCGAATATTGTGATCTAGCAGCACTCGATCGTGAGACTGTTGTAAAGAATTTAAATTCTAAATACATCTCAGAGGAGCTGAGAGGAATGTCTTGGTTAGTTACATTAAACAGGCTTCCTGTGAGACAAGTAGTAAAATGGAGTTGTTTTGTTAAAACTACTGACTGTCCTTTCTCTGAATGTGTGGAGCAAGAAACAATAAATAATTTACTACTAGAATGTACGAGATCAAAAGAAATATGGGAGAAAATGATAACGATTGGATTCAGCATTGATATTAACCTCAACGTGATTAAATATGGATGTATTACGGAGAATATACCAAGACAACACAAGGATTTTTATTGGATGATAATATGTATTGTTAAGATGAGAATCTGGAAAATCAGATGTAAAGATTGTATTGACAATGTATGTATTTCAAGTGCAGTGGCCTTTAAACAAATAATTTCCGAGTTAAAAAGGAAACGGACTCATGATAGGAAAATGGGTCTGTTAAAACCGTGGGCCCTTTTGTATTTTTAAATTAAAAATAAATATATATATATATTTGTATTTTGTAAAATTAAATGTCTTGTAATTTAACAATGTAGTAAATGTATTGGGATGTAACGCGATGCTATTAAATATGTATTATGTAAATGTAAAATGTTTTGTATTGTAAAGTATAATGATTAATAAAGCTCTTTAAAAATCGGAAAGGTGGAAAGGGACTTGGTAAAGGAGGCGCTAAGCGTCATCGCAAAGTTCTCCGTGATAATATCCAGGGTATCACCAAGCCGGCGATTCGTCGTTTGGCTCGCCGTGGAGGAGTCAAGCGTATATCCGGTCTCATCTACGAAGAGACTCGAGGAGTGCTTAAGGTGTTTTTGGAGAACGTCATCCGCGATGCCGTCACTTACACCGAGCATGCCAAGAGAAAGACCGTCACCGCTATGGATGTGGTTTATGCTCTGAAGCGTCAGGGTCGCACTCTGTACGGCTTCGGTGGTTAATTTTTTTTCTTCCTCGGTCTTCTCCATGCAATTATACAAAGGCTCTTTTAAGAGCCACCCACATGCTCTATGAAAAGCAGCGTTTCCTAGCGTGTACTCCTTGTCCCTTTATTATTACGCCTTGTAGAGGAAGCGAGCCTCCTGTTTGTGAAAAGTCAAAGTCATGTGTGCATGCAGGGAATCCCCGGGCGATTGTGGGGTAAATGCTCTATTTGGGATGCAGCAACGAAACATACCACACACACTTTTCGCTAGTTTTCCAGCAAGACCGCATCAATGACGGTCGTTGCAATGAGCGCACTGTGTTCATCGTCATATTGTATTGAAATGATCCCCAAGACATCACTTGTCTAGCGGCTGTATCGAATGGAATTAAATTGCCGAATATAATGTGAGTATGCATGTCGTATACTGAAACGTACGCTGTATAGGCTTAATTTATTGTTGGTAGAAACCCCCATTTTTGTATTATTTTGTGTCTATTGTTTGGGAGGTGGCACATGCAAGTTCCAAGTGTCCAAGTTGTCATTTGAACATTGTTTTAATGAATGGAAAATGGGAAATGCAAGAGTCGCGCGGTTAAAACAAATAAATCAATATATCCTTTGTTTGCAGCACTTGTGCTACGTTTTTCAGGCCCGCGAAATTCAGCCAATAGAGTTGCAATATTCAGCCAACACGCTATGGTTCACGAGCTGCCTCCAATGAGACTCGGTGTTACATTTCCGCTAAGAAAGGCATTCATATTTTCACCCTCATATTTTGCATACCAGAAATGTACACCGTTTTAATTCTGTTTGCCAGTTTGCCATTTGGAAAATGGGAAATACAAGAGTCGCGCGGTTAAAACAAATAAATCAATATATCCTTTGTTTGCAGCACTTGTGCTACGTTTTTCAGGCCCGCGAAATTCAGCCAATAGAGTTGCAATATTCAGCCAACACGCTATGGTTCACGAGCTGCCTCCAATGAGACTCAGTGTTACATTTCCGCTAAGAAGGGCATTCATATTTGCATAAAGGCCTTATATATAGCAGGCGCACGGTAAGCCTGGAGCATTTGTTTCAATCAAGCTTTCGATATGCCTGAGCCTGCGAAGTCTGCGCCCAAGAAGGGATCCAAGAAAGCCGTAACTAAGACGGCTGGGAAAGGAGGAAAGAAGCGGAGAAAGTCCAGAAAGGAAAGCTACGCTATCTACGTGTACAAGGTTTTGAAGCAAGTTCATCCCGACACCGGCATTTCTTCAAAGGCCATGGGCATCATGAATTCCTTTGTCAACGACATTTTCGAACGTATTGCTGGTGAGTCTTCTCGCTTGGCTCACTACAACAAACGGTCGACTATCACTTCAAGGGAGATCCAGACCGCCGTGCGCCTTCTTCTGCCAGGAGAGCTGGCCAAACACGCGGTGTCTGAGGGAACCAAGGCCGTGACGAAGTACACCAGTTCAAAATGAACCCAAACTGAACCGAACTCGTCCCAAAGGCTCTTTTAAGAGCCACCCACACTCTAAACGGGAGGCAAAAATCCATTCACTGAGCTTTGTTTGTACTAATGTAATTACGCAAGTAGGCGAATGAGAGCAAGACCGCACATTCAGAAGGTTTTTAAGACCTGTCGGAGGGGGCTTGTAACATGTGGCCAGGGAGGAGGGCTTTACGCCATGCTCATTTACGCATTACTTTTTAAGCTAATGTGACGTCATAGAGGCTCCACTGCCAAAAGGTTGTGTCCTACGTTACATTGTAATTACTTTTGACTGACTACATGGAATACATGTGCAAAATATTTCACCCGTATTTTCCATTATTGCACCAATAACAAACAGTGTTTGCACTTGGCAATAGTTTGTTTTCTTTAGTTTGCAATGAAGTCCCGCGAGGCCAAATGGCAAACAGAATTAAAACGGTGTACATTTCTTGTATGCAAAATATGAGGGTGAAATGCATATCTTGTTGTCCATTACTGTCTCCAAATCTATCCAAAATGATATGTGCACTCTTTTGAGTCATAAAATACAAATAGATTTAACTACAAATCATACTCATCTCATTTATCAATTAACATTGTAGTTAGGCCACCTCTTTGCTGGACTAAAATGCGACAAAATAATTTTGCCTGTGTATCCTGCAATTGGCTACTTTGATCAGATGTTGTGATGTATTAAGCTAAATCTCCAATGTGGATAATTATTATTTGTGTAAGAAGATAAAGAAGAAGATGATAATCCAAGTTTGGGGCTTCATTTTGTGGACGTTTGAAGCCTTATTTGAATTCTGTGTGTTTACATGAGGTCAGAAGTTATAGCAGCAAATGTCCTTAAGGCCTGAGGTTATGTGGTCATTGCGGTTATTTCTGGAGGGAACCCTGAAAAGTTCCAAACTCTCACTGCTGTATAGGTAGGGGGCATGGTACTCCAAGCTGTAACTTGACTGATGGCATATCTGCCATCCCAATATGCTAACCTAGAACTGTGACACAAACAAGAATCATATATCTAACATTCAGATGAAAATAAAATAAAAATAGCACGCTGCTGATGCAGTCATGATATAAATGCATAAAGTGGGCTGACGGGTGGGATGAGACAGAGAGTTAGGTGGTGGAGAGTTATTGGCTATTGTGTGTAGATGTTTGAGGCAAAAAATGAACTCAATCTATTATAGTATAAGTCTGTAATGTAATAAAACGTGGAGAAGGTGAAAGGGGTGTGCAGACTTTCCGGCTTGACTGTATATACATACTAAATATATTTCCTTTTCTGTGGAAATCAAACATGGTATTATATATATATATATATATATATATATATATATATATATATATATATTGTATATATATATATGTTTATATATTTAATGTATTATATATATATATATTTAAAAAAAAAAAAATATTATTTTTTAAATGAAGCAACTGCCTTTTTCTAGTGCAGATTATTGCCTTCTACAATTGTGAAATAGTGTTCCTTAGGTACAAAAAAGTGCCTGCAACTATACAAACACTTGTCACTGGGGTGGTACCCTATAAGTACATAAAATTGCACCTGAAGCCAGCAATAGATAATTAATGTTCAACATGTTTTGCTTCTAAAAGTCACTTAATAGTACCCAAATATTATTGTTGAATGGACTTCAGCTATACCTATTTTTCTGAAAGTGATAATGTATCGAGATATGATTTGTCCTCTTATTGCTGCATTATATCAAACATTTATATTCTAAAGAATATCCCAGATTAGTGTAAGGGATTTCAATCAAACAACATGTAGGCAGCTAATGCATTAATTGCATGTAATGTGCTGTGGCAAATAATTCTTTTACTTTTTGTGAGTAGTGTATATGTTTGGTTAATCAAGAAATGTACGTTTATTCTATAGTAAGGCTTTGATTAAATGTCCAACACAGAAAAACAAAGTGTGTCTTTGAATTCTTCATCATCTATCAAACGGTTAGTTTTAGTGGCCGTGTCCACACTTTCTCATTAGGAGCCTATTCGCCTCAGTCAATAAAGGTGGACTGATCACATTATAATCTCGTTCTATATCGCAAACGATTGCATAATGTGTGCGTCGGACTTGTATTCTTGGCAGTCATTTCTGATATCATGTGGCAATTGTGGTTGGAACGGCAACCAGTGTGCACAGTGGTCCCCAGGGCCGAACACGAGGACCACTGATCCACACAAGTTGCGCCGATTGGATTCGCGTGTATATAAATTACGGACACTGCGCGGCCATGAGCAAGACAAACTGCCGTAACGCAGTACTGTAGAATTGGTTGAAATGACAGCTTCGCGCTCTTTATACAGATGTGGGTGGCTCTTAAAAGAGCCTTTGGGTGAATCGTCCTTGTGGGAGCGACGCAAGAATTACTTGGCTTTCACTGCCTTTTCGGTCTTCTTGGGGAGCAGAACAGCTTGGATGTTGGGCAGTACTCCGCCCTGAGCGATAGTGACGCCTCCAAGGAGTTTGTTCAACTCTTCGTCGTTACGCACTGCCAGCTGCAGATGTCTGGGAATGATGCGGGTTTTCTTGTTGTCTCGGGCAGCGTTGCCGGCCAACTCCAGGATCTCAGCAGTCAGATATTCGAGCACGGCGGCCAGATAAACTGGGGCTCCCGCACCAACACGCTCTGCATAGTTTCCTTTGCGCAGCAGTCTGTGAACGCGACCAACCGGGAACTGGAGTCCAGCCCGGGATGAACGGGTCTTAGCCTTTGCTCTCGCTTTCCCGCCAGTCTTGCCCCTGCCACTCATGTTCGCTGTTCTACAAGATACGAATAATAACAGTGTTTCCAGACGAGTGTCTGTCATATAGCCTCACTCTGTCCACCCATTGGTTGCAGCTTTGGTGGCAATTCGTCCAATCAAAAAGGATTACTTTTTTTTTTTGTTCGCGGCGCTCAACACAGAGCAACTTCAATGAAACGAAGAACTAGCGTTTTAAATACTAAGTTTAAATACACGGAAACAAAATAATCTTAACCACTGAGTCACTGGGCATATAAATGTGGTCAAATGTAATTCTACAAGGCATTTTCCATATTTCTAAATGCCTTGTAGAATTACATTTGACCACATTTATATGCCCAGTGACTCAGTGGTTAAATGTTATTATACAGTTAATCATATGTATTGTGAATGTAGAAATATGGAAAATGCCTTGTAGAATTACATTTAACCACTTAGTCACTGGGCATATAAATGTGGTCAAATGTAATTCTACAAGGCATTTTCCATATTTCTACATTCACAATGCATATGATTAACTGTATAATAACATTTTTCATCAATTTTACACATCTTCCCATAAAACAAAGTTTCAGGCACAATTTGTTGCCTGTGTCGACACTTATGAATGTAATATATTCCAATATTTCCTTAGACCGATAGCATTCAAGTGCTCTTAAGTTTTGTCTTCTTCACAGTTTGGCTTTGGGCAATGTTTAGTTTTTAACTCCATTTTACTAGTGCTCTTACTGGTAATCTTCAATTTTACTAGAGCTGCCAACTGGAAACCTTCAATGTTACTAGCGCTCTCACAGGTAACCTTCACACAGGTAACAACCAGGCCAAAATCTCTCGTTCTCAGAAGCTTATTTTTTCTCCACACTTGAGAATGTGTTATTTCACATTCTGTAGTAATTACGTCACTATAAATAATACGGCCACCATATAAATCATGAGTTTATTTTCATTATTGCACAAGTCCTGAGCTTCATAGACCGAGGTTTGTTTGGTTGGAGCGGGGGTGGGCGGTGCGAGGACAGAGGAGAGTTTTCAAATAAGTATGTCAAAAATGATCATACACAAAGTTGTTGGTACTGTTAGTAATTAAATTAAGTAGATGTGAGTAATAAAATAATTGAAAAAAGTGTACACATGAGTAAGGATGAAATGATAATGTTTAATAAATAATAAATGAGTAAGGAAATCCAAATATATAGCTCTAAATTGTGTGTGATGCAGATGCCACAGATGGGCCTTCAGACAGCATTTATTTTGAGATGGGATGTTGTGTTTTGGTAGTGTCTGGAGCATGGTGGACAGTGGGGTTTCACATCACATTGTGCCCCTGCCACAGTTTTTTTTTTATTTATTTATTTTTTTTTTTGCGCAGGGATGGATTGTGTTTGGCTTTGTTGAGATATTTCTGACCTACAATCGTTTGTCTTTCCTTTAAAGTCTAAATGATAAACAAACGATGGACCTGACTTGGATAGCCCAGAGCTTCTGCTCATTTCGATCCGTTGATGAGCTGTACTGGCCGAGGCGAGGTGGGGGAACAAGGACGGAGGACAGTTTTTACTAGGGGGCTTTCTAGTTCTCTCCGTGCCTGTTACGCCTATCCCGCAATGTTGGTTTTTCCAGATTATTTGATTAGAACAAACTTCATTGATCTTAGGTTAAATGCAATTCTTATAATCACATGAATACACACAATAAAATTACGTTAATCACGAATCTCTGGACAACAAACTATGCACCATGACTGGATAGCGCAGAGCTTCTGCTATTTTCTATAGATTGCTGCACTTTATTGGCCGAGGCGGGGGACAAGGAAAGAGGACAGTTTTTACTCGGGGAATTCGAGTTCCCAGTGTGCATGCATCCCGTATTGTTAGTTTTTTTCAGATTGTTTAATTAAAACAAACTTTATTGATCTTTGGTTAAAAGCAAACAATATAATCAAAGTAATACATAGAATGAATCGATAAGAACATTGTATATCTATATAAACTAAAAAGAATCAATTAAAATGTAAAATATAATAAGTTGAAAATGGCCATGCAAAAAAGTTGTTGGTCGGGTTAGTGATAAAATAGATGTTAGTATTAGCATAAATTAATAGGTGCATGAGTAAATGAACGCAGACAAAAATTATACAAATGTTGACCAATCTCCCATCCCCTACAGTCAACAGTATGACCAAAGTAAGACGACCTGCCTCAAAAGAAAACCCGGGACCACCTAAGACAGCTTCCAGTACTCTTAGTAGACAAGCTTTATTGACGATTGGCCCAAACATACCCAAGTAGTAGTCAGCATACCAACAACCCGTTTAATTGTGGCCTCGGGATTTATAAAAGTATAAAATTGCCAGTCTGTCATTTTAACAGACTCATTCAAACCAGCGATATTTACGACTGCACGGCGATCTAACAGAAAAAAGGATGTCCAGAAACTGTTTTATTTTTCTAATTCACCCGCAACCGTGGAGTTTATATATAACTTTAATGTTTAATGTAGGCCTACTGTTTAAACCTGGATGTTCCATATATCCCTGGACATTTCTGAAATTGGGACTGAAAATATCCGCCCAGGCGGCATTTATAAATTCCTAAAAATGTCCTGTTACGTTTTGCTCGTTCCATAAACCTCATATAAACAAACGAATAGCCTACCACTACGCTCATAACGCCCAGCACCCGCCCAAATAACCAATGATGTAGCCCAGCTGGCTGAAAAAGGAACGAAATTGCGCTTTCAAGAAATTCTGGATGGCTCTTAAAAGAGCCTTTGGCGTTTGTAAAATTGCATCACTGTACAACTTGCTCACTTCTTCTTGGGAACTGCTTTCTTTGCTTTGCCGGCCTTGGCTTTGGAAACTTTAGGCTTGACCGGCTTTGCTTTCTTTGGACTCTTGGTGGCCTTCTTTGCTGCTGCCGCCGGCTTCTTGGCTTTCTTTGGACTCTTGGCCGGCTTCTTGGCTTTCTTAGGGCTCCTTTTCGCTTTTGGCGCAGCGGGCTTTTTGACCTTCTTCGGCGACTTATTGGCCGCTGGCTTCTTCGCTGGTGCCTTTTTAGCCGCAGCGGGTTTCTTAGCTTTAGGTGCTGCTTTCTTTGCGGGCTTCTTCTCCGCCAGCTTTTTATTGAGCTTAAATGAGCCAGAGGCGCCGGTGCCCTTGGTCTGAAGCAGGGTGCCCTTGGTCACCAGGCTCTTGACAGCCAACTTTACGCGCAAGTTGTTTTTCTCCACGTCGTAGCCGCTGGCGGCCAGCGCTTTCTTCAAGGCAGCCAGGGACACTCCGCTCCTCTCCTTGGAGGCAGAAATTGCCGTCAGGATCAACTCACCGACGCTGGGCCCAACTTTCTTGGGCTTGCTTGCTGCTTTCTTCTTGGGAGCCTTAGCCGGGGCGGCGGCGGCGGCAGGAGCGGGAGCAACTTCAGCCATTTGTCTCTCGTTGGATTCTCTCTCCTTGGACAGTGGGAACGTTTCGTTTTAGCTGCTTGAGCGGCAGGGGGATGGACTTAAATGCTACATGAGGACCGTGTAGACTCAGCCAGTCCGGCACAGCGTTTCTCTGCTCCTGAAAACTCAGCTCACTTGTGTTTTCTCTTCGCCAAATATTGATAACATGACACACCGTTCAATTATTTCCCAAGCGAAAAACGTCAGGAACGTTCAACAAAGGCCCTTCTGCTCGCAAATTAACTTCTGTGTACTGGGCAATATTGCAGTTTTTTCTCCAGCCAGTCGAAAACGTCGCCACTTGCCAGTGACAAGTACCTCTTCGAGGTGCTTCTCCCACAAGAACCGCCTTCAAAAACTATCAAACATTTCACACACTTGGAAATTGTGCGGTAACCATTGACAGAATCACAGTATCAAATCAGAAAAGATTAAAAGAGTAGGGAAATACGCAAGTGGGACTTTTAAGCAGGACTTTTATTGCTGGCAGCAAAGCACACTGAGCACATAGTCCAACGGTAATAGAACTCTCTTCAACCATCGCCGTTACATATGCACATTTTGTTGAACCAAACTTTCTGATTTAGAAAACAATGTTTAGTGTGTTACATCAAGACCAACGTATATTCCCTATCGCCATTAGTATAAAGCTATATGAATGTGTCCGCTATTGTACACTTCTGAACATTGGCCGGGCATACCCAGGCAAAAACTAGACCTGCCTTTTTCTAGCATCTCATATCCACCGTTAGATTTTTGGCTTTTAAGTCAGCGTGTGTGGAACCTGCCCTTCCATACATGACAATGAAATCTAACGCCCTTGGAAAAAAAGAATAACAAAATAATGAAATTGTAAAAACGGAAGCAATAAAATGTTAAAAGGTTTCCTATGAGAAATAAAGCACTCCTTGCAGAATTGATGAACGTCAATCAAATGCTAAGGTTTGAGCAAGCGTTGGAACGGTTGGATGTCATTCCGACCAATGACTTTGTTAATTTCATTGAAAGCATTATTGAAAGGATTTATTTAATTTCCGTCATGTTTTAATGAAACAGATTATAGCACAATGCAGGTTTATTTCCCATTTGCTTTGACTGGAATTCAATCAGTATTTGTCCTTATGTTTGACAGACTATTGAAGCAATAGTATTTCCTTGTGTTTTCTTCACAGCTACAACTTGGAGAGTTGAGCAATGACTTCAACAAACTCATGAAACTTGTGAAGAAAAGGTGTAATATGTGTGTTAACACTGAGTCGACTTTGAGGATTTAGTACTTCAGCTATAGGAATTATTTGCCACAGCACATTACATGCAATTAATGCATTAGCTGCCTACATGTTGTTTGATTGAAATCCCTTACACTAATCTGGGATATTCTTTAGAATATAAATGTTTGATATAATGCAGCAATAAGAGGACAAATCATATCTCGATACATTATCACTTTCAGAAAAAAAGGTATAGCTGAAGTCCATTCAACAATAATATTTGGGTACTATTAAGTGACTTTTAGAAGCAAAACATGTTGAACATTAATTATCTATTGCTGGCTTCAGGTGCAATTTTATGTACTTATAGGGTACCACCCCAGTGACAAGTGTTTGTATAGTTGCAGGCACTTTTTTGTACCTAAGGAACACTATTTCACAATTGTAGAAGGCAATAATCTGCACTAGAAAAAGGCAGTTGCTTCATTTAAAAAAATATATATATTAAAAAAAAAAATATATATATATATAATACATTAAATATATAAACATATATATATATATATACAATATATATATATATATATATATATAGTATATATATATATATATATATATATATATATATAATAAATACATAAAATATATAAATATATATATATATATAATACCATGTTTGATTTCCACAGAAAAGGAAATATATTTAGTATGTATATACAGTCAAGCCGGAAAGTCTGCACACCCCTTTCACCTTCTCCACGTTGTACAGACTTATACTACAATAGATTGAGTTCATTTTTTGCCTCAAATATCTACACACAATAGCCAATAACTCTCCACCACCTAACTCTCTGTCTCATCCCACCCCTCAGCCCACCTTATGCATTTATATCATGACTGCATCAGCAGCGTGCTATTTTTATTTTATTTTCATCTGAATGTTAGATATACGATTCTTGTTTGTGTCACAGTTCTAGGTTAGCATATTGGGATGGCAGGTATGCCATCAGTCAAGTTACAGCTTGGAGTACCATGCCCCATACCTATACAGCAGTGAGAGTTTGGAACTTTTCAGGGTTCCCTCCAGAAATAACCGCAATGACCACATATCCTCAGGCCTTAAGGACATTTGCTGCTATAACTTCTGACCTCATGTAAACACACAGAATTCAAATAAGGCTTCAAACGTCCACAAAATGAAGCCCCAAACTTGGATTATCATCTTCTTCTTTATCTTCCTACAAATAATAATTCTCCACATTGGAGATTTAGCTTAATACACCACAACATCTGATCAAAGCAGCCAATTGCAGGATACACAGGCAAAATGATTTTGTCGCATTTTAGTTCAGCAAAGAGGTGGCCTAACTACAATGTTAATTGATAAATGAGATGAGTATGATTTGTAGTTAAATCTATTTGTATTTTATGACTCAAAAGAGTGCACGTATCATTTTGGATAGATTTGGAGACAGTAATGGACAACAAGATATGCATTTCACCCTTATATTTTGCATACTTGTGGATACTAAAAGGAGAGTCTGGTACCAGAAATGTACACCATTTTAATTCTGTTTGCCATTTGGCCTCGCGGGACTTCATTGCAAACTAAAGAAAACAAACTATTGCCAAGTGCAAACACTTTGTTATTGGTGCAATAATGGAAAATACGGGTGAAATATTTTGCACATGTATTCCATGTAGTCAGTCAAACTTTATGACCACAATCTCTTCAGATGGTAAGATGGGGGTGGGGGCACAGGGCTAAGTCACATGTAATAATTCAGGAAACATTGTTTTGGAATAGCTTGTTTAAATTGTGTGAGCTAAGGTAGTCTGTTAATTAGTCGGGTCTGTTAAGGTTATACACCAGGATATAGCACGGTTCCTCAAGAAGTTCTGGTGGATGCACTGGTCACGTTCTCCCGTTAAAATGCTCTCGGTTAGGGCCATTGCTAAATTAAAGTAATTACAATGTAACGTAGGACACAACCTTTTGGCAATGTAGCCTCTATGACGTCACAGTAGCTTCAAAAGTAATGCGTAAATGAGCATGGCGGAAAGCCCTCCTCCCTGGCCACATGTTACAAGCCCCCTCCGACAGGTCTTAAAAACCTTCTGAATTTGCGGTCTTGCGCTCATTCGCCTACTTGCGTAATTACATTAGTGCAAACAAAGCTCAGTGAATGGATTTTTGCCTCCCGTTTAGAGTGTGGGTGGCTCTTAAAAGAGCCTTTGGGACGAGTTCGGTTCAGTTTGGGTTCATTTTGAACTGGTGTACTTCGTCACGGCCTTGGTTCCCTCAGACACCGCGTGTTTGGCCAGCTCTCCTGGCAGAAGAAGGCGCACGGCGGTCTGGATCTCCCTTGAAGTGATAGTCGACCGTTTGTTGTAGTGAGCCAAGCGAGAAGACTCACCAGCAATACGTTCGAAAATGTCGTTGACAAAGGAATTCATGATGCCCATGGCCTTTGAAGAAATGCCGGTGTCGGGATGCACTTGCTTCAAAACCTTGTACACGTAGATAGCGTAGCTTTCCTTCCTGGACTTTCTCCGCTTCTTTCCTCCTTTCCCAGCCGTCTTAGTTACGGCTTTCTTGGATCCCTTCTTGGGCGCAGACTTCGCAGGCTCAGGCATATCGAAAGCTTGATTGAAGCAGATGCTCCAGGGTTACCGTGCGTCTGCTATATATAAGGCCTTTATGCAAATAGTAATGCCCTTCTTAGCGGAAATGTAACACCGAGTCTCATTGGAGGCAGCTCGTGAACCATAGCGTGTTGGCTGAATATTGCAACTCTATTGGCTGAATTTCGCGGGCCTGATAAACGTAGCACAAGTGCTGCAAACAAAGGATTTATTTTTATTTATTTTTTAACCGCGCGACTCTTGTATTTCCCATTTTCCATTGATTAAAACAATGTTCAAATGAAAACGTGGACACTTGGAACTTGCATGTGCCGCCTCCCAAACAATAGACACAAAATAATACAAAAATTGGGTTTTCTACCAACAATAAATTAAGATCACATGGTTCTACAGCACTCGAGGCCTCGTTTGTCATCGATCACGTGCTTCTCTGAAAGTGATACAAGCTTCGGTGCGAGGCTTCTGTAGGAACTGCCCTAGGCTACGTACTCGACACACAGCTCGGAGCTTCGGTATCATCCGTAACATCACTAGTTCAAATGAAAACGTGGACACTTGGAACTTGCATGTGCCGCCTCCCAAACAATAGACACAAAATAATACAAAAATGGGGGTTTCTACCAACAAGAAATTAAGCCTATACAGCGTACGTTTCAGTATACGACATGCATACTCACATTTTGTTCGGCAATTTAATTCCATTCGATACAGCTGCTCGACAAGTGATGTCTTGTGGATCATTTCAATACAATATGACGATGAACACAGTGCGCTCATTGCAACGACCGTCATTGGTGCGGTCTTGCTGGAAAACTAGCGACAAGTGTGTGTGTGGTATGTTTCGTTGCTGCATCCCAAATAGAGCATTTAACCACAATCGCCCGGGGATTCCCTGCATGCGCACATGGCTTTGAATTTTCACAAACAGGAGGCGCGCTTCCTCTACAAGGCCAACGGCATTGTAGTAATAAAGGGACAAGGAGTACACGCTAGGAAACGCTGCTTTTCATAGAGCATGTGGGTGGCTCTTAAAAGAGCCTTTGTATAATTGCATGGAGAGGACCGAGGAAAAAAAATTAACCACCGAAGCCGTACAGAGTGCGACCCTGACGCTTCAGAACATAAACCACATCCATAGCGGTGACGGTCTTTCTCTTGGCATGCTCGGTGTAAAATTGTCTTTTATTGGTTTTAAAAGTCAATTACAATTAAAACATTTTCTTTCCATTTTCAATTCATCTTATATCATTTCATTTCACATTTTAAAAAACATTCTTTATCGGGGAGGGAGTTTTATTTCCCGTCCCTTTTTATTTTTATATTAAAATAGACATACAACGATCAAGACACCACAATAAGAAACATCACTTACAAAGGATTCACAAAACAAAAAAAGCACAAGACATTGAAATGAGGGAAGAACATGCGCCCCCGGGTTCTTGGGTGGGCAATAGTTCTGTCTCTCTCTCTCTCTTCCTTGGGATGGAGGGGGGTGGACTAAATGATCAGTTCTTTCCAATGGTCCACCCCCCATTTCTCTCTCGCCAGACACTTGTCCTTTGCGTAATCGACCATAACGCCGTCTTGGAGGAGGTTTTGCTCCCTCCTCCTGAGAGTGACCAGGTCTACAGTAGTCTTTTGGTAGACCTTGATGTTCCTCGCCTCCCACAGGACCTGCTTGATAGTATTAACGATCCTCCACTGACGCTGGAGCTCCGGTGTTTTGCATCCTTCACGGGGGCCGTAGAGGACACTCTCAGCAGTCAGGGAGGACCTAGGCAGCAACCTGTTTCGGGAGACAGAAGAAACAACAAGGCCCCAGACCCGTCTGGCCACGAAGCACTCCCAGAACAGGTGGTAGATGTGTTCTGAGTCAGTGCATCCGTGGGGGCAGCGCTCGGTCAGGGCCAAGTGCCGCTTAAACATAAAGGACCTGGTGGGGAGACACATGTGGGCAGACATCCAGGCAATGTCCTTTTGCTTATTGCTTAAACATTTATGTAGGACATTAGCCCAGATTATAGACGGGTCCAGGGTCGTGCTGCCCCTCGGGAGTGTCATGGTCTCCTTTGATCTTAAATGAGCCATGATGATTTTATAGCTCCACGAGGTCAGCCCGGCCCTGGGCAATCCTGCCCCAAAAGCAAAGTCCCTCAGGGCTCGATATGCATATGGGGGGTCCCAGCTGTACGGTATGGTGAGGTCCAGCGCACACAGGCCCATCGTCCTCAGGAAGGGAGTGGCATAGTACCTAGCAAAGGCACCAGAGGCCTTCTCTACCTTCCGAGTATTCTGGACCAGTGCGGCCAGACCCTGCACCAACACGATGGTAACAATGTCTGGAACCCCCCTGCCCCCATTCTGCTCTTCCTTGAGGAGGGTAGCTCTTTTTAACTTTTCCATAGTGCTCCCCCAGACAAAGCGGAAGGCCATTCTAGTAATAAGTTTACTAGTGGCCTTGTCTGGGGGAAACACCCTCCCCAAGTAGAGACAAATGGGAAGGACTATTGCCTTCAGGACCAGGATCTTACCCGTCTGAGTCAGAGGCCGCACGCCCCAGCTCTGGAGTTTAACCTGAACGTGGCGGAGGGTTTCCTCCCAGCTCAGCCTTCCTTCTCCGTCTGACTGGAAGGTCACCCCCAGGAGCTTGATCTTATCTCTGCGTACAGGGAAAGCAACGGTTAGTGGCTCCCTCCAATGACGAGACAGAAACAGCTCACTCTTGTCCCTATTGACTAGGGCGCCAGTGGCTGCACAGAAGTCATCCAGCACCTTGTTGGCAACGGTGATGGAATGACTATCTGTGCCGACGATGGTGATGTCGTCCATGTACGCCATCACCCTAAGCCGCTCCCCCTGGGCCCCGGGCAGTGGATACCCAGCGATGCCCGGGTTGCCCCTGATGGCCTGAAGGAACGGCTCGAGGTAGATGACGTACAGGAGGGATGCTAGGGGGCATCCCTGCCTGACGCCAGACCTAATGGCAAACGGGGCGGATGGCTGCTTGTTCACAACCACCCTCCCCGAGATGTCAGTCAAGCACATTTTGGTCCAGCGCAGGAGGGAGCTAGGAAAATTAAACCTCTCTAGCACCCTCTCCAAGCACACATGACTTACCCTGTCAAATGCCTTCTCCTGCTCTAAGCTGAGAAGGCCCAAGGGGGACCCGCGCTCCCCGGAGTGGATTATGACATCCCTCACGAGGAGCAGGTTGTCATTTATGGACCTCCCTGGTATACTGCACGTTTGGTCAGGGCCGACCACCGATGTCATCAGGTGTTGGAACCTCCTCATCAACGCCTTCGCCATGATCTTATAGTCAGCTGAGAGGAGGTTAATCGGCCGCCAGTGCCGGAGGTCCTTCAGGTCCCCCTTCTTAGGGACAAGAGCAACCGCACTCTGCCTCAGTGAAGCCCCCAACCGTCCCTCCCTGTACGCCGCCCTGAAGACTTCCGCCACGTCCTCCTTCAGGAGATCCCAAAATGCCTGATAAAATTCGGCCGGGATCCCGTCAGGACCAGGAGCTTTATGTTGATTAAGGGAGCGCACGGCCCGGGTGAGCTCCTCGGCGCTCAACTCTGGTTCCCTGCTCTCATCCCCCAGGCGTCTGTCCAGGCAGCCCAGGAAGGTGTCCATGAGAGCCCCATCTGCGGGCCTTATGCTGTACAGCCCCGCATAGAACTCCCTGGCCACCTCCCGGACCTCGGCCTCTTCAGACACCACCACCCCTTTGCTGTTATAAAGGGAAGAGATGTTATTTGCTTTTGACCGTGCCCTGCGGAAGAAGTACCTCGTGCACTTCTCATCCTCCTCAAGGCCCTGGAGTTTGGAGCGGAAGGTGTATTTTTTCCGCTCCTCCCGATAGAGGGCGGAGAGGCTCTGTTTAGCGAGTGCAACCTCGCTGCTTACCTCCAGGCCTCGGGTCTGGAGGAGGCTCAGTCTCTGGAGGGCAGCATTAGCGTGGTCAAAAGCCGCCCTCCTTTCCTTTGCCTTCCTCCGCCCGACTGCCCGGAAGTAGCCCTGCACCCGCTCCTTCACCATCTCCCACCACTCTATCGGGGAGTCAAAAAGATGTTTTAGACTCACCCACTCCAGGTACCGCCTCGAGAAGGAGAGGCACACTTTGGGGTCCTGGAGATGGCTGGTATTCATTCTCCAGAGACCCCTGCCGATGGTTATGGCCTTCTCCCAGACCAGGGACACGGTCACCATGTGGTGGTCCGAGTAGTGCACTGCCCGGATGGAATAGGCGTGCACTCTCAGGCCTGGGGAGAGCAGGAACATATCAATGCGTGAAGAGGAGACACCAGAGGAGCTCACCCATGTATGTTGTGGGGGAGAGGCGCCCCCGGCGTCGTGAAGGGAGAAATCTTCTATGATAGACCACAGCTCGTCGCTCGACCGATCTTTCCTTGGTCTGCTGCGGTCTTCATCCCTGAGGGCACAGTTGAAATCCCCCCCCACGACAACCGGCATATTGCAATGTATGATGGTTCTTAATTTTGAAAAGAGGGAGACCCTCTCGGCTACGCTGGTTGGGCCGTACACATTGACCAATCTAAGTGGGGAACCCCCGACACATATGTCTGTGACGAGGATTCGCCCACTTTCCAAGATGTTATTGCCCGTGATTTTTACAAAAGGATTTTTGGTCAATGTGCCGACCCCATCGGCTCGAGCGACGTTCGAGCCGGACCAGAGAGAGTCCCCCATTCTCCACTCCTCCCTCAGAGTGTCATCCATAGTGCGGAAGGGGATTCCGCACTCCTGAAGAAGGATGACATCCGAGGGGGTTTGCTGCAGAGTGGAGAAGACTGAATGGCGTTTGTTTGGATCCTTAATGCTACGGGTGTTTGATGAAATAATTGTGAGTGTCATAGAAAGAATTATTGTATGTTTGTGTCATTTGATCCAGATTTATCATTTGAAATTTCCCTGCAGAGTTTGTTTAGTTGTTCCATTACGGTGTCCTGGTTATTGAGGCGCCTACTCACCCCCTGACTCGGTCCGCCCCCAGGTCTCCCCTCCTTACCGCCTGGCAGGTTCCGGCCTGGAGAGGTGGGACGTGATGGCTTTGCCCCAGGGTCCCCTTTTGCTTCGGAGGGCCCTTGAGAGGAGAGCTGCTGAGTATTCTTGTTGGGTGCGGGATCGGGCCCAGGAAGTGGCCGGTCATTGTTGGGCCTGCTCTGGAAGGTGATGGGTCGTGACAGGGTTTCTCTTTGGTGGAGTAGTGGTGGAGATGGTTTGTTAGGGCGAGGTAGGGGTTCTGGCCTGACTGTGGGTGGACTGATGTTCCTAATATTAGTGTTTTTCTGCTGTATCTTGTGGAGTGGTAGTTTTGTGTGGCGGACTATTGCTGGGTTTGGGGGCTGACCGGGTGGTTCTGCTCTGTTGATTCTGTTGTTATGTTTGCCCTTCCTTTTCCTATTGGCCACTTGCCATTTTATGGTGTTTTCTGAGTCTAAATCTGCACTAGAGGAGTCCGACTCCTCCACCGTGATGGGGGTGTCGGAGTCAGGCTCCTCTTTCACTGTAGTGACTGTCTGTGATATATCTTCAGAGGGGGCTGTGCGTAGGGGAGAGCCAGTGTTAATGGTGCTTGGGGGGCCTTGTGCAGTGTCTTGTGTAGGAATGGTTGTTGCAGGCTGTGGGGGGGGAGTTGTGGTTGGTGTTCGGGTTCTGGGTGCTGGGGTAGGGGTAGGTGGGCGGGGGGGGGGCAGTAGATGGTGGGGGAGGTGCGGTGTTCCTAGCCCTGTTTGCGTACGAGAGTGGGCAATCTCGATAGAAATGCCCACTCTCCCCGCATAAGTTACAGGGCTTTGGGTCCCGGCATGCCCTGGTCTCGTGCTCTCCTCCGCAAGTCTTGCACTTGACCACTGTGCAGGCTGCGGCTAAGTGACCTAACTCACCGCAGTTCCTGCACAGCTTGGGCATGCCGTTGTAAAACACCACACCCCTATCCCTCCCCAGCGTGATGGTGCTGGGGATATGACATACCCCCCCCACTACTGAGGGGTCGGGTTTTAGTTGGACCAGCCACTTCCTGGCCCCGGTCCACACACCGTCCTCATCAAGGACCCTCCTAGCGTCGGATTTGACATTTCCATACCTGCCCAACCACGTCGAAGCATCGTGGTCCTGCACAGTCTCGTTGTAGAACTGTACAGTGACCACTTTGTTCTCCGTGTCGGACAGGGGCTCGACCGCAAAGTTGTTGAGGGGACGCCTGTCCTTCCCCTCTCTATAGAGGTTCCAGAACCTCTCCAGTATATTAGGGTTCTTGAAACTAATCTAAAAAATGTCCCCTTGACCCGGAACCTTTACCAGGCAGTTGAGGTCAGCTGGCACGAAGCCCATACCTCTCTGTAGCACTGCCCTGCTAAACTCCAGACGGGTCAAACCTGTCACTCTCGTCTCGGGTCGAGTTGGGTTCGGGCCTGCAGCACGACCTGCCCCCCCTGCGGTTGCTGGTCCAGGGGCGCCCTCCATAGCTGCGCCCTCGGCCCCCTGTCCCGCTGGGGGGCTCGCACCGGTGCTGCCGCCTCCCTCCTCGACCCCCTGGATCCATGTCAGGCGGACGGCGTTATGGCGTCGCGTCCCTGGAACAGGTCTGGCTGCCATCCCCCTTCCTCTCGACAAGGCCGGACTCTGCACTGTTCGAAAAAAAAACACAGAGACAGCACTCAGGAGATGGTGTTCCTTCCGGGAGAACCAGAAAAACAGCAACGCAAAGCAGGCTGAAAAGGGACCAGCCGAGGGCCGGCCCCTCACACCGCTGCGTGAGGACCTCCCTTTCTGGTGCAGGCGGCAAGCGTTGATCCTCAGATGGTGTTGAGGTCTGGATCGCCGCCTTCCGTCTCAGGGGGGTCTGCTGCTCCGGTCCTCCCAACTGCCTGCTCCTCAGCTTCGTCCTCCGGGTCTGGCCTGCTGGTTCTGCTGCGGGCCTAGGAGGAAGGGAGGGAGAGACGGATCACCAGGGCGAAGGCCCAGCTGGTGGCTGGTGAGGCCCGGAGAGAAAAGCAGCCCTTCCGGGCCTACTCTCCGGGCAAGATCCGCACTCCCCTCGGGCCTCCTGGCGTCAAGCGTCCACAGCAGTAGTGTCGATCCCGGAGCGCTGGAGTCCTACGGCAGGGGTCCTCCTGGTGCTGTCCTGGCTTCGGCGTTGGGGTTTAGCAGGCCGTAGTCAAGCCACTGGTACCTGCCTCGCCCCAAACGCTGGTGACGGTCCGGCCTTGTCCGCCGGTCTGGTTTCGAACCACAGCCGCAGGCAAGCCACTGGTACTGTGATTCTCCACCAGACCTTCAGGGAACAGAAGGGGGCAGTAGAGAGTAAGAGAGGAGAGAAAGAGACAGACACACCCACCCAAAGTTACAAAACAGCCGAAAAGACTCTCTGTCTCCCACTGGTGGCAGTGTGAGGCAGAGGATCTGTTCGTGCTGAAGAGAAACCCAGGTACGCATGTGTGTGTGTGGTATGTTTCGTTGCTGCATCCCAAATAGAGCATTTAACCACAATCGCCCGGGGATTCCCTGCATGCGCACATGGCTTTGAATTTTCACAAACAGGAGGCGCGCTTCCTCTACAAGGCCAACGGCATTGTAGTAATAAAGGGACAAGGAGTACACGCTAGGAAACGCTGCTTTTCATAGAGCATGTGGGTGGCTCTTAAAAGAGCCTTTGTATAATTGCATGGAGAGGACCGAGGAAAAAAAATTAACCACCGAAGCCGTACAGAGTGCGACCCTGACGCTTCAGAGCATAAACCACATCCATAGCGGTGACGGTCTTTCTCTTGGCATGCTCGGTGTAAGTGACGGCATCGCGGATGACGTTCTCCAAAAACACCTTAAGCACTCCTCGAGTCTCTTCGTAGATGAGACCGGATATACGCTTGACTCCTCCACGGCGAGCCAAACGACGAATCGCCGGCTTGGTGATACCCTGGATATTATCACGGAGAACTTTGCGATGACGCTTAGCGCCTCCTTTACCAAGTCCCTTTCCACCTTTCCCGCGACCAGACATCTTCTTTTTTTTCAAATGGCAGAATATACTGACTAGCTTACAAAAATAGCACGCATATAACTGCGCAGAGACGACCTGATTGAAGCCTAGTGTCAAAGAAAAGGGCGGTTCTAGCTAAAGCCCGCCTCCAGCACTCCGAGCCTTCCGAGCATTGGGGACTTAATCAATGCATTAGCTGCCTACATGTTGTCTGATTGACTAATTAACTTACACTAATATGGGATATTTATTCTTTAGAATATAAATGTTTGATATAATGCGGCAATAAGAAGACAAATCATCTCTCGATACAATATCACTTTCAGAAAAAAAGGTACAGCTGAAGTACATTCAACAATAATGTTCTATTTGGGTACTATTAAGTAACTTTTAGAAGCAAAACATGTTAAACATGAATTATCTATTGCTGGCTTCGGGTACAATTTTATGTACCGATAGGGTACCACCCCAGTGACAAGCGTTTGTATAGTTGTAGGAACTTTTTCGTACTTAAGAAAGACTCTTTCACATTTGTAGAAGGCAACAATCTGCACTAAAAAAAAGCCAGTTGATTAATTAAAACATATATATGTATAATACCATGTTTGATTTCCACAAGGAAGAAAATATATTTAGTATGTATATGTTTGTGCAAGTCATAATATCTGTCTGTACTGATCCCAGAATTGTGGAATCAACTCGCCACGGAGGCAGAATCCCTGGTTAATTTCTGACACAAAACTTCAGATCCACCTCCTAACTCCCTGCCTAGTCCCACCCCTCAGTACTCCTTATGCATTTATAAGCAGCGTGCTATTTTTATTTTGTTTTCATTCGAATATTAGATACACGATTCTTGTTTGTGTCACGGTTCTAGGTTAGCATATTGGGATATGTGGTCTGGGAGGGAACCAAATGGTTATTGTCACCTAGGTATGCTGGCTAACTCCCGTCTCACACCCTAGTGGTGCCGTCGTCACCAGGCTTTGTTTCTAACACAGACATCAGGAAGTCATGGCATGCAAAGGATATGCGAAAAAAATATAAAAAATTTAAAGGCACAGTCAACTTAGTGTATGTAAACTTCTGACCCACTGGAATTGTGATATAGTGAATTAAAAGTGAAATAATCTGTCTGAAACAATTGTTGGAAAAAGTACTTGTGTCATGCACAAAGTAGATGTCCTAACTGACTTGCCAACACTATAGTTTGCTAACATGAAATATGTGGAGTGGATAAAAATGAGTTTTAATTACTTCTACCTAAGTGTATGTAAACTTCCAACTTCAACTGTATATAATGAAGTCTAATGCATTCATCAAGAACCTTTCCTGCTGCCTTCTAATTGCAAAACAAAGAGACATGACCTGATTGAGCTCACTATGAAGACTGCCAGTGAGAGCTGTGGTTAGGTGGAGGTGTTATGTGAAGTCGACTAAGTGCCCCTTGTCTGACTGTTCAATGGAGGAATCCATTAGCCATTTTTTTATCATGATGTGACAGGACAAACGAATATGGGACAGCCTGCAACAAATTGGATGTAACTTTGATATTATTATCAAATCAATTCCTCGTGGAATATTTAAATAATAATTTCCCCCAAAAAACATTTATTGGATGATTACATGCATTGCAACCCATTATTTATGGGAAAAAATATGCAAAATGAGGTTTGACAATTAATATTACACATTAATCATGACACTGTTATCAAACAAACAATAACTAAATGGAACCAATGAACTCTTGACACAAAACACAACAGACCTGTCCCATGAAATCATCATCTAATACTGTATGTACCGTTTAATTATTATTATTTTTTTTCTGTGTAACTAATGTATTTTTACAATTTACCAGTTAGTATATACTGTACGTCACATCACCAAACACCAATGCAAATTAACTATCCTAAGCAGGAATTAAAATACAAATCTTGAGAGCATACAGATTGCATCAAAGTTTGAAAATAATAATATGAATAACAATACGCATAATAATGGAGAGTATTGACGAGTCCAAATTTACCAATAGGCCATTTCCCCCATTTAACGTTAGTGTGCTCTTTCCTTTTTTGCAACCAAACTGCCATTTGACTGTGAAGTACATTTCCTGCTCGCTGGCCAGTTAGCCGAAATGCATTTATCCGTTAGATGAAGTCGAACGTGCAGATAATGTACCGGATTGTGACAGCGTTACAGTACTTGTCCACTAGATGTCAATAGTGATTCATAAAATGAGGAAAACGGTTCGAGGAGTCGTTTTGCCTGGCTACTCTTTGGTGCGTGTATGTTTGCGATTCTTTTCGCCCTCCTCAAAATCTATTCATACCCCAGATAGGCTGCCCCTTGGCTAGACTGCAACGCTACATCACATGTGCACATCGTTTTTGTCAAAAATAGTAAAAATCGTTGTGGTTATTTATGTAGGAAACCCTGAAAAGTGCCAAACTCTCGATGCTGTAGGTATGGGGCGTGCTCCATGAAGCCATAACTTGGCGGATGGCGTACCTGCCATCCCAATGTGCCAACCTAGATGCAGACCCGAATCGTGTACCTAACATTCATATGAAACCAAAAAAATAGCACGCTGCTGGTGCAAACATCATACAAATATATAAGGAGTGCTGATGGGTGGGACTAGGCAGGGAGTTATAATGTGGATCTGCAGTTTGTGTCAGAAAATAACCAGGGATTCTGCTGTGCTGACCTCTGTGGGGAGTTACTTACACAATTCTGGGATTAGTACAGGCAGATATCTTGACTTTTGCAAATATGTACAGACTCAGTAGACTTTGCTGAGGAAATCAAATATGCTATACTACATAAAAACAACAAATACATTTTCTAGTGGAGATTATTTACTTTTACAAATGTGTGATTGTTTTTCTCTCACTCAAAGAAAACACAAAGGTGCGAAAAAGTGCCTAAAACACCTGTCACAAAAACAAAAATCTAAGGGATTGAGGTATCAAACGAGCCTCAAACCATCACTCTGCTGCCAGATATGCAGTAGATATGGATGGTTCACTTTAAGGGTTGTTTCTCCTGACAAATTTCCCTATTGAAGTCTATGGAAAAGTAAGTCAGGAGAAAAAACCCTTCAAGTAATCCATCCATATCTACTGTATTTCTGGCAGCAAAGTGATGATTTAAGGCCTGTTTGATACGTCAGACCCTTGATGACTTAGAGCCATTTAGCCAACCATGTGCGTCCATACTGTTCCAGTGTAATTTACAGCTAAATAAAGTCCCACCCCCCCAATTTCCATAGAGATCCATTCAAATGCAGAGACGTTATAGTATCGCTTGTAAGAGTACCAGTAGTAGTACCAGTAGTAAGAGTATCAGACGGCGAAGGAAGGCTGAGCTGGGAGGGAACCCTCCGCCACGTCCAGGCTAAACTCCGGAGCTGGAGTGTGCGGCCCCTGACTCAGACGGGTAAGATCCTGGTCCTGAAGGCAATAGTCCTTCCCATTTTCCTCTACTTGGGGAGGGTGTTTCCCCCAGACAGGGCCACTAGTAAAATTATTGCTAGAATGGCCATTCACTTTGTCTGGGGGAGCACCATGGAAAAATTGAAAAGAGCTACCCTCCTCAAGGAAGAGCGGAATGGGGGCAGGGGGGTTCCAGACATAGCCAACACCATTTTGGTGCAGGGTCTGGCCACACTGGTCCAGAATACTCGGAAGGTCGAGAAGGCCTCTGGTACCTTTGCTAGATACTATGCCACTCCCTTCCTGAGGACGATGGGCCTGTGTGCGCTGGACCTGACCATACCGTATAGCTGGGACCCCCCATATGTATATCGAGCCCTGAGGGACTTTGCTTTTGGGGCAGGATCACCCAGGGCCGGGCTGACCTCGTGGAGTTACAAAATAATCATGGCCCCTTTACATTGCCTGGATGTCTGCCCACATGTGTCTCCCCACCAGGTCATTTATGTTTAAGCGGCACTTGGCCCTGACCGAGCGCTGCCCCCACGGATGCACTGACTCGGAACACGTTTACCATCTGTTCTGGGCGTGCTCCGTGGCCAGACGGGTCTGGGGCCTTGTTGTTTCCTCTGTCTCCCGTAACAGGTTGCTGCCGAGGTCCTCCCTGACTGCTGAGAGTGTCCTCTACGGACCCCGTGGAGGATGTAAAACACCAGAGCTCCAGCGTCAGTGGAGGATCGTTAACATCATGAAGCAGGTCCTGTGGGAGGCGAGGAACATCAAGGTCTACCAAAAAACAACTGTAGACCTGGTCACTCTCAGGAGGAGGACGCAAAACCTCCTCCAGGACGGCGTTATGGTCGACCTGGCAAAAGACAAACGTCTGGCGAGAGATAAATGGGGGGTGGACCATTGGAAAGAACTGATCATTTAGTCCACCCCCCTCCATCCCAAGGAAGAGAGAGGAATTAAAAACAGAACATTTGCCCGCCCGATAACTCGGGAACTAATTATTTTTCTTCATTTCAATGTCTTTTGAATCCTTTTTTTTCTGTTTCTGTGATTTTTTCGTATGTGTTGTGTTTTCACTGTGGTGTCCTGAATGTTATTTGTTTCTTTTAAAAACTAAAGGGAAGGGAAATAAAAAGCCCCCCCGATAAAAGATGTTTTAAAAATATGTGAAATGAAATGAAGTGATGTTTATAATTAAACAAAATGGTTTTATTGGATCATGAAATTTAAAAACCAATAAAAGACAATTGTAAGAGTAGCAGAAAATAAGATATCAAGAGTTTTTTTTTTTCATGTTGTTGGGTCACAGACATCAGGAAGTCATGGCATGCAAAGGATATGCGATCAAATATAAAAAAAAAATTAAAGGCACAGTCAACTTAGTGTATGTAAATTTCTGACCCACTGGAATTGTGATATAGTGAATTAAAAGTGAAATAATCTGTCTGAAACCATTGTTGAAAAAATTACTTGTGTCATGCACAAATGCCTGGCACTCAAACTTTCCACAGGAGAAGCAAGCAAACGTTGCAAAATCACTATCCGGTCATAATGGACAATCAGACAGCTGACTGCATGCACAATCAGAAGGTTGGCTAAAGAACGGAAAGGATTGGGAAAAAATTTTTTAAAATCTTTATTTGAATTTCATGATGTATGGCTGCACACTTTACAATAGCTATCTAACCAATAGCTTAAGTATAGGCTGAATTAGGTTCTATTTCATACTCCCAGTGAAGATCCATAATATTTTTCAGATAACATGGGATTAATCTCCTTGAATCAATGCCAAGAGCATTGAAAACAGCAGGGTTTTGTGCCTTATGTCCCACTTGACAAACATGATCAGAAAAACAAGCGTCATCTGCAACTTGAAGATATACAGCGGGTCCAGTAGTCCTCCAAGATTCTGTCGCAAGTTAGTTTGGGGGCAGACAAAAGAGACAGCGGGGAGGCATTTTCCTCCAAGCATTCATATGCAATGTATTGTGGGATAGCTACTTGGCCAGAAGTAAGTACCTGTTGGTGAGGTCTATCACAATTTAGGGGCACTCCTTGAAACATTACTGTTATCTTAAACCGGGAGAGGAGTTGGTTTTAGAGGTAAAGCAGAGGTTAAACTTCAGATGTATTTTTTTGATATTTTTACAAATGTATGGTTCAATCACTATCGTAATCAAACATATTCAAAATCATAGCATGCACTGGATAAGGGACTGCTCAAATATGACATTTCAATTGGATACAATTGTTCCTGATTTGAGGGTGTATTTTATGATGAGAAAGGGTAGAATCAGCTACAAATCTATGAAGCTAGTTTTCTGAAAAGTGTGTTTTGCAAAAACAATTAATCAACCAGTCCTAGGTGTAAAAATACTTACTCAATCTCATCAAATAATACCTGCTTTTGTAGCTTCGTTTCTGTCCTTTAACATGAGATTAAAAAAGGACAAAAGAAACAATAAAAAATTTCTCAAACATGCATCCAAAGTATGTGTTTTGCCACAAATGATATCATAGCATTCGTCAGCTGTGTTCTGGAACAGGTTTCAAGCAAGTAACTTTATGATGGAACTATGGGTGCTGCAGCTTAAGTGCCAGTAGTGTAGGGGTATCATGCAAGATTCCCATTCTTGTGACCCGGGTTCGATTCCCGGATGGCGCATGAATCCGTTGTTCACTGAATAACAAGCCCTCCCGTTCAATTTTTTTCAAAAGGACAATAACGTCAGCTGCTATGAAACTTCCGGGCACTTGGTTAATGGTTCAAATCCCTTTCTGTGCTCTTCCGCCACCAGGACGTCTGAAATGTTCGGCTTTGCATCGGCATAATCCAGGCTGTCGTCTTGGATTATGAAATTTGGAACAAAGACCCTACGCTAAACAGAAACGCTGCGCTCCTTCCCTGGTGGTCTAGTGGTTAGGATTCGGCGCTCTCACCGCCGCGGCCTGGGTTCGATTCCCGGTCAGGGAATGCTTTTTCATGCTCAGCACCTGTTTCATGTGCTCTGGCAATCTTGTTGGATTTGCCGCAGACTCCTGCTCCTCCACATTCACATCACTGTTGGCCTGGCCCTCTTCCCATTGTTTACGCCAGACTTCTGCAAATCTTCTGGTACACTGGATAAGTAATTACTTGGAAAGTCATAACAAACACTCGATCTACAATAGTCAACCGTACCCCTCATTGATACAGTGAGCCCGCTCTACTCCACAGCCTGTATTTTCTTCTGCTACAAGTGTTAAGAACGGATGATACTCTGAATGTTATGTGTCTGTTTCAGCTCAGGCTGGTGCAGTTTGCTGTGATCTACAGTCTTCGAAAAGAGACAAACAGAGATCCGCATTGCTCTTAAAGGTTTGCTGCGGTTCAATTGACCGGGGAGAGTGCCTTCTGAAACTGTAGTCTAAGCACAATGGGACATGCCTTGACCTTCACTGCGACTGTCCCCAGATGCCTGTCCTAAGGGCTTTATCATTCCAGAAATGTGCAGAAAGAGTGGAAAGAAAAGAAGCAATCCGTGGAGCTTTTACCATCCGTATCAGAGCAAGTGAGTTACGGTGTGGTCTTTCTCCAGTTGGCTTGCTTGAGCATTAGTGTAAGTATAAGTAGCAGATTTTTTTGTGGCTGGGCTAAGAAAAAAGACACACTCCTTCGAGCCGGATTTGAACCAGCGACCTAAGGATGGCTACGATTACAACTACAGTCCTCCGCTCTACCAACTGAGCTATCGAAGGTGAGGCTGGTCCGTCAAGATGCGACGCGCACTGGAGGTACATGCCTGGCACTCAAACTTTCCACAGGAGAAGCAAGCAAACGTTGCAAAATCACTATCCGGTCATAATGGACAATCAGACAGCTGACTGCATGCACAATCAGAAGGTTGGCTAAAGAACGGAAAGGATTGGGAAACATTTTTTTAAATCTTTATTTGAATTTCATGATGTATGGCTGCACACTTTACAATAGCTATCTAACCAACAGCTTAAGTATAGGCTGAATTAGGTTCTATTTCATACTCCCAGTGAAGATCCATAATATTTTTCAGATAACATGGGATTAATCTCCTTGAATCAATGCCAAGAGCATTGAAAACAGCAGGGTTTTGTGCCTTATGTCCCACTTGACAAACATGATCAGAAAAACAAGCGTCATCTGTAACTTGAAGATATACAGCGGGTCCAGTAGTCCTCCAAGATTCTGTCGCAAGTTAGTTTGGGGGGAGACAAAAGAGACAGCGGGGAGGCATTTTCCTCCAAGCATTCATATGCAATGTATTGTGGGATAGCTACTTAGCCAGAAGTAAGTACCTGTTGGTGAGGTCTATCACAATGTAGGGGCACTCCTTGAAACATTACTGTTATCTTAAACCGGGAGAGGAGTTGGTTTTAGAGGTAAAGCAGAGGTTAAACTTCAGATGTATTTTTTTGATATTTTTACAAATGTATGGTTCAATCACTATCGTAATCAAACATATTCAAAATCATAGCATGCACTGGATAAGGGACTGCTCAAATATGACATTTCAATTGGATACAATTGTTCCTGATTTGAGGGTGTATTATATGATGAGAAAGGGTAGAATCAGCTACAAATCTATGAAGCTAGTTTTCTGAAAAGTGTGTTTTGCAAAAACAATTAATCAACCAGTCCTAGGTGTAAAAATACTTACTCAATCTCATCAAATAATACCTGCTTTTGTAGCTTCGTTTCTGTCCTTTAACATGAGATTAAAAAAGGACAAAAGAAACAATAAAAAATTTCTCAAACATGCATCCAAAGTATGTGTTTTGCCACAAATGATATCATAGCATTCGTCAGCTGTGTTCTGGAACAGGTTTCAAGCAAGTAACTTTATGATGGAACTATGGGTGCTGCAGCTTAAGTGCCAGTAGTGTAGGGGTATCATGCAAGATTCCCATTCTTGTGACCCGGGTTCGATTCCCGGCTGGCGCATGAATCCGTTGTTCAGTGAATAACAAGCCCTCCCGTTCAATTTTTTTCAAAAGGACAATAACGTCAGCTGCTATGAAACTTCCGGGCACTTGGTTAATGGTTCAAATCCCTTTCTGTGCTCTTCCGCCACCAGGACGTCTGAAATGTTCGGCTTTGCATCGGCATAATCCAGGCTGTCATCTTGGATTATGAAATTTGGAACAAAGACCCTACGCTAAACAGAAGCGCTGCGCTCCTTCCCTGGTGGTCTAGTGGTTAGGATTCGGCGCTCTCACCGCCGCGGCCCGGGTTCGATTCCCGGTCAGGGAATGCTTTTTCATGCTCAGCACCTGTTTCATGTGCTCTGGCAATCTTGTTGGATTTGCCGCAGACTCCTGCTCCTCCACATTCACATCACTGTTGGCCTGGCCCTCTTCCCGTTGTTTACGCCAGACTTCTGCAAATCTTCTGGTACACTGGATAAGTAATTACTTGGAAAGTCATAACAAACACTCGATCTACAATAGTCAACCGTACCCCTCATTGATACAGTGAGCCCGCTCTACTCCACAGCCTGTATTTTCTTCTGCTACAAGTGTTAAGAACGGATGATACTCTGAATGTTATGTGTCTGTTTCAGCTCAGGCTGTTGCAGTTTGCTGTGATCTACAGTCTTCGAAAAGAGACAAACAGAGATCCGCATTGCTCTTAAAGGTTTGCTGCGGTTCAATTGACCGGGGAGAGTGCCTTCTGAAACTGTAGTCTAAGCACAATGGGACATGCCTTGACCTTCACTGCGACTGTCCCCAGATGCCTGTCCTAAGGGCTTTATCATTCCAGAAATGTGCAGAAAGAGTGGAAAGAAAAGAAGCAATCCGTGGAGCTTTTACCATCCGTATCAGAGCAAGTGAGTTACGGTGTGGTCTTTCTCCAGTTGGCTTGCTTGAGCATTAGTGTAAGTATAAGTAGCAGATTTTTTTGTGGCTGGGCTAAGAAAAAAGACACACTCCTTCGAGCCGGATTTGAACCAGCGACCTAAGGATGGCTACGATTACAACTACAGTCCTCCGCTCTACCAACTGAGCTATCGAAGGTGAGGCTGGTCCGTCAAGATGCAACGCGCACTGGAGGTACATGCCTGGCACTCAAACTTTCCACAGGAGAAGCAAGCAAACGTTGCAAAATCACTATCCGGTCATAATGGACAATCAGACAGCTGACTGCATGCACAATCAGAAGGTTGGCTAAAGAACGGAAAGGATTGGGAAACATTTTTTTAAATCTTTATTTGAATTTCATGATGTATGGCTGCACACTTTACAATAGCTATCTAACCAATAGCTTAAGTATAGGCTGAATTAGGTTCTATTTCATACTCCCAGTGAAGATCCATAATATTTTTCAGATAACATGGGATTAATCTCCTTGAATCAATGCCAAGAGCATTGAAAACAGCAGGGTTTTGTGCCTTATGTCCCACTTGACAAACATGATCAGAAAAACAAGCGTCATCTGCAACTTGAAGATATACAGCGGGTCCAGTAGTCCTCCAAGATTCTGTCGCAAGTTAGTTTGGGGGCAGACAAAAGAGACAGCGGGGAGGCATTTTCCTCCAAGCATTCATATGCAATGTATTGTGGGATAGCTACTTGGCCAGAAGTAAGTACCTGTTGGTGAGGTCTATCACAATGTAGGGGCACTCCTTGAAACATTACTGTTATCTTAAACCGGGAGAGGAGTTGGTTTTAGAGGTAAAGCAGAGGTTAAACTTCAGATGTATTTTTTTGATATTTTTACAAATGTATGGTTCAATCACTATCGTAATCAAACATATTCAAAATCATAGCATGCACTGGATAAGGGACTGCTCAAATATGACATTTCAATTGGATACAATTGTTCCTGATTTGAGGGTGTATTTTATGATGAGAAAGGGTAGAATCAGCTACAAATCTATGAAGCTAGTTTTCTGAAAAGTGTGTTTTGCAAAAACAATTAATCAACCAGTCCTAGGTGTAAAAATACTTACTCAATCTCATCAAATAATACCTGCTTTTGTAGCTTCGTTTCTGTCCTTTAACATGAGATTAAAAAAGGACAAAAGAAACAATAAAAAATTTCTCAAACATGCATCCAAAGTATGTGTTTTGCCACAAATGATATCATAGCATTCGTCAGCTGTGTTCTGGAACAGGTTTCAAGCAAGTAACTTTATGATGGAACTATGGGTGCTGCAGCTTAAGTGCCAGTAGTGTAGGGGTATCATGCAAGATTCCCATTCTTGTGACCCGGGTTCGATTCCCGGCTGGCGCATGAATCCGTTGTTCAGTGAATAACAAGCCCTCCCGTTCAATTTTTTTCAAAAGGACAATAACGTCAGCTGCTATGAAACTTCCGGGCACTTGGTTAATGGTTCAAATCCCTTTCTGTGCTCTTCCGCCACCAGGACGTCTGAAATGTTCGGCTTTGCATCGGCATAATCCAGGCTGTCATCTTGGATTATGAAATTTGGAACAAAGACCCTACGCTAAACAGAAACGCTGCGCTCCTTCCCTGGTGGTCTAGTGGTTAGGATTCGGCGCTCTCACCGCCGCGGCCCGGGTTCGATTCCCGGTCAGGGAATGCTTTTTCATGCTCAGCACCTGTTTCATGTGCTCTGGCAATCTTGTTGGATTTGCCGCAGACTCCTGCTCCTCCACATTCACATCACTGTTGGCCTGGCCCTCTTCCCGTTGTTTACGCCAGACTTCTGCAAATCTTCTGGTACACTGGATAAGTAATTACTTGGAAAGTCATAACAAACACTCGATCTACAATAGTCAACCGTACCCCTCATTGATACAGTGAGCCCGCTCTACTCCACAGCCTGTATTTTCTTCTGCTACAAGTGTTAAAGTGATACTGCAGTCAAAAACCGACTTTTCCCGTTGACAACCTATGTTTTGAGTTAGATTATGATCATACACAACTGTTTATGTCCGAAAATTTTATGTTTAGTAAAAATGTTTTTATCTGAGTTTTTGTGTAGACTTACCAATATGCTGGCTTCCGGGGTTTCGTGACGTCACGAACGCCTTAACATAAAAATGGGTGGACTTGAGGTGGTCCTAGGGGTGGGTCTTGGCTGGGCATGTGGTATAAAAGCAGAGAACGACGATTTTTTTTTTCTTTCTGAGATTGAGACCCTTGTACTGCTAATTAGCTAGTTCAAGTTCAAATGCGAATCGCTTTGTATTATTGCTAACGTTAATATTACGACTTATATCGAGCTACAGTTATTCATATACGACGTCTTACTACTTGGTATCTTTAGCTAACTTGCCTGCATTATGCCAAGGAGTCAGAGATGTATCGTTCCTCGGTGCAACGCCACCGGCTCTGCTAGCTTTCATAGTCTGCCGAGAGACCCAGCGCTACTTAGCCAGTGGCTTCAAGCTATCGGTGTAGAGCACGCGGACTTGCCGAAGAAAGCCCTAGTGTGCAACGCGCACTTCACACCGGACTGCTACCACCATTTAACTGGCTTTGAGATGGGCTTCTATAAAACTCCGTCGCTGAAGCCAGGTGCCATCCCAACAGTGATGGATCGATCGTCTCCCGCCGTAACGTCATCCAGGGTGAGTAATATTATAGCTAACGTTACAAGCTAACTCTACCTAGCCAATATAGCAATTTTTGTTGTTGCTGGGGCTACAACTGAAGTTCCCAAACGGGAAAATAAAAGTTAATGTATTCTATTACTCTAACCGCTAACGTTAGCGTGCAAACTCAAGTTCAATTAGCCAAGCATGTTCGAGCAGCCATGTGCTGACCTCTCTAGCTAAAACAGCTGTAGGCTAATTGGTTTTTTGCTAGCTAACATTCGCTCTTTAGAGTTTGGGGCTTTTGTCGAATTTCAGCATATCTCTGTTAGAATTACTTATGTAACTTATAAGTTATATAATGAGTGAGCATATGCCCGTGCTTTTTCCAGACCAGAGAGATTGGATGCCAGACTGAACCTCTGGACACGTGTGACTTTGGTGTTCAAGCACGTGTGGTACCCCGCAGAATGAATAAGGGTTAGTAATATCCATAGCTATAAATAAAAGTACAGCTTTACCAGACTAACTATTGTCAAGGTTTAGTTAGGAGACATAACTGCATGTTAGTCAAGATTGTGACCAGCTCGACAAGCTCAAGGTGGGTTTTGCAGCATGGTAGCTAGCACTAGCCTACTGGTAGCTGGATTGATCTCACAAAACCAGCTCTAGCTAGTTGTCTCGACTAGCTCTAACTTGTTTGACCTTTATAGACCACATTATAGGTAGTTGTAATCTGTTTTTTGGCTACATTGTCTGCTATAGATGCAACTAGATTGCTAAGTAACTAATGTGTATGGATGCAGCTGATTCAGTTAGTAATTTGTGTATCTTATCACATTCACAGCCTGCCAGATGAGACCTCAGGGAAAAAATGTCGCTTGCGACACAAGGTCTCTTCCATCAAACACGTTTCTTCCCTCAAGTCCTTTTTCACTGGATAGTACCTCAACTCCACAGAAAAGGAGGCGACATGATGACCTCAGCAGTTACCACGCTGAAGTCACAGATAGCTTTGACTCTGAGGAAAGGTAATCGAAAACAGTGTTCATAAGAAATATTGTTTCAGTGAAATTGAAAATTACAAGATAAGTAAACAAGTTACTGGTAAAACACAAAATTGTTTATAGTACTGTAGTTCTGAAACGGTTCTCTTGCTGTCAGAATGAGAATTATTTAATTCCCTCCCCAAATCCTAACCTTTAACCATTACTGGGGGTGGGGGAGCAGGGGGACCTGAACCAGTGGCTAGGGCCAACTTCACCCATAACCATCCTATCCCACTCTTACAGACCCTCCCAGCCAACATCTGTTCACACAATGAAGAAGTACATTGTGTATGAAGATTGTTTGCTGCAGCTGTTCAAGTCCTGCTCAGTTTGTAGCCGAACATGCAATGTTGAGAAATACGTCCAGGGTACGTTCCTCTCCATCACGCAGACGTGCCCTCACTGTGACCATTCATCCAAATGGAAGAGTCAGCCACACATCGCCAACTTTCCTGCTGGAAACTTGCAACTGTCAGCAGCCACATCTTTCACTGGCTGCTCTTTCTTGCAGATAAAGAAGGTAACAAGACTATATTGATTGTAATATGAAGCACTATAGTAATAGAGTTCATTACTAAGTTGTAATATTTTTATTCCTCATTTTATAGTTCTTGGCTGCGTTCAACATTCAGTCTATAAGTGACCGCACCTACTTCAACCACCAGTCACAACTTCTGCATCCAACCATCCTCTGGCAGTGGAAGTGCGACCAGACAGTCCTCCTCCAGCAGGCAGCTCAGGATGGTGATGTTTTTCTTGGGGGGGACATGAGGGCTGACACCCCTGGTCATTGTGCCAAGTATGGCTCATACACCATGATGGACCTGAAGGCCAACAGGGTCATAGACCTACAACTTGTCCAGGTAAATGTTATTCAAATTCCAGTACCTAACTTAGTATTGCTTTCACCACGAGAACACCCCAAGCTCCCCCCCCCCTAAAAAAGTGTTTCCTCCTACAGAGCAATGAGGTTGGCAACAGCCAGCGTATGGAGAAGGAGGGGCTGGTTAGGAGCATCGCTGCCTTGGAAGAAGCGGGTGTCCAGATAAAGAACATTGTCACTGATCGGCACCCACAGATCCAGAAGTTCTTGCGGGAGCAGAAGCCAGCCATTCAGCACTTCTATGATGTGTGGCATGTGGCTAAAGGTTTGTTATGTTTTCTTCATATAAGTTTGTTCTTTGTTAGCATTTATTTTGCCATGTAGTCTTCCGATAAATTGGACAGATGGGCCAGTACATGTACTAGGTATTCACATCCCCCAAAATATGAATGAACTTTCTGCAATTAATTTTAATAATGAACTTATTCAAATAGATAAAATCTTGCAGCCATGGAAAGGGAAACATTTGACAATTTATGGTAAGATTACTTTGATTAACTAGTTTCATCCCAGTTTACGTATGTATTTATGGCCTTGCCTACTCCAGGTGAATTTTTTAAATTATATGAGCAAAAAATATTCAAATTTATATGGAATGATAAACCTGATAAGGTAAAACTTATCTTTATTATGAATCGGGTGGTTTGATATTAGTAAATCTAATTTAACCTAATGAAATGGCTGGACATATTGCATCAAATTCACAAGACAAATATGCTGTTTTTTTTGTTTTTTTCCTTCTGTCATTCTTGTGCCCAGGGATTGGCAAGATAATTGATGCGATGGCCAAGGACAAGAACTGCACGGAGTTGGCACCCTGGAGGAAGAGCATCGTCAACCACTTGCACTGGTCATGCTCTACTTCAAAGTCTGGAGAGGAGACTGTGGCCAAGTGGAAGTCTGTCGCAAACCATGTGCAGGACATCCACACACATGATGATGAGAACTTCCCCACCTGCCTGCACGAACCCCTCATAGGCGAGGATGCCAGGCAGTGGCTGAAGCCAAGTATGTATAGTTTTCTAATGCAAGTTGTTTACTCTTTTGTAACGTTTTCTGTTAAGTAGAGCAACCTCCTTATTGAGTTATATTCAATAGGTATGATGTCTTGTGAAAGGCTGGTGATGCTGCTGCTGGGGAACAAGCTTCTGAAAGATGTGGAGAAGCTTAGTCCACTCTATCAGACCTCATCAGTTGAAGCGTTCCACAGCCTCATCCTCAGGTTTGCCCCAAAGAATGTGGCCTTCTCATTCCTCGGAATGTTATGCAGGTATGTTATTGCAGTGTTACAAGTAATGACATGAAAATACTACACTACTACTACAATGCTATACTTTCCTACCTGTATTGTTTTTCAGATTGCTCTTAACTGCAATGCACTATAATGAAAATGCTGACCGACCCCAGGCAACCACCTCCTCAGGCGAGCTACGGTACTTGCTTTGGTTCCCTAAGTACAAGCAAGGTGACTTCTCCGTGCGCCCATTGAAGGCTACTCCTACTTACGGTGAGTTATGTTTCTCCCAAACATACCTTATGCCACAACAATAAAACCAACCAGAAATACTTTAAACTGCCAATTGTATCAGTTCTAATAAATATATTAAAATTAAGCATTTAGACTTGCCAATTCCCAATTACTTCCATGTCATGTACAGGCTACATAGAGACCCTACAGGAGCTGCTGTTCGAGCACGTTGTGGAAAACCCGGAGCCGTACCAGGAACTTATGCAGCAGGTCTACGTACCGCCCCCACTCTGCTCGCAATATGACAGGCCTGACAAGAGCGAAGCAGTGGCCAGACACACGTCCCGCTTTGCAGTTATGGATGACGACGAGGACGACTGAAGCAACAGGTGTGTATCTTCTGATCTGTCCCAACTTCAACGTGTGTGTATTTGTAAACTGTCCTAACTGTCCTCTTATGCTTGCAGGGTGTGCAGCCAGCTGAGACTCTCCTCACTCTGAGACAACGGCTCACTCATGGTTTATTTTGATGGTTGAGAGAGCTTGTTGTTCGGATGGGACGTTAAACCGAGGTCCTGACTCACTGTGGTCATACAAGATCCCATGGCACTTCTCGATAAGAATAGGGTGTTAACCTGATGTCCTGGCCAAATTCACAACCT
The DNA here is from genome assembly GCA_029718625.1 of Synaphobranchus kaupii. Lineage (NCBI taxonomy): Eukaryota > Metazoa > Chordata > Actinopteri > Anguilliformes > Synaphobranchidae > Synaphobranchus > Synaphobranchus kaupii. Next base: position 25,063,096 of record CM056384.1, read on the forward strand.
AACCCAACCTAAAAAGCACTTTATAAATCTAATTGGTCATTCATTAATTTATTCAGTCAATTGGATGCCAAATTCACAACCCAACCTAAAGCACTTTATAAATCTAATTAGTCATTCATTTGTTCATTCTGTCAATTGGGTGCCAAATTTACAACCAAACCTAAAAAGCACTTTATAAATCTAATTGGTCATTAATTTATTCAGTCAATTGGATGCCAAATTCACAACCCAACCTAAAAAGCACTTTATAAATCTAATTAGTCATTCATTTGTTCATTCTGTCAATTGGGTGCCAAATTTACAACCTACCCAACCTAAAAAGCACTTTATAAATCTAATTGGTCATTCATTAATTTCAGTCAATTGGATGCCAAATTCACAACCTAAATCTAATTGATCATTCATTCTGTCAATTGGGTGCCAAATTTCCAAACTAAAAAGCACTTTATAAATCTAATTAGTCATTCATTTGTTCATTCTGTCAATTGGGTGCCAAATCTACAACCTAACCAACCTAAAAAGCACTTTATAAATAATTGGTCATTCATTAATTTATTCAGTCAATTGGATGCCAAATTTACAACCTAACCAACCTAAAAAGCACTTTATAAATCTAATTGGTCATTCATTAATTTATTCAGTCAATTGGATGCCAAATTCACAACCCAACCTAAAGCACTTTATAAATCTAATTAGTCATTCATTTGTTAATTCTGTCAATTGGGTGCCAAATTTACAACCAAACCTAAAAAGCACTTTATAAATCTAATTGGTCATTAATTTATTCAGTCAATTGGATGCCAAATTCACAACCTAAATCTAATTGATCATTCATTCTGTCAATTTGGGTGCCAAATTTCCAAACTAAAAAGCACTTTATAAATCTAATTAGTCATTCATTTGTTCATTCTGTCAATTGGGTGCCAAATCTACAACCTAACCAACCTAAAAAGCACTTTATAAATCTAATTGGTCATTCATTAATTTATTCAGTCAATTGGGTGCCAAATTCACAACCTAAATCTAATTCATCATTCATTCTGTCAATTGGGTGCCAAATTTACAACCTAACCTAAATAGCACTTTATAAATTGAATTGGTCATTCAGTCAGACAACTTAACCAAATTCACAACCTAAATCTAATTGGTCGTTCATTCCGTCAATTGGATGCCAAATTCACAACGTAACCCAATCTAAAAAGCACTTTATAAATAATTAGTCATTCATTAATTTATTCAGTCAATTGGATGCCAAATTCACAACCTAACCCAACCTAAAAAGCACTTTATAAATCTAATTGGTTCATTAATTAAATCAATTGGATGCCAAATTTACAACCTAAGCCAACCGAAAAGGCACTTTATAAATGTAATTGATCGGTCATTCATTCAGTCAATTGGATGCTAAATTCACAACCTAAATCTAATTGGTCATTAATTAATTCAGTCAATTGGATGCCAATTTAATTTTCTTCTCTCGTGTTGCCGCCTTGTCGTGGTAGAGAAGCTTGAGTGTCTCAATGACCCAGAGAGCTAAGCCGGTGGGGGCCTAGGCTCCTGGTAGGTTCAACCATACCGGACAGGTCAAAGGGTAGAGATCAGACAAAAGGGCAACCTTGATGTACGTGCCGGCGTATACACAGACTAGGCTCATTTTACATTTTATTTGCTATTCAATAACTTTCCAATCTGCTGCTGGGGCCCTGTGCCTATACTATATCTCTTGCTCCCACTGTCTTGTATTATTTTGGAAGGCAGTCATTCTGTAATAAAGTTTTGATTTGACAGTTTGCAGACTGAGTTTTGTCTAGCATGTCAGCTTTCTAAGAGTTTGATTCAAACGAGACTGATATTTTTTCAATGATTGAGGGGTCCACTTGATGGTTTACTCGAGGTAACCCGGAGTGACGTGAGCAGCAAAATTGTTTCAAATAAAGTGCGAACTCTGCTCAATTGTGCCATTTTTGGCCTTAACCAGAGTATAGCAAGTGTACCCATTATCACAATGTATCAGATTTGTTTGAATTCAAGGCAAACTCATATTTGGGTATAATACATACAGGGAAAAGATCACAATCAACATGTACTGTAAGGAATAGTTTTTTTATTGGGTGACAGGGTTACTGGAGTGGGGGGAGTTTGAACCCCACATACTGCCCACTGGCCTCAGGGAATTTCTCTCTAATGCGGGTGACTATGCAGGAGGGAATCACCACCCTAACCCTCCTGCCCAAGAAGCCCCAGCACCACCTGACAAAGTTCCTGTAGGAACAATGTCTAAGTAGTCTGTGGGAGAGAATAAAATGAATTGTAACAGTAACATGACTACTTGGGAGAATGGAATTCATCATAAAATTTACTTATCGCTCTAGTTGGGTGTGTGTTTTTATGGCAATTCTTGGTCTAGATAGTACTGCATACTTATTAATTGTATATCATATATAGACCTGTCTGAGCAACTAACTGCAGTATGTGTAAATACTCACGTTTGATTAAAATATGGACTAAAATATACAGATGCCCTGTCATTTCATTACATGCTACTCCGCACTAACCCTTCGACACTTGCTTCTGGCATTTCCCCATAAAGCTGCCTGAATTGGTTGTGGACCGCCTGCAGCACCCACTCGTTCAGGCACACCCCCTCGAACCCTGGGTGTGCTGTCATGCACTCCAGCTCTCCAGCCTCGGCACATTTATCCATGACCTATATTACAGTGCATATTTTTGTATAAAAAAATTGGGTCCCATTAGGAGGCCCTATACCTGTGTATTTACATAATACCTACATTGTAATCTGTGGGTGGTATACTGTATTTACATGTGCATTTTGTAATCATTACATCAGCTAAGTAAAACAGCTAAGTATTATATACCTATTACATTGTATTTGTGACATTGTGTAATTGCACATGTATTGGCCACTATTATACAGTTGGGCCAAGCATGCCCGACTACGGCACAGCAGTATTAGACAAATCAAGAATATGAACGAAGAATAACTACGCTGACATAACGTTACCTCAGTAACCTCACGGCAACATACGTTTTCTGGAGGGGACAGGTTAGAGCAGTGGCCACAAGCACACCTGTTGGGACATTAGTTTGTTTCTGTTTACATGCAAGTTATCTGTACAAACTACAACAAAAATGCTTTTGCAAACGGTTCACATTACTGATAGGTAATAGCTAATGTGGGGTTGAAGGCAACCTATTGTGTGAGCTATCTTTTATGAATACGTAACGTTAGCTAATAAACGATAGCAATAATACATTTGATGTAGCCCTAGCAAAACCAGTAACCAGTTGGTCAGTAACTCGGACGGAATGTATCGATAAGTTAGGTAATGCAAGGCAGTCTATTGTGTGTGAGTTTAGCCCCGTTTGGTCCAGAGAGAATTGGTAACTTAGCTAGCTAGTTATATTAGCTATATCATTTATGAATAATGTTAGCTAATAAATGATAATTCTCTCCGGACCAAGTGAAGTTATGAGGGCGCTACAACCAGCCATGTTCAATATACTAACGTTACTGTGTGACTGGGTTTTGCTGTGTATTTGAATGTATTCAATAGTAACGTTACTTTAGGCAGACAAACAAGCTAACTTAGCTAGGTAACGTTAGCTTTACCATTCAGTTACATTCCGGGTCCTCTCCTCGCGAAGACGTTGCTCAACTAATACAGCCGGGGCGGCGGCTGCGGCTGCTGCTGCCAGTGGCTCGAATGAATACGGCTGTATTGCCCGAGAAACATCTTCGCGAGGAGAGTCTTCCACCACGAAGGAATCCTCTTCCTCCACTTCAAACTCCTCCACCTCAAAACTCCCTGCAGTACTGCTGTCACTCTTGTCACTCCCCATTTTATTTAGTTGTGAGGAGAGAGCTGGAAGGGGGCTGAGTCAGTTCACCAAGACACACCCTTTCACTCCTTGACCGTATGAATATTCATAATATGACTACGTGGCATCATCGTCATATGACCACGCCTACTCACGAGTTTCAGTTCAAATTGAAGCGGAAAAAAGGGCCTTAGAAAAGCCTCTGCAGTATCTCTTTAAGAACGGATGATACTCTGAATGTTATGTGTCTGTTTCAGCTCAGGCTGTTGCAGTTTGCTGTGATCTACAGTCTTCGAAAAGAGACAAACAGAGATCCGCATTGCTCTTAAAGGTTTGCTGCGGTTCAATTGACCGGGGAGAGTGCCTTCTGAAACTGTAGTCTAAGCACAATGGGACATGCCTTGACCTTCACTGCGACTGTCCCCAGATGCCTGTCCTAAGGGCTTTATCATTCCAGAAATGTGCAGAAAGAGTGGAAAGAAAAGAAGCAATCCGTGGAGCTTTTACCATCCGTATCAGAGCAAGTGAGTTACGGTGTGGTCTTTCTCCAGTTGGCTTGCTTGAGCATTAGTGTAAGTATAAGTAGCAGATTTTTTTGTGGCTGGGCTAAGAAAAAAGACACACTCCTTCGAGCCGGATTTGAACCAGCGACCTAAGGATGGCTACGATTACAACTACAGTCCTCCGCTCTACCAACTGAGCTATCGAAGGTGAGGCTGGTCCGTCAAAATGCGACGCGCACTGGAGGTACATGCCTGGCACTCAAACTTTCCACAGGAGAAGCAAGCAAACGTTGCAAAATCACTATCCGGTCATAATGGACAATCAGACAGCTGACTGCATGCACAATCAGAAGGTTGGCTAAAGAACGGAAAGGATTGGGAAACATTTTTTTAAATCTTTATTTGAATTTCATGATGTATGGCTTCACACTTTACAATAGCTATCTAACCAATAGCTTAAGTATAGGCTGAATTAGGTTCTATTTCATACTCCCAGTGAAGATCCATAATATTTTTCTGATAACATGGGATTAATCTCCTTGAATCAATGCCAAGAGCATTGAAAACAGCAGGGTTTTGTGCCTTATGTCCCACTTGACAAACATGATCAGAAAAACAAGCGTCATCTGCAACTTGAAGATATACAGCGGGTCCAGTAGTCCTCCAAGATTCTGTCGCAAGTTAGTTTGGGGGCAGACAAAAGAGACAGCGGGGAGGCATTTTCCTCCAAGCATTCATATGCAATGTATTGTGGGATAGCTACTTGGCCAGAAGTAAGTACCTGTTGGTGAGGTCTATCACAATTTAGGGGCACTCCTTGAAACATTACTGTTATCTTAAACCGGGAGAGGAGTTGGTTTTAGAGGTAAAGCAGAGGTTAAACTTCAGATGTATTTTTTTGATATTTTTACAAATGTATGGTTCAATCACTATCGTAATCAAACATATTCAAAATCATAGCATGCACTGGATAAGGGACTGCTCAAATATGACATTTCAATTGGATACAATTGTTCCTGATTTGAGGGTGTATTTTATGATGAGAAAGGGTAGAATCAGCTACAAATCTATGAAGCTAGTTTTCTGAAAAGTGTGTTTTGCCAAAACAATTAATCAACCAGTCCTAGGTGTAAAAATACTTACTCAATCTCATCAAATAATACCTGCTTTTGTAGCTTCGTTTCTGTCCTTTAACATGAGATTAAAAAAGGACAAAAGAAACAATAAAAAAATTCTCAAACATGCATCCAAAGTATGTGTTTTGCCACAAATGATATCATAGCATTCGTCAGCTGTGTTCTGGAACAGGTTTCAAGCAAGTAACTTTATGATGGAACTATGGGTGCTGCAGCTTAAGTGCCAGTAGTGTAGGGGTATCATGCAAGATTCCCATTCTTGTGACCCAGGTTCGATTCCCGGCTGGCGCATGAATCCGTTGTTCAGTGAATAACAAGCCCTCCCGTTCAATTTTTTTCAAAAGGACAATAACGTCAGCTGCTATGAAACTTCCGGGCACTTGGTTAATGGTTCAAATCCCTTTCTGTGCTCTTCCGCCACCAGGACGTCTGAAATGTTCGGCTTTGAATCGGCATAATCCAGGCTGTCGTCTTGGATTATGAAATTTGGAACAAAGACCCTACGCTAAACGGAAACGCTGCGCTCCTTCCCTGGTGGTCTAGTGGTTAGGATTCGGCGCTCTCACCGCCGCGGCCCGGGTTCGATTCCCGGTCAGGGAATGCTTTTTCATGCTCAGCACCTGTTTCATGTGCTCTGGCAATCTTGTTGGATTTGCCGCAGACTCCTGCTCCTCCACATTCACATCACTGTTGGCCTGGCCCTCTTCCCGTTGTTTACGCCAGACTTCTGCAAATCTTCTGGTACACTGGATAAGTAATTACTTGGAAAGTCATAACAAACACTCGATCTACAATAGTCAACCGTACCCCTCATTGATACAGTGAGCCCGCTCTACTCCACAGCCTGTATTTTCTTCTGCTACAAGTGTTAAGAACGGATGATACTCTGAATGTTATGTGTCTGTTTCAGCTCAGGCTGTTGCAGTTTGCTGTGATCTACAGTCTTCGAAAAAAGACAAACAGAGATCCGCATTGCTCTTAAAGGTTTGCTGAGGTTCAATTGACCGGGGAGAGTGCCTTCTGAAACTGTAGTCTAAGCACAATGGGACATGCCTTGACCTTCACTGCGACTGTCCCCAGATGCCTGTCCTAAGGGCTTTATCATTCCAGAAATGTGCAGAAAGAGTGGAAAGAAAAGAAGCAATCCGTGGAGCTTTTACCATCCGTATCAGAGCAAGTGAGTTACGGTGTGGTCTTTCTCCAGTTGGCTTGCTTGAGCATTAGTGTAAGTATAAGTAGCAGATTTTTTTGTGGCTGGGCTAAGAAAAAAGACACACTCCTTCGAGCCGGATTTGAACCAGCGACCTAAGGATGGCTACGATTACAACTACAGTCCTCCGCTCTACCAACTGAGCTATCGAAGGTGAGGCTGGTCCGTCAAGAAGCGACGCGCACTGGAGGTACATGCCTGGCACTCAAACTTTCCACAGGAGAAGCAAGCAAACGTTGCAAAATCACTATCCGGTCATAATGGACAATCAGACAGCTGACTGCATGCACAATCAGAAGGTTGGCTAAAGAACGGAAAGGATTGGGAAACATTTTTTTAAAATCTTTATTTGAATTTCATGATGTATGGCTGCACACTTTACAATAGCTATCTAACCAATAGCTTAAGTATAGGCTGAATTAGGTTCTATTTCATACTCCCAGTGAAGATCCATAATATTTTTCAGATAACATGGGATTAATCTCCTTGAATCAATGCCAAGAGCATTGAAAACAGCAGGGTTTTGTGCCTTATGTCCCACTTGACAAACATGATCAGAAAAACAAGCGTCATCTGCAACTTGAAGATATACAGCGGGTCCAGTAGTCCTCCAAGATTCTGTCGCAAGTTAGTTTGGGGGCAGACAAAAGAGACAGCGGGGAGGCATTTTCCTCCAAGCATTCATATGCAATGTATTGTGGGATAGCTACTTGGCCAGAAGTAAGTACCTGTTGGTGAGGTCTATCACAATTTAGGGGCACTCCTTGAAACATTACTGTTATCTTAAACCGGGAGAGGAGTTGGTTTTAGAGGTAAAGCAGAGGTTAAACTTCAGATGTATTTTTTTGATATTTTTACAAATGTATGGTTCAATCACTATCGTAATCAAACATATTCAAAATCATAGCATGCACTGGATAAGGGACTGCTCAAATATGACATTTCAATTGGATACAATTGTTCCTGATTTGAGGGTGTATTTTATGATGAGAAAGGGTAGAATCAGCTACAAATCTATGAAGCTAGTTTTCTGAAAAGTGTGTTTTGCAAAAACAATTAATCAACCAGTCCTAGGTGTAAAAATACTTACTCAATCTCATCAAATAATACCTGCTTTTGTAGCTTCGTTTCTGTCCTTTAACATGAGATTAAAAAAGGACAAAAGAAACAATAAAAAATTTCTCAAACATGCATCCAAAGTATGTGTTTTGCCACAAATGATATCATAGCATTTGTCAGCTGTGTTCTGGAACAGGTTTCAAGCAAGTAACTTTATGATGGAACTATGGGTGCTGCAGCTTAAGTGCCAGTAGTGTAGGGGTATCATGCAAGATTCCCATTCTTGTGACCCGGGTTCGATTCCCGGCTGGCGCATGAATCCGTTGTTCAGTGAATAACAAGCCCTCCCGTTCAATTTTTTTCAAAAGGACAATAACGTCAGCTGCTATGAAACTTCCGGGCACTTGGTTAATGGTTCAAATCCCTTTCTGTGCTCTTCCGCCACCAGGACGTCTGAAATGTTCGGCTTTGCATCGGCATAATCCAGGCTGTCGTCTTGGATTATGAAATTTGGAACAAAGACCCTACGCTAAACAGATACGCTGCGCTCCTTCCCTGGTGGTCTAGTGGTTAGGATTCGGCGCTCTCACCGCCGCGGCCCGGGTTCGATTCCCGGTCAGGGAATGCTTTTTCATGCTCAGCACCTGTTTCATGTGCTCTGGCAATCTTGTTGGATTTGCCGCAGACTCCTGCTCCTCCACATTCACATCACTGTTGGCCTGGCCCTCTTCCCGTTGTTTACGCCAGACTTCTGCAAATCTTCTGGTACACTGGATAAGTAATTACTTGGAAAGTCATAACAAACACTCGATCTACAATAGTCAACCGTACCCCTCATTGATACAGTGAGCCCGCTCTACTCCACAGCCTGTATTTTCTTCTGCTACAAGTGTTAAGAACGGATGATACTCTGAATGTTATGTGTCTGTTTCAGCTCAGGCTGTTGCAGTTTGCTGTGATCTACAGTCTTCGAAAAAAGACAAACAGAGATCCGCATTGCTCTTAAAGGTTTGCTGTGGTTCAATTGACCGGGGAGAGTGCCTTCTGAAACTGTAGTCTAAGCACAATGGGACATGCCTTGACCTTCACTGCGACTGTCCCCAGATACCTGTCCTAAGGGCTTTATCATTCCAGAAATGTGCAGAAAGAGTGGAAAGAAAAGAAGCAATCCGTGGAGCTTTTACCATCCGTATCAGAGCAAGTGAGTTACGGTGTGGTCTTTCTCCAGTTGGCTTGCTTGAGCATTAGTGTAAGTATAAGTAGCAGATTTTTTTGTGGCTGGGCTAAGAAAAAAGACACACTCCTTCGAGCCGGATTTGAACCAGCGACCTAAGGATGGCTACGATTACAACTACAGTCCTCCGCTCTACCAACTGAGCTATCGAAGGTGAGGCTGGTCCGCCAAGAAGCGACGCGCACTGGAGGTACATGCCTGGCACTCAAACTTTCCACAGGAGAAGCAAGCAAACGTTGCAAAATCACTATCCGGTCATAATGGACAATCAGACAGCTGACTGCATGCACAATCAGAAGGTTGGCTAAAGAACGGAAAGGATTGGGAAACATTTTTTTAAAATCTTTATTTGAATTTCATGATGTATGGCTGCACACTTTACAATAGCTATCTAACCAATAGCTTAAGTATAGGCTGAATTAGGTTCTATTTCATACTCCCAGTGAAGATCCATAATATTTTTCAGATAACATGGGATTAATCTCCTTGAATCAATGCCAAGAGCATTGAAAACAGCAGGGTTTTGTGCCTTATGTCCCACTTGACAAACATGATCAGAAAAACAAGCGTCATCTGCAACTTGAAGATATACAGCGGGTCCAGTAGTCCTCCAAGATTCTGTCGCAAGTTAGTTTGGGGGCAGACAAAAGAGACAGCGGGGAGGCATTTTCCTCCAAGCATTCATATGCAATGTATTGTGGGATAGCTACTTGGCCAGAAGTAAGTACCTGTTGGTGAGGTCTATCACAATTTAGGGGCACTCCTTGAAACATTACTGTTATCTTAAACCGGGAGAGGAGTTGGTTTTAGAGGTAAAGCAGAGGTTAAACTTCAGATGTATTTTTTTGATATTTTTACAAATGTATGGTTCAATCACTGTCGTAATCAAACATATTCAAAATCATAGCATGCACTGGATAAGGGACTGCTCAAATATGACATTTCAATTGGATACAATTGTTCCTGATTTGAGGGTGTATTTTATGATGAGAAAGGGTAGAATCAGCTACAAATCTATGAAGCTAGTTTTCTGAAAAGTGTGTTTTGCAAAAACAATTAATCAACCAGTCCTAGGTGTAAAAATACTTACTCAATCTCATCAAATAATACCTGCTTTTGTAGCTTCGTTTCTGTCCTTTAGCATGAGATTAAAAAAGGACAAAAGAAACAATAAAAAATTTCTCAAACATGCATCCAAAGTATGTGTTTTGCCACAAATGATATCATAGCATTCGTCAGCTGTGTTCTGGAACAGGTTTCAAGCAAGTAACTTTATGATGGAACTATGGGTGCTGCAGCTTAAGTGCCAGTAGTGTAGGGGTATCATGCAAGATTCCCATTCTTGTGACCCGGGTTCGATTCCCGGCTGGCGCATGAATCCGTTGTTCAGTGAATAACAAGCCCTCCCGTTCATTTTTTTTTCAAAAGGACAATAACGTCAGCTGCTATGAAACTTCCGGGCACTTGGTTAATGGTTCAAATCCCTTTCTGTGCTCTTCCGCCACCAGGACGTCTGAAATGTTCGGCTTTGCATCGGCATAATCCAGGCTGTCGTCTTGGATTATGAAATTTGGAACAAAGACCCTACGCTAAACAGAAACGCTGCGCTCCTTCCCTGGTGGTCTAGTGGTTAGGATTCGGCGCTCTCACCGCCGCGGCCCGGGTTCGATTCCCGGTCAGGGAATGCTTTTTCATGCTCAGCACCTGTTTCATGTGCTCTGGCAATCTTGTTGGATTTGCCGCAGACTCCTGCTCCTCCACATTCACATCACTGTTGGCCTGGCCCTCTTCCCGTTGTTTACGCCAGACTTCTGCAAATCTTCTGGTACACTGGATAAGTAATTACTTGGAAAGTCATAACAAACACTCGATCTACAATAGTCAACCGTACCCCTCATTGATACAGTGAGCCCGCTCTACTCCACAGCCTGTATTTTCTTCTGCTACAAGTGTTAAGAACGGATGATACTCTGAATGTTATGTGTCTGTTTCAGCTCAGGCTGTTGCAGTTTGCTGTGATCTACAGTCTTCGAAAAGAGACAAACAGAGATCCGCATTGCTCTTAAAGGTTTGCTGCGGTTCAATTGACCGGGGAGAGTGCCTTCTGAAACTGTAGTCTAAGCACAATGGGACATGCCTTGACCTTCACTGCGACTGTCCCCAGATGCCTGTCCTAAGGGCTTTATCATTCCAGAAATGTGCAGAAAGAGTGGAAAGAAAAGAAGCAATCCGTGGAGCTTTTACCATCCGTATCAGAGCAAGTGAGTTACGGTGTGGTCTTTCTCCACTTGGCTTGCTTGAGCATTAGTGTAAGTATAAGTAGCAGATTTTTTTGTGGCTGGGCTAAGAAAAAAGACACACTCCTTCGAGCCGGATTTGAACCAGCGACCTAAGGATGGCTACGATTACAACTACAGTCTTCCGCTCTACCAACTGAGCTATCGAAGGTGAGGCTGGTCCGTCAAGAAGCGGCGCGCACTGGAGGTACATGCCTGGCACTCAAACTTTCCACAGGAGAAGCAAGCAAACGTTGCAAAATCACTATCCGGTCATAATGGACAATCAGACAGCTGACTGCATGCACAATCAGAAGGTTGGCTAAAGAACGGAAAGGATTGGGAAACATTTTTTTAAATCTTTATTTGAATTTCATGATGTATGGCTGCACACTTTACAATAGCTATCTAACCAATAGCTTAAGTATAGGCTGAATTAGGTTCTATTTCATACTCCCAGTGAAGATCCATAATATTTTTCAGATAACATGGGATTAATCTCCTTGAATCAATGCCAAGAGCATTGAAAACAGCAGGGTTTTGTGCCTTATGTCCCACTTGACAAACATGATCAGAAAAACAAGCGTCATCTGCAACTTGAAGATATACAGCGGGTCCAGTAGTCCTCCAAGATTCTGTCGCAAGTTAGTTTGGGGGCAGACAAAAGAGACAGCGGGGAGGCATTTTCCTCCAAGCATTCATATGCAATGTATTGTGGGATAGCTACTTGGCCAGAAGTAAGTACCTGTTGGTGAGGTCTATCACAATTTAGGGGCACTCCTTGAAACATTACTGTTATCTTAAACCGGGAGAGGAGTTGGTTTTAGAGGTAAAGCAGAGGTTAAACTTCAGATGTATTTTTTTGATATTTTTACAAATGTATGGTTCAATCACTATCGTAATCAAACATATTCAAAATCATAGCATGCACTGGATAAGGGACTGCTCAAATATGACATTTCAATTGGATACAATTGTTCCTGATTTGAGGGTGTATTTTATGATGAGAAAGGGTAGAATCAGCTACAAATCTATGAAGCTAGTTTTCTGAAAAGTGTGTTTTGCAAAAACAATTAATCAACCAGTCCTAGGTGTAAAAATACTTACTCAATCTTATCAAATAATACCTGCTTTTGTAGCTTCGTTTCTGTCCTTTAACATGAGATTAAAAAAGGACAAAAGAAACAATAAAAAATTTCTCAAACACGCATCCAAAGTATGTGTTTTGCCACAAATGATATCATAGCATTCGTCAGCTGTGTTCTGGAACAGGTTTCAAGCAAGTAACTTTATGATGGAACTATGGGTGCTGCAGCTTAAGTGCCAGTAGTGTAGGGGTATCATGCAAGATTCCCATTCTTGTGACCCGGGTTCGATTCCCGGCTGGCGCATGAATCTGTTGTTCAGTGAATAACAAGCCCTCCCGTTCAATTTTTTTCAAAAGGACAATAACGTCAGCTGCTATGAAACTTCCGGGCACTTGGTTAATGGTTCAAATCCCTTTCTGTGCTCTTCCGCCACCAGGACGTCTGAAATGTTCGGCTTTGCATCGGCATAATCCAGGCTGTCGTCTTGGATTATGAAATTTGGAACAAAGACCCTACGCTAAACAGAAACGCTGCGCTCCTTCCCTGGTGGTCTAGTGGTTAGGTTTCGGCGCTCTCACCGCCGCGGCCCGGGTTCGATTCCCGGTCAGGGAATGCTTTTTCATGCTCAGCACCTGTTTCATGTGCTCTGGCAATCTTGTTGGATTTGCCGCAGACTCCTGCTCCTCCACATTCACATCACTGTTGGCCTGGCCCTCTTCCCGTTGTTTACGCCAGACTTCTGCAAATCTTCTGGTACACTGGATAAGTAATTACTTGGAAAGTCATAACAAACACTCGATCTACAATAGTCAACCGTACCCCTCATTGATACAGTGAGCCCGCTCTACTCCACAGCCTGTATTTTCTTCTGCTACAAGTGTTAAGAATGGATGATACTCTGAATGTTATGTGTCTGTTTCAGCTCAGGCTGTTGCAGTTTGCTGTGATCTACAGTCTTCGAAAAGAGACAAACAGAGATCCGCATTGCTCTTAAAGGTTTGCTGCGGTTCAATTGACCGGGGAGAGTGCCTTCTGAAACTGTAGTCTAAGCACAATGGGACATGCCTTGACCTTCACTGCGACTGTCCCCAGATGCCTGTCCTAAGGGCTTTATCATTCCAGAAATGTGCAGAAAGAGTGGAAAGAAAAGAAGCAATCCGTGGAGCTTTTACCATCCGTATCAGAGCAAGTGAGTTACGGTGTGGTCTTTCTCCAGTTGGCTTGCTTGAGCATTAGTGTAAGTATAAGTAGCAGATTTTTTTGTGGCTGGGCTAAGAAAAAAGACACACTCCTTCGAGCCGGATTTGAACCAGCGACCTAAGGATGGCTACGATTACAACTACAGTCCTCCCCTCTACCAACTGAGCTATCGAAGGTGAGGCTGGTCCGTCAAGAAGCGGCGCGCACTGGAGGTACATGCCTGGCACTCAAACTTTCCACAGGAGAAGCAAGCAAACGTTGCAAAATCACTATCCGGTCATAATGGACAATCAGACAGCTGACTGCATGCACAATCAGAAGGTTGGCTAAAGAACGGAAAGGATTGGGAAACATTTTTTTAAATCTTTATTTGAATTTCATGATGTATGGCTGCACACTTTACAATAGCTATCTAACCAATAGCTTAAGTATAGGCTGAATTAGGTTCTATTTCATACTCCCAGTGAAGATCCATAATATTTTTCAGATAACATGGGATTAATCTCCTTGAATCAATGCCAAGAGCATTGAAAACAGCAGGGTTTTGTGCCTTATGTCCCACTTGACAAACATGATCAGAAAAACAAGCGTCATCTGCAACTTGAAGATATACAGCGGGTCCAGTAGTCCTCCAAGATTCTGTCGCAAGTTAGTTTGGGGGCAGACAAAAGAGACAGCGGGGAGGCATTTTCCTCCAAGCATTCATATGCAATGTATTGTGGGATAGCTACTTGGCCAGAAGTAAGTACCTGTTGGTGAGGTCTATCACAATTTAGGGGCACTCCTTGAAACATTACTGTTATCTTAAACCGGGAGAGGAGTTGGTTTTAGAGGTAAAGCAGAGGTTAAACTTCAGATGTATTTTTTTGATATTTTTACAAATGTATGGTTCAATCACTATCGTAATCAAACATATTCAAAATCATAGCATGCACTGGATAAGGGACTGCTCAAATATGACATTTCAATTGGATACAATTGTTCCTGATTTGAGGGTGTATTTTATGATGAGAAAGGGTAGAATCAGCTACAAATCTATGAAGCTAGTTTTCTGAAAAGTGTGTTTTGCAAAAACAATTAATCAACCAGTCCTAGGTGTAAAAATACTTACTCAATCTCATCAAATAATACCTGCTTTTGTAGCTTCGTTTCTGTCCTTTAACATGAGATTAAAAAAGGACAAAAGAAACAATAAAAAATTTCTCAAACATGCATCCAAAGTATGTGTTTTGCCACAAATGATATCATAGCATTCGTCAGCTGTGTTCTGGAACAGGTTTCAAGCAAGTAACTTTATGATGGAACTATGGGTGCTGCAGCTTAAGTGCCAGTAGTGTAGGGGTATCATGCAAGATTCCCATTCTTGTGACCCGGGTTCGATTCCCGGCTGGCGCATGAATCCGTTGTTCAGTGAATAACAAGCCCTCCCGTTCAATTTTTTTAAAAAGGACAATCACGTCAGCTGCTATGAAACTTCCGGGCACTTGGTTAATGGTTCAAATCCCTTTCTGTGCTCTTCCGCCACCAGGACGTCTGAAATGTTCGGCTTTGCATCGGCATAATCCAGGCTGTCATCTTGGATTATGAAATTTGGAACAAAGACCCTACGCTAAACAGAAACGCTGCGCTCCTTCCATGGTGGTCTAGTGGTTAGGATTCGGCGCTCTCACCGCCGCGGCCCGGGTTCGATTCCCGGTCAGGGAATGCTTTTTCATGCTCAGCACCTGTTTCATGTGCTCTGGCAATCTTGTTGGATTTGCCGCAGACTCCTGCTCCTCCACATTCACATCACTGTTGGCCTGGCCCTCTTCCCGTTGTTTACGCCAGACTTCTGCAAATCTTCTGGTACACTGGATAAGTAATTACTTGGAAAGTCATAACAAACACTCGATCTACAATAGTCAACCGTACCCCTCATTGATACAGTGAGCCCGCTCTACTCCACAGCCTGTATTTTCTTCTGCTACAAGTGTTAAGAACGGATGATACTCTGAATGTTATGTGTCTGTTTCAGCTCAGGCTGTTGCAGTTTGCTGTGATCTACAGTCTTCGAAAAGAGACAAACAGAGATCCGCATTGCTCTTAAAGGTTTGCTGCGGTTCAATTGACCGGGGAGAGTGCCTTCTGAAACTGTAGTCTAAGCACAATGGGACATGCCTTGACCTTCACTGCGACTGTCCCCAGATGCCTGTCCTAAGGGCTTTATCATTCCAGAAATGTGCAGAAAGAGTGGAAAGAAAAGAAGCAATCCGTGGAGCTTTTACCATCCGTATCAGAGCAAGTGAGTTACGGTGTGGTCTTTCTCCACTTGGCTTGCTTGAGCATTAGTGTAAGTATAAGTAGCAGATTTTTTTGTGGCTGGGCTAAGAAAAAAGACACACTCCTTCGAGCCGGATTTGAACCAGCGACCTAAGGATGGCTACGATTACAACTACAGTCCTCCGCTCTACCAACTGAGCTATCGAAGGTGAGGCTGGTCCGTCAAGAAGCGGCGCGCACTGGAGGTACATGCCTGGCACTCAAACTTTCCACAGGAGAAGCAAGCAAACGTTGCAAAATCACTATCCGGTCATAATGGACAATCAGACAGCTGACTGCATGCACAATCAGAAGGTTGGCTAAAGAACGGAAAGGATTGGGAAACATTTTTTTAAATCTTTATTTGAATTTCATGATGTATGGCTGCACACTTTACAATAGCTATCTAACCAATAGCTTAAGTATAGGCTGAATTAGGTTCTATTTCATACTCCCAGTGAAGATCCATAATATTTTTCAGATAACATGGGATTAATCTCCTTGAATCAATGCCAAGAGCATTGAAAACAGCAGGGTTTTGTGCCTTATGTCCCACTTGACAAACATGATCAGAAAAACAAGCGTCATCTGCAACTTGAAGATATACAGCGGGTCCAGTAGTCCTCCAAGATTCTGTCGCAAGTTAGTTTGGGGGCAGACAAAAGAGACAGCGGGGAGGCATTTTCCTCCAAGCATTCATATGCAATGTATTGTGGGATAGCTACTTGGCCAGAAGTAAGTACCTGTTGGTGAGGTCTATCACAATTTAGGGGCACTCCTTGAAACATTACTGTTATCTTAAACCGGGAGAGGAGTTGGTTTTAGAGGTAAAGCAGAGGTTAAACTTCAGATGTATTTTTTTGATATTTTTACAAATGTATGGTTCAATCACTATCGTAATCAAACATATTCAAAATCATAGCATGCACTGGATAAGGGACTGCTCAAATATGACATTTCAATTGGATACAATTGTTCCTGATTTGAGGGTGTATTTTATGATGAGAAAGGGTAGAATCAGCTACAAATCTATGAAGCTAGTTTTCTGAAAAGTGTGTTTTGCAAAAACAATTAATCAACCAGTCCTAGGTGTAAAAATACTTACTCAATCTCATCAAATAATACCTGCTTTTGTAGCTTCGTTTCTGTCCTTTAACATGAGATTAAAAAAGGACAAAAGAAACAATAAAAAATTTCTCAAACATGCATCCAAAGTATGTGTTTTGCCACAAATGATATCATAGCATTTGTCAGCTGTGTTCTGGAACAGGTTTCAAGCAAGTAACTTTATGATGGAACTATGGGTGCTGCAGCTTAAGTGCCAGTAGTGTAGGGGTATCATGCAAGATTCCCATTCTTGTGACCCGGGTTCGATTCCCGGCTGGCGCATGAATCCGTTGTTCAGTGAATAACAAGCCCTCCCGTTCAATTTTTTTCAAAAGGACAATAACGTCAGCTGCTATGAAACTTCCGGGCACTTGGTTAATGGTTCAAATCCCTTTCTGTGCTCTTCCGCCACCAGGACGTCTGAAATGTTCGGCTTTGCATCGGCATAATCCAGGCTGTCGTCTTGGATTATGAAATTTGGAACAAAGACCCTACGCTAAACAGAAACGCTGCGCTCCTTCCCTGGTGGTCTAGTGGTTAGGATTCGGCGCTCTCACCGCCGCGGCCCGGGTTCGATTCCCGGTCAGGGAATGCTTTTTCATGCTCAGCACCTGTTTCATGTGCTCTGGCAATCTTGTTGGATTTGCCGCAGACTCCTGCTCCTCCACATTCACATCACTGTTGGCCTGGCCCTCTTCCCGTTGTTTACGCCAGACTTCTGCAAATCTTCTGGTACACTGGATAAGTAATTACTTGGAAAGTCATAACAAACACTCGATCTACAATAGTCAACCGTACCCCTCATTGATACAGTGAGCCCGCTCTACTCCACAGCCTGTATTTTCTTCTGCTACAAGTGTTAAGAACGGATGATACTCTGAATGTTATGTGTCTGTTTCAGCTCAGGCTGTTGCAGTTTGCTGTGATCTACAGTCTTCGAAAAAAGACAAACAGAGATCCGCATTGCTCTTAAAGGTTTGCTGTGGTTCAATTGACCGGGGAGAGTGCCTTCTGAAACTGTAGTCTAAGCACAATGGGACATGCCTTGACCTTCACTGCGACTGTCCCCAGATACCTGTCCTAAGGGCTTTATCATTCCAGAAATGTGCAGAAAGAGTGGAAAGAAAAGAAGCAATCCGTGGAGCTTTTACCATCCGTATCAGAGCAAGTGAGTTACGGTGTGGTCTTTCTCCAGTTGGCTTGCTTGAGCATTAGTGTAAGTATAAGTAGCAGATTTTTTTGTGGCTGGGCTAAGAAAAAAGACACACTCCTTCGAGCCGGATTTGAACCAGCGACCTAAGGATGGCTACGATTACAACTACAGTCCTCCGCTCTACCAACTGAGCTATCGAAGGTGAGGCTGGTCCGCCAAGAAGCGACGCGCACTGGAGGTACATGCCTGGCACTCAAACTTTCCACAGGAGAAGCAAGCAAACGTTGCAAAATCACTATCCGGTCATAATGGACAATCAGACAGCTGACTGCATGCACAATCAGAAGGTTGGCTAAAGAACGGAAAGGATTGGGAAACATTTTTTTAAAATCTTTATTTGAATTTCATGATGTATGGCTGCACACTTTACAATAGCTATCTAACCAATAGCTTAAGTATAGGCTGAATTAGGTTCTATTTCATACTCCCAGTGAAGATCCATAATATTTTTCAGATAACATGGGATTAATCTCCTTGAATCAATGCCAAGAGCATTGAAAACAGCAGGGTTTTGTGCCTTATGTCCCACTTGACAAACATGATCAGAAAAACAAGCGTCATCTGCAACTTGAAGATATACAGCGGGTCCAGTAGTCCTCCAAGATTCTGTCGCAAGTTAGTTTGGGGGCAGACAAAAGAGACAGCGGGGAGGCATTTTCCTCCAAGCATTCATATGCAATGTATTGTGGGATAGCTACTTGGCCAGAAGTAAGTACCTGTTGGTGAGGTCTATCACAATTTAGGGGCACTCCTTGAAACATTACTGTTATCTTAAACCGGGAGAGGAGTTGGTTTTAGAGGTAAAGCAGAGGTTAAACTTCAGATGTATTTTTTTGATATTTTTACAAATGTATGGTTCAATCACTGTCGTAATCAAACATATTCAAAATCATAGCATGCACTGGATAAGGGACTGCTCAAATATGACATTTCAATTGGATACAATTGTTCCTGATTTGAGGGTGTATTTTATGATGAGAAAGGGTAGAATCAGCTACAAATCTATGAAGCTAGTTTTCTGAAAAGTGTGTTTTGCAAAAACAATTAATCAACCAGTCCTAGGTGTAAAAATACTTACTCAATCTCATCAAATAATACCTGCTTTTGTAGCTTCGTTTCTGTCCTTTAGCATGAGATTAAAAAAGGACAAAAGAAACAATAAAAAATTTCTCAAACATGCATCCAAAGTATGTGTTTTGCCACAAATGATATCATAGCATTCGTCAGCTGTGTTCTGGAACAGGTTTCAAGCAAGTAACTTTATGATGGAACTATGGGTGCTGCAGCTTAAGTGCCAGTAGTGTAGGGGTATCATGCAAGATTCCCATTCTTGTGACCCGGGTTCGATTCCCGGCTGGCGCATGAATCCGTTGTTCAGTGAATAACAAGCCCTCCCGTTCATTTTTTTTTCAAAAGGACAATAACGTCAGCTGCTATGAAACTTCCGGGCACTTGGTTAATGGTTCAAATCCCTTTCTGTGCTCTTCCGCCACCAGGACGTCTGAAATGTTCGGCTTTGCATCGGCATAATCCAGGCTGTCGTCTTGGATTATGAAATTTGGAACAAAGACCCTACGCTAAACAGAAACGCTGCGCTCCTTCCCTGGTGGTCTAGTGGTTAGGATTCGGCGCTCTCACCGCCGCGGCCCGGGTTCGATTCCCGGTCAGGGAATGCTTTTTCATGCTCAGCACCTGTTTCATGTGCTCTGGCAATCTTGTTGGATTTGCCGCAGACTCCTGCTCCTCCACATTCACATCACTGTTGGCCTGGCCCTCTTCCCGTTGTTTACGCCAGACTTCTGCAAATCTTCTGGTACACTGGATAAGTAATTACTTGGAAAGTCATAACAAACACTCGATCTACAATAGTCAACCGTACCCCTCATTGATACAGTGAGCCCGCTCTACTCCACAGCCTGTATTTTCTTCTGCTACAAGTGTTAAGAACGGATGATACTCTGAATGTTATGTGTCTGTTTCAGCTCAGGCTGTTGCAGTTTGCTGTGATCTACAGTCTTCGAAAAGAGACAAACAGAGATCCGCATTGCTCTTAAAGGTTTGCTGCGGTTCAATTGACCGGGGAGAGTGCCTTCTGAAACTGTAGTCTAAGCACAATGGGACATGCCTTGACCTTCACTGCGACTGTCCCCAGATGCCTGTCCTAAGGGCTTTATCATTCCAGAAATGTGCAGAAAGAGTGGAAAGAAAAGAAGCAATCCGTGGAGCTTTTACCATCCGTATCAGAGCAAGTGAGTTACGGTGTGGTCTTTCTCCACTTGGCTTGCTTGAGCATTAGTGTAAGTATAAGTAGCAGATTTTTTTGTGGCTGGGCTAAGAAAAAAGACACACTCCTTCGAGCCGGATTTGAACCAGCGACCTAAGGATGGCTACGATTACAACTACAGTCTTCCGCTCTACCAACTGAGCTATCGAAGGTGAGGCTGGTCCGTCAAGAAGCGGCGCGCACTGGAGGTACATGCCTGGCACTCAAACTTTCCACAGGAGAAGCAAGCAAACGTTGCAAAATCACTATCCGGTCATAATGGACAATCAGACAGCTGACTGCATGCACAATCAGAAGGTTGGCTAAAGAACGGAAAGGATTGGGAAACATTTTTTTAAATCTTTATTTGAATTTCATGATGTATGGCTGCACACTTTACAATAGCTATCTAACCAATAGCTTAAGTATAGGCTGAATTAGGTTCTATTTCATACTCCCAGTGAAGATCCATAATATTTTTCAGATAACATGGGATTAATCTCCTTGAATCAATGCCAAGAGCATTGAAAACAGCAGGGTTTTGTGCCTTATGTCCCACTTGACAAACATGATCAGAAAAACAAGCGTCATCTGCAACTTGAAGATATACAGCGGGTCCAGTAGTCCTCCAAGATTCTGTCGCAAGTTAGTTTGGGGGCAGACAAAAGAGACAGCGGGGAGGCATTTTCCTCCAAGCATTCATATGCAATGTATTGTGGGATAGCTACTTGGCCAGAAGTAAGTACCTGTTGGTGAGGTCTATCACAATTTAGGGGCACTCCTTGAAACATTACTGTTATCTTAAACCGGGAGAGGAGTTGGTTTTAGAGGTAAAGCAGAGGTTAAACTTCAGATGTATTTTTTTGATATTTTTACAAATGTATGGTTCAATCACTATCGTAATCAAACATATTCAAAATCATAGCATGCACTGGATAAGGGACTGCTCAAATATGACATTTCAATTGGATACAATTGTTCCTGATTTGAGGGTGTATTTTATGATGAGAAAGGGTAGAATCAGCTACAAATCTATGAAGCTAGTTTTCTGAAAAGTGTGTTTTGCAAAAACAATTAATCAACCAGTCCTAGGTGTAAAAATACTTACTCAATCTTATCAAATAATACCTGCTTTTGTAGCTTCGTTTCTGTCCTTTAACATGAGATTAAAAAAGGACAAAAGAAACAATAAAAAATTTCTCAAACACGCATCCAAAGTATGTGTTTTGCCACAAATGATATCATAGCATTCGTCAGCTGTGTTCTGGAACAGGTTTCAAGCAAGTAACTTTATGATGGAACTATGGGTGCTGCAGCTTAAGTGCCAGTAGTGTAGGGGTATCATGCAAGATTCCCATTCTTGTGACCCGGGTTCGATTCCCGGCTGGCGCATGAATCTGTTGTTCAGTGAATAACAAGCCCTCCCGTTCAATTTTTTTCAAAAGGACAATAACGTCAGCTGCTATGAAACTTCCGGGCACTTGGTTAATGGTTCAAATCCCTTTCTGTGCTCTTCCGCCACCAGGACGTCTGAAATGTTCGGCTTTGCATCGGAAACGCTGCGCTCCTTCCCTGGTGGTCTAGTGGTTAGGATTCGGCGCTCTCACCGCCGCGGCCCGGGTTCGATTCCCGGTCAGGGAATGCTTTTTCATGCTCAGCACCTGTTTCATGTGCTCTGGCAATCTTGTTGGATTTGCCGCAGACTCCTGCTCCTCCACATTCACATCACTGTTGGCCTGGCCCTCTTCCCGTTGTTTACGCCAGACTTCTGCAAATCTTCTGGTACACTGGATAAGTAATTACTTGGAAAGTCATAACAAACACTCGATCTACAATAGTCAACCGTACCCCTCATTGATACAGTGAGCCCGCTCTACTCCACAGCCTGTATTTTCTTCTGCTACAAGTGTTAAGAACGGATGATACTCTGAATGTTATGTGTCTGTTTCAGCTCAGGCTGTTGCAGTTTGCTGTGATCTACAGTCTTCGAAAAGAGACAAACAGAGATCCGCATTGCTCTTAAAGGTTTGCTGTGGTTCAATTGACCGGGGAGAGTGCCTTCTGAAACTGTAGTCTAAGCACAATGGGACATGCCTTGACCTTCACTGCGACTGTCCCCAGATGCCTGTCCTAAGGGCTTTATCATTCCAGAAATGTGCAGAAAGAGTGGAAAGAAAAGAACCAATCCGTGGAGCTTTTACCATCCGTATCAGAGCAAGTGAGTTACGGTGTGGTCTTTCTCCAGTTGGCTTGCTTGAGCATTAGTGTAAGTATAAGTAGCAGATTTTTTTGTGGCTGGGCTAAGAAAAAAGACACACTCCTTCGAGCCGGATTTGAACCAGCGACCTAAGGATGTCTACGATTACAACTACAGTCCTCCGCCCTACCAACTGAGCTATCGAAGGTGAGGCTGGTCCGTCAAGAAGCGACGCGCACTGGAGGTACATGCCTGGCACTCAAACTTTCCACAGGAGAAGCAAGCAAACGTTGCAAAATCACTATCCGGTCATAATGGACAATCAGACAGCTGACTGCATGCACAATCAGAAGGTTGGCTAAAGAACGGAAAGGATTGGGAAACATTTTTTTAAATCTTTATTTGAATTTCATGATGTATGGCTGCACACTTTACAATAGCTATCTAACCAATAGCTTAAGTATAGGCTGAATTAGGTTCTATTTCATACTTCCAGTGAAGATCCATAATATTTTTCAGATAACATGGGATTAATCTCCTTGAATCAATGCCAAGAGCATTGAAAACAGCAGGGTTTTGTGCCTTATGTCCCACTTGACAAACAAGATCAGAAAAACAAGCGTCATCTGCAACTTGAAGATATATCGCGGGTCCAGTAGTCCTCCAAGATTCTGTCGCAAGTTAGTTTGGGGGCAGACACAAGAGACAGCGGGGAGGCATTTTCCTCCAAGCATTCATATGCAATGTATTGTGGGATAGCTACTTGGCCAGAAGTAAGTACCTGTTGGTGAGGTCTATCACAATTTAGGGGCACTCCTTGAAACATTACTGTTATCTTAAACCGGGAGAGGAGTTGGTTTTAGAGGTAAAGCAGAGGTTAAACTTCAGATGTATTTTTTTGATATTTTTACAAATGTATGGTTCAATCACTATCGTAATCAAACATATTCAAAATCATAGCATGCACTGGATAAGGGACTGCTCAAATATGACATTTCAATTGGATACAATTGTTCCTGATTTGAGGGTGTATTTTATGATGAGAAAGGGTAGAATCAGCTACAAATGTATGAAGCTAGTTTTCTGAAAAGTGTGTTTTGCAAAAACAATTAATCAACCAGTCCTAGGTGTAAAAATACTTACTCAATCTCATCAAATAATACCTGCTTTTGTAGCTTCGTTTCTGTCCTTTAACATGAGATTAAAAAATGACAAAAGAAACAATAAAAAATTTCTCAAACATGCATCCAAAGTATGTGTTTTGCCACAAATGATATCATAGCATTCGTCAGCTGTGTTCTGGAACAGGTTTCAAGCAAGTAACTTTATGATGGAACTATGGGTGCTGCAGCTTAAGTGCCAGTAGTGTAGGGGTATCATGCAAGATACCCATTCTTGTGACCCGGGTTCGATTCCCGGCTGGCGCATGAATCCGTTGTTCAGTGAATAACAAGCCCTTCCGTTCAATTTTTTTCAAAAGGACAATAACGTCAGCTGCTATGAAACTTCCGGGCACTTGGTTAATGGTTCAAATCCCTTTCTGTGCTCTTCCGCCACCAGGACGTCTGAAATGTTCGGCTTTGCATCGGCATAATCCAGGCTGTCGTCTTGGATTATGAAATTTGGAACAAAGACCCTACGCTAAACAGAACCGCTGCGCTCCTTCCCTGGTGGTCTAGTGGTTAGGATTCGGGGCTCTCACCGCCGCGGCCCGGGTTCGATTCCCGGTCAGGGAATGCTTTTTCATGCTCAGCACCTGTTTCATGTGCTCTGGCAATCTTGTTGGATTTGCCGCAGACTCCTGCTCCTCCACATTCACATCACTGTTGGCCTGGCCCTCTTCCCGTTGTTTACGCCAGACTTCTGCAAATCTTCTGGTACACTGGATAAGTAATTACTTGGAAAGTCATAACAAACACTCGATCTACAATAGTCAACCGTACCCCTCATTGATACAGTGAGCCCGCTCTACTCCACAGCCTGTATTTTCTTCTGCTACAAGTGTTAAGAACGGATGATACTCTGAATGTTATGTGTCTGTTTCAGCTCAGGCTGTTGCAGTTTGCTGTGATCTACAGTCTTCGAAAAGAGACAAACAGAGATCCGCATTGCTCTTAAAGGTTTGCTGCGGTTCAATTGACCGGGGAGAGTGCCTTCTGAAACTGTAGTCTAAGCACAATGGGACATGCCTTGACCTTCACTGCGACTGTCCCCAGATGCCTGTCCTAAGGGCTTTATCATTCCAGAAATGTGCAGAAAGAGTGGAAAGAAAAGAAGCAATCCGTGGAGCTTTTACCATCCGTATCAGAGCAAGTGAGTTACGGTGTGGTCTTTCTCCAGTTGGCTTGCTTGAGCATTAGTGTAAGTATAAGTAGCAGATTTTTTTGTGGCTGGGCTAAGAAAAAAGACACACTCCTTCGAGCCGGATTTGAACCAG
The DNA here is from genome assembly GCA_029718625.1 of Synaphobranchus kaupii. Taxonomy (NCBI): domain Eukaryota; kingdom Metazoa; phylum Chordata; class Actinopteri; order Anguilliformes; family Synaphobranchidae; genus Synaphobranchus; species Synaphobranchus kaupii. The sequence goes on from CM056384.1 coordinate 25,088,157, forward strand.
CGACCTAAGGATGGCTACGATTACAACTACAGTCCTCCGCTCTACCAACTGAGCTATCGAAGGTGAGGCTGGTCCGTCAAGAAGCGACGCGCACTGGAGGTACATGCCTGGCACTCAAACTTTCCACAGGAGAAGCAAGCAAACGTTGCAAAATCACTATCCGGTCATAATGGACAATCAGACAGCTGACTGCATGCACAATCAGAAGGTTGGCTAAAGAACGGAAAGGATTGGGAAACATTTTTTTAAATCTTTATTTGAATTTCATGATGTATGGCTGCACACTTTACAATAGCTATCTAACCAATAGCTTAAGTATAGGCTGAATTAGGTTCTATTTCATACTCCCAGTGAAGATCCATAATATTTTTCAGATAACATGGGATTAATCTCCTTGAATCAATGCCAAGAGCATTGAAAACAGCAGGGTTTTGTGCCTTATGTCCCACTTGACAAACATGATCAGAAAAACAAGCGTCATCTGCAACTTGAAGATATACAGCGGGTCCAGTAGTCCTCCAAGATTCTGTCGCAAGTTAGTTTGGGGGCAGACAAAAGAGACAGCGGGGAGGCATTTTCCTCCAAGCATTCATATGCAATGTATTGTGGGATAGCTACTTGGCCAGAAGTAAGTACCTGTTGGTGAGGTCTATCACAATTTAGGGGCACTCCTTGAAACATTACTGTTATCTTAAACCGGGAGAGGAGTTGGTTTTAGAGGTAAAGCAGAGGTTAAACTTCAGATGTATTTTTTTGATATTTTTACAAATGTATGGTTCAATCACTATCGTAATCAAACATATTCAAAATCATAGCATGCACTGGATAAGGGACTGCTCAAATATGACATTTCAATTGGATACAATTGTTCCTGATTTGAGGGTGTATTTTATGATGAGAAAGGGTAGAATCAGCTACAAATCTATGAAGCTAGTTTTCTGAAAAGTGTGTTTTGCAAAAACAATTAATCAACCAGTCCTAGGTGTAAAAATACTTACTCAATCTCATCAAATAATACCTGCTTTTGTAGCTTCGTTTCTGTCCTTTAACATGAGATTAAAAAAGGACAAAAGAAACAATAAAAAATTTCTCAAACATGCATCCAAAGTATGTGTTTTGCCACAAATGATATCATAGCATTCGTCAGCTGTGTTCTGGAACAGGTTTCAAGCAAGTAACTTTATGATGGAACTATGGGTGCTGCAGCTTAAGTGCCAGTAGTGTAGGGGTATCATGCAAGATTCCCATTCTTGTGACCCGGGTTCGATTCCCGGCTGGCGCATGAATCCGTTGTTCAGTGAATAACAAGCCCTCCCGTTCAATTTTTTTAAAAAGGACAATCACGTCAGCTGCTATGAAACTTCCGGGCACTTGGTTAATGGTTCAAATCCCTTTCTGTGCTCTTCCGCCACCAGGACGTCTGAAATGTTCGGCTTTGCATCGGCATAATCCAGGCTGTCATCTTGGATTATGAAATTTGGAACAAAGACCCTACGCTAAACAGAAACGCTGCGCTCCTTCCATGGTGGTCTAGTGGTTAGGATTCGGCGCTCTCACCGCCGCGGCCCGGGTTCGATTCCCGGTCAGGGAATGCTTTTTCATGCTCAGCACCTGTTTCATGTGCTCTGGCAATCTTGTTGGATTTGCCGCAGACTCCTGCTCCTCCACATTCACATCACTGTTGGCCTGGCCCTCTTCCCGTTGTTTACGCCAGACTTCTGCAAATCTTCTGGTACACTGGATAAGTAATTACTTGGAAAGTCATAACAAACACTCGATCTACAATAGTCAACCGTACCCCTCATTGATACAGTGAGCCCGCTCTACTCCACAGCCTGTATTTTCTTCTGCTACAAGTGTTAAGAACGGATGATACTCTGAATGTTATGTGTCTGTTTCAGCTCAGGCTGTTGCAGTTTGCTGTGATCTACAGTCTTCGAAAAGAGACAAACAGAGATCCGCATTGCTCTTAAAGGTTTGCTGCGGTTCAATTGACCGGGGAGAGTGCCTTCTGAAACTGTAGTCTAAGCACAATGGGACATGCCTTGACCTTCACTGCGACTGTCCCCAGATGCCTGTCCTAAGGGCTTTATCATTCCAGAAATGTGCAGAAAGAGTGGAAAGAAAAGAAGCAATCCGTGGAGCTTTTACCATCCGTATCAGAGCAAGTGAGTTACGGTGTGGTCTTTCTCCAGTTGGCTTGCTTGAGCATTAGTGTAAGTATAAGTAGCAGATTTTTTTGTGGCTGGGCTAAGAAAAAAGACACACTCCTTCGAGCCGGATTTGAACCAGCGACCTAAGGATGGCTACGATTACAACTACAGTCCTCCGCTCTACCAACTGAGCTATCGAAGGTGAGGCTGGTCCGTCAAGAAGCGACGCGCACTGGAGGTACATGCCTGGCACTCAAACTTTCCACAGGAGAAGCAAGCAAACGTTGCAAAATCACTATCCGGTCATAATGGACAATCAGACAGCTGACTGCATGCACAATCAGAAGGTTGGCTAAAGAACGGAAAGGATTGGGAAACATTTTTTTAAATCTTTATTTGAATTTCATGATGTATGGCTGCACACTTTACAATAGCTATCTAACCAATAGCTTAAGTATAGGCTGAATTAGGTTCTATTTCATACTCCCAGTGAAGATCCATAATATTTTTCAGATAACATGGGATTAATCTCCTTGAATCAATGCCAAGAGCATTGAAAACAGCAGGGTTTTGTGCCTTATGTCCCACTTGACAAACATGATCAGAAAAACAAGCGTCATCTGCAACTTGAAGATATACAGCGGGTCCAGTAGTCCTCCAAGATTCTGTCGCAAGTTAGTTTGGGGGCAGACAAAAGAGACAGCGGGGAGGCATTTTCCTCCAAGCATTCATATGCAATGTATTGTGGGATAGCTACTTGGCCAGAAGTAAGTACCTGTTGGTGAGGTCTATCACAATTTAGGGGCACTCCTTGAAACATTACTGTTATCTTAAACCGGGAGAGGAGTTGGTTTTAGAGGTAAAGCAGAGGTTAAACTTCAGATGTATTTTTTTGATATTTTTACAAATGTATGGTTCAATCACTATCGTAATCAAACATATTCAAAATCATAGCATGCACTGGATAAGGGACTGCTCAAATATGACATTTCAATTGGATACAATTGTTCCTGATTTGAGGGTGTATTTTATGATGAGAAAGGGTAGAATCAGCTACAAATCTATGAAGCTAGTTTTCTGAAAAGTGTGTTTTGCAAAAACAATTAATCAACCAGTCCTAGGTGTAAAAATACTTACTCAATCTCATCAAATAATACCTGCTTTTGTAGCTTCGTTTCTGTCCTTTAACATGAGATTAAAAAAGGACAAAAGAAACAATAAAAAATTTCTCAAACATGCATCCAAAGTATGTGTTTTGCCACAAATGATATCATAGCATTCGTCAGCTGTGTTCTGGAACAGGTTTCAAGCAAGTAACTTTATGATGGAACTATGGGTGCTGCAGCTTAAGTGCCAGTAGTGTAGGGGTATCATGCAAGATTCCCATTCTTGTGACCCGGGTTCGATTCCCGGCTGGCGCATGAATCCGTTGTTCAGTGAATAACAAGCCCTCCCGTTCAATTTTTTTAAAAAGGACAATCACGTCAGCTGCTATGAAACTTCCGGGCACTTGGTTAATGGTTCAAATCCCTTTCTGTGCTCTTCCGCCACCAGGACGTCTGAAATGTTCGGCTTTGCATCGGCATAATCCAGGCTGTCATCTTGGATTATGAAATTTGGAACAAAGACCCTACGCTAAACAGAAACGCTGCGCTCCTTCCATGGTGGTCTAGTGGTTAGGATTCGGCGCTCTCACCGCCGCGGCCCGGGTTCGATTCCCGGTCAGGGAATGCTTTTTCATGCTCAGCACCTGTTTCATGTGCTCTGGCAATCTTGTTGGATTTGCCGCAGACTCCTGCTCCTCCACATTCACATCACTGTTGGCCTGGCCCTCTTCCCGTTGTTTACGCCAGACTTCTGCAAATCTTCTGGTACACTGGATAAGTAATTACTTGGAAAGTCATAACAAACACTCGATCTACAATAGTCAACCGTACCCCTCATTGATACAGTGAGCCCGCTCTACTCCACAGCCTGTATTTTCTTCTGCTACAAGTGTTAAGAACGGATGATACTCTGAATGTTATGTGTCTGTTTCAGCTCAGGCTGTTGCAGTTTGCTGTGATCTACAGTCTTCGAAAAGAGACAAACAGAGATCCGCATTGCTCTTAAAGGTTTGCTGCGGTTCAATTGACCGGGGAGAGTGCCTTCTGAAACTGTAGTCTAAGCACAATGGGACATGCCTTGACCTTCACTGCGACTGTCCCCAGATGCCTGTCCTAAGGGCTTTATCATTCCAGAAATGTGCAGAAAGAGTGGAAAGAAAAGAAGCAATCCGTGGAGCTTTTACCATCCGTATCAGAGCAAGTGAGTTACGGTGTGGTCTTTCTCCACTTGGCTTGCTTGAGCATTAGTGTAAGTATAAGTAGCAGATTTTTTTGTGGCTGGGCTAAGAAAAAAGACACACTCCTTCGAGCCGGATTTGAACCAGCGACCTAAGGATGGCTACGATTACAACTACAGTCCTCCGCTCTACCAACTGAGCTATCGAAGGTGAGGCTGGTCCGTCAAGAAGCGGCGCGCACTGGAGGTACATGCCTGGCACTCAAACTTTCCACAGGAGAAGCAAGCAAACGTTGCAAAATCACTATCCGGTCATAATGGACAATCAGACAGCTGACTGCATGCACAATCAGAAGGTTGGCTAAAGAACGGAAAGGATTGGGAAACATTTTTTTAAATCTTTATTTGAATTTCATGATGTATGGCTGCACACTTTACAATAGCTATCTAACCAATAGCTTAAGTATAGGCTGAATTAGGTTCTATTTCATACTCCCAGTGAAGATCCATAATATTTTTCAGATAACATGGGATTAATCTCCTTGAATCAATGCCAAGAGCATTGAAAACAGCAGGGTTTTGTGCCTTATGTCCCACTTGACAAACATGATCAGAAAAACAAGCGTCATCTGCAACTTGAAGATATACAGCGGGTCCAGTAGTCCTCCAAGATTCTGTCGCAAGTTAGTTTGGGGGCAGACAAAAGAGACAGCGGGGAGGCATTTTCCTCCAAGCATTCATATGCAATGTATTGTGGGATAGCTACTTGGCCAGAAGTAAGTACCTGTTGGTGAGGTCTATCACAATTTAGGGGCACTCCTTGAAACATTACTGTTATCTTAAACCGGGAGAGGAGTTGGTTTTAGAGGTAAAGCAGAGGTTAAACTTCAGATGTATTTTTTTGATATTTTTACAAATGTATGGTTCAATCACTATCGTAATCAAACATATTCAAAATCATAGCATGCACTGGATAAGGGACTGCTCAAATATGACATTTCAATTGGATACAATTGTTCCTGATTTGAGGGTGTATTTTATGATGAGAAAGGGTAGAATCAGCTACAAATCTATGAAGCTAGTTTTCTGAAAAGTGTGTTTTGCAAAAACAATTAATCAACCAGTCCTAGGTGTAAAAATACTTACTCAATCTCATCAAATAATACCTGCTTTTGTAGCTTCGTTTCTGTCCTTTAACATGAGATTAAAAAAGGACAAAAGAAACAATAAAAAATTTCTCAAACACGCATCCAAAGTATGTGTTTTGCCACAAATGATATCATAGCATTCGTCAGCTGTGTTCTGGAACAGGTTTCAAGCAAGTAACTTTATGATGGAACTATGGGTGCTGCAGCTTAAGTGCCAGTAGTGTAGGGGTATCATGCAAGATTCCCATTCTTGTGACCCGGGTTCGATTCCCGGCTGGCGCATGAATCCGTTGTTCAGTGAATAACAAGCCCTCCCGTTCAATTTTTTTCAAAAGGACAATAACGTCAGCTGCTATGAAACTTCCGGGCACTTGGTTAATGGTTCAAATCCCTTTCTGTGCTCTTCCGCCACCAGGACGTCTGAAATGTTCGGCTTTGCATCGGCATAATCCAGGCTGTCGTCTTGGATTATGAAATTTGGAACAAAGACCCTACGCTAAACAGAAACGCTGCGCTCCTTCCCTGGTGGTCTAGTGGTTAGGATTCGGCGCTCTCACCGCCGCGGCCCGGGTTCGATTCCCGGTCAGGGAATGCTTTTTCATGCTCAGCACCTGTTTCATGTGCTCTGGCAATCTTGTTGGATTTGCCGCAGACTCCTGCTCCTCCACATTCACATCACTGTTGGCCTGGCCCTCTTCCCGTTGTTTACGCCAGACTTCTGCAAATCTTCTGGTACACTGGATAAGTAATTACTTGGAAAGTCATAACAAACACTCGATCTACAATAGTCAACCGTACCCCTCATTGATACAGTGAGCCCGCTCTACTCCACAGCCTGTATTTTCTTCTGCTACAAGTGTTAAGAACGGATGATACTCTGAATGTTATGTGTCTGTTTCAGCTCAGGCTGTTGCAGTTTGCTGTGATCTACAGTCTTCGAAAAGAGACAAACAGAGATCCGCATTGCTCTTAAAGGTTTGCTGCGGTTCAATTGACCGGGGAGAGTGCCTTCTGAAACTGTAGTCTAAGCACAATGGGACATGCCTTGACCTTCACTGCGACTGTCCCCAGATGCCTGTCCTAAGGGCTTTATCATTCCAGAAATGTGCAGAAAGAGTGGAAAGAAAAGAAGCAATCCGTGGAGCTTTTACCATCCGTATCAGAGCAAGTGAGTTACGGTGTGGTCTTTCTCCAGTTGGCTTGCTTGAGCATTAGTGTAAGTATAAGTAGCAGATTTTTTTGTGGCTGGGCTAAGAAAAAAGACACACTCCTTCGAGCCGGATTTGAACCAGCGACCTAAGGATGGCTACGATTACAACTACAGTCCTCCCCTCTACCAACTGAGCTATCGAAGGTGAGGCTGGTCCGTCAAGAAGCGACGCGCACTGGAGGTACATGCCTGGCACTCAAACTTTCCACAGGAGAAGCAAGCAAACGTTGCAAAATCACTATCCGGTCATAATGGACAATCAGACAGCTGACTGCATGCACAATCAGAAGGTTGGCTAAAGAACGGAAAGGATTGGGAAACATTTTTTTAAATCTTTATTTGAATTTCATGATGTATGGCTGCACACTTTACAATAGCTATCTAACCAATAGCTTAAGTATAGGCTGAATTAGGTTCTATTTCATACTCCCAGTGAAGATCCATAATATTTTTCAGATAACATGGGATTAATCTCCTTGAATCAATGCCAAGAGCATTGAAAACAGCAGGGTTTTGTGCCTTATGTCCCACTTGACAAACATGATCAGAAAAACAAGCGTCATCTGCAACTTGAAGATATACAGCGGGTCCAGTAGTCCTCCAAGATTCTGTCGCAAGTTAGTTTGGGGGCAGACAAAAGAGACAGCGGGGAGGCATTTTCCTCCAAGCATTCATATGCAATGTATTGTGGGATAGCTACTTGGCCAGAAGTAAGTACCTGTTGGTGAGGTCTATCACAATTTAGGGGCACTCCTTGAAACATTACTGTTATCTTAAACCGGGAGAGGAGTTGGTTTTAGAGGTAAAGCAGAGGTTAAACTTCAGATGTATTTTTTTGATATTTTTACAAATGTATGGTTCAATCACTATCGTAATCAAACATATTCAAAATCATAGCATGCACTGGATAAGGGACTGCTCAAATATGACATTTCAATTGGATACAATTGTTCCTGATTTGAGGGTGTATTTTATGATGAGAAAGGGTAGAATCAGCTACAAATCTATGAAGCTAGTTTTCTGAAAAGTGTGTTTTGCAAAAACAATTAATCAACCAGTCCTAGGTGTAAAAATACTTACTCAATCTCATCAAATAATACCTGCTTTTGTAGCTTCGTTTCTGTCCTTTAACATGAGATTAAAAAAGGACAAAAGAAACAATAAAAAATTTCTCAAACACGCATCCAAAGTATGTGTTTTGCCACAAATGATATCATAGCATTCGTCAGCTGTGTTCTGGAACAGGTTTCAAGCAAGTAACTTTATGATGGAACTATGGGTGCTGCAGCTTAAGTGCCAGTAGTGTAGGGGTATCATGCAAGATTCCCATTCTTGTGACCCGGGTTCGATTCCCGGCTGGCGCATGAATCCGTTGTTCAGTGAATAACAAGCCCTCCCGTTCAATTTTTTTCAAAAGGACAATAACGTCAGCTGCTATGAAACTTCCGGGCACTTGGTTAATGGTTCAAATCCCTTTCTGTGCTCTTCCGCCACCAGGACGTCTGAAATGTTCGGCTTTGCATCGGCATAATCCAGGCTGTCGTCTTGGATTATGAAATTTGGAACAAAGACCCTACGCTAAACAGAAACGCTGCGCTCCTTCCCTGGTGGTCTAGTGGTTAGGATTCGGCGCTCTCACCGCCGCGGCCCGGGTTCGATTCCCGGTCAGGGAATGCTTTTTCATGCTCAGCACCTGTTTCATGTGCTCTGGCAATCTTGTTGGATTTGCCGCAGACTCCTGCTCCTCCACATTCACATCACTGTTGGCCTGGCCCTCTTCCCGTTGTTTACGCCAGACTTCTGCAAATCTTCTGGTACACTGGATAAGTAATTACTTGGAAAGTCATAACAAACACTCGATCTACAATAGTCAACCGTACCCCTCATTGATACAGTGAGCCCGCTCTACTCCACAGCCTGTATTTTCTTCTGCTACAAGTGTTAAGAACGGATGATACTCTGAATGTTATGTGTCTGTTTCAGCTCAGGCTGTTGCAGTTTGCTGTGATCTACAGTCTTCGAAAAGAGACAAACAGAGATCCGCATTGCTCTTAAAGGTTTGCTGCGGTTCAATTGACCGGGGAGAGTGCCTTCTGAAACTGTAGTCTAAGCACAATGGGACATGCCTTGACCTTCACTGCGACTGTCCCCAGATGCCTGTCCTAAGGGCTTTATCATTCCAGAAATGTGCAGAAAGAGTGGAAAGAAAAGAAGCAATCCGTGGAGCTTTTACCATCCGTATCAGAGCAAGTGAGTTACGGTGTGGTCTTTCTCCAGTTGGCTTGCTTGAGCATTAGTGTAAGTATAAGTAGCAGATTTTTTTGTGGCTGGGCTAAGAAAAAAGACACACTCCTTCGAGCCGGATTTGAACCAGCGACCTAAGGATGGCTACGATTACAACTACAGTCCTCCCCTCTACCAACTGAGCTATCGAAGGTGAGGCTGGTCCGTCAAGAAGCGACGCGCACTGGAGGTACATGCCTGGCACTCAAACTTTCCACAGGAGAAGCAAGCAAACGTTGCAAAATCACTATCCGGTCATAATGGACAATCAGACAGCTGACTGCATGCACAATCAGAAGGTTGGCTAAAGAACGGAAAGGATTGGGAAACATTTTTTTAAATCTTTATTTGAATTTTATGATGTATGGCTGCACACTTTACAGTAGCTATCTAACCAATAGCTTAAGTATAGGCTGAATTAGGTTCTATTTCATACTCCCAGTGAAGATCCATAATATTTTTCAGATAACATGGGATTAATCTCCTTGAATCAATGCCAAGAGCATTGAAAACAGCAGGGTATGTGCCTTATGTCCCACTTGACAAACATGATCAGAAAAACAAGCGTCATCTGCAACTTGAAGATATACAGCGGGTCCAGTAGTCCTCCAAGATTCTGTCGCAAGTTAGTTTGGGGGCAGACAAAAGAGACAGCGGGGAGGCATTTTCCTCCAAGCATTCATATGCAATGTATTGTGGGATAGCTACTTGGCCAGAAGTAAGTACCTGTTGGTGAGGTCTATCACAATTTAGGGGCACTCCTTGAAACATTACTGTTATCTTAAACCGGGAGAGGAGTTGGTTTTAGAGGTAAAGCAGAGGTTAAACTTCAGATGTATTTTTTTGATATTTTTACAAATGTATGGTTCAATCACTATCGTAATCAAACATATTCAAAATCATAGCATGCACTGGATAAGGGACTGCTCAAATATGACATTTCAATTGGATACAATTGTTCCTGATTTGAGGGTGTATTTTATGATGAGAAAGGGTAGAATCAGCTACAAATCTATGAAGCTAGTTTTCTGAAAAGTGTGTTTTGCAAAAACAATTAATCAACCAGTCCTAGGTGTAAAAATACTTACTCAATCTCATCAAATAATACCTGCTTTTGTAGCTTCGTTTCTGTCCTTTAACATGAGATTAAAAAAGGACAAAAGAAACAATAAAAAATTTCTCAAACACGCATCCAAAGTATGTGTTTTGCCACAAATGATATCATAGCATTCGTCAGCTGTGTTCTGGAACAGGTTTCAAGCAAGTAACTTTATGATGGAACTATGGGTGCTGCAGCTTAAGTGCCAGTAGTGTAGGGGTATCATGCAAGATTCCCATTCTTGTGACCCGGGTTCGATTCCCGGCTGGCGCATGAATCCGTTGTTCAGTGAATAACAAGCCCTCCCGTTCAATTTTTTTCAAAAGGACAATAACGTCAGCTGCTATGAAACTTCCGGGCACTTGGTTAATGGTTCAAATCCCTTTCTGTGCTCTTCCGCCACCAGGACGTCTGAAATGTTCGGCTTTGCATCGGCATAATCCAGGCTGTCGTCTTGGATTATGAAATTTGGAACAAAGACCCTACGCTAAACAGAAACGCTGCGCTCCTTCCCTGGTGGTCTAGTGGTTAGGATTCGGCGCTCTCACCGCCGCGGCCCGGGTTCGATTCCCGGTCAGGGAATGCTTTTTCATGCTCAGCACCTGTTTCATGTGCTCTGGCAATCTTGTTGGATTTGCCGCAGACTCCTGCTCCTCCACATTCACATCACTGTTGGCCTGGCCCTCTTCCCGTTGTTTACGCCAGACTTCTGCAAATCTTCTGGTACACTGGATAAGTAATTACTTGGAAAGTCATAACAAACACTCGATCTACAATAGTCAACCGTACCCCTCATTGATACAGTGAGCCCGCTCTACTCCACAGCCTGTATTTTCTTCTGCTACAAGTGTTAAGAACGGATGATACTCTGAATGTTATGTGTCTGTTTCAGCTCAGGCTGTTGCAGTTTGCTGTGATCTACAGTCTTCGAAAAGAGACAAACAGAGATCCGCATTGCTCTTAAAGGTTTGCTGCGGTTCAATTGACCGGGGAGAGTGCCTTCTGAAACTGTAGTCTAAGCACAATGGGACATGCCTTGACCTTCACTGCGACTGTCCCCAGATGCCTGTCCTAAGGGCTTTATCATTCCAGAAATGTGCAGAAAGAGTGGAAAGAAAAGAAGCAATCCGTGGAGCTTTTACCATCCGTATCAGAGCAAGTGAGTTACGGTGTGGTCTTTCTCCAGTTGGCTTGCTTGAGCATTAGTGTAAGTATAAGTAGCAGATTTTTTTGTGGCTGGGCTAAGAAAAAAGACACACTCCTTCGAGCCGGATTTGAACCAGCGACCTAAGGATGGCTACGATTACAACTACAGTCCTCCCCTCTACCAACTGAGCTATCGAAGGTGAGGCTGGTCCGTCAAGAAGCGACGCGCACTGGAGGTACATGCCTGGCACTCAAACTTTCCACAGGAGAAGCAAGCAAACGTTGCAAAATCACTATCCGGTCATAATGGACAATCAGACAGCTGACTGCATGCACAATCAGAAGGTTGGCTAAAGAACGGAAAGGATTGGGAAACATTTTTTTAAATCTTTATTTGAATTTTATGATGTATGGCTGCACACTTTACAGTAGCTATCTAACCAATAGCTTAAGTATAGGCTGAATTAGGTTCTATTTCATACTCCCAGTGAAGATCCATAATATTTTTCAGATAACATGGGATTAATCTCCTTGAATCAATGCCAAGAGCATTGAAAACAGCAGGGTATGTGCCTTATGTCCCACTTGACAAACATGATCAGAAAAACAAGCGTCATCTGCAACTTGAAGATATACAGCGGGTCCAGTAGTCCTCCAAGATTCTGTCGCAAGTTAGTTTGGGGGCAGACAAAAGAGACAGCGGGGAGGCATTTTCCTCCAAGCATTCATATGCAATGTATTGTGGGATAGCTACTTGGCCAGAAGTAAGTACCTGTTGGTGAGGTCTATCACAATTTAGGGGCACTCCTTGAAACATTACTGTTATCTTAAACCGGGAGAGGAGTTGGTTTTAGAGGTAAAGCAGAGGTTAAACTTCAGATGTATTTTTTTGATATTTTTACAAATGTATGGTTCAATCACTATCGTAATCAAACATATTCAAAATCATAGCATGCACTGGATAAGGGACTGCTCAAATATGACATTTCAATTGGATACAATTGTTCCTGATTTGAGGGTGTATTTTATGATGAGAAAGGGTAGAATCAGCTACAAATCTATGAAGCTAGTTTTCTGAAAAGTGTGTTTTGCAAAAACAATTAATCAACCAGTCCTAGGTGTAAAAATACTTACTCAATCTCATCAAATAATACCTGCTTTTGTAGCTTCGTTTCTGTCCTTTAACATGAGATTAAAAAAGGACAAAAGAAACAATAAAAAATTTCTCAAACACGCATCCAAAGTATGTGTTTTGCCACAAATGATATCATAGCATTCGTCAGCTGTGTTCTGGAACAGGTTTCAAGCAAGTAACTTTATGATGGAACTATGGGTGCTGCAGCTTAAGTGCCAGTAGTGTAGGGGTATCATGCAAGATTCCCATTCTTGTGACCCGGGTTCGATTCCCGGCTGGCGCATGAATCCGTTGTTCAGTGAATAACAAGCCCTCCCGTTCAATTTTTTTCAAAAGGACAATAACGTCAGCTGCTATGAAACTTCCGGGCACTTGGTTAATGGTTCAAATCCCTTTCTGTGCTCTTCCGCCACCAGGACGTCTGAAATGTTCGGCTTTGCATCGGCATAATCCAGGCTGTCGTCTTGGATTATGAAATTTGGAACAAAGACCCTACGCTAAACAGAAACGCTGCGCTCCTTCCCTGGTGGTCTAGTGGTTAGGATTCGGCGCTCTCACCGCCGCGGCCCGGGTTCGATTCCCGGTCAGGGAATGCTTTTTCATGCTCAGCACCTGTTTCATGTGCTCTGGCAATCTTGTTGGATTTGCCGCAGACTCCTGCTCCTCCACATTCACATCACTGTTGGCCTGGCCCTCTTCCCGTTGTTTACGCCAGACTTCTGCAAATCTTCTGGTACACTGGATAAGTAATTACTTGGAAAGTCATAACAAACACTCGATCTACAATAGTCAACCGTACCCCTCATTGATACAGTGAGCCCGCTCTACTCCACAGCCTGTATTTTCTTCTGCTACAAGTGTTAAGAACGGATGATACTCTGAATGTTATGTGTCTGTTTCAGCTCAGGCTGTTGCAGTTTGCTGTGATCTACAGTCTTCGAAAAGAGACAAACAGAGATCCGCATTGCTCTTAAAGGTTTGCTGCGGTTCAATTGACCGGGGAGAGTGCCTTCTGAAACTGTAGTCTAAGCACAATGGGACATGCCTTGACCTTCACTGCGACTGTCCCCAGATGCCTGTCCTAAGGGCTTTATCATTCCAGAAATGTGCAGAAAGAGTGGAAAGAAAAGAAGCAATCCGTGGAGCTTTTACCATCCGTATCAGAGCAAGTGAGTTACGGTGTGGTCTTTCTCCAGTTGGCTTGCTTGAGCATTAGTGTAAGTATAAGTAGCAGATTTTTTTGTGGCTGGGCTAAGAAAAAAGACACACTCCTTCGAGCCGGATTTGAACCAGCGACCTAAGGATGGCTACGATTACAACTACAGTCCTCCCCTCTACCAACTGAGCTATCGAAGGTGAGGCTGGTCCGTCAAGATGCGACGCGCACTGGAGGTACATGCCTGGCACTCAAACTTTCCACAGGAGAAGCAAGCAAACGTTGCAAAATCACTATCCGGTCATAATGGACAATCAGACAGCTGACTGCATGCACAATCAGAAGGTTGGCTAAAGAACGGAAAGGATTGGGAAACATTTTTTTAAATCTTTATTTGAATTTCATGATGTATGGCTGCACACTTTACAATAGCTATCTAACCAATAGCTTAAGTATAGGCTGAATTAGGTTCTATTTCATACTCCCAGTGAAGATCCATAATATTTTTCAGATAACATGGGATTAATCTCCTTGAATCAATGCCAAGAGCATTGAAAACAGCAGGGTTTTGTGCCTTATGTCCCACTTGACAAACATGATCAGAAAAACAAGCGTCATCTGCAACTTGAAGATATACAGCGGGTCCAGTAGTCCTCCAAGATTCTGTCGCAAGTTAGTTTGGGGGCAGACAAAAGAGACAGCGGGGAGGCATTTTCCTCCAAGCATTCATATGCAATGTATTGTGGGATAGCTACTTGGCCAGAAGTAAGTACCTGTTGGTGAGGTCTATCACAATTTAGGGGCACTCCTTGAAACATTACTGTTATCTTAAACCGGGAGAGGAGTTGGTTTTAGAGGTAAAGCAGAGGTTAAACTTCAGATGTATTTTTTTGATATTTTTACAAATGTATGGTTCAATCACTATCGTAATCAAACATATTCAAAATCATAGCATGCACTGGATAAGGGACTGCTCAAATATGACATTTCAATTGGATACAATTGTTCCTGATTTGAGGGTGTATTTTATGATGAGAAAGGGTAGAATCAGCTACAAATCTATGAAGCTAGTTTTCTGAAAAGTGTGTTTTGCAAAAACAATTAATCAACCAGTCCTAGGTGTAAAAATACTTACTCAATCTCATCAAATAATACCTGCTTTTGTAGCTTCGTTTCTGTCCTTTAACATGAGATTAAAAAAGGACAAAAGAAACAATAAAAAATTTCTCAAACATGCATCCAAAGTATGTGTTTTGCCACAAATGATATCATAGCATTCGTCAGCTGTGTTCTGGAACAGGTTTCAAGCAAGTAACTTTATGATGGAACTATGGGTGCTGCAGCTTAAGTGCCAGTAGTGTAGGGGTATCATGCAAGATTCCCATTCTTGTGACCCGGGTTCGATTCCCGGCTGGCGCATGAATCCGTTGTTCAGTGAATAACAAGCCCTCCCGCTTAATTTTTTTCAAAAGGACAATAACGTCAGCTGCTATGAAACTTCCGGGCACTTGGTTAATGGTTCAAATCCCTTTCTGTGCTCTTCCGCCACCAGGACGTCTGAAATGTTCGGCTTTGAATCGGCATAATCCAGGCTGTCGTCTTGGATTATGAAATTTGGAACAAAGACCCTACGCTAAACAGAAACGCTGCGCTCCTTCCCTGGTGGTCTAGTGGTTAGGATTCGGCGCTCTCACCGCCGCGGCCCGGGTTCGATTCCCGGTCAGGGAATGCTTTTTCATGCTCAGCACCTGTTTCATGTGCTCTGGCAATCTTGTTGGATTTGCCGCAGACTCCTGCTCCTCCACATTCACATCACTGTTGGCCTGGCCCTCTTCCCGTTGTTTACGCCAGACTTCTGCAAATCTTCTGGTACACTGGATAAGTAATTACTTGGAAAGTCATAACAAACACTCGATCTACAATAGTCAACCGTACCCCTCATTGATACAGTGAGCCCGCTCTACTCCACAGCCTGTATTTTCTTCTGCTACAAGTGTTAAGAACGGACGATACTCTGAATGTTATGTGTCTGTTTCAGCTCAGGCTGTTGCAGTTTGCTGTGATCTACAGTCTTCGAAAAGAGACAAACAGAGATCCGCATTGCTCTTAAAGGTTTGCTGCGGTTCAATTGACCGGGGAGAGTGCCTTCTGAAACTGTAGTCTAAGCACAATGGGACATGCCTTGACCTTCACTGCGACTGTCCCCAGATGCCTGTCCTAAGGGCTTTATCATTCCAGAAATGTGCAGAAAGAGTGGAAAGAAAAGAAGCAATCCGTGGAGCTTTTACCATCAGTATCAGAGCAAGTGAGTTACGGTGTGGTCTTTCTCCACTTGGCTTGCTTGAGCATTAGTGTAAGTATAAGTAGCAGATTTTTTTGTGGCTGGGCTAAGAAAAAAGACACACTCCTTCGAGCCGGATTTGAACCAGCGACCTAAGGATGGCTACGATTACAACTACAGTCCTCCGCTCTACCAACTGAGCTATCGAAGGTGAGGCTAGTCCGTCAAGAAGCGACGCGCACTGGAGGTACATGCCTGGCACTCAAACTTTCCACAGGAGAAGCAAGCAAACGTTGCAAAATCACTATCCGGTCATAATGGACAATCAGACAGCTGACTGCATGCACAATCAGAAGGTTGGCTAAAGAACGGAAAGGATTGGGAAACATTTTTTTAAATCTTTATTTGAATTTCATGATGTATGGCTGCACACTTTACAATAGCTATCTAACCAATAGCTTAAGTATAGGCTGAATTAGGTTCTATTTCATACTCCCAGTGAAGATCCATAATATTTTTCAGATAACATGGGATTAATCTCCTTGAATCAATGCCAAGAGCATTGAAAACAGCAGGGTTTTGTGCCTTATGTCCCACTTGACAAACATGATCAGAAAAACAAGCGTCATCTGCAACTTGAAGATATACAGCGGGTCCAGTAGTCCTCCAAGATTCTGTCGCAAGTTAGTTTGGGGGCAGACAAAAGAGACAGCGGGGAGGCATTTTCCTCCAAGCATTCATATGCAATGTATTGTGGGATAGCTACTTGGCCAGAAGTAAGTAGCTGTTGGTGAGGTCTATCACAATGTAGGGGCACTCCTTGAAACATTACTGTTATCTTAAACCGGGAGAGGAGTTGGTTTTAGAGGTAAAGCAGAGGTTAAACTTCAGATGTATTTTTTTGATATTTTTACAAATGTATGGTTCAATCACTATCGTAATCAAACATATTCAAAATCATAGCATGCACTGGATAAGGGACTGCTCAAATATGACATTTCAATTGGATACAATTGTTCCTGATTTGAGGGTGTATTTTATGATGAGAAAGGGTAGAATCAGCTACAAATCTATGAAGCTAGTTTTCTGAAAAGTGTGTTTTGCAAAAACAATTAATCAACCAGTCCTAGGTGTAAAAATACTAACTCAATCTCATCAAATAATACCTGCTTTTGTAGCTTCGTTTCTGTCCTTTAACATGAGATTAAAAAAGGACAAAGGAAACAATAAAAAATTTCTCAAACACGCATCCAAAGTATGTGTTTTGCCACAAATGATATCATAGCATTCGTCAGCTGTGTTCTGGAACAGGTTTCAAGCAAGTAACTTTATGATGGAACTATGGGTGCTGCAGCTTAAGTGCCAGTAGTGTAGGGGTATCATGCAAGATTCCCATTCTTGTGACCCGGGTTCGATTCCCGGCTGGCGCATGAATCCGTTGTTCAGTGAATAACAAGCCCTCCCGTTCAATTTTTTTAAAAAGGACAATCACGTCAGCTGCTATGAAACTTCCGGGCACTTGGTTAATGGTTCAAATCCCTTTCTGTGCTCTTCCGCCACCAGGACGTCTGAAATGTTCGGCTTTGCATCGGCATAATCCAGGCTGTCATCTTGGATTATGAAATTTGGAACAAAGACCCTACGCTAAACAGAAACGCTGCGCTCCTTCCCTGGTGGTCTAGTGGTTAGGATTCGGCGCTCTCACCGCCGCGGCCCGGGTTCGATTCCCGGTCAGGGAATGCTTTTTCATGCTCAGCACCTGTTTCATGTGCTCTGGCAATCTTGTTGGATTTGCCGCAGACTCCTGCTCCTCCACATTCACATCACTGTTGGCCTGGCCCTCTTCCCGTTGTTTACGCCAGACTTCTGCAAATCTTCTGGTACACTGGATAAGTAATTACTTGGAAAGTCATAACAAACACTCGATCTACAATAGTCAACCGTACCCCTCATTGATACAGTGAGCCCGCTCTACTCCACAGCCTGTATTTTCTTCTGCTACAAGTGTTAAGAACGGATGATACTCTGAATGTTATGTGTCTGTTTCAGCTCAGGCTGTTGCAGTTTGCTGTGATCTACAGTCTTCGAAAAGAGACAAACAGAGATCCGCATTGCTCTTAAAGGTTTGCTGCGGTTCAATTGACCGGGGAGAGTGCCTTCTGAAACTGTAGTCTAAGCACAATGGGACATGCCTTGACCTTCACTGCGACTGTCCCCAGATGCCTGTCCTAAGGGCTTTATCATTCCAGAAATGTGCAGAAAGAGTGGAAAGAAAAGAAGCAATCCGTGGAGCTTTTACCATCCGTATCAGAGCAAGTGAGTTACGGTGTGGTCTTTCTCCAGTTGGCTTGCTTGAGCATTAGTGTAAGTATAAGTAGCAGATTTTTTTGTGGCTGGGCTAAGACAAAAGACACACTCCTTCGAGCCGGATTTGAACCAGCGACCTAAGGATGGCTACGATTACAACTACAGTCCTCCGCTCTACCAACTGAGCTATCGAAGGTGAGGCTGGTCCGTCAAGATGCGACGCGCACTGGAGGTACATGCCTGGCACTCAAACTTTCCACAGGAGAAGCAAGCAAACGTTGCAAAATCACTATCCGGTCATAATGGACAATCAGACAGCTGACTGCATGCACAATCAGAAGGTTGGCTAAAGAACGGAAAGGATTGGGAAACATTTTTTTAAATCTTTATTTGAATTTCATGATGTATGGCTGCACACTTTACAATAGCTATCTAACCAATAGCTTAAGTATAGGCTGAATTAGGTTCTATTTCATACTCCCAGTGAAGATCCATAATATTTTTCAGATAACATGGGATTAATCTCCTTGAATCAATGCCAAGAGCATTGAAAACAGCAGGGTTTTGTGCCTTATGTCCCACTTGACAAACATGATCAGAAAAACAAGCGTCATCTGCAACTTGAAGATATACAGCGGGTCCAGTAGTCCTCCAAGATTCTGTCGCAAGTTAGTTTGGGGGCAGACAAAAGAGACAGCGGGGAGGCATTTTCCTCCAAGCATTCATATGCAATGTATTGTGGGATAGCTACTTGGCCAGAAGTAAGTAGCTGTTGGTGAGGTCTATCACAATGTAGGGGCACTCCTTGAAACATTACTGTTATCTTAAACCGGGAGAGGAGTTGGTTTTAGAGGTAAAGCAGAGGTTAAACTTCAGATGTATTTTTTTGATATTTTTACAAATGTATGGTTCAATCACTATCGTAATCAAACATATTCAAAATCATAGCATGCACTGGATAAGGGACTGCTCAAATATGACATTTCAATTGGATACAATTGTTCCTGATTTGAGGGTGTATTTTATGATGAGAAAGGGTAGAATCAGCTACAAATCTATGAAGCTAGTTTTCTGAAAAGTGTGTTTTGCAAAAACAATTAATCAACCAGTCCTAGGTGTAAAAATACTAACTCAATCTCATCAAATAATACCTGCTTTTGTAGCTTCGTTTCTGTCCTTTAACATGAGATTAAAAAAGGACAAAGGAAACAATAAAAAATTTCTCAAACACGCATCCAAAGTATGTGTTTTGCCACAAATGATATCATAGCATTCGTCAGCTGTGTTCTGGAACAGGTTTCAAGCAAGTAACTTTATGATGGAACTATGGGTGCTGCAGCTTAAGTGCCAGTAGTGTAGGGGTATCATGCAAGATTCCCATTCTTGTGACCCGGGTTCGATTCCCAGCTGGCGCATGAATCCGTTGTTCAGTGAATAACAAGCCCTCCCGTTCAATTTTTTTCAAAAGGACAATCACGTCAGCTGCTATGAAACTTCCGGGCACTTGGTTAATGGTTCAAATCCCTTTCTGTGCTCTTCCGCCACCAGGACGTCTGAAATGTTCGGCTTTGCATCGGCATAATCCAGGCTGTCATCTTGGATTATGAAATTTGGAACAAAGACCCTACGCTAAACAGAAACGCTGCGCTCCTTCCCTGGTGGTCTAGTGGTTAGGATTCGGCGCTCTCACCGCCGCGGCCCGGGTTCGATTCCCGGTCAGGGAATGCTTTTTCATGCTCAGCACCTGTTTCATGTGCTCTGGCAATCTTGTTGGATTTGCCGCAGACTCCTGCTCCTCCACATTCACATCACTGTTGGCCTGGCCCTCTTCCCGTTGTTTACGCCAGACTTCTGCAAATCTTCTGGTACACTGGATAAGTAATTACTTGGAAAGTCATAACAAACACTCGATCTACAATAGTCAACCGTACCCCTCATTGATACAGTGAGCCCGCTCTACTCCACAGCCTGTATTTTCTTCTGCTACAAGTGTTAAGAACGGATGATACTCTGAATGTTATGTGTCTGTTTCAGCTCAGGCTGTTGCAGTTTGCTGTGATCTACAGTCTTCGAAAAGAGACAAACAGAGATCCGCATTGCTCTTAAAGGTTTGCTGCGGTTCAATTGACCGGGGAGAGTGCCTTCTGAAACTGTAGTCTAAGCACAATGGGACATGCCTTGACCTTCACTGCGACTGTCCCCAGATGCCTGTCCTAAGGGCTTTATCATTCCAGAAATGTGCAGAAAGAGTGGAAAGAAAAGAAGCAATCCGTGGAGCTTTTACCATCCGTATCAGAGCAAGTGAGTTACGGTGTGGTCTTTCTCCAGTTGGCTTGCTTGAGCATTAGTGTAAGTATAAGTAGCAGATTTTTTTGTGGCTGGGCTAAGAAAAAAGACACACTCCTTCGAGCCGGATTTGAACCAGCGACCTAAGGATGGCTACGATTACAACTACAGTCCTCCGCTCTACCAACTGAGCTATCGAAGGTGAGGCTGGTCCGTCAAGAAGCGACGCGCACTGGAGGTACATGCCTGGCACTCAAACTTTCCACAGGAGAAGCAAGCAAACGTTGCAAAATCACTATCCGGTCATAATGGACAATCAGACAGCTGACTGCATGCACAATCAGAAGGTTGGCTAAAGAACGGAAAGGATTGGGAAACATTTTTTTAAATCTTTATTTGAATTTCATGATGTATGGCTGCACACTTTACAATAGCTATCTAACCAATAGCTTAAGTATAGGCTGAATTAGGTTCTATTTCATACTCCCAGTGAAGATCCATAATATTTTTCAGATAACATGGGATTAATCTCCTTGAATCAATGCCAAGAGCATTGAAAACAGCAGGGTTTTGTGCCTTATGTCCCACTTGACAAACATGATCAGAAAAACAAGCGTCATCTGCAACTTGAAGATATACAGCGGGTCCAGTAGTCCTCCAAGATTCTGTCGCAAGTTAGTTTGGGGGCAGACAAAAGAGACAGCGGGGAGGCATTTTCCTCCAAGCATTCATATGCAATGTATTGTGGGATAGCTACTTGGCCAGAAGTAAGTAGCTGTTGGTGAGGTCTATCACAATGTAGGGGCACTCCTTGAAACATTACTGTTATCTTAAACCGGGAGAGGAGTTGGTTTTAGAGGTAAAGCAGAGGTTAAACTTCAGATGTATTTTTTTGATATTTTTACAAATGTATGGTTCAATCACTATCGTAATCAAACATATTCAAAATCATAGCATGCACTGGATAAGGGACTGCTCAAATATGACATTTCAATTGGATACAATTGTTCCTGATTTGAGGGTGTATTTTATGATGAGAAAGGGTAGAATCAGCTACAAATCTATGAAGCTAGTTTTCTGAAAAGTGTGTTTTGCAAAAACAATTAATCAACCAGTCCTAGGTGTAAAAATACTTACTCAATCTCATCAAATAATACCTGCTTTTGTAGCTTCGTTTCTGTCCTTTAACATGAGATTAAAAAAGGACAAAGGAAACAATAAAAAATTTCTCAAACACGCATCCAAAGTATGTGTTTTGCCACAAATGATATCATAGCATTCGTCAGCTGTGTTCTGGAACAGGTTTCAAGCAAGTAACTTTATGATGGAACTATGGGTGCTGCAGCTTAAGTGCCAGTAGTGTAGGGGTATCATGCAAGATTCCCATTCTTGTGACCCGGGTTCGATTCCCGGCTGGCGCATGAATCCGTTGTTCAGTGAATAACAAGCCCTCCCGTTCAATTTTTTTAAAAAGGACAATCACGTCAGCTGCTATGAAACTTCCGGGCACTTGGTTAATGGTTCAAATCCCTTTCTGTGCTCTTCCGCCACCAGGACGTCTGAAATGTTCGGCTTTGCATCGGCATAATCCAGGCTGTCATCTTGGATTATGAAATTTGGAACAAAGACCCTACGCTAAACAGAAACGCTGCGCTCCTTCCCTGGTGGTCTAGTGGTTAGGATTCGGCGCTCTCACCGCCGCGGCCCGGGTTCGATTCCCGGTCAGGGAATGCTTTTTCATGCTCAGCACCTGTTTCATGTGCTCTGGCAATCTTGTTGGATTTGCCGCAGACTCCTGCTCCTCCACATTCACATCACTGTTGGCCTGGCCCTCTTCCCGTTGTTTACGCCAGACTTCTGCAAATCTTCTGGTACACTGGATAAGTAATTACTTGGAAAGTCATAACAAACACTCGATCTACAATAGTCAACCGTACCCCTCATTGATACAGTGAGCCCGCTCTACTCCACAGCCTGTATTTTCTTCTGCTACAAGTGTTAAGAACGGATGATACTCTGAATGTTATGTGTCTGTTTCAGCTCAGGCTGTTGCAGTTTGCTGTGATCTACAGTCTTCGAAAAGAGACAAACAGAGATCCGCATTGCTCTTAAAGGTTTGCTGCGGTTCAATTGACCGGGGAGAGTGCCTTCTGAAACTGTAGTCTAAGCACAATGGGACATGCCTTGACCTTCACTGCGACTGTCCCCAGATGCCTGTCCTAAGGGCTTTATCATTCCAGAAATGTGCAGAAAGAGTGGAAAGAAAAGAAGCAATCCGTGGAGCTTTTACCATCCGTATCAGAGCAAGTGAGTTACGGTGTGGTCTTTCTCCAGTTGGCTTGCTTGAGCATTAGTGTAAGTATAAGTAGCAGATTTTTTTGTGGCTGGGCTAAGACAAAAGACACACTCCTTCGAGCCGGATTTGAACCAGCGACCTAAGGATGGCTACGATTACAACTACAGTCCTCCGCTCTACCAACTGAGCTATCGAAGGTGAGGCTGGTCCGTCAAGATGCGACGCGCACTGGAGGTACATGCCTGGCACTCAAACTTTCCACAGGAGAAGCAAGCAAACGTTGCAAAATCACTATCCGGTCATAATGGACAATCAGACAGCTGACTGCATGCACAATCAGAAGGTTGGCTAAAGAACGGAAAGGATTGGGAAACATTTTTTTAAATCTTTATTTGAATTTCATGATGTATGGCTGCACACTTTACAATAGCTATCTAACCAATAGCTTAAGTATAGGCTGAATTAGGTTCTATTTCATACTCCCAGTGAAGATCCATAATATTTTTCAGATAACATGGGATTAATCTCCTTGAATCAATGCCAAGAGCATTGAAAACAGCAGGGTTTTGTGCCTTATGTCCCACTTGACAAACATGATCAGAAAAACAAGCGTCATCTGCAACTTGAAGATATACAGCGGGTCCAGTAGTCCTCCAAGATTCTGTCGCAAGTTAGTTTGGGGGCAGACAAAAGAGACAGCGGGGAGGCATTTTCCTCCAAGCATTCATATGCAATGTATTGTGGGATAGCTACTTGGCCAGAAGTAAGTAGCTGTTGGTGAGGTCTATCACAATGTAGGGGCACTCCTTGAAACATTACTGTTATCTTAAACCGGGAGAGGAGTTGGTTTTAGAGGTAAAGCAGAGGTTAAACTTCAGATGTATTTTTTTGATATTTTTACAAATGTATGGTTCAATCACTATCGTAATCAAACATATTCAAAATCATAGCATGCACTGGATAAGGGACTGCTCAAATATGACATTTCAATTGGATACAATTGTTCCTGA
The DNA here is from genome assembly GCA_029718625.1 of Synaphobranchus kaupii. Taxonomy (NCBI): domain Eukaryota; kingdom Metazoa; phylum Chordata; class Actinopteri; order Anguilliformes; family Synaphobranchidae; genus Synaphobranchus; species Synaphobranchus kaupii. The sequence continues at coordinate 25,111,950 of CM056384.1, forward strand.
TTTGAGGGTGTATTTTATGATGAGAAAGGGTAGAATCAGCTACAAATCTATGAAGCTAGTTTTCTGAAAAGTGTGTTTTGCAAAAACAATTAATCAACCAGTCCTAGGTGTAAAAATACTAACTCAATCTCATCAAATAATACCTGCTTTTGTAGCTTCGTTTCTGTCCTTTAACATGAGATTAAAAAAGGACAAAGGAAACAATAAAAAATTTCTCAAACACGCATCCAAAGTATGTGTTTTGCCACAAATGATATCATAGCATTCGTCAGCTGTGTTCTGGAACAGGTTTCAAGCAAGTAACTTTATGATGGAACTATGGGTGCTGCAGCTTAAGTGCCAGTAGTGTAGGGGTATCATGCAAGATTCCCATTCTTGTGACCCGGGTTCGATTCCCGGCTGGCGCATGAATCCGTTGTTCAGTGAATAACAAGCCCTCCCGTTCAATTTTTTTCAAAAGGACAATCACGTCAGCTGCTATGAAACTTCCGGGCACTTGGTTAATGGTTCAAATCCCTTTCTGTGCTCTTCCGCCACCAGGACGTCTGAAATGTTCGGCTTTGCATCGGCATAATCCAGGCTGTCATCTTGGATTATGAAATTTGGAACAAAGACCCTACGCTAAACAGAAACGCTGCGCTCCTTCCCTGGTGGTCTAGTGGTTAGGATTCGGCGCTCTCACCGCCGCGGCCCGGGTTCGATTCCCGGTCAGGGAATGCTTTTTCATGCTCAGCACCTGTTTCATGTGCTCTGGCAATCTTGTTGGATTTGCCGCAGACTCCTGCTCCTCCACATTCACATCACTGTTGGCCTGGCCCTCTTCCCGTTGTTTACGCCAGACTTCTGCAAATCTTCTGGTACACTGGATAAGTAATTACTTGGAAAGTCATAACAAACACTCGATCTACAATAGTCAACCGTACCCCTCATTGATACAGTGAGCCCGCTCTACTCCACAGCCTGTATTTTCTTCTGCTACAAGTGTTAAGAACGGATGATACTCTGAATGTTATGTGTCTGTTTCAGCTCAGGCTGTTGCAGTTTGCTGTGATCTACAGTCTTCGAAAAGAGACAAACAGAGATCCGCATTGCTCTTAAAGGTTTGCTGCGGTTCAATTGACCGGGGAGAGTGCCTTCTGAAACTGTAGTCTAAGCACAATGGGACATGCCTTGACCTTCACTGCGACTGTCCCCAGATGCCTGTCCTAAGGGCTTTATCATTCCAGAAATGTGCAGAAAGAGTGGAAAGAAAAGAAGCAATCCGTGGAGCTTTTACCATCCGTATCAGAGCAAGTGAGTTACGGTGTGGTCTTTCTCCAGTTGGCTTGCTTGAGCATTAGTGTAAGTATAAGTAGCAGATTTTTTTGTGGCTGGGCTAAGACAAAAGACACACTCCTTCGAGCCGGATTTGAACCAGCGACCTAAGGATGGCTACGATTACAACTACAGTCCTCCGCTCTACCAACTGAGCTATCGAAGGTGAGGCTGGTCCGTCAAGATGCGACGCGCACTGGAGGTACATGCCTGGCACTCAAACTTTCCACAGGAGAAGCAAGCAAACGTTGCAAAATCACTATCCGGTCATAATGGACAATCAGACAGCTGACTGCATGCACAATCAGAAGGTTGGCTAAAGAACGGAAAGGATTGGGAAACATTTTTTTAAATCTTTATTTGAATTTCATGATGTATGGCTGCACACTTTACAATAGCTATCTAACCAATAGCTTAAGTATAGGCTGAATTAGGTTCTATTTCATACTCCCAGTGAAGATCCATAATATTTTTCAGATAACATGGGATTAATCTCCTTGAATCAATGCCAAGAGCATTGAAAACAGCAGGGTTTTGTGCCTTATGTCCCACTTGACAAACATGATCAGAAAAACAAGCGTCATCTGCAACTTGAAGATATACAGCGGGTCCAGTAGTCCTCCAAGATTCTGTCGCAAGTTAGTTTGGGGGCAGACAAAAGAGACAGCGGGGAGGCATTTTCCTCCAAGCATTCATATGCAATGTATTGTGGGATAGCTACTTGGCCAGAAGTAAGTAGCTGTTGGTGAGGTCTATCACAATGTAGGGGCACTCCTTGAAACATTACTGTTATCTTAAACCGGGAGAGGAGTTGGTTTTAGAGGTAAAGCAGAGGTTAAACTTCAGATGTATTTTTTTGATATTTTTACAAATGTATGGTTCAATCACTATCGTAATCAAACATATTCAAAATCATAGCATGCACTGGATAAGGGACTGCTCAAATATGACATTTCAATTGGATACAATTGTTCCTGATTTGAGGGTGTATTTTATGATGAGAAAGGGTAGAATCAGCTACAAATCTATGAAGCTAGTTTTCTGAAAAGTGTGTTTTGCAAAAACAATTAATCAACCAGTCCTAGGTGTAAAAATACTAACTCAATCTCATCAAATAATACCTGCTTTTGTAGCTTCGTTTCTGTCCTTTAACATGAGATTAAAAAAGGACAAAGGAAACAATAAAAAATTTCTCAAACACGCATCCAAAGTATGTGTTTTGCCACAAATGATATCATAGCATTCGTCAGCTGTGTTCTGGAACAGGTTTCAAGCAAGTAACTTTATGATGGAACTATGGGTGCTGCAGCTTAAGTGCCAGTAGTGTAGGGGTATCATGCAAGATTCCCATTCTTGTGACCCGGGTTCGATTCCCGGCTGGCGCATGAATCCGTTGTTCAGTGAATAACAAGCCCTCCCGTTCAATTTTTTTAAAAAGGACAATCACGTCAGCTGCTATGAAACTTCCGGGCACTTGGTTAATGGTTCAAATCCCTTTCTGTGCTCTTCCGCCACCAGGACGTCTGAAATGTTCGGCTTTGCATCGGCATAATCCAGGCTGTCATCTTGGATTATGAAATTTGGAACAAAGACCCTACGCTAAACAGAAACGCTGCGCTCCTTCCCTGGTGGTCTAGTGGTTAGGATTCGGCGCTCTCACCGCCGCGGCCCGGGTTCGATTCCCGGTCAGGGAATGCTTTTTCATGCTCAGCACCTGTTTCATGTGCTCTGGCAATCTTGTTGGATTTGCCGCAGACTCCTGCTCCTCCACATTCACATCACTGTTGGCCTGGCCCTCTTCCCGTTGTTTACGCCAGACTTCTGCAAATCTTCTGGTACACTGGATAAGTAATTACTTGGAAAGTCATAACAAACACTCGATCTACAATAGTCAACCGTACCCCTCATTGATACAGTGAGCCCGCTCTACTCCACAGCCTGTATTTTCTTCTGCTACAAGTGTTAAGAACGGATGATACTCTGAATGTTATGTGTCTGTTTCAGCTCAGGCTGTTGCAGTTTGCTGTGATCTACAGTCTTCGAAAAGAGACAAACAGAGATCCGCATTGCTCTTAAAGGTTTGCTGCGGTTCAATTGACCGGGGAGAGTGCCTTCTGAAACTGTAGTCTAAGCACAATGGGACATGCCTTGACCTTCACTGCGACTGTCCCCAGATGCCTGTCCTAAGGGCTTTATCATTCCAGAAATGTGCAGAAAGAGTGGAAAGAAAAGAAGCAATCCGTGGAGCTTTTACCATCCGTATCAGAGCAAGTGAGTTACGGTGTGGTCTTTCTCCAGTTGGCTTGCTTGAGCATTAGTGTAAGTATAAGTAGCAGATTTTTTTGTGGCTGGGCTAAGAAAAAAGACACACTCCTTCGAGCCGGATTTGAACCAGCGACCTAAGGATGGCTACGATTACAACTACAGTCCTCCGCTCTACCAACTGAGCTATCGAAGGTGAGGCTGGTCCGTCAAGAAGCGACGCGCACTGGAGGTACATGCCTGGCACTCAAACTTTCCACAGGAGAAGCAAGCAAACGTTGCAAAATCACTATCCGGTCATAATGGACAATCAGACAGCTGACTGCATGCACAATCAGAAGGTTGGCTAAAGAACGGAAAGGATTGGGAAACATTTTTTTAAATCTTTATTTGAATTTCATGATGTATGGCTGCACACTTTACAATAGCTATCTAACCAATAGCTTAAGTATAGGCTGAATTAGGTTCTATTTCATACTCCCAGTGAAGATCCATAATATTTTTCAGATAACATGGGATTAATCTCCTTGAATCAATGCCAAGAGCATTGAAAACAGCAGGGTTTTGTGCCTTATGTCCCACTTGACAAACATGATCAGAAAAACAAGCGTCATCTGCAACTTGAAGATATACAGCGGGTCCAGTAGTCCTCCAAGATTCTGTCGCAAGTTAGTTTGGGGGCAGACAAAAGAGACAGCGGGGAGGCATTTTCCTCCAAGCATTCATATGCAATGTATTGTGGGATAGCTACTTGGCCAGAAGTAAGTAGCTGTTGGTGAGGTCTATCACAATGTAGGGGCACTCCTTGAAACATTACTGTTATCTTAAACCGGGAGAGGAGTTGGTTTTAGAGGTAAAGCAGAGGTTAAACTTCAGATGTATTTTTTTGATATTTTTACAAATGTATGGTTCAATCACTATCGTAATCAAACATATTCAAAATCATAGCATGCACTGGATAAGGGACTGCTCAAATATGACATTTCAATTGGATACAATTGTTCCTGATTTGAGGGTGTATTTTATGATGAGAAAGGGTAGAATCAGCTACAAATCTATGAAGCTAGTTTTCTGAAAAGTGTGTTTTGCAAAAACAATTAATCAACCAGTCCTAGGTGTAAAAATACTTACTCAATCTCATCAAATAATACCTGCTTTTGTAGCTTCGTTTCTGTCCTTTAACATGAGATTAAAAAAGGACAAAGGAAACAATAAAAAATTTCTCAAACACGCATCCAAAGTATGTGTTTTGCCACAAATGATATCATAGCATTCGTCAGCTGTGTTCTGGAACAGGTTTCAAGCAAGTAACTTTATGATGGAACTATGGGTGCTGCAGCTTAAGTGCCAGTAGTGTAGGGGTATCATGCAAGATTCCCATTCTTGTGACCCGGGTTCGATTCCCGGCTGGCGCATGAATCCGTTGTTCAGTGAATAACAAGCCCTCCCGTTCAATTTTTTTAAAAAGGACAATCACGTCAGCTGCTATGAAACTTCCGGGCACTTGGTTAATGGTTCAAATCCCTTTCTGTGCTCTTCCGCCACCAGGACGTCTGAAATGTTCGGCTTTGCATCGGCATAATCCAGGCTGTCATCTTGGATTATGAAATTTGGAACAAAGACCCTACGCTAAACAGAAACGCTGCGCTCCTTCCCTGGTGGTCTAGTGGTTAGGATTCGGCGCTCTCACCGCCGCGGCCCGGGTTCGATTCCCGGTCAGGGAATGCTTTTTCATGCTCAGCACCTGTTTCATGTGCTCTGGCAATCTTGTTGGATTTGCCGCAGACTCCTGCTCCTCCACATTCACATCACTGTTGGCCTGGCCCTCTTCCCGTTGTTTACGCCAGACTTCTGCAAATCTTCTGGTACACTGGATAAGTAATTACTTGGAAAGTCATAACAAACACTCGATCTACAATAGTCAACCGTACCCCTCATTGATACAGTGAGCCCGCTCTACTCCACAGCCTGTATTTTCTTCTGCTACAAGTGTTAAGAACGGATGATACTCTGAATGTTATGTGTCTGTTTCAGCTCAGGCTGTTGCAGTTTGCTGTGATCTACAGTCTTCGAAAAGAGACAAACAGAGATCCGCATTGCTCTTAAAGGTTTGCTGCGGTTCAATTGACCGGGGAGAGTGCCTTCTGAAACTGTAGTCTAAGCACAATGGGACATGCCTTGACCTTCACTGCGACTGTCCCCAGATGCCTGTCCTAAGGGCTTTATCATTCCAGAAATGTGCAGAAAGAGTGGAAAGAAAAGAAGCAATCCGTGGAGCTTTTACCATCCGTATCAGAGCAAGTGAGTTACGGTGTGGTCTTTCTCCAGTTGGCTTGCTTGAGCATTAGTGTAAGTATAAGTAGCAGATTTTTTTGTGGCTGGGCTAAGACAAAAGACACACTCCTTCGAGCCGGATTTGAACCAGCGACCTAAGGATGGCTACGATTACAACTACAGTCCTCCGCTCTACCAACTGAGCTATCGAAGGTGAGGCTGGTCCGTCAAGATGCGACGCGCACTGGAGGTACATGCCTGGCACTCAAACTTTCCACAGGAGAAGCAAGCAAACGTTGCAAAATCACTATCCGGTCATAATGGACAATCAGACAGCTGACTGCATGCACAATCAGAAGGTTGGCTAAAGAACGGAAAGGATTGGGAAACATTTTTTTAAATCTTTATTTGAATTTCATGATGTATGGCTGCACACTTTACAATAGCTATCTAACCAATAGCTTAAGTATAGGCTGAATTAGGTTCTATTTCATACTCCCAGTGAAGATCCATAATATTTTTCAGATAACATGGGATTAATCTCCTTGAATCAATGCCAAGAGCATTGAAAACAGCAGGGTTTTGTGCCTTATGTCCCACTTGACAAACATGATCAGAAAAACAAGCGTCATCTGCAACTTGAAGATATACAGCGGGTCCAGTAGTCCTCCAAGATTCTGTCGCAAGTTAGTTTGGGGGCAGACAAAAGAGACAGCGGGGAGGCATTTTCCTCCAAGCATTCATATGCAATGTATTGTGGGATAGCTACTTGGCCAGAAGTAAGTAGCTGTTGGTGAGGTCTATCACAATGTAGGGGCACTCCTTGAAACATTACTGTTATCTTAAACCGGGAGAGGAGTTGGTTTTAGAGGTAAAGCAGAGGTTAAACTTCAGATGTATTTTTTTGATATTTTTACAAATGTATGGTTCAATCACTATCGTAATCAAACATATTCAAAATCATAGCATGCACTGGATAAGGGACTGCTCAAATATGACATTTCAATTGGATACAATTGTTCCTGATTTGAGGGTGTATTTTATGATGAGAAAGGGTAGAATCAGCTACAAATCTATGAAGCTAGTTTTCTGAAAAGTGTGTTTTGCAAAAACAATTAATCAACCAGTCCTAGGTGTAAAAATACTAACTCAATCTCATCAAATAATACCTGCTTTTGTAGCTTCGTTTCTGTCCTTTAACATGAGATTAAAAAAGGACAAAGGAAACAATAAAAAATTTCTCAAACACGCATCCAAAGTATGTGTTTTGCCACAAATGATATCATAGCATTCGTCAGCTGTGTTCTGGAACAGGTTTCAAGCAAGTAACTTTATGATGGAACTATGGGTGCTGCAGCTTAAGTGCCAGTAGTGTAGGGGTATCATGCAAGATTCCCATTCTTGTGACCCGGGTTCGATTCCCAGCTGGCGCATGAATCCGTTGTTCAGTGAATAACAAGCCCTCCCGTTCAATTTTTTTCAAAAGGACAATCACGTCAGCTGCTATGAAACTTCCGGGCACTTGGTTAATGGTTCAAATCCCTTTCTGTGCTCTTCCGCCACCAGGACGTCTGAAATGTTCGGCTTTGCATCGGCATAATCCAGGCTGTCATCTTGGATTATGAAATTTGGAACAAAGACCCTACGCTAAACAGAAACGCTGCGCTCCTTCCCTGGTGGTCTAGTGGTTAGGATTCGGCGCTCTCACCGCCGCGGCCCGGGTTCGATTCCCGGTCAGGGAATGCTTTTTCATGCTCAGCACCTGTTTCATGTGCTCTGGCAATCTTGTTGGATTTGCCGCAGACTCCTGCTCCTCCACATTCACATCACTGTTGGCCTGGCCCTCTTCCCGTTGTTTACGCCAGACTTCTGCAAATCTTCTGGTACACTGGATAAGTAATTAATTGGAAAGTCATAACAAACACTCGATCTACAATAGTCAACCGTACCCCTCATTGATACAGTGAGCCCGCTCTACTCCACAGCCTGTATTTTCTTCTGCTACAAGTGTTAAGAACGGATGATACTCTGAATGTTATGTGTCTGTTTCAGCTCAGGCTGTTGCAGTTTGCTGTGATCTACAGTCTTCGAAAAGAGACAAACAGAGATCCGCATTGCTCTTAAAGGTTTGCTGCGGTTCAATTGACCGGGGAGAGTGCCTTCTGAAACTGTAGTCTAAGCACAATGGGACATGCCTTGACCTTCACTGCGACTGTCCCCAGATGCCTGTCCTAAGGGCTTTATCATTCCAGAAATGTGCAGAAAGAGTGGAAAGAAAAGAAGCAATCCGTGGAGCTTTTACCATCCGTATCAGAGCAAGTGAGTTACGGTGTGGTCTTTCTCCAGTTGGCTTGCTTGAGCATTAGTGTAAGTATAAGTAGCAGATTTTTTTGTGGCTGGGCTAAGAAAAAAGACACACTCCTTCGAGCCGGATTTGAACCAGCGACCTAAGGATGGCTACGATTACAACTACAGTCCTCCGCTCTACCAACTGAGCTATCGAAGGTGAGGCTGGTCCGTCAAGAAGCGACGCGCACTGGAGGTACATGCCTGGCACTCAAACTTTCCACAGGAGAAGCAAGCAAACGTTGCAAAATCACTATCCGGTCATAATGGACAATCAGACAGCTGACTGCATGCACAATCAGAAGGTTGGCTAAAGAACGGAAAGGATTGGGAAACATTTTTTTAAATCTTTATTTGAATTTCATGATGTATGGCTGCACACTTTACAATAGCTATCTAACCAATAGCTTAAGTATAGGCTGAATTAGGTTCTATTTCATACTCCCAGTGAAGATCCATAATATTTTTCAGATAACATGGGATTAATCTCCTTGAATCAATGCCAAGAGCATTGAAAACAGCAGGGTTTTGTGCCTTATGTCCCACTTGACAAACATGATCAGAAAAACAAGCGTCATCTGCAACTTGAAGATATACAGCGGGTCCAGTAGTCCTCCAAGATTCTGTCGCAAGTTAGTTTGGGGGCAGACAAAAGAGACAGCGGGGAGGCATTTTCCTCCAAGCATTCATATGCAATGTATTGTGGGATAGCTACTTGGCCAGAAGTAAGTAGCTGTTGGTGAGGTCTATCACAATGTAGGGGCACTCCTTGAAACATTACTGTTATCTTAAACCGGGAGAGGAGTTGGTTTTAGAGGTAAAGCAGAGGTTAAACTTCAGATGTATTTTTTTGATATTTTTACAAATGTATGGTTCAATCACTATCGTAATCAAACATATTCAAAATCATAGCATGCACTGGATAAGGGACTGCTCAAATATGACATTTCAATTGGATACAATTGTTCCTGATTTGAGGGTGTATTTTATGATGAGAAAGGGTAGAATCAGCTACAAATCTATGAAGCTAGTTTTCTGAAAAGTGTGTTTTGCAAAAACAATTAATCAACCAGTCCTAGGTGTAAAAATACTTACTCAATCTCATCAAATAATACCTGCTTTTGTAGCTTCGTTTCTGTCCTTTAACATGAGATTAAAAAAGGACAAAGGAAACAATAAAAAATTTCTCAAACACGCATCCAAAGTATGTGTTTTGCCACAAATGATATCATAGCATTCGTCAGCTGTGTTCTGGAACAGGTTTCAAGCAAGTAACTTTATGATGGAACTATGGGTGCTGCAGCTTAAGTGCCAGTAGTGTAGGGGTATCATGCAAGATTCCCATTCTTGTGACCCGGGTTCGATTCCCGGCTGGCGCATGAATCCGTTGTTCAGTGAATAACAAGCCCTCCCGTTCAATTTTTTTAAAAAGGACAATCACGTCAGCTGCTATGAAACTTCCGGGCACTTGGTTAATGGTTCAAATCCCTTTCTGTGCTCTTCCGCCACCAGGACGTCTGAAATGTTCGGCTTTGCATCGGCATAATCCAGGCTGTCATCTTGGATTATGAAATTTGGAACAAAGACCCTACGCTAAACAGAAACGCTGCGCTCCTTCCCTGGTGGTCTAGTGGTTAGGATTCGGCGCTCTCACCGCCGCGGCCCGGGTTCGATTCCCGGTCAGGGAATGCTTTTTCATGCTCAGCACCTGTTTCATGTGCTCTGGCAATCTTGTTGGATTTGCCGCAGACTCCTGCTCCTCCACATTCACATCACTGTTGGCCTGGCCCTCTTCCCGTTGTTTACGCCAGACTTCTGCAAATCTTCTGGTACACTGGATAAGTAATTACTTGGAAAGTCATAACAAACACTCGATCTACAATAGTCAACCGTACCCCTCATTGATACAGTGAGCCCGCTCTACTCCACAGCCTGTATTTTCTTCTGCTACAAGTGTTAAGAACGGATGATACTCTGAATGTTATGTGTCTGTTTCAGCTCAGGCTGTTGCAGTTTGCTGTGATCTACAGTCTTCGAAAAGAGACAAACAGAGATCCGCATTGCTCTTAAAGGTTTGCTGCGGTTCAATTGACCGGGGAGAGTGCCTTCTGAAACTGTAGTCTAAGCACAATGGGACATGCCTTGACCTTCACTGCGACTGTCCCCAGATGCCTGTCCTAAGGGCTTTATCATTCCAGAAATGTGCAGAAAGAGTGGAAAGAAAAGAAGCAATCCGTGGAGCTTTTACCATCCGTATCAGAGCAAGTGAGTTACGGTGTGGTCTTTCTCCAGTTGGCTTGCTTGAGCATTAGTGTAAGTATAAGTAGCAGATTTTTTTGTGGCTGGGCTAAGACAAAAGACACACTCCTTCGAGCCGGATTTGAACCAGCGACCTAAGGATGGCTACGATTACAACTACAGTCCTCCGCTCTACCAACTGAGCTATCGAAGGTGAGGCTGGTCCGTCAAGATGCGACGCGCACTGGAGGTACATGCCTGGCACTCAAACTTTCCACAGGAGAAGCAAGCAAACGTTGCAAAATCACTATCCGGTCATAATGGACAATCAGACAGCTGACTGCATGCACAATCAGAAGGTTGGCTAAAGAACGGAAAGGATTGGGAAACATTTTTTTAAATCTTTATTTGAATTTCATGATGTATGGCTGCACACTTTACAATAGCTATCTAACCAATAGCTTAAGTATAGGCTGAATTAGGTTCTATTTCATACTCCCAGTGAAGATCCATAATATTTTTCAGATAACATGGGATTAATCTCCTTGAATCAATGCCAAGAGCATTGAAAACAGCAGGGTTTTGTGCCTTATGTCCCACTTGACAAACATGATCAGAAAAACAAGCGTCATCTGCAACTTGAAGATATACAGCGGGTCCAGTAGTCCTCCAAGATTCTGTCGCAAGTTAGTTTGGGGGCAGACAAAAGAGACAGCGGGGAGGCATTTTCCTCCAAGCATTCATATGCAATGTATTGTGGGATAGCTACTTGGCCAGAAGTAAGTAGCTGTTGGTGAGGTCTATCACAATGTAGGGGCACTCCTTGAAACATTACTGTTATCTTAAACCGGGAGAGGAGTTGGTTTTAGAGGTAAAGCAGAGGTTAAACTTCAGATGTATTTTTTTGATATTTTTACAAATGTATGGTTCAATCACTATCGTAATCAAACATATTCAAAATCATAGCATGCACTGGATAAGGGACTGCTCAAATATGACATTTCAATTGGATACAATTGTTCCTGATTTGAGGGTGTATTTTATGATGAGAAAGGGTAGAATCAGCTACAAATCTATGAAGCTAGTTTTCTGAAAAGTGTGTTTTGCAAAAACAATTAATCAACCAGTCCTAGGTGTAAAAATACTAACTCAATCTCATCAAATAATACCTGCTTTTGTAGCTTCGTTTCTGTCCTTTAACATGAGATTAAAAAAGGACAAAGGAAACAATAAAAAATTTCTCAAACACGCATCCAAAGTATGTGTTTTGCCACAAATGATATCATAGCATTCGTCAGCTGTGTTCTGGAACAGGTTTCAAGCAAGTAACTTTATGATGGAACTATGGGTGCTGCAGCTTAAGTGCCAGTAGTGTAGGGGTATCATGCAAGATTCCCATTCTTGTGACCCGGGTTCGATTCCCAGCTGGCGCATGAATCCGTTGTTCAGTGAATAACAAGCCCTCCCGTTCAATTTTTTTCAAAAGGACAATCACGTCAGCTGCTATGAAACTTCCGGGCACTTGGTTAATGGTTCAAATCCCTTTCTGTGCTCTTCCGCCACCAGGACGTCTGAAATGTTCGGCTTTGCATCGGCATAATCCAGGCTGTCATCTTGGATTATGAAATTTGGAACAAAGACCCTACGCTAAACAGAAACGCTGCGCTCCTTCCCTGGTGGTCTAGTGGTTAGGATTCGGCGCTCTCACCGCCGCGGCCCGGGTTCGATTCCCGGTCAGGGAATGCTTTTTCATGCTCAGCACCTGTTTCATGTGCTCTGGCAATCTTGTTGGATTTGCCGCAGACTCCTGCTCCTCCACATTCACATCACTGTTGGCCTGGCCCTCTTCCCGTTGTTTACGCCAGACTTCTGCAAATCTTCTGGTACACTGGATAAGTAATTAATTGGAAAGTCATAACAAACACTCGATCTACAATAGTCAACCGTACCCCTCATTGATACAGTGAGCCCGCTCTACTCCACAGCCTGTATTTTCTTCTGCTACAAGTGTTAAGAACGGATGATACTCTGAATGTTATGTGTCTGTTTCAGCTCAGGCTGTTGCAGTTTGCTGTGATCTACAGTCTTCGAAAAGAGACAAACAGAGATCCGCATTGCTCTTAAAGGTTTGCTGCGGTTCAATTGACCGGGGAGAGTGCCTTCTGAAACTGTAGTCTAAGCACAATGGGACATGCCTTGACCTTCACTGCGACTGTCCCCAGATGCCTGTCCTAAGGGCTTTATCATTCCAGAAATGTGCAGAAAGAGTGGAAAGAAAAGAAGCAATCCGTGGAGCTTTTACCATCCGTATCAGAGCAAGTGAGTTACGGTGTGGTCTTTCTCCAGTTGGCTTGCTTGAGCATTAGTGTAAGTATAAGTAGCAGATTTTTTTGTGGCTGGGCTAAGAAAAAAGACACACTCCTTCGAGCCGGATTTGAACCAGCGACCTAAGGATGGCTACGATTACAACTACAGTCCTCCGCTCTACCAACTGAGCTATCGAAGGTGAGGCTGGTCCGTCAAGAAGCGACGCGCACTGGAGGTACATGCCTGGCACTCAAACTTTCCACAGGAGAAGCAAGCAAACGTTGCAAAATCACTATCCGGTCATAATGGACAATCAGACAGCTGACTGCATGCACAATCAGAAGGTTGGCTAAAGAACGGAAAGGATTGGGAAACATTTTTTTAAATCTTTATTTGAATTTCATGATGTATGGCTGCACACTTTACAATAGCTATCTAACCAATAGCTTAAGTATAGGCTGAATTAGGTTCTATTTCATACTCCCAGTGAAGATCCATAATATTTTTCAGATAACATGGGATTAATCTCCTTGAATCAATGCCAAGAGCATTGAAAACAGCAGGGTTTTGTGCCTTATGTCCCACTTGACAAACATGATCAGAAAAACAAGCGTCATCTGCAACTTGAAGATATACAGCGGGTCCAGTAGTCCTCCAAGATTCTGTCGCAAGTTAGTTTGGGGGCAGACAAAAGAGACAGCGGGGAGGCATTTTCCTCCAAGCATTCATATGCAATGTATTGTGGGATAGCTACTTGGCCAGAAGTAAGTAGCTGTTGGTGAGGTCTATCACAATGTAGGGGCACTCCTTGAAACATTACTGTTATCTTAAACCGGGAGAGGAGTTGGTTTTAGAGGTAAAGCAGAGGTTAAACTTCAGATGTATTTTTTTGATATTTTTACAAATGTATGGTTCAATCACTATCGTAATCAAACATATTCAAAATCATAGCATGCACTGGATAAGGGACTGCTCAAATATGACATTTCAATTGGATACAATTGTTCCTGATTTGAGGGTGTATTTTATGATGAGAAAGGGTAGAATCAGCTACAAATCTATGAAGCTAGTTTTCTGAAAAGTGTGTTTTGCAAAAACAATTAATCAACCAGTCCTAGGTGTAAAAATACTTACTCAATCTCATCAAATAATACCTGCTTTTGTAGCTTCGTTTCTGTCCTTTAACATGAGATTAAAAAAGGACAAAGGAAACAATAAAAAATTTCTCAAACACGCATCCAAAGTATGTGTTTTGCCACAAATGATATCATAGCATTCGTCAGCTGTGTTCTGGAACAGGTTTCAAGCAAGTAACTTTATGATGGAACTATGGGTGCTGCAGCTTAAGTGCCAGTAGTGTAGGGGTATCATGCAAGATTCCCATTCTTGTGACCCGGGTTCGATTCCCGGCTGGCGCATGAATCCGTTGTTCAGTGAATAACAAGCCCTCCCGTTCAATTTTTTTAAAAAGGACAATCACGTCAGCTGCTATGAAACTTCCGGGCACTTGGTTAATGGTTCAAATCCCTTTCTGTGCTCTTCCGCCACCAGGACGTCTGAAATGTTCGGCTTTGCATCGGCATAATCCAGGCTGTCATCTTGGATTATGAAATTTGGAACAAAGACCCTACGCTAAACAGAAACGCTGCGCTCCTTCCCTGGTGGTCTAGTGGTTAGGATTCGGCGCTCTCACCGCCGCGGCCCGGGTTCGATTCCCGGTCAGGGAATGCTTTTTCATGCTCAGCACCTGTTTCATGTGCTCTGGCAATCTTGTTGGATTTGCCGCAGACTCCTGCTCCTCCACATTCACATCACTGTTGGCCTGGCCCTCTTCCCGTTGTTTACGCCAGACTTCTGCAAATCTTCTGGTACACTGGATAAGTAATTACTTGGAAAGTCATAACAAACACTCGATCTACAATAGTCAACCGTACCCCTCATTGATACAGTGAGCCCGCTCTACTCCACAGCCTGTATTTTCTTCTGCTACAAGTGTTAAGAACGGATGATACTCTGAATGTTATGTGTCTGTTTCAGCTCAGGCTGTTGCAGTTTGCTGTGATCTACAGTCTTCGAAAAGAGACAAACAGAGATCCGCATTGCTCTTAAAGGTTTGCTGCGGTTCAATTGACCGGGGAGAGTGCCTTCTGAAACTGTAGTCTAAGCACAATGGGACATGCCTTGACCTTCACTGCGACTGTCCCCAGATGCCTGTCCTAAGGGCTTTATCATTCCAGAAATGTGCAGAAAGAGTGGAAAGAAAAGAAGCAATCCGTGGAGCTTTTACCATCCGTATCAGAGCAAGTGAGTTACGGTGTGGTCTTTCTCCAGTTGGCTTGCTTGAGCATTAGTGTAAGTATAAGTAGCAGATTTTTTTGTGGCTGGGCTAAGACAAAAGACACACTCCTTCGAGCCGGATTTGAACCAGCGACCTAAGGATGGCTACGATTACAACTACAGTCCTCCGCTCTACCAACTGAGCTATCGAAGGTGAGGCTGGTCCGTCAAGATGCGACGCGCACTGGAGGTACATGCCTGGCACTCAAACTTTCCACAGGAGAAGCAAGCAAACGTTGCAAAATCACTATCCGGTCATAATGGACAATCAGACAGCTGACTGCATGCACAATCAGAAGGTTGGCTAAAGAACGGAAAGGATTGGGAAACATTTTTTTAAATCTTTATTTGAATTTCATGATGTATGGCTGCACACTTTACAATAGCTATCTAACCAATAGCTTAAGTATAGGCTGAATTAGGTTCTATTTCATACTCCCAGTGAAGATCCATAATATTTTTCAGATAACATGGGATTAATCTCCTTGAATCAATGCCAAGAGCATTGAAAACAGCAGGGTTTTGTGCCTTATGTCCCACTTGACAAACATGATCAGAAAAACAAGCGTCATCTGCAACTTGAAGATATACAGCGGGTCCAGTAGTCCTCCAAGATTCTGTCGCAAGTTAGTTTGGGGGCAGACAAAAGAGACAGCGGGGAGGCATTTTCCTCCAAGCATTCATATGCAATGTATTGTGGGATAGCTACTTGGCCAGAAGTAAGTAGCTGTTGGTGAGGTCTATCACAATGTAGGGGCACTCCTTGAAACATTACTGTTATCTTAAACCGGGAGAGGAGTTGGTTTTAGAGGTAAAGCAGAGGTTAAACTTCAGATGTATTTTTTTGATATTTTTACAAATGTATGGTTCAATCACTATCGTAATCAAACATATTCAAAATCATAGCATGCACTGGATAAGGGACTGCTCAAATATGACATTTCAATTGGATACAATTGTTCCTGATTTGAGGGTGTATTTTATGATGAGAAAGGGTAGAATCAGCTACAAATCTATGAAGCTAGTTTTCTGAAAAGTGTGTTTTGCAAAAACAATTAATCAACCAGTCCTAGGTGTAAAAATACTTACTCAATCTCATCAAATAATACCTGCTTTTGTAGCTTCGTTTCTGTCCTTTAACATGAGATTAAAAAAGGACAAAAGAAACAATAAAAAATTTCTCAAACATGCATCCAAAGTATGTGTTTTGCCACAAATGATATCATAGCATTCGTCAGCTGTGTTCTGGAACAGGTTTCAAGCAAGTAACTTTATGATGGAACTATGGGTGCTGCAGCTTAAGTGCCAGTAGTGTAGGGGTATCATGCAAGATTCCCATTCTTGTGACCCGGGTTCGATTCCCGGCTGGCGCATGAATCTGTTGTTCAGTGAATAACAAGCCCTCCCGTTCAATTTTTTTCAAAAGGACAATAACGTCAGCTGCTATGAAACTTCCGGGCACTTGGTTAATGGTTCAAATCCCTTTCTGTGCTCTTCCGCCACCAGGACGTCTGAAATGTTCGGCTTTGCATCGGCATAATCCAGGCTGTCGTCTTGGATTATGAAATTTGGAACAAAGACCCTACGCTAAACAGAAACGCTGCGCTCCTTCCCTGGTGGTCTAGTGGTTAGGATTCGGCGCTCTCACCGCCGCGGCCCGGGTTCGATTCCCGGTCAGGGAATGCTTTTTCATGCTCAGCACCTGTTTCATGTGCTCTGGCAATCTTGTTGGATTTGCCGCAGACTCCTGCTCCTCCACATTCACATCACTGTTGGCCTGGCCCTCTTCCCGTTGTTTACGCCAGACTTCTGCAAATCTTCTGGTACACTGGATAAGTAATTACTTGGAAAGTCATAACAAACACTCGATCTACAATAGTCAACCGTACCCCTCATTGATACAGTGAGCCCGCTCTACTCCACAGCCTGTATTTTCTTCTGCTACAAGTGTTAAGAACGGATGATACTCTGAATGTTATGTGTCTGTTTCAGCTCAGGCTGTTGCAGTTTGCTGTGATCTACAGTCTTCGAAAAGAGACAAACAGAGATCCGCATTGCTCTTAAAGGTTTGCTGTGGTTCAATTGACCGGGGAGAGTGCCTTCTGAAACTGTAGTCTAAGCACAATGGGACATGCCTTGACCTTCACTGCGACTGTCCCCAGATGCCTGTCCTAAGGGATTTATCATTCCAGAAATGTGCAGAAAGAGTGGAAAGAAAAGAAGCAATCCGTGGAGCTTTTACCATCCGTATCAGAGCAAGTGAGTTACGGTGTGGTCTTTCTCCAGTTGGCTTGCTTGAGCATTAGTGTAAGTATAAGTAGCAGATTTTTTTGTGGCTGGGCTAAGAAAAAAGACACACTCCTTCGAGCCGGATTTGAACCAGCGACCTAAGGATGGCTACGATTACAACTACAGTCCTCCGCTCTACCAACTGAGCTATCGAAGGTGAGGCTGGTCCGTCAAGAAGCGGCGCGCACTGGAGGTACATGCCTGGCACTCAAACTTTCCACAGGAGAAGCAAGCAAACGTTGCAAAATCACTATCCGGTCATAATGGACAATCAGACAGCTGACTGCATGCACAATCAGAAGGTTGGCTAAAGAACGGAAAGGATTGGGAAACATTTTTTTAAATCTTTATTTGAATTTCATGATGTATGGCTGCACACTTTACAATAGCTATCTAACCAATAGCTTAAGTATAGGCTGAATTAGGTTCTATTTCATACTCCCAGTGAAGATCCATAATATTTTTCAGATAACATGGGATTAATCTCCTTGAATCAATGCCAAGAGCATTGAAAACAGCAGGGTTTTGTGCCTTATGTCCCACTTGACAAACATGATCAGAAAAACAAGCGTCATCTGCAACTTGAAGATATACAGCGGGTCCAGTAGTCCTCCAAGATTCTGTCGCAAGTTAGTTTGGGGGCAGACAAAAGAGACAGCGGGGAGGCATTTTCCTCCAAGCATTCATATGCAATGTATTGTGGGATAGCTACTTGGCCAGAAGTAAGTACCTGTTGGTGAGGTCTATCACAATTTAGGGGCACTCCTTGAAACATTACTGTTATCTTAAACCGGGAGAGGAGTTGGTTTTAGAGGTAAAGCAGAGGTTAAACTTCAGATGTATTTTTTTGATATTTTTACAAATGTATGGTTCAATCACTATCGTAATCAAACATATTCAAAATCATAGCATGCACTGGATAAGGGACTGCTCAAATATGACATTTCAATTGGATACAATTGTTCCTGATTTGAGGGTGTATTTTATGATGAGAAAGGGTAGAATCAGCTACAAATCTATGAAGCTAGTTTTCTGAAAAGTGTGTTTTGCAAAAACAATTAATCAACCAGTCCTAGGTGTAAAAATACTTACTCAATCTCATCAAATAATACCTGCTTTTGTAGCTTCGTTTCTGTCCTTTAACATGAGATTAAAAAAGGACAAAAGAAACAATAAAAAATTTCTCAAACACGCATCCAAAGTATGTGTTTTGCCACAAATGATATCATAGCATTCGTCAGCTGTGTTCTGGAACAGGTTTCAAGCAAGTAACTTTATGATGGAACTATGGGTGCTGCAGCTTAAGTGCCAGTAGTGTAGGGGTATCATGCAAGATTCCCATTCTTGTGACCCGGGTTCGATTCCCGGCTGGCGCATGAATCCGTTGTTCAGTGAATAACAAGCCCTCCCGTTCAATTTTTTTCAAAAGGACAATAACGTCAGCTGCTATGAAACTTCCGGGCACTTGGTTAATGGTTCAAATCCCTTTCTGTGCTCTTCCGCCACCAGGACGTCTGAAATGTTCGGCTTTGCATCGGCATAATCCAGGCTGTCGTCTTGGATTATGAAATTTGGAACAAAGACCCTACGCTAAACAGAAACGCTGCGCTCCTTCCCTGGTGGTCTAGTGGTTAGGATTCGGCGCTCTCACCGCCGCGGCCCGGGTTCGATTCCCGGTCAGGGAATGCTTTTTCATGCTCAGCACCTGTTTCATGTGCTCTGGCAATCTTGTTGGATTTGCCGCAGACTCCTGCTCCTCCACATTCACATCACTGTTGGCCTGGCCCTCTTCCCGTTGTTTACGCCAGACTTCTGCAAATCTTCTGGTACACTGGATAAGTAATTACTTGGAAAGTCATAACAAACACTCGATCTACAATAGTCAACCGTACCCCTCATTGATACAGTGAGCCCGCTCTACTCCACAGCCTGTATTTTCTTCTGCTACAAGTGTTAAGAACGGATGATACTCTGAATGTTATGTGTCTGTTTCAGCTCAGGCTGTTGCAGTTTGCTGTGATCTACAGTCTTCGAAAAGAGACAAACAGAGATCCGCATTGCTCTTAAAGGTTTGCTGTGGTTCAATTGACCGGGGAGAGTGCCTTCTGAAACTGTAGTCTAAGCACAATGGGACATGCCTTGACCTTCACTGCGACTGTCCCCAGATGCCTGTCCTAAGGGCTTTATCATTCCAGAAATGTGCAGAAACAGTGGAAAGAAAAGAAGCAATCCGTGGAGCTTTTACCATCCGTATCAGAGCAAGTGAGTTACGGTGTGGTCTTTCTCCAGTTGGCTTGCTTGAGCATTAGTGTAAGTATAAGTAGCAGATTTTTTTGTGGCTGGGCTAAGAAAAAAGACACACTCCTTCGAGCCGGATTTGAACCAGCGACCTAAGGATGGCTACGATTACAACTACAGTCCTCCGCTCTACCAACTGAGCTATCGAAGGTGAGGCTGGTCCATCAAGAAGCGACGCGCACTGGAGGTACATGCCTGGCACTCAAACTTTCCACAGGAGAAGCAAGCAAACGTTGCAAAATCACTATCCGGTCATAATGGACAATCAGACAGCTGACTGCATGCACAATCAGAAGGTTGGCTAAAGAACGGAAAGGATTGGGAAACATTTTTTTAAAATCTTTATTTGAATTTCATGATGTATGGCTGCACACTTTACAATAGCTATCTAACCAATAGCTTAAGTATAGGCTGAATTAGGTTCTATTTCATACTCCCAGTGAAGATCCATAATATTTTTCAGATAACATGGGATCAATCTCCTTGAATCAATGCCAAGAGCATTGAAAACAGCAGGGTTTTGTGCCTTATGTCCCACTTGACAAACATGATCAGAAAAACAAGCGTCATCTGCAACTTGAAGATATACAGCGGGTCCAGTAGTCCTCCAAGATTATGTCGCAAGTTAGTTTGGGGGCAGACAAAAGAGACAGCGGGGAGGCATTTTCCTCCAAGCATTCATATGCAATGTATTGTGGGATAGCTACTTGGCCAGAAGTAAGTACCTGTTGGTGAGGTCTATCACAATTTAGGGGCACTCCTTGAAACATTACTGTTATCTTAAACCGGGAGAGGAGTTGGTTTTAGAGGTAAAGCAGAGGTTAAACTTCAGATGTATTTTTTTGATATTTTTACAAATGTATGGTTCAATCACTATCGTAATCAAACATATTCAAAATCATAGCATGCACTGGATAAGGGACTGCTCAAATATGACATTTCAATTGGATACAATTGTTCCTGATTTGAGGGTGTATTTTATGATGAGAAAGGGTAGAATCAGCTACAAATCTATGAAGCTAGTTTTCTGAAAAGTGTGTTTTGCAAAAACAATTAATCAACCAGTCCTAGGTGTAAAAATACTTACTCAATCTCATCAAATAATACCTGCTTTTGTAGCTTCGTTTCTGTCCTTTAACATGAGATTAAAAAAGGACAAAAGAAACAATAAAAAATTTATCAAACATGCATCCAAAGTATGTGTTTTGCCACAAATGATATCATAGCATTCGTCAGCTGTGTTCTGGAACAGGTTTCAAGCAAGTAACTTTATGATGGAACTATGGGTGCTGCAGCTTAAGTGCCAGTAGTGTAGGGGTATCATGCAAGATTCCCATTCTTGTGACCGGGGTTCAATTCCCGGCTGGCGCATGAATCCGTTGTTCAGTGAATAACAAGCCCTCCCGTTCAATTTTTTTCAAAAGGACAATAACGTCAGCTGCTATGAAACTTCCGGGCACTTGGTTAATGGTTCAAATCCCTTTCTGTGCTCTTCCGCCACCAGGACGTCTGAAATGTTCGGCTTTGCATCGGCGTAATCCAGGCTGTCGTCTTGGATTATGAAATTTGGAACAAAGACCCTACGCTAAACAGAAACGCTGCGCTCCTTCCCTGGTGGTCTAGTGGTTAGGATTCGGCGCTCTCACCGCCGCGGCCCGGGTTCGATTCCCGGTCAGGGAATGCTTTTTCATGCTCAGCACCTGTTTCATGTGCTCTGGCAATCTTGTTGGATTTGCCGCAGACTCCTGCTCCTCCACATTAACATCACTGTTGGCCTGGCCCTCTTCCCGTTGTTTACGCCAGACTTCTGCAAATCTTCTGGTACACTGGATAAGTAATTACTTGGAAAGTCATAACAAACACTCGATCTACAATAGTCAACCGTACCCCTCATTGATACAGTGAGCCCGCTCTACTCCACAGCCTGTATTTTCTTCTGCTACAAGTGTTAAGAACGGATGATACTCTGAATGTTATGTGTCTGTTTCAGCTCAGGCTGTTGCAGTTTGCTGTGATCTACAGTCTTCGAAAAAAGACAAACAGAGATCCGCATTGCTCTTAAAGGTTTGCTGTGGTTCAATTGACCGGGGAGAGTGCCTTCTGAAACTGTAGTCTAAGCACAATGGGACATGCCTTGACCTTCACTGCGACTGTCCCCAGATGCCTGTCCTAAGGGCTTTATCATTCCAGAAATGTGCAGAAAGAGTGGAAAGAAAAGAAGCAATCCGTGGAGCTTTTACCATCCGTATCAGAGCAAGTGAGTTACGGTGTGGTCTTTCTCCAGTTGGCTTGCTTGAGCATTAGTGTAAGTATAAGTAGCAGATTTTTTTGTGGCTGGGCTAAGAAAAAAGACACACTCCTTCGAGCCGGATTTGAACCAGCGACCTAAGGATGGCTACGATTACAACTACAGTCCTCCGCTCTACCAACTGAGCTATCGAAGGTGAGGCTGGTCCATCAAGAAGCGACGCGCACTGGAGGTACATGCCTGGCACTCAAACTTTCCACAGGAGAAGCAAGCAAACGTTGCAAAATTACTATCCGGTCATAATGGACAATCAGACAGCTGACTGCATGCACAATCAGAAGGTTGACTAAAGAACGGAAAGGATTGGGAAACATTTTTTTAAATCTTTATTTGAATTTCATGATGTATGGCTGCACACTTTACAATAGCTATCTAACCAATAGCTTAAGTATAGGCTGAATTAGGTTCTATTTCATACTCCCAGTGAAGATCCATAATATTTTTCAGATAACATGGGATTAATCTCCTTGAATCAATGCCAAGAGCATTGAAAACAGCAGGGTTTTGTGCCTTATGTCCCACTTGACAAACATGATCAGAAAAACAAGCGTCATCTGCAACTTGAAGATATACAGCGGGTCCAGTAGTCCTCCAAGATTCTGTCGCAAGTTAGTTTGGGGGCAGACAAAAGAGACAGCAGGGAGGCATTTTCCTCCAAGCATTCATATGCAATGTACTGTGGGATAGCTACTTGGCCAGAAGTAAGTACCTGTTGGTGAGGTCTATCACAATTTAGGGGCACTCCTTGAAACATTACTGTTATCTTAAACCGGGAGAGGAGTTGCTTTTAGAGGTAAAGCAGAGGTTAAACTTCAGATGTATTTTTTTGATATTTTTACAAATGTATGGTTCAATCACTATCGTAATCAAACATATTCAAAATCATAGCATGCACTGGATAAGGGACTGCTCAAATATGACATTTCAATTGGATACAATTGTTCCTGATTTGAGGGTGTATTTTATGATGAGAAAGGGTAGAATCAGCTACAAATGTATGAAGCTAGTTTTCTGAAAAGTGTGTTTTGCAAAAACAATTAATCAACCAGTCCTAGGTGTAAAAATACTTACTCAATCTCATCAAATAATACCTGCTTTTGTAGCTTCGTTTCTGTCCTTTAACATGAGATTAAAAAATGACAAAAGAAACAATAAAAAATTTCTCAAACATGCATCCAAAGTATGTGTTTTGCCACAAATGATATCATAGCATTCGTCAGCTGTGTTCTGGAACAGGTTTCAAGCAAGTAACTTTATGATGGAACTATGGGTGCTGCAGCTTAAGTGCCAGTAGTGTAGGGGTATCATGTAAGATTCCCATTCTTGTGACCCGGGTTCGATTCCCGGCTGGCGCATGAATCCGTTGTTCAGTGAATAACAAGCCCTCCCGTTCAATTTTTTTCAAAAGGACAATAACGTCAGCTGCTATGAAACTTCCGGGCACTTGGTTAATGGTTCAAATCCCTTTCTGTGCTCTTCCGCCACCAGGACGTCTGAAATGTTCGGCTTTGCATCGGCATAATCCAGGCTGTCGTCTTGGATTATGAAATTTGGAACAAAGACCCTACGCTAAACAGAAACGCTGCGCTCCTTCCCTGGTGGTCTAGTGGTTAGGATTCGGCGCTCTCACCGCCGCGGCCCGGGTTCGATTCCCGGTCAGGGAATGCTTTTTCATGCTCAGCACCTGTTTCATGTGCTCTGGCAATCTTGTTGGATTTGCCGCAGACTCCTGCTCCTCCACATTCACATCACTGTTGGCCTGGCCCTCTTCCCGTTGTTTACGCCAGACTTCTGCAAATCTTCTGGTACACTGGATAAGTAATTACTTGGAAAGTCATAACAAACACTCGATCTACAATAGTCAACCGTACCCCTCATTGATACAGTGAGCCCGCTCTACTCCACAGCCTGTATTTTCTTCTGCTACAAGTGTTAAGAACGGATGATACTCTGAATGTTATGTGTCTGTTTCAGCTCAGGCTGTTGCAGTTTGCTGTGATCTACAGTCTTCGAAAAGAGACAAACAGAGATCCGCATTGCTCTTAAAGGTTTGCTGTGGTTCAATTGACCGGGGAGAGTGCCTTCTGAAACTGTAGTCTAAGCACAATGGGACATGCCTTGACCTTCACTGCGACTGTCCCCAGATGCCTGTCCTAAGGGCTTTATCATTCCAGAAATGTGCAGAAACAGTGGAAAGAAAAGAAGCAATCCGTGGAGCTTTTACCATCCGTATCAGAGCAAGTGAGTTACGGTGTGGTCTTTCTCCAGTTGGCTTGCTTGAGCATTAGTGTAAGTATAAGTAGCAGATTTTTTTGTGGCTGGGCTAAGAAAAAAGACACACTCCTTCGAGCCGGATTTGAACCAGCGACCTAAGGATGGCTACGATTACAACTACAGTCCTCCGCTCTACCAACTGAGCTATCGAAGGTGAGGCTGGTCCATCAAGAAGCGACGCGCACTGGAGGTACATG
This sequence comes from Synaphobranchus kaupii, assembly GCA_029718625.1. Taxonomy (NCBI): domain Eukaryota; kingdom Metazoa; phylum Chordata; class Actinopteri; order Anguilliformes; family Synaphobranchidae; genus Synaphobranchus; species Synaphobranchus kaupii. The sequence goes on from CM056384.1 coordinate 25,136,394, forward strand.
CCTGGCACTCAAACTTTCCACAGGAGAAGCAAGCAAACGTTGCAAAATCACTATCCGGTCATAATGGACAATCAGACAGCTGACTGCATGCACAATCAGAAGGTTGGCTAAAGAACGGAAAGGATTGGGAAACATTTTTTTAAAATCTTTATTTGAATTTCATGATGTATGGCTGCACACTTTACAATAGCTATCTAACCAATAGCTTAAGTATAGGCTGAATTAGGTTCTATTTCATACTCCCAGTGAAGATCCATAATATTTTTCAGATAACATGGGATCAATCTCCTTGAATCAATGCCAAGAGCATTGAAAACAGCAGGGTTTTGTGCCTTATGTCCCACTTGACAAACATGATCAGAAAAACAAGCGTCATCTGCAACTTGAAGATATACAGCGGGTCCAGTAGTCCTCCAAGATTCTGTCGCAAGTTAGTTTGGGGGCAGACAAAAGAGACAGCGGGGAGGCATTTTCCTCCAAGCATTCATATGCAATGTATTGTGGGATAGCTACTTGGCCAGAAGTAAGTACCTGTTGGTGAGGTCTATCACAATTTAGGGGCACTCCTTGAAACATTACTGTTATCTTAAACCGGGAGAGGAGTTGGTTTTAGAGGTAAAGCAGAGGTTAAACTTCAGATGTATTTTTTTGATATTTTTACAAATGTATGGTTCAATCACTATCGTAATCAAACATATTCAAAATCATAGCATGCACTGGATAAGGGACTGCTCAAATATGACATTTCAATTGGATACAATTGTTCCTGATTTGAGGGTGTATTTTATGATGAGAAAGGGTAGAATCAGCTACAAATCTATGAAGCTAGTTTTCTGAAAAGTGTGTTTTGCAAAAACAATTAATCAACCAGTCCTAGGTGTAAAAATACTTACTCAATCTCATCAAATAATACCTGCTTTTGTAGCTTCGTTTCTGTCCTTTAACATGAGATTAAAAAAGGACAAAAGAAACAATAAAAAATTTCTCAAACATGCATCCAAAGTATGTGTTTTGCCACAAATGATATCATAGCATTCGTCAGCTGTGTTCTGGAACAGGTTTCAAGCAAGTAACTTTATGATGGAACTATGGGTGCTGCAGCTTAAGTGCCAGTAGTGTAGGGGTATCATGCAAGATTCCCATTCTTGTGACCCGGGTTCGATTCCCGGCTGGCGCATGAATCCGTTGTTCAGTGAATAACAAGCCCTCCCGTTCAATTTTTTTCAAAAGGACAATAACGTCAGCTGCTATGAAACTTCCGGGCACTTGGTTAATGGTTCAAATCCCTTTCTGTGCTCTTCCGCCACCAGGACGTCTGAAATGTTCGGCTTTGCATCGGCATAATCCAGGCTGTCGTCTTGGATTATGAAATTTGGAACAAAGACCCTACGCTAAACAGAAACGCTGCGCTCCTTCCCTGGTGGTCTAGTGGTTAGGATTCGGCGCTCTCACCGCCGCGGCCCGGGTTCGATTCCCGGTCAGGGAATGCTTTTTCATGCTCAGCACCTGTTTCATGTGCTCTGGCAATCTTGTTGGATTTGCCGCAGACTCCTGCTCCTCCACATTCACATCACTGTTGGCCTGGCCCTCTTCCCGTTGTTTACGCCAGACTTCTGCAAATCTTCTGGTACACTGGATAAGTAATTACTTGGAAAGTCATAACAAACACTCGATCTACAATAGTCAACCGTACCCCTCATTGATACAGTGAGCCCGCTCTACTCCACAGCCTGTATTTTCTTCTGCTACAAGTGTTAAGAACGGATGATACTCTGAATGTTATGTGTCTGTTTCAGCTCAGGCTGTTGCAGTTTGCTGTGATCTACAGTCTTCGAAAAGAGACAAACAGAGATCCGCATTGCTCTTAAAGGTTTGCTGTGGTTCAATTGACCGGGGAGAGTGCCTTCTGAAACTGTAGTCTAAGCACAATGGGACATGCCTTGACCTTCACTGCGACTGTCCCCAGATGCCTGTCCTAAGGGCTTTATCATTCCAGAAATGTGCAGAAACAGTGGAAAGAAAAGAAGCAATCCGTGGAGCTTTTACCATCCGTATCAGAGCAAGTGAGTTACGGTGTGGTCTTTCTCCACTTGGCTTGCTTGAGCATTAGTGTAAGTATAAGTAGCAGATTTTTTTGTGGCTGGGCTAAGAAAAAAGACACACTCCTTCGAGCCGGATTTGAACCAGCGACCTAAGGATGGCTACGATTACAACTACAGTCCTCCGCTCTACCAACTGAGCTATCGAAGGTGAGGCTGGTCCGTCAAGAAGCGGCGCGCACTGGAGGTACATGCCTGGCACTCAAACTTTCCACAGGAGAAGCAAGCAAACGTTGCAAAATCACTATCCGGTCATAATGGACAATCAGACAGCTGACTGCATGCACAATCAGAAGGTTGGCTAAAGAACGGAAAGGATTGGGAAACATTTTTTTAAATCTTTATTTGAATTTCATGATGTATGGCTGCACACTTTACAATAGCTATCTAACCAATAGCTTAAGTATAGGCTGAATTAGGTTCTATTTCATACTCCCAGTGAAGATCCATAATATTTTTCAGATAACATGGGATTAATCTCCTTGAATCAATGCCAAGAGCATTGAAAACAGCAGGGTTTTGTGCCTTATGTCCCACTTGACAAACATGATCAGAAAAACAAGCGTCATCTGCAACTTGAAGATATACAGCGGGTCCAGTAGTCCTCCAAGATTCTGTCGCAAGTTAGTTTGGGGGCAGACAAAAGAGACAGCGGGGAGGCATTTTCCTCCAAGCATTCATATGCAATGTATTGTGGGATAGCTACTTGGCCAGAAGTAAGTACCTGTTGGTGAGGTCTATCACAATTTAGGGGCACTCCTTGAAACATTACTGTTATCTTAAACCGGGAGAGGAGTTGGTTTTAGAGGTAAAGCAGAGGTTAAACTTCAGATGTATTTTTTTGATATTTTTACAAATGTATGGTTCAATCACTATCGTAATCAAACATATTCAAAATCATAGCATGCACTGGATAAGGGACTGCTCAAATATGACATTTCAATTGGATACAATTGTTCCTGATTTGAGGGTGTATTTTATGATGAGAAAGGGTAGAATCAGCTACAAATCTATGAAGCTAGTTTTCTGAAAAGTGTGTTTTGCAAAAACAATTAATCAACCAGTCCTAGGTGTAAAAATACTTACTCAATCTCATCAAATAATACCTGCTTTTGTAGCTTCGTTTCTGTCCTTTAACATGAGATTAAAAAAGGACAAAAGAAACAATAAAAAATTTCTCAAACACGCATCCAAAGTATGTGTTTTGCCACAAATGATATCATAGCATTCGTCAGCTGTGTTCTGGAACAGGTTTCAAGCAAGTAACTTTATGATGGAACTATGGGTGCTGCAGCTTAAGTGCCAGTAGTGTAGGGGTATCATGCAAGATTCCCATTCTTGTGACCCGGGTTCGATTCCCGGCTGGCGCATGAATCCGTTGTTCAGTGAATAACAAGCCCTCCAGTTCAATTTTTTTAAAAAGGACAATCACGTCAGCTGCTATGAAACTTCCGGGCACTTGGTTAATGGTTCAAATCCCTTTCTGTGCTCTTCCGCCACCAGGACGTCTGAAATGTTCGGCTTTGCATCGGCATAATCCAGGCTGTCGTCTTGGATTATGAAATTTGGAACAAAGACCCTACGCTAAACAGAAACGCTGCGCTCCTTCCCTGGTGGTCTAGTGGTTAGGATTCGGCGCTCTCACCGCCGCGGCCCGGGTTCGATTCCCGGTCAGGGAATGCTTTTTCATGCTCAGCACCTGTTTCATGTGCTCTGGCAATCTTGTTGGATTTGCCGCAGACTCCTGCTCCTCCACATTCACATCACTGTTGGCCTGGCCCTCTTCCCGTTGTTTACGCCAGACTTCTGCAAATCTTCTGGTACACTGGATAAGTAATTACTTGGAAAGTCATAACAAACACTCGATCTACAATAGTCAACCGTACCCCTCATTGATACAGTGAGCCCGCTCTACTCCACAGCCTGTATTTTCTTCTGCTACAAGTGTTAAGAACGGATGATACTCTGAATGTTATGTGTCTGTTTCAGCTCAGGCTGTTGCAGTTTGCTGTGATCTACAGTCTTCGAAAAGAGACAAACAGAGATCCGCATTGCTCTTAAAGGTTTGCTGCGGTTCAATTGACCGGGAGAGTGCCTTCTGAAACTGTAGTCTAAGCACAATGGGACATGCCTTGACCTTCACTGCGACTGTCCCCAGATGCCTGTCCTAAGGGCTTTATCATTCCAGAAATGTGCAGAAAGAGTGGAAAGAAAAGAAGCAATCCGTGGAGCTTTTACCATCCGTATCAGAGCAAGTGAGTTACGGTGTGGTCTTTCTCCACTTGGCTTGCTTGAGCATTAGTGTAAGTATAAGTAGCAGATTTTTTTGTGGCTGGGCTAAGAAAAAAGACACACTCCTTCGTGCCGGATTTGAACCAGCGACCTAAGGATGGCTACGATTACAACTACAGTCCTCCGCTCTACCAACTGAGCTATCGAAGGTGAGGCTGGTCCGTCAAGAAGCGGCGCGCACTGGAGGTACATGCCTGGCACTCAAACTTTCCACAGGAGAAGCAAGCAAACGTTGCAAAATCACTATCCGGTCATAATGGACAATCAGACAGCTGACTGCATGCACAATCAGAAGGTTGGCTAAAGAACGGAAAGGATTGGGAAACATTTTTTTAAATCTTTATTTGAATTTCATGATGTATGGCTGCACACTTTACAATAGCTATCTAACCAATAGCTTAAGTATAGGCTGAATTAGGTTCTATTTCATACTCCCAGTGAAGATCCATAATATTTTTCAGATAACATGGGATTAATCTCCTTGAATCAATGCCAAGAGCATTGAAAACAGCAGGGTTTTGTGCCTTATGTCCCACTTGACAAACATGATCAGAAAAACAAGCGTCATCTGCAACTTGAAGATATACAGCGGGTCCAGTAGTCCTCCAAGATTCTGTCGCAAGTTAGTTTGGGGGCAGACAAAAGAGACAGCGGGGAGGCATTTTCCTCCAAGCATTCATATGCAATGTATTGTGGGATAGCTACTTGGCCAGAAGTAAGTACCTGTTGGTGAGGTCTATCACAATTTAGGGGCACTCCTTGAAACATTACTGTTATCTTAAACCGGGAGAGGAGTTGGTTTTAGAGGTAAAGCAGAGGTTAAACTTCAGATGTATTTTTTTGATATTTTTACAAATGTATGGTTCAATCACTATCGTAATCAAACATATTCAAAATCATAGCATGCACTGGATAAGGGACTGCTCAAATATGACATTTCAATTGGATACAATTGTTCCTGATTTGAGGGTGTATTTTATGATGAGAAAGGGTAGAATCAGCTACAAATCTATGAAGCTAGTTTTCTGAAAAGTGTGTTTTGCAAAAACAATTAATCAACCAGTCCTAGGTGTAAAAATACTTACTCAATCTCATCAAATAATACCTGCTTTTGTAGCTTCGTTTCTGTCCTTTAACATGAGATTAAAAAAGGACAAAAGAAACAATAAAAAATTTCTCAAACATGCATCCAAAGTATGTGTTTTGCCACAAATGATATCATAGCATTCGTCAGCTGTGTTCTGGAACAGGTTTCAAGCAAGTAACTTTATGATGGAACTATGGGTGCTGCAGCTTAAGTGCCAGTAGTGTAGGGGTATCATGCAAGATTCCCATTCTTGTGACCCGGGTTCGATTCCCGGCTGGCGCATGAATCCGTTGTTCAGTGAATAACAAGCCCTCCCGTTCAATTTTTTTCAAAAGGACAATAACGTCAGCTGCTATGAAACTTCCGGGCACTTGGTTAATGGTTCAAATCCCTTTCTGTGCTCTTCCGCCACCAGGACGTCTGAAATGTTCGGCTTTGCATCGGCATAATCCAGGCTGTCGTCTTGGATTATGAAATTTGGAACAAAGACCCTACGCTAAACAGAAACGCTGCGCTCCTTCCCTGGTGGTCTAGTGGTTAGGATTCGGCGCTCTCACCGCCGCGGCCCGGGTTCGATTCCCGGTCAGGGAATGCTTTTTCATGCTCAGCACCTGTTTCATGTGCTCTGGCAATCTTGTTGGATTTGCCGCAGACTCCTGCTCCTCCACATTCACATCACTGTTGGCCTGGCCCTCTTCCCGTTGTTTACGCCAGACTTCTGCAAATCTTCTGGTACACTGGATAAGTAATTACTTGGAAAGTCATAACAAACACTCGATCTACAATAGTCAACCGTACCCCTCATTGATACAGTGAGCCCGCTCTACTCCACAGCCTGTATTTTCTTCTGCTACAAGTGTTAAGAACGGATGATACTCTGAATGTTATGTGTCTGTTTCAGCTCAGGCTGTTGCAGTTTGCTGTGATCTACAGTCTTCGAAAAGAGACAAACAGAGATCCGCATTGCTCTTAAAGGTTTGCTGTGGTTCAATTGACCGGGGAGAGTGCCTTCTGAAACTGTAGTCTAAGCACAATGGGACATGCCTTGACCTTCACTGCGACTGTCCCCAGATGCCTGTCCTAAGGGCTTTATCATTCCAGAAATGTGCAGAAAGAGTGGAAAGAAAAGAAGCAATCCGTGGAGCTTTTACCATCCGTATCAGAGCAAGTGAGTTACGGTGTGGTCTTTCTCCACTTGGCTTGCTTGAGCATTAGTATAAGTATAAGTAGCAGATTTTTTTGTGGCTGGGCTAAGAAAAAAGACACACTCCTTCGAGCCGGATTTGAACCAGCGACCTAAGGATGGCTACGATTACAACTACAGTCCTCCGCTCTACCAACTGAGCTATCGAAGGTGAGGCTGGTCCGTCAAGAAGCGGCGCGCACTGGAGGTACATGCCTGGCACTCAAACTTTCCACAGGAGAAGCAAGCAAACGTTGCAAAATCACTATCCGGTCATAATGGACAATCAGACAGCTGACTGCATGCACAATCAGAAGGTTGGCTAAAGAACGGAAAGGATTGGGAAACATTTTTTTAAATCTTTATTTGAATTTCATGATGTATGGCTGCACACTTTACAATAGCTATCTAACCAATAGCTTAAGTATAGGCTGAATTAGGTTCTATTTCATACTCCCAGTGAAGATCCATAATATTTTTCAGATAACATGGGATTAATCTCCTTGAATCAATGCCAAGAGCATTGAAAACAGCAGGGTTTTGTGCCTTATGTCCCACTTGACAAACATGATCAGAAAAACAAGCGTCATCTGCAACTTGAAGATATACAGCGGGTCCAGTAGTCCTCCAAGATTCTGTCGCAAGTTAGTTTGGGGGCAGACAAAAGAGACAGCGGGGAGGCATTTTCCTCCAAGCATTCATATGCAATGTATTGTGGGATAGCTACTTGGCCAGAAGTAAGTACCTGTTGGTGAGGTCTATCACAATTTAGGGGCACTCCTTGAAACATTACTGTTATCTTAAACCGGGAGAGGAGTTGGTTTTAGAGGTAAAGCAGAGGTTAAACTTCAGATGTATTTTTTTGATATTTTTACAAATGTATGGTTCAATCACTATCGTAATCAAACATATTCAAAATCATAGCATGCACTGGATAAGGGACTGCTCAAATATGACATTTCAATTGGATACAATTGTTCCTGATTTGAGGGTGTATTTTATGATGAGAAAGGGTAGAATCAGCTACAAATCTATGAAGCTAGTTTTCTGAAAAGTGTGTTTTGCAAAAACAATTAATCAACCAGTCCTAGGTGTAAAAATACTTACTCAATCTCATCAAATAATACCTGCTTTTGTAGCTTCGTTTCTGTCCTTTAACATGAGATTAAAAAAGGACAAAAGAAACAATAAAAAATTTCTCAAACATGCATCCAAAGTATGTGTTTTGCCACAAATGATATCATAGCATTCGTCAGCTGTGTTCTGGAACAGGTTTCAAGCAAGTAACTTTATGATGGAACTATGGGTGCTGCAGCTTAAGTGCCAGTAGTGTAGGGGTATCATGCAAGATTCCCATTCTTGTGACCCGGGTTCGATTCCCGGCTGGCGCATGAATCCGTTGTTCAGTGAATAACAAGCCCTCCCGTTCAATTTTTTTCAAAAGGACAATAACGTCAGCTGCTATGAAACTTCCGGGCACTTGGTTAATGGTTCAAATCCCTTTCTGTGCTCTTCCGCCACCAGGACGTCTGAAATGTTCGGCTTTGCATCGGCATAATCCAGGCTGTCGTCTTGGATTATGAAATTTGGAACAAAGACCCTACGCTAAACAGAAACGCTGCGCTCCTTCCCTGGTGGTCTAGTGGTTAGGATTCGGCGCTCTCACCGCCGCGGCCCGGGTTCGATTCCCGGTCAGGGAATGCTTTTTCATGCTCAGCACCTGTTTCATGTGCTCTGGCAATCTTGTTGGATTTGCCGCAGACTCCTGCTCCTCCACATTCACATCACTGTTGGCCTGGCCCTCTTCCCGTTGTTTACGCCAGACTTCTGCAAATCTTCTGGTACACTGGATAAGTAATTACTTGGAAAGTCATAACAAACACTCGATCTACAATAGTCAACCGTACCCCTCATTGATACAGTGAGCCCGCTCTACTCCACAGCCTGTATTTTCTTCTGCTACAAGTGTTAAGAACGGATGATACTCTGAATGTTATGTGTCTGTTTCAGCTCAGGCTGTTGCAGTTTGCTGTGATCTACAGTCTTCGAAAAGAGACAAACAGAGATCCGCATTGCTCTTAAAGGTTTGCTGTGGTTCAATTGACCGGGGAGAGTGCCTTCTGAAACTGTAGTCTAAGCACAATGGGACATGCCTTGACCTTCACTGCGACTGTCCCCAGATGCCTGTCCTAAGGGCTTTATCATTCCAGAAATGTGCAGAAAGAGTGGAAAGAAAAGAAGCAATCCGTGGAGCTTTTACCATCCGTATCAGAGCAAGTGAGTTACGGTGTGGTCTTTCTCCACTTGGCTTGCTTGAGCATTAGTGTAAGTATAAGTAGCAGATTTTTTTGTGGCTGGGCTAAGAAAAAAGACACACTCCTTCGAGCCGGATTTGAACCAGCGACCTAAGGATGGCTACGATTACAACTACAGTCCTCCGCTCTACCAACTGAGCTATCGAAGGTGAGGCTGGTCCGTCAAGAAGCGGCGCGCACTGGAGGTACATGCCTGGCACTCAAACTTTCCACAGGAGAAGCAAGCAAACGTTGCAAAATCACTATCCGGTCATAATGGACAATCAGACAGCTGACTGCATGCACAATCAGAAGGTTGGCTAAAGAACGGAAAGGATTGGGAAACATTTTTTTAAATCTTTATTTGAATTTCATGATGTATGGCTGCACACTTTACAATAGCTATCTAACCAATAGCTTAAGTATAGGCTGAATTAGGTTCTATTTCATACTCCCAGTGAAGATCCATAATATTTTTCAGATAACATGGGATTAATCTCCTTGAATCAATGCCAAGAGCATTGAAAACAGCAGGGTTTTGTGCCTTATGTCCCACTTGACAAACATGATCAGAAAAACAAGCGTCATCTGCAACTTGAAGATATACAGCGGGTCCAGTAGTCCTCCAAGATTCTGTCGCAAGTTAGTTTGGGGGCAGACAAAAGAGACAGCGGGGAGGCATTTTCCTCCAAGCATTCATATGCAATGTATTGTGGGATAGCTACTTGGCCAGAAGTAAGTACCTGTTGGTGAGGTCTATCACAATTTAGGGGCACTCCTTGAAACATTACTGTTATCTTAAACCGGGAGAGGAGTTGGTTTTAGAGGTAAAGCAGAGGCTAAACTTCAGATGTATTTTTTTGATATTTTTACAAATGTATGGTTCAATCACTATCGTAATCAAACATATTCAAAATCATAGCATGCACTGGATAAGGGACTGCTCAAATATGACATTTCAATTGGATACAATTGTTCCTGATTCGAGGGTGTATTTTATGATGAGAAAGGGTAGAATCAGCTACAAATCTATGAAGCTAGTTTTCTGAAAAGTGTGTTTTGCAAAAACAATTAATCAACCAGTCCTAGGTGTAAAAATACTTACTCAATCTCATCAAATAATACCTGCTTTTGTAGCTTCGTTTCTGTCCTTTAACATGAGATTAAAAAAGGACAAAAGAAACAATAAAAAATTTCTCAAACACGCATCCAAAGTATGTGTTTTGCCACAAATGATATCATAGCATTCGTCAGCTGTGTTCTGGAACAGGTTTCAAGCAAGTAACTTTATGATGGAACTATGGGTGCTGCAGCTTAAGTGCCAGTAGTGTAGGGGTATCATGCAAGATTCCCATTCTTGTGACCCGGGTTCGATTCCCGGCTGGCGCATGAATCCGTTGTTCAGTGAATAACAAGGCCTCCCGTTCAATTTTTTTCAAAAGGACAATAACGTCAGCTGCTATGAAACTTCCGGGCACTTGGTTAATGGTTCAAATCCCTTTCTGTGCTCTTCCGCCACCAGGACGTCTGAAATGTTCGGCTTTGCATCGGCATAATCCAGGCTGTCGTCTTGGATTATGAAATTTGGAACAAAGACCCTACGCTAAACGGAAACGCTGCGCTCCTTCCCTGGTGGTCTAGTGGTTAGGATTCGGCGCTCTCACCGCCGCGGCCCGGGTTCGATTCCCGGTCAGGGAATGCTTTTTCATGCTCAGCACCTGTTTCATGTGCTCTGGCAATCTTGTTGGATTTGCCGCAGACTCCTGCTCCTCCACATTCACATCACTGTTGGCCTGGCCCTCTTCCCGTTGTTTACGCCAGACTTCTGCAAATCTTCTGGTACACTGGATAAGTAATTACTTGGAAAGTCATAACAAACACTCGATCTACAATAGTCAACCGTACCCCTCATTGATACAGTGAGCCCGCTCTACTCCACAGCCTGTATTTTCTTCTGCTACAAGTGTTAAGAACGGATGATACTCTGAATGTTATGTGTCTGTTTCAGCTCAGGCTGTTGCAGTTTGCTGTGATCTACAGTCTTCGAAAAGAGACAAACAGAGATCCGCATTGCTCTTAAAGGTTTGCTGCGGTTCAATTGACCGGGGAGAGTGCCTTCTGAAACTGTAGTCTAAGCACAATGGGACATGCCTTGACCTTCACTGCGACTGTCCCCAGATGCCTGTCCTAAGGGCTTTATCATTCCAGAAATGTGCAGAAAGAGTGGAAAGAAAAGAAGCAATCCGTGGAGCTTTTACCATCCGTATCAGAGCAAGTGAGTTACGGTGTGGTCTTTCTCCACTTGGCTTGCTTGAGCATTAGTGTAAGTATAAGTAGCAGATTTTTTTGTGGCTGGGCTAAGAAAAAAGACACACTCCTTCGAGCCGGATTTGAACCAGCGACCTAAGGATGGCTACGATTACAACTACAGTCCTCCGCTCTACCAACTGAGCTATCGAAGGTGAGGCTGGTCCGTCAAGAAGCGGCGCGCACTGGAGGTACATGCCTGGCACTCAAACTTTCCACAGGAGAAGCAAGCAAACGTTGCAAAATCACTATCCGGTCATAATGGACAATCAGACAGCTGACTGCATGCACAATCAGAAGGTTGGCTAAAGAACGGAAAGGATTGGGAAACATTTTTTTAAATCTTTATTTGAATTTCATGATGTATGGCTGCACACTTTACAATAGCTATCTAACCAATAGCTTAAGTATAGGCTGAATTAGGTTCTATTTCATACTCCCAGTGAAGATCCATAATATTTTTCAGATAACATGGGATTAATCTCCTTGAATCAATGCCAAGAGCATTGAAAACAGCAGGGTTTTGTGCCTTATGTCCCACTTGACAAACATGATCAGAAAAACAAGCGTCATCTGCAACTTGAAGATATACAGCGGGTCCAGTAGTCCTCCAAGATTCTGTCGCAAGTTAGTTTGGGGGCAGACAAAAGAGACAGCGGGGAGGCATTTTCCTCCAAGCATTCATATGCAATGTATTGTGGGATAGCTACTTGGCCAGAAGTAAGTACCTGTTGGTGAGGTCTATCACAATTTAGGGGCACTCCTTGAAACATTACTGTTATCTTAAACCGGGAGAGGAGTTGGTTTTAGAGGTAAAGCAGAGGTTAAACTTCAGATGTATTTTTTTGATATTTTTACAAATGTATGGTTCAATCACTATCGTAATCAAACATATTCAAAATCATAGCATGCACTGGATAAGGGACTGCTCAAATATGACATTTCAATTGGATACAATTGTTCCTGATTTGAGGGTGTATTTTATGATGAGAAAGGGTAGAATCAGCTACAAATCTATGAAGCTAGTTTTCTGAAAAGTGTGTTTTGCAAAAACAATTAATCAACCAGTCCTAGGTGTAAAAATACTTACTCAATCTCATCAAATAATACCTGCTTTTGTAGCTTCGTTTCTGTCCTTTAACATGAGATTAAAAAAGGACAAAAGAAACAATAAAAAATTTCTCAAACACGCATCCAAAGTATGTGTTTTGCCACAAATGATATCATAGCAGTCGTCAGCTGTGTTCTGGAACAGGTTTCAAGCAAGTAACTTTATGATGGAACTATGGGTGCTGCAGCTTAAGTGCCAGTAGTGTAGGGGTATCATGCAAGATTCCCATTCTTGTGACCCGGGTTCGATTCCCGGCTGGCGCATGAATCCGTTGTTCAGTGAATAACAAGCCCTCCAGTTCAATTTTTTTAAAAAGGACAATCACGTCAGCTGCTATGAAACTTCCGGGCACTTGGTTAATGGTTCAAATCCCTTTCTGTGCTCTTCCGCCACCAGGACGTCTGAAATGTTCGGCTTTGCATCGGCATAATCCAGGCTGTCGTCTTGGATTATGAAATTTGGAACAAAGACCCTACGCTAAACAGAAACGCTGCGCTCCTTCCCTGGTGGTCTAGTGGTTAGGATTCGGCGCTCTCACCGCCGCGGCCCGGGTTCGATTCCCGGTCAGGGAATGCTTTTTCATGCTCAGCACCTGTTTCATGTGCTCTGGCAATCTTGTTGGATTTGCCGCAGACTCCTGCTCCTCCACATTCACATCACTGTTGGCCTGGCCCTCTTCCCGTTGTTTACGCCAGACTTCTGCAAATCTTCTGGTACACTGGATAAGTAATTACTTGGAAAGTCATAACAAACACTCGATCTACAATAGTCAACCGTACCCCTCATTGATACAGTGAGCCCGCTCTACTCCACAGCCTGTATTTTCTTCTGCTACAAGTGTTAAGAACGGATGATACTCTGAATGTTATGTGTCTGTTTCAGCTCAGGCTGTTGCAGTTTGCTGTGATCTACAGTCTTCGAAAAGAGACAAACAGAGATCCGCATTGCTCTTAAAGGTTTGCTGCGGTTCAATTGACCGGGGAGAGTGCCTTCTGAAACTGTAGTCTAAGCACAATGGGACATGCCTTGACCTTCACTGCGACTGTCCCCAGATGCCTGTCCTAAGGGCTTTATCATTCCAGAAATGTGCAGAAAGAGTGGAAAGAAAAGAAGCAATCCGTGGAGCTTTTACCATCCGTATCAGAGCAAGTGAGTTACGGTGTGGTCTTTCTCCACTTGGCTTGCTTGAGCATTAGTGTAAGTATAAGTAGCAGATTTTTTTGTGGCTGGGCTAAGAAAAAAGACACACTCCTTCGTGCCGGATTTGAACCAGCGACCTAAGGATGGCTACGATTACAACTACAGTCCTCCGCTCTACCAACTGAGCTATCGAAGGTGAGGCTGGTCCGTCAAGAAGCGGCGCGCACTGGAGGTACATGCCTGGCACTCAAACTTTCCACAGGAGAAGCAAGCAAACGTTGCAAAATCACTATCCGGTCATAATGGACAATCAGACAGCTGACTGCATGCACAATCAGAAGGTTGGCTAAAGAACGGAAAGGATTGGGAAACATTTTTTTAAATCTTTATTTGAATTTCATGATGTATGGCTGCACACTTTACAATAGCTATCTAACCAATAGCTTAAGTATAGGCTGAATTAGGTTCTATTTCATACTCCCAGTGAAGATCCATAATATTTTTCAGATAACATGGGATTAATCTCCTTGAATCAATGCCAAGAGCATTGAAAACAGCAGGGTTTTGTGCCTTATGTCCCACTTGACAAACATGATCAGAAAAACAAGCGTCATCTGCAACTTGAAGATATACAGCGGGTCCAGTAGTCCTCCAAGATTCTGTCGCAAGTTAGTTTGGGGGCAGACAAAAGAGACAGCGGGGAGGCATTTTCCTCCAAGCATTCATATGCAATGTATTGTGGGATAGCTACTTGGCCAGAAGTAAGTACCTGTTGGTGAGGTCTATCACAATTTAGGGGCACTCCTTGAAACATTACTGTTATCTTAAACCGGGAGAGGAGTTGGTTTTAGAGGTAAAGCAGAGGTTAAACTTCAGATGTATTTTTTTGATATTTTTACAAATGTATGGTTCAATCACTATCGTAATCAAACATATTCAAAATCATAGCATGCACTGGATAAGGGACTGCTCAAATATGACATTTCAATTGGATACAATTGTTCCTGATTTGAGGGTGTATTTTATGATGAGAAAGGGTAGAATCAGCTACAAATCTATGAAGCTAGTTTTCTGAAAAGTGTGTTTTGCAAAAACAATTAATCAACCAGTCCTAGGTGTAAAAATACTTACTCAATCTCATCAAATAATACCTGCTTTTGTAGCTTCGTTTCTGTCCTTTAACATGAGATTAAAAAAGGACAAAAGAAACAATAAAAAATTTCTCAAACATGCATCCAAAGTATGTGTTTTGCCACAAATGATATCATAGCATTCGTCAGCTGTGTTCTGGAACAGGTTTCAAGCAAGTAACTTTATGATGGAACTATGGGTGCTGCAGCTTAAGTGCCAGTAGTGTAGGGGTATCATGCAAGATTCCCATTCTTGTGACCCGGGTTCGATTCCCGGCTGGCGCATGAATCCGTTGTTCAGTGAATAACAAGCCCTCCCGTTCAATTTTTTTCAAAAGGACAATAACGTCAGCTGCTATGAAACTTCCGGGCACTTGGTTAATGGTTCAAATCCCTTTCTGTGCTCTTCCGCCACCAGGACGTCTGAAATGTTCGGCTTTGCATCGGCATAATCCAGGCTGTCGTCTTGGATTATGAAATTTGGAACAAAGACCCTACGCTAAACAGAAACGCTGCGCTCCTTCCCTGGTGGTCTAGTGGTTAGGATTCGGCGCTCTCACCGCCGCGGCCCGGGTTCGATTCCCGGTCAGGGAATGCTTTTTCATGCTCAGCACCTGTTTCATGTGCTCTGGCAATCTTGTTGGATTTGCCGCAGACTCCTGCTCCTCCACATTCACATCACTGTTGGCCTGGCCCTCTTCCCGTTGTTTACGCCAGACTTCTGCAAATCTTCTGGTACACTGGATAAGTAATTACTTGGAAAGTCATAACAAACACTCGATCTACAATAGTCAACCGTACCCCTCATTGATACAGTGAGCCCGCTCTACTCCACAGCCTGTATTTTCTTCTGCTACAAGTGTTAAGAACGGATGATACTCTGAATGTTATGTGTCTGTTTCAGCTCAGGCTGTTGCAGTTTGCTGTGATCTACAGTCTTCGAAAAGAGACAAACAGAGATCCGCATTGCTCTTAAAGGTTTGCTGTGGTTCAATTGACCGGGGAGAGTGCCTTCTGAAACTGTAGTCTAAGCACAATGGGACATGCCTTGACCTTCACTGCGACTGTCCCCAGATGCCTGTCCTAAGGGCTTTATCATTCCAGAAATGTGCAGAAAGAGTGGAAAGAAAAGAAGCAATCCGTGGAGCTTTTACCATCCGTATCAGAGCAAGTGAGTTACGGTGTGGTCTTTCTCCACTTGGCTTGCTTGAGCATTAGTGTAAGTATAAGTAGCAGATTTTTTTGTGGCTGGGCTAAGAAAAAAGACACACTCCTTCGAGCCGGATTTGAACCAGCGACCTAAGGATGGCTACGATTACAACTACAGTCCTCCGCTCTACCAACTGAGCTATCGAAGGTGAGGCTGGTCCGTCAAGAAGCGGCGCGCACTGGAGGTACATGCCTGGCACTCAAACTTTCCACAGGAGAAGCAAGCAAACGTTGCAAAATCACTATCCGGTCATAATGGACAATCAGACAGCTGACTGCATGCACAATCAGAAGGTTGGCTAAAGAACGGAAAGGATTGGGAAACATTTTTTTAAATCTTTATTTGAATTTCATGATGTATGGCTGCACACTTTACAATAGCTATCTAACCAATAGCTTAAGTATAGGCTGAATTAGGTTCTATTTCATACTCCCAGTGAAGATCCATAATATTTTTCAGATAACATGGGATTAATCTCCTTGAATCAATGCCAAGAGCATTGAAAACAGCAGGGTTTTGTGCCTTATGTCCCACTTGACAAACATGATCAGAAAAACAAGCGTCATCTGCAACTTGAAGATATACAGCGGGTCCAGTAGTCCTCCAAGATTCTGTCGCAAGTTAGTTTGGGGGCAGACAAAAGAGACAGCGGGGAGGCATTTTCCTCCAAGCATTCATATGCAATGTATTGTGGGATAGCTACTTGGCCAGAAGTAAGTACCTGTTGGTGAGGTCTATCACAATTTAGGGGCACTCCTTGAAACATTACTGTTATCTTAAACCGGGAGAGGAGTTGGTTTTAGAGGTAAAGCAGAGGCTAAACTTCAGATGTATTTTTTTGATATTTTTACAAATGTATGGTTCAATCACTATCGTAATCAAACATATTCAAAATCATAGCATGCACTGGATAAGGGACTGCTCAAATATGACATTTCAATTGGATACAATTGTTCCTGATTCGAGGGTGTATTTTATGATGAGAAAGGGTAGAATCAGCTACAAATCTATGAAGCTAGTTTTCTGAAAAGTGTGTTTTGCAAAAACAATTAATCAACCAGTCCTAGGTGTAAAAATACTTACTCAATCTCATCAAATAATACCTGCTTTTGTAGCTTCGTTTCTGTCCTTTAACATGAGATTAAAAAAGGACAAAAGAAACAATAAAAAATTTCTCAAACACGCATCCAAAGTATGTGTTTTGCCACAAATGATATCATAGCATTCGTCAGCTGTGTTCTGGAACAGGTTTCAAGCAAGTAACTTTATGATGGAACTATGGGTGCTGCAGCTTAAGTGCCAGTAGTGTAGGGGTATCATGCAAGATTCCCATTCTTGTGACCCGGGTTCGATTCCCGGCTGGCGCATGAATCCGTTGTTCAGTGAATAACAAGGCCTCCCGTTCAATTTTTTTCAAAAGGACAATAACGTCAGCTGCTATGAAACTTCCGGGCACTTGGTTAATGGTTCAAATCCCTTTCTGTGCTCTTCCGCCACCAGGACGTCTGAAATGTTCGGCTTTGCATCGGCATAATCCAGGCTGTCGTCTTGGATTATGAAATTTGGAACAAAGACCCTACGCTAAACGGAAACGCTGCGCTCCTTCCCTGGTGGTCTAGTGGTTAGGATTCGGCGCTCTCACCGCCGCGGCCCGGGTTCGATTCCCGGTCAGGGAATGCTTTTTCATGCTCAGCACCTGTTTCATGTGCTCTGGCAATCTTGTTGGATTTGCCGCAGACTCCTGCTCCTCCACATTCACATCACTGTTGGCCTGGCCCTCTTCCCGTTGTTTACGCCAGACTTCTGCAAATCTTCTGGTACACTGGATAAGTAATTACTTGGAAAGTCATAACAAACACTCGATCTACAATAGTCAACCGTACCCCTCATTGATACAGTGAGCCCGCTCTACTCCACAGCCTGTATTTTCTTCTGCTACAAGTGTTAAGAACGGATGATACTCTGAATGTTATGTGTCTGTTTCAGCTCAGGCTGTTGCAGTTTGCTGTGATCTACAGTCTTCGAAAAGAGACAAACAGAGATCCGCATTGCTCTTAAAGGTTTGCTGCGGTTCAATTGACCGGGGAGAGTGCCTTCTGAAACTGTAGTCTAAGCACAATGGGACATGCCTTGACCTTCACTGCGACTGTCCCCAGATGCCTGTCCTAAGGGCTTTATCATTCCAGAAATGTGCAGAAAGAGTGGAAAGAAAAGAAGCAATCCGTGGAGCTTTTACCATCCGTATCAGAGCAAGTGAGTTACGGTGTGGTCTTTCTCCACTTGGCTTGCTTGAGCATTAGTGTAAGTATAAGTAGCAGATTTTTTTGTGGCTGGGCTAAGAAAAAAGACACACTCCTTCGAGCCGGATTTGAACCAGCGACCTAAGGATGGCTACGATTACAACTACAGTCCTCCGCTCTACCAACTGAGCTATCGAAGGTGAGGCTGGTCCGTCAAGAAGCGGCGCGCACTGGAGGTACATGCCTGGCACTCAAACTTTCCACAGGAGAAGCAAGCAAACGTTGCAAAATCACTATCCGGTCATAATGGACAATCAGACAGCTGACTGCATGCACAATCAGAAGGTTGGCTAAAGAACGGAAAGGATTGGGAAACATTTTTTTAAATCTTTATTTGAATTTCATGATGTATGGCTGCACACTTTACAATAGCTATCTAACCAATAGCTTAAGTATAGGCTGAATTAGGTTCTATTTCATACTCCCAGTGAAGATCCATAATATTTTTCAGATAACATGGGATTAATCTCCTTGAATCAATGCCAAGAGCATTGAAAACAGCAGGGTTTTGTGCCTTATGTCCCACTTGACAAACATGATCAGAAAAACAAGCGTCATCTGCAACTTGAAGATATACAGCGGGTCCAGTAGTCCTCCAAGATTCTGTCGCAAGTTAGTTTGGGGGCAGACAAAAGAGACAGCGGGGAGGCATTTTCCTCCAAGCATTCATATGCAATGTATTGTGGGATAGCTACTTGGCCAGAAGTAAGTACCTGTTGGTGAGGTCTATCACAATTTAGGGGCACTCCTTGAAACATTACTGTTATCTTAAACCGGGAGAGGAGTTGGTTTTAGAGGTAAAGCAGAGGTTAAACTTCAGATGTATTTTTTTGATATTTTTACAAATGTATGGTTCAATCACTATCGTAATCAAACATATTCAAAATCATAGCATGCACTGGATAAGGGACTGCTCAAATATGACATTTCAATTGGATACAATTGTTCCTGATTTGAGGGTGTATTTTATGATGAGAAAGGGTAGAATCAGCTACAAATCTATGAAGCTAGTTTTCTGAAAAGTGTGTTTTGCAAAAACAATTAATCAACCAGTCCTAGGTGTAAAAATACTTACTCAATCTCATCAAATAATACCTGCTTTTGTAGCTTCGTTTCTGTCCTTTAACATGAGATTAAAAAAGGACAAAAGAAACAATAAAAAATTTCTCAAACACGCATCCAAAGTATGTGTTTTGCCACAAATGATATCATAGCATTCGTCAGCTGTGTTCTGGAACAGGTTTCAAGCAAGTAACTTTATGATGGAACTATGGGTGCTGCAGCTTAAGTGCCAGTAGTGTAGGGGTATCATGCAAGATTCCCATTCTTGTGACCCGGGTTCGATTCCCGGCTGGCGCATGAATCCGTTGTTCAGTGAATAACAAGCCCTCCAGTTCAATTTTTTTAAAAAGGACAATCACGTCAGCTGCTATGAAACTTCCGGGCACTTGGTTAATGGTTCAAATCCCTTTCTGTGCTCTTCCGCCACCAGGACGTCTGAAATGTTCGGCTTTGCATCGGCATAATCCAGGCTGTCGTCTTGGATTATGAAATTTGGAACAAAGACCCTACGCTAAACAGAAACGCTGCGCTCCTTCCCTGGTGGTCTAGTGGTTAGGATTCGGCGCTCTCACCGCCGCGGCCCGGGTTCGATTCCCGGTCAGGGAATGCTTTTTCATGCTCAGCACCTGTTTCATGTGCTCTGGCAATCTTGTTGGATTTGCCGCAGACTCCTGCTCCTCCACATTCACATCACTGTTGGCCTGGCCCTCTTCCCGTTGTTTACGCCAGACTTCTGCAAATCTTCTGGTACACTGGATAAGTAATTACTTGGAAAGTCATAACAAACACTCGATCTACAATAGTCAACCGTACCCCTCATTGATACAGTGAGCCCGCTCTACTCCACAGCCTGTATTTTCTTCTGCTACAAGTGTTAAGAACGGATGATACTCTGAATGTTATGTGTCTGTTTCAGCTCAGGCTGTTGCAGTTTGCTGTGATCTACAGTCTTCGAAAAGAGACAAACAGAGATCCGCATTGCTCTTAAAGGTTTGCTGCGGTTCAATTGACCGGGGAGAGTGCCTTCTGAAACTGTAGTCTAAGCACAATGGGACATGCCTTGACCTTCACTGCGACTGTCCCCAGATGCCTGTCCTAAGGGCTTTATCATTCCAGAAATGTGCAGAAAGAGTGGAAAGAAAAGAAGCAATCCGTGGAGCTTTTACCATCCGTATCAGAGCAAGTGAGTTACGGTGTGGTCTTTCTCCACTTGGCTTGCTTGAGCATTAGTGTAAGTATAAGTAGCAGATTTTTTTGTGGCTGGGCTAAGAAAAAAGACACACTCCTTCGTGCCGGATTTGAACCAGCGACCTAAGGATGGCTACGATTACAACTACAGTCCTCCGCTCTACCAACTGAGCTATCGAAGGTGAGGCTGGTCCGTCAAGAAGCGGCGCGCACTGGAGGTACATGCCTGGCACTCAAACTTTCCACAGGAGAAGCAAGCAAACGTTGCAAAATCACTATCCGGTCATAATGGACAATCAGACAGCTGACTGCATGCACAATCAGAAGGTTGGCTAAAGAACGGAAAGGATTGGGAAACATTTTTTTAAATCTTTATTTGAATTTCATGATGTATGGCTGCACACTTTACAATAGCTATCTAACCAATAGCTTAAGTATAGGCTGAATTAGGTTCTATTTCATACTCCCAGTGAAGATCCATAATATTTTTCAGATAACATGGGATTAATCTCCTTGAATCAATGCCAAGAGCATTGAAAACAGCAGGGTTTTGTGCCTTATGTCCCACTTGACAAACATGATCAGAAAAACAAGCGTCATCTGCAACTTGAAGATATACAGCGGGTCCAGTAGTCCTCCAAGATTCTGTCGCAAGTTAGTTTGGGGGCAGACAAAAGAGACAGCGGGGAGGCATTTTCCTCCAAGCATTCATATGCAATGTATTGTGGGATAGCTACTTGGCCAGAAGTAAGTACCTGTTGGTGAGGTCTATCACAATTTAGGGGCACTCCTTGAAACATTACTGTTATCTTAAACCGGGAGAGGAGTTGGTTTTAGAGGTAAAGCAGAGGTTAAACTTCAGATGTATTTTTTTGATATTTTTACAAATGTATGGTTCAATCACTATCGTAATCAAACATATTCAAAATCATAGCATGCACTGGATAAGGGACTGCTCAAATATGACATTTCAATTGGATACAATTGTTCCTGATTTGAGGGTGTATTTTATGATGAGAAAGGGTAGAATCAGCTACAAATCTATGAAGCTAGTTTTCTGAAAAGTGTGTTTTGCAAAAACAATTAATCAACCAGTCCTAGGTGTAAAAATACTTACTCAATCTCATCAAATAATACCTGCTTTTGTAGCTTCGTTTCTGTCCTTTAACATGAGATTAAAAAAGGACAAAAGAAACAATAAAAAATTTCTCAAACATGCATCCAAAGTATGTGTTTTGCCACAAATGATATCATAGCATTCGTCAGCTGTGTTCTGGAACAGGTTTCAAGCAAGTAACTTTATGATGGAACTATGGGTGCTGCAGCTTAAGTGCCAGTAGTGTAGGGGTATCATGCAAGATTCCCATTCTTGTGACCCGGGTTCGATTCCCGGCTGGCGCATGAATCCGTTGTTCAGTGAATAACAAGCCCTCCCGTTCAATTTTTTTCAAAAGGACAATAACGTCAGCTGCTATGAAACTTCCGGGCACTTGGTTAATGGTTCAAATCCCTTTCTGTGCTCTTCCGCCACCAGGACGTCTGAAATGTTCGGCTTTGCATCGGCATAATCCAGGCTGTCGTCTTGGATTATGAAATTTGGAACAAAGACCCTACGCTAAACAGAAACGCTGCGCTCCTTCCCTGGTGGTCTAGTGGTTAGGATTCGGCGCTCTCACCGCCGCGGCCCGGGTTCGATTCCCGGTCAGGGAATGCTTTTTCATGCTCAGCACCTGTTTCATGTGCTCTGGCAATCTTGTTGGATTTGCCGCAGACTCCTGCTCCTCCACATTCACATCACTGTTGGCCTGGCCCTCTTCCCGTTGTTTACGCCAGACTTCTGCAAATCTTCTGGTACACTGGATAAGTAATTACTTGGAAAGTCATAACAAACACTCGATCTACAATAGTCAACCGTACCCCTCATTGATACAGTGAGCCCGCTCTACTCCACAGCCTGTATTTTCTTCTGCTACAAGTGTTAAGAACGGATGATACTCTGAATGTTATGTGTCTGTTTCAGCTCAGGCTGTTGCAGTTTGCTGTGATCTACAGTCTTCGAAAAGAGACAAACAGAGATCCGCATTGCTCTTAAAGGTTTGCTGTGGTTCAATTGACCGGGGAGAGTGCCTTCTGAAACTGTAGTCTAAGCACAATGGGACATGCCTTGACCTTCACTGCGACTGTCCCCAGATGCCTGTCCTAAGGGCTTTATCATTCCAGAAATGTGCAGAAAGAGTGGAAAGAAAAGAAGCAATCCGTGGAGCTTTTACCATCCGTATCAGAGCAAGTGAGTTACGGTGTGGTCTTTCTCCACTTGGCTTGCTTGAGCATTAGTATAAGTATAAGTAGCAGATTTTTTTGTGGCTGGGCTAAGAAAAAAGACACACTCCTTCGAGCCGGATTTGAACCAGCGACCTAAGGATGGCTACGATTACAACTACAGTCCTCCGCTCTACCAACTGAGCTATCGAAGGTGAGGCTGGTCCGTCAAGAAGCGGCGCGCACTGGAGGTACATGCCTGGCACTCAAACTTTCCACAGGAGAAGCAAGCAAACGTTGCAAAATCACTATCCGGTCATAATGGACAATCAGACAGCTGACTGCATGCACAATCAGAAGGTTGGCTAAAGAACGGAAAGGATTGGGAAACATTTTTTTAAATCTTTATTTGAATTTCATGATGTATGGCTGCACACTTTACAATAGCTATCTAACCAATAGCTTAAGTATAGGCTGAATTAGGTTCTATTTCATACTCCCAGTGAAGATCCATAATATTTTTCAGATAACATGGGATTAATCTCCTTGAATCAATGCCAAGAGCATTGAAAACAGCAGGGTTTTGTGCCTTATGTCCCACTTGACAAACATGATCAGAAAAACAAGCGTCATCTGCAACTTGAAGATATACAGCGGGTCCAGTAGTCCTCCAAGATTCTGTCGCAAGTTAGTTTGGGGGCAGACAAAAGAGACAGCGGGGAGGCATTTTCCTCCAAGCATTCATATGCAATGTATTGTGGGATAGCTACTTGGCCAGAAGTAAGTACCTGTTGGTGAGGTCTATCACAATTTAGGGGCACTCCTTGAAACATTACTGTTATCTTAAACCGGGAGAGGAGTTGGTTTTAGAGGTAAAGCAGAGGCTAAACTTCAGATGTATTTTTTTGATATTTTTACAAATGTATGGTTCAATCACTATCGTAATCAAACATATTCAAAATCATAGCATGCACTGGATAAGGGACTGCTCAAATATGACATTTCAATTGGATACAATTGTTCCTGATTTGAGGGTGTATTTTATGATGAGAAAGGGTAGAATCAGCTACAAATGTATGAAGCTAGTTTTCTGAAAAGTGTGTTTTGCAAAAACAATTAATCAACCAGTCCTAGGTGTAAAAATACTTACTCAATCTCATCAAATAATACCTGCTTTTGTAGCTTCGTTTCTGTCCTTTAACATGAGATTAAAAAAGGACAAAAGAAACAATAAAAAATTTCTCAAACACGCATCCAAAGTATGTGTTTTGCCACAAATGATATCATAGCATTCGTCAGCTGTGTTCTGGAACAGGTTTCAAGCAAGTAACTTTATGATGGAACTATGGGTGCTGCAGCTTAAGTGCCAGTAGTGTAGGGGTATCATGCAAGATTCCCATTCTTGTGACCCGGGTTCGATTCCCGGCTGGCGCATGAATCCGTTGTTCAGTGAATAACAAGGCCTCCCGTTCAATTTTTTTCAAAAGGACAATAACGTCAGCTGCTATGAAACTTCCGGGCACTTGGTTAATGGTTCAAATCCCTTTCTGTGCTCTTCCGCCACCAGGACGTCTGAAATGTTCGGCTTTGCATCGGCATAATCCAGGCTGTCGTCTTGGATTATGAAATTTGGAACAAAGACCCTACGCTAAACGGAAACGCTGCGCTCCTTCCCTGGTGGTCTAGTGGTTAGGATTCGGCGCTCTCACCGCCGCGGCCCGGGTTCGATTCCCGGTCAGGGAATGCTTTTTCATGCTCAGCACCTGTTTCATGTGCTCTGGCAATCTTGTTGGATTTGCCGCAGACTCCTGCTCCTCCACATTCACATCACTGTTGGCCTGGCCCTCTTCCCGTTGTTTACGCCAGACTTCTGCAAATCTTCTGGTACACTGGATAAGTAATTACTTGGAAAGTCATAACAAACACTCGATCTACAATAGTCAACCGTACCCCTCATTGATACAGTGAGCCCGCTCTACTCCACAGCCTGTATTTTCTTCTGCTACAAGTGTTAAGAACGGATGATACTCTGAATGTTATGTGTCTGTTTCAGCTCAGGCTGTTGCAGTTTGCTGTGATCTACAGTCTTCGAAAAGAGACAAACAGAGATCCGCATTGCTCTTAAAGGTTTGCTGCGGTTCAATTGACCGGGGAGAGTGCCTTCTGAAACTGTAGTCTAAGCACAATGGGACATGCCTTGACCTTCACTGCGACTGTCCCCAGATGCCTGTCCTAAGGGCTTTATCATTCCAGAAATGTGCAGAAAGAGTGGAAAGAAAAGAAGCAATCCGTGGAGCTTTTACCATCCGTATCAGAGCAAGTGAGTTACGGTGTGGTCTTTCTCCACTTGGCTTGCTTGAGCATTAGTGTAAGTATAAGTAGCAGATTTTTTTGTGGCTGGGCTAAGAAAAAAGACACACTCCTTCGAGCCGGATTTGAACCAGCGACCTAAGGATGGCTACGATTACAACTACAGTCCTCCGCTCTACCAACTGAGCTATCGAAGGTGAGGCTGGTCCGTCAAGAAGCGGCGCGCACTGGAGGTACATGCCTGGCACTCAAACTTTCCACAGGAGAAGCAAGCAAACGTTGCAAAATCACTATCCGGTCATAATGGACAATCAGACAGCTGACTGCATGCACAATCAGAAGGTTGGCTAAAGAACGGAAAGGATTGGGAAACATTTTTTTAAATCTTTATTTGAATTTCATGATGTATGGCTGCACACTTTACAATAGCTATCTAACCAATAGCTTAAGTATAGGCTGAATTAGGTTCTATTTCATACTCCCAGTGAAGATCCATAATATTTTTCAGATAACATGGGATTAATCTCCTTGAATCAATGCCAAGAGCATTGAAAACAGCAGGGTTTTGTGCCTTATGTCCCACTTGACAAACATGATCAGAAAAACAAGCGTCATCTGCAACTTGAAGATATACAGCGGGTCCAGTAGTCCTCCAAGATTCTGTCGCAAGTTAGTTTGGGGGCAGACAAAAGAGACAGCGGGGAGGCATTTTCCTCCAAGCATTCATATGCAATGTATTGTGGGATAGCTACTTGGCCAGAAGTAAGTACCTGTTGGTGAGGTCTATCACAATTTAGGGGCACTCCTTGAAACATTACTGTTATCTTAAACCGGGAGAGGAGTTGGTTTTAGAGGTAAAGCAGAGGTTAAACTTCAGATGTATTTTTTTGATATTTTTACAAATGTATGGTTCAATCACTATCGTAATCAAACATATTCAAAATCATAGCATGCACTGGATAAGGGACTGCTCAAATATGACATTTCAATTGGATACAATTGTTCCTGATTTGAGGGTGTATTTTATGATGAGAAAGGGTAGAATCAGCTACAAATCTATGAAGCTAGTTTTCTGAAAAGTGTGTTTTGCAAAAACAATTAATCAACCAGTCCTAGGTGTAAAAATACTTACTCAATCTCATCAAATAATACCTGCTTTTGTAGCTTCGTTTCTGTCCTTTAACATGAGATTAAAAAAGGACAAAAGAAACAATAAAAAATTTCTCAAACACGCATCCAAAGTATGTGTTTTGCCACAAATGATATCATAGCATTCGTCAGCTGTGTTCTGGAACAGGTTTCAAGCAAGTAACTTTATGATGGAACTATGGGTGCTGCAGCTTAAGTGCCAGTAGTGTAGGGGTATCATGCAAGATTCCCATTCTTGTGACCCGGGTTCGATTCCCGGCTGGCGCATGAATCCGTTGTTCAGTGAATAACAAGCCCTCCCGTTCAATTTTTTTCAAAAGGACAATAACGTCAGCTGCTATGAAACTTCCGGGCACTTGGTTAATGGTTCAAATCCCTTTCTGTGCTCTTCCGCCACCAGGACGTCTGAAATGTTCGGCTTTGCATCGGCATAATCCAGGCTGTCGTCTTGGATTATGAAATTTGGAACAAAGACCCTACGCTAAACGGAAACGCTGCGCTCCTTCCCTGGTGGTCTAGTGGTTAGGATTCGGCGCTCTCACCGCCGCGGCCCGGGTTCGATTCCCGGTCAGGGAATGCTTTTTCATGCTCAGCACCTGTTTCATGTGCTCTGGCAATCTTGTTGGATTTGCCGCAGACTCCTGCTCCTCCACATTCACATCACTGTTGGCCTGGCCCTCTTCCCGTTGTTTACGCCAGACTTCTGCAAATCTTCTGGTACACTGGATAAGTAATTACTTGGAAAGTCATAACAAACACTCGATCTACAATAGTCAACCGTACCCCTCATTGATACAGTGAGCCCGCTCTACTCCACAGCCTGTATTTTCTTCTGCTACAAGTGTTAAGAACGGATGATACTCTGAATGTTATGTGTCTGTTTCAGCTCAGGCTGTTGCAGTTTGCTGTGATCTACAGTCTTCGAAAAGAGACAAACAGAGATCCGCATTGCTCTTAAAGGTTTGCTGCGGTTCAATTGACCGGGGAGAGTGCCTTCTGAAACTGTAGTCTAAGCACAATGGGACATGCCTTGACCTTCACTGCGACTGTCCCCAGATGCCTGTCCTAAGGGCTTTATCATTCCAGAAATGTGCAGAAAGAGTGGAAAGAAAAGAAGCAATCCGTGGAGCTTTTACCATCCGTATCAGAGCAAGTGAGTTACGGTGTGGTCTTTCTCCACTTGGCTTGCTTGAGCATTAGTGTAAGTATAAGTAGCAGATTTTTTTGTGGCTGGGCTAAGAAAAAAGACACACTCCTTCGAGCCGGATTTGAACCAGCGACCTAAGGATGGCTACGATTACAACTACAGTCCTCCGCTCTACCAACTGAGCTATCGAAGGTGAGGCTGGTCCGTCAAGAAGCGGCGCGCACTGGAGGTACATGCCTGGCACTCAAACTTTCCACAGGAGAAGCAAGCAAACGTTGCAAAATCACTATCCGGTCATAATGGACAATCAGACAGCTGACTGCATGCACAAACAGAAGGTTGGCTAAAGAACGGAAAGGATTGGGAAACATTTTTTTAAATCTTTATTTGAATTTCATGATGTATGGCTGCACACTTTACAATAGCTATCTAACCAATAGCTTAAGTATAGGCTGAATTAGGTTCTATTTCATACTCCCAGTGAAGATCCATAATATTTTTCAGATAACATGGGATTAATCTCCTTGAATCAATGCCAAGAGCATTGAAAACAGCAGGGTTTTGTGCCTTATGTCCCACTTGACAAACATGATCAGAAAAACAAGCGTCATCTGCAACTTGAAGATATACAGCGGGTCCAGTAGTCCTCCAAGATTCTGTCGCAAGTTAGTTTGGGGGCAGACAAAAGAGACAGCGGGGAGGCATTTTCCTCCAAGCATTCATATGCAATGTATTGTGGGATAGCTACTTGGCCAGAAGTAAGTAGCTGTTGGTGAGGTCTATCACAATGTAGGGGCACTCCTTGAAACATTACTGTTATCTTAAACCGGGAGAGGAGTTGGTTTTAGAGGTAAAGCAGAGGTTAAACTTCAGATGTATTTTTTTGATATTTTTACAAATGTATGGTTCAATCACTATCGTAATCAAACATATTCAAAATCATAGCATGCACTGGATAAGGGACTGCTCAAATATGACATTTCAATTGGATACAATTGTTCCTGATTTGAGGGTGTATTTTATGATGAGAAAGGGTAGAATCAGCTACAAATCTATGAAGCTAGTTTTCTGAAAAGTGTGTTTTGCAAAAACAATTAATCAACCAGTCCTAGGTGTAAAAATACTTACTCAATCTCATCAAATAATACCTGCTTTTGTAGCTTCGTTTCTGTCCTTTAACATGAGATTAAAAAAGGACAAAAGAAACAATAAAAAATTTCTCAAACATGCATCCAAAGTATGTGTTTTGCCACAAATGATATCATAGCATTCGTCAGCTGTGTTCTGGAACAGGTTTCAAGCAAGTAACTTTATGATGGAACTATGGGTGCTGCAGCTTAAGTGCCAGTAGTGTAGGGGTATCATGCAAGATTCCCATTCTTGTGACCCGGGTTCGATTCCCGGCTGGCGCATGAATCCGTTGTTCAGTGAATAACAAGCCCTCCCGTTCAATTTTTTTAAAAAGGACAATCACGTCAGCTGCTATGAAACTTCCGGGCACTTGGTTAATGGTTCAAATCCCTTTCTGTGCTCTTCCGCCACCAGGACGTCTGAAATGTTCGGCTTTGCATCGGCATAATCCAGGCTGTCGTCTTGGATTATGAAATTTGGAACAAAGACCCTACGCTAAACAGAAACGCTGCGCTCCTTCCCTGGTGGTCTAGTGGTTAGGATTCGGCGCTCTCACCGCCGCGGCCCGGGTTCGATTCCCGGTCAGGGAATGCTTTTTCATGCTCAGCACCTGTTTCATGTGCTCTGGCAATCTTGTTGGATTTGCCGCAGACTCCTGCTCCTCCACATTCACATCACTGTTGGCCTGGCCCTCTTCCCGTTGTTTACGCCAGACTTCTGCAAATCTTCTGGTACACTGGATAAGTAATTACTTGGAAAGTCATAACAAACACTCGATCTACAATAGTCAACCGTACCCCTCATTGATACAGTGAGCCCGCTCTACTCCACAGCCTGTATTTTCTTCTGCTACAAGTGTTAAGAACGGATGATACTCTGAATGTTATGTGTCTGTTTCAGCTCAGGCTGTTGCAGTTTGCTGTGATCTACAGTCTTCGAAAAGAGACAAACAGAGATCCGCATTGCTCTTAAAGGTTTGCTGCGGTTCAATTGACCGGGGAGAGTGCCTTCTGAAACTGTAGTCTAAGCACAATGGGACATGCCTTGACCTTCACTGCGACTGTCCCCAGATGCCTGTCCTAAGGGCTTTATCATTCCAGAAATGTGCAGAAAGAGTGGAAAGAAAAGAAGCAATCCGTGGAGCTTTTACCATCCGTATCAGAGCAAGTGAGTTACGGTGTGGTCTTTCTCCACTTGGCTTGCTTGAGCATTAGTGTAAGTATAAGTAGCAGATTTTTTTGTGGCTGGGCTAAGAAAAAAGACACACTCCTTCGAGCCGGATTTGAACCAGCGACCTAAGGATGGCTACGATTACAACTACAGTCCTCCGCTCTACCAACTGAGCTATCGAAGGTGAGGCTGGTCCGTCAAGAAGCGGCGCGCACTGGAGGTACATGCCTGGCACTCAAACTTTCCACAGGAGAAGCAAGCAAACGTTGCAAAATCACTATCCGGTCATAATGGACAATCAGACAGCTGACTGCATGCACAAACAGAAGGTTGGCTAAAGAACGGAAAGGATTGGGAAACATTTTTTTAAATCTTTATTTGAATTTCATGATGTATGGCTGCACACTTTACAATAGCTATCTAACCAATAGCTTAAGTATAGGCTGAATTAGGTTCTATTTCATACTCCCAGTGAAGATCCATAATATTTTTCAGATAACATGGGATTAATCTCCTTGAATCAATGCCAAGAGCATTGAAAACAGCAGGGTTTTGTGCCTTATGTCCCACTTGACAAACATGATCAGAAAAACAAGCGTCATCTGCAACTTGAAGATATACAGCGGGTCCAGTAGTCCTCCAAGATTCTGTCGCAAGTTAGTTTGGGGGCAGACAAAAGAGACAGCGGGGAGGCATTTTCCTCCAAGCATTCATATGCAATGTATTGTGGGATAGCTACTTGGCCAGAAGTAAGTAGCTGTTGGTGAGGTCTATCACAATGTAGGGGCACTCCTTGAAACATTACTGTTATCTTAAACCGGGAGAGGAGTTGGTTTTAGAGGTAAAGCAGAGGTTAAACTTCAGATGTATTTTTTTGATATTTTTACAAATGTATGGTTCAATCACTATCGTAATCAAACATATTCAAAATCATAGCATGCACTGGATAAGGGACTGCTCAAATATGACATTTCAATTGGATACAATTGTTCCTGATTTGAGGGTGTATTTTATGATGAGAAAGGGTAGAATCAGCTACAAATCTATGAAGCTAGTTTTCTGAAAAGTGTGTTTTGCAAAAACAATTAATCAACCAGTCCTAGGTGTAAAAATACTTACTCAATCTAACATTTAACATGAGATTAAAAAAGGACAAAAGAAACAATAAAAAATTTCTCAAACATGCATCCAAAGTATGTGTTTTGCCACAAATGATATCATAGCATTCGTCAGCTGTGTTCTGGAACAGGTTTCAAGCAAGTAACTTTATGATGGAACTATGGGTGCTGCAGCTTAAGTGCCAGTAGTGTAGGGGTATCATGCAAGATTCCCATTCTTGTGACCCGGGTTCGATTCCCGGCTGGCGCATGAATCCGTTGTTCAGTGAATAACAAGCCCTCCCGTTCAATTTTTTTAAAAAGGACAATCACGTCAGCTGCTATGAAACTTCCGGGCACTTGGTTAATGGTTCAAATCCCTTTCTGTGCTCTTCCGCCACCAGGACGTCTGAAATGTTCGGCTTTGCATCGGCATAATCCAGGCTGTCGTCTTGGATTATGAAATTTGGAACAAAGACCCTACGCTAAACAGAAACGCTGCGCTCCTTCCCTGGTGGTCTAGTGGTTAGGATTCGGCGCTCTCACCGCCGCGGCCCGGGTTCGATTCCCGGTCAGGGAATGCTTTTTCATGCTCAGCACCTGTTTCATGTGCTCTGGCAATCTTGTTGGATTTGCCGCAGACTCCTGCTCCTCCACATTCACATCACTGTTGGCCTGGCCCTCTTCCCGTTGTTTACGCCAGACTTCTGCAAATCTTCTGGTACACTGGATAAGTAATTACTTGGAAAGTCATAACAAACACTCGATCTACAATAGTCAACCGTACCCCTCATTGATACAGTGAGCCCGCTCTACTCCACAGCCTGTATTTTCTTCTGCTACAAGTGTTAAGAACGGATGATACTCTGAATGTTATGTGTCTGTTTCAGCTCAGGCTGTTGCAGTTTGCTGTGATCTACAGTCTTCGAAAAGAGACAAACAGAGATCCGCATTGCTCTTAAAGGTTTGCTGCGGTTCAATTGACCGGGGAGAGTGCCTTCTGAAACTGTAGTCTAAGCACAATGGGACATGCCTTGACCTTCACTGCGACTGTCCCCAGATGCCTGTCCTAAGGGCTTTATCATTCCAGAAATGTGCAGAAAGAGTGGAAAGAAAAGAAGCAATCCGTGGAGCTTTTACCATCCGTATCAGAGCAAGTGAGTTACGGTGTGGTCTTTCTCCAGTTGGCTTGCTTGAGCATTAGTGTAAGTATAAGTAGCAGATTTTTTTGTGGCTGGGCTAAGAAAAAAGACACACTCCTTCGAGCCGGATTTGAACCAGCGACCTAAGGATGGCTACGATTACAACTACAGTCCTCCGCTCTACCAACTGAGCTATCGAAGGTGAGGCTAGTCCGTCAAGATGCGACGCGCACTGGAGGTACATGCCTGGCACTCAAACTTTCCACAGGAGAAGCAAGCAAACGTTGCAAAATCACTATCCGGTCATAATGGACAATCAGACAGCTGACTGCATGCACAATCAGAAGGTTGGCTAAAGAACGGAAAGGATTGGGAAACATTTTTTTAAATCTTTATTTGAATTTCATGATGTATGGCTGCACACTTTACAATAGCTATCTAACCAATAGCTTAAGTATAGGCTGAATTAGGTTCTATTTCATACTCCCAGTGAAGATCCATAATATTTTTCAGATAACATGGGATTAATCTCCTTGAATCAATGCCAAGAGCATTGAAAACAGCAGGGTTTTGTGCCTTATGTCCCACTTGACAAACATGATCAGAAAAACAAGCGTCATCTGCAACTTGAAGATATACAGCGGGTCCAGTAGTCCTCCAAGATTCTGTCGCAAGTTAGTTTGGGGGCAGACAAAAGAGACAGCGGGGAGGCATTTTCCTCCAAGCATTCATATGCAATGTATTGTGGGATAGCTACTTGGCCAGAAGTAAGTACCTGTTGGTGAGGTCTATCACAATTTAGGGGCACTCCTTGAAACATTACTGTTATCTTAAACCGGGAGAGGAGTTGGTTTTAGAGGTAAAGCAGAGGTTAAACTTCAGATGTATTTTTTTGATATTTTTACAAATGTATGGTTCAATCACTATCGTAATCAAACATATTCAAAATCATAGCATGCACTGGATAAGGGACTGCTCAAATATGACATTTCAATTGGATACAATTGTTCCTGATTTGAGGGTGTATTTTATGATGAGAAAGGGTAGAATCAGCTACAAATCTATGAAGCTAGTTTTCTGAAAAGTGTGTTTTGCAAAAACAATTAATCAACCAGTCCTAGGTGTAAAAATACTTACTCAATCTCATCAAATAATACCTGCTTTTGTAGCTTCGTTTCTGTCCTTTAACATGAGATTAAAAAAGGACAAAAGAAACAATAAAAAATTTCTCAAACATGCATCCAAAGTATGTGTTTTGCCACAAATGATATCATAGCATTCGTCAGCTGTGTTCTGGAACAGGTTTCAAGCAAGTAACTTTATGATGGAACTATGGGTGCTGCAGCTTAAGTGCCAGTAGTGTAGGGGTATCATGCAAGATTCCCATTCTTGTGACCCGGGTTCGATTCCCGGCTGGCGCATGAATCCGTTGTTCAGTGAATAACAAGCCCTCCCGTTCAATTTTTTTCAAAAGGACAATAACGTCAGCTGCTATGAAACTTCCGGGCACTTGGTTAATGGTTCAAATCCCTTTATGTGCTCTTCCGCCACCAGGACGTCTGAAATGTTCGGCTTTGCATCGGCATAATCCAGGCTGTCGTCTTGGATTATGAAATTTGGAACAAAGACCCTACGCTAAACAGAAACGCTGCGCTCCTTCCCTGGTGGTCTAGTGGTTAGGATTCGGCGCTCTCACCGCCGCGGCCCGGGTTCGATTCCTGGTCAGGGAATGCTTTTTCATGCTCAGCACCTGTTTCATGTGCTCTGGCAATCTTGTTGGATTTGCCGCAGACTCCTGCTCCTCCACATTCACATCACTGTTGGCCTGGCCCTCTTCCCGTTGTTTACGCCAG
Source organism: Synaphobranchus kaupii (assembly GCA_029718625.1). Taxonomy (NCBI): domain Eukaryota; kingdom Metazoa; phylum Chordata; class Actinopteri; order Anguilliformes; family Synaphobranchidae; genus Synaphobranchus; species Synaphobranchus kaupii. The sequence continues at coordinate 25,170,055 of CM056384.1, forward strand.
ACTTCTGCAAATCTTCTGGTACACTGGATAAGTAATTACTTGGAAAGTCATAACAAACACTCGATCTACAATAGTCAACCGTACCCCTCATTGATACAGTGAGCCCGCTCTACTCCACAGCCTGTATTTTCTTCTGCTACAAGTGTTAAGAACGGATGATACTCTGAATGTTATGTGTCTGTTTCAGCTCAAGCTGTTGCAGTTTGCTGTGATCTACAGTCTTCGAAAAGAGACAAACAGAGATCCGCATTGCTCTTAAAGGTTTGCTGCGGTTCAATTGACCGGGGAGAGTGCCTTCTGAAACTGTAGTCTAAGCACAATGGGACATGCCTTGACCTTCACTGTGACTGTCCCCAGATGCCTGTCCTAAGGGCTTTATCATTCCAGAAATGTGCAGAAAGAGTGGAAAGAAAAGAAGCAATCCGTGGAGCTTTTACCATCCGTATCAGAGCAAGTGAGTTACGGTGTGATCTTTCTCCAGTTGGCTTGCTTGAGCATTAATGTAAGTATAAGTAGCAGATTTTTTTGTGGCTGGGCTAAGAAAAAAGACACACTCCTTCGAGCCGGATTTGAACCAGCGACCTAAGGATGGCTACGATTACAACTACAGTCCTCCGCTTTACCAACTGAGCTATCGAAGGTGAGGCTGGTCCGTCAAGAAGCGACGCGCACTGGAGGTACATGCCTGGCACTCAAACTTTCCACAGGAGAAGCAAGCAAACGTTGCAAAATCACTATCCGGTCATAATGGACAATCAGACAGCTGACTGCATGCACAATCAGAAGGTTGGCTAAAGAACGGAAAGGATTGGGAAACATTTTTTTAAAATCTTTATTTGAATTTCATGATGTATGGCTGCACACTTTACAATAGCTATCTAACCAATAGCTTAAGTATAGGCTGAATTAGGTTCTATTTCATACTCCCAGTGAAGATCCATAATATTTTTCAGATAACATGGGATTAATCTCCTTGAATCAATGCCAAGAGCATTGAAAACAGCAGGGTTTTGTGCCTTATGTCCCACTTGACAAACATGATCAGAAAAACAAGCGTCATCTGCAACTTGAAGATATACAGCGGGTCCAGTAGTCCTCCAAGATTCTGTCGCAAGTTAGTTTGGGGGCAGACAAAAGAGACAGCGGGGAGGCATTTTCCTCCAAGCATTCATATGCAATGTATTGTGGGATAGCTACTTGGCCAGAAGTAAGTACCTGTTGGTGAGGTCTATCACAATTTAGGGGCACTCCTTGAAACATTACTGTTATCTTAAACCGGGAGAGGAGTTGGTTTTAGAGGTAAAGCAGAGGTTAAACTTCAGATGTATTTTTTTGATATTTTTACAAATGTATGGTTCAATCACTATCGTAATCAAACATATTCAAAATCATAGCATGCACTGGATAAGGGACTGCTCAAATATGACATTTCAATTGGATACAATTGTTCCTGATTTGAGGGTGTATTTTATGATGAGAAAGGGTAGAATCAGCTACAAATCTATGAAGCTAGTTTTCTGAAAAGTGTGTTTTGCAAAAACAATTAATCAACCAGTCCTAGGTGTAAAAATACTTACTCAATCTCATCAAATAATACCTGCTTTTGTAGCTTCGTTTCTGTCCTTTAACATGAGATTAAAAAAGGACAAAAGAAACAATAAAAAATTTCTCAAACATGCATCCAAAGTATGTGTTTTGCCACAAATGATATCATAGCATTCGTCAGCTGTGTTCTGGAACAGGTTTCAAGCAAGTAACTTTATGATGGAACTATGGGTGCTGCAGCTTAAGTGCCAGTAGTGTAGGGGTATCATGCAAGATTCCCATTCTTGTGACCCGGGTTCGATTCCCGGCTGGCGCATGAATCCGTTGTTCAGTGAATAACAAGCCCTCCCGCTTAATTTTTTTCAAAAGGACAATAACGTCAGCTGCTATGAAACTTCCGGGCACTTGGTTAATGGTTCAAATCCCTTTCTGTGCTCTTCCGCCACCAGGATGTCTGAAATGTTCGGCTTTGCATCGACATAATCCAGGCTGTCGTCTTGGATTATGAAATTTGGAACAAAGACCCTACGCTAAACAGAAACGCTGCGCTCCTTCCCTGGTGGTCTAGTGGTTAGGATTCGGCGCTCTCACCGCCGCGGCCCGGGTTCGATTCCCGGTCAGGGAATGCTTTTTCATGCTCAGCACCTGTTTCATGTGCTCTGGCAATCTTGTTGGATTTGCCGCAGACTCCTGCTCCTCCACATTCACATCACTGTTGGCCTGGCCCTCTTCCCGTTGTTTACGCCAGACTTCTGCAAATCTTCTGGTACACTGGATAAGTAATTACTTGGAAAGTCATAACAAACACTCGATCTACAATAGTCAACCGTACCCCTCATTGATACAGTGAGCCCGCTCTACTCCACAGCCTGTATTTTATTCTGCTAGAAGTGTTAAGAACGGACGATACTCTGAATGTTATGTGTCTGTTTCAGCTCAGGCTGTTGCAGTTTGCTGTGATCTACAGTCTTCGAAAAGAGACAAACAGAGATCCGCATTGCTCTTAAAGGTTTGCTGTGGTTCAATTGACCGGGGAGAGTGCCTTCTGAAACTGTAGTCTAAGCACAATGGGACATGCCTTGACCTTCACTGCGACTGTCCCCAGATGCCTGTCCTAAGGGCTTTATCATTCCAGAAATGTGCAGAAAGAGTGGAAAGAAAAGAAGCAATCCGTGGAGCTTTTACCATCCGTATCAGAGCAAGTGAGTTACGGTGTGGTCTTTCTCCAGTTGGCTTGCTTGAGCATTAGTGTAAGTATAAGTAGCAGATTTTTTTGTGGCTGGGCTAAGAAAAAAGACGCACTCCTTCGAGCCGGATTTGAACCAGCGACCTAAGGATGGCTACGATTACAACTACAGTCCTCCGCTCTACCAACTGAGCTATCGAAGGTGAGGCTAGTCCATCAAGAAGCGACGCGCACTGGAGGTACATGCCTGGCACTCAAACTTTCCACAGGAGAAGCAAGCAAACGTTGCAAAATCACTATCCGGTCATAATGGACAATCAGACAGCTGACTGCATGCACAATCAGAAGGTTGGCTAAAGAACGGAAAGGATTGGGAAACATTTTTTTAAATCTTTATTTGAATTTTATGATGTATGGCTGCACACTTTACAGTAGCTATCTAACCAATAGCTTAAGTATAGGCTGAATTAGGTTCTATTTCATACTCCCAGTGAAGATCCATAATATTTTTCAGATAACATGGGATTAATCTCCTTGAATCAATGCCAAGAGCATTGAAAACAGCAGGGTTTTGTGCCTTATGTCCCACTTGACAAACATGATCAGAAAAACAAGCGTCATCTGCAACTTGAAGATATACAGCGGGTCCAGTAGTCCTCCAAGATTCTGTCGCAAGTTAGTTTGGGGGCAGACAAAAGAGACAGCGGGGAGGCATTTTCCTCCAAGCATTCATATGCAATGTATTGTGGGATAGCTACTTGGCCAGAAGTAAGTACCTGTTGGTGAGGTCTATCACAATTTAGGGGCACTCCTTGAAACATTACTGTTATCTTAAACCGGGAGAGGAGTTGGTTTTAGAGGTAAAGCAGAGGTTAAACTTCAGATGTATTTTTTTGATATTTTTACAAATGTATGGTTCAATCACTATCGTAATCAAACATATTCAAAATCATAGCATGCACTGGATAAGGGACTGCTCAAATATGACATTTCAATTGGATACAATTGTTCCTGATTTGAGGGTGTATTTTATGATGAGAAAGGGTAGAATCAGCTACAAATCTATGAAGCTAGTTTTCTGAAAAGTGTGTTTTGCAAAAACAATTAATCAACCAGTCCTAGGTGTAAAAATACTTACTCAATCTCATCAAATAATACCTGCTTTTGTAGCTTCGTTTCTGTCCTTTAACATGAGATTAAAAAAGGACAAAAGAAACAATAAAAAATTTCTCAAACATGCATCCAAAGTATGTGTTTTGCCACAAATGATATCATAGCATTCGTCAGCTGTGTTCTGGAACAGGTTTCAAGCAAGTAACTTTATGATGGAACTATGGGTGCTGCAGCTTAAGTGCCAGTAGTGTAGGGGTATCATGCAAGATTCCCATTCTTGTGACCCGGGTTCGATTCCCGGCTGGCGCATGAATCCGTTGTTCAGTGAATAACAAGCCCTCCCGTTCAATTTTTTTCAAAAGGACAATAACGTCAGCTGCTATGAAACTTCCGGGCACTTGGTTAATGGTTCAAATCCCTTTATGTGCTCTTCCGCCACCAGGACGTCTGAAATGTTCGGCTTTGCATCGGCATAATCCAGGCTGTCGTCTTGGATTATGAAATTTGGAACAAAGACCCTACGCTAAACAGAAACGCTGCGCTCCTTCCCTGGTGGTCTAGTGGTTAGGATTCGGCGCTCTCACCGCCGCGGCCCGGGTTCGATTCCTGGTAAGGGAATGCTTTTTCATGCTCAGCACCTGTTTCATGTGCTCTGGCAATCTTGTTGGATTTGCCGCAGACTCCTGCTCCTCCACATTCACATCACTGTTGGCCTGGCCCTCTTCCCGTTGTTTACGCCAGACTTCTGCAAATCTTCTGGTACACTGGATAAGTAATTACTTGGAAAGTCATAACAAACACTCGATCTACAATAGTCAACCGTACCCCTCATTGATACAGTGAGCCCGCTCTACTCCACAGCCTGTATTTTCTTCTGCTACAAGTGTTAAGAACGGATGATACTCTGAATGTTATGTGTCTGTTTCAGCTCAAGCTGTTGCAGTTTGCTGTGATCTACAGTCTTCGAAAAGAGACAAACAGAGATCCGCATTGCTCTTAAAGGTTTGCTGCGGTTCAATTGACCGGGGAGAGTGCCTTCTGAAACTGTAGTCTAAGCACAATGGGACATGCCTTGACCTTCACTGTGACTGTCCCCAGATGCCTGTCCTAAGGGCTTTATCATTCCAGAAATGTGCAGAAAGAGTGGAAAGAAAAGAAGCAATCCGTGGAGCTTTTACCATCCGTATCAGAGCAAGTGAGTTACGGTGTGATCTTTCTCCAGTTGGCTTGCTTGAGCATTAATGTAAGTATAAGTAGCAGATTTTTTTGTGGCTGGGCTAAGAAAAAAGACACACTCCTTCGAGCCGGATTTGAACCAGCGACCTAAGGATGGCTACGATTACAACTACAGTCCTCCGCTTTACCAACTGAGCTATCGAAGGTGAGGCTGGTCCGTCAAGAAGCGACGCGCACTGCAGGTACATGCCTGGCACTCAAACTTTCCACAGGAGAAGCAAGCAAACGTTGCAAAATCACTATCCGGTCATAATGGACAATCAGACAGCTGACTGCATGCACAATCAGAAGGTTGGCTAAAGAACGGAAAGGATTGGGAAACATTTTTTTAAAATCTTTATTTGAATTTCATGATGTATGGCTGCACACTTTACAATAGCTATCTAACCAATAGCTTAAGTATAGGCTGAATTAGGTTCTATTTCATACTCCCAGTGAAGATCCATAATATTTTTCAGATAACATGGGATTAATCTCCTTGAATCAATGCCAAGAGCATTGAAAACAGCAGGGTTTTGTGCCTTATGTCCCACTTGACAAACATGATCAGAAAAACAAGCGTCATCTGCAACTTGAAGATATACAGCGGGTCCAGTAGTCCTCCAAGATTCTGTCGCAAGTTAGTTTGGGGGCAGACAAAAGAGACAGCGGGGAGGCATTTTCCTCCAAGCATTCATATGCAATGTATTGTGGGATAGCTACTTGGCCAGAAGTAAGTACCTGTTGGTGAGGTCTATCACAATTTAGGGGCACTCCTTGAAACATTACTGTTATCTTAAACCGGGAGAGGAGTTGGTTTTAGAGGTAAAGCAGAGGTTAAACTTCAGATGTATTTTTTTGATATTTTTACAAATGTATGGTTCAATCACTATCGTAATCAAACATATTCAAAATCATAGCATGCACTGGATAAGGGACTGCTCAAATATGACATTTCAATTGGATACAATTGTTCCTGATTTGAGGGTGTATTTTATGATGAGAAAGGGTAGAATCAGCTACAAATCTATGAAGCTAGTTTTCTGAAAAGTGTGTTTTGCAAAAACAATTAATCAACCAGTCCTAGGTGTAAAAATACTTACTCAATCTCATCAAATAATACCTGCTTTTGTAGCTTCGTTTCTGTCCTTTAACATGAGATTAAAAAAGGACAAAAGAAACAATAAAAAATTTCTCAAACATGCATCCAAAGTATGTGTTTTGCCACAAATGATATCATAGCATTCGTCAGCTGTGTTCTGGAACAGGTTTCAAGCAAGTAACTTTATGATGGAACTATGGGTGCTGCAGCTTAAGTGCCAGTAGTGTAGGGGTATCATGCAAGATTCCCATTCTTGTGACCCGGGTTCGATTCCCGGCTGGCGCATGAATCCGTTGTTCAGTGAATAACAAGCCCTCCCGCTTAATTTTTTTCAAAAGGACAATAACGTCAGCTGCTATGAAACTTCCGGGCACTTGGTTAATGGTTCAAATCCCTTTCTGTGCTCTTCCGCCACCAGGATGTCTGAAATGTTCGGCTTTGCATCGACATAATCCAGGCTGTCGTCTTGGATTATGAAATTTGGAACAAAGACCCTACGCTAAACAGAAACGCTGCGCTCCTTCCCTGGTGGTCTAGTGGTTAGGATTCGGCGCTCTCACCGCCGCGGCCCGGGTTCGATTCCCGGTCAGGGAATGCTTTTTCATGCTCAGCACCTGTTTCATGTGCTCTGGCAATCTTGTTGGATTTGCCGCAGACTCCTGCTCCTCCACATTCACATCACTGTTGGCCTGGCCCTCTTCCCGTTGTTTACGCCAGACTTCTGCAAATCTTCTGGTACACTGGATAAGTAATTACTTGGAAAGTCATAACAAACACTCGATCTACAATAGTCAACCGTACCCCTCATTGATACAGTGAGCCCGCTCTACTCCACAGCCTGTATTTTATTCTGCTAGAAGTGTTAAGAACGGACGATACTCTGAATGTTATGTGTCTGTTTCAGCTCAGGCTGTTGCAGTTTGCTGTGATCTACAGTCTTCGAAAAGAGACAAACAGAGATCCGCATTGCTCTTAAAGGTTTGCTGTGGTTCAATTGACCGGGGAGAGTGCCTTCTGAAACTGTAGTCTAAGCACAATGGGACATGCCTTGACCTTCACTGTGACTGTCCCCAGATGCCTGTCCTAAGGGCTTTATCATTCCAGAAATGTGCAGAAAGAGTGGAAAGAAAAGAAGCAATCCGTGGAGCTTTTACCATCCGTATCAGAGCAAGTGAGTTACGGTGTGGTCTTTCTCCAGTTGGCTTGCTTGAGCATTAGTGTAAGTATAAGTAGCAGATTTTTTTGTGGCTGGGCTAAGAAAAAAGACGCACTCCTTCGAGCCGGATTTGAACCAGCGACCTAAGGATGGCTACGATTACAACTACAGTCCTCCGCTCTACCAACTGAGCTATCGAAGGTGAGGCTAGTCCATCAAGAAGCGACGCGCACTGGAGGTACATGCCTGGCACTCAAACTTTCCACAGGAGAAGCAAGCAAACGTTGCAAAATCACTATCCGGTCATAATGGACAATCAGACAGCTGACTGCATGCACAATCAGAAGGTTGGCTAAAGAACGGAAAGGATTGGGAAACATTTTTTTAAATCTTTATTTGAATTTTATGATGTATGGCTGCACACTTTACAGTAGCTATCTAACCAATAGCTTAAGTATAGGCTGAATTAGGTTCTATTTCATACTCCCAGTGAAGATCCATAATATTTTTCAGATAACATGGGATTAATCTCCTTGAATCAATGCCAAGAGCATTGAAAACAGCAGGGTTTTGTGCCTTATGTCCCACTTGACAAACATGATCAGAAAAACAAGCGTCATCTGCAACTTGAAGATATACAGCGGGTCCAGTAGTCCTCCAAGATTCTGTCGCAAGTTAGTTTGGGGGCAGACAAAAGAGACAGCGGGGAGGCATTTTCCTCCAAGCATTCATATGCAATGTATTGTGGGATAGCTACTTGGCCAGAAGTAAGTACCTGTTGGTGAGGTCTATCACAATTTAGGGGCACTCCTTGAAACATTACTGTTATCTTAAACCGGGAGAGGAGTTGGTTTTAGAGGTAAAGCAGAGGTTAAACTTCAGATGTATTTTTTTGATATTTTTACAAATGTATGGTTCAATCACTATCGTAATCAAACATATTCAAAATCATAGCATGCACTGGATAAGGGACTGCTCAAATATGACATTTCAATTGGATACAATTGTTCCTGATTTGAGGGTGTATTTTATGATGAGAAAGGGTAGAATCAGCTACAAATCTATGAAGCTAGTTTTCTGAAAAGTGTGTTTTGCAAAAACAATTAATCAACCAGTCCTAGGTGTAAAAATACTTACTCAATCTCATCAAATAATACCTGCTTTTGTAGCTTCGTTTCTGTCCTTTAACATGAGATTAAAAAAGGACAAAAGAAACAATAAAAAATTTCTCAAACATGCATCCAAAGTATGTGTTTTGTCACAAATGATATCATAGCATTCGTCAGCTGTGTTCTGGAACAGGTTTCAAGCAAGTAACTTTATGATGGAACTATGGGTGTCGCGGCTTAAGTGCCAGTAGTGTAGGGGTATCATGCAAGATTCCCATTCTTGTGACCCGGCTGGCGCATGAATCCTTTGTTCAGTGAATAACAAGCCCTCCCGTTCAATTTTTTTCAAAAGGACAATAACGTCAGCTGCTATGAAACTTCCGGGCACTTGGTTAATGGTTCAAATCCCTTTCTGTGCTCTTCCGCCACCAGGATGTCTGAAATGTTCGGCTTTGCATCGACATAATCCAGGCTGTCGTCTTGGATTATGAAATTTGGAACAAAGACCCTACGCTAAACAGAAACGCTGCGCTCCTTCCCTGGTGGTCTAGTGGTTAGGATTCGGCGCTCTCACCGCCGCGGCCCGGGTTCGATTCCCGGTCAGGGAATGCTTTTTCATGCTCAGCACCTGTTTCATGTGCTCTGGCAATCTTGTTGGATTTGCCGCAGACTCCTGCTCCTCCACATTCACATCACTGTTGGCCTGGCCCTCTTCCCGTTGTTTACGCCAGACTTCTGCAAATCTTCTGGTACACTGGATAAGTAATTACTTGGAAAGTCATAACAAACACTCGATCTACAATAGTCAACCGTACCCCTCATTGATACAGTGAGCCCGCTCTACTCCACAGCCTGTATTTTATTCTGCTAGAAGTGTTAAGAACGGACGATACTCTGAATGTTATGTGTCTGTTTCAGCTCAGGCTGTTGCAGTTTGCTGTGATCTACAGTCTTCGAAAAGAGACAAACAGAGATCCGCATTGCTCTTAAAGGTTTGCTGTGGTTCAATTGACCGGGGAGAGTGCCTTCTGAAACTGTAGTCTAAGCACAATGGGACATGCCTTGACCTTCACTGCGACTGTCCCCAGATGCCTGTCCTAAGGGCTTTATCATTCCAGAAATGTGCAGAAAGAGTGGAAAGAAAAGAACCAATCCGTGGAGCTTTTACCATCCGTATCAGAGCAAGTGAGTTACGGTGTGGTCTTTCTCCAGTTGGCTTGCTTGAGCATTAGTGTAAGTATAAGTAGCAGATTTTTTTGTGGCTGGGCTAAGAAAAACGACACACTCCTTCGAGCCGGATTTGAACCAGCGACCTAAGGATGGCTACGATTACAACTACAGTCCTCCGCTCTACCAACTGAGCTATCGAAGGTGAGGCATGTCCGTCAAGAAGCGACGCGCACTGGAGGTACATGCCTGGCACTCAAACTTTCCACAGGAGAAGCAAGCAAACGTTGCAAAATCACTATCCGGTCATAATGGACAATCAGACAGCTGACTGCATGCACAATCAGAAGGTTGGCTAAAGAACGGAAAGGATTGGGAAACATTTTTTTAAAATCTTTATTTGAATTTCATGATGTATGGCTGCACACTTTACAGTAGCTATCTAACCAATTGCTTAAGTATAGGCTGAATTAGGTTCTATTTCATACTCCCAGTGAAGATCCATAATATTTTTCAGATAACATGGGATTAATCTCCTTGAATCAATGCCAAGAGCATTGAAAACAGCAGGGTTTTGTGCCTTATGTCCCACTTGACAAACATGATCAGAAAAACAAGCGTCATCTGCAACTTGAAGATATACAGCGGGTCCAGTAGTCCTCCAAGATTCTGTCGTAAGTTAGTTTGGGGGCAGACAAAAGAGACAGCGGGGAGGCATTTTCCTCCAAGCATTCATATGCAATGTATTGTGGGATAGCTACTTGGCCAGAAGTAAGTACCTGTTGGTGAGGTCTATCACAATTTAGGGGCACTCCTTGAAACATTACTGTTATCTTAAACCGGGAGAGGAGTTGGTTTTAGAGGTAAAGCAGAGGTTAAACTTCAGATGTATTTTTTTGATATTTTTACAAATGTATGGTTCAATCACTATCGTAATCAAACATATTCAAAATCATAGCATGCACTGGATAAGGGACTGCTCAAATATGACATTTCAATTGGATACAATTGTTCCTGATTTGAGGGTGTATTTTATGATGAGAAAGGGTAGAATCAGCTACAAATCTATGAAGCTAGTTTTCTGAAAAGTGTGTTTTGCAAAAACAATTAATCAACCAGTCCTAGGTGTAAAAATACTTACTCAATCTCATCAAATAATACCTGCTTTTGTAGCTTCGTTTCTGTCCTTTAACATGAGATTAAAAAAGGACAAAAGAAACAATAAAAAATTTCTCAAACATGCATCCAAAGTATGTGTTTTGCCACAAATTATATCATAGCATTCGTCAGCTGTGTTCTGGAACAGGTTTCAAGCAAGTAACTTTATGATGGAACTATGGGTGCTGCAGCTTAAGTGCCAGTAGTGTAGGGGTATCATGCAAGATTCCCATTCTTGTGACCCGGGTTCGATTCCCGGCTGGCGCATGAATCCGTTGTTCAGTGAATAACAAGCCCTCCCGTTCAATTTTTTTCAAAAGGACAATAACGTCAGCTGCTATGAAACTTCCGGGCACTTGGTTAATGGTTCAAATCCCTTTCTGTGCTCTTCAGCCACCAGGACGTCTGAAATGTTCGGCTTTGCATCGGCATAATCCAGGCTGTCGTCTTGGATTATGAAATTTGGAACAAAGACCCTACGCTAAACAGAAACGCTGCGCTCCTTCCCTGGTGGTCTAGTGGTTAGGATTCGGCGCTCTCACCGCCGCGGCCCGGGTTCGATTCCCGGTCAGGGAATGCTTTTTCATGCTCAGCACCTGTTTCTTGTGCTCTGGCAATCTTGTTGGATTTGCCGCAGACTCCTGCTCCTCCACATTCACATCACTGTTGGCCTGGCCCTCTTCCCGTTGTTTACGCCAGACTTCTGCAAATCTTCTGGTACACTGGATAAGTAATTACTTGGAAAGTCATAACAAACACTCGATCTACAATAGTCAACCGTACCCCTCATTGATACAGTGAGCCCGCTCTACTCCACAGCCTGTATTTTCTTCTGCTACAAGTGTTAAGAACGGATGATACTCTGAATGTTATGTGTCTGTTTCAGCTCAGGCTGTTGCAGTTTGCTGTGATCTACAGTCTTCGAAAAGAGACAAACAGAGATCCGCATTGCTCTTAAAGGTTTGCTGTGGTTCAATTGACCGGGGAGAGTGCCTTCTGAAACTGTAGTCTAAGCACAATGGGACATGCCTTGACCTTCACTGCGACTGTCCCCAGATGCCTGTCCTAAGGGCTTTATCATTCCAGAAATGTGCAGAAACAGTGGAAAGAAAAGAAGCAATCCGTGGAGCTTTTACCATCCGTATCAGAGCAAGTGAGTTACGGTGTGGTCTTTCTCCAGTTGGCTTGCTTGAGCATTAGTGTAAGTATAAGTAGCAGATTTTTTTGTGGCTGGGCTAAGAAAAAAGACACACTCCTTCGAGCCGGATTTGAACCAGCGACCTAAGGATGGCTACGATTACAACTACAGTCCTCCGCTCTACCAACTGAGCTATCGAAGGTGAGGCTGGTCCGTCAAGAAGCGGCGCGCACTGGAGGTACATGCCTGGCACTCAAACTTTCCACAGGAGAAGCAAGCAAACGTTGCAAAATCACTATCCGGTCATAATGGACAATCAGACAGCTGACTGCATGCACAATCAGAAGGTTGGCTAAAGAACGGAAAGGATTGGGAAACATTTTTTTAAATCTTTATTTGAATTTCATGATGTATGGCTGCACACTTTACAATAGCTATCTAACCAATAGCTTAAGTATAGGCTGAATTAGGTTCTATTTCATACTCCCAGTGAAGATCCATAATATTTTTCAGATAACATGGGATTAATCTCCTTGAATCAATGCCAAGAGCATTGAAAACAGCAGGGTTTTGTGCCTTATGTCCCACTTGACAAACATGATCAGAAAAACAAGCGTCATCTGCAACTTGAAGATATACAGCGGGTCCAGTAGTCCTCCAAGATTCTGTCGCAAGTTAGTTTGGGGGCAGACAAAAGAGACAGCGGGGAGGCATTTTCCTCCAAGCATTCATATGCAATGTATTGTGGGATAGCTACTTGGCCAGAAGTAAGTAGCTGTTGGTGAGGTCTATCACAATGTAGGGGCACTCCTTGAAACATTACTGTTATCTTAAACCGGGAGAGGAGTTGGTTTTAGAGGTAAAGCAGAGGTTAAACTTCAGTTGTATTTTTTTGATATTTTTACAAATGTATGGTTCAATCACTATCGTAATCAAACATATTCAAAATCATAGCATGCACTGGATAAGGGACTGCTCAAATATGACATTTCAATTGGATACAATTGTTCCTGATTTGAGGGTGTATTTTATGATGAGAAAGGGTAGAATCAGCTACAAATCTATGAAGCTAGTTTTCTGAAAAGTGTGTTTTGCAAAAACAATTAATCAACCAGTCCTAGGTGTAAAAATACTTACTCAATCTCATCAAATAATACCTGCTTTTGTAGCTTCGTTTCTGTCCTTTAACATGAGATTAAAAAAGGACAAAAGAAACAATAAAAAATTTCTCAAACATGCATCCAAAGTATGTGTTTTGCCACAAATGATATCATAGCATTCGTCAGCTGTGTTCTGGAACAGGTTTCAAGCAAGTAACTTTATGATGGAACTATGGGTGCTGCAGCTTAAGTGCCAGTAGTGTAGGGGTATCATGCAAGATTCCCATTCTTGTGACCCGGGTTCGATTCCCGGCTGGCGCATGAATCCGTTGTTCAGTGAATAACAAGCCCTCCCGTTCAATTTTTTTAAAAAGGACAATCACGTCAGCTGCTATGAAACTTCCGGGCACTTGGTTAATGGTTCAAATCCCTTTCTGTGCTCTTCCGCCACCAGGACGTCTGAAATGTTCGGCTTTGCATCGGCATAATCCAGGCTGTCATCTTGGATTATGAAATTTGGAACAAAGACCCTACGCTAAACAGAAACGCTGCGCTCCTTCCCTGGTGGTCTAGTGGTTAGGATTCGGCGCTCTCACCGCCGCGGCCCGGGTTCGATTCCCGGTCAGGGAATGCTTTTTCATGCTCAGCACCTGTTTCATGTGCTCTGGCAATCTTGTTGGATTTGCCGCAGACTCCTGCTCCTCCACATTCACATCACTGTTGGCCTGGCCCTCTTCCCGTTGTTTACGCCAGACTTCTGCAAATCTTCTGGTACACTGGATAAGTAATTACTTGGAAAGTCATAACAAACACTCGATCTACAATAGTCAACCGTACCCCTCATTGATACAGTGAGCCCGCTCTACTCCACAGCCTGTATTTTCTTCTGCTACAAGTGTTAAGAACGGATGATACTCTGAATGTTATGTGTCTGTTTCAGCTCAGGCTGTTGCAGTTTGCTGTGATCTACAGTCTTCGAAAAGAGACAAACAGAGATCCGCATTGCTCTTAAAGGTTTGCTGCGGTTCAATTGACCGGGGAGAGTGCCTTCTGAAACTGTAGTCTAAGCACAATGGGACATGCCTTGACCTTCACTGCGACTGTCCCCAGATGCCTGTCCTAAGGGCTTTATCATTCCAGAAATGTGCAGAAAGAGTGGAAAGAAAAGAAGCAATCCGTGGAGCTTTTACCATCCGTATCAGAGCAAGTGAGTTACGGTGTGGTCTTTCTCCACTTGGCTTGCTTGAGCATTAGTGTAAGTATAAGTAGCAGATTTTTTTGTGGCTGGGCTAAGAAAAAAGACACACTCCTTCGAGCCGGATTTGAACCAGCGACCTAAGGATGGCTACGATTACAACTACAGTCCTCCGCTCTACCAACTGAGCTATCGAAGGTGAGGCTGGTCCGTCAAGAAGCGGCGCGCACTGGAGGTACATGCCTGGCACTCAAACTTTCCACAGGAGAAGCAAGCAAACGTTGCAAAATCACTATCCGGTCATAATGGACAATCAGACAGCTGACTGCATGCACAAACAGAAGGTTGGCTAAAGAACGGAAAGGATTGGGAAACATTTTTTTAAATCTTTATTTGAATTTCATGATGTATGGCTGCACACTTTACAATAGCTATCTAACCAATAGCTTAAGTATAGGCTGAATTAGGTTCTATTTCATACTCCCAGTGAAGATCCATAATATTTTTCAGATAACATGGGATTAATCTCCTTGAATCAATGCCAAGAGCATTGAAAACAGCAGGGTTTTGTGCCTTATGTCCCACTTGACAAACATGATCAGAAAAACAAGCGTCATCTGCAACTTGAAGATATACAGCGGGTCCAGTAGTCCTCCAAGATTCTGTCGCAAGTTAGTTTGGGGGCAGACAAAAGAGACAGCGGGGAGGCATTTTCCTCCAAGCATTCATATGCAATGTATTGTGGGATAGCTACTTGGCCAGAAGTAAGTACCTGTTGGTGAGGTCTATCACAATTTAGGGGCACTCCTTGAAACATTACTGTTATCTTAAACCGGGAGAGGAGTTGGTTTTAGAGGTAAAGCAGAGGTTAAACTTCAGATGTATTTTTTTGATATTTTTACAAATGTATGGTTCAATCACTATCGTAATCAAACATATTCAAAATCATAGCATGCACTGGATAAGGGACTGCTCAAATATGACATTTCAATTGGATACAATTGTTCCTGATTTGAGGGTGTATTTTATGATGAGAAAGGGTAGAATCAGCTACAAATCTATGAAGCTAGTTTTCTGAAAAGTGTGTTTTGCAAAAACAATTAATCAACCAGTCCTAGGTGTAAAAATACTTACTCAATCTCATCAAATAATACCTGCTTTTGTAGCTTCGTTTCTGTCCTTTAACATGAGATTAAAAAAGGACAAAAGAAACAATAAAAAATTTCTCAAACATGCATCCAAAGTATGTGTTTTGCCACAAATGATATCATAGCATTCGTCAGCTGTGTTCTGGAACAGGTTTCAAGCAAGTAACTTTATGATGGAACTATGGGTGCTGCAGCTTAAGTGCCAGTAGTGTAGGGGTATCATGCAAGATTCCCATTCTTGTGACCCGGGTTCGATTCCCGGCTGGTGCATGAATCCGTTGTTCAGTGAATAACAAGCCCTCCCGTTCAATTTTTTTCAAAAGGACAATAACGTCAGCTGCTATGAAACTTCCGGGCACTTGGTTAATGGTTCAAATCCCTTTCTGTGCTCTTCCGCCACCAGGACGTCTGAAATGTTCGGCTTTGCATCGGCATAATCCAGGCTGTCGTCTTGGATTATGAAATTTGGAACAAAGACCCTACGCTAAACAGCAACGCTGCGCTCCTTCCCTGGTGGTCTAGTGGTTAGGATTCGGCGCTCTCACCGCCGCGGCCCGGGTTCGATTCCCGGTCAGGGAATGCTTTTTCATGCTCAGCACCTGTTTCATGTGCTCTGGCAATCTTGTTGGATTTGCCGCAGACTCCTGCTCCTCCACATTCACATCACTGTTGGCCTGGCCCTCTTCCCGTTGTTTACGCCAGACTTCTGCAAATCTTCTGGTACACTGGATAAGTAATTACTTGGAAAGTCATAACAAACACTCGATCTACAATAGTCAACCGTACCCCTCATTGATACAGTGAGCCCGCTCTACTCCACAGCCTGTATTTTCTTCTGCTACAAGTGTTAAGAACGGATGATACTCTGAATGTTATGTGTCTGTTTCAGCTCAGGCTGTTGCAGTTTGCTGTGATCTACAGTCTTCGAAAAGAGACAAACAGAGATCCGCATTGCTCTTAAAGGTTTGCTGCGGTTCAATTGACCGGGGAGAGTGCCTTCTGAAACTGTAGTCTAAGCACAATGGGACATGCCTTGACCTTCACTGCGACTGTCCCCAGATGCCTGTCCTAAGGGCTTTATCATTCCAGAAATGTGCAGAAAGAGTGGAAAGAAAAGAAGCAATCCGTGGAGCTTTTACCATCCGTATCAGAGCAAGTGAGTTACGGTGTGGTCTTTCTCCAGTTGGCTTGCTTGAGCATTAGTGTAAGTATAAGTAGCAGATTTTTTTGTGGCTGGGCTAAGAAAAAAGACACACTCCTTCGAGCCGGATTTGAACCAGCGACCTAAGGATGGCTACGATTACAACTACAGTCCTCCGCTCTACCAACTGAGCTATCGAAGGTGAGGCTAGTCCGTCAAGATGCGACGCGCACTGGAGGTACATGCCTGGCACTCAAACTTTCCACAGGAGAAGCAAGCAAACGTTGCAAAATCACTATCCGGTCATAATGGACAATCAGACAGCTGACTGCATGCACAATCAGAAGGTTGGCTAAAGAACGGAAAGGATTGGGAAACATTTTTTTAAATCTTTATTTGAATTTCATGATGTATGGCTGCACACTTTACAATAGCTATCTAACCAATAGCTTAAGTATAGGCTGAATTAGGTTCTATTTCATACTCCCAGTGAAGATCCATAATATTTTTCAGATAACATGGGATTAATCTCCTTGAATCAATGCCAAGAGCATTGAAAACAGCAGGGTTTTGTGCCTTATGTCCCACTTGACAAACATGATCAGAAAAACAAGCGTCATCTGCAACTTGAAGATATACAGCGGGTCCAGTAGTCCTCCAAGATTCTGTCGCAAGTTAGTTTGGGGGCAGACAAAAGAGACAGCGGGGAGGCATTTTCCTCCAAGCATTCATATGCAATGTATTGTGGGATAGCTACTTGGCCAGAAGTAAGTACCTGTTGGTGAGGTCTATCACAATTTAGGGGCACTCCTTGAAACATTACTGTTATCTTAAACCGGGAGAGGAGTTGGTTTTAGAGGTAAAGCAGAGGTTAAACTTCAGATGTATTTTTTTGATATTTTTACAAATGTGTGGTTCAATCACTATCGTAATCAAACATATTCAAAATCATAGCATGCACTGGATAAGGGACTGCTCAAATATGACATTTCAATTGGATACAATTGTTCCTGATTTGAGGGTGTATTTTATGATGAGAAAGGGTAGAATCAGCTACAAATCTATGAAGCTAGTTTTCTGAAAAGTGTGTTTTGCAAAAACAATTAATCAACCAGTCCTAGGTGTAAAAATACTTACTCAATCTCATCAAATAATACCTGCTTTTGTAGCTTCGTTTCTGTCCTTTAACATGAGATTAAAAAAGGACAAAAGAAACAATAAAAAATTTCTCAAACATGCATCCAAAGTATGTGTTTTGCCACAAATGATATCATAGCATTCGTCAGCTGTGTTCTGGAACAGGTTTCAAGCAAGTAACTTTATGATGGAACTATGGGTGCTGCAGCTTAAGTGCCAGTAGTGTAGGGGTATCATGCAAGATTCCCATTCTTGTGACCCGGGTTCGATTCCCGGCTGGCGCATGAATCCGTTGTTCAGTGAATAACAAGCCCTCCCGTTCAATTTTTTTCAAAAGGACAATAACGTCAGCTGCTATGAAACTTCCGGGCACTTGGTTAATGGTTCAAATCCCTTTATGTGCTCTTCCGCCACCAGGACGTCTGAAATGTTCGGCTTTGCATCGGCATAATCCAGGCTGTCGTCTTGGATTATGAAATTTGGAACAAAGACCCTACGCTAAACAGAAACGCTGCGCTCCTTCCCTGGTGGTCTAGTGGTTAGGATTCGGCGCTCTCACCGCCGCGGCCCGGGTTCGATTCCTGGTCAGGGAATGCTTTTTCATGCTCAGCACCTGTTTCATGTGCTCTGGCAATCTTGTTGGATTTGCCGCAGACTCCTGCTCCTCCACATTCACATCACTGTTGGCCTGGCCCTCTTCCCGTTGTTTACGCCAGACTTCTGCAAATCTTCTGGTACACTGGATAAGTAATTACTTGGAAAGTCATAACAAACACTCGATCTACAATAGTCAACCGTACCCCTCATTGATACAGTGAGCCCGCTCTACTCCACAGCCTGTATTTTCTTCTGCTACAAGTGTTAAGAACGGATGATACTCTGAATGTTATGTGTCTGTTTCAGCTCAGGCTGTTGCAGTTTGCTGTGATCTACAGTCTTCGAAAAGAGACAAACAGAGATCCGCATTGCTCTTAAAGGTTTGCTGCGGTTCAATTGACCGGGGAGAGTGCCTTCTGAAACTGTAGTCTAAGCACAATGGGACATGCCTTGACCTTCACTGTGACTGTCCCCAGATGCCTGTCCTAAGGGCTTTATCATTCCAGAAATGTGCAGAAAGAGTGGAAAGAAAAGAAGCAATCCGTGGAGCTTTTACCATCCGTATCAGAGCAAGTGAGTTACGGTGTGATCTTTCTCCAGTTGGCTTGCTTGAGCATTAATGTAAGTATAAGTAGCAGATTTTTTTGTGGCTGGGCTAAGAAAAAAGACACACTCCTTCGAGCCGGATTTGAACCAGCGACCTAAGGATGGCTACGATTACAACTACAGTCCTCCGCTTTACCAACTGAGCTATCGAAGGTGAGGCTGGTCCGTCAAGAAGCGACGCGCACTGGAGGTACATGCCTGGCACTCAAACTTTCCACAGGAGAAGCAAGCAAACGTTGCAAAATCACTATCCGGTCATAATGGACAATCAGACAGCTGACTGCATGCACAATCAGAAGGTTGGCTAAAGAACGGAAAGGATTGGGAAACATTTTTTTTAAATCTTTATTTGAATTTCATGATGTATGGCTGCACACTTTACAATAGCTATCTAACCAATAGCTTAAGTATAGGCTGAATTAGGTTCTATTTCATACTCCCAGTGAAGATCCATAATATTTTTCAGATAACATGGGATTAATCTCCTTGAATCAATGCCAAGAGCATTGAAAACAGCAGGGTTTTGTGCCTTATGTCCCACTTGACAAACATGATCAGAAAAACAAGCGTCATCTGCAACTTGAAGATATACAGCGGGTCCAGTAGTCCTCCAAGATTCTGTCGCAAGTTAGTTTGGGGGCAGACAAAAGAGACAGCGGGGAGGCATTTTCCTCCAAGCATTCATATGCAATGTATTGTGGGATAGCTACTTGGCCAGAAGTAAGTACCTGTTGGTGAGGTCTATCACAATTTAGGGGCACTCCTTGAAACATTACTGTTATCTTAAACCGGGAGAGGAGTTGGTTTTAGAGGTAAAGCAGAGGTTAAACTTCAGATGTATTTTTTTGATATTTTTACAAATGTATGGTTCAATCACTATCGTAATCAAACATATTCAAAATCATAGCATGCACTGGATAAGGGACTGCTCAAATATGACATTTCAATTGGATACAATTGTTCCTGATTTGAGGGTGTATTTTATGATGAGAAAGGGTAGAATCAGCTACAAATCTATGAAGCTAGTTTTCTGAAAAGTGTGTTTTGCAAAAACAATTAATCAACCAGTCCTAGGTGTAAAAATACTTACTCAATCTCATCAAATAATACCTGCTTTTGTAGCTTCGTTTCTGTCCTTTAACATGAGATTAAAAAAGGACAAAAGAAACAATAAAAAATTTCTCAAACATGCATCCAAAGTATGTGTTTTGCCACAAATTATATCATAGCATTCGTCAGCTGTGTTCTGGAACAGGTTTCAAGCAAGTAACTTTATGATGGAACTATGGGTGCTGCAGCTTAAGTGCCAGTAGTGTAGGGGTATCATGCAAGATTCCCATTCTTGTGACCCGGGTTCGATTCCCGGCTGGCGCATGAATCCGTTGTTCAGTGAATAACAAGCCCTCCCGCTTAATTTTTTTCAAAAGGACAATAACGTCAGCTGCTATGAAACTTCCGGGCACTTGGTTAATGGTTCAAATCCCTTTCTGTGCTCTTCCGCCACCAGGACGTCTGAAATGTTCGGCTTTGAATCGGCATAATCCAGGCTGTCGTCTTGGATTATGAAATTTGGAACAAAGACCCTACGCTAAACAGAAACGCTGCGCTCCTTCCCTGGTGGTCTAGTGGTTAGGATTCGGCGCTCTCACCGCCGCGGCCCGGGTTCGATTCCCGGTCAGGGAATGCTTTTTCATGCTCAGCACCTGTTTCATGTGCTCTGGCAATCTTGTTGGATTTGCCGCAGACTCCTGCTCCTCCACATTCACATCACTGTTGGCCTGGCCCTCTTCCCGTTGTTTACGCCAGACTTCTGCAAATCTTCTGGTACACTGGATAAGTAATTACTTGGAAAGTCATAACAAACACTCGATCTACAATAGTCAACCGTACCCCTCATTGATACAGTGAGCCCGCTCTACTCCACAGCCTGTATTTTCTTCTGCTACAAGTGTTAAGAACGGATGATACTCTGAATGTTATGTGTCTGTTTCAGCTCAGGCTGGTGCAGTTTGCTGTGATCTACAGTCTTCGAAAAGAGACAAACAGAGATCCGCATTGCTCTTAAAGGTTTGCTGCGGTTCAATTGACCGGGGAGAGTGCCTTCTGAAACTGTAGTCTAAGCACAATGGGACATGCCTTGACCTTCACTGCGACTGTCCCCAGATGCCTGTCCTAAGGGCTTTATCATTCCAGAAATGTGCAGAAAGAGTGGAAAGAAAAGAAGCAATCCGTGGAGCTTTTACCATCCGTATCAGAGCAAGTGAGTTACGGTGTGGTCTTTCTCCAGTTGGCTTGCTTGAGCATTAGTGTAAGTATAAGTAGCAGATTTTTTTGTGGCTGGGCTAAGAAAAAAGACACACTCCTTCGAGCCGGATTTGAACCAGCGACCTAAGGATGGCTACGATTACAACTACAGTCCTCCGCTTTACCAACTGAGCTATCGAAGGTGAGGCTGGTCCGTCAAGAAGCGACGCGCACTGGAGGTACATGCCTGGCACTCAAACTTTCCACAGGAGAAGCAAGCAAACGTTGCAAAATCACTATCCGGTCATAATGGACAATCAGACAGCTGACTGCATGCACAATCAGAAGGTTGGCTAAAGAACGGAAAGGATTGGGAAACATTTTTTTTAAATCTTTATTTGAATTTCATGATGTATGGCTGCACACTTTACAATAGCTATCTAACCAATAGCTTAAGTATAGGCTGAATTAGGTTCTATTTCATACTCCCAGTGAAGATCCATAATATTTTTCAGATAACATGGGATTAATCTCCTTGAATCAATGCCAAGAGCATTGAAAACAGCAGGGTTTTGTGCCTTATGTCCCACTTGACAAACATGATCAGAAAAACAAGCGTCATCTGCAACTTGAAGATATACAGCGGGTCCAGTAGTCCTCCAAGATTCTGTCGCAAGTTAGTTTGGGGGCAGACAAAAGAGACAGCGGGGAGGCATTTTCCTCCAAGCATTCATATGCAATGTATTGTGGGATAGCTACTTGGCCAGAAGTAAGTACCTGTTGGTGAGGTCTATCACAATTTAGGGGCACTCCTTGAAACATTACTGTTATCTTAAACCGGGAGAGGAGTTGGTTTTAGAGGTAAAGCAGAGGTTAAACTTCAGATGTATTTTTTTGATATTTTTACAAATGTATGGTTCAATCACTATCGTAATCAAACATATTCAAAATCATAGCATGCACTGGATAAGGGACTGCTCAAATATGACATTTCAATTGGATACAATTGTTCCTGATTTGAGGGTGTATTTTATGATGAGAAAGGGTAGAATCAGCTACAAATCTATGAAGCTAGTTTTCTGAAAAGTGTGTTTTGCAAAAACAATTAATCAACCAGTCCTAGGTGTAAAAATACTTACTCAATCTCATCAAATAATACCTGCTTTTGTAGCTTCGTTTCTGTCCTTTAACATGAGATTAAAAAAGGACAAAAGAAACAATAAAAAATTTCTCAAACATGCATCCAAAGTATGTGTTTTGCCACAAATGATATCATAGCATTCGTCAGCTGTGTTCTGGAACAGGTTTCAAGCAAGTAACTTTATGATGGAACTATGGGTGCGGCAGCTTAAGTGCCAGTAGTGTAGGGGTATCATGCAAGATTCCCATTCTTGTGACCCGGGTTCGATTCCCGGCTGGCGCATGAATCCGTTGTTCAGTGAATAACAAGCCCTCCCGTTCAATTTTTTTCAAAAGGACAATAACGTCAGCTGCTATGAAACTTCCGGGCACTTGGTTAATGGTTCAAATCCCTTTCTGTGCTCTTCCGCCACCAGGACGTCTGAAATGTTCGGCTTTGCATCGGCATAATCCAGGCTGTCGTCTTGGATTATGAAATTTGGAACAAAGACCCTACGCTAAACAGAAACACTGCGCTCCTTCCCTGGTGGTCTAGTGGTTAGGATTCGGCGCTCTCACCGCCGCGGCCCGGGTTCGATTCCCGGTCAGGGAATGCTTTTTCATGCTCAGCACCTGTTTCATGTGCTCTGGCAATCTTGTTGGATTTGCCGCAGACTCCTGCTCCTCCACATTCACATCACTGTTGGCCTGGCCCTCTTCCCGTTGTTTACGCCAGACTTCTGCAAATCTTCTGGTACACTGGATAAGTAATTACTTGGAAAGTCATAACAAACACTCGATCTACAATAGTCAACCGTACCCCTCATTGATACAGTGAGCCCGCTCTACTCCACAGCCTGTATTTTCTTCTGCTACAAGTGTTAAGAACGGATGATACTCTGAATGTTATGTGTCTGTTTCAGCTCAGGCTGTTGCAGTTTGCTGTGATCTACAGTCTTCGAAAAAAGACAAACAGAGATCCGCATTGCTCTTAAAGGTTTGCTGTGGTTCAATTGACCGGGGAGAGTGCCTTCTGAAACTGTAGTCTAAGCACAATGGGACATGCCTTGACCTTCACTGCGACTGTCCCCAGATGCCTGTCCTAAGGGCTTTATCATTCCAGAAATGTGCAGAAAGAGTGGAAAGAAAAGAAGCAATCCGTGGAGCTTTTACCATCCGTATCAGAGCAAGTGAGTTACGGTGTGGTCTTTCTCCAGTTGGCTTGCTTGAGCATTAGTGTAAGTATAAGTAGCAGATTTTTTTGTGGCTGGGCTAAGAAAAAAGACACACTCCTTCGAGCCGGATTTGAACCAGCGACCTAAGGATGGCTACGATTACAACTACAGTCCTCCGCTCTACCAACTGAGCTATCGAAGGTGAGGCTGGTCCGTCAAGAAGCGACGCGCACTGGAGGTACATGCCTGGCACTCAAACTTTCCACAGGAGAAGCAAGCAAACGTTGCAAAATCACTATCCGGTCATAATGGACAATCAGACAGCTGACTGCATGCACAATCAGAAGGTTGGCTAAAGAACGGAAAGGATTGGGAAACATTTTTTTAAATCTTTATTTGAATTTCATGATGTATGGCTGCACACTTTACAATAGCTATCTAACCAATAGCTTAAGTATAGGCTGAATTAGGTTCTATTTCATACTCCCAGTGAAGATCCATAATATTTTTCAGATAACATGGGATTAATCTCCTTGAATCAATGCCAAGAGCATTGAAAACAGCAGGGTTTTGTGCCTTATGTCCCACTTGACAAACATGATCAGAAAAACAAGCGTCATCTGCAACTTGAAGATATACAGCGGGTCCAGTAGTCCTCCAAGATTCTGTCGCAAGTTAGTTTGGGGGCAGACAAAAGAGACAGCGGGGAGGCATTTTCCTCCAAGCATTCATATGCAATGTATTGTGGGATAGCTACTTGGCCAGAAGTAAGTACCTGTTGGTGAGGTCTATCACAATTTAGGGGCACTCCTTGAAACATTACTGTTATCTTAAACTGGGAGAGGAGTTGGTTTTAGAGGTAAAGCAGAGGTTAAACTTCAGATGTATTTTTTTGATATTTTTACAAATGTATGGTTCAATCACTATCGTAATCAAACATATTCAAAATCATAGCATGCACTGGATAAGGGACTGCTCAAATATGACATTTCAATTGGATACAATTGTTCCTGATTTGAGGGTGTATTTTATGATGAGAAAGGGTAGAATCAGCTACAAATGTATGAAGCTAGTTTTCTGAAAAGTGTGTTTTGCAAAAACAATTAATCAACCAGTCCTAGGTGTAAAAATACTTACTCAATCTCATCAAATAATACCTGCTTTTGTAGCTTCGTTTCTGTCCTTTAACATGAGATTAAAAAATGACAAAAGAAACAATAAAAAATTTCTCAAACACGCATCCAAAGTATGTGTTTTGCCACAAATGATATCATAGCATTCGTCAGCTGTGTTCTGGAACAGGTTTCAAGCAAGTAACTTTATGATGGAACTATGGGTGCTGCAGCTTAAGTGCCAGTAGTGTAGGGGTATCATGCAAGATTCCCATTCTTGTGACCCGGGTTCGATTCCCGGCTGGCGCATGAATCCGTTGTTCAGTGAATAACAAGCCCTACCGTTCAATTTTTTTCAAAAGGACAATAACGTCAGCTGCTATGAAACTTCCGGGCACTTGGTTAATGGTTCAAATCCCTTTCTGTGCTCTTCCGCCACCAGGACGTCTGAAATGTTCGGCTTTGCATCGGCATAATCCAGGCTGTCGTCTTGGATTATGAAATTTGGAACAAAGACCCTACGCTAAACAGAAACGCTGCGCTCCTTCCCTGGTGGTCTAGTGGTTAGGATTCGGCGCTCTCACCGCCGCGGCCCGGGTTCGATTCCCGGTCAGGGAATGCTTTTTCATGCTCAGCACCTGTTTCATGTGCTCTGGCAATCTTGTTGGATTTGCCGCAGACTCCTGCTCCTCCACATTCACATCACTGTTGGCCTGGCCCTCTTCCCGTTGTTTACGCCAGACTTCTGCAAATCTTCTGGTACACTGGATAAGTAATTACTTGGAAAGTCATAACAAACACTCGATCTACAATAGTCAACCGTACCCCTCATTGATACAGTGAGCCCGCTCTACTCCACAGCCTGTATTTTCTTCTGCTACAAGTGTTAAGAACGGATGATACTCTGAATGTTATGTGTCTGTTTCAGCTCAGGCTGTTGCAGTTTGCTGTGATCTACAGTCTTCGAAAAGAGACAAACAGAGATCCGCATTGCTCTTAAAGGTTTGCTGTGGTTCAATTGACCGGGGAGAGTGCCTTCTGAAACTGTAGTCTAAGCACAATGGGACATGCCTTGACCTTCACTGCGACTGTCCCCAGATGCCTGTCCTAAGGGCTTTATCATTCCAGAAATGTGCAGAAAGAGTGGAAAGAAAAGAAGCAATCCGTGGAGCTTTTACCATCCGTATCAGAGCAAGTGAGTTACGGTGTGGTCTTTCTCCAGTTGGCTTGCTTGAGCATTAGTGTAAGTATAAGTAGCAGATTTTTTTGTGGCTGGGCTAAGAAAAAAGACACACTCCTTCGAGCCGGATTTGAACCAGCGACCTAAGGATGGCTACGATTACAACTACAGTCCTCCGCTCTACCAACTGAGCTATCGAAGGTGAGGCTGGTCCGTCAAGAAGCGACGCGCACTGGAGGTACATGCCTGGCACTCAAACTTTCCACAGGAGAAGCAAGCAAACGTTGCAAAATCACTATCCGGTCATAATGGACAATCAGACAGCTGACTGCATGCACAATCAGAAGGTTGGCTAAAGAACGGAAAGGATTGGGAAACATTTTTTTAAAATCTTTATTTGAATTTCATGATGTATGGCTGCACACTTTACAATAGCTATCTAATCAATAGCTTAAGTATAGGCTGAATTAGGTTCTATTTCATACTCCCAGTGAAGATCCATAATATTTTTCAGATAACATGGGATCAATCTCCTTGAATCAATGCCAAGAGCATTGAAAACAGCAGGGTTTTGTGCCTTATGTCCCACTTGACAAACATGATCAGAAAAACAAGCGTCATCTGCAACTTGAAGATATACAGCGGGTCCAGTAGTCCTCCAAGATTATGTCGCAAGTTAGTTTGGGGGCAGACAAAAGAGACAGCGGGGAGGCATTTTCCTCCAAGCATTCATATGCAATGTATTGTGGGATAGCTACTTGACCAGAAGTAAGTACCTGTTGGTGAGGTCTATCACAATTTAGGGGCACTCCTTGAAACATTACTGTTATCTTAAACCGGGAGAGGAGTTGGTTTTAGAGGTAAAGCAGAGGTTAAACTTCAGATGTATTTTTTTGATATTTTTACAAATGTATGGTTCAATCACTATCGTAATCAAACATATTCAAAATCATAGCATGCACTGGATAAGGGACTGCTCAAATATGACATTTCAATTGGATACAATTGTTCCTGATTTGAGGGTGTATTTTATGATGAGAAAGGGTAGAATCAGCTACAAATCTATGAAGCTAGTTTTCTGAAAAGTGTGTTTTGCAAAAACAATTAATCAACCAGTCCTAGGTGTAAAAATACTTACTCAATCTCATCAAATAATACCTGCTTTTGTAGCTTCGTTTCTGTCCTTTAACATGAGATTAAAAAAGGACAAAAGAAACAATAAAAAAATTCTCAAACATGCATCCAAAGTATGTGTTTTGCCACAAATGATATCATAGCATTCGTCAGCTGTGTTCTGGAACAGGTTTCAAGCAAGTAACTTTATGATGGAACTATGGGTGCTGCAGCTTAAGTGCCAGTAGTGTAGGGGTATCATGCAAGATTCCCATTCTTGTGACCCGGGTTCGATTCCCGGCTGGCGCATGAATCCGTTGTTCAGTGAATAACAAGCCCTCCCGTTCAATTTTTTTCAAAAGGACAATAACGTCAGCTGCTATGAAACTTCCGGGCACTTGGTTAATGGTTCAAATCCCTTTCTGTGCTCTTCCGCCACCAGGACGTCTGAAATGTTCGGCTTTGCATCGGCATAATCCAGGCTGTCGTCTTGGATTATGAAATTTGGAACAAAGACCCTACGCTAAACAGAAACGCTGCGCTCCTTCCCTGGTGGTCTAGTGGTTAGGATTCGGCGCTCTCACCGCCGCGGCCCGGGTTCGATTCCCGGTCAGGGAATGCTTTTTCATGCTCAGCACCTGTTTCATGTGCTCTGGCAATCTTGTTGGATTTGCCGCAGACTCCTGCTCCTCCACATTCACATCACTGTTGGCCTGGCCCTCTTCCCGTTGTTTACGCCAGACTTCTGCAAATCTTCTGGTACACTGGATAAGTAATTACTTGGAAAGTCATAACAAACACTCGATCTACAATAGTCAACCGTACCCCTCATTGATACAGTGAGCCCGCTCTACTCCACAGCCTGTATTTTCTTCTGCTACAAGTGTTAAGAACGGATGATACTCTGAATGTTATGTGTCTGTTTCAGCTCAGGCTGTTGCAGTTTGCTGTGATCTACAGTCTTCGAAAAAAGACAAACAGAGATCCGCATTGCTCTTAAAGGTTTGCTGTGGTTCAATTGACCGGGGAGAGTGCCTTCTGAAACTGTAGTCTAAGCACAATGGGACATGCCTTGACCTTCACTGCGACTGTCCCCAGATGCCTGTCCTAAGGGCTTTATCATTCCAGAAATGTGCAGAAAGAGTGGAAAGAAAAGAAGCAATCCGTGGAGCTTTTACCATCCGTATCAGAGCAAGTGAGTTACGGTGTGGTCTTTCTCCAGTTGGCTTGCTTGAGCATTAGTGTAAGTATAAGTAGCAGATTTTTTTGTGGCTGGGCTAAGAAAAAAGACACACTCCTTCGAGCCGGATTTGAACCAGCGACCTAAGGATGGCTACGATTACAACTACAGTCCTCCGCTCTACCAACTGAGCTATCGAAGGTGAGGCTGGTCCGTCAAGAAGCGACGCGCACTGGAGGTACATGCCTGGCACTCAAACGTTCCACAGGAGAAGCAAGCAAACGTTGCAAAATCACTATCCGGTCATAATGGACAATCAGACAGCTGACTGCATGCACAATCAGAAGGTTGGCTAAAGAACGGAAAGGATTGGGAAACATTTTTTTAAATCTTTATTTGAATTTCATGATGTATGGCTGCACACTTTACAATAGCTATCTAACCAATAGCTTAAGTATAGGCTGAATTAGGTTCTATTTCATACTCCCAGTGAAGATCCATAATATTTTTCAGATAACATGGGATTAATCTCCTTGAATCAATGCCAAGAGCATTGAAAACAGCAGGGTTTTGTGCCTTATGTCCCACTTGACAAACATGATCAGAAAAACAAGCGTCATCTGCAACTTGAAGATATACAGCGGGTCCAGTAGTCCTCCAAGATTCTGTCGCAAGGTAGTTTGGGGGCAGACAAAAGAGACAGCGGGGAGGCATTTTCCTCCAAGCATTCATATGCAATGTATTGTGGGATAGCTACTTGGCCAGAAGTAAGTACCTGTTGGTGAGGTCTATCACAATTTAGGAGCACTCCTTGAAACATTACTGTTATCTTAAACCGGGAGAGGAGTTGGTTTTAGAGGTAAAGCAGAGGTTAAACTTCAGATGTATTTTTTTGATATTTTTACAAATGTATGGTTCAATCACTATCGTAATCAAACATATTCAAAATCATAGCATGCACTGGATAAGGGACTGCTCAAATATGACATTTCAATTGGATACAATTGTTCCTGATTTGAGGGTGTATTTTATGATGAGAAAGGGTAGAATCAGCTACAAATCTATGAAGCTAGTTTTCTGAAAAGTGTGTTTTGCAAAAACAATTAATCAACCAGTCCTAGGTGTAAAAATACTTACTCAATCTCATCAAATAATACCTGCTTTTGTAGCTTCGTTTCTGTCCTTTAACATGAGATTAAAAAAGGACAAAAGAAACAATAAAAAATTTCTCAAACATGCATCCAAAGTATGTGTTTTGCCACAAATGATATCATAGCATTCGTCAGCTGTGTTCTGGAACAGGTTTCAAGCAAGTAACTTTATGATGGAACTATGGGTGCGGCAGCTTAAGTGCCAGTAGTGTAGGGGTATCATGCAAGATTCCCATTCTTGTGACCCGGGTTCGATTCCCGGCTGGCGCATGAATCCGTTGTTCAGTGAATAACAAGCCCTCCCGTTCAATTTTTTTCAAAAGGACAATAACGTCAGCTGCTATGAAACTTCCGGGCACTTGGTTAATGGTTCAAATCCCTTTCTGTGCTCTTCCGCCACCAGGACGTCTGAAATGTTCGGCTTTGCACCGGCATAATCCAGGCTGTCGTCTTGGATTATGAAATTTGGAACAAAGACCCTACGCTAAACAGAAACACTGCACTCCTTCCCTGGTGGTCTAGTGGTTAGGATTCGGCGCTCTCACCGCCGCGGCCCGGGTTCGATTCCCGGTCAGGGAATGCTTTTTCATGCTCAGCACCTGTTTCATGTGCTCTGGCAATCTTGTTGGATTTGCCGCAGACTCCTGCTCCTCCACATTCACATCACTGTTGGCCTGGCCCTCTTCCCGTTGTTTACGCCAGACTTCTGCAAATCTTCTGGTACACTGGATAAGTAATTACTTGGAAAGTCATAACAAACACTCGATCTACAATAGTCAACCGTACCCCTCATTGATACAGTGAGCCCGCTCTACTCCACAGCCTGTATTTTCTTCTGCTACAAGTGTTAAGAACGGATGATACTCTGAATGTTATGTGTCTGTTTCAGCTCAGGCTGTTGCAGTTTGCTGTGATCTACAGTCTTCGAAAAAAGACAAACAGAGATCCGCATTGCTCTTAAAGGTTTGCTGTGGTTCAATTGACCGGGGAGAGTGCCTTCTGAAACTGTAGTCTAAGCACAATGGGACATGCCTTGACCTTCACTGCGACTGTCCCCAGATGCCTGTCCTAAGGGCTTTATCATTCCAGAAATGTGCAGAAAGAGTGGAAAGAAAAGAAGCAATCCGTGGAGCTTTTACCATCCGTATCAGAGCAAGTGAGTTACGGTGTGGTCTTTCTCCAGTTGGCTTGCTTGAGCATTAGTGTAAGTATAAGTAGCAGATTTTTTTGTGGCTGGGCTAAGAAAAAAGACACACTCCTTCGAGCCGGATTTGAACCAGCGACCTAAGGATGGCTACGATTACAACTACAGTCCTCCGCTCTACCAACTGAGCTATCGAAGGTGAGGCTGGTCCGTCAAGAAGCGACGCGCACTGGAGGTACATGCCTGGCACTCAAACGTTCCACAGGAGAAGCAAGCAAACGTTGCAAAATCACTATCCGGTCATAATGGACAATCAGACAGCTGACTGCATGCACAATCAGAAGGTTGGCTAAAGAACGGAAAGGATTGGGAAACATTTTTTTAAATCTTTATTTGAATTTCATGATGTATGGCTGCACACTTTACAATAGCTATCTAACCAATAGCTTAAGTATAGGCTGAATTAGGTTCTATTTCATACTCCCAGTGAAGATCCATAATATTTTTCAGATAACATGGGATTAATCTCCTTGAATCAATGCCAAGAGCATTGAAAACAGCAGGGTTTTGTGCCTTATGTCCCACTTGACAAACATGATCAGAAAAACAAGCGTCATCTGCAACTTGAAGATATACAGCGGGTCCAGTAGTCCTCCAAGATTCTGTCGCAAGTTAGTTTGGGGGCAGACAAAAGAGACAGCGGGGAGGCATTTTCCTCCAAGCATTCATATGCAATGTATTGTGGGATAGCTACTTGGCCAGAAGTAAGTACCTGTTGGTGAGGTCTATCACAATTTAGGGGCACTCCTTGAAACATTACTGTTATCTTAAACCGGGAGAGGAGTTGGTTTTAGAGGTAAAGCAGAGGTTAAACTTCAGATGTATTTTTTTGATATTTTTACAAATGTATGGTTCAATCACTATCGTAATCAAACATATTCAAAATCATAGCATGCACTGGATAAGGGACTGCTCAAATATGACATTTCAATTGGATACAATTGTTCCTGATTTGAGGGTGTATTTTATGATGAGAAAGGGTAGAATCAGCTACAAATCTATGAAGCTAGTTTTCTGAAAAGTGTGTTTTGCAAAAACAATTAATCAACCAGTCCTAGGTGTAAAAATACTTACTCAATCTCATCAAATAATACCTGCTTTTGTAGCTTCGTTTCTGTCCTTTAACATGAGATTAAAAAAGGACAAAAGAAACAATAAAAAATTTCTCAAACATGCATCCAAAGTATGTGTTTTGCCACAAATGATATCATAGCATTCGTCAGCTGTGTTCTGGAACAGGTTTCAAGCAAGTAACTTTATGATGGAACTATGGGTGCGGCAGCTTAAGTGCCAGTAGTGTAGGGGTATCATGCAAGATTCCCATTCTTGTGACCCGGGTTCGATTCCCGGCTGGCGCATGAATCCGTTGTTCAGTGAATAACAAGCCCTCCCGTTCAATTTTTTTCAAAAGGACAATAACGTCAGCTGCTATGAAACTTCCGGGCACTTGGTTAATGGTTCAAATCCCTTTCTGTGCTCTTCCGCCACCAGGACGTCTGAAATGTTCGGCTTTGCATCGGCATAATCCAGGCTGTCGTCTTGGATTATGAAATTTGGAACAAAGACCCTACGCTAAACAGAAACACTGCGCTCCTTCCCTGGTGGTCTAGTGGTTAGGATTCGGCGCTCTCACCGCCGCGGCCCGGGTTCGATTCCCGGTCAGGGAATGCTTTTTCATGCTCAGCACCTGTTTCATGTGCTCTGGCAATCTTGTTGGATTTGCCGCAGACTCCTGCTCCTCCACATTCACATCACTGTTGGCCTGGCCCTCTTCCCGTTGTTTACGCCAGACTTCTGCAAATCTTCTGGTACACTGGATAAGTAATTACTTGGAAAGTCATAACAAACACTCGATCTACAATAGTCAACCGTACCCCTCATTGATACAGTGAGCCCGCTCTACTCCACAGCCTGTATTTTCTTCTGCTACAAGTGTTAAGAACGGATGATACTCTGAATGTTATGTGTCTGTTTCAGCTCAGGCTGTTGCAGTTTGCTGTGATCTACAGTCTTCGAAAAAAGACAAACAGAGATCCGCATTGCTCTTAAAGGTTTGCTGTGGTTCAATTGACCGGGGAGAGTGCCTTCTGAAACTGTAGTCTAAGCACAATGGGACATGCCTTGACCTTCACTGCGACTGTCCCCAGATGCCTGTCCTAAGGGCTTTATCATTCCAGAAATGTGCAGAAAGAGTGGAAAGAAAAGAAGCAATCCGTGGAGCTTTTACCATCCGTATCAGAGCAAGTGAGTTACGGTGTGGTCTTTCTCCAGTTGGCTTGCTTGAGCATTAGTGTAAGTATAAGTAGCAGATTTTTTTGTGGCTGGGCTAAGAAAAAAGACACACTCCTTCGAGCCGGATTTGAACCAGCGACCTAAGGATGGCTACGATTACAACTACAGTCCTCCGCTCTACCAACTGAGCTATCGAAGGTGAGGCTGGTCCGTCAAGAAGCGACGCGCACTGGAGGTACATGCCTGGCACTCAAACGTTCCACAGGAGAAGCAAGCAAACGTTGCAAAATCACTATCCGGTCATAATGGACAATCAGACAGCTGACTGCATGCACAATCAGAAGGTTGGCTAAAGAACGGAAAGGATTGGGAAACATTTTTTTAAATCTTTATTTGAATTTCATGATGTATGGCTGCACACTTTACAATAGCTATCTAACCAATAGCTTAAGTATAGGCTGAATTAGGTTCTATTTCATACTCCCAGTGAAGATCCATAATATTTTTCAGATAACATGGGATTAATCTCCTTGAATCAATGCCAAGAGCATTGAAAACAGCAGGGTTTTGTGCCTTATGTCCCACTTGACAAACATGATCAGAAAAACAAGCGTCATCTGCAACTTGAAGATATACAGCGGGTCCAGTAGTCCTCCAAGATTCTGTCGCAAGTTAGTTTGGGGGCAGACAAAAGAGACAGCGGGGAGGCATTTTCCTCCAAGCATTCATATGCAATGTATTGTGGGATAGCTACTTGGCCAGAAGTAAGTACCTGTTGGTGAGGTCTATCACAATTTAGGGGCACTCCTTGAAACATTACTGTTATCTTAAACCGGGAGAGGAGTTGGTTTTAGAGGTAAAGCAGAGGTTAAACTTCAGATGTATTTTTTTGATATTTTTACAAATGTATGGTTCAATCACTATCGTAATCAAACATATTCAAAATCATAGCATGCACTGGATAAGGGACTGCTCAAATATGACATTTCAATTGGATACAATTGTTCCTGATTTGAGGGTGTATTTTATGATGAGAAAGGGTAGAATCAGCTACAAATCTATGAAGCTAGTTTTCTGAAAAGTGTGTTTTGCAAAAACAATTAATCAACCAGTCCTAGGTGTAAAAATACTTACTCAATCTCATCAAATAATACCTGCTTTTGTAGCTTCGTTTCTGTCCTTTAACATGAGATTAAAAAAGGACAAAAGAAACAATAAAAAATTTCTCAAACATGCATCCAAAGTATGTGTTTTGCCACAAATGATATCATAGCATTCGTCAGCTGTGTTCTGGAACAGGTTTCAAGCAAGTAACTTTATGATGGAACTATGGGTGCGGCAGCTTAAGTGCCAGTAGTGTAGGGGTATCATGCAAGATTCCCATTCTTGTGACCCGGGTTCGATTCCCGGCTGGCGCATGAATCCGTTGTTCAGTGAATAACAAGCCCTCCCGTTCAATTTTTTTCAAAAGGACAATAACGTCAGCTGCTATGAAACTTCCGGGCACTTGGTTAATGGTTCAAATCCCTTTCTGTGCTCTTCCGCCACCAGGACGTCTGAAATGTTCGGCTTTGCATCGGCATAATCCAGGCTGTCGTCTTGGATTATGAAATTTGGAACAAAGACCCTACGCTAAACAGAAACACTGCGCTCCTTCCCTGGTGGTCTAGTGGTTAGGATTCGGCGCTCTCACCGCCGCGGCCCGGGTTCGATTCCCGGTCAGGGAATGCTTTTTCATGCTCAGCACCTGTTTCATGTGCTCTGGCAATCTTGTTGGATTTGCCGCAGACTCCTGCTCCTCCACATTCACATCACTGTTGGCCTGGCCCTCTTCCCGTTGTTTACGCCAGACTTCTGCAAATCTTCTGGTACACTGGATAAGTAATTACTTGGAAAGTCATAACAAACACTCGATCTACAATAGTCAACCGTACCCCTCATTGATACAGTGAGCCCGCTCTACTCCACAGCCTGTATTTTCTTCTGCTACAAGTGTTAAGAACGGACGATACTCTGAATGTTATGTGTCTGTTTCAGCTCAGGCTGTTGCAGTTTGCTGTGATCTACAGTCTTCGAAAAAAGACAAACAGAGATCCGCATTGCTCTTAAAGGTTTGCTGTGGTTCAATTGACCGGGGAGAGTGCCTTCTGAAACTGTAGTCTAAGCACAATGGGACATGCCTTGACCTTCACTGCGACTGTCCCCAGATGCCTGTCCTAAGGGCTTTATCATTCCAGAAATGTGCAGAAAGAGTGGAAAGAAAAGAAGCAATCCGTGGAGCTTTTACCATCCGTATCAGAGCAAGTGAGTTACGGTGTGGTCTTTCTCCAGTTGGCTTGCTTGAGCATTAGTGTAAGTATAAGTAGCAGATTTTTTTGTGGCTGGGCTAAGAAAAAAGACACACTCCTTCGAGCCGGATTTGAACCAGCGACCTAAGGATGGCTACGATTACAACTACAGTCCTCCGCTCTACCAACTGAGCTATCGAAGGTGAGGCTGGTCCGTCAAGAAGCGACGCGCACTGGAGGTACATGCCTGGCACTCAAACTTTCCACAGGAGAAGCAAGCAAACGTTGCAAAATCACTATCCGGTCATAATGGACAATCAGACAGCTGACTGCATGCACAATCAGAAGGTTGGCTAAAGAACGGAAAGGATTGGGAAACATTTTTTTTAAATCTTTATTTGAATTTCATGATGTATGGCTGCACACTTTACAATAGCTATCTAACCAATAGCTTAAGTATAGGCTGAATTAGGTTCTATTTCATACTCCCAGTGAAGATCCATAATATTTTTCAGATAACATGGGATTAATCTCCTTGAATCAATGCCAAGAGCATTGAAAACAGCAGGGTTTTGTGCCTTATGTCCCACTTGACAAACATGATCAGAAAAACAAGCGTCATCTGCAACTTGAAGATATACAGCGGGTCCAGTAGTCCTCCAAGATTCTGTCGCAAGTTAGTTTGGGGGCAGACAAAAGAGACAGCGGGGAGGCATTTTCCTCCAAGCATTCATATGCAATGTATTGTGGGATAGCTACTTGGCCAGAAGTAAGTACCTGTTGGTGAGGTCTATCACAATTTAGGGGCACTCCTTGAAACATTACTGTTATCTTAAACCGGGAGAGGAGTTGGTTTTAGAGGTAAAGCAGAGGTTAAACTTCAGATGTATTTTTTTGATATTTTTACAAATGTATGGTTCAATCACTATCGTAATCAAACATATTCAAAATCATAGCATGCACTGGATAAGGGACTGCTCAAATATGACATTTCAATTGGATACAATTGTTCCTGATTTGAGGGTGTATTTTATGATGAGAAAGGGTAGAATCAGCTACAAATCTATGAAGCTAGTTTTCTGAAAAGTGTGTTTTGCAAAAACAATTAATCAACCAGTCCTAGGTGTAAAAATACTTACTCAATCTCATCAAATAATACCTGCTTTTGTAGCTTCGTTTCTGTCCTTTAACATGAGATTAAAAAAGGACAAAAGAAACAATAAAAAATTTCTCAAACATGCATCCAAAGTATGTGTTTTGCCACAAATGATATCATAGCATTCGTCAGCTGTGTTCTGGAACAGGTTTCAAGCAAGTAACTTTATGATGGAACTATGGGTGCTGCAGCTTAAGTGCCAGTAGTGTAGGGGTATCATGCAAGATTCCCATTCTTGTGACCCGGGTTCGATTCCCGGCTGGCGCATGAATCCGTTGTTCAGTGAATAACAAGCCCTCCCGTTCAATTTTTTTCAAAAGGACAATAACGTCAGCTGCTATGAAACTTCCGGGCACTTGGTTAATGGTTCAAATCCCTTTCTGTGCTCTTCCGCCACCAGGACGTCTGAAATGTTCGGCTTTGCATCGGCGTAATCCAGGCTGTCGTCTTGGATTATGAAATTTGGAACAAAGACCCTACGCTAAACAGAAACGCTGCGCTCCTTCCCTGGTGGTCTAGTGGTTAGGATTCGGCGCTCTCACCGCCGCGGCCCGGGTTCGATTCCCGGTCAGGGAATGCTTTTTCATGCTCAGCACCTGTTTCATGTGCTCTGGCAATCTTGTTGGATTTGCCGCAGACTCCTGCTCCTCCACATTCACATCACTGTTGGCCTGGCCCTCTTCCCGTTGTTTACGCCAGACTTCTGCAAATCTTCTGGTACACTGGATAAGTAATTACTTGGAAAGTCATAACAAACACTCGATCTACAATAGTCAACCGTACCCCTCATTGATACAGTGAGCCCGCTCTACTCCACAGCCTGTATTTTCTTCTGCTACACGTGTTAAGAACGGATGATACTCTGAATGTTATGTGTCTGTTTCAGCTCAGGCTGTTGCAGTTTGCTGTGATCTACAGTCTTCGAAAAAAGACAAACAGAGATCCGCATTGCTCTTAAAGGTTTGCTGTGGTTCAATTGACCGGGGAGAGTGCCTTCTGAAACTGTAGTCTAAGCACAATGGGACATGCCTTGACCTTCACTGCGACTGTCCCCAGATGCCTGTCCTAAGGGCTTTATCATTCCAGAAATGTGCAGAAAGAGTGGAAAGAAAATAAGCAATCCGTGGAGCTTTTACCATCCGTATCAGAGCAAGTGAGTTACGGTGTGGTCTTTCTCCAGTTGGCTTGCTTGAGCATTAGTGTAAGTATAAGTAGCAGATTTTTTTGTGGCTGGGCTAAGAAAAAAGACACACTCCTTCGAGCCGGATTTGAACCAGCGACCTAAGGATGGCTACGATTACAACTACAGTCCTCCGCTCTACCAACTGAGCTATCGAAGGTGAGGCTGGTCCGTCAAGAAGCGACGCGCACTGGAGGTACATGCCTGGCACTCAAACTTTCCACAGGAGAAGCAAGCAAACGTTGCAAAATCACTATCCGGTCATAATGGACAATCAGACAGCTGACTGCATGCACAATCAGAAGGTTGGCTAAAAAACGGAAAGGATTGGGAAACATTTTTTTAAATCTTTATTTGAATTTCATGATGTATGGCTGCACACTTTACAATAGCTATCTAACCAATAGCTTAAGTATAGGCTGAATTAGGTTCTATTTCATACTCCCAGTGAAGATCCATAATATTTTTCAGATAACATGGGATTAATCTCCTTGAATCAATGCCAAGAGCATTGAAAACAGCAGGGTTTTGTGCCTTATGTCCCACTTGACAAACATGATCAGAAAAACAAGCGTCATCTGCAACTTGAAGATATACAGCGGGTCCAGTAGTCCTCCAAGATTCTGTCGCAAGTTAGTTTGGGGGCAGACAAAAGAGACAGCGGGGAGGCATTTTCCTCCAAGCATTCATATGCAATGTATTGTGGGATAGCTACTTGGCCAGAAGTAAGTACCTGTTGGTGAGGTCTATCACAATTTAGGGGCACTCCTTGAAACATTACTGTTATCTTAAACCGGGAGAGGAGTTGGTTTTAGAGGTAAAGCAGAGGTTAAACTTCAGATGTATTTTTTTGATATTTTTACAAATGTATGGTTCAATCACTATCGTAATCAAACATATTCAAAATCATAGCATGCACTGGATTAGGGACTGCTCAAATATGACATTTCAATTGGATACAATTGTTCCTGATTTGAGGGTGTATTTTATGATGAGAAAGGGTAGAATCAGCTACAAATGTATGAAGCTAGTTTTCTGAAAAGTGTGTTTTGCAAAAACAATTAATCAACCAGTCCTAGGTGTAAAAATACTTACTCAATCTCATCAAATAATACCTGCTTTTGTAGCTTCGTTTCTGTCCTTTAACATGAGATTAAAAAATGACAAAAGAAACAATAAAAAATTTCTCAAACATGCATCCAAAGTATGTGTTTTGCCACAAATGATATCATAGCATTCGTCAGCTGTGTTCTGGAACAGGTTTCAAGCAAGTAACTTTATGATGGAACTATGGGTGCTGCAGCTTAAGTGCCAGTAGTGTAGGGGTATCATGTAAGATTCCCATTCTTGTGACCCGGGTTCGATTCCCGGCTGGCGCATGAATCCGTTGTTCAGTGAATAACAAGCCCTCCCGTTCAATTTTTTTCAAAAGGACAATAACGTCAGCTGCTATGAAACTTCCGGGCACTTGGTTAATGGTTCAAATCCCTTTCTGTGCTCTTCCGCCACCAGGACGTCTGAAATGTTCGGCTTTGCATCGGAAACGCTGCGCTCCTTCCCTGGTGGTCTAGTGGTTAGG
The DNA here is from genome assembly GCA_029718625.1 of Synaphobranchus kaupii. Lineage (NCBI taxonomy): Eukaryota > Metazoa > Chordata > Actinopteri > Anguilliformes > Synaphobranchidae > Synaphobranchus > Synaphobranchus kaupii. Next base: position 25,208,781 of record CM056384.1, read on the forward strand.
ATTCGGCGCTCTCACCGCCGCGGCCCGGGTTCGATTCCCGGTCAGGGAATGCTTTTTCATGCTCAGCACCTGTTTCATGTGCTCTGGCAATCTTGTTGGATTTGCCGCAGACTCCTGCTCCTCCACATTCACATCACTGTTGGCCTGGCCCTCTTCCCGTTGTTTACGCCAGACTTCTGCAAATCTTCTGGTACACTGGATAAGTAATTACTTGGAAAGTCATAACAAACACTCGATCTACAATAGTCAACCGTACCCCTCATTGATACAGTGAGCCCGCTCTACTCCACAGCCTGTATTTTCTTCTGCTACAAGTGTTAAGAACGGACGATACTCTGAATGTTATGTGTCTGTTTCAGCTCAGGCTGTTGCAGTTTGCTGTGATCCACAGTCTTCGAAAAGAGACAAACAGAGATCCGCATTGCTCTTAAAGGTTTGCTGTGGTTCAATTGACCGGGGAGAGTGCCTTCTGAAACTGTAGTCTAAGCACAATGGGACATGCCTTGACCTTCACTGCGACTGTCCCCAGATGCCTGTCCTAAGGGCTTTATCATTCCAGAAATGTGCAGAAAGAGTGGAAAGAAAATAACCAATCCGTGGAGCTTTTACCATCCGTATCAGAGCAAGTGAGTTACGGTGTGGTCTTTCTCCAGTTGGCTTGCTTGAGCATTAGTGTAAGGATAAGTAGCAGATTTTTTTGTGGCTGGGCTAAGAAAAAAGACACACTCCTTCGAGCCGGATTTGAACCAGCGACCTAAGGATGGCTACGATTACAACTACAGTCCTCCGCTCTACCAACTGAGCTATCGAAGGTGAGGCTGGTCCGTCAAGAAGCGACGCGCACTGGAGGTACATGCCTGGCACTCAAACTTTCCACAGGAGAAGCAAGCAAACGTTGCAAAATCACTATCCGGTCATAATGGACAATCAGACAGCTGACTGCATGCACAATCAGAAGGTTGGCTAAAGAACGGAAAGGATTGGGAAACATTTTTTTAAAATCTTTATTTGAATTTCATGATGTATGGCTGCACACTTTACAGTAGCTATCTAACCAATTGCTTAAGTATAGGCTGAATTAGGTTCTATTTCATACTCCCAGTGAAGATCCATAATATTTTTCAGATAACATGGGATTAATCTCCTTGAATCAATGCCAAGAGCATTGAAAACAGCAGGGTTTTGTGCCTTATGTCCCACTTGACAAACATGATCAGAAAAACAAGCGTCATCTGCAACTTGAAGATATACAGCGGGTCCAGTAGTCCTCCAAGATTCTGTCGCAAGTTAGTTTGGGGGCAGACAAAAGAGACAGCGGGGAGGCATTTTCCTCCAAGCATTCATATGCAATGTATTGTGGGATAGCTACTTGGCCAGAAGTAAGTACCTGTTGGTGAGGTCTATCACAATTTAGGGGCACTCCTTGAAACATTACTGTTATCTTAAACCGGGAGAGGAGTTGGTTTTAGAGGTAAAGCAGAGGTTAAACTTCAGATGTATTTTTTTGATATTTTTACAAATGTATGGTTCAATCACTATCGTAATCAAACATATTCAAAATCATAGCATGCACTGGATAAGGGACTGCTCAAATATGACATTTCAATTGGATACAATTGTTCCTGATTTGAGGGTGTATTTTATGATGAGAAAGGGTAGAATCAGCTACAAATCTATGAAGCTAGTTTTCTGAAAAGTGTGTTTTGCAAAAACAATTAATCAACCAGTCCTAGGTGTAAAAATACTTACTCAATCTCATCAAATAATACCTGCTTTTGTAGCTTCGTTTCTGTCCTTTAACATGAGATTAAAAAAGGACAAAAGAAACAATAAAAAATTTCTCAAACATGCATCCAAAGTATGTGTTTTGCCACAAATTATATCATAGCATTCGTCAGCTGTGTTCTGGAACAGGTTTCAAGCAAGTAACTTTATGATGGAACTATGGGTGCTGCAGCTTAAGTGCCAGTAGTGTAGGGGTATCATGCAAGATTCCCATTCTTGTGACCCGGGTTCGATTCCCGGCTGGCGCATGAATCCGTTGTTCAGTGAATAACAAGCCCTCCCGTTCAATTTTTTTCAAAAGGACAATAACGTCAGCTGCTATGAAACTTCCGGGCACTTGGTTAATGGTTCAAATCCCTTTCTGTGCTCTTCAGCCACCAGGACGTCTGAAATGTTCGGCTTTGCATCGGCATAATCCAGGCTGTCGTCTTGGATTATGAAATTTGGAACAAAGACCCTACGCTAAACAGAAACGCTGCGCTCCTTCCCTGGTGGTCTAGTGGTTAGGATTCGGCGCTCTCACCGCCGCGGCCCGGGTTCGATTCCCGGTCAGGGAATGCTTTTTCATGCTCAGCACCTGTTTCATGTGCTCTGGCAATCTTGTTGGATTTGCCGCAGACTCCTGCTCCTCCACATTCACATCACTGTTGGCCTGGCCCTCTTCCCGTTGTTTACGCCAGACTTCTGCAAATCTTCTGGTACACTGGATAAGTAATTACTTGGAAAGTCATAACAAACACTCGATCTACAATAGTCAACCGTACCCCTCATTGATACAGTGAGCCCGCTCTACTCCACAGCCTGTATTTTCTTCTGCTACAAGTGTTAAGAACGGATGATACTCTGAATGTTATGTGTCTGTTTCAGCTCAGGCTGTTGCAGTTTGCTGTGATCCACAGTCTTCGAAAAGAGACAAACAGAGATCCGCATTGCTCTTAAAGGTTTGCTGTGGTTCAATTGACCGGGGAGAGTGGCTTCTGAAACTGTAGTCTAAGCACAATGGGACATGCCTTGACCTTCACTGCGACTGTCCCCAGATGCCTGTCCTAAGGGCTTTATCATTCCAGAAATGTGCAGAAAGAGTGGAAAGAAAAGAAGCAATCCGTGGAGCTTTTACCATCCGTATCAGAGCAAGTGAGTTACGGTGTGGTCTTTCTCCAGTTGGCTTGCTTGAGCATTAGTGTAAGTATAAGTAGCAGATTTTTTTGTGGCTGGGCTAAGAAAAAAGACACACTCCTTCGAGCCGGATTTGAACCAGCGACCTAAGGATGGCTACGATTACAACTACAGTCCTCCGCTCTACCAACTGAGCTATCGAAGGTGAGGCTGGCCCGTCAAGAAGCGACGCGCACTGGAGGTACATGCCTGGCACTCAAACTTTCCACAGGAGAAGCAAGCAAACGTTGCAAAATCACTATCCGGTCATAATGGACAATCAGACAGCTGACTGCATGCACAATCAGAAGGTTGGCTAAAGAACGGAAAGGATTGGGAAACATTTTTTTTAAATCTTTATTTGAATTTCATGATGTATGGCTGCACACTTTACAATAGCTATCTAACCAATAGCTTAAGTATAGGCTGAATTAGGTTCTATTTCATACTCCCAGTGAAGATCCATAATATTTTTCAGATAACATGGGATTAATCTCCTTGAATCAATGCCAAGAGCATTGAAAACAGCAGGGTTTTGTGCCTTATGTCCCACTTGACAAACATGATCAGAAAAACAAGCGTCATCTGCAACTTGAAGATATACAGCGGGTCCAGTAGTCCTCCAAGATTCTGTCGCAAGTTAGTTTGGGGGCAGACAAAAGAGACAGCGGGGAGGCATTTTCCTCCAAGCATTCATATGCAATGTATTGTGGGATAGCTACTTGGCCAGAAGTAAGTACCTGTTGGTGAGGTCTATCACAATTTAGGGGCACTCCTTGAAACATTACTGTTATCTTAAACCGGGAGAGGAGTTGGTTTTAGAGGTAAAGCAGAGGTTAAACTTCAGATGTATTTTTTTGATATTTTTACAAATGTATGGTTCAATCACTATCGTAATCAAACATATTCAAAATCATAGCATGCACTGGATAAGGGACTGCTCAAATATGACATTTCAATTGGATACAATTGTTCCTGATTTGAGGGTGTATTTTATGATGAGAAAGGGTAGAATCAGCTACAAATCTATGAAGCTAGTTTTCTGAAAAGTGTGTTTTGCAAAAACAATTAATCAACCAGTCCTAGGTGTAAAAATACTTACTCAATCTCATCAAATAATACCTGCTTTTGTAGCTTCGTTTCTGTCCTTTAACATGAGATTAAAAAAGGACAAAAGAAACAATAAAAAATTTCTCAAACATGCATCCAAAGTATGTGTTTTGCCACAAATTATATCATAGCATTCGTCAGCTGTGTTCTGGAACAGGTTTCAAGCAAGTAACTTTATGATGGAACTATGGGTGCTGCAGCTTAAGTGCCAGTAGTGTAGGGGTATCATGCAAGATTCCCATTCTTGTGACCCGGGTTCGATTCCCGGCTGGCGCATGAATCCGTTGTTCAGTGAATAACAAGCCCTCCCGTTCAATTTTTTTCAAAAGGACAATAACGTCAGCTGCTATGAAACTTCCGGGCACTTGGTTAATGGTTCAAATCCCTTTCTGTGCTCTTCAGCCACCAGGACGTCTGAAATGTTCGGCTTTGCATCGGCATAATCCAGGCTGTCGTCTTGGATTATGAAATTTGGAACAAAGACCCTACGCTAAACAGAAACGCTGCGCTCCTTCCCTGGTGGTCTAGTGGTTAGGATTCGGCGCTCTCACCGCCGCGGCCCGGGTTCGATTCCCGGTCAGGGAATGCTTTTTCATGCTCAGCACCTGTTTCATGTGCTCTGGCAATCTTGTTGGATTTGCCGCAGACTCCTGCTCCTCCACATTCACATCACTGTTGGCCTGGCCCTCTTCCCGTTGTTTACGCCAGACTTCTGCAAATCTTCTGGTACACTGGATAAGTAATTACTTGGAAAGTCATAACAAACACTCGATCTACAATAGTCAACCGTACCCCTCATTGATACAGTGAGCCCGCTCTACTCCACAGCCTGTATTTTCTTCTGCTACAAGTGTTAAGAACGGATGATACTCTGAATGTTATGTGTCTGTTTCAGCTCAGGCTGTTGCAGTTTGCTGTGATCCACAGTCTTCGAAAAGAGACAAACAGAGATCCGCATTGCTCTTAAAGGTTTGCTGTGGTTCAATTGACCGGGGAGAGTGCCTTCTGAAACTGTAGTCTAAGCACAATGGGACATGCCTTGACCTTCACTGCGACTGTCCCCAGATGCCTGTCCTAAGGGCTTTATCATTCCAGAAATGTGCAGAAAGAGTGGAAAGAAAAGAAGCAATCCGTGGAGCTTTTACCATCCGTATCAGAGCAAGTGAGTTACGGTGTGGTCTTTCTCCAGTTGGCTTGCTTGAGCATTAGTGTAAGTATAAGTAGCAGATTTTTTTGTGGCTGGGCTAAGAAAAAAGACACACTCCTTCGAGCCGGATTTGAACCAGCGACCTAAGGATGGCTACGATTACAACTACAGTCCTCCGCTCTACCAACTGAGCTATCGAAGGTGAGGCTGGCCCGTCAAGAAGCGACGCGCACTGGAGGTACATGCCTGGCACTCAAACTTTCCACAGGAGAAGCAAGCAAACGTTGCAAAATCACTATCCGGTCATAATGGACAATCAGACAGCTGACTGCATGCACAATCAGAAGGTTGGCTAAAGAACGGAAAGGATTGGGAAACATTTTTTTTAAATCTTTATTTGAATTTCATGATGTATGGCTGCACACTTTACAATAGCTATCTAACCAATAGCTTAAGTATAGGCTGAATTAGGTTCTATTTCATACTCCCAGTGAAGATCCATAATATTTTTCAGATAACATGGGATTAATCTCCTTGAATCAATGCCAAGAGCATTGAAAACAGCAGGGTTTTGTGCCTTATGTCCCACTTGACAAACATGATCAGAAAAACAAGCGTCATCTGCAACTTGAAGATATACAGCGGGTCCAGTAGTCCTCCAAGATTCTGTCGCAAGTTAGTTTGGGGGCAGACAAAAGAGACAGCGGGGAGGCATTTTCCTCCAAGCATTCATATGCAATGTATTGTGGGATAGCTACTTGGCCAGAAGTAAGTACCTGTTGGTGAGGTCTATCACAATTTAGGGGCACTCCTTGAAACATTACTGTTATCTTAAACCGGGAGAGGAGTTGGTTTTAGAGGTAAAGCAGAGGTTAAACTTCAGATGTATTTTTTTGATATTTTTACAAATGTATGGTTCAATCACTATCGTAATCAAACATATTCAAAATCATAGCATGCACTGGATAAGGGACTGCTCAAATATGACATTTCAATTGGATACAATTGTTCCTGATTTGAGGGTGTATTTTATGATGAGAAAGGCTAGAATCAGCTACAAATCTATGAAGCTAGTTTTCTGAAAAGTGTGTTTTGCAAAAACAATTAATCAATCAGTCCTAGGTGTAAAAATACTTACTCAATCTCATCAAATAATACCTGCTTTTGTAGCTTCGTTTCTGTCCTTTAACATGAGATTAAAAAAGGACAAAAGAAACAATAAAAAATTTCTCAAACATGCATCCAAAGTATGTGTTTTGCCACAAATTATATCATAGCATTCGTCAGCTGTGTTCTGGAACAGGTTTCAAGCAAGTAACTTTATGATGGAACTATGGGTGCTGCAGCTTAAGTGCCAGTAGTGTAGGGGTATCATGCAAGATTCCCATTCTTGTGACCCGGGTTCGATTCCCGGCTGGCGCATGAATCCGTTGTTCAGTGAATAACAAGCCCTCCCGTTCAATTTTTTTCAAAAGGACAATAACGTCAGCTGCTATGAAACTTCCGGGCACTTGGTTAATGGTTCAAATCCCTTTCTGTGCTCTTCAGCCACCAGGACGTCTGAAATGTTCGGCTTTGCATCGGCATAATCCAGGCTGTCGTCTTGGATTATGAAATTTGGAACAAAGACCCTACGCTAAACAGAAACGCTGCGCTCCTTCCCTGGTGGTCTAGTGGTTAGGATTCGGCGCTCTCACCGCCGCGGCCCGGGTTCGATTCCCGGTCAGGGAATGCTTTTTCATGCTCAGCACCTGTTTCATGTGCTCTGGCAATCTTGTTGGATTTGCCGCAGACTCCTGCTCCTCCACATTCACATCACTGTTGGCCTGGCCCTCTTCCCGTTGTTTACGCCAGACTTCTGCAAATCTTCTGGTACACTGGATAAGTAATTACTTGGAAAGTCATAACAAACACTCGATCTACAATAGTCAACCGTACCCCTCATTGATACAGTGAGCCCGCTCTACTCCACAGCCTGTATTTTCTTCTGCTACAAGTGTTAAGAACGGATGATACTCTGAATGTTATGTGTCTGTTTCAGCTCAGGCTGTTGCAGTTTGCTGTGATCCACAGTCTTCGAAAAGAGACAAACAGAGATCCGCATTGCTCTTAAAGGTTTGCTGTGGTTCAATTGACCGGGGAGAGTGCCTTCTGAAACTGTAGTCTAAGCACAATGGGACATGCCTTGGCCTTCACTGCGACTGTCCCCAGATGCCTGTCCTAAGGGCTTTATCATTCCAGAAATGTGCAGAAAGAGTGGAAAGAAAAGAACCAATCCGTGGAGCTTTTACCATCCGTATCAGAGCAAGTGAGTTACGGTGTGGTCTTTCTCCAGTTGGCTTGCTTGAGCATTAGTGTAAGGATAAGTAGCAGATTTTTTTGTGGCTGGGCTAAGAAAAAAGACACACTCCTTCGAGCCGGATTTGAACCAGCGACCTAAGGATGGCTACGATTACAACTACAGTCCTCCGCTCTACCAACTGAGCTATCGAAGGTGAGGCTGGTCCGTCAAGAAGCGACGCGCACTGGAGGTACATGCCTGGCACTCAAACTTTCCACAGGAGAAGCAAGCAAACGTTGCAAAATCACTATCCGGTCATAATGGACAATCAGACAGCTGACTGCATGCACAATCAGAAGGTTGGCTAAAGAACGGAAAGGATTGGGAAACATTTTTTTAAAATCTTTATTTGAATTTCATGATGTATGGCTGCACACTTTACAGTAGCTATCTAACCAATTGCTTAAGTATAGGCTGAATTAGGTTCTATTTCATACTCCCAGTGAAGATCCATAATATTTTTCAGATAACATGGGATTAATCTCCTTGAATCAATGCCAAGAGCATTGAAAACAGCAGGGTTTTGTGCCTTATGTCCCACTTGACAAACATGATCAGAAAAACAAGCGTCATCTGCAACTTGAAGATATACAGCGGGTCCAGTAGTCCTCCAAGATTCTGTCGCAAGTTAGTTTGGGGGCAGACAAAAGAGACAGCGGGGAGGCATTTTCCTCCAAGCATTCATATGCAATGTATTGTGGGATAGCTACTTGGCCAGAAGTAAGTACCTGTTGGTGAGGTCTATCACAATTTAGGGGCACTCCTTGAAACATTACTGTTATCTTAAACCGGGAGAGGAGTTGGTTTTAGAGGTAAAGCAGAGGTTAAACTTCAGATGTATTTTTTTGATATTTTTACAAATGTATGGTTCAATCACTATCGTAATCAAACATATTCAAAATCATAGCATGCACTGGATAAGGGACTGCTCAAATATGACATTTCAATTGGATACAATTGTTCCTGATTTGAGGGTGTATTTTATGATGAGAAAGGGTAGAATCAGCTACAAATCTATGAAGCTAGTTTTCTGAAAAGTGTGTTTTGCAAAAACAATTAATCAACCAGTCCTAGGTGTAAAAATACTTACTCAATCTCATCAAATAATACCTGCTTTTGTAGCTTCGTTTCTGTCCTTTAACATGAGATTAAAAAAGGACAAAAGAAACAATAACAAATTTCTCAAACATGCATCCAAAGTATGTGTTTTGCCACAAATTATATCATAGCATTCGTCAGCTGTGTTCTGGAACAGGTTTCAAGCAAGTAACTTTATGATGGAACTATGGGTGCTGCAGCTTAAGTGCCAGTAGTGTAGGGGTATCATGCAAGATTCCCATTCTTGTGACCCGGGTTCGATTCCCGGCTGGCGCATGAATCCGTTGTTCAGTGAATAACAAGCCCTCCCGTTCAATTTTTTTCAAAAGGACAATAACGTCAGCTGCTATGAAACTTCCGGGCACTTGGTTAATGGTTCAAATCCCTTTCTGTGCTCTTCAGCCACCAGGACGTCTGAAATGTTCGGCTTTGCATCGGCATAATCCAGGCTGTCGTCTTGGATTATGAAATTTGAAACAAAGACCCTACGCTAAACAGAAACGCTGCGCTCCTTCCCTGGTGGTCTAGTGGTTAGGATTCGGCGCTCTCACCGCCGCGGCCCGGGTTCGATTCCCGGTCAGGGAATGCTTTTTCATGCTCAGCACCTGTTTCATGTGCTCTGGCAATCTTGTTGGATTTGCCGCAGACTCCTGCTCCTCCACATTCACATCACTGTTGGCCTGGCCCTCTTCCCGTTGTTTACGCCAGACTTCTGCAAATCTTCTGGTACACTGGATAAGTAATTACTTGGAAAGTCATAACAAACACTCGATCTACAATAGTCAACCGTACCCCTCATTGATACAGTGAGCCCGCTCTACTCCACAGCCTGTATTTTCTTCTGCCACAAGTGTTAAGAACGGATGATACTCTGAATGTTATGTGTCTGTTTCAGCTCAGGCTGTTGCAGTTTGCTGTGATCCACAGTCTTCGAAAAGAGACAAACAGAGATCCGCATTGCTCTTAAAGGTTTGCTGTGGTTCAATTGACCGGGGAGAGTGCCTTCTGAAACTGTAGTCTAAGCACAATGGGACATGCCTTGACCTTCACTGCGACTGTCCCCAGATGCCTGTCCTAAGGGCTTTATCATTCCAGAAATGTGCAGAAAGAGTGGAAAGAAAAGAAGCAATCCGTGGAGCTTTTACCATCCGTATCAGAGCAAGTGAGTTACGGTGTGGTCTTTCTCCAGTTGGCTTGCTTGAGCATTAGTGTAAGTATAAGTAGCAGATTTTTTTGTGGCTGGGCTAAGAAAAAAGACACACTCATTCGAGCCGGATTTGAACCAGCGACCTAAGGATGGCTACGATTACAACTACAGTCCTCCGCTCTACCAACTGAGCTATCGAAGGTGAGGTTGGTCCGTCAAGAAGCGACGCGCACTGGAGGTACATGCCTGGCACTCAAACTTTCCACAGGAGAAGCAAGCAAACGTTGCAAAATCACTATCCGGTCATAATGGACAATCAGACAGCTGACTGCATGCACAATCAGAAGGTTGGCTAAAGAACGGAAAGGATTGGGAAACATTTTTTTTAAATCTTTATTTGAATTTCATGATGTATGGCTGCACACTTTACAATAGCTATCTAACCAATAGCTTAAGTATAGGCTGAATTAGGTTCTATTTCATACTCCCAGTGAAGATCCATAATATTTTTCAGATAACATGGGATTAATCTCCTTGAATCAATGCCAAGAGCATTGAAAACAGCAGGGTTTTGTGCCTTATGTCCCACTTGACAAACATGATCAGAAAAACAAGCGTCATCTGCAACTTGAAGATATACAGCGGGTCCAGTAGTCCTCCAAGATTATGTCGCAAGTTAGTTTGGGGGCAGACAAAAGAGACAGCGGGGAGGCATTTTCCTCCAAGCATTCATATGCAATGTATTGTGGGATAGCTACTTGGCCAGAAGTAAGTACCTGTTGGTGAGGTCTATCACAATTTAGGGGCACTCCTTGAAACATTACTGTTATCTTAAACCGGGAGAGGAGTTGGTTTTAGAGGTAAAGCAGAGGTTAAACTTCAGATGTATTTTTTTGATATTTTTACAAATGTATGGTTCAATCACTATCGTAATCAAACATATTCAAAATCATAGCATGCACTGGATAAGGGACTGCTCAAATATGACATTTCAATTGGATACAATTGTTCCTGATTTGAGGGTGTATTTTATGATGAGAAAGGGTAGAATCAGCTACAAATCTATGAAGCTAGTTTTCTGAAAAGTGTGTTTTGCAAAAACAATTAATCAACCAGTCCTAGGTGTAAAAATACTTACTCAATCTCATCAAATAATACCTGCTTTTGTAGCTTCGTTTCTGTCCTTTAACATGAGATTAAAAAAGGACAAAAGAAACAATAAAAAATTTCTCAAACATGCATCCAAAGTATGTGTTTTGCCACAAATGATATCATAGCATTCGTCAGCTGTGTTCTGGAACAGGTTTCAAGCAAGTAACTTTATGATGGAACTATGGGTGTCGCGGCTTAAGTGCCAGTAGTGTAGGGGTATCATGCAAGATTCCCATTCTTGTGACCCGGCTGGCGCATGAATCCTTTGTTCAGTGAATAACAAGCCCTCCCGTTCAATTTTTTTCAAAAGGACAATAACGTCAGCTGCTATGAAACTTCCGGGCACTTGGTTAATGGTTCAAATCCCTTTCTGTGCTCTTCCGCCACCAGGACGTCTGAAATGTTCGGCTTTGCATCGGCATAATCCAGGCTGTCGTCTTGGATTATGAAATTTGGAACAAAGACCCTACGCTAAACAGAAACGCTGCGCTCCTTCCCTGGTGGTCTAGTGGTTAGGATTCGGCGCTCTCACCGCCGCGGCCCGGGTTCGATTCCCGGTCAGGGAATGCTTTTTCATGCTCAGCACCTGTTTCATGTGCTCTGGCAATCTTGTTGGATTTGCCGCAGACTCCTGCTCCTCCACATTCACATCACTGTTGGCCTGGCCCTCTTCCCGTTGTTTACGCCAGACTTCTGCAAATCTTCTGGTACACTGGATAAGTAATTACTTGGAAAGTCATAACAAACACTCGATCTACAATAGTCAACCGTACCCCTCATTGATACAGTGAGCCCGCTCTACTCCACAGCCTGTATTTTCTTCTGCTACAAGTGTTAAGAACGGATGATACTCTGAATGTTATGTGTCTGTTTCAGCTCAGGCTGTTGCAGTTTGCTGTGATCTACAGTCTTCGAAAAGAGACAAACAGAGATCCGCATTGCTCTTAAAGGTTTGCTGCGGTTCAATTGACCGGGGAGAGTGCCTTCTGAAACTGTAGTCTAAGCACAATGGGACATGCCTTGACCTTCACTGCGACTGTCCCCAGATGCCTGTCCTAAGGGCTTTATCATTCCAGAAATGTGCAGAAAGAGTGGAAAGAAAAGAAGCAATCCGTGGAGCTTTTACCATCCGTATCAGAGCAAGTGAGTTACGGTGTGGTCTTTCTCCAGTTGGCTTGCTTGAGCATTAGTGTAAGTATAAGTAGCAGATTTTTTTGTGGCTGGGCTAAGAAAAAAGACACACTCCTTCGAGCCGGATTTGAACCAGCGACCTAAGGATGGCTACGATTACAACTACAGTCCTCCGCTCTACCAACTGAGCTATCGAAGGTGAGGCTGGTCCGTCAAGATGCGACACGCACTGGAGGTACATGCCTGGCACTCAAACTTTCCACAGGAGAAGCAAGCAAACGTTGCAAAATCACTATCCGGTCATAATGGACAATCAGACAGCTGACTGCATGCACAATCAGAAGGTTGGCTAAAGAAGGGAAAGGATTGGGAAACATTTTTTTTAAATCTTTATTTGAATTTCATGATGTATGGCTGCACACTTTACAGTAGCTATCTAACCAATAGCTTAAGTATAGGCTGAATTAGGTTCTATTTCATACTCCCAGTGAAGATCCATAATATTTTTCAGATAACATGGGATCAATCTCCTTGAATCAATGCCAAGAGCATTGAAAACAGCAGGGTTTTGTGCCTTATGTCCCACTTGACAAACATGATCAGAAAAACAAGCGTCATCTGCAACTTGAAGATATACAGCGGGTCCAGTAGTCCTCCAAGATTATGTCGCAAGTTAGTTTGGGGGCAGACAAAAGAGACAGCGGGGAGGCATTTTCCTCCAAGCATTCATATGCAATGTATTGTGGGATAGCTACTTGGCCAGAAGTAAGTACCTGTTGGTGAGGTCCATAGGCGGCGAATGTATAAGGCTTGGAGAGGCTTAGCCTCCCCAAATGCCTAATAAATTAATTAAATACATTAAAATTGGCCGAGTATTCATTGACGAACGGACTTTTGGGTCTGGCCGATAGAGACAACAAGCACAGCAAACAGCTGTTACAATGTAACAAATGTATCATTTTGATCCAACCGTAGCACGTGCCACCAGCCCCCTGCGGTGACGTGCCGTCTAGATCTCTGAAATACAATAAAATGTAATCTTGTCTATACATGAGTGTGTATGTGATTTGCTACTTTTCGCCAATGCATAGGCTAGCCTACAAATTGCACATCTAGCAATAACGAAACTGAAATAGGCTAAGGCGTATCTACCAATCGGTCTGCACAAATCAATGCATGGCTATAATAAACAAACGTGTAATGCAAGATGCATGATTTCTGCAGAATGAGTGTCTTGCACGACCGCGTTGTTTAGCCTACTAGGCTACAGTATAGGCAGTGGCGGCTCCTGAGCTGAAAATTGGGGTAGCGGAAAACTTCCCTTTAAACTGATTATTGGTCTTAATAATTTTTTATTTAAGTTTCCTTGATTAACAATAGGCTACATCAGCGTTTAATTCACCAATTGCTCAATGCCATCAAATGTAGCCGGTTCTCCTAAATTAGGCTATTAGGCAAGTAATAAAATTATTTTAACTTGCGTCGCAAAATTGTGCACATTTTAATCAACATTATAATTGTGGATACATGTGCTCTTCGTTCTCCGCACTCTTAATTCCGAAAATATTAATGGAAATTAAACGATCTTAAAGCTCAGCTTTTGTTAGATAATTTTTTTTATTTAGCACAACCTGCACTGAGTATAGGTTACACATAGCTCACAGTGTCTGGAGTTATTTCATTAATATTAGGAAGTTTTTCTCGGTCGCGAACAAAACGGAAAATTATGTTTCACCGGAGAAGACCGGGGAAGTGGCCGGGGGCAGTTTTGCAATCGCCAGAGATTGTGTCCGAGAAGAACGAGGGGAGAGTTTTAAACCTGCCGCCGCCGTTACCCACATGCTACACGGAGACTGTGTCCGAGGACGAGGGGAGACCGCCGCCGCCTGCATGCACACCCTCAACGGACTGCACCGCTGCTAAAGTCCCCTCCGACCTGGGAAGGTTGTTGGTATTATTAATTAATGCTCAGGTTGGCTGCCATGCCACTTTGCCCTGTACCTCGGAAACTAATGGGTGCATTATACAGCCAGCAGTTGGATGCGCGTTGTGTGTGTGTGTGTGTGTGTGTGTGCGCGCGCGCGTGTGTGCGTTGGGAAGGGGGAGGGGGTTGTGGGTGTGTTTGGCAGTGCAGTCAAACGATCGTTCCTGTTTTTTTTGCTTAGACTACGAGCAGGCCTAGCTACTACTAGCGACAATGATCTTGTGATCTGTGTGTTTTATGGCTGATTGTCAGTTTTGAGTTGGTGTAACTAGGCTACTTTTGATTGATCATTCACTGGTGTGGTTGGTCTAAAATGGAATGTTGCATATCATAAGTAGACCGTTCCCACTCAGCTTTTGATGGCAGTTGTTCAGTCGCAGTCTGTCCGTAATCTGTGATGTGTGTGTGTTGATGTAATGGACTACTCTCAGTGTGTAAATCAATGGAATAACTGAATCATTGTAAATTCCAATGTTTAACATAATCTGTTTATTAACTAAAGTACTTTAGATCGCCTTATAGGTTGCTATTATATTTGTGCATATTTGATCGTTTCTATATGCCCTAATTTATACCAGTTTCAAGGCAGAAAACCCACTACACTTCCGCTACGCTCCTACGCCTCTCAATAGAGGGAAAGTGATACATTTCGGATACAAATGTAGCAGCGCCACGTCCACGCTCGCATTCCAAAACTGCAACATTGTATCGCTCTCCCAATTCAAGCGCAAAATTACCACTGAAACTCTCCTTGCAAGCGACTCACTGTCATGCTAAATCATAGTTTTCTGAGCACTTTTTCCAGCACATACCTACAGCGTCAGCATGAAGTGCTGTAATTTTATGACACATGAAACCGCGATAAAAAAAAATTTTTTAATCCCGTCTCACTGGCCCCCCTCTCACGCAGTTTCCCTTTAAAAAGTAATTAGAATTCACTTATTTCAAAGCTGTTCTGTAAAAAAAATCGCTGAAACGGAAGGAGGAGCACAGCCCCCCCCCCCCCCCCCCATAACGTCCTAGCCTTCCCTAACGAAAAAATCACCCGCCGCCTATGGTGAGGTCTATCACAATTTAGGGGCACTCCTTGAAACATTACTGTTATCTTAAACCGGGAGAGGAGTTGGTTTTAGAGGTAAAGCAGAGGTTAAACTTCAGATGTATTTTTTTGATATTTTTACAAATGTATGGTTCAATCACTATCGTAATCAAACATATTCAAAATCATAGCATGCACTGGATAAGGGACTGCTCAAATATGACATTTCAATTGGATACAATTGTTCCTGATTTGAGGGTGTATTTTATGATGAGAAAGGGTAGAATCAGCTACAAATCTATGAAGCTAGTTTTCTGAAAAGTGTGTTTTGCAAAAACAATTAATCAACCAGTCCTAGGTGTAAAAATACTTACTCAATCTCATCAAATAATACCTGCTTTTGTAGCTTCGTTTCTGTCCTTTAACATGAGATTAAAAAAGGACAAAAGAAACAATAAAAAATTTCTCAAACATGCATCCAAAGTATGTGTTTTGCCACAAATGATATCATAGCATTCGTCAGCTGTGTTCTGGAACAGGTTTCAAGCAAGTAACTTTATGATGGAACTATGGGTGCTGCAGCTTAAGTGCCAGTAGTGTAGGGGTATCATGCAAGATTCCCATTTTTGTGACCCGGGTTCGATTCCCGGCTGGCGCATGAATCCGTTGTTCAGTGAATAACAAGCCCTCCCGTTCAATTTTTTTCAAAAGGACAATAACGTCAGCTGCTATGAAACTTCCGGGCACTTGGTTAATGGTTCAAATCCCTTTCTGTGCTCTTCCGCCACCAGGACGTCTGAAATGTTCGGCTTTGCATCGTCATAATCCAGGCTGTCGTCTTGGATTATGAAATTTGGAACAAAGACCCTACGCTAAACAGAAACGCTGCGCTCCTTCCCTGGTGGTCTAGTGGTTAGGATTCGGCGCTCTCACCGCCGCGGCCTGGGTTCGATTCCCGGTCAGGGAATGCTTTTTCATGCTCAGCACCTGTTTCATGTGCTCTGGCAATCTTGTTGGATTTGCCGCAGACTCCTGCTCCTCCACATTCACATCACTGTTGGCCTGGCCCTCTTCCCGTTGTTTACGCCAGACTTCTGCAAATCTTCTGGTACACTGGATAAGTAATTACTTGGAAAGTCATAACAAACACTCGATCTACAACAGTCAACCGTACCCCTCATTGATACAGTGAGCCCGCTCTACTCCACAGCCTGTATTTTCTTCTGCTACAAGTGTTAAGAACGGATGATACTCTGAATGTTATGTGTCTGTTTCAGCTCAGGCTGGTGCAGTTTGCTGTGATCTACAGTCTTCGAAAAGAGACAAACAGAGATCCGCATTGCTCTTAAAGGTTTGCTGCGGTTCAATTGACCGGGGAGAGTGCCTTCTGAAACTGTAGTCTAAGCACAATGGGACATGCCTTGACCTTCACTGCGACTGTCCCCAGATGCCTGTCCTAAGGGCTTTATCATTCCAGAAATGTGCAGAAAGAGTGGAAAGAAAAGAAGCAATCCGTGGAGCTTTTACCATCCGTATCAGAGCAAGTGAGTTACGGTGTGGTCTTTCTCCAGTTGGCTTGCTTGAGCATTAGTGTAAGTATAAGTAGCAGATTTTTTTGTGGCTGGGCTAAGAAAAAAGACACACTCCTTCGAGCCGGATTTGAACCAGCGACCTAAGGATGGCTACGATTACAACTACAGTCCTCCGCTCTACCAACTGAGCTATCGAAGGTGAGGCTGGTCCGTCAAGATGCGACGCGCACTGGAGGTACATGCCTGGCACTCAAACTTTCCACAGGAGAAGCAAGCAAACGTTGCAAAATCACTATCCGGTCATAATGGACAATCAGACAGCTGACTGCATGCACAATCAGAAGGTTGGCTAAAGAACGGAAAGGATTGGGAAACATTTTTTTAAATCTTTATTTGAATTTCATGATGTATGGCTGCACACTTTACAATAGCTATCTAACCAATAGCTTAAGTATAGGCTGAATTAGGTTCTATTTCATACTCCCAGTGAAGATCCATAATATTTTTCAGATAACATGGGATTAATCTCCTTGAATCAATGCCAAGAGCATTGAAAACAGCAGGGTTTTGTGCCTTATGTCCCACTTGACAAACATGATCAGAAAAACAAGCGTCATCTGCAACTTGAAGATATACAGCGGGTCCAGTAGTCCTCCAAGATTCTGTTGCAAGTTAGTTTGGGGGCAGACAAAAGAGACAGCGGGGAGGCATTTTCCTCCAAGCATTAATATGCAATGTATTGTGGGATAGCTACTTGGCCAGAAGTAAGTACCTGTTGGTGAGGTCTATCACAATTTAGGGGCACTCCTTGAAACATTACTGTTATCTTAAACCGGGAGAGGAGTTGGTTTTAGAGGTAAAGCAGAGGTTAAACTTCAGATGTATTTTTTTGATATTTTTACAAATGTATGGTTCAATCACTATCGTAATCAAACATATTCAAAATCATAGCATGCACTGGATAAGGGACTGCTCAAATATGACATTTCAATTGGATACAATTGTTCCTGATTTGAGGGTGTATTTTATGATGAGAAAGGGTAGAATCAGCTACAAATCTATGAAGCTAGTTTTCTGAAAAGTGTGTTTTGCAAAAACAATTAATCAACCAGTCCTAGGTGTAAAAATACTTACTCAATCTCATCAAATAATACCTGCTTTTGTAGCTTCGTTTCTGTCCTTTAACATGAGATTAAAAAAGGACAAAAGAAACAATAAAACATTTCTCAAACATGCATCCAAAGTATGTGTTTTGCCACAAATGATATCATAGCATTCGTCAGCTGTGTTCTGGAACAGGTTTCAAGCAAATAACTTTATGATGGAACTATGGGTGCTGCAGCTTAAGTGCCAGTAGTGTAGGGGTATCATGCAAGATTCCCATTCTTGTGACCCGGGTTCGATTCCCGGCTGGCGCATGAATCCGTTGTTCAGTGAATAACAAGCCCTCCCGTTCAATTTTTTTAAAAAGGACAATAACGTCAGCTGCTATGAAACCTCCGGGCACTTGGTTAATGGTTCAAATCCCTTTCTGTGCTCTTCCGCCACCAGGACGTCTGAAATGTTCGGCTTTGCATCGGCATAATCCAGGCTGTCGTCTTGGATTATGAAATTTGGAACAAAGACCCTACGCTAAACAGAAATGCTGCGCTCCTTCCCTGGTGGTCTAGTGGTTAGGATTCGGCGCTCTCACCGCCGCGGCCCGGGTTCGATTCCCGGTCAGGGAATGCTTTTTCATGCTCTGCACCTGTTTCATGTGCTCTGGCAATCTTGTTGGATTTGCCGCAGACTCCTGCTCCTCCACATTCACATCACTGTTGGCCTGGCCCTCTTCCCGTTGTTTACACCAGACTTCTGCAAATCTTCTGGTACACTGGATAAGTAATTACTTGGAAAGTTATAACAAACACTCGATCTACAATAGTCAACCGTACCCCTCATTGATACAGTGAGCCCGCTCTACTCCACAGCCTGTATTTTCTTCTGCTACAAGTGTTAAGAACGGATGATACTCTGAATGTTATGTGTCTGTTTCAGCTCAGGCTGTTGCAGTTTGCTGTGATCCACAGTCTTCGAAAAGAGACAAACAGAGATCCGCATTGCTCTTAAAGGTTTGCTGTGGTTCAATTGACCGGGGAGAGTGCCTTCTGAAACTGTAGTCTAAGCACAATGGGACATGCCTTGACCTTCACTGCGACTGTCCCCAGATGCCTGTCCTAAGGGCTTTATCATTCCAGAAATGTGCAGAAAGAGTGGAAAGAAAAGAAGCAATCCGTGGAGCTTTTACCATCCGTATCAGAGCAAGTGAGTTACGGTGTGGTCTTTCTCCAGTTGGCTTGCTTGAGCATTAGTGTAAGTATAAGTAGCAGATTTTTTTGTGGCTGGGCTAAGAAAAAAGACACACTCCTTCGAGCCGGATTTGAACCAGCGACCTAAGGATGGCTACGATTACAACTACAGTCCTCCGCTCTACCAACTGAGCTATCGAAGGTGAGGCTAGTCCATCGAGAAGCGACGCACACTGGAGGTACATGCCTGGCACTCAAACTTTCCACAGGAGAAGCAAGCAAACGTTGCAAAATCACTATCCGGTCATAATGGACAATCAGACAGCTGACTGCATGCACAATCAGAAGGTTGGCTAAAGAACGGAAAGGATTTGGAAACATTTTTTTAAATCTTTATTTGAATTTTATGATGTATGGCTGCACACTTTACAGTAGCTATCTAACCAATAGCTTAAGTATAGGCTGAATTAGGTTCTATTTCATACTCCCAGCGAAGATCCATAATATTTTTCAGATAACATGGGATTAATCTCCTTGAATCAATGCCAAGAGCATTGAAAACAGCAGGGTTTTGTGCCTTATGTCCCACTTGACAAACATGATCAGAAAAACAAGCGTCATCTGCAACTTGAAGATATACAGCGGGTCCAGTAGTCCTCCAAGATTCTGTCGCAAGTTAGTTTGGGGGCAGACAAAAGAGACAGCGGGGAGGCATTTTCCTCCAAGCATTCATATGCAATGTATTGTGGGATAGCTACTTGGCCAGAAGTAAGTACCTGTTGGTGAGGTCTATCACAATTTAGGGGCACTCCTTGAAACATTACTGTTATCTTAAACCGGGAGAGGAGTTGGTTTTAGAGGTAAAGCAGAGGTTAAACTTCAGATGTATTTTTTTGATATTTTTACAAATGTATGGTTCAATCACTATCGTAATCAAACATATTCAAAATCATAGCATGCACTGGATAAGGGACTGCTCAAATATGACATTTCAATTGGATACAATTGTTCCTGATTTGAGGGTGTATTTTATGATGAGAAAGGGTAGAATCAGCTACAAATCTATGAAGCTAGTTTTCTGAAAAGTGTGTTTTGCAAAAACAATTAATCAACCAGTCCTAGGTGTAAAAATACTTACTCAATCTCATCAAATAATACCTGCTTTTGTAGCTTCGTTTCTGTCCTTTAACATGAGATTAAAAAAGGACAAAAGAAACAATAAAAAATTTCTCAAACATGCATCCAAAGTATGTGTTTTGCCACAAATGATATCATAGCATTCGTCAGCTGTGTTCTGGAACAGGTTTCAAGCAAGTAACTTTATGATGGAACTATGGGTGCTGCAGCTTAAGTGCCAGTAGTGTAGGGGTATCATGCAAGATTCCCATTCTTGTGACCCGGGTTCGATTCCCGGCTGGCGCATGAATCCGTTGTTCAGTGAATAACAAGCCCTCCCGTTCAATTTTTTTCAAAAGGACAATAACGTCAGCTGCTATGAAACTTCCGGGCACTTGGTTAATGGTTCAAATCCCTTTCTGTGCTCTTCCGCCACCAGGATGTCTGAAATGTTCGGCTTTGCATCGACATAATCCAGGCTGTCGTCTTGGATTATGAAATTTGGAACAAAGACCCTACGCTAAACAGAAACGCTGCGCACCTTCCCTGGTGGTCTAGTGGTTAGGATTCGGCGCTCTCACCGCCGCGGCCCGGGTTCGATTCCCGGTCAGGGAATGCTTTTTCATGCTCAGCACCTGTTTCATGTGCTCTGGCAATCTTGTTGGATTTGCCGCAGACTCCTGCTCCTCCACATTCACATCACTGTTGGCCTGGCCCTCTTCCCGTTGTTTACGCCAGACTTCTGCAAATCTTCTGGTACACTGGATAAGTAATTACTTGGAAAGTCATAACAAACACTCGATCTACAATAGTCAACCGTACCCCTCATTGATACAGTGAGCCCGCTCTACTCCACAGCCTGTATTTTCTTCTGCTAGAAGTGTTAAGAACGGACGATACTCTGAATGTTATGTGTCTGTTTCAGCTCAGGCTGTTGCAGTTTGCTGTGATCTACAGTCTTCGAAAAGAGACAAACAGAGATCCGCATTGCTCTTAAAGGTTTGCTGTGGTTCAATTGACCGGGGAGAGTGCCTTCTGAAACTGTAGTCTAAGCACAATGGGACATGCCTTGACCTTCACTGCGACTGTCCCCAGATGCCTGTCCTAAGGGCTTTATCATTCCAGAAATGTGCAGAAAGAGTGGAAAGAAAAGAAGCAATCCGTGGAGCTTTTACCATCCGTATCAGAGCAAGTGAGTTACGGTGTGGTCTTTCTCCAGTTGGCTTGCTTGAGCATTAGTGTAAGTATAAGTAGCAGATTTTTTTGTGGCTGGGCTAAGAAAAAAGACACACTCCTTCGAGCCGGATTTGAACCAGCGACCTAAGGATGGCTACGATTACAACTACAGTCCTCCGCTCTACCAACTGAGCTATCGAAGGTGAGGCTAGTCCATCAAGAAGCGACGCGCACTGGAGGTACATGCCTGGCACTCAAACTTTCCACAGGAGAAGCAAGCAAACGTTGCAAAATCACTATCCGGTCATAATGGACAATCAGACAGCTGACTGCGTGCACAATCAGAAGGTTGGCTAAAGAACGGAAAGGATTGGGAAACATTTTTTTAAATCTTTATTTGAATTTTATGATGTATGGCTGCACACTTTACAGTAGCTATCTAACCAATAGCTTAAGTATAGGCTGAATTAGGTTCTATTTCATACTCCCAGCGAAGATCCATAATATTTTTCAGATAACATGGGATTAATCTCCTTGAATCAATGCCAAGAGCATTGAAAACAGCAGGGTTTTGTGCCTTATGTCCCACTTGACAAACATGATCAGAAAAACAAGCGTCATCTGCAACTTGAAGATATACAGCGGGTCCAGTAGTCCTCCAAGATTCTGTCGCAAGTTAGTTTGGGGGCAGACAAAAGAGACAGCGGGGAGGCATTTTCCTCCAAGCATTCATATGCAATGTATTGTGGGATAGCTACTTGGCCAGAAGTAAGTACCTGTTGGTGAGGTCTATCACAATTTAGGGGCACTCCTTGAAACATTACTGTTATCTTAAACCGGGAGAGGAGTTGGTTTTAGAGGTAAAGCAGAGGTTAAACTTCAGATGTATTTTTTTGATATTTTTACAAATGTATGGTTCAATCACTATCGTAATCAAACATATTCAAAATCATAGCATGCACTGGATAAGGGACTGCTCAAATATGACATTTCAATTGGATACAATTGTTCCTGATTTGAGGGTGTATTTTATGATGAGAAAGGGTAGAATCAGCTACAAATCTATGAAGCTAGTTTTCTGAAAAGTGTGTTTTGCAAAAACAATTAATCAACCAGTCCTAGGTGTAAAAATACTTACTCAATCTCATCAAATAATACCTGCTTTTGTAGCTTCGTTTCTGTCCTTTAACATGAGATTAAAAAAGGACAAAAGAAACAATAAAACATTTCTCAAACATGCATCCAAAGTATGTGTTTTGCCACAAATGATATCATAGCATTCGTCAGCTGTGTTCTGGAACAGGTTTCAAGCAAGTAACTTTATGATGGAACTATGGGTGCTGCAGCTTAAGTGCCAGTAGTGTAGGGGTATCATGCAAGATTCCCATTCTTGTGACCCGGGTTCGATTCCCGGCTGGCGCATGAATCCGTTGTTCAGTGAATAACAAGCCCTCCCGTTCAATTTTTTTAAAAAGGACAATAACGTCAGCTGCTATGAAACCTCCGGGCACTTGGTTAATGGTTCAAATCCCTTTCTGTGCTCTTCCGCCACCAGGACGTCTGAAATGTTCGGCTTTGCATCGGCATAATCCAGGCTGTCGTCTTGGATTATGAAATTTGGAACAAAGACCCTACGCTAAACAGAAACGCTGCGCTCCTTCCCTGGTGGTCTAGTGGTTAGGATTCGGCGCTCTCACCGCCGCGGCCCGGGTTCGATTCCCGGTCAGGGAATGCTTTTTCATGCTCAGCACCTGTTTCATGTGCTCTGGCAATCTTGTTGGATTTGCCGCAGACTCCTGCTCCTCCACATTCACATCACTGTTGGCCTGGCCCTCTTCCCGTTGTTTACACCAGACTTCTGCAAATCTTCTGGTACACTGGATAAGTAATTACTTGGAAAGTTATAACAAACACTCGATCTACAATAGTCAACCGTACCCCTCATTGATACAGTGAGCCCGCTCTACTCCACAGCCTGTATTTTCTTCTGCTACAAGTGTTAAGAACGGATGATACTCTGAATGTTATGTGTCTGTTTCAGCTCAGGCTGTTGCAGTTTGCTGTGATCTACAGTCTTCGAAAAGAGACAAACAGAGATCCGCATTGCTCTTAAAGGTTTGCTGCGGTTCAATTGACCGGGGAGAGTGCCTTCTGAAACTGTAGTCTAAGCACAATGGGACATGCCTTGACCTTCACTGCGACTGTCCCCAGATGCCTGTCCTAAGGGCTTTATCATTCCTGAAATGTGCAGAAAGAGTGGAAAGAAAAGAAGCAATCCGTGGAGCTTTTACCATCCGTATCAGAGCAAGTGAGTTACGGTGTGGTCTTTCTCCAGTTGGCTTGCTTGAGCATTAGTGTAAGTATAAGTAGCAGATTTTTTTGTGGCTGGGCTAAGAAAAAAGACACACTCCTTCGAGCCGGATTTGAACCAGCGACCTAAGGATGGCTACGATTACAACTACAGTCCTCCGCTCTACCAACTGAGCTATCGAAGGTGAGGCTAGTCCATCGAGAAGCGACGCGCACTGGAGGTACATGCCTGGCACTCAAACTTTCCACAGGAGAAGCAAGCAAACGTTGCAAAATCACTATCCGGTCATAATGGACAATCAGACAGCTGACTGCATGCACAATCAGAAGGTTGGCTAAAGAACGGAAAGGATTTGGAAACATTTTTTTAAATCTTTATTTGAATTTTATGATGTATGGCTGCACACTTTACAGTAGCTATCTAACCAATAGCTTAAGTATAGGCTGAATTAGGTTATATTTCATACTCCCAGCGAAGATCCATAATATTTTTCAGATAACATGGGATTAATCTCCTTGAATCAATGCCAAGAGCATTGAAAACAGCAGGGTTTTGTGCCTTATGTCCCACTTGACAAACATGATCAGAAAAACAAGCGTCATCTGCAACTTGAAGATATACAGCGGGTCCAGTAGTCCTCCAAGATTCTGTCGCAAGTTAGTTTGGGGGCAGACAAAAGAGACAGCGGGGAGGCATTTTCCTCCAAGCATTCATATGCAATGTATTGTGGGATAGCTACTTGGCCAGAAGTAAGTACCTGTTGGTGAGGTCTATCACAATTTAGGGGCACTCCTTGAAACATTACTGTTATCTTAAACCGGGAGAGGAGTTGGTTTTAGAGGTAAAGCAGAGGTTAAACTTCAGATGTATTTTTTTGATATTTTTACAAATGTATGGTTCAATCACTATCGTAATCAAACATATTCAAAATCATAGCATGCACTGGATAAGGGACTGCTCAAATATGACATTTCAATTGGATACAATTGTTCCTGATTTGAGGGTGTATTTTATGATGAGAAAGGGTAGAATCAGCTACAAATCTATGAAGCTAGTTTTCTGAAAAGTGTGTTTTGCAAAAACAATTAATCAACCAGTCCTAGGTGTAAAAATACTTACTCAATCTCATCAAATAATACCTGCTTTTGTAGCTTCGTTTCTGTCCTTTAACATGAGATTAAAAAAGGACAAAAGAAACAATAAAAAATTTCTCAAACATGCATCCAAAGTATGTGTTTTGCCACAAATGATATCATAGCATTCGTCAGCTGTGTTCTGGAACAGGTTTCAAGCAAGTAACTTTATGATGGAACTATGGGTGT
The DNA here is from genome assembly GCA_029718625.1 of Synaphobranchus kaupii. Classification (NCBI taxonomy): domain Eukaryota; kingdom Metazoa; phylum Chordata; class Actinopteri; order Anguilliformes; family Synaphobranchidae; genus Synaphobranchus; species Synaphobranchus kaupii. Next base: position 25,233,615 of record CM056384.1, read on the forward strand.
CGCGGCTTAAGTGCCAGTAGTGTAGGGGTATCATGCAAGATTCCCATTCTTGTGACCCGGCTGGCGCATGAATCCTTTGTTCAGTGAATAACAAGCCCTCCCGTTCAATTTTTTTCAAAAGGACAATAACGTCAGCTGCTATGAAACTTCCGGGCACTTGGTTAATGGTTCAAATCCCTTTCTGTGCTCTTCCGCCACCAGGACGTCTGAAATGTTCGGCTTTGCATCGGCATAATCCAGGCTGTCGTCTTGGATTATGAAATTTGGAACAAAGACCCTACGCTAAACAGAAACGCTGCGCTCCTTCCCTGGTGGTCTAGTGGTTAGGATTCGGCGCTCTCACCGCCGCGGCCCGGGTTCGATTCCCGGTCAGGGAATGCTTTTTCATGCTCAGCACCTGTTTCATGTGCTCTGGCAATCTTGTTGGATTTGCCGCAGACTCCTGCTCCTCCACATTCACATCACTGTTGGCCTGGCCCTCTTCCCGTTGTTTACGCCAGACTTCTGCAAATCTTCTGGTACACTGGATAAGTAATTACTTGGAAAGTCATAACAAACACTCGATCTACAATAGTCAACCGTACCCCTCATTGATACAGTGAGCCCGCTCTACTCCACAGCCTGTATTTTCTTCTGCTACAAGTGTTAAGAACGGATGATACTCTGAATGTTATGTGTCTGTTTCAGCTCAGGCTGTTGCAGTTTGCTGTGATCTACAGTCTTCGAAAAGAGACAAACAGAGATCCGCATTGCTCTTAAAGGTTTGCTGCGGTTCAATTGACCGGGGAGAGTGCCTTCTGAAACTGTAGTCTAAGCACAATGGGACATGCCTTGACCTTCACTGCGACTGTCCCCAGATGCCTGTCCTAAGGGCTTTATCATTCCAGAAATGTGCAGAAAGAGTGGAAAGAAAAGAAGCAATCCGTGGAGCTTTTACCATCCGTATCAGAGCAAGTGAGTTACGGTGTGGTCTTTCTCCAGTTGGCTTGCTTGAGCATTAGTGTAAGTATAAGTAGCAGATTTTTTTGTGGCTGGGCTAAGAAAAAAGACACACTCCTTCGAGCCGGATTTGAACCAGCGACCTAAGGATGGCTACGATTACAACTACAGTCCTCCGCTCTACCAACTGAGCTATCGAAGGTGAGGCTGGTCCGTCAAGATGCGACACGCACTGGAGGTACATGCCTGGCACTCAAACTTTCCACAGGAGAAGCAAGCAAACGTTGCAAAATCACTATCCGGTCATAATGGACAATCAGACAGCTGACTGCATGCACAATCAGAAGGTTGGCTAAAGAAGGGAAAGGATTGGGAAACATTTTTTTTAAATCTTTATTTGAATTTCATGATGTATGGCTGCACACTTTACAGTAGCTATCTAACCAATAGCTTAAGTATAGGCTGAATTAGGTTCTATTTCATACTCCCAGTGAAGATCCATAATATTTTTCAGATAACATGGGATCAATCTCCTTGAATCAATGCCAAGAGCATTGAAAACAGCAGGGTTTTGTGCCTTATGTCCCACTTGACAAACATGATCAGAAAAACAAGCGTCATCTGCAACTTGAAGATATACAGCGGGTCCAGTAGTCCTCCAAGATTATGTCGCAAGTTAGTTTGGGGGCAGACAAAAGAGACAGCGGGGAGGCATTTTCCTCCAAGCATTCATATGCAATGTATTGTGGGATAGCTACTTGGCCAGAAGTAAGTACCTGTTGGTGAGGTCCATAGGCGGCGAATGTATAAGGCTTGGAGAGGCTTAGCCTCCCCAAATGCCTAATAAATTAATTAAATACATTAAAATTGGCCGAGTATTCATTGACGAACGGACTTTTGGGTCTGGCCGATAGAGACAACAAGCACAGCAAACAGCTGTTACAATGTAACAAATGTATCATTTTGATCCAACCGTAGCACGTGCCACCAGCCCCCTGCGGTGACGTGCCGTCTAGATCTCTGAAATACAATAAAATGTAATCTTGTCTATACATGAGTGTGTATGTGATTTGCTACTTTTCGCCAATGCATAGGCTAGCCTACAAATTGCACATCTAGCAATAACGAAACTGAAATAGGCTAAGGCGTATCTACCAATCGGTCTGCACAAATCAATGCATGGCTATAATAAACAAACGTGTAATGCAAGATGCATGATTTCTGCAGAATGAGTGTCTTGCACGACCGCGTTGTTTAGCCTACTAGGCTACAGTATAGGCAGTGGCGGCTCCTGAGCTGAAAATTGGGGTAGCGGAAAACTTCCCTTTAAACTGATTATTGGTCTTAATAATTTTTTATTTAAGTTTCCTTGATTAACAATAGGCTACATCAGCGTTTAATTCACCAATTGCTCAATGCCATCAAATGTAGCCGGTTCTCCTAAATTAGGCTATTAGGCAAGTAATAAAATTATTTTAACTTGCGTCGCAAAATTGTGCACATTTTAATCAACATTATAATTGTGGATACATGTGCTCTTCGTTCTCCGCACTCTTAATTCCGAAAATATTAATGGAAATTAAACGATCTTAAAGCTCAGCTTTTGTTAGATAATTTTTTTTATTTAGCACAACCTGCACTGAGTATAGGTTACACATAGCTCACAGTGTCTGGAGTTATTTCATTAATATTAGGAAGTTTTTCTCGGTCGCGAACAAAACGGAAAATTATGTTTCACCGGAGAAGACCGGGGAAGTGGCCGGGGCAGTTTTGCAATCGCCAGAGATTGTGTCCGAGAAGAACGAGGGGAGAGTTTTAAACCTGCCGCCGCCGTTACCCACATGCTACACGGAGACTGTGTCCGAGGACGAGGGGAGACCGCCGCCGCCTGCATGCACACCCTCAACGGACTGCACCGCTGCTAAAGTCCCCTCCGACCTGGGAAGGTTGTTGGTATTATTAATTAATGCTCAGGTTGGCTGCCATGCCACTTTGCCCTGTACCTCGGAAACTAATGGGTGCATTATACAGCCAGCAGTTGGATGCGCGTTGTGTGTGTGTGTGTGTGTGTGTGTGTGTGCGCGCGCGCGTGTGTGCGTTGGGAAGGGGGAGGGGGTTGTGGGTGTGTTTGGCAGTGCAGTCAAACGATCGTTCCTGTTTTTTTTGCTTAGACTACGAGCAGGCCTAGCTACTACTAGCGACAATGATCTTGTGATCTGTGTGTTTTATGGCTGATTGTCAGTTTTGAGTTGGTGTAACTAGGCTACTTTTGATTGATCATTCACTGGTGTGGTTGGTCTAAAATGGAATGTTGCATATCATAAGTAGACCGTTCCCACTCAGCTTTTGATGGCAGTTGTTCAGTCGCAGTCTGTCCGTAATCTGTGATGTGTGTGTGTTGATGTAATGGACTACTCTCAGTGTGTAAATCAATGGAATAACTGAATCATTGTAAATTCCAATGTTTAACATAATCTGTTTATTAACTAAAGTACTTTAGATCGCCTTATAGGTTGCTATTATATTTGTGCATATTTGATCGTTTCTATATGCCCTAATTTATACCAGTTTCAAGGCAGAAAACCCACTACACTTCCGCTACGCTCCTACGCCTCTCAATAGAGGGAAAGTGATACATTTCGGATACAAATGTAGCAGCGCCACGTCCACGCTCGCATTCCAAAACTGCAACATTGTATCGCTCTCCCAATTCAAGCGCAAAATTACCACTGAAACTCTCCTTGCAAGCGACTCACTGTCATGCTAAATCATAGTTTTCTGAGCACTTTTTCCAGCACATACCTACAGCGTCAGCATGAAGTGCTGTAATTTTATGACACATGAAACCGCGATAAAAAAAAAAATTTTAATCCCGTCTCACTGGCCCCCCTCTCACGCAGTTTCCCTTTAAAAAGTAATTAGAATTCACTTATTTCAAAGCTGTTCTGTAAAAAAAATCGCTGAAACGGAAGGAGGAGCACAGCCCCCCCCCCCCCCCCCCCCATAACGTCCTAGCCTTCCCTAACGAAAAAATCACCCGCCGCCTATGGTGAGGTCTATCACAATTTAGGGGCACTCCTTGAAACATTACTGTTATCTTAAACCGGGAGAGGAGTTGGTTTTAGAGGTAAAGCAGAGGTTAAACTTCAGATGTATTTTTTTGATATTTTTACAAATGTATGGTTCAATCACTATCGTAATCAAACATATTCAAAATCATAGCATGCACTGGATAAGGGACTGCTCAAATATGACATTTCAATTGGATACAATTGTTCCTGATTTGAGGGTGTATTTTATGATGAGAAAGGGTAGAATCAGCTACAAATCTATGAAGCTAGTTTTCTGAAAAGTGTGTTTTGCAAAAACAATTAATCAACCAGTCCTAGGTGTAAAAATACTTACTCAATCTCATCAAATAATACCTGCTTTTGTAGCTTCGTTTCTGTCCTTTAACATGAGATTAAAAAAGGACAAAAGAAACAATAAAAAATTTCTCAAACATGCATCCAAAGTATGTGTTTTGCCACAAATGATATCATAGCATTCGTCAGCTGTGTTCTGGAACAGGTTTCAAGCAAGTAACTTTATGATGGAACTATGGGTGCTGCAGCTTAAGTGCCAGTAGTGTAGGGGTATCATGCAAGATTCCCATTTTTGTGACCCGGGTTCGATTCCCGGCTGGCGCATGAATCCGTTGTTCAGTGAATAACAAGCCCTCCCGTTCAATTTTTTTCAAAAGGACAATAACGTCAGCTGCTATGAAACTTCCGGGCACTTGGTTAATGGTTCAAATCCCTTTCTGTGCTCTTCCGCCACCAGGACGTCTGAAATGTTCGGCTTTGCATCGTCATAATCCAGGCTGTCGTCTTGGATTATGAAATTTGGAACAAAGACCCTACGCTAAACAGAAACGCTGCGCTCCTTCCCTGGTGGTCTAGTGGTTAGGATTCGGCGCTCTCACCGCCGCGGCCTGGGTTCGATTCCCGGTCAGGGAATGCTTTTTCATGCTCAGCACCTGTTTCATGTGCTCTGGCAATCTTGTTGGATTTGCCGCAGACTCCTGCTCCTCCACATTCACATCACTGTTGGCCTGGCCCTCTTCCCGTTGTTTACGCCAGACTTCTGCAAATCTTCTGGTACACTGGATAAGTAATTACTTGGAAAGTCATAACAAACACTCGATCTACAACAGTCAACCGTACCCCTCATTGATACAGTGAGCCCGCTCTACTCCACAGCCTGTATTTTCTTCTGCTACAAGTGTTAAGAACGGATGATACTCTGAATGTTATGTGTCTGTTTCAGCTCAGGCTGGTGCAGTTTGCTGTGATCTACAGTCTTCGAAAAGAGACAAACAGAGATCCGCATTGCTCTTAAAGGTTTGCTGCGGTTCAATTGACCGGGGAGAGTGCCTTCTGAAACTGTAGTCTAAGCACAATGGGACATGCCTTGACCTTCACTGCGACTGTCCCCAGATGCCTGTCCTAAGGGCTTTATCATTCCAGAAATGTGCAGAAAGAGTGGAAAGAAAAGAAGCAATCCGTGGAGCTTTTACCATCCGTATCAGAGCAAGTGAGTTACGGTGTGGTCTTTCTCCAGTTGGCTTGCTTGAGCATTAGTGTAAGTATAAGTAGCAGATTTTTTTGTGGCTGGGCTAAGAAAAAAGACACACTCCTTCGAGCCGGATTTGAACCAGCGACCTAAGGATGGCTACGATTACAACTACAGTCCTCCGCTCTACCAACTGAGCTATCGAAGGTGAGGCTGGTCCGTCAAGATGCGACGCGCACTGGAGGTACATGCCTGGCACTCAAACTTTCCACAGGAGAAGCAAGCAAACGTTGCAAAATCACTATCCGGTCATAATGGACAATCAGACAGCTGACTGCATGCACAATCAGAAGGTTGGCTAAAGAACGGAAAGGATTGGGAAACATTTTTTTAAATCTTTATTTGAATTTCATGATGTATGGCTGCACACTTTACAATAGCTATCTAACCAATAGCTTAAGTATAGGCTGAATTAGGTTCTATTTCATACTCCCAGTGAAGATCCATAATATTTTTCAGATAACATGGGATTAATCTCCTTGAATCAATGCCAAGAGCATTGAAAACAGCAGGGTTTTGTGCCTTATGTCCCACTTGACAAACATGATCAGAAAAACAAGCGTCATCTGCAACTTGAAGATATACAGCGGGTCCAGTAGTCCTCCAAGATTCTGTTGCAAGTTAGTTTGGGGGCAGACAAAAGAGACAGCGGGGAGGCATTTTCCTCCAAGCATTAATATGCAATGTATTGTGGGATAGCTACTTGGCCAGAAGTAAGTACCTGTTGGTGAGGTCTATCACAATTTAGGGGCACTCCTTGAAACATTACTGTTATCTTAAACCGGGAGAGGAGTTGGTTTTAGAGGTAAAGCAGAGGTTAAACTTCAGATGTATTTTTTTGATATTTTTACAAATGTATGGTTCAATCACTATCGTAATCAAACATATTCAAAATCATAGCATGCACTGGATAAGGGACTGCTCAAATATGACATTTCAATTGGATACAATTGTTCCTGATTTGAGGGTGTATTTTATGATGAGAAAGGGTAGAATCAGCTACAAATCTATGAAGCTAGTTTTCTGAAAAGTGTGTTTTGCAAAAACAATTAATCAACCAGTCCTAGGTGTAAAAATACTTACTCAATCTCATCAAATAATACCTGCTTTTGTAGCTTCGTTTCTGTCCTTTAACATGAGATTAAAAAAGGACAAAAGAAACAATAAAACATTTCTCAAACATGCATCCAAAGTATGTGTTTTGCCACAAATGATATCATAGCATTCGTCAGCTGTGTTCTGGAACAGGTTTCAAGCAAATAACTTTATGATGGAACTATGGGTGCTGCAGCTTAAGTGCCAGTAGTGTAGGGGTATCATGCAAGATTCCCATTCTTGTGACCCGGGTTCGATTCCCGGCTGGCGCATGAATCCGTTGTTCAGTGAATAACAAGCCCTCCCGTTCAATTTTTTTAAAAAGGACAATAACGTCAGCTGCTATGAAACCTCCGGGCACTTGGTTAATGGTTCAAATCCCTTTCTGTGCTCTTCCGCCACCAGGACGTCTGAAATGTTCGGCTTTGCATCGGCATAATCCAGGCTGTCGTCTTGGATTATGAAATTTGGAACAAAGACCCTACGCTAAACAGAAATGCTGCGCTCCTTCCCTGGTGGTCTAGTGGTTAGGATTCGGCGCTCTCACCGCCGCGGCCCGGGTTCGATTCCCGGTCAGGGAATGCTTTTTCATGCTCAGCACCTGTTTCATGTGCTCTGGCAATCTTGTTGGATTTGCCGCAGACTCCTGCTCCTCCACATTCACATCACTGTTGGCCTGGCCCTCTTCCCGTTGTTTACGCCAGACTTCTGCAAATCTTCTGGTACACTGGATAAGTAATTACTTGGAAAGTCATAACAAACACTCGATCTACAATAGTCAACCGTACCCCTCATTGATACAGTGAGCCCGCTCTACTCCACAGCCTGTATTTTCTTCTGCTAGAAGTGTTAAGAACGGACGATACTCTGAATGTTATGTGTCTGTTTCAGCTCAGGCTGTTGCAGTTTGCTGTGATCTACAGTCTTCGAAAAGAGACAAACAGAGATCCGCATTGCTCTTAAAGGTTTGCTGTGGTTCAATTGACCGGGGAGAGTGCCTTCTGAAACTGTAGTCTAAGCACAATGGGACATGCCTTGACCTTCACTGCGACTGTCCCCAGATGCCTGTCCTAAGGGCTTTATCATTCCAGAAATGTGCAGAAAGAGTGGAAAGAAAAGAAGCAATCCGTGGAGCTTTTACCATCCGTATCAGAGCAAGTGAGTTACGGTGTGGTCTTTCTCCAGTTGGCTTGCTTGAGCATTAGTGTAAGTATAAGTAGCAGATTTTTTTGTGGCTGGGCTAAGAAAAAAGACACACTCCTTCGAGCCGGATTTGAACCAGCGACCTAAGGATGGCTACGATTACAACTACAGTCCTCCGCTCTACCAACTGAGCTATCGAAGGTGAGGCTAGTCCATCAAGAAGCGACGCGCACTGGAGGTACATGCCTGGCACTCAAACTTTCCACAGGAGAAGCAAGCAAACGTTGCAAAATCACTATCCGGTCATAATGGACAATCAGACAGCTGACTGCGTGCACAATCAGAAGGTTGGCTAAAGAACGGAAAGGATTGGGAAACATTTTTTTAAATCTTTATTTGAATTTTATGATGTATGGCTGCACACTTTACAGTAGCTATCTAACCAATAGCTTAAGTATAGGCTGAATTAGGTTCTATTTCATACTCCCAGCGAAGATCCATAATATTTTTCAGATAACATGGGATTAATCTCCTTGAATCAATGCCAAGAGCATTGAAAACAGCAGGGTTTTGTGCCTTATGTCCCACTTGACAAACATGATCAGAAAAACAAGCGTCATCTGCAACTTGAAGATATACAGCGGGTCCAGTAGTCCTCCAAGATTCTGTCGCAAGTTAGTTTGGGGGCAGACAAAAGAGACAGCGGGGAGGCATTTTCCTCCAAGCATTCATATGCAATGTATTGTGGGATAGCTACTTGGCCAGAAGTAAGTACCTGTTGGTGAGGTCTATCACAATTTAGGGGCACTCCTTGAAACATTACTGTTATCTTAAACCGGGAGAGGAGTTGGTTTTAGAGGTAAAGCAGAGGTTAAACTTCAGATGTATTTTTTTGATATTTTTACAAATGTATGGTTCAATCACTATCGTAATCAAACATATTCAAAATCATAGCATGCACTGGATAAGGGACTGCTCAAATATGACATTTCAATTGGATACAATTGTTCCTGATTTGAGGGTGTATTTTATGATGAGAAAGGGTAGAATCAGCTACAAATCTATGAAGCTAGTTTTCTGAAAAGTGTGTTTTGCAAAAACAATTAATCAACCAGTCCTAGGTGTAAAAATACTTACTCAATCTCATCAAATAATACCTGCTTTTGTAGCTTCGTTTCTGTCCTTTAACATGAGATTAAAAAAGGACAAAAGAAACAATAAAACATTTCTCAAACATGCATCCAAAGTATGTGTTTTGCCACAAATGATATCATAGCATTCGTCAGCTGTGTTCTGGAACAGGTTTCAAGCAAGTAACTTTATGATGGAACTATGGGTGCTGCAGCTTAAGTGCCAGTAGTGTAGGGGTATCATGCAAGATTCCCATTCTTGTGACCCGGGTTCGATTCCCGGCTGGCGCATGAATCCGTTGTTCAGTGAATAACAAGCCCTCCCGTTCAATTTTTTTAAAAAGGACAATAACGTCAGCTGCTATGAAACCTCCGGGCACTTGGTTAATGGTTCAAATCCCTTTCTGTGCTCTTCCGCCACCAGGACGTCTGAAATGTTCGGCTTTGCATCGGCATAATCCAGGCTGTCGTCTTGGATTATGAAATTTGGAACAAAGACCCTACGCTAAACAGAAACGCTGCGCTCCTTCCCTGGTGGTCTAGTGGTTAGGATTCGGCGCTCTCACCGCCGCGGCCCGGGTTCGATTCCCGGTCAGGGAATGCTTTTTCATGCTCAGCACCTGTTTCATGTGCTCTGGCAATCTTGTTGGATTTGCCGCAGACTCCTGCTCCTCCACATTCACATCACTGTTGGCCTGGCCCTCTTCCCGTTGTTTACACCAGACTTCTGCAAATCTTCTGGTACACTGGATAAGTAATTACTTGGAAAGTTATAACAAACACTCGATCTACAATAGTCAACCGTACCCCTCATTGATACAGTGAGCCCGCTCTACTCCACAGCCTGTATTTTCTTCTGCTACAAGTGTTAAGAACGGATGATACTCTGAATGTTATGTGTCTGTTTCAGCTCAGGCTGTTGCAGTTTGCTGTGATCTACAGTCTTCGAAAAGAGACAAACAGAGATCCGCATTGCTCTTAAAGGTTTGCTGCGGTTCAATTGACCGGGGAGAGTGCCTTCTGAAACTGTAGTCTAAGCACAATGGGACATGCCTTGACCTTCACTGCGACTGTCCCCAGATGCCTGTCCTAAGGGCTTTATCATTCCTGAAATGTGCAGAAAGAGTGGAAAGAAAAGAAGCAATCCGTGGAGCTTTTACCATCCGTATCAGAGCAAGTGAGCTACGGTGTGGTCTTTCTCCAGTTGGCTTGCTTGAGCATTAGTGTAAGTATAAGTAGCAGATTTTTTTGTGGCTGGGCTAAGAAAAAAGACACACTCCTTCGAGCCGGATTTGAACCAGCGACCTAAGGATGGCTACGATTACAACTACAGTCCTCCGCTCTACCAACTGAGCTATCGAAGGTGAGGCTAGTCCATCGAGAAGCGACGCGCACTGGAGGTACATGCCTGGCACTCAAACTTTCCACAGGAGAAGCAAGCAAACGTTGCAAAATCACTATCCGGTCATAATGGACAATCAGACAGCTGACTGCATGCACAATCAGAAGGTTGGCTAAAGAACGGAAAGGATTTGGAAACATTTTTTTAAATCTTTATTTGAATTTTATGATGTATGGCTGCACACTTTACAGTAGCTATCTAACCAATAGCTTAAGTATAGGCTGAATTAGGTTATATTTCATACTCCCAGCGAAGATCCATAATATTTTTCAGATAACATGGGATTAATCTCCTTGAATCAATGCCAAGAGCATTGAAAACAGCAGGGTTTTGTGCCTTATGTCCCACTTGACAAACATGATCAGAAAAACAAGCGTCATCTGCAACTTGAAGATATACAGCGGGTCCAGTAGTCCTCCAAGATTCTGTCGCAAGTTAGTTTGGGGGCAGACAAAAGAGACAGCGGGGAGGCATTTTCCTCCAAGCATTCATATGCAATGTATTGTGGGATAGCTACTTGGCCAGAAGTAAGTACCTGTTGGTGAGGTCTATCACAATTTAGGGGCACTCCTTGAAACATTACTGTTATCTTAAACCGGGAGAGGAGTTGGTTTTAGAGGTAAAGCAGAGGTTAAACTTCAGATGTATTTTTTTGATATTTTTACAAATGTATGGTTCAATCACTATCGTAATCAAACATATTCAAAATCATAGCATGCACTGGATAAGGGACTGCTCAAATATGACATTTCAATTGGATACAATTGTTCCTGATTTGAGGGTGTATTTTATGATGAGAAAGGGTAGAATCAGCTACAAATCTATGAAGCTAGTTTTCTGAAAAGTGTGTTTTGCAAAAACAATTAATCAACCAGTCCTAGGTGTAAAAATACTTACTCAATCTCATCAAATAATACCTGCTTTTGTAGCTTCGTTTCTGTCCTTTAACATGAGATTAAAAAAGGACAAAAGAAACAATAAAAAATTTCTCAAACATGCATCCAAAGTATGTGTTTTGCCACAAATGATATCATAGCATTCGTCAGCTGTGTTCTGGAACAGGTTTCAAGCAAGTAACTTTATGATGGAACTATGGGTGTCGCGGCTTAAGTGCCAGTAGTGTAGGGGTATCATGCAAGATTCCCATTCTTGTGACCCGGCTGGCGCATGAATCCTTTGTTCAGTGAATAACAAGCCCTCCCGTTCAATTTTTTTCAAAAGGACAATAACGTCAGCTGCTATGAAACTTCCGGGCACTTGGTTAATGGTTCAAATCCCTTTCTGTGCTCTTCCGCCACCAGGATGTCTGAAATGTTCGGCTTTGCATCGACATAATCCAGGCTGTCGTCTTGGATTATGAAATTTGGAACAAAGACCCTACGCTAAACAGAAACGCTGCGCTCCTTCCCTGGTGGTCTAGTGGTTAGGATTCGGCGCTCTCACCGCCGCGGCCCGGGTTCGATTCCCGGTCAGGGAATGCTTTTTCATGCTCAGCACCTGTCTCATGTGCTCTGGCAATCTTGTTGGATTTGCCGCAGACTCCTGCTCCTCCACATTCACATCACTGTTGGCCTGGCCCTCTTCCCGTTGTTTACGCCAGACTTCTGCAAATCTTCTGGTACACTGGATAAGTAATTACTTGGAAAGTCATAACAAACACTCGATCTACAATAGTCAACCGTACCCCTCATTGATACAGTGAGCCCGCTCTACTCCACAGCCTGTATTTTATTCTGCTAGAAGTGTTAAGAACGGACGATACTCTGAATGTTATGTGTCTGTTTCAGCTCAGGCTGTTGCAGTTTGCTGTGATCTACAGTCTTCGAAAAGAGACAAACAGAGATCCGCATTGCTCTTAAAGGTTTGCTGTGGTTCAATTGACCGGGGAGAGTGCCTTCTGAAACTGTAGTCTAAGCACAATGGGACATGCCTTGACCTTCACTGCGACTGTCCCCAGATGCCTGTCCTAAGGGCTTTATCATTCCAGAAATGTGCAGAAAGAGTGGAAAGAAAAGAAGCAATCCGTGGAGCTTTTACCATCCGTATCAGAGCAAGTGAGTTACGGTGTGGTCTTTCTCCAGTTGGCTTGCTTGAGCATTAGTGTAAGTATAAGTAGCAGATTTTTTTGTGGCTGGGCTAAGAAAAAAGACACACTCCTTCGAGCCGGATTTGAACCAGCGACCTAAGGATGGCTACGATTACAACTACAGTCCTCCGCTCTACCAACTGAGCTATCGAAGGTGAGGCTAGTCCGTCAAGAAGCGACGCGCACTGGAGGTACATGCCTGGCACTCAAACTTTCCACAGGAGAAGCAAGCAAACGTTGCAAAATCACTATCCGGTCATAATGGACAATCAGACAGCTGACTGCATGCACAATCAGAAGGTTGGCTAAAGAACGGAAAGGATTGGGAAACATTTTTTTAAATCTTTATTTGAATTTTATGATGTATGGCTGCACACTTTACAGTAGCTATCTAACCAATAGCTTAAGTATAGGCTGAATTAGGTTCTATTTCATACTCCCAGCGAAGATCCATAATATTTTTCAGATAACATGGGATTAATCTCCTTGAATCAATGCCAAGAGCATTGAAAACAGCAGGGTTTTGTGCCTTATGTCCCACTTGACAAACATGATCAGAAAAACAAGCGTCATCTGCAACTTGAAGATATACAGCGGGTCCAGTAGTCCTCCAAGATTCTGTCGCAAGTTAGTTTGGGGGCAGACAAAAGAGACAGCGGGGAGGCATTTTCCTCCAAGCATTCATATGCAATGTATTGTGGGATAGCTACTTGGCCAGAAGTAAGTACCTGTTGGTGAGGTCTATCACAATTTAGGGGCACTCCTTGAAACATTACTGTTATCTTAAACCGGGAGAGGAGTTGGTTTTAGAGGTAAAGCAGAGGTTAAACTTCAGATGTATTTTTTTGATATTTTTACAAATGTATGGTTCAATCACTATCGTAATCAAACATATTCAAAATCATAGCATGCACTGGATAAGGGACTGCTCAAATATGACATTTCAATTGGATACAATTGTTCCTGATTTGAGGGTGTATTTTATGATGAGAAAGGGTAGAATCAGCTACAAATCTATGAAGCTAGTTTTCTGAAAAGTGTGTTTTGCAAAAACAATTAATCAACCAGTCCTAGGTGTAAAAATACTTACTCAATCTCATCAAATAATACCTGCTTTTGTAGCTTCGTTTCTGTCCTTTAACATGAGATTAAAAAAGGACAAAAGAAACAATAAAAAATTTCTCAAACATGCATCCAAAGTATGTGTTTTGTCACAAATGATATCATAGCATTCGTCAGCTGTGTTCTGGAACAGGTTTCAAGCAAGTAACTTTATGATGGAACTATGGGTGTCGCGGCTTAAGTGCCAGTAGTGTAGGGGTATCATGCAAGATTCCCATTCTTGTGACCCGGCTGGCGCATGAATCCTTTGTTCAGTGAATAACAAGCCCTCCCGTTCAATTTTTTTCAAAAGGACAATAACGTCAGCTGCTATGAAACTTCCGGGCACTTGGTTAATGGTTCAAATCCCTTTCTGTGCTCTTCCGCCACCAGGATGTCTGAAATGTTCGGCTTTGCATCGACATAATCCAGGCTGTCGTCTTGGATTATGAAATTTGGAACAAAGACCCTACGCTAAACAGAAACGCTGCGCACCTTCCCTGGTGGTCTAGTGGTTAGGATTCGGCGCTCTCACCGCCGCGGCCCGGGTTCGATTCCCGGTCAGGGAATGCTTTTTCATGCTCAGCACCTGTTTCATGTGCTCTGGCAATCTTGTTGGATTTGCCGCAGACTCCTGCTCCTCCACATTCACATCACTGTTGGCCTGGCCCTCTTCCCGTTGTTTACGCCAGACTTCTGCAAATCTTCTGGTACACTGGATAAGTAATTACTTGGAAAGTCATAACAAACACTCGATCTACAATAGTCAACCGTACCCCTCATTGATACAGTGAGCCCGCTCTACTCCACAGCCTGTATTTTCTTCTGCTAGAAGTGTTAAGAACGGACGATACTCTGAATGTTATGTGTCTGTTTCAGCTCAGGCTGTTGCAGTTTGCTGTGATCTACAGTCTTCGAAAAGAGACAAACAGAGATCCGCATTGCTCTTAAAGGTTTGCTGTGGTTCAATTGACCGGGGAGAGTGCCTTCTGAAACTGTAGTCTAAGCACAATGGGACATGCCTTGACCTTCACTGCGACTGTCCCCAGATGCCTGTCCTAAGGGCTTTATCATTCCAGAAATGTGCAGAAAGAGTGGAAAGAAAAGAAGCAATCCGTGGAGCTTTTACCATCCGTATCAGAGCAAGTGAGTTACGGTGTGGTCTTTCTCCAGTTGGCTTGCTTGAGCGTTAGTGTAAGTATAAGTAGCAGATTTTTTTGTGGCTGGGCTAAGAAAAAAGACGCACTCCTTCGAGCCGGATTTGAACCAGCGACCTAAGGATGGCTACGATTACAACTACAGTCCTCTGCTCTACCAACTGAGCTATCGAAGGTGAGGCTAGTCCATCAAGAAGCGACGCGCACTGGAGGTACATGCCTGGCACTCAAACTTTCCACAGGAGAAGCAAGCAAACGTTGCAAAATCACTATCCGGTCATAATGGACAATCAGACAGCTGACTGCATGCACAATCAGAAGGTTGGCTAAAGAACGGAAAGGATTGGGAAACATTTTTTTAAATCTTTATTTGAATTTTATGATGTATGGCTGCACACTTTACAGTAGCTATCTAACCAATAGCTTAAGTATAGGCTGAATTAGGTTCTATTTCATACTCCCAGCGAAGATCCATAATATTTTTCAGATAACATGGGATTAATCTCCTTGAATCAATGCCAAGAGCATTGAAAACAGCAGGGTTTTGTGCCTTATGTCCCACTTGACAAACATGATCAGAAAAACAAGCGTCATCTGCAACTTGAAGATATACAGCGGGTCCAGTAGTCCTCCAAGATTCTGTCGCAAGTTAGTTTGGGGGCAGACAAAAGAGACAGCGGGGAGGCATTTTCCTCCAAGCATTCATATGCAATGTATTGTGGGATAGCTACTTGGCCAGAAGTAAGTACCTGTTGGTGAGGTCTATCACAATTTAGGGGCACTCCTTGAAACATTACTGTTATCTTAAACCGGGAGAGGAGTTGGTTTTAGAGGTAAAGCAGAGGTTAAACTTCAGATGTATTTTTTTGATATTTTTACAAATGTATGGTTCAATCACTATCGTAATCAAACATATTCAAAATCATAGCATGCACTGGATAAGGGACTGCTCAAATATGACATTTCAATTGGATACAATTGTTCCTGATTTGAGGGTGTATTTTATGATGAGAAAGGGTAGAATCAGCTACAAATCTATGAAGCTAGTTTTCTGAAAAGTGTGTTTTGCAAAAACAATTAATCAACCAGTCCTAGGTGTAAAAATACTTACTCAATCTCATCAAATAATACCTGCTTTTGTAGCTTCGTTTCTGTCCTTTAACATGAGATTAAAAAAGGACAAAAGAAACAATAAAAAATTTCTCAAACATGCATCCAAAGTATGTGTTTTGTCACAAATGATATCATAGCATTCGTCAGCTGTGTTCTGGAACAGGTTTCAAGCAAGTAACTTTATGATGGAACTATGGGTGTCGCGGCTTAAGTGCCAGTAGTGTAGGGGTATCATGCAAGATTCCCATTCTTGTGACCCGGCTGGCGCATGAATCCTTTGTTCAGTGAATAACAAGCCCTCCCGTTCAATTTTTTTCAAAAGGACAATAACGTCAGCTGCTATGAAACTTCCGGGCACTTGGTTAATGGTTCAAATCCCTTTCTGTGCTCTTCCGCCACCAGGATGTCTGAAATGTTCGGCTTTGCATCGACATAATCCAGGCTGTCGTCTTGGATTATGAAATTTGGAACAAAGACCCTACGCTAAACAGAAACGCTGCGCACCTTCCCTGGTGGTCTAGTGGTTAGGATTCGGCGCTCTCACCGCCGCGGCCCGGGTTCGATTCCCGGTCAGGGAATGCTTTTTCATGCTCAGCACCTGTTTCATGTGCTCTGGCAATCTTGTTGGATTTGCCGCAGACTCCTGCTCCTCCACATTCACATCACTGTTGGCCTGGCCCTCTTCCCGTTGTTTACGCCAGACTTCTGCAAATCTTCTGGTACACTGGATAAGTAATTACTTGGAAAGTCATAACAAACACTCGATCTACAATAGTCAACCGTACCCCTCATTGATACAGTGAGCCCGCTCTACTCCACAGCCTGTATTTTCTTCTGCTAGAAGTGTTAAGAACGGACGATACTCTGAATGTTATGTGTCTGTTTCAGCTCAGGCTGTTGCAGTTTGCTGTGATCTACAGTCTTCGAAAAGAGACAAACAGAGATCCGCATTGCTCTTAAAGGTTTGCTGTGGTTCAATTGACCGGGGAGAGTGCCTTCTGAAACTGTAGTCTAAGCACAATGGGACATGCCTTGACCTTCACTGCGACTGTCCCCAGATGCCTGTCCTAAGGGCTTTATCATTCCAGAAATGTGCAGAAAGAGTGGAAAGAAAAGAAGCAATCCGTGGAGCTTTTACCATCCGTATCAGAGCAAGTGAGTTACGGTGTGGTCTTTCTCCAGTTGGCTTGCTTGAGCATTAGTGTAAGTATAAGTAGCAGATTTTTTTGTGGCTGGGCTAAGAAAAAAGACACACTCCTTCGAGCCGGATTTGAACCAGCGACCTAAGGATGGCTACGATTACAACTACAGTCCTCCGCTCTACCAACTGAGCTATCGAAGGTGAGGCTAGTCCATCAAGAAGCGACGCGCACTGGAGGTACATGCCTGGCACTCAAACTTTCCACAGGAGAAGCAAGCAAACGTTGCAAAATCACTATCCGGTCATAATGGACAATCAGACAGCTGACTGCGTGCACAATCAGAAGGTTGGCTAAAGAACGGAAAGGATTGGGAAACATTTTTTTAAATCTTTATTTGAATTTTATGATGTATGGCTGCACACTTTACAGTAGCTATCTAACCAATAGCTTAAGTATAGGCTGAATTAGGTTCTATTTCATACTCCCAGCGAAGATCCATAATATTTTTCAGATAACATGGGATTAATCTCCTTGAATCAATGCCAAGAGCATTGAAAACAGCAGGGTTTTGTGCCTTATGTCCCACTTGACAAACATGATCAGAAAAACAAGCGTCATCTGCAACTTGAAGATATACAGCGGGTCCAGTAGTCCTCCAAGATTCTGTCGCAAGTTAGTTTGGGGGCAGACAAAAGAGACAGCGGGGAGGCATTTTCCTCCAAGCATTCATATGCAATGTATTGTGGGATAGCTACTTGGCCAGAAGTAAGTACCTGTTGGTGAGGTCTATCACAATTTAGGGGCACTCCTTGAAACATTACTGTTATCTTAAACCGGGAGAGGAGTTGGTTTTAGAGGTAAAGCAGAGGTTAAACTTCAGATGTATTTTTTTGATATTTTTACAAATGTATGGTTCAATCACTATCGTAATCAAACATATTCAAAATCATAGCATGCACTGGATAAGGGACTGCTCAAATATGACATTTCAATTGGATACAATTGTTCCTGATTTGAGGGTGTATTTTATGATGAGAAAGGGTAGAATCAGCTACAAATCTATGAAGCTAGTTTTCTGAAAAGTGTGTTTTGCAAAAACAATTAATCAACCAGTCCTAGGTGTAAAAATACTTACTCAATCTCATCAAATAATACCTGCTTTTGTAGCTTCGTTTCTGTCCTTTAACATGAGATTAAAAAAGGACAAAAGAAACAATAAAACATTTCTCAAACATGCATCCAAAGTATGTGTTTTGCCACAAATGATATCATAGCATTCGTCAGCTGTGTTCTGGAACAGGTTTCAAGCAAGTAACTTTATGATGGAACTATGGGTGCTGCAGCTTAAGTGCCAGTAGTGTAGGGGTATCATGCAAGATTCCCATTCTTGTGACCCGGGTTCGATTCCCGGCTGGCGCATGAATCCGTTGTTCAGTGAATAACGAGCCCTCCCGTTCAATTTTTTTAAAAAGGACAATAACGTCAGCTGCTATGAAACCTCCGGGCACTTGGTTAATGGTTCAAATCCCTTTCTGTGCTCTTCCGCCACCAGGACGTCTGAAATGTTCGGCTTTGCATCGGCATAATCCAGGCTGTCGTCTTGGATTATGAAATTTGGAACAAAGACCCTACGCTAAACAGAAACGCTGCGCTCCTTCCCTGGTGGTCTAGTGGTTAGGATTCGGCGCTCTCACCGCCGCGGCCCGGGTTCGATTCCCGGTCAGGGAATGCTTTTTCATGCTCAGCACCTGTTTCATGTGCTCTGGCAATCTTGTTGGATTTGCCGCAGACTCCTGCTCCTCCACATTCACATCACTGTTGGCCTGGCCCTCTTCCCGTTGTTTACACCAGACTTCTGCAAATCTTCTGGTACACTGGATAAGTAATTACTTGGAAAGTTATAACAAACACTCGATCTACAATAGTCAACCGTACCCCTCATTGATACAGTGAGCCCGCTCTACTCCACAGCCTGTATTTTCTTCTGCTACAAGTGTTAAGAACGGATGATACTCTGAATGTTATGTGTCTGTTTCAGCTCAGGCTGTTGCAGTTTGCTGTGATCTACAGTCTTCGAAAAGAGACAAACAGAGATCCGCATTGCTCTTAAAGGTTTGCTGCGGTTCAATTGACCGGGGAGAGTGCCTTCTGAAACTGTAGTCTAAGCACAATGGGACATGCCTTGACCTTCACTGCGACTGTCCCCAGATGCCTGTCCTAAGGGCTTTATCATTCCAGAAATGTGCAGAAAGAGTGGAAAGAAAAGAAGCAATCCGTGGAGCTTTTACCATCCGTATCAGAGCAAGTGAGTTACGGTGTGGTCTTTCTCCAGTTGGCTTGCTTGAGCATTAGTGTAAGTATAAGTAGCAGATTTTTTTGTGGCTGGGCTAAGAAAAAAGACACACTCCTTCGAGCCGGATTTGAACCAGCGACCTAAGGATGGCTACGATTACAACTACAGTCCTCCGCTCTACCAACTGAGCTATCGAAGGTGAGGCTAGTCCATCGAGAAGCGACGCGCACTGGAGGTACATGCCTGGCACTCAAACTTTCCACAGGAGAAGCAAGCAAACGTTGCAAAATCACTATCCGGTCATAATGGACAATCAGACAGCTGACTGCATGCACAATCAGAAGGTTGGCTAAAGAACGGAAAGGATTTGGAAACATTTTTTTAAATCTTTATTTGAATTTTATGATGTATGGCTGCACACTTTACAGTAGCTATCTAACCAATAGCTTAAGTATAGGCTGAATTAGGTTCTATTTCATACTCCCAGCGAAGATCCATAATATTTTTCAGATAACATGGGATTAATCTCCTTGAATCAATGCCAAGAGCATTGAAAACAGCAGGGTTTTGTGCCTTATGTCCCACTTAACAAACATGATCAGAAAAACAAGCGTCATCTGCAACTTGAAGATATACAGCGGGTCCAGTAGTCCTCCAAGATTCTGTCGCAAGTTAGTTTGGGGGCAGACAAAAGAGACAGCGGGGAGGCATTTTCCTCCAAGCATTCATATGCAATGTATTGTGGGATAGCTACTTGGCCAGAAGTAAGTACCTGTTGGTGAGGTCTATCACAATTTAGGGGCACTCCTTGAAACATTACTGTTATCTTAAACCGGGAGAGGAGTTGGTTTTAGAGGTAAAGCAGAGGTTAAACTTCAGATGTATTTTTTTGATATTTTTACAAATGTATGGTTCAATCACTATCGTAATCAAACATATTCAAAATCATAGCATGCACTGGATAAGGGACTGCTCAAATATGACATTTCAATTGGATACAATTGTTCCTGATTTGAGGGTGTATTTTATGATGAGAAAGGGTAGAATCAGCTACAAATCTATGAAGCTAGTTTTCTGAAAAGTGTGTTTTGCAAAAACAATTAATCAACCAGTCCTAGGTGTAAAAATACTTACTCAATCTCATCAAATAATACCTGCTTTTGTAGCTTCGTTTCTGTCCTTTAACATGAGATTAAAAAAGGACAAAAGAAACAATAAAAAATTTCTCAAACATGCATCCAAAGTATGTGTTTTGTCACAAATGATATCATAGCATTCGTCAGCTGTGTTCTGGAACAGGTTTCAAGCAAGTAACTTTATGATGGAACTATGGGTGTCGCGGCTTAAGTGCCAGTAGTGTAGGGGTATCATGCAAGATTCCCATTCTTGTGACCCGGCTGGCGCATGAATCCTTTGTTCAGTGAATAACAAGCCCTCCCGTTCAATTTTTTTCAAAAGGACAATAACGTCAGCTGCTATGAAACTTCCGGGCACTTGGTTAATGGTTCAAATCCCTTTCTGTGCTCTTCCGCCACCAGGATGTCTGAAATGTTCGGCTTTGCATCGACATAATCCAGGCTGTCGTCTTGGATTATGAAATTTGGAACAAAGACCCTACGCTAAACAGAAACGCTGCGCACCTTCCCTGGTGGTCTAGTGGTTAGGATTCGGCGCTCTCACCGCCGCGGCCCGGGTTCGATTCCCGGTCAGGGAATGCTTTTTCATGCTCAGCACCTGTTTCATGTGCTCTGGCAATCTTGTTGGATTTGCCGCAGACTCCTGCTCCTCCACATTCACATCACTGTTGGCCTGGCCCTCTTCCCGTTGTTTACGCCAGACTTCTGCAAATCTTCTGGTACACTGGATAAGTAATTACTTGGAAAGTCATAACAAACACTCGATCTACAATAGTCAACCGTACCCCTCATTGATACAGTGAGCCCGCTCTACTCCACAGCCTGTATTTTCTTCTGCTAGAAGTGTTAAGAACGGACGATACTCTGAATGTTATGTGTCTGTTTCAGCTCAGGCTGTTGCAGTTTGCTGTGATCTACAGTCTTCGAAAAGAGACAAACAGAGATCCGCATTGCTCTTAAAGGTTTGCTGTGGTTCAATTGACCGGGGAGAGTGCCTTCTGAAACTGTAGTCTAAGCACAATGGGACATGCCTTGACCTTCACTGCGACTGTCCCCAGATGCCTGTCCTAAGGGCTTTATCATTCCAGAAATGTGCAGAAAGAGTGGAAAGAAAAGAAGCAATCCGTGGAGCTTTTACCATCCGTATCAGAGCAAGTGAGTTACGGTGTGGTCTTTCTCCAGTTGGCTTGCTTGAGCATTAGTGTAAGTATAAGTAGCAGATTTTTTTGTGGCTGGGCTAAGAAAAAAGACACACTCCTTCGAGCCGGATTTGAACCAGCGACCTAAGGATGGCTACGATTACAACTACAGTCCTCCGCTCTACCAACTGAGCTATCGAAGGTGAGGCTAGTCCGTCAAGAAGCGACGCGCACTGGAGGTACATGCCTGGCACTCAAACTTTCCACAGGAGAAGCAAGCAAACGTTGCAAAATCACTATCCGGTCATAATGGACAATCAGACAGCTGACTGCATGCACAATCAGAAGGTTGGCTAAAGAACGGAAAGGATTGGGAAACATTTTTTTAAATCTTTATTTGAATTTTATGATGTATGGCTGCACACTTTACAGTAGCTATCTAACCAATAGCTTAAGTATAGGCTGAATTAGGTTCTATTTCATACTCCCAGCGAAGATCCATAATATTTTTCAGATAACATGGGATTAATCTCCTTGAATCAATGCCAAGAGCATTGAAAACAGCAGGGTTTTGTGCCTTATGTCCCACTTGACAAACATGATCAGAAAAACAAGCGTCATCTGCAACTTGAAGATATACAGCGGGTCCAGTAGTCCTCCAAGATTCTGTCGCAAGTTAGTTTGGGGGCAGACAAAAGAGACAGCGGGGAGGCATTTTCCTCCAAGCATTCATATGCAATGTATTGTGGGATAGCTACTTGGCCAGAAGTAAGTACCTGTTGGTGAGGTCTATCACAATTTAGGGGCACTCCTTGAAACATTACTGTTATCTTAAACCGGGAGAGGAGTTGGTTTTAGAGGTAAAGCAGAGGTTAAACTTCAGATGTATTTTTTTGATATTTTTACAAATGTATGGTTCAATCACTATCGTAATCAAACATATTCAAAATCATAGCATGCACTGGATAAGGGACTGCTCAAATATGACATTTCAATTGGATACAATTGTTCCTGATTTGAGGGTGTATTTTATGATGAGAAAGGGTAGAATCAGCTACAAATCTATGAAGCTAGTTTTCTGAAAAGTGTGTTTTGCAAAAACAATTAATCAACCAGTCCTAGGTGTAAAAATACTTACTCAATCTCATCAAATAATACCTGCTTTTGTAGCTTCGTTTCTGTCCTTTAACATGAGATTAAAAAAGGACAAAAGAAACAATAAAAAATTTCTCAAACATGCATCCAAAGTATGTGTTTTGTCACAAATGATATCATAGCATTCGTCAGCTGTGTTCTGGAACAGGTTTCAAGCAAGTAACTTTATGATGGAACTATGGGTGTCGCGGCTTAAGTGCCAGTAGTGTAGGGGTATCATGCAAGATTCCCATTCTTGTGACCCGGCTGGCGCATGAATCCTTTGTTCAGTGAATAACAAGCCCTCCCGTTCAATTTTTTTCAAAAGGACAATAACGTCAGCTGCTATGAAACTTCCGGGCACTTGGTTAATGGTTCAAATCCCTTTCTGTGCTCTTCCGCCACCAGGACGTCTGAAATGTTCGGCTTTGCATCGACATAATCCAGGCTGTCGTCTTGGATTATGAAATTTGGAACAAAGACCCTACGCTAAACAGAAACGCTGCGCTCCTTCCCTGGTAGTCTAGTGGTTAGGATTCGGCGCTCTCACCGCCGCGGCCCGGGTTCGATTCCCGGTCAGGGAATGCTTTTTCATGCTCAGCACCTGTTTCATGTGCTCTGGCAATCTTGTTGGATTTGCCGCAGACTCCTGCTCCTCCACATTCACATCACTGTTGGCCTGGCCCTCTTCCCGTTGTTTACGCCAGACTTCTGCAAATCTTCTGGTACACTGGATAAGTAATTACTTGGAAAGTCATAACAAACACTCGATCTACAATAGTCAACCGTACCCCTCATTGATACAGTGAGCCCGCTCTACTCCACAGCCTGTATTTTATTCTGCTAGAAGTGTTAAGAACGGACGATACTCTGAATGTTATGTGTCTGTTTCAGCTCAGGCTGTTGCAGTTTGCTGTGATCTACAGTCTTCGAAAAGAGACAAACAGAGATCCGCATTGCTCTTAAAGGTTTGCTGTGGTTCAATTGACCGGGGAGAGTGCCTTCTGAAACTGTAGTCTAAGCACAATGGGACATGCCTTGACCTTCACTGCGACTGTCCCCAGATGCCTGTCCTAAGGGCTTTATCATTCCAGAAATGTGCAGAAAGAGTGGAAAGAAAAGAAGCAATCCGTGGAGCTTTTACCATCCGTATCAGAGCAAGTGAGTTACGGTGTGGTCTTTCTCCAGTTGGCTTGCTTGAGCATTAGTGTAAGTATAAGTAGCAGATTTTTTTGTGGCTGGGCTAAGAAAAAAGACACACTCCTTCGAGCCGGATTTGAACCAGCGACCTAAGGATGGCTACGATTACAACTACAGTCCTCCGCTCTACCAACTGAGCTATCGAAGGTGAGGCTAGTCCATCAAGAAGCGACGCGCACTGGAGGTACATGCCTGGCACTCAAACTTTCCACAGGAGAAGCAAGCAAACGTTGCAAAATCACTATCCGGTCATAATGGACAATCAGACAGCTGACTGCATGCACAATCAGAAGGTTGGCTAAAGAACGGAAAGGATTGGGAAACATTTTTTTAAATCTTTATTTGAATTTTATGATGTATGGCTGCACACTTTACAGTAGCTATCTAACCAATAGCTTAAGTATAGGCTGAATTAGGTTCTATTTCATACTCCCAGCGAAGATCCATAATATTTTTCAGATAACATGGGATTAATCTCCTTGAATCAATGCCAAGAGCATTGAAAACAGCAGGGTTTTGTGCCTTATGTCCCACTTGACAAACATGATCAGAAAAACAAGCGTCATCTGCAACTTGAAGATATACAGCGGGTCCAGTAGTCCTCCAAGATTCTGTCGCAAGTTAGTTTGGGGGCAGACAAAAGAGACAGCGGGGAGGCATTTTCCTCCAAGCATTCATATGCAATGTATTGTGGGATAGCTACTTGGCCAGAAGTAAGTACCTGTTGGTGAGGTCTATCACAATTTAGGGGCACTCCTTGAAACATTACTGTTATCTTAAACCGGGAGAGGAGTTGGTTTTAGAGGTAAAGCAGAGGTTAAACTTCAGATGTATTTTTTTGATATTTTTACAAATGTATGGTTCAATCACTATCGTAATCAAACATATTCAAAATCATAGCATGCACTGGATAAGGGACTGCTCAAATATGACATTTCAATTGGATACAATTGTTCCTGATTTGAGGGTGTATTTTATGATGAGAAAGGGTAGAATCAGCTACAAATCTATGAAGCTAGTTTTCTGAAAAGTGTGTTTTGCAAAAACAATTAATCAACCAGTCCTAGGTGTAAAAATACTTACTCAATCTCATCAAATAATACCTGCTTTTGTAGCTTCGTTTCTGTCCTTTAACATGAGATTAAAAAAGGACAAAAGAAACAATAAAAAATTTCTCAAACATGCATCCAAAGTATGTGTTTTGTCACAAATGATATCATAGCATTCGTCAGCTGTGTTCTGGAACAGGTTTCAAGCAAGTAACTTTATGATGGAACTATGGGTGTCGCGGCTTAAGTGCCAGTAGTGTAGGGGTATCATGCAAGATTCCCATTCTTGTGACCCGGCTGGCGCATGAATCCTTTGTTCAGTGAATAACAAGCCCTCCCGTTCAATTTTTTTCAAAAGGACAATAACGTCAGCTGCTATGAAACTTCCGGGCACTTGGTTAATGGTTCAAATCCCTTTCTGTGCTCTTCCGCCACCAGGATGTCTGAAATGTTCGGCTTTGCATCGACATAATCCAGGCTGTCGTCTTGGATTATGAAATTTGGAACAAAGACCCTACGCTAAACAGAAACGCTGCGCTCCTTCCCTGGTGGTCTAGTGGTTAGGATTCGGCGCTCTCACCGCCGCGGCCCGGGTTCGATTCCCGGTCAGGGAATGCTTTTTCATGCTCAGCACCTGTTTCATGTGCTCTGGCAATCTTGTTGGATTTGCCGCAGACTCCTGCTCCTCCACATTCACATCACTGTTGGCCTGGCCCTCTTCCCGTTGTTTACGCCAGACTTCTGCAAATCTTCTGGTACACTGGATAAGTAATTACTTGGAAAGTCATAACAAACACTCGATCTACAATAGTCAACCGTACCCCTCATTGATACAGTGAGCCCGCTCTACTCCACAGCCTGTATTTTATTCTGCTAGAAGTGTTAAGAACGGACGATACTCTGAATGTTATGTGTCTGTTTCAGCTCAGGCTGTTGCAGTTTGCTGTGATCTACAGTCTTCGAAAAGAGACAAACAGAGATCCGCATTGCTCTTAAAGGTTTGCTGTGGTTCAATTGACCGGGGAGAGTGCCTTCTGAAACTGTAGTCTAAGCACAATGGGACATGCCTTGACCTTCACTGCGACTGTCCCCAGATGCCTGTCCTAAGGGCTTTATCATTCCAGAAATGTGCAGAAAGAGTGGAAAGAAAAGAAGCAATCCGTGGAGCTTTTACCATCCGTATCAGAGCAAGTGAGTTACGGTGTGGTCTTTCTCCAGTTGGCTTGCTTGAGCATTAGTGTAAGTATAAGTAGCAGATTTTTTTGTGGCTGGGCTAAGAAAAAAGACGCACTCCTTCGAGCCGGATTTGAACCAGCGACCTAAGGATGGCTACGATTACAACTACAGTCCTCCGCTCTACCAACTGAGCTATCGAAGGTGAGGCTAGTCCATCAAGAAGCGACGCGCACTGGAGGTACATGCCTGGCACTCAAACTTTCCACAGGAGAAGCAAGCAAACGTTGCAAAATCACTATCCGGTCATAATGGACAATCAGACAGCTGACTGCATGCACAATCAGAAGGTTGGCTAAAGAACGGAAAGGATTGGGAAACATTTTTTTAAATCTTTATTTGAATTTTATGATGTATGGCTGCACACTTTACAGTAGCTATCTAACCAATAGCTTAAGTATAGGCTGAATTAGGTTCTATTTCATACTCCCAGCGAAGATCCATAATATTTTTCAGATAACATGGGATTAATCTCCTTGAATCAATGCCAAGAGCATTGAAAACAGCAGGGTTTTGTGCCTTATGTCCCACTTGACAAACATGATCAGAAAAACAAGCGTCATCTGCAACTTGAAGATATACAGCGGGTCCAGTAGTCCTCCAAGATTCTGTCGCAAGTTAGTTTGGGGGCAGACAAAAGAGACAGCGGGGAGGCATTTTCCTCCAAGCATTCATATGCAATGTATTGTGGGATAGCTACTTGGCCAGAAGTAAGTACCTGTTGGTGAGGTCTATCACAATTTAGGGGCACTCCTTGAAACATTACTGTTATCTTAAACCGGGAGAGGAGTTGGTTTTAGAGGTAAAGCAGAGGTTAAACTTCAGATGTATTTTTTTGATATTTTTACAAATGTATGGTTCAATCACTATCGTAATCAAACATATTCAAAATCATAGCATGCACTGGATAAGGGACTGCTCAAATATGACATTTCAATTGGATACAATTGTTCCTGATTTGAGGGTGTATTTTATGATGAGAAAGGGTAGAATCAGCTACAAATCTATGAAGCTAGTTTTCTGAAAAGTGTGTTTTGCAAAAACAATTAATCAACCAGTCCTAGGTGTAAAAATACTTACTCAATCTCATCAAATAATACCTGCTTTTGTAGCTTCGTTTCTGTCCTTTAACATGAGATTAAAAAAGGACAAAAGAAACAATAAAAAATTTCTCAAACATGCATCCAAAGTATGTGTTTTGTCACAAATGATATCATAGCATTCGTCAGCTGTGTTCTGGAACAGGTTTCAAGCAAGTAACTTTATGATGGAACTATGGGTGTCGCGGCTTAAGTGCCAGTAGTGTAGGGGTATCATGCAAGATTCCCATTCTTGTGACCCGGCTGGCGCATGAATCCTTTGTTCAGTGAATAACAAGCCCTCCCGTTCAATTTTTTTCAAAAGGACAATAACGTCAGCTGCTATGAAACTTCCGGCACTTGGTTAATGGTTCAAATCCCTTTCTGTGCTCTTCCGCCACCAGGATGTCTGAAATGTTCGGCTTTGCATCGACATAATCCAGGCTGTCGTCTTGGATTATGAAATTTGGAACAAAGACCCTACGCTAAACAGAAACGCTGCGCTCCTTCCCTGGTGGTCTAGTGGTTAGGATTCGGCGCTCTCACCGCCGCGGCCCGGGTTCGATTCCCGGTCAGGGAATGCTTTTTCATGCTCAGCACCTGTTTCATGTGCTCTGGCAATCTTGTTGGATTTGCCGCAGACTCCTGCTCCTCCACATTCACATCACTGTTGGCCTGGCCCTCTTCCCGTTGTTTACGCCAGACTTCTGCAAATCTTCTGGTACACTGGATAAGTAATTACTTGGAAAGTCATAACAAACACTCGATCTACAATAGTCAACCGTACCCCTCATTGATACAGTGAGCCCGCTCTACTCCACAGCCTGTATTTTATTCTGCTAGAAGTGTTAAGAACGGACGATACTCTGAATGTTATGTGTCTGTTTCAGCTCAGGCTGTTGCAGTTTGCTGTGATCTACAGTCTTCGAAAAGAGACAAACAGAGATCCGCATTGCTCTTAAAGGTTTGCTGTGGTTCAATTGACCGGGGAGAGTGCCTTCTGAAACTGTAGTCTAAGCACAATGGGACATGCCTTGACCTTCACTGCGACTGTCCCCAGATGCCTGTCCTAAGGGCTTTATCATTCCAGAAATGTGCAGAAAGAGTGGAAAGAAAAGAAGCAATCCGTGGAGCTTTTACCATCCGTATCAGAGCAAGTGAGTTACGGTGTGGTCTTTCTCCAGTTGGCTTGCTTGAGCATTAGTGTAAGGATAAGTAGCAGATTTTTTTGTGGCTGGGCTAAGAAAAAAGACACACTCCTTCGAGCCGGATTTGAACCAGCGACCTAAGGATGGCTACGATTACAACTACAGTCCTCCGCTCTACCAACTGAGCTATCGAAGGTGAGGCTGGTCCGTCAAGAAGCGACGCGCACTGGAGGTACATGCCTGGCACTCAAACTTTCCACAGGAGAAGCAAGCAAACGTTGCAAAATCACTATCCGGTCATAATGGACAATCAGACAGCTGACTGCATGCACAATCAGAAGGTTGGCTAAAGAACGGAAAGGATTGGGAAACATTTTTTTAAATCTTTATTTGAATTTTATGATGTATGGCTGCACACTTTACAGTAGCTATCTAACCAATAGCTTAAGTATAGGCTGAATTAGGTTCTATTTCATACTCCCAGCGAAGATCCATAATATTTTTCAGATAACATGGGATTAATCTCCTTGAATCAATGCCAAGAGCATTGAAAACAGCAGGGTTTTGTGCCTTATGTCCCACTTGACAAACATGATCAGAAAAAC
The DNA here is from genome assembly GCA_029718625.1 of Synaphobranchus kaupii. Lineage (NCBI taxonomy): Eukaryota > Metazoa > Chordata > Actinopteri > Anguilliformes > Synaphobranchidae > Synaphobranchus > Synaphobranchus kaupii. The sequence goes on from CM056384.1 coordinate 25,262,553, forward strand.
AAGCGTCATCTGCAACTTGAAGATATACAGCGGGTCCAGTAGTCCTCCAAGATTCTGTCGCAAGTTAGTTTGGGGGCAGACAAAAGAGACAGCGGGGAGGCATTTTCCTCCAAGCATTCATATGCAATGTATTGTGGGATAGCTACTTGGCCAGAAGTAAGTACCTGTTGGTGAGGTCTATCACAATTTAGGGGCACTCCTTGAAACATTACTGTTATCTTAAACCGGGAGAGGAGTTGGTTTTAGAGGTAAAGCAGAGGTTAAACTTCAGATGTATTTTTTTGATATTTTTACAAATGTATGGTTCAATCACTATCGTAATCAAACATATTCAAAATCATAGCATGCACTGGATAAGGGACTGCTCAAATATGACATTTCAATTGGATACAATTGTTCCTGATTTGAGGGTGTATTTTATGATGAGAAAGGGTAGAATCAGCTACAAATCTATGAAGCTAGTTTTCTGAAAAGTGTGTTTTGCAAAAACAATTAATCAACCAGTCCTAGGTGTAAAAATACTTACTCAATCTCATCAAATAATACCTGCTTTTGTAGCTTCGTTTCTGTCCTTTAACATGAGATTAAAAAAGGACAAAAGAAACAATAAAACATTTCTCAAACATGCATCCAAAGTATGTGTTTTGCCACAAATGATATCATAGCATTCGTCAGCTGTGTTCTGGAACAGGTTTCAAGCAAGTAACTTTATGATGGAACTATGGGTGTCGCGGCTTAAGTGCCAGTAGTGTAGGGGTATCATGCAAGATTCCCATTCTTGTGACCCGGCTGGCGCATGAATCCTTTGTTCAGTGAATAACAAGCCCTCCCGTTCAATTTTTTTCAAAAGGACAATAACGTCAGCTGCTATGAAACTTCCGGGCACTTGGTTAATGGTTCAAATCCCTTTCTGTGCTCTTCCGCCACCAGGATGTCTGAAATGTTCGGCTTTGCATCGACATAATCCAGGCTGTCGTCTTGGATTATTGAAATTTGGAACAAAGACCCTACGCTAAACAGAAACGCTGCGCTCCTTCCCTGGTGGTCTAGTGGTTAGGATTCGGCGCTCTCACCGCCGCGGCCCGGGTTCGATTCCCGGTCAGGGAATGCTTTTTCATGCTCAGCACCTGTTTCATGTGCTCTGGCAATCTTGTTGGATTTGCCGCAGACTCCTGCTCCTCCACATTCACATCACTGTTGGCCTGGCCCTCTTCCCGTTGTTTACGCCAGACTTCTGCAAATCTTCTGGTACACTGGATAAGTAATTACTTGGAAAGTCATAACAAACACTCGATCTACAATAGTCAACCGTACCCCTCATTGATACAGTGAGCCCGCTCTACTCCACAGCCTGTATTTTATTCTGCTAGAAGTGTTAAGAACGGACGATACTCTGAATGTTATGTGTCTGTTTCAGCTCAGGCTGTTGCAGTTTGCTGTGATCTACAGTCTTCGAAAAGAGACAAACAGAGATCCGCATTGCTCTTAAAGGTTTGCTGTGGTTCAATTGACCGGGGAGAGTGCCTTCTGAAACTGTAGTCTAAGCACAATGGGACATGCCTTGACCTTCACTGCGACTGTCCCCAGATGCCTGTCCTAAGGGCTTTATCATTCCAGAAATGTGCAGAAAGAGTGGAAAGAAAAGAAGCAATCCGTGGAGCTTTTACCATCCGTATCAGAGCAAGTGAGTTACGGTGTGGTCTTTCTCCAGTTGGCTTGCTTGAGCATTAGTGTAAGGATAAGTAGCAGATTTTTTTGTGGCTGGGCTAAGAAAAAAGACACACTCCTTCGAGCCGGATTTGAACCAGCGACCTAAGGATGGCTACGATTACAACTACAGTCCTCCGCTCTACCAACTGAGCTATCGAAGGTGAGGCTGGTCCGTCAAGAAGCGACGCGCACTGGAGGTACATGCCTGGCACTCAAACTTTCCACAGGAGAAGCAAGCAAACGTTGCAAAATCACTATCCGGTCATAATGGACAATCAGACAGCTGACTGCATGCACAATCAGAAGGTTGGCTAAAGAACGGAAAGGATTGGGAAACATTTTTTTAAAATCTTTATTTGAATTTCATGATGTATGGCTGCACACTTTACAATAGCTATCTAACCAATAGCTTAAGTATAGGCTGAATTAGGTTCTATTTCATACTCCCAGTGAAGATCCATAATATTTTTCAGATAACATGGGATCAATCTCCTTGAATCAATGCCAAGAGCATTGAAAACAGCAGGGTTTTGTGCCTTATGTCCCACTTGACAAACATGATCAGAAAAACAAGCGTCATCTGCAACTTGAAGATATACAGCGGGTCCAGTAGTCCTCCAAGATTATGTCGCAAGTTAGTTTGGGGGCAGACAAAAGAGACAGCGGGGAGGCATTTTCCTCCAAGCATTCATATGCAATGTATTGTGGGATAGCTACTTGGCCAGAAGTAAGTACCTGTTGGTGAGGTCTATCACAATTTAGGGGCACTCCTTGAAACATTACTGTTATCTTAAACCGGGAGAGGAGTTGGTTTTAGAGGTAAAGCAGAGGTTAAACTTCAGATGTATTTTTTTGATATTTTTACAAATGTATGGTTCAATCACTATCGTAATCAAACATATTCAAAATCATAGCATGCACTGGATAAGGGACTGCTCAAATATGACATTTCAATTGGATACAATTGTTCCTGATTTGAGGGTGTATTTTATGATGAGAAAGGGTAGAATCAGCTACAAATCTATGAAGCTAGTTTTCTGAAAAGTGTGTTTTGCAAAAACAATTAATCAACCAGTCCTAGGTGTAAAAATACTTACTCAATCTCATCAAATAATACCTGCTTTTGTAGCTTCGTTTCTGTCCTTTAACATGAGATTAAAAAAGGACAAAAGAAACAATAAAAAATTTCTCAAACATGCATCCAAAGTATGTGTTTTGCCACAAATGATATCATAGCATTCGTCAGCTGTGTTCTGGAACAGGTTTCAAGCAAGTAACTTTATGATGGAACTATGGGTGCTGCAGCTTAAGTGCCAGTAGTGTAGGGGTATCATGCAAGATTCCCATTCTTGTGACCCGGGTTCGATTCCCGGCTGGCGCATGAATCCGTTGTTCAGTGAATAACAAGCCCTCCCGTTCAATTTTTTTCAAAAGGACAATAACGTCAGCTGCTATGAAACTTCCGGGCACTTGGTTAATGGTTCAAATCCCTTTCTGTGCTCTTCCGCCACCAGGACGTCTGAAATGTTCGGCTTTGCATCGGCATAATCCAGGCTGTCGTCTTGGATTATGAAATTTGGAAGAAAGACCCTACGCTAAACAGAAACGCTGTGCTCCTTCCCTGGTGGTCTAGTGGTTAGGATTCGGCGCTCTCACCGCCGCGGCCCGGGTTCGATTCCCGGTCAGGGAATGCTTTTTCATGCTCAGCACCTGTTTCATGTGCTCTGGCAATCTTGTTGGATTTGCCGCAGACTCCTGCTCCTCCACATTCACATCACTGTTGGCCTGGCCCTCTTCCCGTTGTTTACGCCAGACTTCTGCAAATCTTATGGTACACTGGATAAGTAATTACTTGGAAAGTCATAACAAACACTCGATCTACAATAGTCAACCGTACCCCTCATTGATACAGTGAGCCCGCTCTACTCCACAGCCTGTATTTTCTTCTGCTACAAGTGTTAAGAACGGATGATACTCTGAATGTTATGTGTCTGTTTCAGCTCAGGCTGTTGCAGTTTGCTGTGATCTACAGTCTTCGAAAAGAGACAAACAGAGATCCGCATTGCTCTTAAAGGTTTGCTGTGGTTCAATTGACCGGGGAGAGTGCCTTCTGAAACTGTAGTCTAAGCACAATGGGACATGCCTTGACCTTCACTGCGACTGTCCCCAGATGCCTGTCCTAAGGGCTTTATCATTCCAGAAATGTGCAGAAAGAGTGGAAAGAAAAGAAGCAATCCGTGGAGCTTTTACCATCCGTATCAGAGCAAGTGAGTTACGGTGTGGTCTTTCTCCAGTTGGCTTGCTTGAGCATTAGTGTAAGTATAAGTAGCAGATTTTTTTGTGGCTGGGCTAAGAAAAAAGACACACTCCTTCGAGCCGGATTTGAACCAGCGACCTAAGGATGGCTACGATTACAACTACAGTCCTCCGCTCTACCAACTGAGCTATCGAAGGTGAGGCTGGCCCGTCAAGAAGCGACGCGCACTGGAGGTACATGCCTGGCACTCAAACTTTCCACAGGAGAAGCAAGCAAACGTTGCAAAATCACTATCCGGTCATAATGGACAATCAGACAGCTGACTGCATGCACAATCAGAAGGTTGGCTAAAGAACGGAAAGGATTGGGAAACATTTTTTTAAATCTTTATTTGAATTTCATGATGTATGGCTGCACACTTTACAGTAGCTATCTAACCAATTGCTTAAGTATAGGCTGAATTAGGTTCTATTTCATACTCCCAGTGAAGATCCATAATATTTTTCAGATAACATGGGATTAATCTCCTTGAATCAATGCCAAGAGCATTGAAAACAGCAGGGTTTTGTGCCTTATGTCCCACTTGACAAACATGATCAGAAAAACAAGCGTCATCTGCAACTTGAAGATATACAGCGGGTCCAGTAGTCCTCCAAGATTCTGTCGCAAGTTAGTTTGGGGGCAGACAAAAGTGACAGCGGGGAGGCATTTTCCTCCAAGCATTCATATGCAATGTATTGTGGGATAGCTACTTGGCCAGAAGTAAGTACCTGTTGGTGAGGTCTATCACAATTTAGGGGCACTCCTTGAAACATTACTGTTATCTTAAACCGGGAGAGGAGTTGGTTTTAGAGGTAAAGCAGAGGTTAAACTTCAGATGTATTTTTTTGATATTTTTACAAATGTATGGTTCAATCACTATCGTAATCAAACATATTCAAAATCATAGCATGCACTGGATAAGGGACTGCTCAAATATGACATTTCAATTGGATACAATTGTTCCTGATTTGAGGGTGCATTTTATGATGAGAAAGGGTAGAATCAGCTACAAATCTATGAAGCTAGTTTTCTGAAAAGTGTGTTTTGCAAAAACAATTAATCAACCAGTCCTAGGTGTAAAAATACTTACTCAATCTCATCAAATAATACCTGCTTTTGTAGCTTCGTTTCTGTCCTTTAACATGAGATTAAAAAATGACAAAAGAAACAATAAAACATTTCTCAAACATGCATCCAAAGTATGTGTTTTGCCACAAATGATATCATAGCATTCGTCAGCTGTGTTCTGGAACAGGTTTCAAGCAAGTAACTTTATGATGGAACTATGGGTGCTGCAGCTTAAGTGCCAGTAGTGTAGGGGTATCATGCAAGATTCCCATTATTGCGAACCGGGTTTGATTCCCGGCTGGCGCATGAATCCGTTGTTCAGTGAATAACAAGCCCTCCCGTTCAATTTTTTTCAAAAGGACAATAACGTCAGCTGCTATGAAACTTCCGGGCACTTGGTTAATGGTTCAAATCCCTTTCTGTGCTCTTCCGCCACCAGGACGTCTGAAATGTTCGGCTTTGCATCGGAAATGCTGCGCTCCTTCCCTGGTGGTCTAGTGGTTAGGATTCGGCGCTCTCACCGCCGCGGCCCGGGTTCGATTCCTGGTCAGGGAATGCTTTTTCATGCTCAGCACCTGTTTCATGTGCTCTGGCAATCTTGTTGGATTTGCCGCAGACTCCTGCTCCTCCACATTCACATCACTGTTGGCCTGGCCCTCTTCCCGTTGTTTACGCCAGACTTCTGCAAATCTTCTGGTACACTGGATAAGTAATTACTTGGAAAGTCATAACAAACACTCGATCTACAATAGTCAACCGTACCCCTCATTGATACAGTGAGCCCGCTCTACTCCACAGCCTGTATTTTCTTCTGCTACAAGTGTTAAGAACGGATGATACTCTGAATGTTATGTGTGTGTTTCAGCTCAGGCTGTTGCAGTTTGCTGTGATCTACAGTCTTCGAAAAGAGACAAACAGAGATCCGCATTGCTCTTAAAGGTTTGCTGTGGTTCAATTGACCGGGGAGAGTGCCTTCTGAAACTGTAGTCTAAGCACAATGGGACATGCCTTGACCTTCACTGCGACTGTCCCCAGATGCCTGTCCTAAGGGCTTTATCATTCCAGAAATGTGCAGAAAGAGTGGAAAGAAAAGAAGCAATCCGTGGAGCTTTTACCATCCGTATCAGAGCAAGTGAGTTATGGTGTGGTCTTTCTCCAGTTGGCTTGCTTGAGCATTAGTGTAAGTATAAGTAGCAGATTTTTTTGTGGCTGGGCTAAGAAAAAAGACACACTCCTTCGAGCCGGATTTGAACCAGCGACCTAAGGATGGCTACGATTACAACTACAGTCCTCCGCCCTACCAACTGAGCTATCGAAGGTGAGGCTGGTCCGTCAAGAAGCGACGCGCACTGGAGGTACATGCCTGGCACTCAAACTTTCCACAGGAGAAGCAAGCAAACGTTGCAAAATCACTATCCGGTCATAATGGACAATCAGACAGCTGACTGCATGCACAATCAGAAGGACAGGTCTTAAAAACCTCCCTCCGACAGGTCTTAAAAACCTTCTGAATTTGCGGTCTTGCGCTCATTCGCCTACTTGCGTAATTACATTAGTGCAAACAAAGCTCAGTGAATGGATTTTTGCCTCCCGTTTAGAGTGTGGGTGGCTCTTAAAAGAGCCTTTGGGACGAGTTCGGTTCAGTTTGGGTTCATTTTGAACTGGTGTACTTCGTCACGGCCTTGGTTCCCTCAGACACCGCGTGTTTGGCCAGCTCTCCTGGCAGAAGAAGGCGCACGGCGGTCTGGATCTCCCTTGAAGTGATAGTCGACCGTTTGTTGTAGTGAGCCAAGCGAGAAGACTCACCAGCAATACGTTCGAAAATGTCGTTGACAAAGGAATTCATGATGCCCATGGCCTTTGAAGAAATGCCGGTGTCGGGATGTACTTGCTTCAAAACCTTGTACACGTAGATAGCGTAGCTTTCCTTCCTGGACTTTCTCCGCTTCTTTCCTCCTTTCCCAGCCGTCTTAGTTACGGCTTTCTTGGATCCCTTCTTGGGAGCAGACTTCGCAGGCTCAGGCATATCGAAAGCTTGATTGAAACAGATGCTCCAGGGTTACCGCGCGTCTGCTATATATAAGGCCTTTATGCAAATAGTAATGCCCTTCTTAGCGGAAATGTAACACCGAGTCTCATTGGAGGCAGCTCGTGAACCATAGCGTGTTGGCTGAATATTGCAACTCTATTGGCTGAATTTCGCGGGCCTGAAAAACGTAGCTCAAGTGCTGCAAACAAAGGATTTATGTATTTATTTATTTTAACCGCGCGACTCTTGTATTTCCCATTTTCCATTGATTAAAACAATGTTCAAATGAAAACGTGGACACTTGGAACTTGCATGTGCCGCCTCCCAAACAATAGACACAAAATAATACAAAAATGGGGGTTTCTACCAACAATAAATTAAGCCTATACAGCGTACGTTTCAGTATACGACATGCATACTCACATTATGTTCGGCAATTTAATTCCATTCGATACAGCTGCTCGACAAGTGATGTCTTGTGGATCATTTCAATACAATATGATGATGAACACAGTGCGCTCATTGCAACGACCGTCATTGGTGCGGTCTTGCTGGAAAACTAGCGAAAAGTGTGTGTGTGGTATGTTTCGTTGCTGCATCCCAAATAGAGCATTTAACCACAATCGCCCGGGGATTCCCTGCATGCGCACATGGCTTTGAATTTTCACAAACAGGAGGCGCGCTTCCTCTACAAGGCAAACGGCATTGTAGTAATAAAGGGACAAGGAGTACACGCTAGGAAACGCTGCTTTTCATAGAGCATGTGGGTGGCTCTTAAAAGAGCCTTTGTATAATTACATGGAGAGGACCGAGGAGGAAAAAAAATTAACCACCGAAGCCGTACAGAGTGCGACCCTGACGCTTCAGAGCATAAACCACATCCATAGCGGTGACGGTCTTTCTCTTGGCATGCTCGGTGTAAGTGACGGCATCGCGGTAGTGTTGTGTCGTTCGCGAACGATTCGTTCAAAAGAACAAATCTTTTGGGTGAACGAACTGAACTGAATCACTTACTGAAAAGATCCGTTCATTTCTCAGTTCAGTTCAGTTCACGAACGGATCTGATCAGCAGCGAGCGTGCACCGTGCAGGGAGGGGGAGGGACTGCCGCGAGCGAACGTGATTCGTCCCTTGCGAACCAGTTCTGCTGTGCTGAACGAATCATTCGCATTTGCTTCTTCCTATTCCATTTCGGACGTATTGTTCTAAGTATTGTATAGCCGAAATGAGTACCGTGTTTGCGTGTTGTATACTAGAAAGTTTTTTTTTCTTTTTTTTCTCTAATTTGTTTCCTAAATTGTTCGAAATAAAGTTTATATTAAAAAAAAAAATTATTAAAAAAATTCACGGGCGGGCGGGCGCCGAGCGAGGCAGCGAGCGTGCAGAGTGGACTGATTCGTTCACTGCGTGACGTGATCCTGAGTGATAATCAGCGGCTCAAACTGCCAGAATCAGGCCCAGCAAGTTAAGACTTAAAAGTCATTGAAAACCAGCGTTCACCTCCAATATTGATATTCAACGAGGAAACTTTTAAAATACCAAGATTTGTAAAAGGAATTTGGCGCATTTGTCAAAGCGACAGCACTTCCGCATGAACTGTTTGGCCGTCAGTTCACTGAGTGAACGAACTGTGATGCAACGGTGCAAGTTCGTTCACTCAGTGAACTGACGGCTGAACAGTTCACTGAGTGAACGAACTGTGACGCAACGGTGCAAGTTCAGTGATCCGTTCACTGAAGCTACTAGACACAGTGAGTTAACGTGACGTGATCCTGAGTGATAATCAGCAGCTCAAACTGCCAGAATCAGGCCCAGCCAGTTAAGACTTAAAAGTCATTGAAAACCAGCGTTCACCTCCAATATTGATATTCAACGAGGAAACTTTTAAAATATCAAGATTTGTAAACGGAGTTTGGCGCATTTGTCAAAGCGACAGCACTTCCGCATGAACTGTTTGGCCGTCAGTTCACTGAGTGAACGAACTGTGACGCAACGGTGCAAGTTCGTTCACTCAGTGAACTGACGGCTGAACAGTTCACTGAGTGAACGAACTGTGACGCAACGGTGCAAGTTCAGTGATCCGTTCACTGAAGCTACTAGACACAGTGAGTTAACGTGACGTGATCCTGAGTGATAATCAGCGGCTCAAACTGCCAGAATCAGGCCCAGCCAGTTAAGACTTAAAAGTCATTGAAAACCAGCGTTCACCTCCAATATTAATATTCAACGAGGAAACTTTTAAAATATCAAGATTTGTAAACGGAGTTTGGCGCATTTGTCAAAGCGACAGCACTTCCGCATGAACTGTTTGGCCGTCAGTTCACTGAGTGAACGAACTGTGACGCAACGGTGCAAGTTCGTTCACTCAGTGAACTGACGGCTGAACAGTTCACTGAGTGAACGAACTGTGACGCAACGGTGCAAGTTCAGTGATCCGTTCACTGAAGCTACTAGACACAGTGAGTTAACGTGACGTGATCCTGAGTGATAATCAGCGGCTCAAACTGCCAGAATCAGGCCCAGCCAGTTAAGACTTAAAAGTCATTGAAAACCAGCGTTCACCTCCAATATTGATATTCAACGAGGAAACTTTTAAAATATCAAAATTTGTAAACGGAGTTTGGCGCATTTGTGAAAGCGACAGCACTTCCGCATGAACTGTTCGGTCGTCAGTTCACTGAGTGAGTCGGACTACGCAGTACGCAGTCGGAGCTCCGCCCAAGCACTGAACGATTCGGTGAACGAATCTTTTGAACGAATCTTTTTAATGAACTGATTCTAGTGATTCGTGTCACTGAAGTGAACTGTTTTGCCCATCACTACATCGCGGATGACGTTCTCCAAAAACACCTTAAGCACTCCTCGAGTCTCTTCGTAGATGAGACCGGATATACGCTTGACTCCTCCACGGCGAGCCAAACGACGAATCGCCGGCTTGGTGATACCCTGGATATTATCACGGAGAACTTTGCGATGACGCTTAGCGCCTCCTTTACCAAGTCCCTTTCCACCTTTCCCGCGACCAGACATCTTTTTTTTCAAATGGCAGAATATAGTGACTAGCTTACAAAAATAGCACGCATATAACTGCGCAGAGACGACCTGATTGAAGCCTAGTGTCAAAGAAAAGGGCGGTTCTAGCTAAAGCCCGCCTCCAGCACTCCGAGCCTTCCGAGCATTGGGGACTTAATCAATGCATTAGCTGCCTACAAGTTGTCTGATTGACTAATTAACTTACACTAATATGGGATATTTATTCTTTAGTATATAAATGTTTGATATAATGCGGCAATACGAAGACAAATCATCTCTCGATACAATATCACTTTCAGAAAAAAAGGTACAGCTGAAGTACATTCAACAATAATGTTCTATTTGGGTACTATTAAGTAACTTTTAGAAGCAAAACATGTTAAACATGAATTATCTATTGCTGGCTTCGGGTACAATTTTATGTACCGATAGGGTGCCACCCCAGTGACAAGCGTTTGTATAGTTGTAGGAACTTTTTCGTACTTAAGAAAGACTCTTTCACATTTGTAGAAGGCAACAATCTGCACTAAAAAAAAGTCAGTTGATTAATTAAAACATATATATGTATAATACCATGTTTGATTTCCACAAGGAAGAAAATATATTTAGTATGTATATGTTTGTGCAAGTCATAATATATGTCTGTACTGATCCCAGAATTGTGGAATCAACTCGCCACGGAGGCAGAATCCCTGGTTAATTTCTGACACAAAACTTCAGATCCACCTCCTAACTCCCTGCCTAGTCCCACCCCTCAGCACTCCTTATGCATTTATAAGCAGCGTGCTATTTTTATTTTGTTTTCATTCGAATATTACATACACGATTCTTGTTTGTGTCACGGTTCTAGGTTAGCATATTGGGATATGTGGTCTGGGAGGGATCCAAATGGTTATTGTCACCTAGGTATGCTGGCTAACTCCCGTCTCACACCCTAGTGGTGCCGTCGTCACCAGGCTTTGTTTCTAACACAGACATCAGGAAGTCATGGCATGCAAAGGATATGCGAAAAAATATAAAAAATTTAAAGGCACAGTCAACTTAGTGTATGTAAACTTCTGACCCACTGGAATTGTGATATAGTGAATTAAAAGTGAAATAATCTGTCTGAAACAATTGTTGGAAAAAGTACTTGTGTCATGCACAAAGTAGATGTCCTAACTGACTTGCCAACACTATAGTTTGCTAACATGAAATATGTGGAGTGGATAAAAATGAGTTTTAAGGACTTCTACCTAAGTGTATGTAAACTTCCAACTTCAACTGTATATAATGAAGTCTAATGCATTCATCAAGAACCTTTCCTGCTGCCTTCTAATTGCAAAACAAAGAGACATGACCTGATTGAGCTCACTATGAAGACTGCCAGTGAGAGCTGTGGTTAGGTGGAGGTGTTATGTGAAGTCGACTAAGTGCCCCTTGTCTGACTGTTCAATGGAGGAATCCATTGGCCATTTTTTTATCATGATGTGACAGGACAAACGAATATGGGACAGCCTGCAACAAATTGGATGTAACTTTGATATTATTATCAAATCAATTCCTCGTGGAATATTTAAATAATAATTTCCCCCAAAAAAATTTTATTGGATGATTACATGCATTGCAACCCATTATTTATGGGAAAAAAAATATGCAAAATGAGGTTTGACAATTAATATTACACATTAATCATGACACTGTTATCAAACAAACAATAACTAAATGGAACCAATTAACTCTTGACACAAAACACAACAGACCTGTCCCATGAAATCATCATCTAATACTGTATGTACCGTTTAATTTTATTTATTTTTTTCTGTGTAACTAATGTATTTTTTACAATTTACCAGTGAGTATATACTGTACGTCACATCACCAAACACCAATGCAAATTAACTATCCTAAGCAGGAATTAAAATACAAATCTTGAGAGCATACAGATTGCATCAAAGGTTTGAAAATAATAATATGAATAACAATACGCATAATAATGGAGAGTATTGACGAGTCCAGATTTACCAATAGGCCATTTCCCCCATTTAACGTTAGTGTGCTCTTTCCTTTTTTGCAACCAAACTGCCATTTGACTGTGAAGTACATTTCCTGCTCGCTGGCCAGTTAGCCGAAAATAATTTATCCGTTAGATGAAGTCGAACGTGCAGATAATGTACCGGATTGTGACAGCGTTACAGTACTTGTCCACTAGATGTCAATAGTGATTCATAAAATGAGGAAAACGGTTCGAGGATTCGTTTTGCCTGGCTACTCTTTGGTGCGTGTATGTTTGCGATTCTTTTCGCCCTCCTCAAAATCTATTCATACCCCAGATAGGCTGCCCCTTGGCTAGACTGCAACGCTACATCACATGCGCAGATCGTTTTTGTCAAAAATGGTAAAAATCGTTGTGGTTATTTATGTAGGAAACCCTGAAAAGTGCCAAACTCTCGATGCTGTATAGGTATGGGGTGTGCTCCATCAAGCCATAACTTGGCGGATGGCGTACCTGCCATCCCAATGTGCCAACCTAGATGCAGACCCGAATTGCGTACCTAACATTCATATGAAACCAAAAAAATAGCACACTGCTGGTGCAAACATCATATAAATATATAAGGAGTGCTGATGGGTGGGACTAGGCAGGGAGTTATAATGTGGATCTGCAGTTTGTGTCAGAAAATAACCAGGGATTCTGCTGTGCTGACCTCTGTGGGGAGTTACTTACACAATTCTGGGATTAGTACAGGCAGATATCATGACTTTTGCAAATATGTACAGACTCAGTAGACTTTGCTGAGGAAATCAAATATGCTATACTACATAAAAACAACAGAGACATTTTCTAGTGGAGATTATTTACTTTTACAAATGTGTGATTGTTTTTCTCTCACTCAAAGAAAATACAAAGGTGCGAAAAAGTGCCTAAAACGCCTGTCACAAAAACAAAAATCTTAGGGATTGAGGTATCAAACGAGCCTCAAACCATCACTCTGCTGCCAGATATGCAATAGATATGGATGGTTCACTTTAAGGGTTGTTTCTCCTGACAAATTTTCCTATTGAAGTCTATGGAAAAGTAAGTCAGGAGAAAAAACCCTTCAAGTAATCCATCCATATCTACTGTATTTCTGGCAGCAAAGTGATGATTTAAGGCCTGTTTGATACGTCAGACCCTTGATGACTTAGAGCCATTTAGCCAACCATGTGCGTCCATACTGTTCCAGTGTAATTTACAGCTAAATAAAGTCCCACCCCCCCAATTTCCATAGAGATCCATTCAAATGCAGAGACGTTATAGTCTTTTATTGGTATTTAAAAGTCATTTTACAATTAAAACATTTTCTTTTTAATTTTCAATTCATCATACTTCATTTCATTTCACATTTTAAAAAACATTCTTTATCGGGGGGGGGGAATTTTATTTCCCGTCCCTTTTTTAATTTTGCGTTTAAAATAGACTTACAACATTCAAGACACCACATTAAGAAACATCACATTAAAAACCAATTATCACTAACACAAAAGAAAAAGACTCGAAGACATTGAAATGAAAAGGAAAGACATGCGCCCCCGGGTTATTGGGTGGGCAATAGTTCTGTCTCTCTCTCTCTCTTCCTTGGGATGGAGGGGGGTGGACTAAATTATCAGTTCTTTCCAATGGTCCACCCCCCATTTCTCTCTCGCCAGACACTTGTCCTTCGCAAAGTCAACCATAACGCCGTCTTGGAGGAGGTTTTGCGCCCTCCTCCTGAGAGTGACCAGGTCTACCGTTGTTTTTTGGTAGACCTTGATGTTCCTCGCCTCCCACAGGACCTGCTTGATAGTGTTAACGATCCTCCACTGACGCTGGAGCTCCGGTGTTCTGCAGCCTCCACGAAATCCGTAGAGGACACTCTCAGCAGTCAGGGAGGACCTAGGCAGCAACCTGTTTCGGGAGACAGAGGAAACAACAAGGCCCCAGACCCGTCTGGCCACGGTGCACTCCCAGAACAGATGGTAGATGTGTTCTGAGTCAGTGCATCCGTGGGGGCAGCGCTCAGTCAGGGCCAAGTGCCGCTTGAACATGAATGACCTGGTGGGGAGACACATGTGGGCAGACATCCAGGCAATGTCCTTTTGCTTATTGCTTAAACTTTTGTTTAGGACATTAGCCCAGATTATAGACGGGTCCAGGGTCGTGCTGCCCCTCGGGAGTGTCATGGTCTCCTTCGATCTTAAATGAGCCATGATTATTTTATAACTCCACGAGGTCAGCCCGGCCCTGGGCAATCCTGCCCCAATGGCAAAGTCCCTCAGGGCTCGATATACATATGGGGGGTCCCAGCTATACGGTATGGTGAGGTCCAGCGCGCACAGGCCCATCGTCCTCAGGAAGGGAGTGGCATAGTACCTAGCAAAGGCACCAGAGGCCTTCTCGACCTTCCGAGTATTCTGGACCAGTGCGGCCAGACCCTGCACCAACACGATGTTAACAATGTCTGGAACCCCCCTGCCCCCATTCTGCTCTTCCTTGAGGAGGGTAGCTCTTTTCAACTTTTCCATGGTGCTCCCCCAGACAAAGCGGAAGGCCATTCTAGTAATAAATTGTCTTTTATTGGTTTTAAAAGTCGTTTACAATTAAAACATTTTCTTTTCCATTTTCAATTCATCTTATTTCATTTCACTTTTAAAAAAAAAAAAAAACATTCTTTATCAGGGAGGGAGTTTTATTTCCCATCCCTTTTTATTTTTATATTAAAATAGACATACAACGATCAAGACACCACAATAAGAAACATCACTTTCAAAGGATTCACAAAACAAAAAAAAGACACAAGACATTGAAATGAGGGAAGAACATGCGTTCCCGGGTCGTTGGGTGGGAAAATGTTCTGTCTCTCTCTCTCTCTTCCTTGGGATGGAGGGGGGTGGACTAAATGATCAGTTCTTTCCAATGGTCCACCCCCCATTTCTCTCTCGCCAGACACTTGTCCTTTGCGTAATCGACCATAACGCCGTCTTGGAGGAGGTTTTGTGCCCTCCTCCTGAGAGTGACCAGGTCTACAGTAGTCTTTTGGTAGACCTTGATGTTCCTCGCCTCCCACAGGACCTGCTTGATAGTATTAACGATCCTCCACTGACGCTGGAGCTCCGGTGTTTTGCATCCTCCACGGGGGCCGTAGAGGACACTCTCAGCAGTCAGGGAGGACCTAGGCAGCAACCTGTTTCGGGAGACAGAAGAAACAACAAGGCCCCAGACCCGTCTGGCCACGGAGCACTCCCAGAACAGGTGGTAGATGTGTTCTGAGTCAGTGCATCCGTGGGGGCAGCGCTCGGTCAGGGCCAAGTGCCGCTTAAACATAAAGGACCTGGTGGGGAGACACATGTGGGCAGACATCCAGGCAATGTCCTTTTGCTTATTGCTTAAACATTTATGTAGGACATTAGCCCAGATTATAGACGGGTCCAGGGTCGTGCTGCCCCTCGGGAGTGTCATGGTCTCCTTTGATCTTAAATGAGCCATGATGATTTTATAGCTCCACGAGGTCAGCCCGGCCCTGGGCAATCCTGCCCCAAAAGCAAAGTCCCTCAGGGCTCGATATGCATATGGGGGGTCCCAGCTGTACGGTATGGTGAGGTCCAGCGCACACAGGCCCATCGTCCTCAGGAAGGGAGTGGCATAGTACCTAGCAAAGGCACCAGAGGCCTTCTCTACCTTCCGAGTATTCTGGACCAGTGCGGCCAGACCCTGCACCAACACGATGGTAACAATGTCTGGAACCCCCCTGCCCCCATTCTGCTCTTCCTTGAGGAGGGTAGCTCTTTTTAACTTTTCCATAGTGCTCCCCCAGACAAAGCGGAAGGCCATTCTAGTAATAAGTTTACTAGTGGCCTTGTCTGGGGGAAACACCCTCCCCAAGTAGAGACAAATGGGAAGGACTATTGCCTTCAGGACCAGGATCTTACCCGTCTGAGTCAGAGGCCGCACGCCCCAGCTCTGGAGTTTAACCTGAACGTGGCGGAGGGTTTCCTCCCAGCTCAGCCTTCCTTCTCCGTCTGACTGGAAGGTCACCCCCAGGAGCTTGATCTTATCTCTGCGTACAGGGAAAGCAACGGTTAGTGGCTCCCTCCAATGACGAGACAGAAACAGCTCACTCTTGTCCCTATTGACTAGGGCGCCAGTGGCTGCACAGAAGTCATCCAGCACCTTGTTGGCAACGGTGATGGAATGACTATCTGTGCCGACGATGGTGATGTCGTCCATGTACGCCATCACCCTAAGCCGCTCCCCCTGGGCCCCGGGCAGTGGATACCCAGCGATGCCCGGGTTGCCCCTGATGGCCTGAAGGAACGGCTCGAGGTAGATGACGTACAGGAGGGATGCTAGGGGGCATCCCTGCCTGACGCCAGACCTAATGGCAAACGGGGCGGATGGCTGCTTGTTCACAACCACCCTCCCCGAGATGTCAGTCAAGCACATTTTGGTCCAGCGCAGGAGGGAGCTAGGAAAATTAAACCTCTCTAGCACCCTCTCCAAGCACACATGACTTACCCTGTCAAAGGCCTTCTCCTGGTCTAAGCTGAGAAGGCCCAAGGGGGACCCGCGCTCCCCGGAGTGGATTATGACATCCCTCACGAGGAGCAGGTTGTCATTTATGGACCTCCCTGGTATACTGCACGTTTGGTCAGGGCCGACCACCGATGTCATCAGGTGTTGGAACCTCCTCATCAACGCCTTCGCCATGATCTTATAGTCAGCTGAGAGGAGGTTAATCGGCCGCCAGTGCCGGAGGTCCTTCAGGTCCCCCTTCTTAGGGACAAGAGCAACCGCACTCTGCCTCAGTGAAGCCCCCAACCGTCCCTCCCTGTACGCCGCCCTGAAGACTTCCGCCACGTCCTCCTTCAGGAGATCCCAAAATGCCTGATAAAATTCGGCCGGGATCCCGTCAGGACCAGGAGCTTTATGTTGATTAAGGGAGCGCACGGCCCGGGTGAGCTCCTCGGCGCTCAACTCTGGTTCCCTGCTCTCATCCCCCAGGCGTCTGTCCAGGCAGCCCAGGAAGGTGTCCATGAGAGCCCCATCTGCGGGCCTTATGCTGTACAGACCCGCATAGAACTCCCTGGCCACCTCCCGGACCTCGGCCTCTTCAGACACCACCACCCCTTTGCTGTTATAAAGGGAAGAGATGTTATTTGCTTTTGACCGTGCCCTGCGGAAGAAGTACCTCGTGCACTTCTCATCCTCCTCAAGGCCCTGGAGTTTGGAGCGGAAGGTGTATTTTTTCCGCTCCTCCCGATAGAGGGCGGAGAGGCTCTGTTTAGCGAGTGCAACCTCACTGCTTACCTCCAGGCCTCGGGTCTGGAGGAGGCTCAGTCTCTGGAGGGCAGCATTAGCGTGGTCAAAAGCCGCCCTCCTTTCCTTTGCCTTCCTCCGCCCGACTGCCCGGAAGTAGCCCTGCACCCGCTCCTTCACCATCTCCCACCACTCTATCGGGGAGTCAAAAATATGTTTTAGACTCACCCACTCCAGGTACCGCCTCGAGAAGGAGAGGCACACTTTGGGGTCCTGGAGATGGCTGGTATTCATTCTCCAGAGACCCCTGCCAATGGTTATGGCCTTCTCCCAGACCAGGGACACGGTCACCATGTGGTGGTCCGAGTAGTGCACTGCCCGGATGGAATAGGCGTGCACTCTCAGGCCTGGGGAGAGCAGGAACATATCAATGCGTGAAGAGGAGACACCAGAGGAGCTCACCCATGTATGTTGTGGGGGAGAGGCGCCCCCGGCGTCGTGGAGGGAGAAATCTTCTATGATAGACCGCAGCTCGTCGCTCGACCGATCTTTCCTTGGTCTGCTGCGGTCTTCATCCCTGAGGGCACAGTTGAAATCCCCCCCCACGACAACCGGCATATTGCAATGTATGATGGTTCTTAATTTTGAAAAGAGGGAGACCCTCTCGGCTACGCTGGTTGGGCCGTACACATTGACCAATCTAAGTGGGGAACCCCCGACACATATGTCTGTGACGAGGATTCGCCCACTTTCCAAGATGTTATTGCCCGTGATTTTTACAAAAGGATTTTTGGTCAATGTGCCGACCCCATCGGCTCGAGCGACGTTCGAGCCGGACCAGAGAGAGTCCCCCATTCTCCACTCCTCCCTCAGAGTGTCATCCATAGTGCGGAAGGGGATTCCGCACTCCTGAAGAAGGATGACATCCGAGGGGGTTTGCTGCAGAGTGGAGAAGACTGAATGGCGTTTGTTTGGATCCTTAATGCTACGGGTGTTTGATTAAATAATTGTGAGTGTCATAGAAATAATTATTGTATGTTTGTGTCATTTGATCCAGATTTATCATTTGAAATTTCCCTGCAGAGTTTGTTTAGTTGTTCCATTACGGTGTCCTGGTTATTGAGGCGCCTACTCACCCCCTGACTCGGTCCGCCCCCAGGTCTCCCCTCCTTACCGCCTGGCAGGTTCCGGCCTGGAGAGGTGGGACGTGATGGCTTTGCCCCAGGGTCCCCTTTTGCTTCGGAGGGCCCTTGAGAGGAGAGCTGCTGAGTATTCTTGTTGGGTGCGGGATCGGGCCCAGGAAGTGGCCGGTCATTGTTGGGCCTGCTCTGGAAGGTGATGGGTCGTGACAGGGTTTCTCTTTGGTGGAGTAGTGGTGGAGATGGTTTGTTAGGGCGAGGTGGGGGTTCTGGCCTGACTGTGGGTGGACTGATGTTCCTAATATTAGTGTTTTTCTGCTGTATCTTGTGGAGTGGTAGTTTTGTGTGGCGGACTATTGCTGGGTTTGGGGGCTGACCGGGTGGTTCTGCTCTGTTGATTCTGTTGTTATGTTTGCCCTTCCTTTTCCTATTGGCCACTTGCCATTTTATGGTGTTTTCTGAGTCTAAATCTGCACTAGAGGAGTCCGACTCCTCCACCGTGATGGGGGTGTCGGAGTCAGGCTCCTCTTTCACTGTAGTGACTGTCTGTGATATATCTTCAGAGGGGGCTGTGCGTAGGGGAGAGCCAGTGTTAATGGTGCTTGGGGGGCCTTGTGCAGTGTCTTGTGTTGGAATGGTTGTTGCAGGCTGTGGGGGGGGAGTTGTGGTTGGTGTTCGGGTTCTGGGTGCTGGGGTAGGGGTAGGGGTAGGTGGGCGGGGGGGGGGGCAGTAGATGGTGGGGGAGGTGCGGTGTTCCTAGCCCTGTTTGCGTACGAGAGTGGGCAATCTCGATAGAAATGCCCACTCTCCCCGCATAAGTTACAGGGCTTTGGGTCCCGGCATGCCCTGGTCTCGTGCTCTCCTCCGCAAGTCTTGCACTTGACCACTGTGCAGGCTGCGGCTAAGTGACCTAACTCACCGCAGTTCCTGCACAGCTTGGGCATGCCGTTGTAAAACACCACACCCCTATCCCTCCCCATCGTGATGGTGCTGGGGATATGACATACCCCCCCCCCACTACTGAGGGGTCGGGTTTTAGTTGGACCAGCCACTTCCTGGCCCCGGTCCACACACCGTCCTCATCAAGGACCCTCCTAGCGTCGGATTTGACATTTCCATACCTGCCCAACCACGTCGAAACATCGTGGTCCTGCACAGTCTCGTTATAGAACTGTACAGTGACCACTTTGTTCTCCGTGTCGGACAGGGGCTCGACCGCAAAGTTGTTGAGGGGACGCCTGTCCTTCCCCTCTCTATAGAGGTTCCAGAACCTCTCCAGTATATTAGGGTTCTTGAAACTAATCTCAAAAATGTCCCCTTGACCCGGAACCTTTACCAGGCAGTTGAGGTCAGCTGGCACGAAGCCCATACCTCTCTGTAGAACTGCCCTGCTAAACTCCAGACGGGTCAAACCTGTCACTCTCGTCTCGGGTCGAGTTGGGTTCGGGCCTGCAGCACGACCTGCCCCCCCTGCGGTTGCTGGTCCAGGGGCGCCCTCCGTAGCTGCGCCCTCGGCCCCCTGTCCCGCCGGGGGGCCCGCACCGGTGCTGCCGCCTCCCTCCTCGACCCCCTGGATCCATGTCAGGCGGACGGCGTTATGGCGTCGCGTCCCTGGAACAGGTCTGGCTGCCATCCCCCTTCCTCTCGACAAGGCCGGACTCTGCACTGTTCGAAAAAAGCACAGAGACAGCACTCAGGAGATGGTGTTCCTTCCGGGAGAACCAGAAAAACAGCAACGCAAAGCAGGCTGAAAAGGGACCAGCCGAGGGCCGGCCCCTCACACCGCCGCGTGAGGACCTCCCTTTCTGGTGCAGGCGGCAAGCGTTGATCCTCAGATGGTGTTGAGGTCTGGATCGCCGCCTTCCGTCTCAGGGGGGTCTGCTGCTCCGGTCCTCCCAACTGCCTGCTCCTCAGCTTCGTCCTCCGGGTCTGGCCTGCTGGTTCTGCTGCGGGCCTAGGAGGAAGGGAGGGAGAGACGGATCACCAGGGCGAAGGCCCAGCTGGTGGCTGGTGAGGCCCGGAGAAAAAAGCAGCCCTTCCGGGCCTACTCTCCGGGCAAGATCCGCACTCCCCTCGGGCCTCCTGGCGTCAAGCGTCCACAGCAGTAGTGTCGATCCCGGAGCGCTGGAGTCCTACGGCAGGGGTCCTCCTGGTGCTGTCCTGGCTTCGGCGTTGGGGTTTAGCAGGCCGCGGTCAAGCCACTTGTACCTGCCTCGCCCCAAACGCTGGTGACGGTCCGGCCCTGTCCGCCGGTCTGGTTTCGAACCACAGCCGCAGGCAAGCCACTGGTACTGTGATTCTCCACCAGACCTTCAGGGAACAGAAGGGGGCAGTAGAGAGAGAGAGAAGAGAGAAAGAGAAAGACACACCCACCCAAAGTTACAAAACAGCCGAAAAGACTCTCTGATTTACAGCTAAATAAAGTCCCACCCCCCCAATTTCCATAGAGATCCATTCAAATGCAGAGACGTTATAGTATCGCTTGTAAGAGTACCAGTAGTAGTACCAGTAGTAAGAGTATCAGACGGCGAAGGAAGGCTGAGCTGGGAGGGAACCCTCCGCCACGTCCAGGCTAAACTCCGGAGCTGGAGCGTGCGGCCCCTGACTCAGACGGGTAAGATCCTGGTCCTGAAGGCAATAGTCCTTCCTATTTTCCTCTACTTGGGGAGGGTGTTTCCCCCAGACAGGGCCACTAGTAAAACTATTGCTAGAATGGCCTTTCACTTTGTCTGGGGGAGCACCATGGACAAATTGAAAAGAGCTACCCTCCTCAAGGAAGAGCGGAATGGGGGCAGGGGGGTTCCAGACATAGCCAACACCATTTTGGTGCAGGGTCTGGCCACACTGGTCCAGAATACTCGGAAGGTCGAGAAGGCCTCTGGTACCTTTGCTAGGTACTATGCCACTCCCTTCCTGAGGACGATGGGCCTGTGTGCGCTGGACCTGACCATACCGTATAGCTGGGACCCCCCATATGTATATCGAGCCCTGAGGGACTTTGCTTTTGGGGCAGGATCACCCAGGGCCGGGCTGACCTCGTGGAGTTACAAAATAATCATGGCCCCTTTACATTGCCTGGATGTCTGCCCACATGTGTCTCCCCACCAGGTCACTTATGTTTAAGCGGCACTTGGCCCTGACCGAGCGCTGCCCCCACGGATGCACTGACTCGGAACACGTTTACCATCTGTTCTGGGCGTGCTCCGTGGCCAGACGGGTCTGGGGCCTTGTTGTTTCCTCTGTCTCCCGTAACAGGTTGCTGCCGAGGTCCTCCCTGACTGCTGAGAGTGTCCTCTACGGACCGCGTGGAGGATGTAAAACACCAGAGCTCCAGCGTCAGTGGAGGATCGTTAACATCATGAAGCAGGTCCTGTGGGAGGCGAGGAACATCAAGGTCTACCAAAAAACAACTGTAGACCTGGTCACTCTCAGGAGGAGGCCGCAAAACCTCCTCCAGGACGGCGTTATGGTCGACCTGGCAAAAGACAAACGTCTGGCGAGAGAGAAATGGGGGGTGGACCATTGGAAAGAACTGATCATTTAGTCCACCCCCCTCCATCCCAAGGAAGAGAGAGGAATTAAAAACAGAACATTTGCCCGCCCGATAACCCGGGAACTAATTATTTTTCTTCATTTCAATGTCTTTTGAATCCTTTTTTTTCTGTTTCTGTGATTTGTTCGTATGTGTTGTGTTTCACTGTGGTGTCCTGAATGTTATTTGTTTCTTTTAAAAACTAAAGGGAAGGGAAATAAAAAGCCCCCCCGATAAAAGATGTTTTAAAAATATGTGAAATGAAATGTTTGTAATTAAACAAAATGGTTTTATTGGATCATGAAATTTGAAAACCAATAAAAGACAATTGTAAGAGTAGCAGAAAATAAGATATCAAGAGTTTTTTTTTTTCATGTTGTTGGGTCACAGACATCAGGAAGTCATGGCATGCAAAGGATATGCGATCAAATATAAAAAAATTAAAGGCACAGTCAACTTAGTGTATGTACATTTCTGACCCACTGGAATTGTGATATAGTGAATTAAAAGTGAAATAATCTGTCTGAAACCATTGTTGAAAAAATTACTTGTGTCATGCACAAAGTAGATGTCCTAACTGACTTGCCAACACTATAGTTTGCTAACATAACATCTGTGGAGTGGTTAAAAATTAGATTTAATGATTTTAACCTATGTATGTAAACTTCCGACTTCAACTGTATATATTTATATACAGTCCCCTCCACTATTATTGGCACCCCTGGTAAAAATGAGTTAAATGGGTTATACAAATTTCATCATTTTGTGAATTAGCTTAATGTCACACTGAAGAAATGAGAAAAATCCAACCTTTAATTGAAGCAAATTTATTATGAGTAAAAAAAAAAATCTCTCATCTAGAATTAATTATTTTTAACAAAACCACGTGTGTTACAATTATTACCACAATCCTCTGCAACATCTGCAGAATCTGCCCATTTCTCACCACCTACTCCTCATTTATAAAAAAGTACTTGGATGTCATCTTTAACGTTCACGTAAGCACATTTCTTTTAAATGGATGTAAGCATTATTTATAAAAATTGGCTGCGCTTGTTTGAAATAGCGTACGTCTGTCGTACGTACCTTTCATCTATAAATCTCAAACTTAAAATTGAACGCATGGTTTGCCACGTCCCCCAATTAAGCTAGCGCAGCCATGGTTGAGTTTTTATTGTTTGCTTACAGTAGACTATTCATAGGATACATTATGTTGTCTTTAATGAGCAACACTTTGTGAATCATAATGAATCTCGCATTCACCATGCCCCAATTTACAAGTTTCTGCATGTCATACAATAATGGTATATAATGTAAGGAAGACTTAATTTCAGTAATTAGACTTTCAGTTTCCTTTTCAATTTAGAATGAAACTCATTTTGTAGGCTGATAACATCGACAATTTTCCATGCCAAATAAGCGTTCACGTGCGGCTCTCAAGCCTGCAATACTTTGGCATAACCAGCAGGTAATGGGCATATGTCAAGTGATGACTTGAAGTGGATATGGATGGATCACTTCAAGGGTTGTTTCTCCTGACAAATTTTCTGATCAAACTCTAGGGAAGAATAAGTCAGGAGAAGAATCCCTTTACGTTATCCATCCATATCTACTGTATTTCTTGCAGCAGAGTGATGATTTAAGGCTTGTTTGATAGGTTAGACCCTTGATGACTTAGAGCCATTTAGCCAACGAATGTGTTCCATACTGTTCCAGTGTAATTTGTCTGTCTGTAAACAATTGTTGGAAACATGACTCATGTGTCTCATGCACAAAGTAGATGTTCTAACTGACTTGCCAACACTATAGTTTGCTAATATGAAATCTGTGGAGTGGTTAAAAATGAGTTTTAATGACTTCAACCTAAGTGTATGTAAACATCCGACTTCAACTGCATATATAATGAAGTCGAATGCATTCATAAAGAACCTTTTCACTATGCATTATGTACATTTACAAAAATAAGTCAGGATTTAATGCGTATTCTACCAGGTACTTTGCAGTGTCATGATTTTGTCTGTGATTTATTAATTTGTTTGATTTCGGTTTTGGCCAGCACGGCCATATGACGCCTTGGAAACACGCGGTTTCTGCCAATGATCATCGGAAGATTACCCCTGATTTAAAATCCAAAAGCTCTTTTGCTGTGGTCAGTTGCTCTTTGGCTGTGAGACCAACATTTTTCTGTGACACCAATACTCCTGTAGGAATTATGTCCTTTATAAAGTATAACTCGTAGCTCCAAAGTTTAGGTCAATTTAATCAATTTACTTCCAATGCAAAATAGTCTTCATTAGAGTATACAAGATACCGGGGTAATAGCAAGGCAGTTCAATCACAAAATAGTGTTGTGTGGGGTACAAGCTTTAAACCTGAAATAAAATGCTGAAATAAAATGGAGGTTCCTGTCCCTGATTGGGTGACAGGCAAACAAATGGACATTGTATGTGGTCTGGGAGGGAACCAAATGGTTATTGTCACCTAGGTATGCTGGCTAACTCCCGTCTCACACCCTAATGGTGCTGTCGTCACCAGGCTTTGTTTCTAACCACCACCACCCCCACCCCGCCGATAATTGAGTAAGGCTGATTGCGTTAGGTGACCATCCAAAAACACTGAAGCAGGAAATGTATTGCTCCCTGTATTGACCCATATGCAAACAAGAGAGAAAGGTTTAACTCAGGAACAACATATTGTTAGGAGATAATGTTTGACTCCACTGGATACCAGGAACAACCACAATGGAGCCGTACCAAGGGAAGAGAGTCCCAGTAACACTAGATGACTCTAGATAGTCAGCATCCTTTTTGTGTTCTTTTATTATAACCCGAAAATAACAAGTCAGAGCCGATAGAACCAGTAACGCCAGTACTGATGCCGCCATGACACCCTTGAAAATCAGGTCCCAGTATGTTTCTTGGTAGTTCCCCTTTATTCCTGAAAGCCCATTAAGATAGTTGTGGAATTTGCTGAATCAAACCCCTCTCAGCTGCATCTATTTTAACAATCTGGGATTTTAATTGTTGCTCTTTATTTTCTAATCTGAAAATGTCAATGATCTCAGGTAAAGGTGCTGGTTGTAGAAAATCTGCATATCGATTTTCAAACAGTAGTCAGTGCAGCAAAATTATTGTCCAGACAAAGACTGAAAACCCACCTGTTCAGATTGCATCTTGGTTTTCCTCCCATTCACTTCCCCAAAAGTGTCTTAACCATTGATGCAATCTGTATGTATTCAGGATTTGTATTTTAATTCCTGCTCAGGATAGTGAATTTGCATTAGTGTTTGGTGATGTTTCGTACAGTATATACTCACTGGTAAATTGTAAAAATACATTAGTTACACAGAAAAAAAAGACAATTAAACTTTACATATAGTATTAGATGATGATTTCATGGGACAGGTCTGTTGTGTTTTGTGTCAAGAGTTAATTGTTTCAGTTCAGTTAGTAATCGTTTGTATAATAACAGTGTCATGATTCATGTGTAATATTAAATGTCAAATTTCATTTTACATATTTTTTCCCCATAAATAACGGGTTTCAATGCATGCAATCATCCAATAAAATATTTTTTGGGTAAAATTATTATTTAAATATTCCACAAGGAATTGATTAGAAAAAAATATCAAATATCAATTTGTTGCAGGCTGTCCCGTATTTGTATATCCTGTCACATTATAATAAAAAAAATGATTAATGGGGCACTTCACATAACATCACCACCACCTTCGTAGTGAGCTCAATCAGGTCATGTCTCTTTGTTTTGCCATTAGAAGGCAGCAGAAAAGGTCATTTATTAATGCATTAGACTTCATTACATATATATATATATATATATATATACACACTGCCTGGCCAAAAAAAGTCGCACACTCTAATATTTCGTTGGACCGTTTTCAGCTTTGATTACGGCGTGCATTCGTCGTGGCATTGTTTCGACAACCTTATGCAACGTCACAACATTTATTTCCACCCAGAGTTGCATTCATTTTTGGCCGAGATCTTGTATTGACAACGGGAGAGTCGAACCACTCCGTAAAGTCTTCTCCAGCACATCACAAAGACTTTCAATGGGGTTACGGTCAGGACTCTGGTGGCTAATTCATGTGTGAAAATGATTCCTCATGATCCCTGAACCACTCTTTCACAATTTGAGCCTGATGAATCTTGGCATTGTCATCCTGGAATATGCCCATTGATGGGATAACCTGGTCATTCAGTACATTCAGGTACTCAGCTGACTTGATTGTATTGCTGCATAACGTTGCTGAGCCTAGACCTGACTAATTGGAGAGTCGAACCACTCCGTAAAGTCTTCTCCAGCACATCACAAAGACTTTCAATGGGGTTACGGTCAGGACTCTGGTGGCTAATTCATGTGTGAAAATGATTCCTCATGATCCCTGAACCACTCTTTCACAATTTGAGCCTGATGAATCTTGGCATTGTCATCCTGGAATATGCCCATTGATGGGATAACCTGGTCATTCAGTACATTCAGGTACTCAGCTGACTTGATTGTATTGCTGCATAACGTTGCTGAGCCTAGACCTGACTAATTGAAGCAAACCCAGATCATAACACTGCCTCCAGAGGTTTGTATAGTGAGCACTATGCATGATGGGTGCAACGGCGACTTTTTTTTTGGCCAGGCAGTGTATATACACTTCAAAAGTGTTAGGACAGTGACTTATTTTTCACTATAAATTGACAGTTCATTTGCTAAATGAGTTAGGAGAAACAACTCTTAAAGTGATCCATCCATATATTTGCGTGTAAAAATGGCTACAACTGCTGCACGGTTCACCCTAATATGGATCTGAAAACCCTAAAATTAAAGGTGAAAGTCTGCACCGTAACCTCATCGTCACTGTTCCATTTAAAATCCAATGTGCTGGATCCACACTTTTGGAGTGCACTAGCGCCATCTATTTTATCTGCTATATTACTATATATTTATTTACCCGGAAAATTCAACCAATCAGTGTTAAGGCCTTTGTGTCTATCTGTAAAATCTGAAAAACAGGGTTTGTAATAGGGTAAAGTACTACACTCTCTTCCTTTTTTAGTTTTCCAGTTTGCAGTGTCTCCTATTCAGCCAACTTCCCTTGCAAGACCAATGGCTACAATTTTACACATAGGGCTATCTTAATTTGTATTCTTATTTCTAGTGCCCCAAATAAATATTTCCATTTGGCATTTTACTTTTTTTCTTTTGTGACTTGTCGTGTCGCACCCAGCACTAAATGACAACAATGTTAATTTTGAATTGTCCTATGGGGAAATGTGCCATGTGAAAAATAAGTTTGAAGCAAAAAATCTGTCAATATGCATATTCAACAAGGGAGTTACACCTTTTGTTGGAGAAAGTGGGCAGCTATACGCTTGCCGTTTTCCCAGTTTAAAAATATTTTATTTCGAACAACTTGTTCTGTGTTTTATCGGCCCGTCATTTTCAGCCAATGGAGTTCCAATAACCTGCCAACAAAATATGGTAGACTAGCAGCATCCAATGAGACACTGTCTTGAGTCTTCCGCTAAGAAAGGCCTGAATATTTGCATATACACGTATTATATGGAAGACGCAGGGGAGAAACGGCAGTGTTTGTTTCCGCCAAACAGCCGATATGCCTGAGCCTGCCAAGTCTGCGCCCAAGAAGGGGTCCAAGAAAGCCGTAACCAAGACGGCTGGGAAAGGAGGCAAGAAACGGAGAAAGTCTAGAAAGGAGAGCTACGCTATCTACGTTTACAAGGTATTGAAGCAGGTGCATCCTGACACCGGCATTTCTTCAAAGGCCATGGGCATCATGAATTCGTTTGTCAACGACATTTTCGAGCGCATTGCTGGCGAGTCTTCTCGCTTGGCTCACTACAACAAGCGTTCTACCATCACTTCAAGGGAGATTCAGACCGCCGTGCGCCTTCTGCTGCCAGGAGAGTTGGCCAAACACGCGGTGTCTGAGGGCACCAAGGCCGTCACGAAGTACACTAGTTCAAAGTAATCCGTGACGCAACAATACTCAACCCCAAAGGCTCTTTTTAGAGCCACTCACGGTCTCAACAAGAGGCAACAATTAATTAACTGAGGCTTGTTCACCGCAACAAGATCGAGTAGGTGGGCGAATGAGAGCCGAGACGCCAGCTTAATCCACAGCGAGGCATATAGGCTTGTCGGAAAGGCTTGGAACATGTAGCCATATAGGAGCGTGCATGCGCCACGCAATGGCTTATTCCTTGCTCGCGTACGCTCTACCGCTCTACAAAAGGCATAAACTATTGTGACGTCAGGAAAGCGCTACCATTAACTTGAGATTGTGTCCTATAATTACATTGTAACTGCTTTCATTTGGCGATGTAACAATGGAACGGAACATCAGTGCATCCACCAGAGCTGTGCGAGAATACTGCTAAATCCTGGTGGATGACATTCACGGACCAGTGACTGTGCAAACTCAAGAAGGCATTTCATGTCTGTGAACACATGCCAACCTATAACCATAAAACATAAAAAATGGCCTGTAGCATTGGAAATAAATTATTAAATTAAAAGAACAGGAAATAGAAAATTAGTTTTTAAAGTGGAATAATAAAGGTATGAATTATAAGTTGAGAATTGATATAATTAAGATTTTTATCCTTTCAAAAATAATGTTCATTGCTAACATTTTCCCCCCGACAGAATCATGTATAAGAAAACTTAATAAATTATGTGTTCGGTTCATATGGGGAACAAACCGAGAAATTACTAAACGACAATATATGTACAAAAGCAGAGAATTCGGAGGTTTGGGTGCTATAGATTTGGATATTAAATTAAAGATAGCCCTCTGTAAAAATATATTCTGTGGAATTAAGAGGAATGCTCCATGGGTTGGAGACTCTGTACTGTGGAGGAAAAGGCGAGGACGGGGTAGAAGTCTTATTCCTCATCATAAATTAGTCTATGGAGATTTTTTGGACAAATACAAGAATTTAGAAATTGACTGGGAGAAACAAACTAGTAAAGATATTTTTAAAATTATCAATGATGAAAAATATGGAGGTTTTTGCGAATATTGTGATCTAGCAGCACTCGATCGTGAGACTGTTGTAAAGAATTTAAATTCTAAATACATCTCAGAGGAGCTGAGAGGAATGTCTTGGTTAGTTACATTAAACAGGCTTCCTGTGAGACAAGTAGTAAAATGGAGTTGTTTTGTTAAAACTACTGACTGTCCTTTCTCTGAATGCGTGGAGCAAGAAACAATAAATCATTTACTACTAGAATGTACGAGATCAAAAGAAATATGGGAGAAAATGATAACGATTGGATTCAGCATTGATATTAACCTCAACGTGATTAAATATGGATGTATTACGGAGAATATACCAAGACAACACAAGGATTTTTATTGGATGATAATATGTATTGTTAAGATGAGAATCTGGAAAATCAGATGTAAAGATTGTATTGACAATGTATGTATTTCAAGTGCGGTGGCCTTTAGACAAATAATTTCCGAGTTAAAAAGGAAACGGACACATGATAGGAAAATGGGTCTGTTAAAACCGTGGGCCCTTTTGTATTTTTAAATTAAAAATAAATATATATATATTTGTATTTTGTAAAATTAAATGTCTTGTAATTTAACAATGTAGTAAATGTATTGGGATGTAACACGATGCTATTAAATATGTATTATGTAAATGTAAAATGTTTTGTATTGTAAAGTATAATGATTAATAAAGCTCTTTAAAAATCGGAAAGGTGGAAAGGGACTTGGTAAAGGAGGCGCTAAGCGTCATCGCAAAGTTCTCCGTGATAATATCCAGGGTATCACCAAGCCGGCGATTCGTCGTTTGGCTCGCCGTGGAGGAGTCAAGCGTATATCCGGTCTCATCTACGAAGAGACTCGAGGAGTGCTTAAGGTGTTTTTGGAGAACGTCATCCGCGATGCCGTCACTTACACCGAGCATGCCAAGAGAAAGACCGTCACCGCTATGGATGTGGTTTATGCTCTGAAGCGTCAGGGTCGCACTCTGTACGGCTTCGGTGGTTAATTTTTTTTCCTCCTCGGTCCTCTCCATGTAATTATACAAAGGCTCTTTTAAGAGCCACCCACATGCTCTATGAAAAGCAGCGTTTCCTAGCGTGTACTCCTTGTCCCTTTATTACTACAATGCCGTTTGCCTTGTAGAGGAAGCGCGCCTCCTGTTTGTGAAAATTCAAAGCCATGTGCGCATGCAGGGAATCCCCAGGCGATTGTGGTTAAATGCTCTATTTGGGATGCAGCAACGAAACATACCACACACACACTTTTCGCTAGTTTTCCAGCAAGACCGCACCAATGACGGTCGTTGCAATGAGCGCACTGTGTTCATCGTCATATTGTATTGAAATGATCCACAAGACATCACTTGTCGAGCAGCTGTATCGAATGGAATTAAATTGCCGAACATAATGTGAGTATGCATGTCGTATACTGAAACGTACGCTGTATAGGCTTAATTTATTGTTGGTAGAAACCCCCATTTTTGTATTATTTTGTGTCTATTGTTTGGGAGGCGGCACATGCAAGTTCCAAGTGTCCACGTTTTCATTTGAACATTGTTTTAATCAATGGAAAATGGGAAATACAAGAGTCGCGCGGTTAAAATAAATAAATACATAAATCCTTTGTTTGCAGCACTTGAGCTACGTTTTTCAGGCCCGCGAAATTCAGCCAATAGAGTTGCAATATTCAGCCAACACGCTATGGTTCACGAGCTGCCTCCAATGAGACTCGGTGTTACATTTCCGCTAAGAAGGGCATTACTATTTGCATAAAGGCCTTATATATAGCAGACGCGCGGTAACCCTGGAGCATCTGTTTCAATTAAGCTTTCGATATGCCTGAGCCTGCGAAGTCTGCTCCCAAGAAGGGATCCAAGAAAGCCGTAACTAAGACGGCTGGGAAAGGAGGAAAGAAGCGGAGAAAGTCCAGGAAGGAAAGCTACGCTATCTACGTGTACAAGGTTTTGAAGCAAGTACATCCCGACACCGGCATTTCTTCAAAGGCCATGGGCATCATGAATTCCTTTGTCAACGACATTTTCGAACGTATTGCTGGTGAGTCTTCTCGCTTGGCTCACTACAACAAACGGTCGACTATCACTTCAAGGGAGATCCAGACCGCCGTGCGCCTTCTTCTGCCAGGAGAGCTGGCCAAACACGCGGTGTCTGAGGGAACCAAGGCCGTGACGAAGTACACCAGTTCAAAATGAACCCAAACTGAACCGAACTCGTCCCAAAGGCTCTTTTAAGAGCCACCCACACTCTAAACGGGAGGCAAAAATCCATTCACTGAGCTTTGTTTGCACTAATGTAATTACGCAAGTAGGCGAATGAGCGCAAGACCGCAAATTCAGAAGGTTTTTAAGACCTGTCGGAGGGGGCTTGTAACATGTGGCCAGGGAGGAGGGCTTTCCGCCATGCTCATTTACGCATTACTTTTGAAGCAACTGTGACGTCATAGAGGCTACACTGCCAAAAGGTTGTGTCCTACGTTACATTGTAATTACTTTAATTTAGCAATGGCCCTAACCGAGAGCATTTTAACGGGAGAACGTGACTTCAGTGCATCCACCAGAACTTATTGAGGAACCGTGCTATATCCTGGTGTATAACCTTAACAGACCCGACTAATTAACAGACTACCTTAGCTCACACAATTTAAACAAGCTATTCCAAAACAATGTTTCCTGAATTATTACATGTGACTTAGCCCTGTGCCCCCACCCCCATCTTACCATCTGAAGAGATTGTGGTCATAAAGTTTGACTGACTACATGGAATACATGTGCAAAATATTGCACCCGTATTTTCCATTATTGCACCAATAACAAACAGTGTTTGCACTTGGCAATAGTTTGTTTTATTTAGTTTGCAATGAAGTCCCGCGAGGCCAAATGGCAAACAGAATTAAAACGGTGTACATTTCTGGTACCAGACACTCCTTTTAGTATCCATAAGTATGCAAAATATGAGGGTGAAATGCATATCTTGTTGTCCATTACTGTCTCCAAATCTATCCAAAATGATATGTGCACTCTTTTGAGTCATAAAATACAAATAGATTTAACTACAAATCATACTCATCTCATTTATCAATTAACATTGTAGTTAGGCCACCTCTTTGCTGGACTAAAATGTGACAAAATAATTTTGCCTGTGTATCCTGCAATTGGCTGCTTTGATCAGATGTTGTGATGTATTAAGCTAAATCTCCAATGTGGAGAATTATTATGTGTGTAAGAAGATAAAGAAGAAGATGATAATCCAAGTTTGGGGCTTCATTTTGTGGACGTTTGAAGCCTTATTTGAATTCTGTGTGTTTACATGAGGTCAGAAGTTATAGCAGCAAATGTCCTTAAGGCCTGAGGATAAGTGGTCATTGCGGTTATTTCTGGAGGGAACCCTGAAAAGTTCCAAACTCTCACTGCTGTATAGGTATGGGGCATGGTACTCCAAGCTGTAACTTGACTGATGGCATACCTGCCATCCCAATATGCTAACCTAGAACTGTGACACAAACAAGAATCGTATATCTAACATTCAGATGAAAATAAAATAAAAATAGCACGCTGCTGATGCAGTCATGATATAAATGCATAAGGTGGGCTGAGGGGTGGGATGAGACAGAGAGTTAGGTGGTGGAGAGTTATTGGCTATTGTGTGTAGATATTTGAGGCAAAAAATGAACGCAATCTATTGTAGTATAAGTCTGTAACGTAATACAACGTGGAGAAGGTGAAAGGGGTATGCAGACTTTCCGGCTTGACTGTATATACATACTAAATATATTTCCTTTTCTGTGGAAATCAAACATGGTATTATGTATATATATATATATATATATATATTGTATATATTTTTATATATTTTATGTATTATATATATATATATATATATTGTATATATTTTTATATATTTATTTTTTAAATATATATTTATTTTTTAAATGAAGCAACTGCCTTTTTCTAGTGCAGATTATTGCCTTCTACAATTGTGAAATAGTGTTCCTTAGGTACAAAAAAGTGCCTACAACTATACAAACACTTGTCACTGGGGTGGTACCCTATAAGTACATAAAATTGCACATGAAGCCAGCAATAGATAATTAATGTTTAACATGTTTTGCTTCTAAAAGTCACTTAATAGTACCCAAATATTATTGTTGAATGGACTTCAGCTGTACCTTTTTTTTCTGAAAGTGATAATGTATCGAGATATGATTTGTCCTCTTATTGCTGCATTATATCAAACATTTATATTCTAAATAATATCCCAGATTAGTGTAAGGGATTTCAATCAAACAACATGTAGGCAGCTAATGCATTAATTGCATGTAATGTGCTGTGGCAAATAATTCCTATAGCTAAAGTACTAAATCCTCAAAGTCGACTCAGTGTTAACACACGTATTACACCTTTTCTTCACAAGTTTTGTGAGTTTGTTGAAGTGATTGCTCAACTCTCCAAGTTGTAGCTGTGAAGAAAACACAAGGAAATACTCTTGCTTCAATAGTCTGTCAAACATAAGGACAAATGCTGATTGAATTCCAGCCAAAGCAAATGGGAAATAAACCTGCATTGTGCTATGATCTGTTTCATTAAAACATGACGGAAATTAAATAAATCCTTTCAATAATGCTTTCAATGAAATTAACAAAGTCATTGGTCGGAATGACATCCAACCGTTCAAACGCTTGCTCAAACCTTAGCATTTGATTGACGTTCATCAATTCTGCAAGGAGTGCTTTATTTCTCACAGGAAACCTTTTAACATTTTATTGCTTCCGTTTTTACAATTTCATTATTTTGTTATTCTTTTTTTCCAAGGGCGTTAGATTTCATTGTCATGTATGGAAGGGCAGGTTCCACACACGCTGACTTAAAAGCCAAAAATCTAACGGTGGATATCAGATGCTAGAAAAAGGCAGGTCTAGTTTTTGCCTGGGCATTCCCGGCCAATGTTCAGAAGTGTACAATAGCGAACATATTCTTATAGCTTTATACTAATGGCGATAGGGAATATACGTTGGTCTTGATGTAACACACTAAACATTGTTTTCAAAATCAGAAAGTTTGGTTCAACAAAATGTGCATATGTAACGGCGATGGTTGAAGAGAGTTCTATTACCGTTGGACTATGTGCTCAGTGTGCTTTGCTGCCAGCAATAAAAGTCCTGCTTAAAAGTCCCACTTGAGTATTTCACTACTCTTTTAATCTTTTCTGATTTGATACTGTTCTTCTTTCAATGGTTACCGCACAATTTCCAAGTGTGTGAAATGTTTGATAATTTTTGAAGGCGGTTCTTGTGGGAGAAGGACCTCGAAGAGGTCAGAAAAAACTGCAATATTGCCCAGTACACAGAAGTTAATTTGCGAGCAGAAGGGCCTTTGTTGAACGTTCCTGACGTTTTTCGCTTGGGAAATAACTGAACGGTGTGTCATGTTATCAATATTTGGCGAAGAGAAAACACAAGTGAGCGGAGTTTTCAGGAGCAGAGAAACGCTGTGCCGGACTGGCTGAGTCTACACGGTCCTCATGTAGCATTTAAGTCCATCCCCCTGCCGCTCAAGCAGCTAAAACGAAACGTTCCCACTGTCCAAGGAGAGAGAATCCAACGAGAGACAAATGGCTGAAGTTGCTCCCGCTCCTGCCGCCGCCGCCGCCCCGGCTAAGGCTCCCAAGAAGAAAGTAGCAAGCAAGCCCAAGAAAGTTGGCCCCAGCGTCGGTGAGTTGATCCTGGCGGCAATTTCTGCCTCCAAGGAGAGGAGCGGAGTGTCCCTGGCTGCCTTGAAGAAAGCGCTGGCCGCCAGCGGCTACGACGTGGAGAAAAAACAACTCGCGCGTAAAGTTGGCTGTCAAGAGCCTGGTGACCAAGGGAACCTTGCTTCAGACCAAGGGCACCGGCGCCTCTGGCTCATTTAAGCTCAATAAAAAGCTGGCGGAGAAGAAGCCCGCAAAGAAAGCAGCACCTAAATCTAAGAAACCCGTTGCGGCTAAAAAGGCACTAGCGAAGAAGCCAGCGGCCAAAAAGTCGCCGAAGAAGGTCAAAAAGCCTGTTACACCTAAAGCGAAAAAGAGCCCTAAGAAAGCCAAGAAGCCGGCCAAGAGTCCAAAGAAAGCCAAGAAGCCGGCGGCAGCAGCAGCAAAGAAGGCGACCAAGAGTCCGAGGAAAGCAAAGCCGGCCAAGCCAAAAGTTTCCAAAGCCAAGGCCGGCAAACCCAAGAAAGCGGTTCCCAAGAAAAAGTGAGCAAATTGTACGGTGATGCAATTTCACAAACGCCAAAGGCTCTTTTAAGAGCCACCCAGAATTTCTTGAAAGCGCAATTTCGTTCCATTTTCAGCCAGCTTGGCTACATCATTGGTTATTGGGGCGGGTGCTGGGCGTTATGAGCGTAGTGGTAGGCTATTCGTTTGTTTATATGAGGTTTATGGAACGAGCAAAACGTAACAGGACATTTTTAGGAATTTATAAATGCCGCCTGGGCGGATATTTTCAGTCCCAATTTCAGAAATGTCCAGGGATATATGGAGCATCCAGGTTTAAACAGTAGGCCTACATTAAACATTAAAGTTATCTAAACTCCACGGTTGCGGGTGAATTTGAAAAATAAAACAGTTTCTGGACATCGTTTTTTCTGTTAGATCGCCGTGCAGTCGTAAATATCGCTGGTTTGAATGAGTCTGTTAAAATGACAGACTGGCAATTTTATACTTTTATAAATCCCGAGGCCACAATTAAACGGGTTGTTGGTATGCTGACTACTACTTGGGTATGTTTGGGCCAATCGTCAATAAAGCTTGTCTACTAAGAGTACTGGAAGCTGTCTTAGGTGGTCCCGGCTTTTCTTTTGAGGCAGGTTTCAATCAGGTCGTCTTACCTTGGTCATACTATTGACTGTAGGGGATGGGAGATTGGTAAACATTTGCATCATTTTTGTCTGCGTTCATTTACTCATGCACCTATTAATTTATGCTAATACTAACATCTATTTTATCACTAACCCGTCCAACAACTTTTTTGCATGGCCATTTTCAACTTATTATATTTTACATTTGAATTGATTATTTTTAGTTTATATAGATATACAATGTTCTTATCGATTCATTCTATGTATTACTTTGATTATATTTTTTGCTTTTAACCAAAGATCAATAAAGTTTCTTTTAATTAAACAATCTGAAAAAAACTAACAATACGGGATAGGCATACCATGCATGCACACTGGGAACTCGAATTCCCCGAGTAAAAACTGTCCTCTTTCCTTGTCCCCCGCCTCGGCCAATAAAGTTCAGCAATCTATAGAAAATAGCAGAAGCTCTGCGCTATCCAGTCATGGTGCATAGTTTGTTGTCCAGAGATCCGTGATTAACGTAATTTTATTGTGTGTATTCGTGTGATTATAATAATTGCATTTAACCCAAGATCAATGAAGTTTGTTCTAATCAAATAATCTGGAAAAACCAACATTGCGGGATAGGCGTAACAGGCACGGAGAGAACTAGAAAGCCCCCTAGTAAAAAACTGTCCTCCGTCCTTGTTCCCCCACCTCGCCTCGGCCAGTACAGCTCATCAACGGATCGAAATGAGCAGAAGCTCTGGGCTATCCAAGTCAGGTCCATCGTTTGTTTATAATTTAGACTTTAAAGGAAAGACAAACGATTATAGGTCAGACATATCTCAACAGAGCCAAACACAATCCTTCCCTGCGCAAAAAAACAAAAAACAAAAACTGTGGCAGGGGCACAATGTGATGTGAAACCACACTGTCCACCATGCTCCAGACACTACCAAAACACAAGATCCCATCTCAAAATGAATGCTGTCTGAAGGCCCATCTGTGGCATCTGCATCACACACAATTTAGAGCTATATATTTTGATTTCCTTACTCATTTATTATTTATTAAACATTATAATTTCATCCTTACTCATGTGTACACTTTTTTCAATTATTTTATTACTCACATCTACTTAATTTAATTACTAACAGTACCAACAACTTTGTGTATGATCATTTTTGACATACTTATTTGAAAACTCTCCTCTGTCCTCGGACCGCCCACCCCCGCCCCAACCAAACAAACCTCGGTCTATGAAGCTCAGGACTTGTGCAATAAT
This sequence comes from Synaphobranchus kaupii, assembly GCA_029718625.1. Taxonomy (NCBI): domain Eukaryota; kingdom Metazoa; phylum Chordata; class Actinopteri; order Anguilliformes; family Synaphobranchidae; genus Synaphobranchus; species Synaphobranchus kaupii. The sequence continues at coordinate 25,299,770 of CM056384.1, forward strand.
GAAAGTAAACTCATGAATTATATGGTGGCCGTATTATGTATAGTGACGTAATTAATACAGAATGTGAAATAACACATTCTCAAGTGTGGAGAAAAAATACGCTCCTGAGAACATGAGAGATTTTGGCCTGGTTGTTACCTGTGTGAAGGTTACCTGTGAGAGCGCTAGTAACATTGAAGGTTTCCAGTTGGCAGCTCTAGTAAAATTGAAGATTACCAGTAAGAGCACTAGTAAAATGGAGTTAAAAACGAAACATTGCCCAAAGCCAAACTGTGAAGAAGACTAAACTTAAGAGCACTTGAATGCTATCGGTCTAAGGAAATATGGGAATATATAACATGTATAAGTGTAGACGCAGGCAACTAATTGTGTCTGAAACTTTGTTTTATGGGAAGATGTGTAAAATTGATGAAAAATGTTATTATACAGTTAATCATATGTATTGTGAATGTAGAAATATGGAAAATGCCTTGTAGAATTACATTTGACCACATGTATATGCCCAGTGACTCAGTGGTTAAGATTATTTTGACATAATTAAAAATGTCGACAGTTAAAGAATTAAAGCACGGACAAGTCTGTGGGAGATCCATCGGATTAAATATGTTGTGTGTTGTGCTGTATGTGTGTGTGTGTTAATCTGCCGTTCTGGATGTTAACTCACGATTGCAATTTGTTTCCTTATTTTTTAACCCAGACATCATTGCAACTGAAAACTTTTTGAACCTTATTATGTTTGGGGAAAACTTATGAACTTGTCGTAAAAATGCAACTTTGGGCTCACGTGGTGCTCATTATACTTCACATGAAGAATAAACACAGTTGTGCTGGTTTTAGGGAGGGGGCACAGGGAATGTGGTGGTCACCCTCCAACTACTTAATACAATAATGGCACAGGCGTAACATCCACGACAACTCATGGGAAATGAACGGCTAATGCCATCATGCCTGTATTTTGAAGGGAGCGTGGCGGGTGTCGGTCGCCCTCAAATTACCTAACAGGGCAATTCCAGCTAAACAGTCACATGGCCATTGAAACTTCGAACTAAACATAAAGCTGCAAGATCTATATCAAGATATGTTTCGCAGATTCAAGTGTGTGGGATATGACTGGCCCTTTCCTGTGATCATCTCTATCAGTCTTGCTAAATACATTGTGCGTGTGATCGTGAACTTGTATATCCTGTTTCCGTGTATTTAAACTTAGTATTTAAACCGTTAGTTCTTCGTTTCATTCAAGTTGCTCTGTGTTGAGCGCCAGGAACAAAAAAAAAGGTAATCCTTTTTGATTGGACGAATTGCCACCAAAGCTGCAACCAATGGGTGGACAGAGTGAGGCTATATAAAAGACACTCGTCTGGAAACACTGTTATTATTCGTATCTTGTAGAACAGCGAACATGAGTGGCAGGGGCAAGACTGGCGGGAAAGCGAGAGCGAAGGCTAAGACCCGTTCATCCCGGGCTGGACTCCAGTTCCCGGTTGGTCGCGTTCACAGACTGCTGCGCAAAGGAAACTATGCAGAGCGTGTTGGTGCGGGAGCCCCAGTTTATCTGGCCGCCGTGCTCGAATATCTGACTGCTGAGATCCTGGAGTTGGCCGGCAACGCTGCCCGAGACAACAAGAAAACCCGCATCATTCCCAGACATCTGCAGCTGGCAGTGCGTAACGACGAAGAGTTGAACAAACTCCTTGGAGGCGTCACTATCGCTCAGGGCGGTGTACTGCCCAACATCCAAGCTGTTCTGCTCCCCAAGAAGACCGAAAAGGCAGTGAAAGCCAAGTAACTCTTGCGTCGCTCCCACAAGTACGATTCACCCAAAAGGCTCTTAAGAGCCACCCACATCTGTATAAAGAGCGCGAAGCTGTCATTTCAACCAATTCTACAGTACTGCGTTACGGCAGTTTGTCTTGCTCATGGCCGCGCAGTGTCCGTAATTTATATACACGCGAATCCAATCGGCGCAACTTGTGTGGATCAGTGGTCCTCGTGTTCGGCCCTGGGGACCACTGCACACTGGTTGCCGTTCCAACCACAATTGCCACATTATATCAGAAATGACTGCCAAGAATACAAGTCCGACGCACACATTATGCAATCGTTTGCGATATAGAACGAGATTATAATGTGATCAGTCCACCTTTATTGACTGAGGCGAATAGGCTCCTAATGTGAAAGTGTGAACACATGGCCACTAAAACTAACCGTTTGATAGATGATGAAGAATGCAAAGACACACTTTGTTTTTCTGTGTTGGACATTTAATCAAAGCCTTATTATAGAATAAACGTACATTTCTTGATTAACCAAACATATATATATATGGCACACGTGAAATCACGATTGGTAGAGCATTCATTCGTTCATTCATCATTCATACACTCGTTTCGCAACGTTGGAATCAATAAGGCGGTAGGAGAAGAGTTTATCTTTCAGGCGGCAGAGGAAGCAAACAAATAAATGAATAAATCTAACCAATGGCCTCCGTGGCTGCAGGCAGGATCCCAGCCAATGAGAATCCGCAAAAGCCTATCCAATCAGCTCCTCGCTGCAATGCTTTAAAGGAGTAGGTCGCGGACTTCGCGAGAATCAAAAAAGCGAGCACGACGCCATGGCTAGGACTAAGCAGACCGCACGTAAGTCTACCGGTGGCAAGGCCCCCAGGAAGCAACTGGCCACTAAAGCGGCGCGTAAGAGCGCGCCTGCTACAGGCGGCGTGAAGAAGCCTCACCGTTACAGGCCTGGCACTGTAGCGCTGCGAGAAATCCGCCGCTACCAGAAGTCTACTGAACTGTTGATTCGCAAGCTGCCCTTCCAGCGCCTTGTGAGGGAGATTGCTCAGGATTTCAAGACCGACCTCCGCTTCCAAAGCTCAGCTGTTATGGCTCTGCAGGAGGCCAGTGAGGCGTATCTCGTCGGTCTGTTCGAAGACACCAACCTTTGCGCCATTCACGCCAAGAGGGTGACCATCATGCCCAAGGATATCCAGCTGGCCCGCCGAATCCGGGGAGAACGCGCCTAGGATTTCCAAGCACACCGCCGTCTATACAAAGGCTCTTTTAAGAGCCACTTAAATACTTGAGAAGCAAGTTTGTTCCATGTTCTTTACTGATGCTCAATGTTTAATCGCATCAATCTAATGTCATCGTATGGGGTATGCATTAATTTTGAGGAGGGCGAAGAGAATCGCAAACCTACACGCGCCAAATAGTAGCCAGGTAAAACGACGACTCCGAAACGTTTTCCTCATTGTATAAATCACTATTGACATCTAGTGGACAAGTACTGCAACGCTGTCACAATCCGCTACATTATAATAATGCCTGGCAGTTATATAGCGCTTTACAATGATGAGGGGGAAACTCGCCTCAACCAGCACCAATGTGTATCTCCCACATTATCTGCACGTTCGACTTCATCTTCACGGATAAATGCATTTCGGCTAACTGGCCAGCGAGCAGGAAATGTACTTCAGTCAAATGGCAGTTGCATGGTTGCAAAAGAGGAAAGAGCACACTAACGTTAAATGGGGTAAATGGCCCATTGATAAATTTGGAGTCGTCAATACTGTCCATTATTATTATTAGTATTAGTATTGTTATTAATATTATTTTCAATACTACAGGCCAATCTCCCTGGCCACGTCGCCCTCGATACGATTTTTTTTGTTCGTTTTATGGTTATAGGTTGGCATGTGTTCACAGACATGAAATGCCTTCTTGAGTTTGCACAGAGTCACTGGTCCGTGAATGTCATCCACCAGGATTTAGCAGTATTCTCGCACAGCTCTGGTGAATGCACTGATGTTCCGTTCCATTGTTACATCGCCAAATTAAATCAGTTACAATGTAATTATAGGACACAATCTGAAGTTAATGGTAGCGCTTTCCTGACGTCACAATAGTTTATGCCTTTTGTAGAGCGGTAGATCGTACGCGAGCAAGGAATAAGCCATTGCGTGGCGCATGCACGCTCCTATATGGCTACATGTTCCAAGCCTATATGCCTCGCTGTGGATTAAGCTGGCGTCTCGGCTCTCATTCGCCCACCTACTCGATCTTGTTGCGGTAAACAAGCCTCAGTTAATTAATTTTTGCCTCTGTTGAGACCGTGAGTGGCTCTAAAAAGAGCCTTTGGGGTTGAGTATTGTTGCGTCACGGATTACTTTGAACTAGTGTACTTCGTGACGGCCTTGGTGCCCTCAGACACCGCGTGTTTGGCCAACTCTCCTGGCAGCAGAAGGCGCACGGCGGTCTGAATCTCCTTGAAGTGATGGTAGAACGCTTGTTGTAGTGAGCCAAGCGAGAATACTCGCCAGCAATGCGCTCGAAAATGTCGTTGACAAACGAATTCATGATGCCCATAGCTTTTGAGGAAATGCCGGTGTCAGGATGCACCTGCTTCAAGACCTTGTAAACGTAGATAGCGTAGCTCTCCTTCCTAGACTTTCTCCGCTTCTTGCCTCCTTTCCCAGCCGTCTTGGTTACGGCTTTCTTGGACCCCTTCTTGGGCGCAGACTTGGCAGGCTCAGGCATACCGGCTGTTTGGCTGAAACAAACACTTCTTCTTCTTCCGTGGGATTAATGGCGGGTCGCAACCAACAGTTAGGTGCATACCGCCACGTACTGTACACCCTACTAACGTGGAGCGGACATGACAGGGACTCAGCAAAGAAAAGAAAACAAAAAGAACCAACAAACCCCAAAACCACCCAAAACAGAACAGCCAACCACAATAACACCCACCTACCATACTTACAATAATAACATACACTAAAACTAAACTCCACTAATACCACTAATATTAATTACAAAAAATAAATAGAGAAATATCCATAATAATTATAATCTCCCTCCCAACCCAGTTGAAAAAACAAACCTCAGAACCGACTCCCGCACCCCTCTACTACCCACCACATTACCCAACAGTCCACCCAATGTAAAATCCGTCCCACCGCTGACCCTCACCCGACCCCACATGATCTCCCTCTCCCCCTCATAACAAGTGCAATGGATCAATACGTGCTCTACAGTTTCCAGCTCCCCACAGAATGGACACCCACCAGTCTCGTGCCTCCCCACTCTAAACAGTGACAAATTAAGCCCATTATGCCCCAGCCTCATCCTAGTCCATACCACCTCCTTCCTCCTGCCCATCCCCCCCGCTGTAGTCCTGGACACTGATGCTTGTATAGCATACAGGTGCCGCCCTCTCACCTCCCTATCCCACCTCCTCTGCCACTCCGCAATGATTGCCGCTCTAACAATGGCTTTGGCCTCCCCTCTCCCATATGGTACATCCAGCTCCACCCGCTCCATCCCAAGTGCCCGCTTAGCCAAGCTATCAGCCTCTTCATTACCCCTCACTCCCATATGTGCTGGCAACCAACAGAACCGAACCGCTATACCCATCCTATGAAGCCTGTAAACTGCCAAGTGCACTTCCACAACCAGGTCCTCCCTACACGACACAGGGGCGGACAAACCTTCCAAGGCAGATGCAGAGTCCGAGCACACGACCACCTTGTCTGGCCGAACCTCCTCAACCCACTGCAACGCCAGGATTATGGCCACCATCTCCGCCGTATACACTGACAGATCACCTGTGAGCCTCCTGGACACCCTGACTCCAAACTCTGGCACATACACCCCTGACCCTACATGACCTGTCCCCGGATCCTTGGCGCCATCTGTGAAGACCTGGAGAAACTCATAAAACTCCCGGCCTAGATATTCATCCACCCACACACCAAGATTATCAATCCCCTCCCTAGTTCTATTCCCCCTCAACCAGAACCCCACATCGGGTTTTAAAAACTGCCACGGCGGGACCGGAGGCACCACTATGGTCGGCCCAACTACAATCCCATCAATCCCATACTCCCTCGCTCTCTCATTAGCAGTCCACCCAAACCCCATGCCCGGTTTGGCGGCATATTCCCAACAATCACTCAGGACCCCAATGGTCAAATGACTATCCATATGCCCCTTCAACGTCACCCAATAGGACAACGACAACTTAATCCTCCTAAGCTCCAGTGGTAATTCCCCCACCTCCACCAAAAGTGCACACACCGGCGTCGACCTGAAAGCCCCACAACACAACCTAAGGGCCCTCGCCTGGATCACATCCAACCGTTTCAATGTGGTAGGAGCCGCAGAGCTAAACATCATACATCCATAGTCCAACACTGACCTAATAAGCGCATAATATATAGACAGCATAGAGGACCTATCAGCCCCCCACTCGAGGCCAGAAAGGCACCTCATCACATTAAGCACCCTCCTGCATTTAGCCTCGACCTGGCCAATGTGCTCTCTCCATGTTAAGCTGGTATCAAACCACAGCCCCAAATATTTAAAAACACCAACCCTCTCAACAGGCTGTTCATACAAGTACAATCTCACATCCTCATCTACCCGCTTCCTTGTAAAATACATACATTTAGTCTTAGCCACCGAAAATCTGAGACCCCACTCCCTTGACCACTCCTCCACCTCCAGAATGGCCCCCTGGACCCTCTTAATGACATGATTCAGATTTCGCCCCCGCCTCCAGATTGCCCCATCATCAGCGTAAAGTGCCACTTCCAGATCCCTATCCACATTCGCAAAGACATCATTAATCATAACATTAAACAAAAGAGGACTGACAACACTACCCTGCGGAGTACCATTCTCTACCCCATATGTTGCTGACAGCTCAGCCCCCACCCGTACTTGAATCGAACGGCCAAACAAGAAGGACAGGACCCAATTATACAGCCTCCCCCCCACCCCTAGTCTCTCCAACTTCAACAACAATCCCTCACGCCACAAGGTATCATAAGCCTTCTCAATGTCGAAAAACACTGCCACCAGCACCTCCTTCATAACCTGCGCCTTCTTGATATCCGTCTCCAGCCTCACCAATGCATCAAACGTTGAACGGCCCCTCCTAAACCCACTCTGGACTGGCGACAGCAAGCCCCTACTTTCCAAAAAGTGTGTAAGCCTCCCCACAATCATCCTCTCCATCAATTTGCACAGGTTAGAGGTAAATGCAATAGGCCTGTAACTAGAGGCGCACACTGGATCCTTCCCAGGCTTCACGATCGGCACTATTATCGCCCTCTTCCACTCCCCAGGAATACATCCCTCCGCCCACACCTTATTAAAGACTAGCAACACAGACGACAGCACCCTTCCCGAAACATGCCTCAGCATTTCATAACATATCATGTCCTGCCCCGGGGAAGTGTTTCCCGCCCTGCTAATCGCGTTAGTAAATTCAAACACGGTAAAGTCCTCATCCATTATACTCCCACACATCTCCTTCTTATCCCACAACCCCTTATGAGCGTTCAGAACCTCCCTCCGACGCAACAAACACTCTTCACTTAAACTCACCCCATTGTGAACATCCGCTAGCGAGCGAGCCAACACCTCTGCTTTCTCACCATCCGTCTTCACAACAACATCATCTTCAACTATCACAGGAATCTGACACTTCGAACCCCCCCCTCTCATTTTCTTTAATATCTTCCACACATCCTTCAACTGAGTCTCCCTACCGAACGTGGCGCAAAATCGACGCCATGCATCCCGTTTGGTCTGTCTTATAACCCTCCTCACCACTGCCCTCTTCCTCTGATAGTCCAAGACTGCCTGCAGAGTCTGAGTAAATGCCTGATTTCGCTCCCTGACAGCAATGGAGCATTCATCCGACCACCACGGGACTGATTTCTTACCACCTCTACCTGACTTCACGGGTATCGCCTGTACCGCAGCCCCCAACAGCACATTACCCAGCCTACCAACACACTCATCCACCCCGCCCCCCATATTAAAGTCCTGCAACCCAGTCTCACATAATGCATTAAACTTACCCCAATCTGCCTTCCCAAAACACCACGCACGTGGCCGCACTCCATCCCGCTGATACACCCCAACCTCAACTGAACAAAACACAGGGAAATGGTCACTCCCTACCGTCGAGCCCTCCCATACCTCCCACTCACACCCTACCGCCAGTACGTCAGACACCATGGTAAGGTCTAAACATGACAACTGTGACGTCCGGACATCAATCCTAGTGCCCCGCCCATCATTCATACAAACCAAAGAAAGATCATCCATCAGGCCTTCGATCACTTCCCCATTCCTATCCGTGTGCCCACTTCCCCACAAGGAGTTATGTGCATTATAATCCCCACACCAAATCATGTGCATATCCCCACCCCCAACTATTCCTCTAAGCCCTTCCAGGGATAAAGGCTGGCACGGGTTATATACATTAATCAGTCTTACCGGCCCTATCTCCCCATACACCTCCACCACCACACACTCAATCTCTGTATTCACCTGTATTTCCCGATACCCAACCCCCTCCCTTATAAACGTGGCACACCCCCCCCCCCTTGCCCCTCCTTTCTATCCCGCCTCACGGACACGTAACCTGGCAGCACAAAATCCAGTTGAGGCTTCAACCATGTCTCCTGTATACACACTACCTCTGGCAGAACAGGGGCATCAATCAGAAATTTTTTAAACTCCTGTCCATTAGCTATCAGACTACGCGCATTCCAATGAAGTATTAAAAATGGCATAATGAGGCTATACACCTGCATTCTGCGTAAGCACATCCCCTTCCCGAGGTCCCAACATTCCACACAGGAACTCTAATGATATCCCAGTGATACCCAGATACTTCGCAGCAGAGTCCAGTATAATTCTCAGTTTCTGTGACCTCCGCTCCGTCTGGGCCGTGCAGTTAATGACTGCAGCTATAAAAGCCACAAAATCAACCTTCTTTACCAACATCATATCCGGAGTCACATCACACACATGATTGCAATGAGTAGCCCTAATACCTGAAGAATCAGCCCTAGTATCCCTCTGTTCCCCCATAGGCCCCTGCTTCCCCACAGGCCCCTGCTTCCCCACAGGCCCCTGCTCAGTAGGAACCCTCTTCACTGCTTCAGCATAAGAGACATTGTGAACCACCCTAATCCTCTGCACCTCCTGAGCCTGCTGCTGCACTCTGCATCCACTGAACGCGGCACTGTGATTCCCCCCGCAATTGCAACACTTCAAATTCCCCCCACTGTTACACTCCCCATAGTCATGTTCCTCCCCACACCTCACACATCGCTTTTTCCCTCTACACACCGCCGCGACATGCCCAACTCGCTGACAGTTAAAGCACCGTAAAGGACGTGGCACGAACTGACGCACCGGAAAGCTGAGGAATCCCAACCTAATCCTCTCTGGCAATTTCCCCCCGTTAAACTCTACCAGAACTGACAAACTGTCTTCCTTCCGCCCATCCGTATTTCGCTGCAATCTCGTACACATCAGTATGTCCCCACCTTTAACATTTGTCTGTAATTCGTCCATCATGATGGACAACGGGACACCAGAAATAACCCCTCTATTGCGAAAGTTCCGAGGAATGATCGCTGATTCAATTTCATGCCCCCCCAGCTTTCGTTTTTTCAGCGCCTTATCCTGCTGCTTCTGATCCACACAAAAAATCAATATCCTGCTATCCCTCAACCACTTAGCTGCTTTAATCTCCCCTATTTCACTCCCTAATATTTTAGACATTTTAATAGGGTTGGGCAACTGCTGTTCCCCTTCTTTAAATTTAATCATTACCTTAAATTCCTCACTCCGTATGTCCTCCCTCGCTACCTTTGCCCCGCGACCCTCCTCACCCCTACCCGTATCACTATTTCGGGGGCGACCCCTTTTCCCTCCAGCCGCAAGGCTCTGTTGGAACTCCATATCAGCCTCCGAATCCCCGTCTGAACTCCCCGTCATGTCCACTCCAGATACAGCTGTAGTACCTAAGCCCACGGAAGATATTCTCACTCGAATTTTGCGCCTAAACAATGTTGTCAAACCGAGATTCGTTCCTCTCTCTTTCGCTCAACCGGCTCCCAAAATGGCCAGCCGAAAATCAAAACGGCTTCCTCAAAACTGCCTCAATGCTGCCCTCCTGCGGTCGTCTGAAACAAACACTGCCGCTTTCTTCTTCTTCTTCTTCTTTTTCCTTTCCGGCAGACTAGACACCTTCCGGTGTATTGCTGCCCTCCACAGGTTTTTATTAGTACCACCACCATTTGTCTCACTCCCCACCTCACACCCTTAGGTGCAGGCCCGTTAAATAAATATATTTGAGGACACACCTCCCCACCTCTCTGCAACATGCCTCCGGTCCCAACATTGTTCTTATTGAGTAGGTGGTTACCCCAACATCCTGTAATTCCCTGAACATTTCCCTCCGTTCCTCCCTATATTTCCCACAGTCCATTATCGCATGCTGGACGTCCTCCACCACCCCACACTCACCACACATCCCATCCACATGCTTTCCTACCCTCGCTAAGCCCCCTGCCAACCCACAATGTCCCATCCTCAACCTAGTCATAATGACCTCATCCCTCCTCATAGACCAGTGACATCCTGTGCTCCCTCTCACAGATGGTTGGATGTTATAATAAAATCTACCCCTCCTTTCCTGGTCCCATTCCCTTTGCCATATCTGAGTAATCCCCTCTCTTATTATATTCCTACATTCGGACACCCCCAGGGAAACCACAACATCAATGTTTTCCCTCCTCAGGGCAACCTTAGCAGCTGCATCAGCGACCTCATTCCCACCCACCCCCACATGAGCCGGTACCCACAAGAACCCCACCTCACACCCCCCCTGTACCACCCTATACAAAACCACTAGCAGCTCTGCCACCAGGTCTGGTCTCGCCCCCCTCTCCCCGCCCTGCAGGGCCGCTAATGCAGCGGCAGAGTCCGAACACAGGACTGCCTTGTCTACTCCCACCTCCTCCACCCATTCTAATGCCCACAAGAGCGCCACTATCTCAGTCGTGAAAACCGAAACCCTGTCTGTTAGCCTCCTACCCTGTGTGATCTGCAATTTGGGAATATGCATCGCAAACCCCGCCCTCCCACTGGCCGGATCTTTTGACCCATCTGTATATATGTGCAGGTGAGCTCCCCATTTCCGCTGCAGGCACCTATCCACCACCCCTGCAGGCCCTCCCATGTCCCCAGCCTGTAATGCTACCATAACCTCCATGTCTACCTCCGGCTCGGGTAATAGCCACGGAGGCCACTGCCGCTTTTCCCGTGCGTCTTCCATATAATACGTGTATATGCAAATATTCAGGCCTTTCTTAGCGGAAGAAGCAAGACAGTGTCTCATTGGATGCTGCTAGTCTACCATATTTTGTTGGCAGGTTATTGGAACTCCATTGGCTGAAAATGACGGGCCGATAAAACACAGAACAAGTTGTTCGAAATAAAATATTTTTAAACTGGGAAAACGGCAAGCGTATAGCTGCCCACTTTCTCCAACAAAAGGTGTAACTCCCTTGTTGAATATGCATATTGACAGATTTTTTGCTTCAAACTTATTTTTCACATGGCACATTTCCCCATAGGACAATTTAAAATGAACATTGTTGTCATTTAGTGCTGGGTGCGACACGACACGTCGAAAAAGAAAAAAAAAGTAAAATGCCAAATGGAAATATTTATTTGGGGCACTAGAAATAAGAATTAAAATGAAGATAGCCCTATGTGTAAAATTGTAGCCATTGGTCTTGCAAGGGAAGTTGGCTGAATAGGAGACACTGCAAACTGGCAAACTAAAAAAGGAAGAGAGTAGTACTTTACCCTATTACAAACCCTGTTTTTCAGATTTTACAGATAGACATAAAGGCCTTAACACTGATTGGTTGAATTTTCCGGGTAAATAAATATATAGTAATATAGCAGATCAAATAGATGGCGCTAGTGCACTCCAAAATTGTGGATCCAGCACATTGGATTTTAAATGGAACAGTGACGATGAGGTTAAGGTGCAGACTTTCACCTTTAATTTTAGGGTTTTCAGATCCATATTGGGGTGAACCGTGCAGCAGTTGTAGCCATTTTTACACGCAAATATATGGATGGATCACTTTAAGAGTTGTTTCTCCTAACTCATTTAGCAAATTAACTGTCAATTTATAGTGAAAAATAAGTCACTGTCCTAACACTTTTGGAGTGTATATACACTGCCTGGCCAAAAAAAAAGTCGCCGTTGCACCCATCATGCATAGTGCTCACTATACAAACCTCTGGAGGCAGTGTTATGATCTGGGTTTGCTTCAATTAGTCAGGTCTAGGCTCAGCAACGTTATGCAGCAATACAATCAAGTCAGCTGAGTACCTGAATGTACAGAATGACCAGGTTATCCCATCAATGGGCATATTCCAGGATGACAATACCAAGATTCATCAGGCTCAAATTGTGAAAGAGTGGTTCAGGGATCATGAGGAATCATTTTCACACATGAATTAGCCACCAGAGTCCTGACCGTAACCCCATTGAAAGTCTTTGTGATGTGCTGGAGAAGACTTTACGGAGTGGTTCGACTCTCCCGTTGTCAATACAAGATCTCGGCCAAAAATGAATGCAACTCTGGGTGGAAATAAATGTTGTGACGTTGCATAAGGTTGTCGAAACAATGCCACGACGAATGCACGCCGTAATCAAAGCTGAAAACGGTCCAACGAAATATTAGAGTGTGCGACTTTTTTTGGCCAGGCAGTGTGTATATATATATATATATATATATATATATGTAATGAAGTCTAATGCATTCATAAATTACCTTTTCTGCTGCCTTCTAATGGCAAAATAAAGAGACATGACCTGATTGAGCTCACTACGAAGGTGGTGGTGATGTTATGTGAAGTGCCCCATTAATCATTTTTTTTATTATAATGTGACAGGATATACAAATACGGGACAGCCTGCAACAAATTGATATTTTATATTTTTTTCTAATCAATTCCTTGTGGAATATTTAAATAATAATTTTACCCAAAAAATATTTTATTGGATGATTGCATGCATTGAAACCCGTTATTTATGGGGAAAAAATATGTAAAATGAAATTTGACATTTAATATTACACATGAATCATGACACTGTTATTATACAAACGATTACTAACTGAACTGAAACAATTAACTCTTGACACAAAACACAACAGACCTGTCCCATGAAATCATCATCTAATACTATATGTAAAGTTTAATTGTCTTTTTTTTTCTGTGTAACTAATGTATTTTTACAATTTACCAGTGAGTATATACTGTACGAAACATCACCAAACACTAATGCAAATTCACTATCCTGAGCAGGAATTAAAATACAAATCCTGAATACATACAGATTGCATCAATGGTTAAGACACTTTTGGGGAAGTGAATGGGAGGAAAACCAAGATGCAATCTGAACAGGTGGGCTTTCAGTCTTTGTCTGGACAATAATTTTGCTGCACTGACTACTGTTTGAAAATCGATATGCAGATTTTCTACAACCAGCACCTTTACCTGAGATCATTGACATTTTCAGATTAGAAAATAAAGAGCAACAATTAAAATCCCAGATTGTTAAAATAGATGCAGCTGAGAGGGGTTTGATTCAGCAAATTCCACAACTATCTTAATGGGCTTTCAGGAATAAAGGGGAACTACCAAGAAACATACTGGGACCTGATTTTCAAGGGTGTCATGGCGGCATCAGTACTGGCGTTACTGGTTCTATCGGCTCTGACTTGTTATTTTCGGGTTATAATAAAAGAACACAAAAAGGATGCTGACTATCTAGAGTCATCTAGTGTTACTGGGACTCTCTTCCCTTGGTACGGCTCCATTGTGGTTGTTCCTGGTATCCAGTGGAGTCAAACATTATCTCCTAACAATATGTTGTTCCTGAGTTAAACCTTTCTCTCTTGTTTGCATATGGGTCAATACAGGGAACAATACATTTCCTGCTTCAGTGTTTTTGGATGGTCACCTAACGCAATCAGCCTTACTCAATTATCGGCGGGGTGGGGGTGGTGGTGGTTAGAAACAAAGCCTGGTGACGACAGCACCATTAGGGTGTGAGACGGGAGTTAGCCAGCATACCTACGTGACAATAACCATTTGGTTCCCTCCCAGACCACATACAATGTCCATTTGTTTGCCTGTCACCCAATCAGGGACAGGAACCTCCATTTTATTTCAGCATTTTATTTCAGGTTTAAAGCTTGTACCCCACACAACACTATTTTGTGATTGAACTGCCTTGCTATTACCCCGGTATCTTGTATACTCTAATGAAGACTATTTTGCATTGGAAGTAAATTGATTAAATTGACCTAAACTTTGGAGCTACGAGTTATACTTTATAAAGGACATAATTCCTACAGGAGTATTGGTGTCACAGAAAAATGTTGGTCTCACAGCCAAAGAGCAACTGACCACAGCAAAAGAGCTTTTGGATTTTAAATCAGGGGTAATCTTCCGATGATCATTGGCAGAAACCGCGTGTTTCCAAGGCGTCATATGGCCGTGCTGGCCAAAACCAAAATCAAACAAATTCATAAATCACAGACAAAATCATGACACTGCAAAGTACCTGGTAGAATACGCATTAAATCCTGACTTATTTTTGTAAATGTACATAATGCATAGTGAAAAGGTTCTTTATGAATGCATTCGACTTCATTATATATGCAGTTGAAGTCGGATGTTTACATACACTTAGGTTGAAGTCATTAAAACTCATTTTTAACCACTCCACAGATTTCATATTAGCAAACTATAGTGTTGGCAAGTCAGTTAGAACATCTACTTTGTGCATGAGACACATGAGTCATGTTTCCAACAATTGTTTACAGACAGACAAATTACACTGGAACAGTATGGAACACATTCGTTGGCTAAATGGCTCTAAGTCATCAAGGGTCTAACCTATCAAACAAGCCTTAAATCATCACTCTGCTGCAAGAAATACAGTAGATATGGATGGATAACGTAAAGGGATTCTTCTCCTGACTTATTCTTCCCTAGAGTTTGATCAGACAATTTGTCAGGAGAAACAACCCTTGAAGTGATCCATCCATATCCACTTCAAGTCATCACTTGACATATGCCCATTACCTGCTGGTTATGCCAAAGTATTGCAGGCTTGAGAGCCGCACGTGAACGCTTATTTGGCATGGAAAATTGTCGATGTTATCAGCCTACAAAATGAGTTTCATTCTAAATTGAAAAGGAAACTGAAAGTCTAATTACTGAAATTAAGTCTTCCTTACATTATATACCATTATTGTATGACATGCAGAAACTTGTAAATTGGGGCATGGTGAATGCGAGATTCATTATGATTCACAAAGTGTTGCTCATTAAAGACAACATAATGTATCCTATGAATAGTCTACTGTAAGCAAACAATAAAAACTCAACCATGGCTGCGCTAGCTTAATTGGGGGACGTGGCAAACCATGCGTTCAATTTTAAGTTTGAAATTTATAGATGAAAGGTACGTACGACAGACGCACGCTATTTCAAACAAGCGCAGCCAATTTTTATAAATAATGCTTACATCCATTTAAAAGAAATGTGCTTACGTGAACGTTAAAGATGACATCCAAGTACTTTTTTATAAATGAGGAGTAGGTGGTGAGAAATGGGCAGATTCTGCAGATGTTGCAGAGGATTGTGGTAATAATTGTAACACACGTGGTTTTGTTAAAAATAATTAATTCTAGATGAGAGATTTTTTTTTTTACTCATAATAAATTTGCTTCAATTAAAGGTTGGATTTTTCTCATTTCTTCAGTGTGACATTAAGCTAATTCACAAAATGATGAAATTTGTATAACCCATTTAACTCATTTTTACCAGGGGTGCCAATAATAGTGGAGGGGACTGTATATAAATATATACAGTTGAAGTCGGAAGTTTACATACATAGGTTAAAATCATTAAATCAAATTTTTAACCACTCCACAGATGTTATGTTAGCAAACTATAGTGTTGGCAAGTCAGTTAGGACATCTACTTTGTGCATGACACAAGTAATTTTTTCAACAATGGTTTCAGACATATTATTTCACTTTTAATTCACTATATCACAATTCCAGTGGGTCAGAAATGTACATACACTAAGTTGACTGTGCCTTTAATTTTTTTATATTTGATCGCATATCCTTTGCATGCCATGACTTCCTGATGTCTGTGACCCAACAACATGAAAAAAAAAAACTCTTGATATCTTATTTTCTGCTACTCTTACAATTGTCTTTTATTGGTTTTCAAATTTCATGATCCAATAAAACCATTTTGTTTAATTACAAACATTTCATTTCACATATTTTTAAAACATCTTTTATCGGGGGGGCTTTTTATTTCCCTTCCCTTTAGTTTTTAAAAGAAACAAATAACATTCAGGACACCACAGTGAAACACAACACATACGAACAAATCACAGAAACAGAAAAAAAAGGATTCAAAAGACATTGAAATGAAGAAAAATAATTAGTTCCCGGGTTATCGGGCGGGCAAATGTTCTGTTTTTAATTCCTCTCTCTTCCTTGGGATGGAGGGGGGTGGACTAAATGATCAGTTCTTTCCAATGGTCCACCCCCCATTTCTCTCTCGCCAGACGTTTGTCTTTTGCCAGGTCGACCATAACGCCGTCCTGGAGGAGGTTTTGCGGCCTCCTCCTGAGAGTGACCAGGTCTACAGTTGTTTTTTGGTAGACCTTGATGTTCCTCGCCTCCCACAGGACCTGCTTCATGATGTTAACGATCCTCCACTGACGCTGGAGCTCTGGTGTTTTACATCCTCCACGCGGTCCGTAGAGGACACTCTCAGCAGTCAGGGAGGACCTCGGCAGCAACCTGTTACGGGAGACAGAGGAAACAACAAGGCCCCAGACCCGTCTGGCCACGGAGCACGCCCAGAACAGATGGTAAACGTGTTCCGAGTCAGTGCATCCGTGGGGGCAGCGCTCGGTCAGGGCCAAGTGCCGCTTAAACATAAGTGACCTGGTGGGGAGACACATGTGGGCAGACATCCAGGCAATGTAAAGGGGCCATGATTATTTTGTAACTCCACGAGGTCAGCCCGGCCCTGGGTGATCCTGCCCCAAAAGCAAAGTCCCTCAGGGCTCGATATACATATGGGGGGTCCCAGCTATACGGTATGGTCAGGTCCAGCGCACACAGGCCCATCGTCCTCAGGAAGGGAGTGGCATAGTACCTAGCAAAGGTACCAGAGGCCTTCTTGACCTTCCGAGTATTCTGGACCAGTGTGGCCAGACCCTGCACCAAAATGGTGTTGGCTATGTCTGGAACCCCCCTGCCCCCATTCCGCTCTTCCTTGAGGAGGGTAGCTCTTTTCAATTTTTCCATGGTGCTCCCCCAGACAAAGTGAAAGGCCATTCTAGCAATAGTTTTACTAGTGGCCCTGTCTGGGCGAAACACCCTCCCCAAGTAGAGGAAAATGGGAAGGACTATTGCCTTCAGGACCAGGATCTTACCCGTCTGAGTCAGGGGCCGCACGCTCCAGCTCCGGAGTTTAGCCTGGACGTGGCGGAGGGTTCCCTCCCAGCTCAGCCTTCCTTCGCCGTCTGATACTCTTACTACTGGTACTACTACTGTTACTCTTACAAGCGATACTATAACGTCTCTGCATTTGAATGGATCTCTATGGAAATTGGTGGGGTGGGACTTTATTTAGCTGTAAATTACACTGGAACAGTATGGACGCACATGGTTGGCTAAATGGCTCTAAGTCATCAAGGGTCTGACGTATCAAACAGGCCTTAAATCATCACTTTGCTGCCAGAAATACAGTAGATATGGATGGATTACTTGAAGGGTTTTTTCTCCTGACTTACTTTTCCATAGACTTCAATAGGAAAATTTGTCAGGAGAAACAACCCTTAAAGTGAACCATCCATATCTATTGCATATCTGGCAGCAGAGTGATGGTTTGAGGCTCGTTTGATACCTCAATCCCTAAGATTTTTGTTTTTGTGACAGGCGTTTTAGGCACGTTTTCGCACCTTTGTATTTTCTTTGAGTGAGAGAAAAACAATCACACATTTGTAAAAGTAAATAATCTCCACTAGAAAATGTCTCTGTTGTTTTTATGTAGTATAGCATATTTGATTTCCTCAGCAAAGTCTACTGAGTCTGTACATATTTGCAAAAGTCATGATATCTGCCTGTACTAATCCCAGAATTGTGTAAGTAACTCCCCACAGAGGTCAGCACAGCAGAATCCCTGGTTATTTTCTGACACAAACTGCAGATCCACATTATAACTCCCTGCCTAGTCCCACCCATCAGCACTCCTTATATATTTATATGATGTTTGCACCAGCAGTGTGCTATTTTTTTGGTTTCATATGAATGTTAGGTACGCGATTCGGGTCTGCATCTAGGTTGGCACATTGGGATGGCAGGTACGCCATCCGCCAAGTTATGGCTTGATGGAGCACACCCCATACCTATACAGCATCGAGAGTTTGGCACTTTTCAGGGTTTCCTACATAAATAACCACAACGATTTTTACCATTTTTGACAAAAACGATCTGCGCATGTGATGTAGTGTTGCAGTCTAGCCAAGGGGCAGCCTATCTGGGGTATGAATAGATTTTGAGGAGGGCGAAAAGAATCGCAAACATACACGCACCAAAGAGTAGCCAGGCAAAACGAATCCTCGAACCGTTTTCCTCATTTTATGAATCACTATTGACATCTAGTGGACAAGTACTGTAACGCTGTCACAATCCGGTACATTATCTGCACGTTCGACTTCATCTAACGGATAAATTATTTTCGGCTAACTGGCCAGCGAGCAGGAAATCTACTTCACAGTCAAATGGCAGTTTGGTTGCAAAAAAGGAAAGAGCACACTAACGTTAAATGGGGGAAATGGCCTATTGGTAAATTTGGACTCGTCAATACTCTCCATTATTATGCGTATTGTTATTCATATTATTATTTTCAAACCTTTGATGCAATCTGTATGCTCTCAAGATTTGTATTTTAATTCCTGCTTAGGATAGTTAATTTGCATTGGTGTTTGGTGATGTGACGTACAGTATATACTCACTGGTAAATTGTAAAAAATACATTAGTTACACAGAAAAAAAACAAAAAAATTAAACGGTACATACAGTATTAGATGATGATTTCATGGGACAGGTCTGTTGTGTTTTGTGTCAAGAGTTAATTGGTTCCATTTAGTTATTGTTTGTTTGATAACAGTGTCATGATTAATGTGTAATATTAATTGTCAAACCTCATTTTGCATATTTTTTTTCCGATAAATAATGGGTTGCAATGCATGTAATCATCCAAAAAAAATTTTTTTGGGGGAAATTATTATTTAAATATTCCACGAGGAATTGATTTGATAATAATATCAAAGTTACATCCAATTTGTTGCAGGCTGTCCCATATTCGTTTGTCCTGTCACATCATGATAAAAAAATGGCCAATGGATTCCTCCATTGAACAGTCAGACAAGGGGCACTTAGTCGACTTCACATAACACCTCCACCTAACCACAGCTCTCACTGGCAGTCTTCATAGTGAGCTCAATCAGGTCATGTCTCTTTGTTTTGCAATTAGAAGGCAGCAGGAAAGGTTCTTGATGAATGCATTAGACTTCATTATATACAGTTGAAGTTGGAAGTTTACATACACTTAGGTAGAAGTCATTAAAACTCATTTTTATCCACTCCACATATTTCATGTTAGCAAACTATAGTGTTGGCAAGTCAGTTAGGACATCTACTTTGTGCATGACACAAGTACTTTTTCCAACAATTGTTTCAGACAGATTATTTCACTTTTAATTCACTATATCACAATTCCAGTGGGTCAGAAGTTTACATACACTAAGTTGACTGTGCCTTTAAATTTTTTATATTTTTTCGCATATCCTTTGCATGCCATGACTTCCTGATGTCTGTGTTAGAAACAAAGCCTGGTGACGACGGCACAACTAGGGTGTGAGACGGGAGTTAGCCAGCATACCTAGGTGACAATAACCATTTGGATCCCTCCCAGACCACATATCCCAATATGCTAACCTAGAACCGTGACACAAACAAGAATCGTGTATGTAATATTCGAATGAAAACAAAATAAAAATAGCACGCTGCTTATAAATGCATAAGGAGTGCTGAGGGGTGGGACTAGGCAGGGAGTTAGGAGGTGGATCTGAAGTTTTGTGTCAGAAATTAACCAGGGATTCTGCCTCCGTGGCGAGTTGATTCCACAATTCTGGGATCAGTACAGACAGATATTATGACTTGCACAAACATATACATACTAAATATATTTTCTTCCTTGTGGAAATCAAACATGGTATTATACATATATATGTTTTAATTAATCAACTGACTTTTTTTTAGTGCAGATTGTTGCCTTCTACAAATGTGAAAGAGTCTTTCTTAAGTACGAAAAAGTTCCTACAACTATACAAACGCTTGTCACTGGGGTGGCACCCTATCGGTACATAAAATTGTACCCGAAGCCAGCAATAGATAATTCATGTTTAACATGTTTTGCTTCTAAAAGTTACTTAATAGTACCCAAATAGAACATTATTGTTGAATGTACTTCAGCTGTACTTTTTTTCTGAAAGTGATATTGTATCGAGAGATGATTTGTCTTCTTATTGCCGCATTATATCAAACATTTATATACTAAAGAATAAATATCCCATATTAGTGTAAGTTAATTAGTCAATCAGACAACTTGTAGGCAGCTAATGCATTGATTAAGTCCCCAATGCTCGGAAGGCTCGGAGTGCTGGAGGCGGGCTTTAGCTAGAACCGCCCTTTTCTTTGACACTAGGCTTCAATCAGGTCGTCTCTGCGCAGTTATATGCGTGCTATTTTTGTAAGCTAGTCACTATATTCTGCCATTTGAAAAAAAAGATGTCTGGTCGCGGGAAAGGTGGCAAAAAGTTATAAGTTTTTGTTTCTGGTTTTTTGAGCCTATCAAGTATCTATTGTTGTTGGATAAAATCTTTGGAAGGACCCCCTGATGGGGGCACCTTCAACGCAAGTTGGCCGTTATTGGGCCCGTTTGAAGTTAATTGGAGAAGGTGATCCTCCATCACGTACTAGTGTTGGACAAGATTTGCTTCTCCAAAGCAATTGGATCAGTGCTGCGGATGTATATTCCTTTATTGCATTGCCAAACAAAAGAGATTTTGAGTTGTGTTTTCATAATGAACGTGCTCTGAGGTGTTTTCTCGAAATATTTGCGGCACACTCCCATGAAGAACCCTGGAAAAATTGGGAGATATTTTCTTCCCTCTTGATATATTAACTATTATAATTAAGTTTTGGACAGGTAGAGTGGCTGATGACGATATTGAACAGTACATCCGCAGATACTGTGATATTCTTCAGCCCCCAGAAAAACCCGTTGACCAGTTTGGCATCTGGTATGGAGTCCGGAGATATAGAGTTAAACTCCATCGTGATCCGAATGGGAGGCTTGTTACATTGCCCAATTCAATTTCTATGGGCCCATACAATGGAAAGATTACATATGCAGGACAGGTGCAAAGGTGCTATGTATGCAGTGCATCAGATCACCAGGTGAAGGAATGCCGGCTATTTAAATGCTGGAAGTGTGGTCAGTTTGGTCATAAAGGGAAAGAGTGCAGAAACCAAGACATTTGCAGCCTGTGCCGAGAAGTAGGGCACTCCTATTTTAGTTGCCCCAGTGCCTACAACAACCGAGCAAAAGCTGGGAGGAGAGAACGTGCTCACACTGAAGGTGAAAAACAACCAGACAACAGAGGGGAAGCGGCACCTGCCGAAACCACGGTGATGATTGAGCCGCAGAATGATGCGAAAGGAGACACAGAACAGCAGCCTGGAAGGGGAGTCATCTGGAAAGATCCAGAGAAGGGCGTTGCATATTCAGCGGGAGAAGTGGTAGAAGATCAAGTCTTCTCAGAGGATACTCGCCAAGACGTTGGCACTGCCGTAGCAACAGAGGTAAATGATCCAGGGGTTTTAATAATGGAGCAGGATTCATCAAACAACAAAGAGAACGAGGAGAGCACGTCTGATGATGGAAATGAC
This sequence comes from Synaphobranchus kaupii, assembly GCA_029718625.1. NCBI lineage: Eukaryota > Metazoa > Chordata > Actinopteri > Anguilliformes > Synaphobranchidae > Synaphobranchus > Synaphobranchus kaupii. The sequence continues at coordinate 25,321,728 of CM056384.1, forward strand.
GAGGACTTTGAAAGTGTGTCTGAGACGGAGGATAGTAGAAGCTCTTTTTCCCAAGATTCTTCTACTCCAGTGGACACTATAAATATGGACTATTCCGTTACAAAGAGACAGATCTCACCTGAAGAGAGTCGTAGTAGGAAAAAGGCCAAAAAAAAATGACTTAAGGTAATAAACATATATGTTCTTTATATTCTATGGCCGGTATACTTAACATCTTATCTACAAATGTAAGAGGAATCCAGACACAATACAATAGAGATGTTAAGTTTAATATTCTTGCTTCCCTTAATTTTGATATTCTTTTCCTGCAAGAGCTTAGACTCAAAACTAATGCAGATGTAGCTAAAGCAAAAGAATGTTGGAAAAATGGAAAATCTGAAATCTCAATTGGAGAGGATTCCGCTGATGGTGTGGGTATATTTTTTAATACTAGTCAAGTTCAAATAACAAAGAGAAGGGATCTAATACCTGGCAGATTATTGGTAATTGATTGTGTGCTGAAAGGACAAAGACTGCGGCTAATCAATGTTTACACGTCTCAAGACAGGCCAAAAAAAATCAAACTATTCCGAAGGCTAAATGAAGTACTATGTGGTGGTCAGAACATTATACTAGCTGGAGACTTCAATACAATAACAGATGGTAATGACAGTGATGCGCAAACCCCTTTTAAATTAACACGTGTAGGGAAAATACTGAAAGATATATGTTGTGTATTCAAAATGAAAGATGTTTTCAGAGAACTTTACCCAAACAAATTTGGATTTACCAGATTTGATTCTAGAATAAAGACAAGAATTGATAGAATTTATGTATCAGAACATATCGGTGTAAAAGATTATAGAACAGAGGTATGGGTAGAATCTGATCATCTTTCAATAAGTAGTTCATTATATATTAACAACGAAAAAAGACAAAATTACTGGAAATTGAATACTAAGTGGTTGGGAAATGCATCACTTATTACTGATATTAAGGAAGAAATTAGACGAGTAAGAGATCTTAGAGTATTAACAAAATCAAATGTGGAATTATGGCAAATTGCAAAAAAAAGAGTTAAAGAGCTTATCATTATGAAATGTAAAATTTTAAACGATGAACGGAATGAAATGTATAATGACCTAGTGAGACATTTTGTAGAGCTTAAAAGGAAATCAAATTTGTCTGCTCAAGAAGAAGTGTTATTAGATGATGTGATTTTGAAGATAAATGAACATAATGAAGATTTTTTAAATAGTATTAAAATACAGGCCGGTTATGGTCAAAAACTTGATGGTGACTGTAGTATACAGCAAATAATAAAGAATTTTAACAAACGGAAAGAACGGAAATACATGAAAGGGATAAGGAATCGTGAAGGGAAAATAATAAATAATGTGTCAGAGATGAAGTCAGTAGTGATGAGTATGTGTAAACAGATGTATGAACACATTGACATTGATGAGAAAAAAATGAAATCTTTTCTTACTTTTAATTATGACTATGATATATGTAATGATGCACTAGTAGGCAAAATTACTGCGCATGAGGTATATACAGCCATAATGGAACTCAACAAAGGTAAATCTCCAGGGCCTGATGGTCTCCCAGTCGAATGGTACCAAACTTTTTCTGCGGAAATATGTGATTTTCTTGCTTGTGTTTTTAATGATGGGATTCAACAAGGTCAACTCCATGATTCATTTTACCAAGGGATAATAACCTTATTATATAAAAAAAATGATGAATATGATATAAATTCTTGGAGACAAATAACCCTCACTAATGTAGACTATAAGGTATTAGCAAGAGTCCTTACAAATAGGTTGAGCGGAACGCTCGATAACATAATTGACAAAGAACAAACATGTGCGATTAAAGGTAGAGTAATGTGGGATAATCTAAGCATGCTAAGAGAAATAATTTCGAGTACTTCTTTGAAAGAAACGGGTATTTTTTTATTGGGTCTAGATCAAAAGAAAGCTTTCGATTATGTTTCAAGAGAGTATTTATGGTCTGTAATGAAAATGTATAGTTTTCCAGATGGGTTTATTAATATGGTTAAAACGTTATATGCTAAATCAACAGTTCAAGTAAATGTAAATGGTCTCCTTACTGATTCATTTGAAATAAAGAGAGGTCTTAAACAAGGTTGCCCAATGAGTGCTGCCCTGTACGTGTTAGCAATTAGCCCTCTGATAAAACAAATTAAAAATGATATTAATATTACAGGGATAAAAATAGGTGTTAATCAAGAAAGATTTGTAATTTCAGCTTATGCTGATGATGTTTCGGTATATGTACATTCTCAAAGCGAGCTGGATATGGTTAATAATCATTTCAAAGCATATGAGGAAGTCTCTGGAGCAAAATTAAATCATGATAAAACTGAAGCTGTTTGGATAGGAAATGAAGAAAAAAAACCCCAGATCAATATAATCGTCAAGGACGAAATTAAAATACTTGGTTTAATAATTAGTAACAAAGATACACAATATCGCAATTGGAATAAAAAAGAACAGGAAATAGAAAATTAGTTTTTAAAGTGGAATAATAAAGGTATGAATTATAAGTTGAGAATTGATATAATTAAGATTTTTATCCTTTCAAAAATAATGTTCATTGCTAACATTTTTCCCCCGACAGAATCATGTATAAGAAAACTTAATAAATTATGTGTTCGGTTCATATGGGGAACAAACCGAGAAATTACTAAACGACAATATATGTACAAAAGCAGAGAATTCGGAGGTTTGGGTGCTATAGATTTGGATATTAAATTAAAGATAGCCCTCTGTAAAAATATATTCTGTGGAATTAAGAGGAATGCTCCATGGGTTGGAGACTCTGTACTGTGGAGGAAAAGGCGAGGACGGGGTAGAAGTCTCATTCCTCATCATAAATTAGTCTATGGAGATTTTTTGGACAAATATAAGAATTTAGAAATTGACTGGGAGAAACAAACTAGTAAAGATATTTTTAAAATTATCAATGATGAAAAATATGGAGGTTTTTGCGAATATTGTGATCTAGCAGCACTCGATCGTGAGACTGTTGTAAAGAATTTAAATTCTAAATACATCTCAGAGGAGCTGAGAGGAATGTCTTGGTTAGTTACATTAAACAGGCTTCCTGTGAGACAAGTAGTAAAATGGAGTTGTTTTGTTAAAACTACTGACTGTCCTTTCTCTGAATGTGTGGAGCAAGAAACAATAAATAATTTACTACTAGAATGTACGAGATCAAAAGAAATATGGGAGAAAATGATAACGATTGGATTCAGCATTGATATTAACATCAACGTGATTAAATATGGATGTATTACGGAGAATATACCAAGACAACACAAGGATTTTTATTGGATGATAATATGTATTGTTAAGATGAGAATCTGGAAAATCAGATGTAAAGATTGTATTGACAATGTATGTATTTCAAGTGCAGTGGCCTTTAAACAAATAATTTCCGAGTTAAAAAGGAAACGGACTCATGATAGGAAAATGGGTCTGTTAAAACCGTGGGCCCTTTTGTATTTTTAAATTAAAAAGAAATATATATATATTTGTATTTTGTAAAATTAAATGTCTTGTAATTTAACAATGTAGTAAATGTATTGGGATGTAACACGATGCTATTAAATATGTATTATGTAAATGTAAAATGTTTTGTATTGTAAAGTATAATGATTAATAAAGCTCTTTAAAAATCGGAAAGGTGGAAAGGGACTTGGTAAAGGAGGCGCTAAGCGTCATCGCAAAGTTCTCCGTGATAATATCCAGGGTATCACCAAGCCGGCGATTCGTCGTTTGGCTCGCCGTGGAGGAGTCAAGCGTATATCCGGTCTCATCTACGAAGAGACTCGAGGAGTGCTTAAGGTGTTTTTGGAGAACGTCATCCGCGATGCCGTCACTTACACCGAGCATGCCAAGAGAAAGACCGTCACCGCTATGGATGTGGTTTATGCTCTGAAGCGTCAGGGTCGCACTCTGTACGGCTTCGGTGGTTAATTTGTTTTCCTCCTCGGTCCTCTCCATGTAATTATACAAAGGCTCTTTTAAGAGCCACCCACATGCTCTATGAAAAGCAGCGTTTCCTAGCGTGTACTCCTTGTCCCTTTATTACTACAATGCCGTTTGCCTTGTAGAGGAAGCGCGCCTCCTGTTTGTGAAAATTCAAAGCCATGTGCGCATGCAGGGAATCCCCGGGCGATTGTGGTTAAATGCTCTATTTGGGATGCAGCAACGAAACATACCACACACACACTTTTCGCTAGTTTTCCAGCAAGACCGCACCAATGACGGTCGTTGCAATGAGCGCACTGTGTTCATCGTCATATTGTATTGAAATGATCCACAAGACATCACTTGTCGAGCAGCTGTATCGAATGGAATTAAATTGCCGAACATAATGTGAGTATGCATGTCGTATACTGAAACGTACGCTGTATAGGCTTAATTTATTGTTGGTAGAAACCCCCATTTTTGTATTATTTTGTGTCTATTGTTTGGGAGGCGGCACATGCAAGTTCCAAGTGTCCACGTTTTCATTTGAACATTGTTTTAATCAATGGAAAATGGGAAATACAAGAGTCGCGCGGTTAAAATAAATAAATACATAAATCCTTTGTTTGCAGCACTTGAGCTACGTTTTTCAGGCCCGCGAAATTCAGCCAATAGAGTTGCAATATTCAGCCAACACGCTTTGGTTCACGAGCTGCCTCCAATGAGACTCGGTGTTACATTTCCGCTAAGAAGGGCATTACTATTTGCATAAAGGCCTTATATATAGCAGACGCGCGGTAACCCTGGAGCATCTGTTTCAATCAAGCTTTCGATATGCCTGAGCCTGCGAAGTCTGCTCCCAAGAAGGGATCCAAGAAAGCCGTAACTAAGACGGCTGGGAAAGGAGGAAAGAAGCGGAGAAAATCCAGGAAGGAAAGCTACGCTATCTACGTGTACAAGGTTTTGAAGCAAGTACATCCCGACACCGGCATTTCTTCAAAGGCCATGGGCATCATGAATTCCTTTGTCAACGACATTTTCGAACGTATTGCTGGTGAGTCTTCTCGCTTGGCTCACTACAACAAACGGTCGACTATCACTTCAAGGGAGATCCAGACCGCCGTGCGCCTTCTTCTGCCAGGAGAGCTGGCCAAACACGCGGTGTCTGAGGGAACCAAGGCCGTGACGAAGTACACCAGTTCAAAATGAACCCAAACTGAACCGAACTCGTCCCAAAGGCTCTTTTAAGAGCCACCCACACTCTAAACGGGAGGCAAAAATCCATTCACTGAGCTTTGTTTGCACTAATGTAATTACGCAAGTAGGCGAATGAGCGCAAGACCGCAAATTCAGAAGGTTTTTAAGACCTGTCGGAGGGGGCTTGTAACGTGGCCAGGGAGGAGGGCTTTCCGCCATGCTCATTTACGCATTACTTTTGAAGCAACTGTGACGTCATAGAGGCTACACTGCCAAAAGGTTGTGTCCTACGTTACATTGTAATTACTTTAATTTAGCAATGGCCCTAACCGAGAGCATTTTAACGGGAGAACGTGACTTCAGTGCATCCACCAGAACTTATTGAGGAACCGTGCTATATCCTGGTGTATAACCTTAACAGACCCGACTAATTAACAGACTACCTTAGCTCACACAATTTAAACAAGCTATTCCAAAACAATGTTTCCTGAATTATTACATGTGACTTAGCCCTGTGCCCCCACCCCCATCTTACCATCTGAAGAGATTGTGGTCATAAAGTTTGACTGACTACATGGAATACATGTGCAAAATATTGCACCCGTATTTTCCATTATTGCACCAATAACAAACAGTGTTTGCACTTGGCAATAGTTTGTTTTATTTAGTTTGCAATGAAGTCCCGCGAGGCCAAATGGCAAACAGAATTAAAACGGTGTACATTTCTGGTACCAGACACTCCTTTTAGTATCCACAAGTACGCAAAATATGAGGGTGAAATGCATACCTTGTTGTCCATTACTGTCTCCAAATCTATCCAAAATGATATGTGCACTCTTTTGAGTCATAAAATACAAATAGATTTAACTACAAATCATACTCATCTCATTTATCAATTAACATTGTAGTTAGGCCACCTCTTTGCTGGACTAAAATGTGACAAAATAATTTTGCCTGTGTATCCTGCAATTGGCTGCTTTGATCAGATGTTGTGATGTATTAAGCTAAATCTCCAATGTGGAGAATTATTATTTGTGTAAGAAGATAAAGAAGAAGATGATAATCCAAGTTTGGGGCTTCATTTTGTGGACGTTTGAAGCCTTATTTGAATTCTGTGTGTTTACATGAGGTCAGAAGTTATAGCAGCAAATGTCCTTAAGGCCTGAGGATAAGTGGTCATTGCGGTTATTTCTGGAGGGAACCCTGAAAAGTTCCAAACTCTCACTGCTGTATAGGTATGGGGCATGGTACTCCAAGCTGTAACTTGACTGATGGCATACCTGCCATCCCAATATGCTAACCTAGAACTGTGACACAAACAAGAATCGTATATCTAACATTCAGATGAAAATAAAATAAAAATAGCACGCTGCTGATGCAGTCATGATATAAATGCATAAGTTGGGCTGAGGGGTGGGATGAGACAGAGAGTTAGGTGGTGGAGAGTTATTGGCTATTGTGTGTAGATATTTGAGGCAAAAAATGAACGCAATCTATTGTAGTATAAGTCTGTAACGTAATACAACGTGGAGAAGGTGAAAGGGGTATGCAGACTTTCCGGCTTGACTGTATATACATACTAAATATATTTCCTTTTCTGTGGAAATCAAACATGGTATTATGTATATATATATATATATATATATATATTGTATATATTTTTATATATTTTATGTATTATATATATATATATATATATTGTATATATTTTTATATATTTATTTTTTAAATATATATATATTTTTTAAATGAAGCAACTGCCTTTTTCTAGTGCAGATTATTGCCTTCTATTGTGAAATAGTGTTCCTTAGGTACAAAAAAGTGCCTACAACTATACAAACACTTGTCACTGGGGTGGTACCCTATAAGTACATAAAATTGCACCTGAAGCCAGCAATAGATAATTAATGTTTAACATGTTTTGCTTCTAAAAGTCACTTAATAGTACCCAAATATTATTGTTGAATGGACTTCAGCTGTACCTTTTTTTCTGAAAGTGATAATGTATTGAGATATGATTTGTCCTCTTATTGCTGCATTATATCAAACATTTATATTCTAAATAATATCCCAGATTAGTGTAAGGGATTTCAATCAAACAACATGTAGGCAGCTAATGCATTAATTGCATGTAATGTGCTGTGGCAAATAATTCCTATAGCTAAAGTACTAAATCCTCAAAGTCGACTCAGTGTTAACACACGTATTACACCTTTTCTTCACAAGTTGTGTGAGTTTGTTGAAGTGATTGCTCAACTCTCCAAGTTGTAGCTGTGAAGAAAACACAAGGAAATACTCTTGCTTCAATAGTCTGTCAAACATAAGGACAAATACTGATTGAATTCCAGCCAAAGCAAATGGGAAATAAACCTGCATTGTGCTATAATCTGTTTCATTAAAACATGACGGAAATTAAATAAATCCTTTCAATAATGCTTTCAATGAAATTAACAAAGTCATTGGTCGGAATGACATCCAACCGTTCAAACGCTTGCTCAAACCTTAGCATTTGATTGACGTTCATCAATTCTGCAAGGAGTGCTTTATTTCTCACAGGAAACCTTTTAACATTTTATTGCTTCCGTTTTTACAATTTCATTATTTTGTTATTCTTTTTTTCCAAGGGCGTTAGATTTCATTGTCATGTATGGAACGGCAGGTTCCACACACGCTGACTTAAAAGCCAAAAATCGAACGGTGGATATCAGATGCTAGAAAAAGGCAGGTCTAGTTTTTGCCTGGGCATTCCCGGCCAATGTTCAGAAGTGTACAATAGCGAACATATTCTTATAGCTTTATACTAATGGCGATAGGGAATATACGTTGGTCTTGATGTAACACACTAAACATTGTTTTCAAAATCAGAAAGTTTGGTTCAACAAAATGTGCATATGTAACGGCGATGGTTGAAGAGAGTTCTATTACCGTTGGACTATGTGCTCAGTGTGCTTTGCTGCCAGCAATAAAAGTCCTGCTTAAAAGTCCCACTTGAGTATTTCACTACTCTTTTAATCTTTTCTGATTTGATACTGTTCTTCTTTCAATCGTTACCGCACAATTTCCAAGTGTGTGAAATGTTTGATAATTTTTGAAGGCGGTTCTTGTGGGAGAAGCACCTCGAAGAGGTACTTGTCACTGGCAAGTGGCGACGTTTTCGACTGGCTGGAGAAAAAACTGCAATATTGCCCAGTACACAGAAGTTAATTTGCGAGCAGAAGGGCCTTTGTTGAACGTTCCTGACGTTTTTCGCTTGGGAAATAACTGAACGGTGTGTCATGTTATCAATATTTGGCGAAGAGAAAACACAAGTGAGCGGAGTTTTCAGGAGCAGAGAAACGCTGTGCCGGACTGGCTGAGTCTACACGGTCCTCATGTAGCATTTAAGTCCATCCCCCTGCCGCTCAAGCAGCTAAAACGAAACGTTCCCACTGTCCAAGGAGATAGAATCCAACGAGAGACAAATGGCTGAAGTTGCTCCCGCTCCTGCCGCCGCCGCCCCGGCTAAGGCTCCCAAGAAGAAAGTAGCAAGCAAGCCCAAGAAAGTTGGCCCCAGCGTCGGTGAGTTGATCCTGGCGGCAATTTCTGCCTCCAAGGAGAGGAGCGGAGTGTCCCTGGCTGCCTTGAAGAAAGCGCTGGCCGCCAGCGGCTACGACGTGGAGAAAAACAACTCGCGCGTAAAGTTGGCTGTCAAGAGCCTGGTGACCAAGGGAACCTTGCTTCAGACCAAGGGCACCGGCGCCTCTGGCTCATTTAAGCTCAATAAAAAGCTGGCGGAGAAGAAGCCCGCAAAGAAAGCAGCACCTAAAGCTAAGAAACCCGTTGCGGCTAAAAAGGCACTAGCGAAGAAGCCAGCGGCCAAAAAGTCGCCGAAGAAGGTCAAAAAGCCTGTTACACCTAAAGCGAAAAAGAGCCCTAAGAAAGCCAAGAAGCCGGCCAAGAGTCCAAAGAAAGCCAAGAAGCCGGCGGCAGCAGCAGCAAAGAAGGCGACCAAGAGTCCGAGGAAAGCAAAGCCGGTCAAGCCAAAAGTTTCCAAAGCCAAGGCCGGCAAACCCAAGAAAGCGGTTCCCAAGAAAAAGTGAGCAAATTGTACGGTGATGCAATTTCACAAACGCCAAAGGCTCTTTTAAGAGCCACCCAGAATTTCTTGAAAGCGCAATTTCGTTCCATTTTCAGCCAGCTTGGCTACATCATTGGTTATTGGGGCGGGTGCTGGGCGTTATGAGCGTAGTGGTAGGCTATTCGTTTGTTTATATGAAGGTTTATGGAACGAGCAAAACGTAACAGGACATTTTTAGGAATTTATAAATGCCGCCTGGGCGGATATTTTCAGTCCCAATTTCAGAAATGTCCAGGGATATATGGAGCATCCAGGTTTAAACAGTAGGCCTACATTAAACATTAAAGTTATCTATAAACTCCACGGTTGCGGGTGAATTTGAAAAATAAAACAGTTTCTGGACATCGTTTTTTCTGTTAGATCGCCGTGCAGTCGTAAATATCGCTGGTTTGAATGAGTCTGTTAAAATGACAGACTGGCAATTTTATACTTTTATAAATCCCGAGGCCACAATTAAACGGGTTGTTGGTATGCTGACTACTACTTGGGTATGTTTGGGCCAATCGTCAATAAAGCTTGTCTACTAAGAGTACTGGAAGCTGTCTTAGGTGGTCCCGGGTTTTCTTTTGAGGCAGGTTTCAATCAGGTCGTCTTACTTTGGTCATACTATTGACTGTAGGGGATGGGAGATTGGTAAACATTTGCATCATTTTTGTCTGCGTTCATTTACTCATGCACCTATTAATTTATGCTAATACTAACATCTATTTTATCACTAACCCGTCCAACAACTTTTTTGCATGGCCATTTTCAACTTATTATATTTTACATTTGAATTGATTATTTTTAGTTTATATAGATATACAATGTTCTTATCGATTCATTCTATGTATTACTTTGATTATATTTTTTGCTTTTAACCAAAGATCAATAAAGTTTCTTTTAATTAAACAATCTGAAAAAAACTAACAATACGGGATAGGCATACCATGCATGCACACTGGGAACTCGAATTCCCCGAGTAAAAACTGTCCTCTTTCCTTGTCCCCCGCCTCGGCCAATAAAGTTCAGCAATCTATAGAAAATAGCAGAAGCTCTGCGCTATCCAGTCATGGTGCATAGTTTGTTGTCCAGAGATTCGTGATTAACGTAATTTTATTGTGTGTATTCGTGTGATTATAAGAATTGCATTTAACCCAAGATCAATGAAGTTTGTTCTAATCAAATAATCTGGAAAAACAAACATTGCGGGATAGGCGTAACAGGCACGGAGAGAACTAGAAAGCCCCCTAGTAAAAACTGTCCTCCGTCCTTGTTCCCCCACCTCGCCTCGGCCAGTACAGCTCATCAACGGATCGAAATGAGCAGAAGCTCTGGGCTATCCAAGTCAGGTCCATCGTTTGTTTATAATTTAGACTTTAAAGGAAAGACAAACGATTATAGGTCAGACATATCTCAACAGAGCCAAACACAATCCTTCCCTGCGCAAAAAAACAAAAAACAAAAACTGTGGCAGGGGCACAATGTGATGTGAAACCCCACTGTCCACCATGCTCCAGACACTACCAAAACACAAGATCCCATCTCAAAATGAATGCTGTCTGAAGGCCCATCTGTGGCATCTGCATCACACACAATTTAGAGCTATATATTTTGATTTCCTTACTCATTTATTATTTATTAAACATTATAATTTCATCCTTACTCATGTGTACACTTTTTTCAATTATTTTATTACTCACATCTACTTAATTTAATTACTAACAGTACCAACAACTTTGTGTATGATCATTTTTGACATACTTATTTGAAAACTCTCCTCTGTCCTCGGACCGCCCACCCCCGCCCCAACCAAACAAACCTCGGTCTATAAAGCTCAGGACTTGTGCAATAATGAAAGTAAACTCATGAATTATATGGTGGCCGTATTATGTATAGGGACGTAATTAATACAGAATGTGAAATAACACATTCTCAAGTGTGGAGAAAAAATACGCTCCTGAGAACATGAGAGATTTTGGCCTGGTTGTTACCTGTGTGAAGGTTACCTGTGAGAGCGCTAGTAACATTGAAGGTTTCCAGTTGGCAGCTCTAGTAAAATTGAAGATTACCAGTAAGAGCACTAGTAAAATGGAGTTAAAAACGAAACATTGCCCAAAGCCAAACTGTGAAGAAGACTAAACTTAAGAGCACTTGAATGCTATCGGTCTAAGGAAATATGGGAATATATAACATGTATAAGTGTAGACGCAGGCAACTAATTGTGTCTGAAACTTTGTTTTATGGGAAGATGTGTAAAATTGATGAAAAATGTTATTATACAGTTAATCATATGTATTGTGAATGTAGAAATATGGAAAATGCCTTGTAGAATTACATTTGACCACATGTATATGCCCAGTGACTCAGTGGTTAAGATTATTTTGACATAATTAAAAATGTCGACAGTTAAAGAATTAAAGCACGGACAAGTCTGTGGGAGATCCATCGGATTAAATATGTTGTGTGTTGTGCTGTATGTGTGTGTGTGTTAATCTGCCGTTCTGGATGTTAACTCACGATTGCAATTTTTTTCCTTATTTTTTAACCCAGACATCATTGCAACTGAAAACTTTTTGAACCTTATTATGTTTTGGGGAAAACTTATGAACTTGTCGTAAAAATGCAACTTTGGGCTCACGTGGTGCTCATTATACTTCACATGAAGAATAAACACAGTTGTGCTGGTTTTAGGGAGGGGGCACAGGGAATGTGGTGGTCACCCTCCAACTACTTAATACAATAATGGCACAGGCGTAAAATCCACGACAACTCATGGGAAATGAACGGCTAATGCCATCATGCCTGTATTTTGAAGGGAGCGTGGCGGGTGTCGGTCGCCCTCCAATTACCTAACAGGGCAATTCCAGCTAAACAGTCACATGGCCATTGAAACTTCGAACTAAACATAAAGCTGCAAGATCTATTTCAAGATATGTTTCGCAGATTCAAGTTTGTGGGATATGACTGGCCCTTTCCTGTGATCATCTCTATCAGTCTTGCTAAATACATTGTGCGTGTGATCGTGAACTTGTATATCCTGTTTCCGTGTATTTAAACTTAGTATTTAAACCGTTAGTTCTTCGTTTCATTCAAGTTGCTCTGTGTTGAGCGCCGGGAACAAAAAAAAAGGTAATCCTTTTTGATTGGACGAATTGCCACCAAAGCTGCAACCAATGGGTGGACAGAGTGAGGCTATATAAAAGACACTCGTCTGGAAACACTGTTATTATTCGTATCTTGTAGAACAGCGAACATGAGTGGCAGGGGCAAGACTGGCGGGAAAGCGAGAGCAAAGGCTAAGACCCGTTCATCCCGGGCTGGACTCCAGTTCCCGGTTGGTCGCGTTCACAGACTGCTGCGCAAAGGAAACTATGCAGAGCGTGTTGGTGCGGGAGCCCCAGTTTATCTGGCCGCCGTGCTCGAATATCTGACTGCTGAGATCCTGGAGTTGGCCGGCAACGCTGCCCGAGACAACAAGAAAACCCGCATCATTCCCAGACATCTGCAGCTGGCAGTGCGTAACGACGAAGAGTTGAACAAACTCCTTGGAGGCGTCACTATCGCTCAGGGCGGTGTACTGCCCAACATCCAAGCTGTTCTGCTCCCCAAGAAGACCGAAAAGGCAGTGAAAGCCAAGTAACTCTTGCGTCGCTCCCACAAGGACGATTCACCCAAAAGGCTCTTTTAAGAGCCACCCACATCTGTATAAAGAGCGCGAAGCTGTCATTTCAACCAATTCTACAGTACTGCGTTACGGCAGTTTGTCTTGCTCATGGCCGCGCAGTGTCCGTAATTTATATACACGCGAATCCAATCGGCGCAACTTGTGTGGATCAGTGGTCCTCGTGTTCGGCCCTGGGGACCACTGTGCACACTGGTTGCCGTTCCAACCACAATTGCCACATGATATCAGAAATGACTGCCAAGAATACAAGTCCGACGCACACATTATGCAATCGTTTGCGATATAGAACGAGATTATAATGTGATCAGTCCACCTTTATTGACTGAGGCGAATAGGCTCCTAATGTGAAAGTGTGGACACATGGCCACTAAAACTAACCGTTTGATAGATGAAGAATGCAAAGACACACTTTGTTTTTCTGTGTTGGACATTTAATCAAAGCCTTATTATAGAATAAACGTACATTTCTTGATTAACCAAACATATATATATGGCACACGTGAAATCACGATAGGTAGAGCATTCATTCGTTCATTCATCATTCATACACTCGTTTCGCAACGTTGGAATAAATAAGGCGGTAGGAGAAGAGTTTATCTTTCAGGCGGCAGAGGAAGCAAACAAATAAATGAATAAATCTAACCAATGGCCTCCGTGGCTGCAGGCAGGATCCCAGCCAATGAGAATCCGCAAAAGCCTATCCAATCAGCTCCTCGCTGCAATGCTTTAAAGGAGTAGGTCGCGGACTTCGAGAGAATCAAAAAAGCGAACACGACGCCATGGCTAGAACTAAGCAGACCGCACGTAAGTCTACCGGTGGCAAGGCCCCCAGGAAGCAACTGGCCACTAAAGCGGCGCGTAAGAGCGCGCCTGCTACAGGCGGCGTGAAGAAGCCTCACCGTTACAGGCCTGGCACTGTTGCGCTGCGAGAAATCCGCCGCTACCAGAAGTCTACTGAACTGTTGATTCGCAAGCTGCCCTTCCAGCGCCTTGTGAGGGAGATTGCTCAGGATTTCAAGACCGACCTCCGCTTCCAAAGCTCAGCTGTCATGGCTCTGCAGGAGGCCAGTGAGGCGTATCTCGTCGGTCTGTTCGAAGACACCAACCTTTGCGCCATTCACGCCAAGAGGGTGACCATCATGCCCAAGGATATCCAGCTGGCCCGCCGAATCCGGGGAGAACGCGCCTAGGATTTCCAAGCACACCGCCGTCTATACAAAGGCTCTTTTAAGAGCCACTTAAATACTTGAGAAGCAAGTTTGTTCCATGTTCTTTACTGAGGCTCGATGTTTAATCACATCAATCTAATGTCATCGTATGGGGTATGCATGAATTTTGAGGAGGGCGAAGAGAATCGCAAACCTACACGCGCCAAATAGTAGCCAGGTAAAACGACGACTCCGAAACGTTTTCCTCATTGTATAAATCACTATTGACATCTAGTGGACAAGTACTATAACGCTGTCACAATCCGCTACATTACAATAATGCCTGGCAGTTATATAGCGCTTCACAATGATGAGGGGGAAACTCGCCTCAACCAGCACCAATGTGTATCTCCCACATTATCTGCACGTTCGACTTCATCTTCACGGATAAATGCATTTCGGCTAACTGGCCAGCGAGCAGGAAATGTACTTCAGTCAAATGGCAGTTGCATGGTTGCAAAAGAGGAAAGAGCACACTAACGTTAAATGGGGGAAATATCCTATTGGTAAATTTGGTGTCGTCAATACTGTCCATTATTATTATTAGTATTAGTATTGTTATTAATATTATTTCCAATGCTACGGGCCATTTTTTATGTTTTATGGTTATAGGTTGGCATGTGTTCACAGACATGAAATGCCTTCTTGAGTTTGCACAGAGTCACTGGTCCGTGGATGTCATCCACCAGGATTTAGCAGTATTCTCGCACAGCTCTGGTGGATGCACTGATGTTCCGTTCCATTGTTACATCGCCAAATGAAAGCAGTTACAATGTAATTATAGGACACAATCTCAAGTTAATGGTAGCGCTTTCCTGACGTCACAATAGTTTATGCATTTTGTAGAGCGGTAGAGCGTACGCGAGCAAGGAATAAGCCATTGCGTGGCGCATGCACGCTCCTATATGGTTCCAAGCCTTTCCGACAAGCCTATATGCCTCGCTGTGGATTAAGCTGGCGTCTCGGCTCTCATTCGCCCACCTACTCGATCTTGTTGCGGTGAACAAGCCTCAGTTAATTAATTTTTGCCTCTTGTTGAGACCATGAGTGGCTCTAAAAAGAGCCTTTGGGGTTGAGTATTGTTGCGTCACGGATTACTTTGAACTAGTGTACTTCGTGACGGCCTTGGTGCCCTCAGACACCGCGTGTTTGGCCAACTCTCCTGGCAGCAGAAGGCGCACGGCGGTCTGAATCTCCCTTGAAGTGATGGTAGAACGCTTGTTGTAGTGAGCCAAGCGAGAAGACTCGCCAGCAATGCGCTCGAAAATGTCGTTGACAAACGAATTCATGATGCCCATAGCTTTTGAGGAAATGCCGGTGTCAGGATGCACCTGCTTCAAGACCTTGTAAACGTAGATAGCGTAGCTCTCCTTTCTAGACTTTCTCCGTTTCTTGCCACCTTTCCCAGCCGTCTTGGTTACGGCTTTCTTGGACCCCTTCTTGGGCGCAGACTTGGCAGGCTCAGGCATACCGGCTGTTTGGCTGAAATAAACACTGCCGCTTTTCCCGTGCGTCTTCCATATAATACGTGTATATGCAAATATTCAGGCCTTTCTTAGCGGATGACGCAAGACAGTGTCTCATTGGATGCTGCTAGTCTACCATATTTTGTTGGCAGGTTATTGGAACTCCATTGGCTGAAAATGACGGGCCGATAAAACACAGAACAAGTTGTTCGAAATAAAATATTTTTAAACTGGGAAAACGGCAAGCGTATAGCTGCCCACTTTCTCCAACAAAAGGTGTAACTCCCTTGTTGAATATGCATATTGACAGATTTTTTGCTTCAAACTTATTTTTCACATGGCACATTTCCCCATAGGACAATTTAAAATTGTAGCCATTGGTCTTGCAAGGGAAGTTGGCTGAATAGGAGACACTGCAAACTGGAAAACTAAAAAAGGAAGAGAGTGTAGTACTTTACCCTATTACAAACCCTGTTTTTCAGATTTTACAGATAGACATAAAGGCCTTAACACTGATTGGTTGAATTTTCCGGGTAAATAAATATATAGTAATATAGCAGATAAAATAGATGGCGCTAGTGCACTCCAAAAGTGTGGATCCAGCACATTGGATTTTAAATGGAACAGTGACGATGAGGTTACGGTGCAGACTTTCACCTTTAATTTTAGGGTTTTCAGATCCATATTAGGGTGAACCGTGCAGCAGTTGTAGCCATTTTTACACGCAAATATATGGATGGATCACTTTAAGAGTTGTTTCTCCTAACTCATTTAGCGAATGAACTGTCAATTTATAGTGAAAAATAAGTCACTGTCCTAACACTTTTGAAGTGTATATACACTGCCTGGCCAAAAAAAAAGTCGCCGTTGCACCCACCATGCATAGTGCTCACTATACAAACCTCTGGAGGCAGTGTTATGATCTGGGTTTGCTTCAATTAGTCAGGTCTAGGCTCAGCAACGTTATGCAGCAATACAATCAAGTCAGCTGAGTACCTGAATGTACTGAATGACCAGGTTATCCCATCAATGGGCATATTCCAGGATGACAATGCCAAGATTCATCAGGCTCAAATTGTGAAAGAGTGGTTCAGGGATCATGAGGAATCATTTTCACACATGAATTAGCCACCAGAGTCCTGACCGTAACCCCATTGAAAGTCTTTGTGATGTGCTGGAGAAGACTTTACGGAGTGGTTCGACTCTCCCGTTGTCAATACAAGATCTCGGCCAAAAATGAATGCAACTCTGGGTGGAAATAAATGTTGTGACGTTGCATAAGGTTGTCGAAACAATGCCACGACGAATGCACGCCGTAATCAAAGCTGAAAACGGTCCAACGAAATATTAGAGTGTGCGACTTTTTTTGGCCAGGCAGTGTGTATATATATATATATATATATATGTAATGAAGTCTAATGCATTAATAAATGACCTTTTCTGCTGCCTTCTAATGGCAAAACAAAGAGACATGACCTGATTGAGCTCACTACGAAGGTGGTGGTGATGTTATGTGAAGTGCCCCATTAATCATTTTTTTTATTATAATGTGACAGGATATACAAATACGGGACAGCCTGCAACAAATTGATATTTGATATTTTTTTCTAATCAATTCCTTGTGGAATATTTAAATAATAATTTTACCCAAAAAATATTTTATTGGATGATTGCATGCATTGAAACCCGTTATTTATGGGGAAAAAATATGTAAAATGAAATTTGACATTTAATATTACACATGAATCATGACACTGTTATTATACAAACGATTACTAACTGAACTGAAACAATTAACTCTTGACACAAAACACAACAGACCTGTCCCATGAAATCATCATCTAATACTATATGTAAAGTTTAATTGTCTTTTTTTTCTGTGTAACTAATGTATTTTTACAATTTACCAGTGAGTATATACTGTACGAAACATCACCAAACACTAATGCAAATTCACTATCCTGAGCAGGAATTAAAATACAAATCCTGAATACATACAGATTGCATCAATGGTTAAGACACTTTTGGGGAAGTGAATGGGAGGAAAACCAAGATGCAATCTGAACAGGTGGGTTTTCAGTCTTTGTCTGGACAATAATTTTGCTGCACTGACTACTGTTTGAAAATCGATATGCAGATTTTCTACAACCAGCACCTTTACCTGAGATCATTGACATTTTCAGATTAGAAAATAAAGAGCAACAATTAAAATCCCAGATTGTTAAAATAGATGCAGCTGAGAGGGGTTTGATTCAGCAAATTCCACAACTATCTTAATGGGCTTTCAGGAATAAAGGGGAACTACCAAGAAACATACTGGGACCTGATTTTCAAGGGTGTCATGGCGGCATCAGTACTGGCGTTACTGGTTCTATCGGCTCTGACTTGTTATTTTCGGGTTATAATAAAAGAACACAAAAAGGATGCTGACTATCTAGAGTCATCTAGTGTTACTGGGACTCTCTTCCCTTGGTACGGCTCCATTGTGGTTGTTCCTGGTATCCAGTGGAGTCAAACATTATCTCCTAACAATATGTTGTTCCTGAGTTAAACCTTTCTCTCTTGTTTGCATATGGGTCAATACAGGGAGCAATACATTTCCTGCTTCAGTGTTTTTGGATGGTCACCTAACGCAATCAGCCTTACTCAATTATCGGCGGGGTGGGGGTGGTGGTGGTTAGAAACAAAGCCTGGTGACGACAGCACCATTAGGGTGTGAGACGGGAGTTAGCCAGCATACCTAGGTGACAATAACCATTTGGTTCCCTCCCAGACCACATACAATGTCCATTTGTTTGCCTGTCACCCAATCAGGGACAGGAACCTCCATTTTATTTCAGCATTTTATTTCAGGTTTAAAGCTTGTACCCCACACAACACTATTTTGTGATTGAACTGCCTTGCTATTACCCCGGTATCTTGTATACTCTAATGAAGACTATTTTGCATTGGAAGTAAATTGATTAAATTGACCTAAACTTTGGAGCTACGAGTTATACTTTATAAAGGACATAATTCCTACAGGAGTATTGGTGTCACAGAAAAATGTTGGTCTCACAGCCAAAGAGCAACTGACCACAGCAAAAGAGCTTTTGGATTTTAAATCAGGGGTAATCTTCCGATGATCATTGGCAGAAACCGCGTGTTTCCAAGGCGTCATATGGCCGTGCTGGCCAAAACCGAAATCAAACAAATTAATAAATCACAGACAAAATCATGACACTGCAAAGTACCTGGTAGAATACGCATTAAATCCTGACTTATTTTTGTAAATGTACATAATGCATAGTGAAAAGGTTCTTTATGAATGCATTCGACTTCATTATATATGCAGTTGAAGTCGGATGTTTACATACACTTAGGTTGAAGTCATTAAAACTCATTTTTAACCACTCCACAGATTTCATATTAGCAAACTATAGTGTTGGCAAGTCAGTTAGAACATCTACTTTGTGCATGAGACACATGAGTCATGTTTCCAACAATTGTTTACAGACAGACAAATTACACTGGAACAGTATGGAACACATTCGTTGGCTAAATGGCTCTAAGTCATCAAGGGTCTAACCTATCAAACAAGCCTTAAATCATCACTCTGCTGCAAGAAATACAGTAGATATGGATGGATAACGTAAAGGGATTCTTCTCCTGACTTATTCTTCCCTAGAGTTTGATCAGAAAATTTGTCAGGAGAAACAACCCTTGAAGTGATCCATCCATATCCACTTCAAGTCATCACTTGACATATGCCCATTACCTGCTGGTTATGCCAAAGTATTGCAGGCTTGAGAGCCGCACGTGAACGCTTATTTGGCATGGAAAATTGTCGATGTTATCAGCCTACAAAATGAGTTTCATTCTAAATTGAAAAGGAAACTGAAAGTCTAATTACTGAAATTAAGTCTTCCTTACATTATATACCATTATTGTATGACATGCAGAAACTTGTAAATTGGGGCATGGTGAATGCGAGATTCATTATGATTCACAAAGTGTTGCTCATTAAAGACAACATAATGTATCCTATGAATAGTCTACTGTAAGCAAACAATAAAAACTCAACCATGGCTGCGCTAGCTTAATTGGGGGACGTGGCAAACCATGCGTTCAATTTTAAGTTTGAGATTTATAGATGAAAGGTACGTACGACAGACGTACGCTATTTCAAACAAGCGCAGCCAATTTTTATAAATAATGCTTACATCCATTTAAAAGAAATGTGCTTACGTGAACGTTAAAGATGACATCCAAGTACTTTTTTATAAATGAGGAGTAGGTGGTGAGAAATGGGCAGATTCTGCAGATGTTGCAGAGGATTGTGGTAATAATTGTAACACACGTGGTTTTGTTAAAAATAATTAATTCTAGATGAGAGATTTTTTTTTTTACTCATAATAAATTTGCTTCAATTAAAGGTTGGATTTTTCTCATTTCTTCAGTGTGACATTAAGCTAATTCACAAAATGATGAAATTTGTATAACCCATTTAACTCATTTTTACCAGGGGTGCCAATAATAGTGGAGGGGACTGTATATAAATATATACAGTTGAAGTCGGAAGTTTACATACATAGGTTAAAATCATTAAATCTAATTTTTAACCACTCCACAGATGTTATGTTAGCAAACTATAGTGTTGGCAAGTCAGTTAGGACATCTACTTTGTGCATGACACAAGTAATTTTTTCAACAATGGTTTCAGACAGATTATTTCACTTTTAATTCACTATATCACAATTCCAGTGGGTCAGAAATGTACATACACTAAGTTGACTGTGCCTTTAATTTTTTTATATTTGATCGCATATCCTTTGCATGCCATGACTTCCTGATGTCTGTGACCCAACAACATGAAAAAAAAAAACTCTTGATATCTTATTTTCTGCTACTCTTACAATTGTCTTTTATTGGTTTTCAAATTTCATGATCCAATAAAACCATTTTGTTTAATTACAAACATTTCATTTCACATATTTTTAAAACATCTTTTATCGGGGGGGCTTTTTATTTCCCTTCCCTTTAGTTTTTAAAAGAAACAAATAACATTCAGGACACCACAGTGAAACACAACACATACGAACAAATCACAGAAACAGAAAAAAAAGGATTCAAAAGACATTGAAATGAAGAAAAATAATTAGTTCCCGGGTTATCGGGCGGGCAAATGTTCTGTTTTTAATTCCTCTCTCTTCCTTGGGATGGAGGGGGGTGGACTAAATGATCAGTTCTTTCCAATGGTCCACCCCCCATTTCTCTCTCGCCAGACGTTTGTCTTTTGCCAGGTCGACCATAACGCCGTCCTGGAGGAGGTTTTGCGGCCTCCTCCTGAGAGTGACCAGGTCTACAGTTGTTTTTTGGTAGACCTTGATGTTCCTCGCCTCCCACAGGACCTGCTTCATGATGTTAACGATCCTCCACTGACGCTGGAGCTCTGGTGTTTTACATCCTCCACGCGGTCCGTAGAGGACACTCTCAGCAGTCAGGGAGGACCTCGGCAGCAACCTGTTACGGGAGACAGAGGAAACAACAAGGCCCCAGACCCGTCTGGCCACGGAGCACGCCCAGAACAGATGGTAAACGTGTTCCGAGTCAGTGCATCCGTGGGGGCAGCGCTCGGTCAGGGCCAAGTGCCGCTTAAACATAAGTGACCTGGTGGGGAGACACATGTGGGCAGACATCCAGGCAATGTAAAGGGGCCATGATTATTTTGTAACTCCACGAGGTCAGCCCGGCCCTGGGTGATCCTGCCCCAAAAGCAAAGTCCCTCAGGGCTCGATATACATATGGGGGGTCCCAGCTATACGGTATGGTCAGGTCCAGCGCACACAGGCCCATCGTCCTCAGGAAGGGAGTGGCATAGTACCTAGCAAAGGTACCAGAGGCCTTCTCGACCTTCCGAGTATTCTGGACCAGTGTGGCCAGACCCTGCACCAAAATGGTGTTGGCTATGTCTGGAACCCCCCTGCCCCCATTCCGCTCTTCCTTGAGGAGGGTAGCTCTTTTCAATTTTTCCATGGTGCTCCCCCAGACAAAGTGAAAGGCCATTCTAGCAATAGTTTTACTAGTGGCCCTGTCTGGGGGAAACACCCTCCCCAAGTAGAGGAAAATGGGAAGGACTATTGCCTTCAGGACCAGGATCTTACCCGTCTGAGTCAGGGGCCGCACGCTCCAGCTCCGGAGTTTAGCCTGGACGTGGCGGAGGGTTCCCTCCCAGCTCAGCCTTCCTTCGCCGTCTGATACTCTTACTACTGGTACTACTACTGGTACTCTTACAAGCGATACTATAACACCTTCCGCTCCAAACTCCAGGGCCTTGAGGAGGATGAGAAGTGCACAAGGTACTTCTTCCGCAGGGCACGGTCAAAAGCAAATAACATCTCTTCCCTCTATAACAGCAGAGGGGTGGTGGTGTCTGAAGAGGCCGAGGTCCGGGAGGTGGCCAGGGAGTTCTATGCGGGTCTATACAGCATAAGGCCCGCAGATGGGGCTCTCATGGACACCTTCGTGGGCTGCCTGGACAGACGCCTGGGGGATGAGAGCAGGGAACCAGAGTTGAGCGCCGAGGAGCTCACCCGGGCCGTACGCTCCCTTAATCAGCACAAAGCTCCTGGTCCTGACGGGATTGGTCCCGGCCGAATTTTATCAGGCATTTTGGGATCTCCTGAAGGAGGACGTGGCGGAAGTCTTCAGAGCGGCGTACAGGGAGGGGCGGTTGGGGGCTTCACTGAGGCAGAGTGCGGTTGCTCTTGTCCCTAAGAAGGGGGACCTGAAGGACCTCCGGCACTGGCGGCCGATTAACCTCCTCTCAGCTGATTATAAGATCATGGCGAAGGCGCTGATGAGGAGGTTCCAACACCTGATGACATCGGTGGTCGGCCCTGACCAAACGTGCAGTATACCAGGGAGGTCCATAAACGACAACCTGCTCCTCGTGAGGGATGTCATAATCCACTCCGGGGAGCGCGGGTCCCCCTTGGGCCTTCTCAGCTTAGACCAGGAGAAGGCCTTTGACAGGGTAAGTCATGTGTGCTTGGAGAGGGTGCTAGAGAGGTTTAATTTTCCTAGCTCCCTCCTGCGCTGGACCAAAATGTGCTTGACTGACATCTCGGGGAGGGTGGTTGTGAACAAGCAACCATCCGCCCCGTTTGCCATTAGGTCTGGCGTCAGGCAGGGATGCCCCCTAGCATCCCTCCTGTACGTCATCTACCTCGAGCCGTTCCTTCAGGCCATCAGGGGCAACCCGGGCATTGCTGGTTATCCACTGCCCGGGGCCCAGGGGGAGCGGCTTAGGGTGATGGCGTACATGGACGACATCACCATCGTCGGCACAGATAGTCATTCCATCACCGTTGCCAACAAGGTGGTGGATGACTTCTGTGCAGCCACTGGCGCCCTAGTCAATAGGGACAAGAGTGAGCTGTTTCTGTCTCGTCATTGGAGTGAGCCACTAACCGTTTCTTTCCCTGTACGCAGAGATAAAATCAAGCTCCTGGGGGTGACCTTCCAGTCAGACGGTGAAGGAAGGCTGAGCTGGGAGGGAACCCTCCGCCACGTCCAGGCTAAACTCCGGAGCTGGAGCGTGCGGCCCCTGACTCAGACGGGTAAGATCCTGGTCCTGAAGGCAATAGTCCTTCCCATTTGTCTCTACTTGGGGAGGGTGTTTCCCCCAGACAAGGCCACTAGTAAACTTATTACTAGAATGGCCTTCCGCTTTGTCTGGGGGAGCACCATGGAAAAGTTGAAAAGAGCTACCCTCCTCAAGGAAGAGCAGAATGGGGGCAGGGGGGTTCCAGACATTGTTAACATCGTGTTGGTGCAGGGTCTGGCCGCACTGGTCCAGAATACTCGGAAGGTCGAGAAGGCCTCTGGTGCCTTTGCTAGGTACTATGCCACTCCCTTCCTGAGGACGATGGGCCTGTGCGCGCTGGACCTCACCATACCGTATAGCTGGGACCCCCCATATGTATATCGAGCCCTGAGGGACTTTGCCATTGGGGCAGGATTGCCCAGGGCCGGGCTGACCTCGTGGAGTTATAAAATAATCATGGCTCATTTAAGATCGAAGGAGACCATGACACTCCCGAGGGGCAGCACGACCCTGGACCCGTCTATAATCTGGGCTAATGTCCTAAACAAAAGTTTAAGCAATAAGCAAAAGGACATTGCCTGGATGTCTGCCCACATGTGTCTCCCCACCAGGTCATTCATGTTCAAGCGGCACTTGGCCCTGACTGAGCGCTGCCCCCACGGATGCACTGACTCAGAACACATCTACCATCTGTTCTGGGAGTGCACCGTGGCCAGACGGGTCTGGGGCCTTGTTGTTTCCTCTGTCTCCCGAAACAGGTTGCTGCCTAGGTCCTCCCTGACTGCTGAGAGTGTCCTCTACGGATTTCGTGGAGGCTGCAGAACACCGGAGCTCCAGCGTCAGTGGAGGATCGTTAACACTATCAAGCAGGTCCTGTGGGAGGCGAGGAACATCAAGGTCTACCAAAAAACAACGGTAGACCTGGTCACTCTCAGGAGGAGGGCGCAAAACCTCCTCCAAGACGGCGTTATGGTTGACTTTGCGAAGGACAAGTGTCTGGCGAGAGAGAAATGGGGGGTGGACCATTGGAAAGAACTGATAATTTAGTCCACCCCCCTCAATCCCAAGGAAGAGAGAGAGAGAGACAGAACTATTGCCCCCCCAATAACCCGGGGGCGCATGTCTTTCCTTTTCATTTCAATGTCTTCGAGTCTTTTTCTTTTGTGTTAGTGATAATTGGTTTTGAATGTGATGTTTCTTAATGTGGTGTCTTGAATGTTGTGAGTCTATTTTAAACGCAAAATTAAAAAAGGGACGGGAAATAAAATTCCCCCCCCCCCCGATAAAGAATGTTTTTTAAAATGTGAAATGAAATGAAGTATGATGAATTGAAAATTAAAAAGAAAATGTTTTAATTGTAAAATGACTTTTAAATACCAATAAAAGACTATAACGTCTCTGCATTTGAATGGATCTCTATGGAAATTGGGGGGGTGGGACTTTATTTAGCTGTAAATTACACTGGAACAGTATGGACGCACATGGTTGGCTAAATGGCTCTAAGTCATCAAGGGTCTGACGTATCAAACAGGCCTTAAATCATCACTTTGCTGCCAGAAATACAGTAGATATGGATGGATTACTTGAAGGGTTTTTTCTCCTGACTTACTTTTCCATAGACTTCAATAGGAAAATTTGTCAGGAGAAACAACCCTTAAAGTGAACCATCCATATCTATTGCATATCTGGCAGCAGAGTGATGGTTTGAGGCTCGTTTGATACCTCAATCCCTAAGATTTTTGTTTTTGTGACAGGCGTTTTAGGCACTTTTTCGCACCTTTGTATTTTCTTTGAGTGAGAGAAAAACAATCACACATTTGTAAAAGTAAATAATCTCCACTAGAAAATGTCTCTGTTGTTTTTATGTAGTATAGCATATTTGATTTCCTCAGCAAAGTCTACTGAGTCTGTACATATTTGCAAAAGTCATGATATCTGCCTGTACTAATCCCAGAATTGTGTAAGTAACTCCCCACAGAGGTCAGCACAGCAGAATCCCTGGTTATTTTCTGACACAAACTGCAGATCCACATTATAACTCCCTGCCTAGTCCCACCCATCAGCACTCCTTATATATTTATATGATGTTTGCACCAGCAGTGTGCTATTTTTTTGGTTTCATATGAATGTTAGGTACGCAATTCGGGTCTGCATCTAGGTTGGCACATTGGGATGGCAGGTACGCCATCCGCCAAGTTATGGCTTGATGGAGCACACCCCATACCTATACAGCATCGAGAGTTTGGCACTTTTCAGGGTTTCCTACATAAATAACCACAACGATTTTTACCATTTTTGACAAAAACGATCTGCGCATGTGATGTAGCGTTGCAGTCTAGCCAAGGGGCAGCCTATCTGGGGTATGAATAGATTTTGAGGAGGGCGAAAAGAATCGCAAACATACACGCACCAAAGAGTAGCCAGGCAAAACGAATCCTCGAACCGTTTTCCTCATTTTATGAATCACTATTGACATCTAGTGGACAAGTACTGTAACGCTGTCACAATCCGGTACATTATCTGCACGTTCGACTTCATCTAACGGATAAATTATTTTCGGCTAACTGGCCAGCGAGCAGGAAATCTACTTCACAGTCAAATGGCAGTTTGGTTGCAAAAAAGGAAAGAGCACACTAACGTTAAATGGGGGAAATGGCCTATTGGTAAATTTGGACTCGTCAATACTCTCCATTATTATGCGTATTGTTATTCATATTATTATTTTCAAACCTTTGATGCAATCTCTATGCTCTCAAGATTTGTATTTTAATTCCTGCTTAGGATAGTTAATTTGCATTGGTGTTTGGTGATGTGACGTACAGTATATACTCACTGGTAAATTGTAAAAAATACATTAGTTACACAGAAAAAAATATATATAATTAAACGGTACATACAGTATTAGATGATGATTTCATGGGACAGGTCTGTTGTGTTTTGTGTCAAGAGTTAATTGGTTCCATTTAGTTATTGTTTGTTTGATAACAGTGTCATGATTAATGTGTAATATTAATTGTCAAACCTCATTTTGCATATTTTTTTTCCCATAAATAATGGGTTGCAATGCATGTAATCATCCAATAAATTTTTTTTGGGGGAAATTATTATTTAAATATTCCACGAGGAATTGATTTGATAATAATATCAAAGTTACATCCAATTTGTTGCAGGCTGTCCCATATTCGTTTGTCCTGTCACATCATGATAAAAAAATGGCCAATGGATTCCTCCATTGAACAGTCAGACAAGGGGCACTTAGTCGACTTCACATAACACCTCCACCTAACCACAGCTCTCACTGGCAGTCTTCATAGTGAGCTCAATCAGGTCATGTCTCTTTGTTTTGCAATTAGAAGGCAGCAGGAAAGGTTCTTGATGAATGCATTAGACTTCATTATATACAGTTGAAGTTGGAAGTTTACATACACTTAGGTAGAAGTCATTAAAACTCATTTTTATCCACTCCACATATTTCATGTTAGCAAACTATAGTGTTGGCAAGTCAGTTAGGACATCTACTTTGTGCATGACACAAGTACTTTTTCCAACAATTGTTTCAGACAGATTATTTCACTTTTAATTCACTATATCACAATTCCAGTGGGTCAGAAGTTTACATACACTAAGTTGACTGTGCCTTTAAATTTTTTATATTTTTTCGCATATCCTTTGCATGCCATGACTTCCTGATGTCTGTGTTAGAAACAAAGCCTGGTGACGACGGCACCACTAGGGTGTGAGGGTGTGGACCTCCCAGACCACATATCCCAATATGCTAACCTAGAACCGTGACACAAACAAGAATCGTGTATGTAATATTCGAATGAAAACAAAATAAAAATAGCACGCTGCTTATAAATGCATAAGGAGTGCAGAGGGGTGGGACTAGGCAGGGAGTTAGGAGGTGGATCTGAAGTTTTGTGTCAGAAATTAACCAGGGATTCTGCCTCCGTGGCGAGTTGATTCCACAATTCTGGGATCAGTACAGACAGATATTATGACTTGCACAAACATATACATACTAAATATATTTTCTTCCTTGTGGAAATCAAACATGGTATTATACATATATATGTTTTAATTAATCAACTGACTTTTTTTAGTGCAGATTGTTGCCTTCTACAAATGTGAAAGAGTCTTTCTTAAGTACGAAAAAGTTCCTACAACTATACAAACGCTTGTCACTGGGGTGGCACCCTATCGGTACATAAAATTGTACCCGAAGCCAGCAATAGATAATTCATGTTTAACATGTTTTGCTTCTAAAAGTTACTTAATAGTACCCAAATAGAACATTATTGTTGAATGTACTTCAGCTGTACCTTTTTTTCTGAAAGTGATTGTATCGAGAGATGATTTGTCTTCTTATTGCCGCATTATATCAAACATTTATATACTAAAGAATAAATATCCCATATTAGTGTAAGTTAATTAGTCAATCAGACAACATGTAGGCAGCTAATGCATTGATTAAGTCCCCAATGCTCGGAAGGCTCGGAGTGCTGGAGGCGGGCTTTAGCTAGAACCGCCCTTTTCTTTGACACTAGGCTTCAATCAGGTCGTCTCTGCGCAGTTATATGCGTGCTATTTTTGTAAGCTAGTCACTATATTCTGCCATTTGAAAAAAAAGATGTCTGGTCGCGGGAAAGGTGGAAAGGGACTTGGTAAAGGAGGCGCTAAGCGTCATCGCAAAGTTCTCCGTGATAATATCCAGGGTATCACCAAGCCGGCGATTCGTCGTTTGGCTCGCCGTGGAGGAGTCAAGCGTATATCCGGTCTCATCTACGAAGAGACTCGAGGAGTGCTTAAGGTGTTTTTGGAGAACGTCATCCGCGATGCCGTCACTTACACCGAGCATGCCAAGAGAAAGACCGTCACCGCTATGGATGTGGTTTATGCTCTGAAGCGTCAGGGTCGCACTCTGTACGGCTTCGGTGGTTAATTTTTTTTCCTCCTCGGTCCTCTCCATGTAATTATACAAAGGCTCTTTTAAGAGCCACCCACATGCTCTATGAAAAGCAGCGTTTCCTAGCGTGTACTCCTTGTCCCTTTATTACTACAATGCCGTTTGCCTTGTAGAGGAAGCGCGCCTCCTGTTTGTGAAAATTCAAAGCCATGTGCGCATGCAGGGAATCCCCGGGCGATTGTGGTTAAATGCTCTATTTGGGATGCAGCAACGAAACATACCACACACACACTTTTCGCTAGTTTTCCAGCAAGACCGCACCAATGACGGTCGTTGCAATGAGCGCACTGTGTTCATCGTCATATTGTATTGAAATGATCCACAAGACATCACTTGTCGAGCAGCTGTATCGAATGGAATTAAATTGCCGAACATAATGTGAGTATGCATGTCGTATACTGAAACGTACGCTGTATAGGCTTAATTTATTGTTGGTAGAAACCCCCATTTTTGTATTATTTTGTGTCTATTGTTTGGGAGGCGGCACATGCAAGTTCCAAGTGTCCACGTTTTCATTTGAACATTGTTTTAATCAATGGAAAATGGGAAATACAAGAGTCGCGCGGTTAAAATAAATAAATACATACATCCTTTGTTTGCAGCACTTGAGCTACGTTTTTCAGGCCCGCGAAATTCAGCCAATAGAGTTGCAATATTCAGCCAACACGCTATGGTTCACGAGCTGCCTCCAATGAGACTCGGTGTTACATTTCCGCTAAGAAGGGCATTACTATTTGCATAAAGGCCTTATATATAGCAGACGCACGGTAATCCTGGAGCATCTGTTTCAATCAAGCTTTCGATATGCCTGAGCCTGCGAAGTCTGCTCCCAAGAAGGGATCCAAGAAAGCCGTAACTAAGACGGCTGGGAAAGGAGGAAAGAAGCGGAGAAAGTCCAGGAAGGAAAGCTACGCTATCTACGTGTACAAGGTTTTGAAGCAAGTACATCCCGACACCGGCATTTCTTCAAAGGCCATGGGCATCATGAATTCCTTTGTCAACGACATTTTCGAACGTATTGCTGGTGAGTCTTCTCGCTTGGCTCACTACAACAAACGGTCGACTATCACTTCAAGGGAGATCCAGACCGCCGTGCGCCTTCTTCTGCCAGGAGAGCTGGCCAAACACGCGGTGTCTGAGGGAACCAAGGCCGTGACGAAGTACACCAGTTCAAAATGAACCCAAACTGAACCGAACTCGTCCCAAAGGCTCTTTTAAGAGCCACCCACACTCTAAACGGGAGGCAAAAATCCATTCACTGAGCTTTGTTTGCACTAATGTAATTACGCAAGTAGGCGAATGAGCGCAAGACCGCAAATTCAGAAGGTTTTTAAGACCTGTCGGAGGGGGCTTGTAACATGTGGCCAGGGAGGAGGGCTTTCCGCCATGCTCATTTACGCATTCCTTTTGAAGCAACTGTGACGTCATAGAGGCTACACTGCCAAAAGGTTGTGTCCTACGTTACATTGTAATTACTTTAATTTAGCAATGGCCCTAACCGTGAGCATTTTAACGGGAGAACGTGACTTCAGTGCATCCACCAGAACTTATTGAGGAACCGTGCTATATCCTGGTGTATAACCTTAACAGACCCGACTAATTAACAGACTACCTTAGCTCACACAATTTAAACAAGCTATTCCAAAACAATGTTTCCTGAATTATTACATGTGACTTAGCCCTGTGCCCCCACCCCCATCTTACCATCTGAAGAGATTGTGGTCATAAAGTTTGACTGACTACATGGAATACATGTGCAAAATATTGCACCCGTATTTTCCATTATTGCACCAATAACAAACAGTGTTTGCACTTGGCAATAGTTTGTTTTATTTAGTTTGCAATGAAGTCCCGCGAGGCCAAATGGCAAACAGAATTAAAACGGTGTACATTTCTGGTACCAGACACTCCTTTTAGTATCCACAAGTATGCAAAATATGAGGGTGAAATGCATATCTTGTTGTCCATTACTGTCTCCAAATCTATCCAAAATGATATGTGCACTCTTTTGAGTCATAAAATACAAATAGATTTAACTACAAATCATACTCATCTCATTTATCAATTAACATTGTAGTTAGGCCACCTCTTTGCTGGACTAAAATGTGACAAAATAATTTTGCCTGTGTATCCTGCAATTGGCTGCTTTGATCAGATGTTGTGATGTATTAAGCTAAATCTCCAATGTGGAGAATTATTATTTGTGTAAGAAGATAAAGAAGAAGATGATAATCCAAGTTTGGGGCTTCATTTTGTGGACGTTTGAAGCCTTATTTGAATTCTGTGTGTTTACATGAGGTCAGAAGTTATAGCAGCAAATGTCCTTAAGGCCTGAGGATAAGTGGTCATTGCGGTTATTTCTGGAGGGAACCCTGAAAAGTTCCAAACTCTCACTGCTGTATAGGTATGGGGCATGGTACTCCAAGCTGTAACTTGACTGATGGCATACCTGCCATCCCAATATGCTAACCTAGAACTGTGACACAAACAAGAATCGCATATCTAACATTCAGATGAAAATAAAATAAAAATAGCACGCTGCTGATGCAGTCATGATATAAATGCATAAGGTGGGCTGAGGGGTGGGATGAGACAGAGAGTTAGGTGGTGGAGAGTTATTGGCTATTGTGTGTAGATATTTGAGGCAAAAAATGAACGCAATCTATTGTAGTATAAGTCTGTAATGTAATACAACGTGGAGAAGGTGAAAGGGGTGTGCAGACTTTCCGGCTTGACTGTATATACATACTAAATATATTTCCTTTTCTGTGGAAATCAAACATGGTATTATATATATATATATATATATATATATATATATATATATATATATATTTATATATATATATATTGTATATATTTTTATATATTGTATGTATTATATATATATATATATATATATATATATATATATATATATATATATATATATATATATTGTATATATTTTTATATATTTATTTTTTATATATATATATTTTTTAAATGAAGCAACTGCCTTTTTCTAGTGCAGATTATTGCCTTCTACAATTGTGAAATAGTGTTCCTTAGGTACAAAAAAGTGCCTACAACTATACAAACACTTGTCACTGGGGTGGTACCCTATAAGTACATAAAATTGCACCTGAAGCCAGCAATAGATAATTAATGTTTAACATGTTTTGCTTCTAAAAGTCACTTAATAGTACCCAAATATTATTGTTGAATGGACTTCAGCTGTACCTTTTTTTCTGAAAGTGATAATGTATCGAGATATGATTTGTCCTCTTATTGCTGCATTATATCAAACATTTATATTCTAAAGAATATCCCAGATTAGTGTAAGGGATTTCAATCAAACAACATGTAGGCAGCTAATGCATTAATTGCATGTAATGTGCTGTGGCAAATCATTCCTATAGCTGAAGTACTAAATCATCAAAGTCGACTCAGTGTTAACACACGTATTACACCTTTTCTTCACAAGTTTTGTGAGTTTGTTGAAGTGATTGCTCAACTCTCCAAGTTGTAGCTGTGAAGAAAACACAAGGAAATACTCTTGCTTCAATAGTCTGTCAAACATAAGGACAAATACTGATTGAATTCCAGCCAAAGCAAATGGGAAATAAACCTGCATTGTGCTATAATCTGTTTCATTAAAACATGACGGAAATTAAATAAATCCTTTCAATAATGCTTTCAATGAAATTAACAAAGTAATTGGTCGGAATTACATCCAACCGTTCAAACGCTTGCTCAAACCTTAGCATTTGATTGACGTTCATCAATTCTGCAAGGAGTGCTTTATTTCTCACAGGAAACCTTTTAACATTTTATTGCTTCCGTTTTTACAATTTCATTATTTTGTTATTCTTTTTTTCCAAGGGCGTTAGATTTCATTGTCATGTATGGAAGGGCAGGTTCCACACACGCTGACTTAAAAGCCAAAAATCTAACGGTGGATATCAGATGCTAGAAAAAGGCAGGTCTAGTTTTTGCCTGGGCATTCCCGGCCAATGTTCAGAAGTGTACAATAGCGAACATATTCTTATAGCTTTATACTAATGGCGATAGGGAATATACGTTGGTCTTGATGTAACACACTAAACATTGTTTTCAAAATCAGAAAGTTTGGTTCAACAAAATGTGCATATGTAACGGCGATGGTTGAAGAGAGTTCTATTACCGTTGGACTATGTGCTCAGTGTGCTTTGCTGCCAGCAATAAAAGTCCTGCTTAAAAGTCCCACTTGAGTATTTCACTACTCTTTTAATCTTTTCTGATTTGATACTTTTCTTCTTTCAATGGTTACCGCACAATTTCCAAGTGTGTGAAATGTTTGATAATTTTTGAAGGCGGTTCTTGTGGGAGAAGCACCTCGAAGAGGTACTTGTCACTGGCAAGTGGCGACGTTTTCGACTGGCTGGAGAAAAAACTGCAATATTGCCCAGTACACAGAAGTTAATTTGCGAGCAGAAGGGCCTTTGTTGAACGTTCCTGACGTTTTTCGCTTGGGAAATAACTGAACGGTGTGTCATGTTATCAATATTTGGCGAAGAGAAAACACAAGTGAGCGGAGTTTTCAGGAGCAGATAAACGCTGTGCCGGACTGGCTGAGTCTACACGGTCCTCATGTAGCATTTAAGTCCATCCCCCTGCCGCTCAAGCAGCTAAAACGAAACGTTCCCACTGTCCAAGGAGAGAGAATCCAACGAGAGACAAATGGCTGAAGTTGCTCCCGCCGCCGCCGCCCCGGCTAAGGCTCCCAAGAAGAAAGTAGCAAGCAAGCCCAAGAAAGTTGGCCCCAGCGTCGGTGAGTTGATCCTGGCGGCAATTTCTGCCTCCAAGGAGAGGAGCGGAGTGTCCCTGGCTGCCTTGAAGAAAGCGCTGGCCGCCAGCGGCTACGACGTGGAGAAAAACAACTCGCGCGTAAAGTTGGCTGTCAAGAGCCTGGTGACCAAGGGAACCTTGCTTCAGACCAAGGGCACCGGCGCCTCTGGCTCATTTAAGATCAATAAAAAGCTGGCGGGACTTCCGGTGTAGCGTTGTAGCAGATGGCTGCTTAAAAGAACTGCTCCCAATCGGTCGGTTTTAATCCCCTGGAAATAAATATTTAAGATATAAAAACTGTACTGAAAATTAACATGGAAGGGGAAAAGCAGAAAAAGGCAAAAGAGGCTCCAAGCGTGAAAAAGGAGAAATAGTCGAAGATAATGTCGACGACGGTGAAGAGAGCCACGAGAGTAATGGCGAACAAGAGGCTAACGAGATAGTAGCTAGCTCAGGAATGCGGGCCATCCAGAATGAGATACGGGCACTCAGATCAGATTTTAAAAGTGATTTAGGTGAATTCCGACTCTCTCTCCGTGATGACATGAGGAAGGATCTGAACGAGTTTAGGGGAGAAATTAACCGGAAACTTAAAGAAACTACAGATGATCTGCAAACCACCAAAGCCAGAGTGACGGAGACAGAACAACGCATAGCCGAAATCGAAGAGTGGGACGGGGCGGCAAGTGATGCGCTTATCCAAGCGCTGGAGAAACAAGAGGTTCTTCAAGCAAAGTTAACCGACTTGGAAGCATGCTCACGACGAAACAACCTCCGTATCTATGGGGTTCCGGAGGGATCCGAGGGAAATGACCTACCGGAGTTTGTCACGAGGCTTATAAAGTCAGAACTTGGCCCACAGATAGACGTGGTGGACCTTGGAATACAACGTTGCCATCGAGAACTTGCCCCGAAGCCTCCCCGCGATGCACCACCCAGATCACTGGTGCTTTGTTTCCTCGAGTTCAGAGTGAAAGAACAGGTGCTGCACACAGCGTGGAAAAACAAAGAAGTTTGCTATCAAGGGAAGAGGATCTTCTTTGATCGGGACTATCTCCCCGAGACCTTGAAGAAAAGAAAGGCATACGCGGAAGGTGGGATATTGAAGGAACTCAAGGCCAAGGGGATCCGATTCCAAACGCCATATCCAGCCAAATTGAGGGTGTTCTTCGAGAGCGGTACTCAAATTTACGAGTGCGCAGCTGAAGCAGCTAAAGATTTGAAGAAGAAAGGATTCTCCCTCGAAAATGTCAAAGGGCCTGACTCTACACAGTCAAAGCAGCGGAGATTAGCAACGTGGGAGAAGGCAGGTGCAGACCGTCGCCGACAACCAGTAGACCAAGAGCGGATACGGGAGAGACTGCGGAGCTTTAGGCGTGTCCCTCCGGGACATTCCGGTACTAGCTAAATAGTGGAAAGTCGGAGGGCAAACATCTCTAACGTGACCGAGTGGTAAGTGGCAGGAGCCATATGCACTTCTGCGACGGTCAATGACTGTTAATGTAAATAATAATGCGGTCCCTAAGACTATATTTAACTGCCTAGCTTTGAGTAAGATAACGTCGGCTACAAGGCATGTCAGTGACATTCGCAGACAGTAATATCATTGCCTTAACACTGGGCAAAAAATGGAGTTGACGGGATACTGTTTCAAGTGAAGGAGATGACATTCTGATACTTTGATATTTTATAATCAGTTTATTTAGAGACTGGATATTGCTCATTGAGCCTGCCGAAGTCGAATCTTTATACCGGTTATATGGGAACAGTTTTGAAACTATCGGTGCATCGAATACCCGAGAGAGTATTTTTTCTTTTGCACTGACTGGAGGCCCTTGGCGGACGCGAGGTTTTCCTTCCAATTTGAGGTTTTATTTTAACTTTGGACTTGGAAGTCTCTTTGTTGTTGTTTTTTTTTCTTTCCTTAATACTGAAGTATTATTGAATGTATTCATTTGGTTACGAATGTTCATGTATATTGTTCGTTATGTTTACTAGGTTTTCATGGGTAAAGTTACGTGCACGCGATCTGAAACAAACATGCATCGTCAGGAATATAAGATAGTAACACTTAATGTCGGTGGGATACATGGTCCGATTAAGAGGAGTAAAATCATTGCAAAGATGAAACGAGAAAGGATGCAGGTGATTTATTGGCAGGAGACTCATCTTTCTCCATCTGAGCATGATAAATTGAAAAGATTTGGATTCCAAAATACGTATTATTCATCTCATAAATTTGGACGCAGAAGGGGGGTGGCTATTCTTATCCTTAATGCAGTGAATTTCAAATTTATATCTGAAGTCAAAGACAAAGAGGGGAGATATATTTTAGTTAGGGGCAAATTGGATAATAGAGAAGTAACATTACTTAATGTGTATGCACCACCAGGGGGCGATAAATCATTCCTAAAGAAAGTATTTGGTCTAATAGCCACAGAATCATATGGAACCCTTATATGTGGTGGAGATTTAAATGTCCAACTTCATCCTAAATTGGATACAACTAACCCATCTAAAAAGAAAAGTCCAAAGGCTACAATGGTTCAGCAGATGCTTAAAGAATTGGGTATGATTGATGTGTGGAGGGAGCTTCATCTGTCAAAAAAACAATTTACCTATTATTCCTCATGCCATTCTATGTACTCAAGACTTGATTACTTATTCATGTACAGTTCGGAAAGACATAGAATCAAAGACTGTAATATAGGTATTAGGGATGTATCTGACCACTCAGGAGTATATCTTACTTTACATTTAGATAATCTACAGAAAAGTACACTTTGGAGACTTAATACAAGCATCTTAAATGACATAACAGTACAAAAACAGATTCAGAAGGAATTTGAAATATATCTCCAAAATAATGACAATGGAGAAGTGTCCCCGAGTACTCTATGGGACGCAGCAAAGGCTGTAGTTCGGGGTAGAATTATTGCTCTCACTGCTTCCCGGAAAAAGGAAAAACAGAAAAGACTATCTGATCTACAAGAGGAAATGAAAAATTTAGAGATTAAACATACTGAATTAAAAGACCCACAAATATTGACTCGTTTAAACAAAGTTAAACAAGACATAAATGGGATATATGATGAGGAATTAGAAAAACAGATGAAGTTCACCAAACAAAGGTATTATGAGACAGGACCTAAAGCAATGAAACTCCTATCCTGGAGAATACGACGACAACAGGCAAAGAATACAATTTATAAAATCAGGAATCCCAAAACCCAAAATATATGCAGCGAATTAAAAGACATTCAACAATCCTTTGAACTTTATTATAAAGACCTATACACCCAACCGGCCAGGGCAGATACTCCAACAATAGAGAGGTTTCTAGACTCTTTGGACTTACCTTCTATAGGGGAACAACAGAACAAAGCACTTTTAGCTGAGATAACGATAGAAGAGCTGAACAGCACCATCTCTAGACTAAAAGCAAATAAGGCACCAGGCACAGACGGCTATCCGTCTGAATGGTACAAAACATTTAGACCTCAAATAACACCTATGCTGCTTAACTGCTTTAATCATACATTGAGAACAGGAGAAGCTCCACAATCATGGAGAGAAGCAGTCATTTCAGTTATCCCAAAAGAAGGGAAGGATAAGAAGGAATGCAGCTCATATAGACCAATATCGGTCTTAAATGTAGACTATAAATTATTTGCTTCAATCCTATCTAAGAGAATGGAGGCCATTGTCCCTGAGTTGGTGGATCTAGACCAAACCGGCTTCATACAAAACAGGCAGACACAGGATAATTTAAGGAGAGCATTACAAGTGATGAGCCATATCAAAACAGAAAATAAAAGTGCAATGCTGGTGAGCCTAGATGCGGAGAAAGCATTCGACTCGGTCGGTTGGGAGTATCTGTATCGGGTGCTTGCAAGATTTGGCTTCAAGGAGGATTTTCTTAAGAGCATTAAAACACTATACTCCTCACCAATAGCCAGGATAAAGATTAATGGACACCTGTCGCAAACAATTCAGTTGGAAAGGGGGACGCGCCAGGGCTG
Organism: Synaphobranchus kaupii; assembly: GCA_029718625.1. Taxonomy (NCBI): domain Eukaryota; kingdom Metazoa; phylum Chordata; class Actinopteri; order Anguilliformes; family Synaphobranchidae; genus Synaphobranchus; species Synaphobranchus kaupii. The sequence goes on from CM056384.1 coordinate 25,358,748, forward strand.
CCCCTTGAGCCCTACCCTGTTTGCTCTGTTTATTGAACCATTGGCCCAAGCAATCAGAGAGGATTCAGGGATAAAAGGGATCTCGATCAGAGGAGAGGAACATAAGGTCTGTATGTACGCTGATGACGTCTTGCTGACCATGGCAAGCCCTGAGTCAAGTATTCCCAAATTGATGACCCTTCTAAAAACATATAATACATATTCCGGGTATAAATTAAATATCCAAAAAACCCAAACCCTTACTTATAACTTTACACCCCAGCCGGATTTGAGAAGGAAATATGATTTTAAATGGGACTCCCCCTCAATAAAATTCTTGGGAATAAACTTAACAAAAGACATGTCAAAACTCTTTGACAGTAATTATGGCCCCATTACCAAGGAGATAAAATCTGATATTTCTAGATGGACTTTACTCCCGTTAGATATGAGTAATCGAATAGAAATAATTAAAATGAATGTGTTACCACGAATACTCTATCTTTTCCAATCACTGCCTTTGGAAGTATCCCAAAAACAATTTAATGAATGGGATGGGATGATTTTGAGGTTTGTCTGGAACAGTAGAAGACCTAGGGTTAGGTTTAAGACACTGCAGTTGGCTAAGGAGAATGGAGGGAGAGCTCTACCATGCCTACAGGATTACTATTATGCCGCACAATTGAAACCCTTAGTTGGCTGGTGTGATCCAAACTATGAATCTAAATGGAAAACTCTGGAAATCACACAGATAGATACACCAATACAATCTATATTAGGAAATAAAATTCAGGCTGAAAGGAGTTATAATAGATTGAACCAATGGACAGTATTTTCAGTGAAGTTGTGGTTTATGGTGTTGAAGAAATTACAGTTGGAAAAACAGGCTGGGATCTTGAGTTGGGTAGCATATGACCCAGGGTTTGAGCCTGCTAAGATGGATGGGGGTTTCAAACACTGGGTTAGGAGAGGTATCACGTCTTACTGTACGGTTATTTCAAAAGGACAATTACAGAGCTATCAGATCATATCAGACACATTTGGACTAGAAAAGCAGGACTTCTACAGATACCTGCAAATTAGGGATTATTTCAACAAAATAGTAAAAAGCATAGAGGGGGCAAATGAATACAATTTGATTACTATATTTTCGAATGCATATACAAAAGAAGACAATAAGAAGTTGGTATCAAGACTATATGGTAGTATACAAGCCTCTAAAAATTATTCGACAAAATATATTAAACAAAAATGGGAGAAAGAGTCAGAATCTCAAATAACAGAGGAAGACTGGGCAGAGATATGTGAGACGCAGGCAACTACCACAAACTCGGGATCCTGGAGAGAGTTCGGATGGAAGAACATAGTGCGTTTTTTTATCACGCCTAAATTGACAGCACTGCAAACAGGCACACAGAGCAGGGGCCTTTGCTGGAGGCAATGTGGGGTTTCAATGGCTGACCATTTTCATGTTTTTTGGGCCTGCCCGAAAGTACAGCCGTATTGGCGGGAGGTGGCGGCAGGGATTATGAAGATATCGGGAGTGGAGCTCGACTGTTAATTTGTTACATTATACCTAGGAAAGATACCAGATACTGTTTTAGACAGGGATAAATATTTATTAAAAATACTGCTGGCAAGTAGTAAGAAAGCCATAACCTGTAAATGGTTACAAGTTGATCCTCCAACCGGGGACCAGTGGCTGGGGATTGTAAACGAAATATATTGTATGGAAAGACTCACATTTATTTTAAGGCTTCAATTAGAAAAATGTAAAAAGTACTGGGAAAAATGGATTATGTATATACAACATTGAGTAAAGTAAGATATTGTAAATCAAGTTGTATGTAGGAAATGTACTGTAATCAGATATTGTAACACCCATGATGACCCTTTGTTTTGGTTTTTGTCTTGTTTTTGTTTTTTATTTGTTTTGATTTCTGTTTTCAAATAAAAAAAGAGTTTAAAAAAAAAAAAAAAAAAAAGCTGGCGGAGAAGAAGCCCGCAAAGAAAGCAGCACCTAAAGCTAAGAAACCCGTTGCGGCTAAAAAGGCACTAGCGAAGAAGCCAGCGGCCAAAAAGTCGCCGAAGAAGGTCAAAAAGCCTGTTACACCTAAAGCAAAAAAGAGCCCTAAGAAAGCCAAGAAGCCGGCCAAGAGTCCAAAGACAGCCAAGAAGCCGGCGGCAGCAGCAGCAAAGAAGGCGACCAAGAGTCCGAGGAAAGCAAAGCCGGCCAAGCCAAAAGTTTCCAAAGCCAAGGCCGGCAAACCCAAGAAAGCGGTTCCCAAGAAAAAGTGAGCAAATTGTACGGTGATGCAATTTCACAAACGCCAAAGGCTCTTTTAAGAGCCACCCAGAATTTCTTGAAAGCGCAATTTCGTTCCATTTTCAGCCAGCTTGGCTACATCATTGGATATTGGGCGTTATGAGCGTAGTGCTAGGCTATTCGTGTGTTTATATAAGGTTTATGGTACGAGCACAACGTAACTGGACATTTTTAGGAATTTTCAAATGCCGCCTGGGCGGACTTTGTCCCAATTTCAGAAATGTCCAGCATCCAGGTTAAAACAGTAGGCCTACATTAAACATTAAAGTTATTACTTGATATTGAGCGGAATTCCTTTCACTCGGGATGACGCCGCCGCCTTTTGGGCTAAACACTTCAAAGGATATGAAATGCCATTTAAACTCCGCGGTTGCGGGTGAATTTGAATAATAAAAGTGCTTTTGGACATAGTTTGTTGTGTTAAATCTCCGAGCAGTTGTAAATATCGCTGGTTTGAATGAGTCTGTTAAAATGACTGGCCATTTTTATAAATCCCGTATTATTGGACAGCTCTAGGCGCGAGGCCACAATAAAACGTGTTGTTGGCGTGCTGACGGGTATGTTTGGGCCAATTGTCAATAAAGCTGGTCTACTATGAGTAGCCTACTGGAAGCTGTCTTCGGTTGTCCCGGCAGGTTTCAAATAGGTCGTCTTACTTTGGCCATACCATTCATTGAAGGGGATGGGAGATTGGTAAACATTTGTATCCCTTTTTTTTTATTTATTTTTTTTACAGGCATTTAGCAGACGCTCTTATCCAGAGCGACTTACACAACTTTATTTTAGCATTTTTTACATATTAACCATTTATACAGCTGGATATATACTGAAGCAATTCAGGTTAAGTACCTTGCTCAAGGGTACAACGGCAGTGTCCTACCTGGGAATTGAACCTGCAAACTTTCGGTTACAAGGCCAGTACCTTAACCATTATACTACACTGCCGCCCCGCTTTTTGTGTGCGTTAATTTACTCATGCACCTATTAAATTCTATGTAACTGTATCACTAACCCGACCAACAACTTTTTTGCATGGCTATTTTCAACTTATTATATTTTAATATATATATTTTTTTGTTTATATAGATATACAATGTTTCTTATATATTAATTCTATGTATGTATTTTATTATAATTCTCGCTTTTAACCAAAGATCAATAAAGTTTGTTTTAATTAAATAATCTGGGAAAACAAGCAATACGTGATAGGCATACCATGCATACACAATGGGAACTTGAATTCCCCGAGTAAAAACTGTCCTCTTTCCTTGTCCCCCACCCCGCCTCTGCCAATGAAGTTCAGCAATATATAGAAAATAGCAGAAGCTCTGAGCTATCCAGTCATGGTGCATAGTTTGTTGTCCAGAGATTTGTGATTAACGTAATTGTATTGTGTGTATTTGTGTGATTAGAAGAACGTGAAGTTTGTTTTAATCAAATAATCTGGAAAAACCAACATTGCGATAGGCGTAACATACACGTAGAGAGCTAGAAAGCCCCCTAGTAAAACCTGTCCTCCGTCCTTGTTCCCCCACCTTGCCTCGGCCAGTAAAGCTCAGCAACGGATAGAAATGAGCAGAAGCTCTGGGCCATCCAAGTCAGGTCCATCGTTTGTTGTTGAGAGATTCGGAGCTTAAATTTAATTTAGACTTTAAAGGAATGACAAACGATTATGGGACATAAATATCTCAACAGAGCCAAACACAATGCCTCCCTGCAACAAAAAAAATAAAAAATAAAAATGGGACAGGGGCACAATGTGATGACGGAAATGTCCACCATTGTCCACCACTGTCCACCATGCTCCAGACACTGCCAAAACACAACATCCCATCACAAAATGAATGTTGTCTGAAGGCCCATCTGTGGCATCTGCATCACACACAATTTAGAGCTACAGTTGTGTTAAAAAAAAATAGCAGTACAACATCAGTAACCGGATTAACCACTGTTATTAGTAGTAGTGATATTTCTGCATGGCAAATAATATACTTGTAGATGTAGTAGTGTAATAGAAAAACAACAGACCCAACTGTCATGACATGGACGCTGCTTGTTCTGAGTAATTGACTCATTCGTTGAAAGGGGCGCGTTCAAAATAATAGCAGTGTGGAGTTTAATTACAGAATTAATTAATTCTGTGAAAAAACAGGTGTCATTAATTGTCCTTTATTAAGGAAGAAGGGAAGCAAATGTTTCACACATTATCAAATATATTTCCTTTTGAATTGCTAAGTAAAATGGGCCGTTCCAAACATTGTTCGGAGGAACAACGTAATTTGATTAAAAAGTTGATTGGAGAGGGGAAAACGTATAAAGAAGTGCAGCAAATTATAGGATGCTCAGCTAAAATGATCTCACATGCTTTAAAATGGCAACAAAAACCTGAAACACGCGGAAGAAAACGGGCAACTACTGTTAAAACGGATCGAAGAATAGTCCGAATGGCAAAGATTCAGCCAATCACCATCTCCAGAAAGATCAAAGATGATCTAACATTACCTGTAAGTGCTGTTACAGTCAGAAGACGTTTGATCGAAGCTAAGCTATCAGCAAGAAGCCCCCGCAAAGCACTATTGTTGAAAAAAACGCATGTGCAGAATCGGTTAAAATTTGCCAAGGAACACATCGATTGGCCGAAAGAGAAATGGCGTAACATGTGGACTGATGAGAGTAAAATTGTTATTTTTGGGTCTAGTGGTCGTCGCCAATACGTCAGACGACCCCCGGGTTCTGAATTCAAGCCACAGTACACTGTGAAGACAGTGAAGCATGGTGGCACAGAAATCATGGTATGGGGATGTTTTTCATACTACGGTGTTGGGCCTATTTATCGTATACCAGGGATCATGGATCAGTTTGAACACATCAAAATACTTGAAGAGATTATGTTGCCGTATGCCGAAGAGGAAATGCCCCTGAAATGGATGTTTCAACAAAACAACGACCCCAAACACACGAGTAAGTGAGCAACATCTTGGTTCCAGACAAAAAGGATTGAGGTAATGGAGTGGCCAGCTCAATCCCCCGACCTCAACCCCATTGAAAACTTGTGGGGTGACATTAAAAATGCAGTTTCTGAAGCAAAACCCAAAAATTCACAGGAACTGTGGAATGTAGTTTGTTCATCCTGGGCTGAAATACCTGTTTCTAGGTGCCAGAAGTTGGTTGACTCGATGCAACGCAGATGCGCAGCAGTTATCAAAAACAATGGTTATGTAACTAAATATTAGTTCAGTAATTTAAAGTGGTTAAATCTTGAAAAATTTCTTCAGTTTATACAGTAAGTGTTTGAGTTTGAAGAGAAAAATGTCGACACTGCTATTTTTTTGAACATTCATATTCCTTTTCTTTGCTTCCTGTAAAAGAATAACACAGACTTGACAAAATTTGTTAATGCTTTGATTTGGAATTGAATGTGTAATGTTTCCACTACATTTGAAATATGGAACAAGCTATTAAAAAATACTGGCACTTTATTCACTTTCTTTAACGCACTGCTATTTATTTGAACACAACTGTATATATTTGGATTTGCTTACTCATTTATTATTTATTAAACATTATCATTTCATCCTTACTCATTTGTGCACGTTTTACAATTATTTTATTACTCTTATCTACTTAATTTAATTACTAACAGTGCCAACTACTTTGTGTATGATCATTTTTGATGTACTTATTTGAAAACTCTCCTCTGTCCTCGCACCGCCCACCTCCGCCCCAACCAACCGAACCTCGGTCTATGAAGCTCAGTAACATTAGAGAAAAGAGCCAAAAACAGGTCTGTTTTTGTTTCAGATATTTGGATTTAAAGGAGAAGTTTGCTATGTTGGACCTTGGACCCTATTTGCGGTCTGTCTTCCATGAACCTGACACATTGAGTCCATTTTTTCGCTGATCGGTCCTGTATTGAGTTCGCTACAGATTTCCTGTAGGCTCTCACTGGGCTACAATAGAAGTAAACGGGGCAATTATAAATGTTATGGAAAAACAACGATAAATGTGCTTTTATAGCTCAGTGTGTATGCTTACGGTCTCAGTATGCTCTCCTGTGAAATGTAGGCTATCGCAAACGCAAACCGAACGTTGAAACAGAACTATTTCTCCGACCGCACTACCTCGCATTGACTTCGGATAAAATTACCTGCGCAACTTCAGCCTCTCTCTCTTCTCTTGCTCTCTTATCATCCATCTCTTGTAGTTCCGTGTCCGTGTATTCTGGCTCAAATCTGTAGCCAGTAACGTCAGTAAAAATCGAATTATTCGTCTTCGTAATCATTATAGTAATCCATCATCCAAGTTTTTTTGTGCAAAGTGTAGCCTACGTTGCTGCAGGTAAACAAACGCAGACTGCTCACCTAGATAGTTTCGTAAACGGCCGGCACACCTTCCCGCTCCCCTACCCCCGACACATAGTACTCCGCGGGAGCAGCGAAAACAAGCAACAGAGAAATGCTTACTTCCAAGCCATGCCAAGCACGTAAAAATGTTCGGATTGAGATACATTTCACAGGAGAGCATACCGGTAACAATACACCCTGAGCTTCCCGTCTCGTTTATTGTACATGAAAGCACATTTATCGTTGTTTTTGCATAACATTTATAATTTCCCCGTTGACTTCTATTGTAGCCCAGTGAGAGCCTACAGGAAATCTGTAGCGAACTCAATACTGGACCGATCAGCGAAAAAATTGACTCAATGTGTCAGGTTCATGGAAGACAGACCGCAAATAGGGTCCAAGGTCCAAAATAGCGAACTTACCCTTTAAGTATTTGAAAGGCTGAAGTAATGTCTGGTTGTGGAAAAAGGTATAAACAGACATACAGCGCTATTATAAACTTATGTATGGTGACTAGTAGATACATTTAAAAACTCTGATATTGATTTGTGCAATAATTAAAGTAAACTCATGAATTATATGGTGGCCGTATTATGTATAGTGACGTAATTACTACAGAACATGAAATAACACCTTCTCAAGTGTGGAGAGAAAAAAAAACACTTCTGAGAACATGAAAGATTTTGGCCTGGTTGTTATCTGTGTGAAGGTTGCCTGTGAGAGTGTTAGTAACATTGAAACATTGCCCAAAGCCAAACTGTCAAGCAAACAAAACTTAAGAGCACTTGAATGCCATCGGTCTAAGGAAATACGGGACTATATTACATTTATAAATGTAGACACAGGCAACTAATTGTTCTGAAACTTTGTTTTATGGGAAGATGTGTAATATTGATGAAAAATGTAATTATACGGTTAATAATATCTATTGCGAATGTAGCAACATGGAAAATGCCTTGTAGAATGACAATTGGCCACATTTATATTCCCAGTGACTTAGTGGTTAAGATTATTTTGACATAATTAAAAATGTCGACAAACAGTTAAAGAATGAAAGCACGGACAAACCTGTGGGAGATCCATTACTTTTTAGAGGACGTCGGATGAAATATTTTGTGTGTTGTGTGTGCGTGTGCGTGTGCGTTAATCTGCAGTAGCCTACTGGATGTTAACTCACGATTGCCATTAGTTTTCTCATTTTTTTTAACCCGGACATCGTTGTAACTGAAAACTTTTAAAACCTTATTATGTTTTGGTGAAAACTTATGAACTTGTCGTAAAAATGTAACTTTGGGCTCACGTGGTGCTCATCATACTTCCCAGGAAGAATAAACACAGTTGTGCTGGTTTTAGGGAGGGGGCACAGGGGAGATGGTGGTCACCCTGCAACTACTTAACACAATAATGGCACAGGCATAAAATCCACGATAGCTCATGGAAGATGAAGGGCTAATGATATCATGCCTGTATTTTGAAGGGAGTGTGGCGGGTGTCGGCCGCCCTCCAATTACCTAACAGGGCAATTATTTTTGATTGGACGAAATGCCAGCAAAGGTGCAACCAATGGGTGGATCGAGTGAGGGTATAAGAAAGACACTCCTCTAACAACATTGTTGTTCTTCGTATCTTGTAAAACAGCGAACATGAGTGGCAGGGGCAAGACTGGCGGAAAGGCGAGAGCAAAGGCTAAGACCCGTTCATCCCGGGCTGGACTCCAGTTCCCGGTTGGTCGCGTTCACAGACTTCTGCGCAAAGGAAACTATGCAGAGCGTGTTGGTGCGGGAGCCCCGGTTTATCTGGCCGCCGTGCTCGAATATCTGACTGCTGAGATCCTGGAGTTGGCCGGCAACGCTGCACGAGACAACAAGAAAACCCGCATCATTCCCAGACATCTGCAGCTGGCAGTGCGTAACGACGAAGAGTTGAACAAACTCCTTGGAGGCGTCACTATCGCTCAGGGCGGTGTACTGCCCAATATCCAAGCTGTTCTGCTCCCCAAGAAGACCGAAAAGGCAGTGAAAGCCAAGTAATTATTGCGTCGCTCCCACAAGTACTATTCATCTAAAGGCTCTTTTAAGAGCCACCTCACATCTGTATAAAGAGCGCAAAGTTGCCATTTCAACCAATTCTACTGCGTTACGACAGTTTGTCTTGCTTAGCGCCGTGCAGTGTCCGTAATTTATATACAAGGGAATCCAATCGGCACAACTTGTCTGGATCAGTGGTCCTCGTGTTCGGTCCTGGGGACTTCTGTGTACATTGGAACCAGACCAGACGATCCCAGAAGTTCCTCCTCTCTCTCGCCCCCCTCTTTCTCAATTACAATTTTCATGTTATTTGCCCCCTTAAGCCACATTATATCAGCAATTACTACCGGTGTGTGTGACTACCACACATATTATGCGTAATCGTTTGCAATATAGAACAACCAGGTAATAAAGGTGGACCGATCACATTAAAGACTGAGGTGAATCAATAGGCTTTTAATTTGTGAGTGGAGACATGGCCACTAAAACACCGTATGATAGATGAAGAATTCAAAGACACACTTTTTTTGTGTTGGACATTTAATCAAAGCCTTTTTATAGAATAAAAGTAGCTTTCTTGAGTAACCAAATATACACTACTCACAAAAAGTTAGGGATATTCGGCTTTCGGGTGAAATTTCAGGATGAACCTAAAATGCACTATAACCTTTACAGGTGAAATTAATTTGACCTTCTCTAAACTTTTGAATGCACATGTCCAACTATTCAATGTTTCAGTACTTTTTGCACAACTTGCTGTTCTCTAACAAGGAGCTGAACGGCAAAATTCACAACAGGTGTTTGATCCATGAATCGACCAATAAATTTCCTGGTTCAATTAGAATTGGTATTTAAACAGTCCTCTTCATCATGCTGTTCACATTTTGACATCATGAGACCAAGACGACACCTAACAATTGATCAACAGTACCTCGCCATTGCGAGGCTTCAAACAGGATGTTCTCAGAGGGAAGTGGCCACTGAGCTTAGAGTGTCACAGAGTGTCATCAGCAGGTTGCAACAGAGATACAGAGAGACTGGAAGAGTCACAGAAAGGCATAGAAGTGGACGTCCTTTGGCCACATCCCACACTGATGACCGCTTCATTGTGAACAGTGCCCTGCGGAACCGGATGATGAATGCCACTCAACTCCAGGCACATTTAAGGGAGGTGAGAGGCACCCAAGTGTCACGTCAGACCATTCAAAACCGTTTACATCAGCGTGGTCTGCGTGCTAGACGACCTGCAAGGGTACCTGACCACACCACCAGGCACAGGCGTCATCGTCTTGCATGGGCCAGGGAGCATTTACGCTGGACGAGGGACCAGTGGGCCTCAGTGCTGTTCTCTGATGAAAGTCGATTCACGTTGAGCAGAAATGATGGCCGCCAACGATGTTGGAGACGTCAAGGAGAGCGTTATGCATCAGCCACTGTTGTCACCAGACGACCCTTTGGTGGTGACGGTGTTACAGTGTGGGCAGGTGTGTCTAGTCAATACAGAACTGCCCTACACTTTGTGAATGGTACAGTGACAAGCCCATACTACCTGAATAACATCATTAATCCAGTCATTGTGCCCCTGCATGAACAACACAGGCCTAATTTCATCTTCATGGACGGCAATGCTCCAGCTCATCGAGGTCGCATCATTAGGGAAAGGCTGCTGGAGACTGGGGTACCTCAAATGGAGTGGCCTGCACTTTCTCCAGACCCGAATCCCATAAAAAACCTATGGGATCAGCTGACTCACCGTGTAGAGGCTCGTAACTCTGTACCCCAGAACCTCAATGACCTGAGGGCCGCCCTTCAAGAAGAGTGGGATGCCATGCCTCAGCAGGCAATAAGTCGACTTGTGAACAGCATGAGACGTCGTTGTCAAGCTGTAATTGATGCTCAAGGGCACATGAAAAGTTATTGAGACATTGACATTTTTGTTGTGGTATACCCACCACTGTTGTTGGCTTTTGTTTCAATAAATTGTTTGAGATGAGGAAATCACCATTGCATGCTTCTACTTAAATGCCCTACTTTCATGATACGTATAATATCACTGTAGCATGAACTTACATTTTCCATAAATTTCACCCGAAAGCCAAATATCCCTAACTTTTTGTGAGTAGTGTATATAAATATATTTCACACGTGAAATTTCGATAGCTAGAGCATTTATTTATTCATGTATTCATTCATACACTCGCTTTGCAATGTTGGAATAAATAATCCAAGGCGGTAAGAGAAGAGTTTAAATTTCAGGCGGCAGAGGAAGCAAATAAATCTACCCAATCGCCTCCGTGACTGCACGCAGGATCCCAGCCAATGAGATTCCGTAAAAAACTATCCAATCAGCTACTTACTGCAATGCTTTAAAGGCGTAGGTCGTGGGCTTCGCAAGATACATACATGCAAAAATCAAAAAAGTGAGCACGGCGCAATGGCTAGAACCAAGCAGACCGCACGTAAGTCTACCGGTGGCAAGGCCCCCAGGAAGCAACTGGCCACTAAAGCGGCACGTAAGAGCGCGCCTGCGACAGGCGGCGTGAAGAAGCCTCACCGTTACAGGCCTGGTACTGTTGCGCTGCGAGAAATCCGCCGCTACCAGAAGTCTACTGAACTGTTGATTCGTAAGCTGCCCTTCCAGCGCCTTGTGAGGGAGATTGCTCAGGATTTCAAGACAGACCTTCGCTTCCAAAGCTCAGCTGTCATGGCTCTGCAGGAGGCCAGTGAGGCGTATCTTGTTGGTCTGTTCGAGGACACCAACCTTTGCGCCATTCACGCCAAAAGAGTGACCATTATGCCCAAGGATATCCAGGCTTAGAGCTGGCATTTCCCATTCCCCCTTTCCTCCCCTTTCTGTTCTGTAAAGCGTCTTTGTGACAGTCATCTGTGAAAAGCGCTATATAAATAAAATTGAATTGAATTGAATTGAATTGAACAGAAGGCGCACGGCGGTCTGGATCTCCCTTGAAGTGATAGTCGACCGTTTGTTGTAGTGAGTCAAGCGAGAAGACTCACGGGCAATACGTTCGAAAATGTCGTTGACAAAGGAATTCATGATGCCCATGGCCTTTGAAGAAATGCCGGTGTCAGGATGCACTTGCTTCAAGACCTTGTACACGTAGATAGCGTAACTTTCCTTCCTAGACTTTCTCCGTTTCTTTCCTCCTTTCCCAGCCGTCTTGGTTACGGCTTTCTTGGAACCCTTTTTGGGCGCAGACTTCGCGGCATCAGGCATATCGAAAGCTTGACTGAAACATATGCTCCAGCGTCACCATGCGTCTGCCATATATAAGGGCTTTATGCAAATAGTCATACTTTTCTAAGCGGTGACGTAACACCGAGTCTCATTGGAGGCAGCTCGTCAACCATTATTGCAACTCTATTGGCTGAATTTCGCGGGCCTGAAACACCTAGTCCGATTGCTGCAAACAAAGGATTTTTTTAACCGTATCTCCCATTCTCCATTTCCGCGCCTTTCTTAAATTCAATAATGTCCTAATGTGCCCCACGTAAGCAAAGTCCAATACACTCACCCTTTGAAAAGTAATTTGCTTAATACAGCCGCCGCCCAAACAATACGTATCCAATTTTATTATTTTATTTTTTTTTACAAACACAATACGGCTTTCGTTAATGCTGACTTGTCGGCAACTAGCAAAAGTGCTTCGTGGTCGCTGCAGTCCAAATAGAACATTTCACCGCAATTGTCGAGGATCCCCTACGTGTTGAATTTTCACAACCAGACGGCACCAACTGGAACTAACTGGGTGGTGCTCTGGCTCTCTACAAGGCCATAGATATAAGGGACAAGAAGTACACGCTAGGAAACGCTGCTTTTCATAGAGCACGTGGGTGGCTCTTAAAAGAGCCTTTGGATGGTTACACAAGACGGGGTTTGCGAAAAAAAAAACGTTTATCCACCGAAGCCGTACAGAGTGCGACCCTGACGCTTCAGAGCATAAACCACATCCATAGCGGTTACGGTCTTTCTCTTGGCATGCTCGGTGTAAGTCACGGCATCGCGGATGACGTTCTCCAAGAACACCTTAAGCACTCCACGAGTCTCTTCGTAGATGAGACCGGATATGCGCTTGACTCCTCCGCGGCGAGCCAAACGACGAATCGCTGGCTTGGTGATACCCTGGATATTATCACGGAGAACTTTGCGATGACGCTTAGCGCCTCCTTTGCCCAGTCCCTTTCCACCTTTCCCGCGACCTGACATTTTCTCCAACGACAAAATATGCCTACCAGCCTACAAAATAGCGCGTGTATATCTTCGCAGAGACGACCTGATTGACGCCTAGTGTTAAAGAAAGGGCGGCTCTAGCTAAAGCCCACCTCCAGCTCCGACCCTTCCAAGCATTGGAGAATAGCAATACATATGAAAATAGCCACAAGTTAAATTTGTGGAGTGTAACAATTATATGAACGTCGTTTGTAATGGAGTGTAATGTTGTAATGTAGGCTAGTAAATGTTTTTAAAAATATAACATGACTACATTTTAAAATCTATTATCACAGCGACGACTATGTTAGTTCGTTAGTTGTGAGGTCACGTTAGGTTTAGCCTATTTTCATCCTAACAACCCCTCAGTAAAGGTGCATTGACCCAAACAATGTACACACATTTCCCTTGTGTCAACCTGTAATCTGCCTGAGTTCTCCTTTTTTCATTGAGAAATAGTCTCCTCCATTTCATATGTGCTCAGTTTTATTAAAACTGCACCGACGCTCTATCTAGATCAGCGCTACCTAAATGAGATGAACAGATCAATGTTTGAGTAAATCCAGACACTTAAGAGACTGTCCTCTATAAATATGCTTTCTAATGTTTAAATCGCTTTGACTAGTTTGAGTGCCGTCTTAAAATGAATAACATTCTTTAACGCATTCAGATTATTGCCTGATCCTTGTTAAACAATCTCAAATTAGATATTTCTGTCGTTTTCATTTCTTAATAACTATAGGCTACATATTAGTCTTGAATTAGTTAGCGAATTGATTGTTTGATTGTTAGGCTACTCAAGCTAAATTAACGGAAACAAGTCTAATGCTGTGTACCCCGCTTTTTCCAGCGCACCAGCTATCAATACATATATAGCCTAATAAGTGCTACACATTTTATGACAAAGAAAAATGCTAAGAATGGAAAGTGTTTTCGCGTTTATTTCCGCCCATTACGAGAATAGCGTAGTATTGCCCCTCTGAAACGGCATATTCAATTTATTAACTTGGAATGTCTATTTTACCAGTTACTTTAATACATCAGACTGTAACCTGCGCGTGACTCAAAGTGACACCCAGAAAGTGTCTCCCAAAAAAGTTTGTATCAAAAGTGAGATCAGCAGATCAATGTTTGAGTGTAAGTGAAGAATCCAATTCATTTGAGATTCCATTTAAGGAACATTAATCTTAGCTGCTTCCTTTTTAAATAGTTATGTTGCTTTTTTTCTTTTTTTTTCTTTTTTTAATATGAAACTGCCTAGATGCAGTAGGTCACCCTGAGCCATTTACACAATTATGTATATATATAAAAAATACTTTAATAGGAAAAATAAGCAGGGATATTCTGGGGAATGTGCCTGTGTTGCCATGCTGAAAATTGTGTGAGAAGCTATCTAAAGAGATGTCAGAGAGGACCATGGGATCCCATGCAACAAAAATAAACGTTTTGAAAAGTTTTAAATAAACATCGTTGCAATTTAGTGCAGAGTACAACATGACAAGTCGCAAAAAGAATCCTCCACTATAAAAGGAAAATATTTGGACGATTTGGGGCAGTATAAATAGGAATTATAATGAAGATAGCCCTATTTAAAATAGTAGCCATTAGTGTTGCAAGCAAAGTTGGCTGGATAGGATACATTGCAAACTGGAAAATTCAAAAAGGAAGAGAGCGGTGAACTTTACCCTATAAAAAACACGATTAATCAGATTTTACAGAGAGACCTTAACATTGATTGGTTGAATTTTCCCAGTAAAGAAATATATAATAATATAGCAGATAAAATACATGGTGCTATATACAGTGGACTCCAAAAATATTAGGACAGTGACACATTTTCATTGTTGTTTTGCTTCTGTACATTACAATACATTACAAGCATTTAGCAGACGCTCTTATCCAGAGCGACTTACTCAACTTTTTAGCATATTATCCATTTATACAGCTGGATATACACTGAAGCGATTCAGGTTAGGTACCTTGCTCAAGGGTACAACGGCAGTGTCCTAGCTGGGAATGGAACCTGCAACCTGCCATTTTTGCAAAAATCACCCCTAAAATAACCCCTAAAAGTTGATAAAAATGAGACTTAGAATGTTCATCTTGGTGATGTCTTAGACGGAGAAAACAATTAAACATTTAACTAATTGCAATTTAAATCAAACAAAATTGAGCTCCTAAGTTGTCAAATTGTTCCAATATTAAACTTTCAATCTTGATTTGAATAACAAAGTTCCAAGATGACTAATGTTCATAGTTACAAAATTTACAGTGTATAATAATTAATTAAACTCTGTAGATTCAAGAAATGCAAACGTTTTAATAGGTGTGGATTTTTTATTCTTCATGTACTTTGCAGTGTCATGATTTTGTATGTGATTAACATAGTCAGGATTTCATGCATATTCATTATGTACGTCGGGATTTCATGCATATGAAATGAGTCACTTGACATTTACAAAATCAATCGGCATTACAGATGAATTAAGTCAGTATTTTATGCATAATCATTATGTACTTTCCAGTGGGCTGATTTTGTGTGAATTACAGAATCAGGATTTCTTTCTTTTGTAGGCCCAATTTGAAGCGTGTGCTAAATTTGTTTGATTTTGGTTTTGGCCAGCACGGCCATACGACGCCTTGGAAACACACGCTTTTCGCAAAATTATCATCGGACGTTGACCCCCGATGTAAAATGCAAAAGTTATTTTGCCGTGGCCAGTTGCTCTTTCACTGTGAGGCCAACATTCTGCTGTGACACCAATACTCCTGTAGGAATGAGTTTACTTTGTAAAGTATAACTCGTAGTTCCAAAGTTTAGGTCAATATCAATTTAATTACAATGCAACATAGTCTTCATTAGAGTATACAAGATACCGGGTAATAGCAAGGAAGTTCAGTCACAAAATAGTGTTGTGTAGGGTACAAGCTTTAAACCTGAAATGAAATGCAGGTTCCTGTCCCTGATTGCGTGACAGGTAAACAAATGGACATTGTATGTGGTGTGGGAGGGAACCAAATGGTTATTGTCACCTAAGTATGCTGCCTAACTCCCGCAAACAAGAGAGAAAGGGTTAACTCGGGAACAACATATTGTTAGGAGATAATGTTTGACTCCACTGGATACCAGGAACAACCACAATGGAGCTGTACCAAGGGAAGGGAGTCCCAGTAACACTAGATGACTCTAGATACTCAGCATCCTTTTTGTGTTCTTTTATTATAACCCAAACATAACAAGTCAGAGCCGATAGAACCACTAACGCCAGTACTGATGCCGCCGTGGCTCCCTTGAAAATCAGGTCCCAGGATGTGTCTTGGTAGTTCCCCTTTATTCCTGAAAGCCCATTAAGATAGTTGTGAATTTGCTGAATCAAACCCCTCTCAGCCGCATCTATTTTAATAATCTGGGATTTTAATTGTTGCTCTTTATCTTCTAATCTCAAAATGTTAATAATCTCAGGTAAAGGTGCTGGTTGTAGAAAATCTGCATATAGATTTTCAAACGGTAGTCAGTGCAGAAATATTATTGTCCAGACAAAGACTGAAAACCCACTTGTTCAGATTGCATCTTGGTTTTCCTCCCATTCACTTCCCCAAAAGTGTCTTAACCATTGATGCAATCTGTATGTATTCAGGATTTGTATTTTAATTCCTGCTCAGGGTAGTGAATTTTCAATAGTGTTTGGTGATGTTTTGTACAGTATATACTCACTGGTAAATTGTAAAAATACATTAGTTACACAGAAAAAAAAAAGACAATTAAACTTTACATAGAGTATTAGATGATGATTTCATGGGACAGGTCTGTTGTGTTTTGTGTCAAGAGTTCATTGTTTCAGTTTAGTTAGTAATCATTTGTATAATAACGGTGTATTAAATGTCAGACTTAATTTTACATATTTTTTTCCCATAAATAACTGGTTTCAATGCATGTAATCATCCAATAAAATATTTTTTGGGAAAATTATTATTTAAATATTCCACAAGGAATTGATTAGAAAAAAAATTAAAATATCAATTTGTTGCAGGCTGTCCCATATTTGTATATCCTGTCACATTATAATAAAAAAAAATGATTAATGGATTCCTTCATTGAACAGTCAGACAAGGGGCACTTCACATAACATCACCACCACCTTCGTAGTGAGCTCAATCAGGTCATGTCTCATTGTTTTGCCATTAGAAGGCAGCAGGAAAGGTCATTTATGAATGCATTAGACTTCATTACATAAATATATATATATATATATATATATATATATATATATATATATATATATATATATATATATATACACACTCCAAAAGTGTTAGGACAGTGACTTATTTTTCAATATAAATTGACAGTTCATTAGCTAAATGAGTTAGGAGAAACAACTCTTAAAGTGATCCATCCATATATTTGCGTGTACAAATGGTTACAATTGCTGCACGGTTCACCCTAATATGGATCTGAAAACCCTAAAATTAAAGGTGAAAGTCTGCACCTTAACCTCATCGTCACTGTTCCATTTCAAATCCAATGTGCTGGATCCACACTTTTGGAGTGCACTAGCGCCATCTATTTTATCTGCTATATTACTATATATTTATTTACCCGGAAATTTCAACCAATCAGTGTTAAGGCCTTTATGTCTATTTTTAAAATCTGAAAAACAGGGTTTGTAATAGGGTAAAGTACTACACTCTCTTCCTTTTTTAGTTTTCCAGTTTGCAGTGTCTCCTATTCAGCCAACTTCCCTTGCAAGACCAATGGCTACTATTTTACACATAGGGCTATCTTCATTTTAATTCTTATTTCTAGTGCCCCAAATAAATATTTCCATTTGGCATTTTACTTTTTTTCTTTTGTGACTTCGTCGTGTCGGACCCAGCCCTAAATTACAACAATGTTAATTTTAAATTGTCCTATGGGGAAATGTGCCATGTGAAAAATAAGTTTGAAGCAAAAAATCGTCAATATGCATATTCAACAAGGGAGTTACACCTTTTGTTGGAGAAAGTGGGCAGCTATACGCTTGACGTTTTCCCAATTTAAAAATATTTTATTTCGAACAACTTGTTCTGTGTTTTATCGGCCCGTCATTTTCAGCCAATGGAGTTCCAATAACCTGCCAACAAAATATGGTAGACTAGCAGCATCCAATGAGACACTGTCTTGAGTCTTCCGCTAAGAAAGGCCTGAATATTTGCATATACACGTATTATATGGAAGACGCACGGGAGAAACGGCAGTCAGGCTTCATAGGATGGGTATAGCGGTTCGGTTCTGTTGGGTGCCAGCACATGTGGGAGTGAGGGGTAATGAAGAGGCTGATAGCTTGGCTAAGCGGGCACTTGGGATGGAGCGGGTGGAGCTGGATGTACCATATGGGAGAGGGGAGGCCAAAGCCATTGTTAGAGCGGCAATCATTGCGGAGTGGCAGAGGAGGTGGGATAGGGAGGTGAGAGGGCGGCACCTGTATGCTATACAAGCATCAGTGTCCAGGACTACAGCGGGGGGGATGGGCAGGAGGAAGGAGGTGGTATGGACTAGGATGAGGCTGGGGCATAATGGGCTTAATTCGTCACTGTTTAGAGTGGGGAGGCACGAGACTGGTGGGTGTCCGTTCTGTGGGGAGCTGGAAACTGTAGAGCACGTATTGCTCCATTGCACTTGTTATGAGGGGGAGAGGGAGATCATGTGGGGTCGGGTGAGGGTCAGCGGTGGGGCGGATTTTACATTGGGTGGACTGTTGGGTAATGTGGTGGGTAGTAGAGGGGTGCGGGATTCAGTTCTGAGGTTTGTTTTTTCGACTGGGTTGGGAGGGAGATTATAATTATTATGGTTATTTCTTTATTTATTTTTTGTAATTAATATTAGTGGTATTAGTGGAGTTTAGTTTTAGTGTATGTTATTATTGTAGGTATGGTAGGTGGGTGTTATTGTGGTTGGCTGTTCTGTTTTGGGTGGTTTTGGGGTTTGTTGGTTCTTTTTGTTTTCTTTTCTTTGCTGAGTCCCTGTCATGTCCGCTCCACGTTAGTAAGGTGTACAGTAGGTGGCGGTATGCACCTAACTGTTGGTCGCGACCCGCCATTAATCCCACGGAAGAAGAAGAAGAAGAAACGGCAGTCTTCGTTTCAGCCAAACAGCCGATATGCCTGAGCCTGCCAAGTCTGCGCCCAAGAAGGGGTCCAAGAAAGCCGTAACCAAGACGGCTGGGAAAGGAGGCAAGAAGCGGAGAAAGTCTAGAAAGGAGAGCTACGCTATCTATGTTTACAAGGTCTTGAAGCAGGTGCATCCTGACACCGGCATTTCTTCAAAAGCTATGGGCATCATGAATTCGTTTGTTAACGACATTTTCAGCGCATTGCTGGCGAGTCTTCTCGCTTGGCTCACTACAACAAGCGTTCTACCATCACTTCAAGGGAGATTCAGACCGCCGTGCGCCTTCTGCTGCCAGGAGAGCTGGCCAAACACGCGGTGTCTGAGGGCACCAAGGCCGTCACGAAGTACACTAGTTCAAAGTAATCCGTAACGCAACAATACTCAACCCCAAAGGCTCTTTTTAGAGCCACTCACGGTCTCAACAGAGGCAAAAATTAATTAACTGAGGCTTGTTTACCGCAACAAGATCGAGTAGGTGGGCGAATGAGAGCCGAGACGCCAGCTTAATCCACAGCGAGGCATATAGGCTTGTCGGAAAGGCTTGGAACATGTAGCCAGATGGGAGCGTGCATGCGCCACGCAATGGCTTATTCCTTGCTCGCGTACGCTCTACCATTGCGAAAAGCATAAACTATTTTGACGTCAGGAAAGCTCTACCATTAACTTTTTGATTTATATTATGTCCTATAATTACATTGTAACTGCTTTCATTTGGCGATTTAACAATAAAACGGAACATCAGTGCATCCACCAGAGCTGTGTGAGAATACTGCTAAATCCTGGTGGATGACATTCACGGACCTGTGCAAACTCAAGAAGGCATTTAATGTCTGTGAACACATGCCAACCTATAACCATAAAACAAACAAAAACATCGTATCGAGGGCGACGTGGCCAGGGAGATTGGCCTGTAGCATTCAAAATAATAGCAATACTAATAATAATGGACAGCATTGACGACTCAAAATTTACCAATAGGCAATTTCCCCCATTTAACTAACGTTAGTGTGTTCTTTCCTCTTCTGCAACCATGCAACTGCCATTTGACTGAAGTACATTTCCTGCTCGCTGGCCAGTTAGCCGAAATGCATTTATCCGTGAAGATGAAGTCGAACGTGCAGATAATGTGGGAGATACACATTGGTGCTGGTTGAGGCGAGTTTCCCCCTCATCATTGTAAAGCGCTATATAACTGCCAGACATTATTATAATGTAGCGGATTGTGACATCGTTGCAGTACTTGTCAACTAGATGTCAATAGTGATTTATACAATGAGGAAAACGTTTTGGAGTCGTCGTTTTGCCTGGCTACTATTTGGCGCGTGTAGGTTTGTGATTCTTTGCCCTCCTCAAAATTAATGCATACCCCATACGGTGACATTAGATTAGTGATGCTCGATGTTTAATCACATCAAAAAACATGAAACAAACTTGCTTCTCAAGTATTTAAGTGGCTCTAAAAAGAGCATTTGTTTAGACGACGGTGTGCTTGGAAATCCTAGGCGCGTTCTCCCCGGATTCGGCGGGCCAGCTGGATATCCTTGGGCATGATGGTCACCCTCTTGGCGTGAATGGCGCAAAGGTTGGTGTCCTCGAACAGACCAACGAGATACGCCTCACTGGCCTCCTGTAGAGCCATGACAGCTGAGCTTTGGAAGCGGAGGTCGGTCTTGAAATCCTGAGCAATCTCCCTCACAAGGCGCTGGAAGGGCAGCTTGCGAATCAACAGTTCAGTAGACTTCTGGTAGCGGCGGATTTCTCGCAGCGCTACAGTACCAGGCCTGTAACGGTGAGGCTTCTTCACGCCGCCTGTAGCAGGGGCGCTTTTACGCGCCGCTTTAGTGGCCAGTTGCTTCCTGGGGGCCTTGCCACCGGTAGACTTACGTGCGGTCTGCTTAGTTCTAGCCATGGCGTCGTGCTCGCTTTTTTTGATTCTCCCGAAATCCGCGACCTACTCCTTTAAAGCATTGCAGCGAGGAGCTGATTGAATAGGCTTTTACGGATTCTCATTGGCTGGGATCCTGTCTGCAGCCACGGAGGCCATTGGTTAGATTTATTCATTTATTTTTTTGCTTCCTCTGCCGCCTGAAAGATAAACTCTTCTCCTACCGCCTTATTTATTACAACGTTGCGAAACGAGCGTATGAATGAACGAATGAATGCTGTACCTATCGTGATTTCACGTGTGACATATGTTTGGTTAATAAAGAAATGTACGTATATTCTATAATAAGGCTTTGATTAAATTTCCAACACAGAAAAACAGTGTGTCTGACTTCATCTATCAAACGGTTAGTTTTAGTGGCCATGTGTCCACATTTTCACATTAGGAGCCTATTGATTCGCCTCAGTCAATAAAGGTGGACTGATCACATAATCTCGTACTATATCGCAAACGATTGCATAATGTGTGCGTCAGACTTGTATTGCAATTGTGGTTGGAACGTCAACCAGTGTACACAGTGATCCCCAGGGCCGAATACGAGGACCACTGAGCCACACAAGTTGCGCCGATTGGATTCGTGTGTATATAAATTACGGACACTGCACGGCCATGAGCAAGACAAACTGCTGTGACGCAGTAGAATTGGTTGAAATGACAGCTTTGCGCCCTTTATACAGATGTGGGTGGCTCTTAAAAGAGCCTTTGGGTGAATCGTCTTTGTGGGAGCGACGCAAGAATTACTTGGCTTTCACTGCCTTTTCGGTCTTCTTGGGGAGCAGAACGGCTTGGATGTTGGGCAGTACTCCGCCCTGAGCGATAGTGACGCCTCCAAGGAGTTTGTTCAACTCTTCGTCGTTACGCACTGCCAGCTGCAGATGTCTGGGAATGATGCGGGTTTTCTTGTTGTCTCGGGCAGCGTTGCCGGCCAACTCCAGGATCTCAGCAGTCAGATATTCCAGCACGGCGGCCAGATAAACCGGGGCTCCCGCACCAACACGCTCTGCATAGTTTCCTTTGCGCAGCAGTCGGTGAACGCGACCAACCGGGAACTGGAGTCCAGCCCGGGATGACCGAGTCTTAGCCTTTGCTCTCGCTTTTCCGCCAGTCTTGCCCCTACCGCTCATTTTCGATGTTCTAAAGACACGAAGAATAACAACGTTTACAGAGGAGTGTCTGTCTTATAGCATCACCTCTGTTCACCCATTGGTTGCAGCTTTGGTGGCATTTCGTCCAATCAAATAGGATTTTTTTTTATTTTCTCGCGGCGCTCACTGAAATGAAACGAAGAACTCACAGCAAGACTGCCCGAATGGACTTTAGCAGTACTTAAAACAAAGTGGTTGTTTGAAATGTCAGGCACGATAAAGTTTAAATACACGAAAACAGGATATACAAGTAACGATCACACGCAAAATGTATTTGTGCAGGGCTGATAGAGATGATCACAGGCAATTGCCAGTCATTTTCCACACACCTAAATCTGCGAAACATATCTTGAAATGCATCTTGCAGCTTTATTTTTTGTTCGAATTTCCAATGGCCATGTGACTGTTTAGCTTGAATTGCCCTGTTAGGTATTTGGAGGGTGACCGACACCCATCTGCTCCCCTCAAAATACATGCATGATCGCTTTAGCCCTCCAATTTCCACGAGTTATCGTGGATTTTATGCTTGTGCCATTATTGTGTTAGGTATAGTTGGAGGGTGACCACCACCTCCCCTGTGTCCCCTCCCTAAAACCAGCACAACTGTGTTTATTCTTCCTGGGAAGTGTAATGAGCACCACGCGAGCCCAATGTTGCATTTTTACGACAAGTTCATAAGTTTTCACCAAAACCTAATAAGGTTTTAGAAGTAATTTTGATTCTTCCTTTACAACGATGTCCTGGTTAACAAACGAGGAAACAAATTGCAATCATGAGTTAACAGGCAGATTAACAAACATAACACAACACACAACATATTTCATCCGACGTCCTGGATCTCCCACAGGCTTGTCCGTGCTTTCATTCTTTAACAGCTCGTTCGACATTTGTAATTCTATCAAAGCAATCTTAACCCCCGAGTCACTGGGAACATAAATGTGGTAAATTGTCATTCTGCAATCCATTTTCCATATTTGTAAATTCACAATACATATTTTTAACCATCTAGTGACATTTTTCATCAATATCACACATCTTCCCATAAAACAAAGTTCTGGGAACAATTAGTTGCCTGTATCAACATTAATAAATATAATATATTCCCATATTTCCTTAGACAGATAGCATTCAATTGACAAGTGCTCTTAAGCTTTGTCTGCTTCACAGTTTGGCATTGGGTAATATTTAATTTCTAACTCCACTTTACTAGTGCTCTTACTGCTAATCTTCAATTTTACTTGTGCTGTCACTGGTAACCTACAATTTTACTAGCGTTCTCACAAGTAACTTTCACACAGATAACAACCAGGCCAAATCTCTCATGTTGTCAGAAATGTACTTTTTTTCCATACGTAATACGGCCACCACATAATTAATTATTTTCTACAGTATAGAAGAGTTTACTTTCATTATTGCACAAATCAGTATCAGCGTTTTTAAATGTATCTACATAGTCACCATACGTAGGTGAATTATAGGCCTGTATGTCTGTTTATACCTTTTCCACAACCAGATTTTAACTTCAGTCTTTCCACTACTAAAATCCAAATCTCTGAAACAGAAACAGACCTGTTGCAGAAGAGCAGCTCAGAGCTCTTATTAAGTAGATGTGAGTAGATTTGAGTAATAAAATAATAGAAAAAGTGCACACATGAGTAAGGATAAAAAGATAATGTTTAATAAATAATAAATGAGTAAGCAAATCCAAATATAAAGCTTTAAAATGTGTGTGATGCAGATGCCACAGATGGGCCTTCAGACAGCATTCATTTTGAGATGGGATCTTGTGTTTTGGGAGTGTCTGGAGCATGGTGGATTGTGGGGTTTCTGCCATCATCTTGTGCTTCTGCCACAGTTTTTTGCAGGGAGGGATTGTGTTTGGCTCTGTTGAGATATTTTTGCCCTAATATAAATTTAATTTAAGGTCAGAATCTCTCAACAACAAACGATGGACCTGACTGGATGGCTTCTGCTCATTTCTATCCATTGCTGAGCTTTACTTGTCGAAGTGAGGTGAAGGGGAACAAGGACGGAGGTCAGTTTTTACGAGTGGCATTCTAGTTCTCTATGTGCCTGTAACGCCTATCCCGCAATGTTAGTTTTGCCAGATTCATCACTCTATACATTATCACTTTCAGAAAAAAAGGTACAGCTGAAGTACATTCAACAATAATGTTCTATTTGGGTACTATTAAGTAACTTTTAGAAGCAAAACATGTTAAACATGAATTATCGATTGCTGGCTTCAGGTACAATTGTATGTACCTATAGGGTACCACCCCAATGACAAGCGTTTGTACAGCTGTAGGCACTTTTTCGTACCTAAGAAACACTATTTCACAATTGTTGAAGGCAACAACCTGCACTAGAAAAAGTCAGTTGCTTCAAACGTCCTCAAAATAAACCCAAAACTTGGATTATCATCTTATTCTTCATCTTCTCACGCAAATAATTCTCCACATTGGAGATTTAGCTAATACATCACAACATCTGATCTAAGCAGCCAATTGCAGGATACACAGGCAAAATGATTTTGTCACATTTTAGTCCAGCAAAGAGGTGGCCTAACTGCAATTTTAATTGATAAATAAGATGAGTTTGATGAGTCAAAACCGTTGTTTTATTTGTAGTTAAATCTACTGTTATTTTATAACTCAGAAGAGAGCACGTTTTTTTATATTTTTAAAAAAATAATTTTGGATAGATTTGGAGACAGTAATGGACAGCAAGGTACAATGCTTAGGTTTTGCATCATAAATCTTTAGTAGTTTTGCATTTCACCCTCATATTTTGCATACTTGTGGATACTAAAAGGAGTGCCTGATCCCAGAAATGTACACAATTTTAATTTCGTTTGCCATTTGAACTCTCGGGACTTCATTGCATACTAAAGAAAACAAACTATTGCCAAGAGCAAACACTTTGTTATTGGTGCAATAATAGAAAATACGGGTGAAATATGTTGCACATGTATTACACATAGTCACTCAAACTTTATGACCACAATCTCTTCAGATGGTAGGATGAGGGTGGACAGGTCAAAGTCGTAATAATTCGAGAAGGGTCCATCTGCAGACTGCAGGCGCTTCGGGAACGCCTCTTCTTCGGGAACGCCTCTTCTTTGGGAACGCCCCTTATATGAGAAGGCCTAACTCGTCACGAGGACGTCACTCAGAAAAATAAAAAATGGTGCAGCGTGAAACGGTAAGCGACTTGGTGTACAAAAGTTTTACAAAACCGTCAGTTTGATGTTATTGATTTTCGCTAACTGACCGTGTACATTGGTCTTGTTAACTAGCTGTTAGCCTAGATAATGGCGAACAACTCGTTAGCCTAACGTTAACGTTAGTTAATGGCGGAGAATCCGTTTGATACTTCGTGTTTGATGTAACAACTTATTGACATGGGACAGAGTTTTGCTCATTTTATAGTAGGATTATGTTATATGTATAACTAGCTAATGTAACATGTCATTGATTTGATAACGTTATTATGCTATTGCTACTTTTGCTCCGTAGCCCCATGTCACTGCATGTCAACTGCTGAAGACGGATCATGGCTACAAATGCCCTTTTTGTCCAAGGGTGGGGGAATACCCCAATATGGTGGCCCACCTACAGACCCACAAGTCTTCAGTCAAACATGGAGGTAACCTTAATATTTTGTGTATTAACAGTATTAAATAAATAAGAGTGTTGAATATCTAATTAGATTTCTAATATTATAATAAAGTCAACAAATCACTGCATTTGATGGGCTACTTGTTGAAGTGTTGAGGAGGAAATGGCTTATTGTCAGTTTAACCATAGCATTAATTTATAGAAGTGATATTTTACACTCTAGGACACACGTTCTCTGAGTAGTTCATGGGAGGAACAGATATCCCCCCCTCACCCCTGCCCCCCCTCCTTCATAGACTGGGTTGAGGATGTGCTTTTATTATTGCCATTAGAAGAGCTTAAACATAACAATATCAGGTCTCGGAAAAAGTTTATAATTAGTTGGTCCCCTTTTATAGATTGTGTAGAAACCTTGTCGTTACCATAGGAATGTGTAATTGTTTTTGCTACAACTATTACTATGATATCACACAATCACTTAACAGCTCATAGACATTATTACATTACATTTATTTAGCAGACGCTTTTATCCAAAGCGACGTACAGTAAGTGCGTACAGAGACATCATCATCATTACAGAACAGACAAGGCAAAGCACATCCTTTGCATAATGTAGCAGCTATCCCTAGCAATGAACGTTGACTGTAGTTCACAGTAAGCTGTGGGCAAATCAGCAACACCACACTTTCATTCCAAATACTATTATAAACTATACTATTATAAACCATTCCAAATACTATTATAAACTATGCTATTATAAACCATTCCAAATACTATTATAAACTATACTATTATAAATCATTCCAAATACCATTATAAACTATGCTATTATAAACCATTCCAAATACTATTATAAACTATAATAAACAGACAGGAAAACACAGGGAACAGGGAACTGATATTCCTAGGTGAGGATATCAGTCAAGGTGGAGTCTGAAGAGGTGTGTCTTCAGGCCTCGACGGAATGCAGGCAGGGTTGGAGTAGAACGTAGGGGAATGGGAAGTTCATTCCACCACTGAGGTGTTAATGTGGAAAAACTCCGCAGTCGGGACAAGCGAGAGCCTTTGACACGGAGGGGGGGAAGTGCCAGTCGCCCTGCTGTAGAAGAGCGAAGTGGTCGAGCAGGAACATAGTTCTGGATTAAGTCCTGCAGGTAGGCGGGGCCTGTCCTATTTGCTGCAGTGTAGGCCAGGGTCAGAACTTTGAACCTGATCCTGGTTGAACTTTGAACCTTATTTGTGTGCAACAATGTCCCTATATCTAGGTGAATGTGCTATGCAAACCAATGCCAATATGCATATTTTATTTTCTTCAATACTGCTGAATTGGCACTTCTTGTGCCTATTTGATTTAGTTTGGTTTATTTTATTTATCTTCTAATATTCATGCATTCTTCATGTATATGTGATATGTATATGTATTCTGTTCATGTATATGTGATATTTTGTTTTTGTTTTTAAGGCTATTCCATATAGAAATGCAGTCTAAGCTGTGTGGGCAGCAGCCACTACCACTGCTGTTATTGCCACAAAATAATTATCACCAAGAAAGGTTTCATTGCACATCTTGATAAATGCCTCTCCAGCCCTCCTACAGTCACCAGCCCTTCTACAACCCCCAGCCTCTCTTCAACCATCAACCTGCCTGCAACCCCAAGCCCCTCAACAGTAACCTTGTCTCCAACTTCTAGCTGTCCTGCAAACCCAAGCTTCTCTACAACCACCAACCTCCCTGCAGCCCCCAGCCATTCTTCTACTTTAAAGGTGCTCCGATCAAGGCAAACCCAAGCCACCTGCTGTTTTTGCAATTTGCGTTTGAATAAAAAAAACCTTAAAACGCACATAAAGCGAAAACATTCATATTCAAATCCGGTGCAAAAAAAAAAAAGCATGGTTTTGTCTTAGGGATCTTAGTATTTGTAATAGCAACAACAGCACCGTGGTCACTTTAATCATTACAGAAGACACCAGTAGCAGAGTATGTATAAGGAACATTAGTCAAAATCAAATCAATTAGTGTAGATCTCTCTGTATGTTTAAGATTAGGGCGAGTAGGCAAATTTATCAACTGAATTAGATTAATAGAGTTACAGTATGTTTTAAAATCATCAGATATGGGCTGTAACCAGTCCCAGTTGAGTTTAAAGCCTTTAATTAAGAATTGACACTAGTATTTTTGTGCATCCCTTTGTTTTATGTCCGACTTGTAGGATATTTCGGTGACGGAAGAAGAGGGATTTGCCAGGGGTTCTACTCTGAGCCAAAATATGCAGGGCTGTGCCCCCCCCCCCCAGACTGTGGCAAGTGACGTCGTGCCTCTCCACCAACACCAGGACAACCTGCTTTGTTGTCAAAAAAAATGTAATAAAATCTTTAAAAAAAACATCCTGTTTATATTTTTTCTGTTATTACAATCTTTATAATAATAATAACTTGTTGTGTATATTGTTATCCATTCACTAAATAAATCTTATATATATATAGTATCACGTTGTGCTATAGTACTTGAAAAGAGATCCACTCTATTTTTATTTTTTTTTATTTGTTTGTTTGCTGAAGCACTTTGTTTTCTTGTTATGATACAAGAAAACATTTTATTATCGAACATGTCATACAACTTGAAAAGAGATTTGCTCTGTGTGTGTGTGTGTGTGTGTATTTTATATATATATATATATATATATATATATATATATATATATATATATATATATATATATATATATATATATAATCTATTTGTTACGACCCCTGGTCCAGCTAATCGCTTCCACATGAGAGTGGCTGATTAAAAGATGAAAAATCTGCCTTGCGAGTGAAAGATCACTTCGCCACCCTAACCAGCCGTGCCTCGCCATGGTGGTTCCTCCCTGCCTCTAGCCTCAGCTTCCTGTTTTTTTTCTCTCTCCCATTTTGGTGCCCAGTTATACCCTACTCAAGGTTGAGTCAATTCTCTACCCTTATTGAAATGATGAACCATTAAAGTACTGTATTGTTCAGTTTAGATCATGCTGTAATATTTAGAAATCATTAATTAATGGTAACTTGAATCTACAAGCAATTAATAACAGCTGCATTATTTAATGCCAATATAAGAACACAAAAAAATACTTAACTAAGTTTAATCCCTGTTTTGATAATTTTATTAGCCTGCTATTTGTTAGGTCGTGTATTTGGTATTAGCCTGTTTGGATAAAATACATTAAGAATAGATTTGTTACTACTACTGGTAACTAATGAAAGGTTAATTGGATACTTTGTTAACGTTGACAACTAACATTAACCATACATCCTTAAACCTTAGTTGAAGTACGTCTATTTAATACACTTACACTTTAAATTCTATTTAAAAAGAGTCGCGTGTGTGACGTAACTCGGCTGCACCCGAGTTGTCAATCGTTTGTAACGTTAACACACGGAGCCATGGAAATAATATTTTAACGGTCTGTTTGTAAAAGTATTACAAAGGAGTTCCGAAATAGCTTTGCAACAAACAAAATGACTTGCTCCGTTTTTGTTTCCCTGCACTCCTACAAGGTTTACTTGAACATTAAAACAACACTTTTATACTGATTTGCTATAACGCAATCATGAACAGCACATCTAGACAATAAAGTTGTCTGAGGACGACCTCTGAGTGACGTGACGTATGAAAAGGCGTTCCCATAGAAGAGGCGTTCCGTGAGAAGAGGCGTTCCGTGAGAAGGGGCGTTCCGTGAGCGCCTGCAGTCTGCAGATGGATATACTTGGATAATTCAGGAAACATTGTTTTGGAATAGTTTGTTTAAATTGTGTGAGCTAAGGTCTGTTAGTCTGGTCTGTTAAGGTTATACACCAGGATATAGCACGGTTTCTCAAGAAGTTCTGGTGGATGCACTGGTCACGTTCTCCCGTTAAAATGCCCTCGGATAGGGCCATTGCTAAATGAATTACAATGTAACGTAGGACACAACGTTTTGGCAGTGGAGCCTCTATGACGTCACATTATCTTAAAAAGTAATGCGTAAATGAGCATGGCGTAAACTCCGTAAAGCCCTCCTCCCTGGCCACATGTTACAAGCCCCCTCCGACAGGTCTTAACCTTTTGAATGTGCGGCCTTGCTCTCATTCGCCAACTTGCGTAATTACATTAGTACAAACAAAGCTCAGTGAATGGATTTTTGCCTCCCGTTTAGAGTGTGGGTGGCTCTTAAAAGAGCCTTTGGGACGAGTTCGGTTCAGTTTGGGTTCATTTTGAACTGGTGTACTTCGTCACGGCCTTGGTTCCCTCAGACACCGCGTGTTTGGCCAGCTCTCCTGGCAGAAGAAGGCGCACGGCGGTCTGGATCTCCCTTGAAGTGATAGTCGACCGTTTGTTGTAGTGAGCCAAGCGAGAAGACTCACCAGCAATACGTTCGAAAATGTCGTTGACAAAGGAATTCATGATGCCCATGGCCTTTGAAGAAATGCCGGTGTCGGGATGAACTTGCTTCAAAACCTTGTACACGTAGATAGCGTAGCTTTCCTTTCTGGACTTTCTCCGCTTCTTTCCTCCTTTCCCAGCCGTCTTAGTTACGGCTTTCTTGGATCCCTTCTTGGGCGCAGACTTCGCAGGCTCAGGCATATCGAAACCTTTACTGAAACAAATGCTCCAGGGTCACTGTGCGTCTGCTATATATAAGGCCTTTATGCAAATATAATGCCCTTCTTAGCGGAAATGTAAAACCGAGTCTCATTGGAGGAAGCTCGTGAACCATAGCGTGTTGGCTGCATATTGCAACTCTATTGGCTGAATTTCGCGGGCCTGAAAAACGTAGCACAAGTGCTGCAAACAAAGGATTTATTTATTTTAACCGCGCGACCCTTGTATTTCCCATTTTCCATTGATTAAAACAATGTTCAAATGAAAACGTGGACACTTGGAACTTGCATGTGCCGCCTCCCAAAAAATAGACACAAAATAATGGGGGTTTCTACAAACAATAAATGAAGCCTATACAGCGTACTATTCACTATACGACATGCATACTCACATTATGTTCGGCTATTTAATTCCATTCGATACAGCTGCTCGACAAGTGTGGATCATTTCAATACAATATGACGATGAACACAGAGTGCTCATTGCAACGACCGTCATTTATGCGGTCTTGCTGGAAAACTAGCGAAAATAGTTTGTGTGGTACGTTTCGTTGCTGCATCCCAAATAGAGCATTTAACCACACTCGCCCGGGGATTCCCTGCATGCGCACATGGCTTTGAATTTTCACAAACAGGAGGCGCGCTTCCTCTACAAGTCCAACGGCATTGTAGTAATAAAGGGAAAATGAGTACACGCTAGGAAACGCTGCTTTTCATAGAGCATGTGGGTGGCTCTTAAAAGAGCCCTTGTATAATTGCATGGAAATGACCGAGGAGGAAAAAAAATGAACCACCGAAGCCATACAGAGTGCGACCCTGACGCTTCAGGGCATAAACCACATCCATAGCGGTGACGGTCTTTCTCTTAGCATGCTCGGTGTAAGTGACGGCATCGCGGATGACGTTCTCCAAAAACACCTTGAGCACTCCTCGAGTCTCTTCGTAGATGAGACCGGATATACGCTTGACTCCTCCACGGCGAGCCAAACGACGAATCGCCGGCTTGGTGATACCCTGGATATTATCACGGAGAACTTTGCGATGACGCTTAGCGCCACCTTTACTTTTTTTGTTTTTAAATATACTTTATTTCAATTATTCAAATATTACAATAATCACACATTTAAACATAACAATTATCACATAATACAAAAATACAGTTAATTACATCAGATATCATACATCAAAAACTAGTTTAAAAAACCAGGATTTCCCAAATGCTTGGATTACCATTGTTTGTATCAATTGTCCTTCTGCGTTTTAATTCTGTTAAAATATTCTTAATTACAGATTCACTGGATATATACATATGGTCAATCGTCATTTTACATCGTGTTTTCCATATTTGTAAGTTCACTAGGCATATTATTAACCAATACATATCTTTAGTTTTTTCATTAATATTACACATTTTCCCAAAGAACACTGTTTCCGGAGTAATTAAAATTTTCACCCCAATACATTTAATCTGTTCCCATATTTTTTTTGAGCGAGGACATTCAATTAGTAGATGCTCCAAAGTTTCATCTGCATCACATTCAGGCATTGGGCAAGTTTTCGTTTTAACAAAACAACTCCACTTTACAACCGCTCTTACTAATAATCTCCTCACAGATATCAACCAGGCTACATCTCTCATACTTTCGGAAAGATTTTTATTCCATATTCGTGCGACAGTTTTTTCACATTCTATGTTGGTTAATTGTCTATACTTAATGAAACCACCATACAGTTCAGTAATTATTAAATTATATATAGCCTTACTCTCATATTTATCCCAGTCAATATTTAAATGTTTAAATTTGTCTACAAAATCGCCATACATAAGTTTAAAATAAGGTTGTCCCATTCTATTCCTTCCTTTCTTTTTTTTCCAATGAGCAATATTACCAATCCAACTCATTTGTCTATTTATTCCACTTGCAACAATCTTACACATTGCTATTTTTTAATTTGATACTCAGATCTACTGATCCTAACCCTCCAAATATTCTCGGTTTAAATAACAATTCTCTTTTGGTAACTTCTCTGTTCGTTCCCCACACTAATTTACAACACTCTTTATTTAGTTTACTTATGTATTTTTCTGTTGGGGGAAACATTGAACTTAAGAATATTAGTTTTGACAGTATTAACATTTTTAAAATATCTATTCTAGACCTATAATTAGTGTTTTTGCCTGACCACTTTATAACTTCAGCTTTAACTTCATTTTCCTTTTTTTCCCAATTTGTTTCACAACAGTTTGCATTACTTATATAGATACCCAATATCTTAATTTCTTCTTTTACGTTAATTTGTATGGGAAACTGCCTCTTTAAATCCCCAATCCAGACAGCTT
Source organism: Synaphobranchus kaupii (assembly GCA_029718625.1). NCBI lineage: Eukaryota > Metazoa > Chordata > Actinopteri > Anguilliformes > Synaphobranchidae > Synaphobranchus > Synaphobranchus kaupii. The sequence goes on from CM056384.1 coordinate 25,391,473, forward strand.
CTGATTTGTGATGGTTTAAAACTGCACCAGAAACTTTTTCATAAGTTCTGAAATGTTCACATATAATGTCCAATTCAGTTTGCTTTTTTACAAAGACTGTTACATCATCAGCATAAGCTGATATGATGACCTTTTCACTTCCAACCTTTAACCCTTCTAATCTCCTATCATTTCGAATTATTTTGATCAAAGGGCTGATTGCAATCACATACAGAGCAGCACTTAGTGGACATCCTTGTTTCACACCTCTACAAACTTCAAAACATTCTGTCAAGTGACCATTAACCTTTACTTGGACTATAGATTGTGCATAAAGACACCTAATCATATCAATAAACCATATCAATATGGAAACCCATACTTTTTCAGCACTTCAAATAAATATGCCCTTGATATATAATCAAAGGCTTTTTTTTGATCTAATGCAATAATATAAAAACCATCATCAGCTTTTACATTTGAAATGCATTCTCTTAAGGTACATAAATTATCAAACATTAAACGTCCTTTTACAGCACATGTCTGCTCCCTTTCTATAAGTACTTCCAAATTATCCTTCATTCTATTTACAAGCACTTTAGCAAGTATCTTATAGTCTAAATTAATTAAGGTTAAATGTCTCCAGTTATTTATATCAAATTCATCACCTTTTTTGTACAACAGAGTTAATACACCATCATAAAAGGAGTCATGCATACATCCTTGTGCAATACCTTCATTAAAAACCCTAGTTAAAAAAGGAGAAATTTCATTCTTACTTTTCACATAGAATTCTGCTGGCAATCCATCCTTACCTGGAGATTTCTTTTAATTTAACTGAGATATAGCCAACTCAACTTCCTCTTGCATAATAGGACTTTCTAGATCCTCAAAATTGATACACTTCCCAAAATTAATTGAAGTTAAGAAAACCTGAAGCAAATCATTATCAATTTCAATATCTTCATACATCTTTTGGCATAAATCCTTAACAGTATTTCTAACTTCACATTCTTTTTCAATAACAATACCCATTTCATTCCTTATTGCTTTAATACAATTCTGAGTTTGCTTATCTTTAAACTGAGCTATAATATTTATAGCACTAGGGGCTTCCTTAAACTTAATATTGCTTCCTATCTGCACATGTAATCCACGTATAGAATCTTTATTCATATCTTCAATTTCACCTTTAAACTTATACATTTCTGTGACTTCTATATCAGTTTTAACCAATTTCACCTTCAATTCTATGTATTTCTTTAAGAGTTGGTCATATTTTATATTTCTAGCTTGATTTAAGATTTTACACTTATATTTTAAAAAATCCTTCATTCTATTTTTTAAAATTTCCCACAATTCCATGTTTGTCTTTGTCAAAATTCTCAAATCCTTTATTTTATCAATTTCGAGTTTTAACTCTGACACTAACTCTGAATTATCAAGACACTGAGTATTTAATTTCCAGTAGGATTTCTTAGAATCACCTTCGATTCTGAGCTTGACAATAACAGCCAAATGGTCAGATTCCACAAAGTAATTAGTTTTATATTCGTATACATCTAAATTGTTACTGACATAAATACGGTCAATTCTAGACCTTGTATATTTATCATGTCTCGTATAGTCCGTCTTATTTGGATACAGTATTCTAAAAGCATCTCTCAAGTCTGTTCCCTCAAGCACTTTTTTTAGAGCGGTTCTTTCTTTCGTCATTAAAAAAGGTTTAAGTGAAATTATATCTTTCTCATCTATCACCACATTAAAATCTCCACACACCACAATAGGATACCCAACACACAAGAATTCCCGGAGTTTGTTGAACAATTGTATCTTCTTTACTCTATCGGAAGCAGTGTATAAGTTAATTATTCTGATTTTTTGACGAAGAAAGTAACAGTCTAAAACCAATAATCTACCTGGGATAACTTCCCTTTTCCTTATAACAGTCACCTCTGTTCTAAAAAATATACCGACCCCATCTGCTTTATCTTCACCGACTGATATACAAGATGACCCTTTTGTCCAAATCTCTTTAACATCCTGTACATCAGACTGACTACACAGCCTAATTTCTTGTAAACACATTATATCAAAGGGTGTCTGCAACAATATATCAAATTTTAAATGTCTATTCTTTTTTGACTGTACCCCTCTGCCATTGTATGACGCAATCGTCAAAGACTGTTTATTAGTCACTCCCCTGACTTTATAGGATACATCAGAAATGCATGCCATGAGAAGCCATTAAATTACTTTTTTAACATTTTTCCGTTTACAATTACCCTTATCCTGCTCAGGTGAAAGGATCCGTTTAGAACCTTTTTTATGTCCGTAATCTGGCTGCCGTACTGAGAAGGAGACTTTACTCACTCTTTGTTCGCCGGTTGTTACCTCAGTCCCTTCCGCAGTCGAGAGTGAAGAGTCTCTACTAATGTCCGTCTCACTTGCACTTTCGAAGGACTCCTCATCCTCCTCGGAAGAACTGCTTTCTTCATTCGATGTGAATTGCTCCTCTCCTTCGGGACTTTTATCATCTCCGATCAGCTGTTTACCACTCTGGTCGGTCATCCCTTCCTTGTTTGTTCCACTTTTGTCCTCCATTCTTTCGCCTTTTTTTTCCATTGTGCATACAACTTCCTCTGCCTCGACTTCTTCTTGTGTATGTTTGTCAGTGGTATCCTCTCCAGGTGGATCGGAGTGTATCTGCCCCTCATCCTCCTTTTCCTCCTCCCGTATCACGCCCTCAGTTACCACCTTCCTCTCCTGATTTTGCGGTTTGGTTCTCGCTCTATTGCTGTAGGAGTTTGGACATTTGAAAAAACTGTGTCCCAATCCTCCGCAGAGAGTGCATACTGCACCATCTGTGCATTGTCTAGCTTTATGTCCCAGATTGCCGCACTTCCAGCATTTCACTTGGTTACAATCTCTAATTTGATGTTCGGTGGACTGACAAATATAACAACTGTTTACTTGCCCATTGTAAATAATCCTACCATTGTAGGGACCCAAGGATATAGAATTTGGTATGGTCATTAGTTGACCTTCGTTATCTCTCTTGACTTTAACTCGGTACTTACGAATGCCGTACCATATACCAAATGTATCAACTGGTTTAACCGGCGGCTGAAGAATTTCACAATAACGTGCCAAATACAGCTCTATGTCAGAGTCAGGAATTCTACCAGTCCAGAACTTAACAATGACCGTAATAATGTCAACCGTTGCTGAGGACTGCACCTCCCATTGTTTCCATTTCTCTTCCAGTACTTTTGTCACTTGTATATCCAAAAACTTCCTAAGCGAGTTTTCTTGATAAAAACATATCTCGAAGTCACGCCTATTGGGTAAAGAAATAAACGAGTATATATCGCTCGGATTTAACCACAGAGACTCGAACAGAAGGTTTTCTCCGACGTAATCTCTTGTAGGTGCGTCTCCTTCACCTATAATACTATACGTGATTTAAATGCACTAGTCAAAGGGGCCATACTTGTATCGTGCCGAGTCTCAGCTTTTCTGTGTTGTTTACCTCCACCACCGCGGTTGCGGGGTGCCTCCTTTACCAAGTCCCTTTCCACCTTTCCGATTTTTAAAGAGCTTTATTAATCATTGTACTTTACAATACAAAACATTTTACATTTACATAATACATATTTAATAGCATCGTGTTACATCCCAATACATTTACTACATTGTTAAATTACAAGACATTTAATTTTACAAAATACAAATATATATATATTTATTTTTAATTTAAAAATACAAAAGGGCCCACGGTTTTAACAGACCCATTTTCCTATCATGTGTCCGTTTCCTTTTTAACTCGGAAATTATTTGTTTAAAGGCCACCGCACTTGAAATACATACATTGTCAATACAATCTTTACATCTGATTTGCCAGATTCTCATCTTAACAATACATATTATCATCCAATAAAAATCCTTGTGTTGTCTTGGTATATTCTCCGTAATACATCCATATTTAATCACGTTGAGGTTAATATCAATGCTGAATCCAATCGTTATCATTTTCTCCCATATTTCTTTTGATCTCGTATTCTAGTAGTAAATGATTTATTGTTTCTTGCTCCACGCATTCAGAGAAAGGACAGTCAGTAGTTTTAACAAAACAACTCAATTTTACTACTTGTCTCACAGGAAGCCTGTTTAATGTAACTAACCAAGACATTCCTCTCAACTCCTCTGAGATGTATTTAGAATTTAAATTCTTTACAACAGTCTCACGATCGAGTGCTGCTAGATCACAATATTCGCAAAAACCTCCATATTTTTCATCATTGATAATTTTAAAAATATCTTTACTAGTTTGTTTCTCCCAGTCAATTTCTAAATTCTTGTATTTGTCCAAAAAATCTCCATAGACTAATTTATGATGAGGAATAAGACTTCTACCCCGTCCTCGCCTTTTCCTCCACAGTACAGAGTCTCCAACCCATGGAGCATTCCTCTTAATTCCACAGAATATATTTTTACAGAGGGCTATCTTTAATTTAATATCCAAATCTATAGCACCCAAACCTCCGAATTCTCTGCTTTTGTACATATATTGTCGTTTAGTAATGTCTCGGTTTGTTCCCCATATGAACCGAACACATAATTTATTAAGTTTTCTTATACATGATTCTGTCGGGGGAAAAATGTTAGCAATGAACATTATTTTTGAAAGGATAAAAATCTTAATTATATCAATTCTCAACTTATAATTCATACCTTTATTATTCCACTTTAAAAACTCATTTTCTATTTCCTGTTCTTTTTTATTCCAATTGCGATATTGTGTATCTTTGTTACTAATTATTAAACCAAGTATTTTAATTTCGTCCTTGACGATTATATTGATCTGGGGTTTTTTTTCTTCATTTCCTATCCAAACAGCTTCAGTTTTATCATGATTTAATTTTGCTCCAGAGACTTCCTCATATGCTTTGAAATGATTATTAACCATATCCAGCTCGCTTTGAGAATGCACATATACCGAAACATCATCAGCATAAGCTGAAATTACAAATCTTTCTTGATTAACACCTATTTTTATCCCTGTAATATTAATATCATTTTTAATTTGTTTTATCAGAGGGCTAATTGCTAATTGCCCTTTTCACCTTTCCCGCGACCAGACATCTTCTTTTCTCAAATGGCAGAATGTACCGACCAGTTTACAAAAATATCACGCATATAACTGCGCAGAGACGACCTGATTGAAGCCTAGTGTCAAATAAAAGGGCGGTTCTAGCTAAAGCCCGCCTCCAGCACTCTGAGCCTTCCGAGCATTGGGGACTTAATCAATGCAATGTTGTCTGATTGACTAATTGACTTACACTAATATGGGATATTTATTCTTTAGTATATAAATGTTTGATATAATGCGGCAATAAGAGGACAAGTCATCTCTCGATACATTATCACTTTCAGAAGAAAATATATTTAGTATATGTTTGTGCAAGTCATGATATCTGTCTGTACTGATCCCAGAATTGTGGAATCAACTCGCCACGGAGGCAGAATCCCTGGTTATTTTCTGACACAAAACTGCAGATCCACCTCCTAACTCCCTGCCTAGTCCCACCCCTCAGCACTCCTTATGCATTTATATCATGACTGCATCAGCAGCGTGCTATTTTTATTCTGTTTTCATACGAATATTAGATACACGATTCTTGTTTGTGTCACGGTTCTAGGTTAGCATATTGGGATATGTGGTGTGGGAGGGAACCAAATGGTTATTGTCACCTAGGTATGCTGGCTAACTACCGTCTCACACCCTAGTGGTGCCGTCGTCACCAGGCTTTTTTCTAACAGAGATATCAGGAAGTCATGGCATGCAAAGGATATGCGAAAAAATATAAAAAATTTAAAGTCACAGTCAACTTTGTGTATGTAAACTTCTGACCCACTAGAATTGTGATATAGTGAATTAAAAGTGAAATAATCTGTCTGAAACAATTGTTGGAAAAAGTACTTGTGTCATGCACAAAGTAGATGTCCTAACTCACTTGCCAACACTATAGTTTGCTAACATGAAATATGTGGAGTGGATAAAAATGAGTTTTAATGACTTCTACCTAAGTGTATGTAAACTTCCAACTTCAACTGTATATAATGAAGTCTAATGCATTCATCAATAACCTTTCCTGCTGCCTTCTAATTGCAAAACAAAGAGACATGACCTGATTGAGCTCACTATGAAGACTGCCAGTGAGAGCTGTGGTTAGGTGGAGGTGTTATGTGAAGTCGACTAAGTGCCCCTTGTCTGACTGTTCAATGGAGGAATCCATTGGCCATTTTTTTATCATGATGTGACAGGACAAACAAATATGGGACAGCCTGCAACAAATTGGATGTAACTTTGATATTATTATCAAATCAATTCCTCGTGGAATATTTAAATAATAATTTTCCCCAAAAAAAAATTGTATTGGATGATTACATGCATTGCAACCCATTATTTATGGGAAAAAATATTCAAAATGAGGTTTGACAATTAATATTGCACATGAATCATAACACTGTTATCAAACAAACAGTAACTAAACGGAACCAATTAACTCTTGACACAAAACACAACAGACCTGTCCCATGAAATCATCATCTAATACTGTATGTACAGTTTAATTATCTTTTTTTTTTTCTTTCTTCTGTGTAACTAATGTATTTTTTCAATTTACCAGTGAGTTTATACTGTACGCCACATCACCAAACACCAATGCAAATTAACTATCCTAAGCAGGGATTAAAATACAAAGTGCATACAGATTGCATTGAGTGCATACAGATTGCATCAAAGGTTTGAAAATAATAATATGAATAACAATACGCATAATAATGGAGAGTATTGACGACTCCAAATTTACCAATAGGCCATTTCCCCCATTTCAAGTTAGTGTGCTCTTTCCTTTTTTGCAACCAAACTGCCATTTGACTGTGAAGTACATTTCCTGCTCGCTGGCCAGTTAGCCGAAATGCATTTATCCGTTAGATGAAGTCGAACGTGCAGATAATGTACCTGATTGTGACAGCGTTACAGTACTTGTCCACTAGATGTCAATAGTGATTCATAAAATGAGGAGAACGGTTCGAGGAGTCGTTTTGCCTGGCTACTCTTTGGTGCGTGTATGTTTGCGATTCTTTTCGCCCTCCTCAAAATCTATTCATACCCCAGATAGGCTGCCCCTTGGCTAGACTGCAACGCTACATCACATGTGCACATCGTTTTTGTCAAAAATAGTAAAAATCGTTGTGGTTATTTATGTAGGAAACCCTGAAAAGTGACAAACTCTCGATGCTGTATAGGTATGGGGCGTGCTCCATGAAGCTATAACTTGGCGGATGGCGTACCTGCCATTCCAATGTGCCAACCTAGATGCAGACCCGAATCGTGTACCTAACATTCATATGAAACCAAAAAAATAGCCCGTTGCTGTTGCAAACATCATATAAATATATAAGGAGTGCTGATGGGTGGGACTAGGCAGGGAGTTATGATGTGGATCTGCAGTTTGTGTCAGAAAATAACCAGGGATTCTGCTGTGCTGACCTCTGTGGGGAGTTACTTACACAATTCTGGGATTAGTACAGGCAGATATCATGAATTTTGCAAATATGTACAGACTCAGTAGACTTTGCTGAGGAAATCAAATATGCTATACTACATAAAAACAATGAATACTTTTTCTAGTGGAGATTATTTACTTTTACAAATGTGTGATTGTTTTTCTTTCACTCAAAGAAAATACAAAGATGCGAAAAAGTGCCTAAAACGCCTGTCACTGGGGTGGTACCCTATAGGTACATACAATTGTACCCCAATTAATTTGTAACTTTTTTTTGCTTGTAAAAGTTACTTATTAGTACCCACATATAACAGTATTGTTCTACCAAGGTACATTTGGAAAATTTGCTCCTTAAGGAACAAAAATATCCTTCAGCTATACCTTTATTTCTGAAAGTGGTAATGCAACGAGAGAGGATTTATCCTCTTATTGTAACTGCCCTTGGTTGACTTAAAGCAGGACGCAGAGAGTCTCGACTGATGCTCCACAGTTTTATTTTATTCTCTTCACCGTATCGAAGCACCGTGAAAACTGGATAGATACGGAAGCAGTGTCAATACATGCCCATTCTAGCTTCACGCATCACCACCAAATCGAATATTCTTGACAAACAAAAGGGAAATAGAACTTGGCTATTCGGTCTCACAGTGTGAATAAACAACAAAAACATTTCCATCCATAATAACGAATATCCCTCGCTTAAATTAGACAGATCCTAGATATAGCCTAATGGTAACAATACAGGGCTAAGCAAGGCTAACTTAACGTTAACGTTACCTCATTCCGCTGACCAAGGGTGTTAAAACAATCTTCTCCGCTAAGGACAGGTAGATATTTCACAATAAATTATCTTTATAAATGGATCGTGTTCTTATCTTTGTCACACTTTCTTTTATGCTTTCACCATAAGTGCGCTAAAACCCATGCTGTAAAACTATAGTCAAAGCGGAAGTTCTCATCTCCACTTTGTACGGAACATTAGATAAGGCAAGTCTGCCACCTATAGGACAACAAGGGTAACAACGTATAGTTAGGTTCACTCGAAAACAAACTTATAATACATAGCCTTTCCAAAAGGAATAATAAACAACTTCCAAACAGGAGATGAAACAAAGGAAAACTCTACCATTATTTAAACTACTGTTGACTCTAGGACATTTAAGGCAACATAAAACAGCAGACTAGTGGCCATTTACACTCCCACCAAATCCTGCTATGAAGGACAACTTAAAAAATGAATGATGAATACAGGATTTCTAGATCGATATATGACTATTTAGCTATATCAATAGAGTGTATGTGGTGTAGCGTGATTTCTAGTCACTCTCAAGAAGGAGCACTAATTTCTGTACTGGTCTCTCGATAATGGAAGGTTTGGATGAATGACCTTGGTTGAACAACCTTTGACTTCATCATGATGAGATGATTAGGCGTCAACGGCTCTAGAGCCTTTGGATCATTGATTCCGTCTATTGTCAGAGGGCGGCTGTTAACGATGGCCATGGCTTCATAGAACAATGTTCTAAGCGAAGCGTCGTCAAGTCTCCCTGGACACTGTGCGAGAGTGGCGTTCAGTACATTCCTGATGGTCCGGATCTGGCGTTCCCAGACACCGCCTGCATGGCTAGCTGAGGGAGCATTGAAGACAAAATCACACTGCTTGTCAGCTAGGAACGCTTCCAGTAGCTTGGTGTCACACTGTTTGAGCGCCTCTCTAAGTTAATTTCTGGCTCCTACGAAGTTTGAACCATGATCACAGTGAAGTTCACAGACAGCTCCTCGGAGGCTGATGAAGCACCTCAATGCATTGATAAATGCATCCGTTGATAGATCTTCGAGCATTTCGATATGGACAGCTCGAGAAGCGAAGCACGTGAAGACCAGGCCGTACCTTTTATATTCCTTACGAGCCTTCTTGATTATGAAAGGACCAAAGCAGTCCATACCGCTGTACGTAAAGGGCCCTGAAGCTTCAACACGCTCCTTAGGGATCCTCATTTGCTGTTCTTCTGTAGGACGTCGAAGTTTCCTGCATTGTACGCAGTTGTGTATCAGTTTGGCCACTAGTTTGCTCCCACTGATGACCCAGAAGCCATTTGCTCTGAGCTCCATCTGGGTTTGGCCTCGACCCTGGTGACAAATCTTGGCATGACAGTGGGCCAGAACCAGCTTAGTGATATGGCTATCCTTCGGAAGGATTACTGGGTGTTTTAGCTCCTGACTGAGAGATGACTTCTTCAGTCTTCCGCCGACACAAAGGAGTCCTTTGTGCAAGATAGGGTCAAGGGAGAAGAGAGGGTCAGAACTCGGAAGTCTCTCTCCTCTCTGAAGGGTCTTAACTTCTTGGAGGAAGGCTTTCTGTTGGACGAGCTTGATTATTGTTTCAGTAGCTCTCTCCCGTTCTGTGATGGTCACTACCTCACTGCGGTATTTTTGTTTAGATCCCAGTCTTTTGATTCTTGCGATCATGTTGAGGAGCTTAGTCCAAGAAGAAATCTGACCTAGCCGGTCAAGAATGTCTGCACAATCATCGAGTCTGGTCACACATGCCAGATTCGTCTTGACCTCGGGATCACCTATGAGTAGCTCCGTTGTGGAGTTGGGCTTTGTGTGCACTTCTTGCTCCCAAAGAAATGTTGGTCCTTGAATCCAATTTGATGAAGAGATTTGCGTTGCTTGAAGGCCTCTGGAGGCATGATCTGCAGGATTTTCTGCCGTATCCACGTGATGCCATTGGCAGGGGTCTGTGTTTTCCCTTATCAGCTGAACCCGGTTTGCGACAAAGACGTGAAACCTGCGTGCGTCATTGTTTATGTATCCCAGTACAACTTGGGAGTCCGTCCAAAATAATTATTCGTCAAATTTCATTTCGAGTTTGCGCTTCAACGTGACACTTAATCTAGTTGCCACTACAGCTGCGGAGAGCTCCAACCTCGGGATGCTCATGACCTTTGTTGGTGCTACCCTGGCTTTGGCCATCGCCAGACTTGTGTGGACTGCACCTCTGTCATTTTTGTATCTAATGTATGAACATGCGCCGTACCCCTTGCTACTGGCATCGGAGAAGTGATGCAGTTCAATTTTGACGATGTTTTCAAAGTCCTGAGGGTGGTAGCATCTAAGGATCACGACTTCCTTTAACGACTGGAGTCCAATTTTCCACTCCTCCCACCGTGGTCCTAGGTCGTTTGGCAGGGGATCGTCCCATCCAGTGCCCCTGCGGCATAGCTCTTGTAGGATACACTTCCCACTTAGGACGAAAGGTGCTACGAGCCCCAGTGGATCGTACAGAGAGGCAACAACAGACAGGATACCCCGGCGGGTAGGAGGCTGGTCCTTCGCACTGGTGTTGAAGATAAGTGTGTCATTTTCTATTGACCACTGGATGCCAAGCGCACACTCTGTAGGGGTCACATCCTGTTTGAGTTCGAGACTTTCCGTGGACGACGCCCTTTCTGAGGGGTTCACGCATTCGAGGACTGCCTTCTGATTAGAGTCGAACTTGTGAAGACGTAGTCCTCCTCGTTTGCATAGCTCCTGTGTGCTGATGATTAGATCTTTGGCTTCCTCGACTGACGCGACGCTGGTCAACCCATTGTCGACATAGAAGTCTTTCTCAATGAAGGCCGACGCCGATGGGTAGTCACTTTCATGCTGCCGTGCCAGATACTTCAGTCCGAAGTTGGCGCACCCCGGAGAGGAGGAAGCTCCAAAGATGTGGACAGTCATCCTATAATCCTGCGGTTCCTTCTCCATATCTCCACCCTCCCACCATAAGAACCTTAGATAGTTTCGGGATTCAGGCGTGACGAGGAATTGGTGGAACATTCTTTCCACATCGCAGATTATGGCTATGTTCTCCTTCCTGAAGCGACAAAGGACTCCTACTAAGGGATTGATCAAGTCAGGGCCAGTGAGTAGAGTCTCATTCAGGGAGACACCGCAGAACTTAGCCGAGCAATCAAAGACGACTCTTAGCTTGCCGGGCCTTTTGGAGTGATAGACGCCGTGATGGGGTAGGTACCAGGCAGTCTCTCTCTTGGTCGATGTGGGCGTCAACTCTGCATCACCCCGGCTGATCATTTCCTCCATGAAGGTTTTGTAGTGGTCGTAGTACTGTTCATTGGCCTTCAGCTTCTTCTTTAGAGACTGGAGGCGAATGGTAGCTAGTCTCTTATTGTTTGGTAGTGAGGGCGGATTGACATTTTTGAAAGGGAGGGGCATTTCAAGGTGTCCATCCTTGTGTCTGATGTTGTCACTGAGGAACTGTATGAACTGGACATCATCCTGGGACACATACTTCTCACAAGCCCTTTCAATGAAATCTGACTCCAGAGCCTTCAGAACATCAGTGACTGGAGGGGTTGGGATTTCCTTTACTGTGACTCGATGCACAAAGCTTTGGCTTCCCTGCCTGTCTAGATGGGGATTGGATGAGCCTATTATGCTCCAACCGAGCTCAGTCCGCTGTGCGAAGGGTTCGTTCTCACCACCTATGACAGCTTCCAACAGGGCCAGTGCTGATGGACAGTTATATCCAATTAACAGTCCCACCTCAGAGTCTTGGGGTGATGGTAGCTTATCTGCTAAATGTCGGAGGTGAGGCCACATTTGTGCAGTTTTCTTTGTTGGGATGTACGACTTATCCACCGGGATGAAACTGCGAGTGTAAGCCTGGTTTACTTGAAGGTGTTTTCCAGAATGGAGTCCTCAAACTCGTAGCCCACGGATGCTCTTACTTGGTAGGACTGTATCAATGGCGGTCATAGTGCTAAGTTTTAGCTTCACCGGTTGGGCTTCCACATTTAGGTCATCAAGGAGGTCTTCCAGGATGAAGGTTGAATCACTCTGTGTATCAAGTAATGCGTATGTGAGGATTTCTCTCTCTGGCTCTTGTCTTGAGGATACCAGGACTGGGACTATGCTTGAAGTGGCAGGGACATGCTGTGTTGACGCATGAGATGTGACTCCGTGCACTTCCTCAGCGTCACTGTTGTCTGCAGATGTGGAGTTACCTTTCGTTTCTTCCGTTGTTTCTTGTCCCCTCTCTTCGTGTAGGCAGGTTGGATGTTGACGATTACAGATGCTACAGGTGTACCGCCTTTTGCACTCTTTGGAGACGTGCCCTTTCCTTAGGCATCCAAAACAAAGGCGGTTTTCATGGATGAACGCTTTCTTATCTTCCATAGTCTTCAAAGCGAAGGTAGGACATCTGCCGATGCCATGTGTTTCATCCTTACATACAGAGCAAGGCGGTTTCACCTTAGAATGGGATGTTCCTCCTGTCTCTCGGATGGAGTTCCTTTCTCGAGTGCTGGTGTTAAGAGCTCTAGCTCTCTTGGAAGATATTTCGTCGGTACTCTTGGCGTTCATGAGGTATGGGGAGGCAATAGGATTGCAGGCTATCCGGACCTCTTTGTTTAAGAACTTGGTGAAGTATGCAAGGTCTGGGTAGTTCCCGGAGTTGTCAAGTTGATCTACCACGATCCGGCTCCACTTCCGCACAATCCATTCCGGTAGCTTCTTAAGCAACTTGTGGTTCTCTTCGCAATCATTTAGGATAGCCAGCCCTTTGACATAGGGTGTTGCCTCTGCACATTCCTGCAGAAAGTCTGCAAATTCTCTGAGTGCCAGAGGGTCGGTTGCGTCAATTTTAGGCCATTTGGCGAGTTTGTCTCGGAAAGCTCTTTGTACTATAAAAGGGTTCCCATATCTCTCTTGGAGGACTTTCCAGGCTCCCTTGTACGCATCGTCTGAGCTTCGGTAGAATAATCCTTCTACAGCCTTGAGTGCTTCTCCAGTAAGGTACGTTTTCAGGTAGAACATTTTCTCACTAGCTGGGATGGGTTTCTGATCGATAAGAGCCATGAAAGACATCTTCCAGTCTACGAATTTGATGGGGTCACAATTAAACACTGTCGGTTCGGGCACGGGTAGGCGATTTATGCTTAGTGAATTCGCTAATGCCTGGGCTAGGCTGGAAGTTTCCTCAGGTGCTGTTATTCCCAGGGATGCTGGTCGAGGTTGGAACGACATGGCCTTTGGGTTTAGCTGAGCTGAGTGTTTAATCTCTTGGTGAGCAGCGTCCGTTTTGTGGTTCCCATCATCCTCATTATCACTTCCGAAACTCTCATATGCTCTAACTCGAGCTGCAGCTACCTGAACTTCCTTATCTGCTTGCAACTGCACTAGCTTTGTTCTTTCCTCTTCCAGCTCTATTCGACTATTTGCCCGTTTTTGCTCTATCTCTGCCAACATTTTTGCTTCTTCAAGTTTAAATTCACTTTCCATTCTTGTGAATCGTGCTTGCTGAGCCTGGATATCTTTCATCACCTTTGCTTGTTCTCGTTTGGCTGCAAGTTCTGCTTCTGCGTCTAATCGTTTGCTGGAGCTATTGGAGGCTGCACTGGAGTGGTTATTAGATTTCTCTGATGTCTCCGAGACTACAGTTTCAGTTTTGGTGTAGCCGAAGACGGACCCATATTCAGCCTTGTTTAGCGCCATCCTTACTCTGACTTTCTCAAGTTGTTCATTATAGTTCTCGTTAATCATTTTTAGTCGCTTGTTCACAAGGTCAAGTATCTCTTCAGTCAGAATATTGCAGGCGTCCATTTTATTTGCGATATCTGGAGTTGTAGTACGGTTATGTGTAATGGGCTCATACTGACGGCGTACTATATCATATCTTGTTTTGATTTCACTTTGGATTTTATCAAGGTCGTCTGGAGAGCAGAGGGCCTTCAATGTTGACCTACTCTCTTTCGCTGTCTGCGTCCAGGACTCATAAGCCTTATTAAAGGCATTCTCATGTTTTCCGGCATTCTGGTAGTGCATCTCTTGGCCCCTTTCTGTTAGAGCCCTTTGGCGGGATTCTGGCTTGTCTTGAGCCTCTAAGGATTCGCTCTCCTCTAGTTCACTGCTCACCTCCTTTTCCTGGAGCGATTCGCTCTCCTCTAGTTCACTGCTCACCTCCTTTTCCTGGAGCAACATTTTATATGATTTGTGTACCTGGTTTGACTATTTGACTGCAAAATGTAGTTGTCATATGCCTGGGATAAACCTCTGTGAGTAGCGACTTTAACTCTATGATGGGTGATACTACTCTCACTTTGACATTTAGAGAACTATTTGGACACTGTAGGGATTTCAGTACAAAGGAGAAATGATTTAGAGTTATGACCATAAGTTAGGGGGGAGCTAAACAACTGGACAATTTCACTCTTAAAATAGCCTAGCGTTAACTTATAAGACAATACATTCAACTTTGCCATAGGCTACTATAAACGTGTACTTATTCTCGCAGCTGGAAGGAAGGTCCCTTTCAACCTTTAAAATATTGTCCACTGTGAAAGATTTCAATTTCAAAATGGTTAATCATATAGGCCTACTTGCATGTGTAGCTCCTTTAAGGTCTCTGATTACAGTCTCTTGCTGAACCTGTGGTATATAGGCTACTGTGATACGTTGTCCTCTTACAATCTTGCTTGGAGGTGGGTGTCGATTAGATCAACCGTTCAATGGCTGGATGGTGATCTAGCGTAGATTCATTGGAGGATGACAACAACGCTGACTTGACGAACGTCTCAGATGTAGCATTGAGTTTTCACTGTAACTGCCCTTGGTTGACTTAAAGCAGGACGCAGAGAGTCTCGACTGATGCTCCACAGTTTTATTTTATTCTCTTCACCGTATCGAAGCACCGTGAAAACTAGATAGATACGGAAGCAGTGTCAATACATACCCATTCTAGCTTCACGCATCACCAAATCGAATATTCTTGACAAACAAAAGGGAAATAGAACTCGGTCTCACAGTGTGAATAAACAACAAAAACATTTCCATCCATAATAACGAATATCCCTTGCTTAAATTAGACAGATCCTAGCTATAGCCTAATGGTAACAATACAGGGCTAAGCAAGGCTAACTTCATAACGTTAACGTTACCTCATTCCGCTGACCAAGGATGTTAAAACAATCTTCTCCGCTAAGGACAGGTAGATATTTCACAATAAATTATCTTTATAAATGGATCGTGTTCTTATCTTTGTCACACTTTCTTTTATGCTTTCACCATAAGTGCGCTAAAACCCATGCTGTAAAACTATAGTCAAAGCGGAAGTTCTCATCTCCACTTTGTACGGAACATTAGATAAGGCAAGTCTGCCACCTATAGGACAACAAGGGTAACAACGTATAGTTAGGTTCACTCGAAAACAAACTTGTAATACATAGCCTTTCCAAAAGGAATAATAAACAACTTCCAAACAGGAGATGAAACAAAGGAAAACTCTACCATTATTTAAACTACTGTTGACTCTAGGACATTTAAGGCAACATAAAACAGCAGACTAGTGGCCATTTACACTTATTGCCCCATTAAATCAAACATTCTAGCATTTGATTTAAATGAATCAAGTCTGCAAGGACTTCTCCATTTCTCACAGCAAACCTTTTAAATTGCATTGCTTCCTTTTCTGCAATTCCATAATTTCTATCTCCTTTTTTTTCAAGGGCGTTAGATTTAATTGTCATGTATGGAAGGGCAGGTTCCACATTTAAAAAACGAAAATCTAAGGGATTGAGGTATCAAACGAGCCTCAAACCATCACTCTGCTGCCAGATATGCAGTAGATATGGATGGTTCACTTTAAGGGTTGTTTCTCCTGACAAATGTTCCTATTGAAGTCTGGAAAAGTAAGTCAGGTGAAAAAACCCTTCAAGTAATCCATCCATATCTACTGTATTTCTGGCAGCAAAGTGATGATTTAAGGCCTGTTTGATACATCAGACCCTTGATGACCCTTTTTACTTCAGTCCATCTTCCAGATTTTTGGAAGGTTCTAGGTTTTACTCGGTGCAGTTATCCAGCTAACTCAGTAATCCTGCTTTGTAGTAGGTTAAAACACTCTGGGCTTCAATGGCACAAGACATAATCCTATTATTGTCAGATAAATTAATTGGACCTTGCATTTGAAACACACAACTACAGCATCGAATAGGGAAGGCTTACTGAACTGCAATAGTAAAAGTAGTGGATTTGCCATTAGCTATTTAATTTGCTAACTCACATTGGAGTGATCAACAAAATATTTTTTTAAATACAATGCAGATATTTGGCTCCAAAAAGCTAATGCAATGCATATCCCTATTGAGGGAAATGGTCTTCAGTCCAGGAAATATTATCGCTTTTGCCCACAGGGGCTGCCAAAGTCACCAAAAAGCCAAAACCCCTCATAGTGGCTTTAAGTGCATCTTTTCCTGGCCTATTTCTGGGGATGTATCGTGAATTCTTAGCTACTCTGAACACCAGAGATAGCTGCCCATCAACATTTTGTTAACATGCTGTAAACAGAATCCCGATGTGAGAGAAGCTCTCAGAGGACTGGTCTCTGTTATTGCCCGCACTCTGGAGGAGTCCCAGAGACCACCACCTGCAGCAGGGCCAAGTATGACCACAGCAGCTCTCCCAACTGGCCAGGATAGTGCACACAGGCAAGAGGCTAGTGGTCGTAGATCAGTGCAGCAAGAGATGTCAAGGTTGGGTAGATATATTTTAAAATTGGGCAAAACTCATAATTTCTGTTCCCTACTAACTGTAATGATAAGTTGGTTTTAATGCTGAAATCCGCTTTCCCTAGGTAATTCAGAGGAATGTTCAGGAAAGATGGACCAGTACATGGGAAAAGGAGACTTTCTGCACCTGCAGCTCCTGTAAAAACTGTTAGCCTCTGTTTCTGTGCCCTCCGTGGACCATGGTGACCATAAAAAGTTCAGAGGAAATGCTCCTTCAGCAAGCTGGTCTTGGAAAGAGAACAGTATTCCTTTAGACAGCTGTCATTCTGAGGTAATGTTCCTCTTCAGAAATATTGAACAATACTGCCTGTGCTTTTTGTCATTCTTGTATTAATTTAAATTAATAATACTATAACAAATTTTAAAGGTGGAATCTGTTACAAATGTGACTGCTGTTCCGTTCATAAAATTGGCATTCCTATACACATTGAAAGAGAACTGGAGACACAGTATCCTAAACTGGGTAATCTCATCGGAGGATGGATGCTTTATAAAGCTGTTGGTAAATTATCTGTTTAATTGAAAGATATCTCGCCCTTGGTCTTGCTCTGTGCCCGATATATACAGCTCTGGAAAAAATTAAGAGACCACTGCAAAATTATCAGTTGTCTCATTGTTATTTTGGTTCTGTACTCTAGCACTTTGAGTTTGAAAGGATACAATGACAATGAGGTTGAGGTACAGACTGTCATCTTTAATTTGAGGGTATGTCCATCCATATCGGATGAACCGTTTAGAAATTATAGAACCTTTTGTACATAGTCCCCCCCCCATTTTTGGGCATCAAAAAATATTGGACAGTTTAACATAATGTAGAATAAAGTAATCATATTTAATATCTGGTCGCATATCCTTTGAATGCAATGACTTCCTGATGTCTGTGACCCAACAACATCAAAAGACTCTTGATATTTTATTTTATGGTACTCTTACAAGCGATGCTATTACGTCTCTGCATTTGAATGGATCTCTATGGGAATTGGGGGGTAGGACTAGATTTAGCTATAAATTATGCTGGAACAATATGGAATACATGGTTGGTAAAATGGCTGCAAGTCATCAAGGTCAGAGGTATCAAACGAGCCTCAAACCATCACTCTGCTGCCAGATATGCAGTAGATATGGATGGATCACTTTAAGGGTCATTTCTCCTGACAAATTTTCCTATTGAACTCTATGGAAAAATAAGTCAGGAGAAGAAACCCTTCAATTTATCCATCCATATCTACTGTATTTCTGGCAGCAGAGTGATGGTTTAAGGCTTGTTTGATATGTCAGACCCTTGATGCCATTTAGCCAACCATGTGTTCCATACTATTCCAATGTAATTTACAGCTAAATCTAGTCCCACCCCCCAATTCCCATAGAGATCCATTCAAATGCAGGGAAGTTATAGTATCGCTTGTAGGAGTACCAGAAAATAAGATTGTGGTAGGGGGGCGTGGTTTTAGGCGCTGCCGGCAAGAGAGAGAGTGAACTCGTGTGGTTCGTGGAGCCGGCACAGCTGCCGGAAATCATGCAATTGGTGATTGATGATTGTTTATTAATTGTGTAATTAACCAATTGCTTTGATTGTTCGACAGTGAGCCTGAGGGCATAAAAGGAGACTGCTGGGAGTTTGAGGAGAGAGACAAACTTGTGTGTGTGCTTGTATCTGTGTAAAACGCCAGTGAAAAGGCGAACCCAAATAAACGGAGTGAGCTCCAAACAAACTACTGTCTTTCGCCTCTTGAACCGAGGGGTGGCACTCACCTTGCCACAGTGGTGGCCCGTACGGGGAGCAGAAATTCAAGAGGCGGTATGGACCACAGCCAGGAACAGCCGGAGCAGTCGTCATCCATAGCAGCGCTGGGAAAAATGCTGGAGGGAATAGCTGCCATGCAGGAGCGACAGTCGGCGGCTCATGCCGAGCAGATGGAAGCCCTGCGTGCGCCGGCTAACTTCCAGACCCAGGCGCTACTACAGCTGGCTGCTTCCGGTGAGGCCAGGGGAAGGCAGAGCGTTGCGTCCCCAAAATTTCATATACCCAAGATGACCGCGGATGACGACGCTCAAGCCTTCCTAGAGGCATTTGAGGTGGCAGCGGGGGCGTGCAGGTGGCCACTAGAGGAGGGGTCAGTACGTCTCCTGCCCCTCTTATCGGGGGAAGCGCAGAAGGCTGCGCATAGCCTGCCGGCAGCCGCTCGGGCGGACTTCCGTAATCTGAAGAAGGCGGTCCTCGACCGAACGGGATTCAGCCCGGAAGACCACCGACGTCGGTTCCGGGCGACCTCCCTGACGGAAGAGGACCGTCCGTTCGCCTACGCCCAGCGGCTGACGGATATGGCGAGGCGCTGGCTCTGGCCGGAAATAAGATCAGCTGCAGGAATAGTGGAGCAGGTGGTCCTGGAATGATTCATCGCGGGGTTGCCGGCGGATACAGCCAGCTGGGTCCAGTGCCATTCGCCCACCAACCTGGATAACGCCGTCACCCTGGCGGAGGACCACCTAGCACAACATCCTCTCACCCAGCAGCAGAAACCGGTGCCGGCGCCCCGGAAAAAGTTTTTTCCCCGGTCTATTCCCCTTCCCGTTTCCCATCCCCAAAACCCCTCCTTCCCTCTTGTTAATTTCCCTCGTTTTTCTTCCCCTTCTCCCCACTCAGGCTCAGTGGCAGTGCAGTCCGGCCCACCGGGAGCTCTTCAGACACCTGTACCGGGGTGTTGGCGGTGCGGACAGCTGGGCCACCTGCGCCGCGATTGTCCGCTCATGGAGGTGGGGCAGGTGGTCCGTGTTGTCGGCCCGCCCACCTCCGCTCCCGATCCAGACGGGGCGTACTGCATTCCGGTAAGGGTGCAAGGGAGTGAACACCGGGCGTTGTTGGATTCAGGGGCTAGGCAGACCATGATCCAACAGAGCCTGGTTCGACCAGAGGCTTTGGTACCGGCATGTTGGGTAACTATTAAGTGTGTGCACAGGGATATACACAAATATCCTATAGTACCAGTGGAAATTCGCATCAAAAATGAAACACATATTTTGGAGGCTGCGGTTAGCTCCCGCCTCTTGCACCCTCTGATTTTGGGCACTGATTGGACAGGATTTAAACTGGTAGCGGAGAAATTGATGGGGGTGCGATCACGACCGCTAGGGAAGTGTGAGGTCGAGGGGGGGGCGGCATCGGGAGAGCCTCCGGTGGAGACTCCCCAGATGCCGGTGTTCCGCCCCGTGGAGGATTTCCCACTCGCTCAGTCTCGTGACGATACCCTACGCTTCGCTTTTGACCAAGTGATATCTGTTGATGGTCAGCTAGTGCGCCCGGATGCTGCACGATCTCACCCATATTTTGCAATTATTAGGGACAGATTCGTGACACTCAGATAGGTGAGGAAATAACCCAGTTGTTGGTACCTAAAAGCCGCCGGGAAATTATTTTCCAGGCGGCTCACTACAACCCCATGTCTGGTCATTTGGGATATGAAAAAACACTAAACCGGATAATGGCCCGTTTCTACTGGTCGGGCATTTGGGCGGACGTACGTCGGTGGTGTGTGGCCTGTCCAGATTGTCAGCTAGTGAATTCCCCGGCTATCACAAAAGCGCCGTTGCGCCCTCTACCGTTAATTGAGGTCCCTTTTGATAGAGTGGGCATGGACCTCATCAGGCCATTTGACAGGAGCACCCAGGGTTACCGATTTGTATTAGTTCTGGTGGATTATGCAACCCGGTATCCCGAAGAAGTGCCGTTGCGCAATATCTCGGCCAAGAGTGTTGCGCAGGCATTGTTTCAGATGATCTCCCGTGTCTTAATCCCGAAAGAGATTCTGACGGATCAAGGCACCTCGTTTATGTCACGCACATTACGCAAACTATATTAATTATTGGGAGTTCAGTCCATTAAAACCAGTGTATACCATCCGCAAATGGATGGGCTCGTTGAGCGTTTTAATAGGACTTTAAAATGGATGATTCGGAAGTTCATACACGATGATAGCCGAAATTGGGATAAGTGGTTAGTTCCTCTATTGTTCGCAGTGCGAGAGGTTCCCCAGGCCTCCACGGGATTTTCTCCCTTTGAATTGTTGTTCGGTAGAAAACCACGGGGTGTCTTGGACCTAGTTAAAGAAAGCTGGGAGGAGGGTCCAAGTCCCAGTAAAAACAAAATTCAATATGTTATGGACCTACGAGCAAAACTCCATACACTGGGTAGATTGTCACGGGAGAATTTGCTCGAGGCTCAGGAACGTCAGTTGAGGCACTACAATAAAGGAACTAAGCTACGGCAATTTTCACCGGGAGATAAAGTCCTAGTATTGCTCCCGACTTCCAGCACAAAATTACTCGCCAAGTGGCAAGGACCCTTTGTGGTCACACGACGAGTGGGGGAAGTCGATTATGAGGTAGAACGATCTGATAGAGAGGGGGCGAAACAGATTTATCATCTCAATCTATTAAAAGCATGGAAAGAGGTGGTACCGGTCTCCCTGGTTACGGTCGATCAGGAAAGAGATGAGCTGGGGACAGAGGTACCAATCAAACCTCACCCCTTTCAGATAGCCATCTCTTACCGAAACAGTGGACAGGTGCGGCCTCTCGTGGATAAAACCGCAGCGATTGCGACCTGTCCCCGACCCAAGACAAAAAAAGAGGTGAGGAGGTTTTTGGGACTGGCCGGCTACTACAGGAGGTTTATTCCTGCTTACTCAGAGCTGACCAGTCCCTTAACCGACTTGACTCGGAAAGGTGCCTCAGATCCAGTCCAGTGGACGGAGCTGTGCAGGCAGGCGTTTGAGCGGGTAAAGGAAGCTCTTTGTGGGAAACCGCTCTTGTTCACCCCTAATTTCTCTCTCCCTTTTAATTTGCAGACGGACGCATCGGACTGAGGGCTGGGGGCCGTTTTGACTCAGCAGGTGGAGGGGCTCGACAGACCAGTGCTGTATATTAGCAGGAAGCTATCGCAGCGGGAAGCTAAGTACAGCACGGTAGAGAAAGAATGTCAGGCCATTCGGTGGGCGGTCGGGTCCCTCCGTTATTACCTACTGGGTCGCCCATTCACCCTCTGTTCGGACCATGCTCCCCTCCAATGGCTCCACCGCATGAAGGATACCAACGCCCGAATCACTCGTTGGTATCTGGCTTTACAGCCTTTTAATTTCAAGGTGGTTCATAGGCCGGGAGCGCAGATGGTGGTGGCCGACTTTCTCTCTCGCCCGGTGGGGGTATGTGGTAGGGGGGGCGTGGTTTTAGGTGCTGCCGGCAAGAGAGAGAGTGAACTCGTGTGGTTCGTGGAGCCGGCACAGCTGCCGGAAATCATGCAATTGGTGATTGATGATTGTTTATTAATTGTGTAATTAACCAATTGCTTTGATTGTTCGACAGTGAGCCTGAGGGCATAAAAGGAGACTGCTGGGAGTTCGAGGAGAGAGACAAACTTGTGTGTGTGTTTGTATCTGTGTAAAACGCCAGTGAAAAGGCGAACCCAAATAAACGGAGTGAGCTCCAAACGAAGTACTGTCTCTCGCCTCTTGAACCGAGGGGTGGCACTCACCTTGCCACAAAGATATCTAGAGTCTTTTGATATTGTGGGGTCACAGACATCAGGAAGTCATGGCATGCAAAGGATATGCGACCAAATATTAAATATGATTACTTTATTCTACATTATGTTAAACTGTCCAATATTTTTTGATGCCCAAAAATGGGGGGGGCTATGTACAAAAGGTTCTATAATTTCTAAATGGTTCATCCGATATGGATGAAAATACCCTCAAACTAAAGCTGACAGTCTGCACTTCAACCTCCTTGTCCTTGTATCCTTTCAAACTCAGTACTAGAGTACAGAACCAAAATAATGAGACAACTGATCATTTTGCAGTGGTTTTTTTTTCCAGAGCTGTATATATATGTCTTCTAACAGCTATAATGTATTGAATTTCACATTCATATTGGGAATGACTGCTTTACGTACTATACATATAGCCTAGGCCTATGCATGTATTCATATTTGTTTTAACAGGGGGTAGTGGCCAGAGAAAACTCCAGTTAATTCCTTTGGAGTCAGATGGGTATTCTGGTTGGCAGCTTAAAATGGCCTCAAATGGAGGGAAAAACATCTTCTATATTGTTCCTCTACAAGAGGATATGGATATAACTTCTCTTGCTCCTGATGATCAACATTTTGACAAAATGCCAAAAAACATCTGCAAGACCTGTGGTAAATCCATGCCTCTCCAGCTGTTGTCTTCCCATGTGGACATCTGTGATGAGAAAGTGAGTGATATTTTAATAACTGAGAAGGTATACAGTTAAAATAGGCCATTCTGGGATAAAGAGTGCTTACTTAGATTAGTTTTTTAATAAAAATTATAATTGGCTCTGCAACATAATAACCAACCATATTAACATGTCTTCTCAGGGCCACAGCCCTAATCATGATGTTTGCTGTGAGGTTCCAGCTGTTGCAAACTGTAGTAAGGTAGTTAACCTTTAGTTTGTTGCCATTTATGATATTTTTTAATGGTTGTTTCTTTTAATGGTCAAGCTTTATTTGCCCTAGCCTTTTGAGTGTTAACTGACTAATGCATTAGTCTGCAAAGCTATATAGGTTTATTTCATGCCGATCATATTTACAATTATGTGAGGGAAAATTAAACTGACGACCAAACGTTCATGCTGACCTTTTTAAAAAATTTTTATAACGACACTGTTTGAACTACTTGTTTTCTCCTTTAATTCTTAGCAAAACAGCCCTGTCAAATGCCAAATCTGCCTGAATGACTTTTCTGGAGATGAGATCGAGGTCCATGCCAATTTCTGTGGAGAAGGGTATTTCAATTTTATTTTCAATAATACTAATAATTGTTCATCATCAACTCAGTAGTAAGTACATTGAAAGCTCCTTTTGAAATCACCTTTCCCTTGCATAGTGCATTAGATCTAGAGATGGACCAGCCTTCCACAAGTGGGAAACATGAAGAGCACCCATCTGTGTCACACAGTGTTGTACCTCAGCAAGGTGCGCTGTACCTCCCATACCAGTATTCTTGAAAGACATTTCCGTTTCGTTTTTTTTTTGCTGAGATGTGGGAGAATGTTTGAGATGGCTGACTGGGACAGTACCTTGTTATTACAAAAGTAAAATTTCAGAATTATTGACCAAGAATACTAATGTATTACCAATTGATTACATTGTCTGTTTTGCATTTTTCTTTCTGAATCTTAGAATGGATGACCACTCAAGATCCGAAGAGAGCTGCATTTCTGTTCACTAAGGATTTACTCTTGAAAGTGGGCAGAAATGCAGAACCTCTTCAGTTCTTGGATATTCGCAAAAATTTAGAGGAGCAAGACCAGGGTCTTCTATTCTTCTACAAAAAAGGCAGTGTAAATTGGGCAGCTCCTCTGCAATGCCAGCTAAAGGGCAAGTATATTAACATTATTATTTGTTATAGTCATTACAACATTTAAATATTGAGAACTAAGTGAAACATCTGCAATTCTACAGGGGATTCAGCTGTTTGGGAAGGTGTGAATCGATATATCCTTTCAGCAGTCGGTGATACATTGCTAAATGGATTCCATGTTAACATGGGTATGTTTGGCATTCCAGATTTCAATGAATTATATATGAGTTTTATAGGCATTTGGTGACAGAAGTGATTGATATGAACTCCCAAGTCTGTCACATCTTAGTCAAAAAAAAAACTGAACCAATCCCTTTAATTGTCCTCTATTGGTTGTATGTGTGAATTTGTGTATACAGGTAACATGGATGTGACAAGACTGTTTGAGGGAGAACCTGGTCACCTTATTCCATCCCCAAATGCTTCCCTTGTTCACTGTGACTTGTTCACTGTGGCTGGCAGGATGGTGGCACACTGCTTTTTACATGGAGGTCCTGGTTTACCCGGGCTTAGTCCAGCAGTGGTCCATGTTCTGACAGGGGGCACACCAGAGACAGCAACTGTGACCCTGGAGGACTGTCCTGATCTTGACATTCGGGAGATCATACAGCTGGTGAGTACATCTTATCTTTTACTTGATGGTCAGTGTCATTGATTTCCATGCATAAAATAATGGATTTTTTTTTCACACTTTGTTGTCATATATCATTGTAAAGCTACAGGGAGATGGCAGGATTACAGAGACGGAAAGGGATAGAATACTGGAGCTTTGTCTGTCACTCATCTAATGCATTTCACTTCTAAGTGCGTAATTTCTGTTTTTCTCTATTGCAGATGTTGTTGCAGCGAATTGTGTGGCCACAGAGTGAAGGTGTCCATTATGTGGATGATGATGAAGAGGAGTTTGATGTGGACACCAGAATTCCGCATAGCCAGCTACCTGCGCCAGTTTATCAAAATCTGCCTTATACTATACTTGCATACCTGTTGGAGTTCTTCAAACTGTATTTTAGTCTTTATTTAGAGTAAAAATTTGTTTGGGACAGTGTTAAGCTACTAATTGTGTACTGAGTTTTCAGTTTGCCCTTGACCAATCTGGGCTTTTATTGTTGAGCTCTGACATAATTGCTATGCAAGAAAAAAAGGGAAAAATGCAGGAGTACTAACACGTGTTGTCATTTCAGCATCAGGCCAAGAACTGAAGAACCTTGTCAAATTCTGGGTGGGCTGGGAGATCCCACCAAGCGAGCTGAAGGTGGAGTTTATTTGCAGTTCCTTGCCCAAAGCATCAACATGCTTTGAAACCCTACATCTTCCAGGACATTACACCAATTTTCTCTCCTTTCAGACCGACATGCAAACTTAACTCTGTTGCCTACGGCTTTGGGTTGGTCTAAGACCAAGAGTGTAGGGTCTGTTACATCTGTACCAAAGCTGGTAGTCCTACTTGGAACCAAAATCATTCCTACACTTTGAACTATGTTGTCCTTTTATACAGCCAAAATGTTCAAGAAAATGTCAGGTATTTTCAGCTATTATTTACATTTTTAAGATTAAAACACACAAATCTTACATTTTGATGTCATTTGTGTTTATTTCAACTCTTTCATTGTCGTGGAATATGATACATTTGTCCACTGCCATACCCTGATAGCCATTTGCTGTACAGGTCTATGTAAGCACACTGCACATTCACACTTAGCCTTAGAATCACTCACTGTGGTCACAGATTCTACAAACTGTAATGCTGCCAGATAAGTGTCCATTCCGAATGAGTCGGAGGGTCCAATGGGATCTATGGTTGCTCTCCGTTCACCCATTCGTTCTTCGTTAAGCGGGCTGTCAAGTTGTGGTACAGTGACACGAGTGCTCCTCGATAAGGAGGCTTTCTTCCCAGTCCCATGTGGGGAATGTGCAATTCCTAAAGCATCAAACAAGAGATTTCAAAAATACATTCTCCAACACTATTCTTACACTAAGGGGGTGTAAAAGCTAAGGAACAGCCCTTATACACTAGGGGCCTGATTTACTAAGACCTTTAGCGTGTGCAAAACTAAATACAACCAATGATTAGTGAAAAAAACTAAAAATGCCATGACCAATCATTGGTCATGTTATTGGTTTTGCACACGCTAAAGGTCTTAGTAAATCAGGCCCTAAGGGTTTTAAATTACAAGCCCTTCCATTAGTGTGGTCCTCTCATTCAACTGATATGGATATGCCTTTGAATTAAAAAAGAATAACCTCTAAATTGTCTGGGTCAGTGACAGGATGCTGCATTTGGCCAATCTCCCACAGCTGATTGGGTGTCATGTTTGGGCGGCAGTGTAGTATAATGGTTAAGGAACTGGCCTTGTAACCGAAAGGTTGCAGGTTCGATTCCCAGGTAGGACACTGCCGTTGTACCCTTGAGCAAGGTACTTAACCTGAATTGCTTCAGTATATATCCAGCTGTATAAATGGATATGTAAAAAAAAAAAAAAATGAATGTGTAAGTCGCTCTGGATAAGAGTGTCTGCTAAATGCCTGTAATGTAATGTTTCCTTCTGAACTCAATGGATGATCATCCCAGCCATCATGGAACACATCAAGGCTTGCTTGGAGACGAGGCAGGAAGACGTAGTGGCAGCAGAACAGGTGGTAACTGTCATTGAGGTCCAGATGTCCCTCCTCCTCCAAGGTGTGCAGGACATCATAGAATGTGTGGGTAACACCCATCCAGACATCTCGCCACAACCTTTCAATACTACAGTGGACAGTCAAAGAAAATGATGTTGGCAGCTCTTATTTAAAACAAACATCAGTATTGACATACAAAGAAAGACAAACGTATGCATGTGATTTCTTGAAACTTAAAGGTGAAAAATACAATTAAAATGGTTACTTTTAACATTTGTAATGGGGTCAATCACACATGACACCAAACATCTCAAGATTGTTCTGAAATGTTTCCTGTAGTTCAAAACAGATACAATAAATAATCATGTAACATTATTTTGTGAGAAAAATCTGTGAGAAATCAAGCTAATTGATTGCACCCAACCTGACAGTTTAGCTTGATATGGTTCACATAATATTAATTAAATATAGTAACCTAAATCCAATATGGACCAAATTCCTTCCTAATAATGAAGACATGGGAGAATCCAAAAACTATTGTCAAAATCAACCCACAGATGCCCCAAACCCCATCCTAATCCCATCACAACAGACGGTATATAACATCACTACTCGGTTTGATCAGTAACATGGAGCTATGGCTTGGAGGACTGTTTCTTTATAAGATCTAATGTATTCCCAGTGGATATGCTGATGTTTATTGTCCCCTGTACAGATTAATGAGTCGTTGGTTTAAGTCATTTGTGCTTTGTCCCATTATAGTCTTATACCTCCAGGGGGGTATTTCACAAAGCAGGATTACAGAGCTAGCCCCCTAGGTTCTGACCACCAGATGGTGCCGTTTATATTTTTAGAGTAAAAAGTAAAGAAAAGACTTCAATGTTAATTTAAAGCCTTACTTTCAAATGATACTGAATTTGTAACAGCATGCCATGGAATTAACCAATGATCGATATGCCAGATGAATATACCGTTGATTGTGGATGCTCTTGCCAGCAATAAAGCTCCCTACACGGGTCCCCCGGACAGTGAACATAAGCCTCGCCACATCAACATTCTCAACGCCTTGGTCCCCACAAACTCTGAAATAGTGTACAAAAATGCAGCATACATTTATAAAACCATTACATTAATTTAAAATTAATTAAGAATTTAAAAATGTATTTCTACCTGAGAGGAAACCCAAACTTTTGCACAGCCTGCTCGGAAAATTCCAGTGTGGTAGAGGCCAAATTGTTGTTGGCAGCTCCAAAATACATGATCTACAAAATAAAAATAAAAATATCTCACTGCACAAATTCTACTTTTGTCATCCCTGTGCATACATGAACAATTTTATTGGGATGGCAGGTATGCCATCCGCCAAGTTACGGCTTGGTGGGGCATGCCCCATACCTATACAGCACCGAGAGTTTGGCACTTTTCAGGGTTTCCTACAGAAGTAACCACAATGACCATAGACTCTCAGCCCTTAAAAACATTAACTTCTGTATGTTCTGACTTTATGTAACCACACAGCATTCAGATACAACTTCACACATCCACAGCCACATTTAAGCTGCAAGCCTTTAAGATATTGGATTTATAAACCACAAATTCCACAAACATATCTGATTCATGGTTAGTCACTTAAAAAAAAAGACAAAATAGCCTCCGAATGTGGCTCTAGTCTACGCTACTCTGCTGATAATGTAGCCTACTGCAAACACTTTTAATTATAATAATAATAATAAGACGAATAAGAATAATCTCTGGTATGTACTTTCTTAGTAGTATCTATTGTTTTCTTTCTGGCTAAGATTCCTGGGAAATATGCGTTGTCCAATTAAGCTTGTTCGCCAACGTTACTTCCTGCTTCTCGTCAGGAAGCAGATACAAACTAGGCTACTACGAAGCGAATCAACATGCATTATAGCACTACAGAAAACTAAACTAAACCTAGCTGTCCGGTACCAAAACATTTCCCGCAGGTAACGCTCTACACTACCGGAAAAAAAACTCTGCTGTGCAGAAACTCACTAGCTCGCTCGCTAGCTCGTAGCCCACACATGGAAGGTTGGAGTTATGCATCCGGCAATCCAGTGTTGAATAGCCTAACTCTGCTGTGCTTATGAATTCACTAGCTCGCTCGCTAACTCGTAGCCCACACATGGAAGGTTGGAGTTACGCATCCGGCAATCCAGTGTTGAATAACCTAACGTTAAATGTATTTCATAGAATACTAATAGCCCTATTTTAAAACTATTTACATATTTTACTGATGCAAACTATTTAGGCTGTCCTAGCTATTTAGGCTGTATGTCTTTCAGCTAGAATGTGTTTGCGTCTAGCCCATTGTGCATGCATGTCTCCATATAGACTTGCTTCATTAATTTACATGCGTCTTCATGATCCATAGCTCAGGTGGTGCTGTTCATTGTATTTCATTACACATTACATACTGCTCATCTACAAACTATTTTAATGTAATTGTGCGCTGTCTGTAATAGGATAACTGTTCTCATTCTTGTCAATAGAGGGCGTTATGGTTAAGCGAATGCCTGCATACATTTCTTTGGAATGCATGTCTCTCTCCGTGTTTATCTTCATGCATTATTAATCATTAGTTAGCTATAAAAAATAAGTGATATCAGATCAAAAACGTCTACGACGTAAAAAAAGCCAAGTTACTCACGCATAGCCTACATAGCGCTGTCTATAAGTTCTTAATTCCAACTTGCAAAAACTAGGCCTGTCTTTAAAAGTCTTGATATCAAAATGTGGCCAAGTTACAACTAACAATATTGCCTATCGTAGCTCACACTAAATAAACTATCTCTATTCCAAAGCAATGCTATCCAAACTTTCCTAAATTATTTAATGCAACTTGGCCCTGTGTTTCTTCATCTTACCATCTCAAGAGAATGTGGTCAATGAAACTGTATGTGCCACATCAAACTGCAAAATGAAAATAATGTATAGTGGAAATACTCTGATTCAGATGTGTTGCACTTAGAAATTAAACAGAAAAATTACTACACTATAGGGCATGTTTGAACAATTATCTGCATCCACTGCTTTGGGTCTAAGAAAAGCACAGAATGAATAAAATGTATCGTTATTATTATTATTATTATTATTATTATTATTATTATTATGTATTTATTTGGATTTATATCAAAACCTGTGTGGTCCTACAGAGCATACCCATAGGAAAGCAAAATCCAAGATGAGATCTCGTTTATAACCTCTGTCAATCTCCTAGACAAAAAAGAGCACTAGTCAACGCTAAAGTGAGATTTTGTGCATTTTCTCATACATCTCAATTATCACTCCTGAGAAATAGACATGGATCTGTCTCACAATGATCACTGTATGAGTTCTCTAAACTCTATCACAAGTGTCTATTTTCTAGAGTCTCAGCTAATAGAAAGTGAGAGTAGTACAAGATTACAACGGAGTCTCAAAATGAGACAAACAATTATATTATCTACCTCAAACATGTCTCACTTTATCACATACAAATCTCATTGGCATTTCCACCTTGTAATCTTGGACCTATCTCACTATACGAAAGATATACAGTGAGCACCATAATTAATTGGACAGTGATACATTTTTTTGTTATTTTGGTTTTGTATTCCAGCACTTTGAGTTTGAAAGGATAGACAATGAGGTTGAAGTGCAGACTGTCAGCTTTAATTTGAGGGTATTTTCATCCATATCGGATTAACCGTTTACAAATTTTACTGGGAAGTTCAACCCCCCACCCCCCCATTTCCGGGCATCAAAACAATTTGGACAGCTTAACATAATGTAGAATAAAGTAATCATTTTTAATATTTGGTCACATATCCTTTGTATGCCATGACTTCCTGATGTCTGCGACATCTGGGTCCCTTAAAGTTATCCATCCATATCTACTGTATTTCTGGCAGCAGAGTGATGGTTTAAGGCTTGTTTTATACATAATAATAATAATAATAATAACTTTATTTGTATAGCACCTTTCTAATGCAAGGATACAAGGTGCTTTGACAGGCAAAGGAAAAATGACAAAATATATAACAAACAAGAACAAGAACAATAAGTATACAGAAATACAAGATAATAAAAAGAAAGAAGAATAAATAAATAAATAAAATAATACTTTTAAGTAAAAGCTAGTTTATAAAGGTGAGTTTTCAGGTTATTTTTGAAAGTGCATACTGAGTTTGCAGTTCTTAAGTTGAGTGGGAGGCTGTTCCAGAGTCTAGGCGCAACCACTGAGAAGGCACAGTCACCCTTCGTCTTTAGCCTAGAATCTGGAACAACCAACAGATTCTGATTAGCAGATCTGAGTGTCCGGTTTGGTAAGTAAGGGGTAAGAAGCTCAACTATATAGGCAGGTGCTAAACCATTTAATGCTTTAAAAGTGATTAGTAAAATTTTAAAATCAACTCTAAAAGCAACTGGGAGCCAGTGTAAGGATGCTAGAATAGGGGTAATATGTTCTCTCCTATTTGTCCCAGTTAATAGCCTGGCAGCTGCATTCTGCACCACTTGGAGCCGGACCATAGTTTTGCGTCCCAGGCAACTATACAGCGAGTTGCAATAGTCTATGCGTGATGACACAAACGCATGTACAATTTTCTCTGTATCTTCAAAAGACAATATTTTTCTGATTTTGGAGATGTTCCTCAGTTGGTAGAAGCATGTCTGGACTGATTTCTTTATGTGACACTCAAAGTTAAGATGTTGATCAAAAATCACACCAAGATTTATAGAAACAGATTTTACATTTAGTGCAAGAGAGCCTAAATTAGATCAGACCCTTGATAACTTAGAGCCATTTAGCCAACCATGTGTTCCATACTGTTCCAGTGTAATTTACAACTAAATCTAGTCCCACCCCCCAATTCCCATAGAGATCACTTGTGACACTCCTTAAAAGCACAAGCGCACCAGAAGGAATAGTATCAAATACTGTTGCAAATACTTTTGGAGTAACATGGATATTTAACCTTTGTTATCCAATAATTGACATACCAAAATAATATTCTCATCATACCATGTCTTAATAAACAATTACTTAATTTTGTACAAAATATCCACATTATTCCAAATGAAGTATTTGTGGGGTGAGAAATTGTGCTTGTAAGCCAAAGACCAAGCGAGAATAGTCTGTCAAAATTCAACAATTTAACTGGTATTTTATCAATATTATAATTGCACAACAACATAAATTTAGTAGTAGCTCTAAGTTAATTTAGAGTTTTACTTATTTATTTATTATTATTATTATTAGGTTGTATGTGCATTATGTATATATAATATTTATTATTTATCTTACAATATTAATAGTAGCTAGTACATTTTGGGGAAAGAAGATAAAATCTTAGGACCACACTCCTGCCCAGTAGGTGGCGGTAATGCACCAAAAGCTGATATGTAAACCGCCAATAAAAAACAAAGAAGAAAATAATTATTTTGAAAAGAAAAGGGCGCCAGATGCACCGGTCCCATTCGGCAATTCAACTGTCGGTGGTTTATCGCATGTTTAACGTTACCCATGGCCATATAAAAGGGATATGTTTGATTATTTTGGAGTAAGAGGACATTCTTATCGCCTGAAATATCTGCTGCGAAAAAAACGGCTTCAAATTTGAGAAAACATGGCAATGTAAGTTAACGTTATCGCTAGCAAAGTTTCCCTGTAAACGTTGTCATAAAATTTCTTCTTACCGT
This sequence comes from Synaphobranchus kaupii, assembly GCA_029718625.1. Lineage (NCBI taxonomy): Eukaryota > Metazoa > Chordata > Actinopteri > Anguilliformes > Synaphobranchidae > Synaphobranchus > Synaphobranchus kaupii. The sequence continues at coordinate 25,424,308 of CM056384.1, forward strand.
GAAAAAGGACGACATCTGACAGATGTTTAGGTAAATCTATCACAACGGCGGCACTTTCGTCACAAGTCAGCAATTATACCGGAGAAATGCCCTCTTTGAAAACAAAAAACGAATGAATATAAAAAGGTGAGTCTGTTACTGCATACCCGTTTTTGCTAAAGCTGCATCATAGCTATGATAACGCGGAGCTGTCAAAACTATAACAGCGCGGAAACCCTTGAAAAATAAAAAATAAAAACCGTAGCTAGGCTACACGTAGCCTATGGCTATGACATATTATGGACTAAACAAGCCACATTTTAGTTAATAAAACTCAAGTAAGCTAATTTAGATATCCAGTGAGCACAAGTGGCATACAGAACTAGTTTAATATTTTTTTGCAGCATTTTTATGTAAGTATAAACCGAACTATTTTTTTTTAATACAATTTGTTTGATTTATTTATTTAAGTATGTGCCGAAGTATGCCTTCCTGGCGTGTCTCCCCGTGGCGCAGTCTGTAGCTCGCCGTAACTAGTTTCCCCGTGCTCTTTGTGATATCGGTTCGAATCCGAGCTGCTCCCATTCGTCTTGTTTTTACAAGGTGCTGTCCAATAAGCTGAAAGGCTATAGGCTATTACACGTATTTTAAGAAAATATAGTCCATTTCAGTACTTATAAACCTTTGTAGGGTCCACCTTGTTAAACTTTTCAGCTCTTCAGCCGTTTAAGTGGTAGGCTACAATTTGACATCATGACACCCCAGCACCACTGGGTCGTAAATTCCAGGGGAGAATAATAAGTGCCTAGGCACTCAAATCACTAGACTAAATACCAAATGAAACATTATGGGTAGTCAACATATTTATTGAAACAGAACCAAACCAAAAATTTCACATTTGTGGGTTTAAAAAAACAACAAAAAACAGCTGCGGTGGGTGAAAGTCAGTCCTTTGTGCAGGCAAAACATACAGTCAAGCCGGAAAGTCTCCCCACCCCTTTCACCTTCTCCACGTTTTATTACGTTACAGACATATTCCAAAATTGATTAAATTCATTTTTTCCCTCAAAATTCTACACACAACACCCCATAATGACAATGTGAAAAAAGTTTTTTTCAGATTTTTGCAAATTTATTAAAAATAAAAAAATAAAATTTCTCATTTACATAAGTATTCATACCCTTTGCTTTAACGTATTTTTAAAGTATCATATTTCATATTTGGTCGCATATCCTTTACATGCTGTTACTTCCTGAAGTCTGTGACCATCAACATAAAAAAACTGTTGATATCTTATTTTCAGGTACTGTTACAAGCGATACTATAACCTCTCTGCATTTGAATGGATCTCTATGGAAATTGGGGGGTGAGACTAGATTCAGCTGTAAATTACACTGGTACAGTATGGAACACATGGCTGGCTAAATGGCTGTAAGTTATCAAGGGTCTGAGCTATCAAACGAGCCCCAAACCATCACTCTGTTGCCAGATATGGAGTAGATGTGGATGGATCACTGCAAGGGTTATTTCTCCGGACTCATTTTCCTATAGAACTCTATGGGGAAAAAAGTCAGGAGAAACAACCCTTAAAGTGATCCATCCACATCTACTCCATATCTGGCAACAGAGTGATGGTTTGGGGCTCGTTTGATAGCTCAGACCCTTGATAACGTACAGCCATTTAGCCAGCCATGTGTTCCATACTGTACCAGTGTAATTTACAGCTGAATCTAGTCTCACCCCCCAATTTCCATAGAGATCCATTCAAATGCAGAGAGGTTATAGTATCGCTTGTAACAGTACCTGAAAATAAGATATCGACAGTTTTTTGATGTTGATGGTCACAGACTTCAGGAAGTAACAGCATGTAAAGAATATGCGACCAAATATGAAATATGATACTTTAAAAATACGTTAAAGCAAAGGGTATGAATACTTATGTAAATGAGAAATTTTAGTTTTTTATTTTTAATAAATTTGCTAAAATCTCAAAAAAACTTTTTTCACATTGTCATTATGGGGTGTTGTGTGTAGATGTTTGAGGCAAAAAATGAACTCAATCTATTGTAGTATAAGTCTGTAACGTAATAAAACGTGGAGAAGATGAAAGGGTGGGGAGACTTTCCGGCTTGACTGTATATAGTCCCCCTCCACCTGCGGCCTCCCCACGCAGTCCAAATGATACCATCGGCCACAATTATGTTTGGTGCACTCAATCTGAAAAAACACATTCATGAAAATTTACAATGTGGCACATTGGTAGTGTGGGTGCAGGTGAAAATGGCAGACGCATCTCTACATTTGTAGAAAAATAATACAAACCCATTCGTACAATTGAACATTTCTTGCAGGTTTGCTGGTGACCTCACCACACGCCACACACAGGTCTGTCATATCATCTAAGAGAGATTGAATGGTTGTGTGAAATATAAAAAAAAATTCTATTTCACACAACCATTCAATCTCTCTTAGATGATATGACAGACCTGTGTGTGGCGTGTGGTGAGGTCACCAGCAAACCTGCAAGAAATGTTCAATTGGACGAATGGGTTTGTATTATTTTTCTACAAATGTAGAGATGCGTCTGCCATTTTCACCTGCACCCACACTACCAATGTGCCACATTGTAAATTTTCATGAATGTGTTTTTTCAGATTGAGTGCACCAAACATGATTGTGGCCGATGGTATCATTTGGACTGCGTGGGGAGGCCGCAGGTGGAGGGGGACTATATATGTTTTGCCTGCACAAAGGACTGACTTTCACCCACCGCAGCTGTTTTTTGTTGTTTTTTTTAAACCCACAAATGTGAAATTTTTGGTTTGGTTCTGTTTCAATAAATATGTTGACTACCCATAATGTTTCATTTGGTATTTAGTCTAGTGATTTGAGTGCCTAGGCACTTATTATTCTCCCCTGGAATTTACGACCCAGTGGTGCTGGGGTGTCATGATGTCAAATTGTAGCCTACCACTTAAACGGCTGAAGAGCTGAAAAGTTTAACAAGGTGGACCCTACAAAGGTTTATAAGTACTGAAATGGACTATATTTTCTTAAAATACGTGTTATAGCCTTTCAGCTTATTGGACAGCACCTTGTAGAAACAAGACGAATGGGAGCAGCTCGGATTCGAACCGATATCACAAAGAGCACGGGGAAACTAGTTACGGCGAGCTACAGACTGCGCCACGGGGAGACACACTAGGAAGGCATACTTCGGCACATACTTAAATAAATAAATCAAACAAATTGTATTAAAAAAAAAAATAGTTCGGTTTATACTTACATAAAAATGCTGCAAAAAAATATTAAACTAGTTCTGTATGCCACTTGTGCTCACTGGATATCTAAATTAGCTTACTTGAGTTTTATTAACTAAAATGTGGCTTGTTTAGTCCATAATATGTCATAGCCATAGGCTACGTGTAGCCTAGCTACGGTTTTTATTTTTTATTTTTTAAGGGTTTCCGCGCTGTTATAGTTTTGACAGCTCCGCGTTATCATAGCTATGATGCAGCTTTAGCAAAAACGGGTATGCAGTAACAGACTCACCTTTTTATATTCATTCGTTTTTTGTTTTCAAAGAGGGCATTTCTCCGGTATAATTGCTGACTTGTGACGAAAGTGCCGCCGTTGTGATAGATTTACCTAAACATCTGTCAGATGTCGTCCTTTTTCACGGTAAGAAGAAATTTTATGACAACGTTAGCTAACCCCGAGAGTGCGTGATTTCAAATTGGCTAAAAAGTTCACGTTCATTTCAGCTGACACCCAATTAGTCAAATGGCGTGAGCTTTAGCCAATTTGCTGGTCCGAATTGGAATCATGCATGTTAGATAGCTAGCTAGCTTGCGGTCTCCGAAGTTCAAAAAGTTTTCCAAGTCACTGCTGATGCCATTCAACATGGTTTGAAGAACCGCATCAGCTCCTTGGAGACCCAGGCAGAACTACTAGTAGTAATCTTGATGCCAAAATTCAAGACGTCCTGGACCAAAGATTAAACTGTCTTCAAAAATGGTAAGGCAAAGCTTGCTTCTTCTGAACAGATTATTTATTTTTAAATAACTGTATAGGGGTGTTCATGGAACTGTGCAGTGACAACAACTAATTAATTCAACTTCACATTAAAGCTGCAGTAGCTAGCCTATATAACTTGAGCATGCTTCGTTTACACTTTAAAGGACAACTTTTAGGTTAACATCAACAGTGAATTAATATGTGGGAAAATGATGTAGCAATGGGATTTAAAATGTATTTTTTTAAATATTTTTTAGAATTCTATCTATGCTTATTTTAGTAATCAAATCGGCCACGCGCACCTCAAATCTGGCAAATGAACGGTGACTTCACATCAGGCAGTGAGAACAGAGCGGGCGTTACAGTGAATGGTAAAGTAAGCAACATTAGGAGCAAAATGGATCGTAATGTCGGCATCGTTGAGACAGATGAGCTGGAAAATCCGGTTTCCAATGCTTGTGTTAGCTATATAACGTGACAGCGGGCAAACTAACCCAGTAGACTGTCCAATCCCACTGAGCAAAATCGCATCCATTTGTCGTCCCTAATAATGTCGGGCGACATCGGCTGTGTTGGTCACCTGTATAGGGTTGCCAACCGTCCCTTGAAATAAGGGATCGTCCCTTATTTGGACAATAAAAGACCCGTCCCTTATTGAACTGATAAGGGACGCAGTTTGTCCCTTATTTTGGGGACTCGATGCATGACAGAGTGATTTATATGAGAAATTACGGTAATCTTGTCTAATGTGTGAGAATTTGCTCAGCTCATTGGTCGTGACTCGTGACACGACCAATAAGAAACACTGTCAGTGTTGCTAGGATACGATAGGCCTTGTGCCTCCATGTGATTGGCGGCTCTACTAAAGCCGAGCCCAACCCCCCCCCCCCCCCCCCCCCTCCCTTCTCCACAACAACAACGCGCACGCAGCATGGCTGACAGCAGTGACACCGGAAGCACAGCGGATCACAATTCGCCAAAAAAAAGGATGAAGAGACTTTGTAAGTACAGAAGTGAGTGGGAAAAGGAACACGACTGGCTGGAAAACGTGAGAGACAATGCTTACAAAGCGAACTGCACTGTCTGCCGCCGAAACGTTTCTATCAGTCATGGAGGACTGGCTGATGTTAAACAGCACGCATCAGGTGAAAACCACAAGCGGAGCGAGAGGCAGCGGAGAAGTCAGGGAGCAATGTCACAGTTCCTTGTTCGCCAAGCGACTCCAGAGGCTAATATGGTATGTAAAATGAGCATTTTTGGTATGTAAAAATGTTTTAAAAACCCCAACTGGTTGTTAAACCTCATACCTGAAATCATTTAGTGCATAAATAATTTTAAGCAGTTTACTTTTTTTATTATTATTGAGAAACGTCATTCAAACAGTATAGAATTCGTTCACATAATGGAACATAAGGCATCTTAAAATTAAGATAGTGGTAACCAAACATAAAATTACATTACAAAATAATACAAACAGTCTCAATATAAGACAAGGCAAGGCAATTACAATTCTTTAAATACATTTTGAATTATATTCACAGATCTATTACATTTCTTACTTTCTATTGTTTCTATAGCTTCAAAATATTTCTTTAAATCAATATGAAACTTGACAAAAGAGGGGAGAGATTTGGAGAATTTAGCTTTATGGATGTGGAATTTTGCAATCAAGACGATTAAGTTAACAATAAATTGAATGTTAGGTGTTTTATCCTACCCTGCAATGTGACTATTGCACAAGCGCACATTGCGATGACGATGCATAAACAATATATCGCCCAGCCCTAGTAGCAGTGAATGTAGTTCAACTACTGAGAGCAAGCTAGGACTAGTAATAATAATACATAACACATACAACTTTTACACACATCTTACAAGTTCAAACAGCTCATATACTGTACATACTATATACAGGTAGTTAATATATACAAAAACTGTACATATATACAGTGAGATTTGGTCAGATTATACATACTATATATAGGTAGTTAATATATACAAAAACTGTACATATATACAGTGAGATTTGGTCAGATTATACATACTATAATACAGGTAGTTAATATACTATACAAAACTGCACATATGTACAGTGAGATTTTATCTTTTTCTCTTTACAGGTAACTGCTGCTGAGGTAGCACATGTATATCATACTGTGAAGCACAACTTGAGCTACAGTTCAGCTGACTGTGCACTTAAGCTGACTCTCCAAACACTGGGTGACTCCAGCATCGGCAAGAAGATATCATGTGGGAGGACAAAAGCCGAGGCACTGGTCACTGATGTCCTGTCTCCGAAGGCAGTAGAGGAGGTACTCAACAAATTAAAAAGTGGTGAGAATTCACTCCCATTCTCACTACAAACTGATGCATCTAATAAGGGCAATTGCAAGATGTTTCCCTTGGCCGTAGTTTTTCACTCCGGAGAAGGGGATCGTCAACAAGTTGATAGATTTTGTTGAAAATCCAGATGAATCTGCTGAAAGCATAGTCAATTCCATCCGAAGCTCTCTTGAAAACATGGGCCTAACCTTGGATCAAGTGTCTGCCTTCAGTGCAGACAATGCAAACGTCAACTATGGCATCCACAATTCAGTATTCACAAAATTGAAGAAGTCCAACAATGAGATCCTCCGTGGCAACTGCCATGCACATATTGTCCACAACACGGTGAAACATGCCCTGGACAAGCTCTCGGTTGATGTGGAAAATATTGTCCTTAAGATCTACAGTTTTTTTTCCACCTCTGCCAAAAGGAGAGAGTGCCTGAAGGAGTTCTGTGTCTTTTGTGATGTTGAGTTTCATGAAATCCTGCGCCACGTGACAACTAGATGGCTGTCCCTCAACCCTGCAATCACCCGCCTGCTGGAGAACTGGACTCCGCTGAAGTCATATTTCATCTCCATAGGTGAGGAATGTCCAAGGCACCTGCAAGTGTTGCTGAGGCTGAAAGAAGATGCTGCTGGGGCTGAGGAGGAGGCTGACCTTGTGGAGGTGTACCTCCTCTTCTGTAGCAATGTCCTGTCCCTCTTTGAAGAGGTGGTCAAGAAGTTGGAGAGGGATGCCACCACATCAGTCGAACTCTATGCCATCATGGACTCTTTTCTGAACAGATTGGTGAAGAGAAGAGATGATGGCTTCTACGGCTTCCTGACAGGGCAAAAGCTAAGGCGTCTATCACCATCTGATGCTGATCTTGCCAGGCAGGACTTTACCGCTTTCTTAAACACCGCCATCAGCTATGTGAGGAAATGGTTTGACTTCTCTGACAAGAACTGGCTCTTTCACCTCCAGCCGCTCTCTCTGACATCTGGCCAGATCTCCTATGGTGACATGGAGAACATCATTGAGCAGCTTCACCTGGTTGGCAGGTAAGGATGAAAGATGGTAATAAACCGTGATAAAATTCTTGGCAGTTAATACTACCATTTAAAATTTCATTTATCATTAAAAACGTGTTTGATTACTATTGTAGCTACACAGGTTCAACAAGAACGGCGGACGCTGCATACAGATGTCTTTTCGTGGATTTATTCACTCCTCCTCACTCCTCCAAGCATTAGCAATCCACATATAATACCACAGACACCATGACAACTAAACAGAAATAAAGAAAAACAAACATTTTGTTTAACAGTGAGTCCATGATTAGCACACCATGTGCGTTCGGTTATCGGTTTCTCACATCTCTCAAAGTCAACTAAAGTTACAATATACATTACAATAATACACAACAGTGAATGAATTACACATAAAGAAAGAAAATTACCGTGTGCGCCTCTTGAACACTGTGCAGAATTTGGAATAGTCTTTTCTCTCTCTGGTGTTTGTCATGAACTCCCTGAACATGACCTCTCTCTATCGGTGTTTACAGCTTCTGACTCTGTCAGCCCAAAATCACCGTAATGATTGTACAGTAATGAAATGAGCACAGCAGTTTACCATACACCTTTTAACAATGCGCACATATTTTTAACCCTTTTAATCCTTATTTATTCAATACGATTTACAATGAACTTTTAAACTAAAATATGAATTTTAGAACATGAATTGTTATACATAATGAATTTAACAATAAACCAAAAATATAACTTTAACTGTCTCCACTTCTGAGACAGTTACAACTATGCTTTGATGAGCACAGTAAATTAATAGTGTCCAGCTTCAACCAAAGTTAAGTTGATGATATTTTAATGTTTAAATACAATAAAAAATGCATAGTGCTGCTAACTTTATTTTTGGTTTTCAATGTAAATTTGGTCAAATGATTTTGATTTCAGTTATTGACTCTTGTAATAATACTGATAACCGTGATAACTTTGGTCACAATAATCATGTTTCATCTCTATTGACAGGCTTAACATCTCAATGGATGAGCTCTACGATGAGTGTATCACTGCAAACAGCCTTCTGGAGCGCCTCACAGGGCATCAGGATTGGGAGTCGAAGGGAACAGCTGAGAGGTGGGTGGCAGTTCTCCGAGATCAGGCAGCTGACCTTCCAAACATCCTGGCTGTGGTGTCCTTTGTCCTCAGCATCCCATCTTCTACTGGATACGTGGAGAGGGTCTTCTCTTTGATGAAGAACAAATGGACTGATGTGCGTAACAAATGCTCTGTTGCACTAATGAAGAGTGAGCTCATTGTCACTCTCAATTATGAAATGTCTTGCTCAGAATTTTACACTGCAGCTCTGGCGGATAAACAAATCCTTACTGCTGCAAGAGATCAAAAAAAATACAAGTGGAAAAAATAGGGTTCTTTATCAACCCTAGGGGGGAACAAGTGTGTTCTCTGTAAGCACGTACTGTACAAGCTGTGTCTCTCTCTCTGTCTCTCTCTCTCTCCAAATGTTCTTTTGTTCAGAAGATGTTTGAGTTCTATAGGAGTTGTTGGTAGGCTACACAAGTGTAGTCATGGCCTTTGATGCAAAAAGTGTTTTTGTTTACAGTTAAGATGTACAGTTATGATTTATGTTAAACATTTCTGTTTTGCACTGACCAAAGATGTTTGCACTACTACTAATGTTATGTTTTGTATTGTTTGTGAAACAGCTTGTAAAACTGTTATTTGTTATTTAATTTAAAGTTCAACATGTACTGTTACTGTTATTTTGCTCTGTTATTGTTATTTTGCACTTACAAATTAAATTATTTAATGATGATCTGTTTCCCATGTATTCCTCAAAAATACAAAAGACAAAGTCAAAATTATTAAATAAAAAAGAATAAATTGAAGAATTGCAAAAAAATAAAATAAAATAAAATAAAAAATATTTTTTTGCGCTATACGGGCCTCCTAGGGTGTCCCTTATTTAAATTTCTAATAGTTGGCAACCCTACCTGTGTACTATGTTGTTTTGATCACTTTTTAATCGTGATTTAGGGTTGAGTTAGAAGACATCGTTTTACATTTAACAATATTTTTCTAAGTTCATCAATTGTTTCGGTCAAGATCGGCTGGTATCTAGCGAGCCAATTAGCCTACACTTTGAATTAATCGGTAGCCTGTATTGAGCTGCAATTGTGACCATTATAGCCTATGAAATGTGCAGAAAGCGCAGAATACACAGTAGGCTAATAACCTATTTTTTGAGGATTTTTTTTTTCAGTTGATGACGGCCCCCCCCCCGCGGCCCACAGGTTGAAAACCTCTGGATTATTACACAACCTTACACCACGTTTTCGAAGGACATGTAGGTGCATTTGCATCCCGGTAACGCATGGCTTGAATCCAAGCCATGTAGCTACAACTCCCGGTTGCACTACGAAACACACTATCCTTAAAATATCATTAAATAAACTTTAATTTGCCCCTGAAAATATGCAAAACAACTTAATTTGTATTAAGGGGTCTTTCATTTGGAAAGCGGACCATTTAATTTCACCTTAAAATGTAAAATAAGGCGGAATTATAATGCCGTTAATTTTAGTTTTAAGATATTATTTCTGGGGTGATCTGCTCATGTTAAGATTAAGGGATAATCCAGCGCATTTTAATTATCCCTTAATATAATATTTAAGTAGAAATTAAGTAGGTCCTTAAAAATACCTTAACACAGTACAGCTTACTGATCTTCAAGGATGTGTGCACTTTGTTTTACATTATTACATTAAAACATAACTTTATTTACTTATAGCTATAATTGATATTTCATGCTTTTATACATTCCCATTATATTCTTTCTCATAAAAGACAAAAGAGTGTACTGGATAAGTCGGAAAACGGTTAATTGGTTTCCTAATCAAGATAAGTCAGCTTACACTCAAATAATTTAATATTAATACATTTTATAACACATTATGGTAATAAAAAAAGTCATCAAGGGTCTGAGATATCAAATGAGCCTCAAACCATCACTCTGCTAGCAGATATGCAGTAGGCCTAGATATGGATGGATCACTAAGAATTGTTTCTCCTGACAAATTTTTCTGTTGGACTCTATGGAAAAATAAGTCAGGAGAAGAAACCCTTCAAGTTATCCATCCATATCTACTGTATTTCTGGCAGCAGAGTGATGATTTAAGGCTTGTTTGATATGTCAGACCCATGATGACTTAGAGTTGACTTTAGCCAACCATGTGTTTCCATACTGTTCCAGTGTAATTTACAGCTAAATCTAGTCCCACCCCCCAATTCCCATAGAGATCCAAAGGATATGCGACCAAATATTAAAAATGATTACTTTATTCTACATTATGTTAAACTGTCCAATATTTTTTGATGCCCGAAAATGGGGGGGACTATGTACAAAAGGTTCTATAATTTCTAAACGGTTTATCCGATATGGATGAAAATACCCTAAAATTAAAGCTGACAGTCTGCACTTCAACCTCATTGTCATTGTATCCTTTCAAACTCAAAGTGCTAGAGTACAGAACCAAAATAATAAAAAATGTGTCTGTCTAATTAATTATGGTGCTCCCTCACCGTACATGTGCTAAACGTTGTGAACAGCAGTATTCAACTAACCAAAACTGATAACTTATAACTACAAACAATATTTTTATTAAGGGTTGAGTAAAAAATAATAATTGATTTGGTCGCATTAATTAAAACATTAAGATTGACCACAAGGAAATAATTAAAATTTGTTTAATTGAATCTGGCACAAATTATTGGTCACATTAAATTATGAGCGAAAAGTAGATTAAATCCCAATCACATTGTTGCAATGTTTCTGTGATCATATTTTTGTTTCACTCTGCTGATGCTGCCCATTTAATATTCCCATTATTAAACAGCTGTACTTTGCTCACTCCAGTTCCAGTCTCACCAACATCAGAAACACACGAGAATTAGACTCACAGAATATACGTGTGCCACTGTTCACCAGAGCCATACCTATAAGTCTATGCCTTAAAAATGTTAATGTTCCCAGAGGAATGGTGATTGTAAGGAATGCAGTGCTTCAGACCCAAATGCAAAGAGAAAGGTGTTGACTTCAAAAGTTGACTTAATCTAAGACCAGACTGAAATATGCATTATCTGTCATGTAACAGTTGTACAATGACTGAGCATCTTACCTTTATTGGGGGATGGTCATGCTTAGTTCATAGCAATCATAGAAAGAGCTACTGTGAGTGAAATCCAGCACCATACACTGTGTTTATACCCTCAAATTCTGCATTCTAAAACCAGGGATTCAGCCAGAATTCTTGTTTTCAAAACAAAGTGGCTCATGACGTGAATCAATCAAAGAGATAAGGCGGTTTATGTCGTGAACCAATTAACAATGATATTGACATAACAGTACAGCTTGTGTTGAGAAAGACTTGGGGTTCATTTCAATCGCTTATTTTCACTCCGTGCATCCTTTCCTCACGTCCTTTCCTCACTTCTCAGCTCCACCCAATGGAGGACATGAAGAAAGGATGCAAGGATGAGAGGACTGAAGAATCAAGGCAACATGCATTAGACAAATGGAACGTCCTTGCTCAGTCAAGCCTCACTTGAAGCAACATCAATAACTAATGTCGTGTTGCACAGCTGTATCACCTGTCTATAAACGATTGTTCTGCACCGTACTGCTGTCTCAGAGCTTGGTTTTGCACAGAAAATGGGATTTGCTTGCTTAATGGACATTGTATTTCAGACATGAAATACGTATGGTAAATGATGCAAATAGTAAAAGTCTAATTCATATGAATTGCATCTGTAAAATTCAAATGCAAATGTAAATAGATTGAAATATAATTTCTCAGTCATACAAGAGTCAGAAAAAAAGGTTTTGAATGCAAGGCAGTGTACCGCGATTAACTATTTTTTAGTTATTTGGCAGATGCATTCAACTGTATGAACATAGGCTAAACATGACATGTTGCACATTAACATTGCACATGTTGCTAAATTAAGTATTTTGAAAGGACAGCGGTTAACGTTAACCATTGAAGGTTGCGTGCAGTAACAAACTGAATGATATGGGAACAAAAACATTAGAAATATGCTTACGGGTTTTTATTCTGCTTAATTATAATGTTATTTAGCCTCTTTTCATTAATAAATGTGGCAAGCGTCAGTATGGATTAAAGCATGTTATAATAAATGGAAAGGAACAGTATAGGATTTTTGTATGGGTGTAACCTACCTGCCATGTGGCAGATGTGGAGAGGTGGATAATTTATACATGTGTTCCGAGAAATGACTTCCGCATAGGCTACACTTGTGTTTCCTCAGTGAAGCATCCTACGAGGAGCATTTAGTGGTTTGGAATATCCTTAAAGATGGCAAACCTCGATCGATTTCCGGGTCAGGCGAGGATCAAGGAGACGAGGACGGATAAAATAAGCAATTGGAATGAACCCATTGTTTCTACACTTGACACTAGGGGTTTATTCCAATCGCTTATTTTCACTCCTTGCATACTTTCCTCGCATCCTTTTCTAACTCCTTAGCTCCGCCCAACGAAGCACTCGAGGAAAGGATGCAAGGATCAGATACGAGGACGGAGGAATCGAGGCAGCATGCAGGCAGGATTCTTCAGTGAGGAAACACAAGTCTGTGATTTATTACATTTATTACAAATCACTTTAATCCATAATGATACTCATTCTTTATGACTAACATAAGCCACATTTATTCATAAAGAAATAGGCTAAAAAGCATTATAGTTAAGTGTGTAAGCATAATATGACACTGATGCTTGACTGAGCAAGGATGTTCCATTTGCCTAATGCATATCACCTCCATTCCTCCGTCCTCGTATCTCATCCTTGCAGCCTTTCCTTGCGTCCTCCGTTGGGTAGAGCAAAGGAGCGAGGAAAGGATGCAAGGAGTGAAAATAAGCGATTGGAATGAACCTTATGTTGGGTATTGCAAAATCAAAAAATTCTCAATCTTTTTGGTCTGTGACCTCTAAAAAGAGAGAACCATTGAGCTAGCTGATTGGGGCACAACCTTCTGGGGAGGTGGCAAGCTAACACATCACTGTCCTGACAATGATTCAGTTCAGTTGTCCTGCAGGCAGACAATGTGGGAGTTCAACCAATATGGGTTCTCTTGAATTGGAACATTGAGAAAGTAGATGTGGTCATTCTCAAATCCAATAAATAAGGGTTTTGACAAAGCAGCTAAGTTCACAGGGAGTAGCTCCACTCAATGTTTTTCTTTCACAGAAGTAGATGTGAACCTCTTGGTCGATTTGTGGTGGTGGATACATGTTGACAACTGCAACCTTTTTTTCCGTTTTTGTGTTGCTGATTTCTCTGAATGTTGCTGCTGCTACCTGTACATAACACCATTTTTTGTCGTGTTTGGCTCTATGTCCTACAGCTGAGAACTGTACAGGTGTGTTGTGTCCCTCTTGATGGATGGTGACTGTCTTCTGGCTCACCTTCACTTATTTTTTCTCAATGTCCTCTTTGTAGAAGCTTGAAAGGAGGGCTGCTTCCTCAGAAGTCAGCTTTAATTTTGTCCAGGCTTGGTTGTGGCTGTTTTGGTGGATCTCATCAGGAATCATCCCTGAACTGAGCATGAACAATGTGAACTCCAGAACCTAAACACCAAGTGAAAACAAATAATTTGAAAAATGGCCTATTGTCTCCCGACAGTGAAATAAATACCAGTCTAAGTCAAACAGGTTTAAAACTATCTCTAGAAATTGCATATCCAAACAGGCATTTCACTTATTCCTATGATTGCTAAGACTTATAGAAATATAGTGAATGGCTTATACATGATTGTGGAAAAAGTACGCAGTACACATTTTCCTCTGGGGAAAAATGTGTTTATCTCAAAACTAGTTGACAAGTGTCACAAGCACTGTTATGCCACAGTTAATTTTGAGATTAAATTGGCTTTGTGACTAAGACCGAAGCAAACCAGTGCTAAAATCACACAGTATCGCATTCCTTTGTGTGTAATTGTTTAAATGAGATATGGGTGGAGTCTGAAGTATGACTTTTCAAATCAAACAGACTTCTAAAACTAATTTATTTTTCAATATATATTTCAATTTACCTGGTAGGTCCGCATGATTGTACTGGCCATGTCACGTTTATTGAGAGCACGCCTGATTACCCAGCTATTTGACCTCTCAAAGGGGAACATCCAAGTGGAAACCATAGGGCCGTTTTCCCTGATTGACTGTGGTAGGTGAAGGAGGAGGTGGGTGGTGATGTTCTGTTAGGAAAAAACAAAATTGGGCAACAAATTGCAAAGTTACAGGCAAAACTAATATAACCTGGAGGTAAGGTAGTTATCAAATGAAACTATTATTTAAGTCCCATCTTCAAACACAACTTAGTAACTCTATAAACTTCACCCCTAGTGTTTGAGACATATCCGTCTCAATTACAGTATTCATGGTTGTCTGAAATTATAAACTACAGGTTTAAGAAAACCCTGTAAATTTTGACGCAGTATTGTTTAAAAGGGTAGCCTCTTGCGAAAACCTCAGCTTCTCCAGTTACACTGTAGTGCAATAAAATAGGAGGGCACTATTAATAGCCCAAAGCACTTACGACCCTCCTCTCGCCACAGCCACAGACTGTAAAAAGCATAAAATGCACTGTTTATACACGCTAAGAAAATTATGTTCACGTATAGAAACAATAATATTTTTTTAAAACGTTGTACAAATGAGCATTTGCTGTTTTCCCTTGCTTACTGTACTATATACAGTACCTGATGCACTTTCGGTTTAGAAGACACCAAATTTTTTTTAACCAAAATCTCTCATATAAATATGTTTAAGAAACCAATACTTACCAGCATATTCAGCTACAGCTGTTTTCTGATTAATCCTGAAGAGTTTATATTGTTACATTTCAAGTCCCGTACAGTCGACATTTCCACAGCAACCACCTATCGCACTTAGGGCTGAAATACTTTGCTGTTGTGTAAAAACACGCTTTTGTATGTTTTTAAAAAAACGTATTTAAATACATTAGGCTATTTATGTTATGGTTATTATGTATATACTGTATGTGACTATTCTGAAATAAATGTATTCTGTAGCAAATTTCTGAATGATACAGCTTCATCTTCAATTAGAACTTTAAACCATAACTGTAATTTTTGAGATATTGCCATTTAAATAAAACTATTAGAAACTAGGTGGACATTGCCTCTGGAGGGCCAAAGTAAATAGAGTTAAATAAATGCAAAGTGTAGTTAACTGCTCCTGAAGTTTTATTTTGCCTTAACTTACACCTGCAGGGGAATATCATTCAATTATTCACCTGTGTAATCTATGGCCCTAGGAGTCGACCGTGCAATTTAAAATCAAATCCAGATAACAGTCCAGGTCATTGAAACTGCATTTTTCAGCTTTTCAAGTGAAATTACATGTATCGTTGTAATCTAAGGTAATATTTCAGATACAGAAAATGCATCATCACTCATCAATATCTGCAGCAAATTACCAGGGCTACTCTCAATAATCCTGAATTCATTCTATAACCCACGCTGGACCCCTCCAACATCCAAAACTACAGACCTGTATCTCTTCTTCCTTTTCTTTCCAAAACTATTGAACGTGCTGTTTCTAACCAACTGTCTTCTTTCCTTACCCAGAACAACCTACTAGACCCCCACCAGTCCGGCTTCAGACCTGGCCACTCAACGGAGACCGCACTCCTCTCCATCAGCGAGATGCTTCACACAGCTCGGACAGCCTCCCTCTCCTCTGTGCTAATACTCCTAGACCTCTCTGCCGCCTTCGACACTGTAGATCACTCCATCCTCCTGTCGTCCCTGTCTGCAGCGGGGATTGGCGGCTCGGCCCTGGCCTGGATTGAGTCCTACCTCTCGGAGCGCTCCTCCCAGGTTGCCTGGGCTGGTAAAGTATCGGCACCCCGTCCCCTTACCACAGGAGTCCCCCAGGGCTCAGTCCTTGGTCCCCTCCTTTTCTCCACCTACACCAAATCCCTTGGCCCTGTTATCACTGCTCATGGTTTTTCTTACCACTGCTATGCTGACGATACTCAACTCTCTCTCCTTCTCACCCTCTGACACTCAGGTGTCAGCCCGCATCTCCGCTTGCCTGAGAGACATCCAGAGCTGGATGGACAACCACCATCTGAAGCTCAATCCAGGCAAGACTGAGCTCATCTACATTCCTGCTCTAACCTCTCCCCCTCTCAATCTCTCCATTTCCCTAGGGGACACTCCACTGACCCCAACACCCTGTGCCAGGAACCTCGGAGTGGTGATGGACAACAGGCTGTCTCTCTCCGAGAACATCGCAGTGGTAACCCGGGCGTGCAGGTTCTTCCTGTACAACATCAGGAGAATCCGCCCTTTCCTCACCACCCACTCAACCCAGCTCCTGGTCCAAGCGATGGTGCTGTCCCGCCTAGACTACTGCAACTCTCTCCTGGCTGGCCTGCCAGCATCGGCCATCAGACCCCTTCAGCTTATCCAGAACGCAGCAGGGCGCCTGGTCTTCAACCTCCCCCGACACTCCCATGTCACCCCTCTGTTCATTGACCTCCACTGGCTACCTGTGATGGCTCGCATCAAATTCAAAACATTGGTGCTCGCCTTCCAGGCAGTCCGAGGATCTGCCCCTCCATACCTCCAAAAGCTCATCAGACCCTACACACCTGCCAGATCCCTGCGTTCCACCTCCTCAGGACGACCGGTACCCCCCCCCCCACTTCATACTAGCACCCGGTCTCGACGTCTGTCTGTCCTGGCCCCATGGTGGTGGAATGAGCTCCCCGTGGAGGTCAGAACAACAGAAAGTCTGACCGCCTTCAAGCGCAGATTGAAGACTCACCTCTTTAAGCTGCACCTCTCTCCACCCCTCCCTACCTCCTTGTGACCTCCCTTGATTGTGTTTTATAAATCCTTGTTTAAGCGGTTCAAGCTTCTAGTTTAATACTTGTAAGGTTACTTTGGCTTACTGTTGTGCACGCCAATGATTGATATTGTGTGGTCCCCCCCCCCCAAAAAAAAAAAAACATACTGACTGCGCTTGGTGTTTGAGTTTGTATTTACCTTTTAGGGTTGTTTTAACACACTTGTTTCAGGTTGGAAAATGCACTAATGTACGTCGCTCTGGATAAGAGCGTCTGCCAAATGTCTAAAATGTAATGTAAATGAGCTGGTAGTGCAACATCACATGTAATAATATATCATATGTATTGTAGAACATGTATTATTTTTGTTAATATCTTTCACAGTAATATACAAAATAATGCATGACAGAACAATCTCTGTTGTTCTCTTTTTTGTTTTTGCCATTAGGTTATGATGAATGCTTATTTATAGCTCTCCTTGTGTATAGTGATGACATACCAATACCGAAATTGAATCTTATAAACATGAATTAACAGCATATATACAGTTTCTGAGGATCTATGTATTATGTACTGAATTCTGCTTGTTGTTGAGTATTTAAGGTTTTACCTGAAACGTAAGTGGCCAATCCCTCTCCATGAGGGCACAAGCAATTTCCTCAACTTGTTGCAGCTCCATTGCTGTGAATGAGTCTTGGTAGCAGTATTGATTTGCCTTTAGCCACATTATGAGGCTACGTCGTGGCTGTTGCTGAAGAATCGCTTTGAGGCACCACTGGAAAAGGCCCCCAATCTGAAACTAATTAAGAGAAAAAAAAATGTTAGAGCACGGCATTTTATTGTCATGTTAATAGTATCTTTTAAGTTCAAACCTTAAAAGGGAATATTTAGATACATGTTCAATTCACTGCAAACAAGTCCAGTTTATCTAAACCACTTATTGTACGGTAGATCAATCATGGAAGTTCAAAGAGCATGCAACAAAATTTATTTTAAATATAATTTTGGAAAATAAATTTCAACTTTCACACAGGTTTTCTTTATTGTGACATTATTATTATTACCGATAAGCATGGTGGAAATAATTATTTAAAATATGTCCAAATCGGAAAAAAAACTATTGCTGCAACTAAATTTAAGAGAGCTGGGCTTTTTGTCAAATTACCAAAAGATTGTGCTCAATAGTTGCTTCTAAATCTGTATACCATTGATTAATGGAGCAACGCATTACTTGAAACAGGACAAAAAGTCAGGCTTGGCTCCAGCTGTATCAACTGGCAGCTATTAGCTAATCCCTAACATACACTAACCACAGAACAATCCTGACATGTTTGTCCCATACAAAGTGCCTGCAGTAATTAATGGTTGTATACAACAGGCATAGATACTTAACACAATCTAAGAATAAAAGCAATCACACCATCAAGGCGTGAATTATGCTATTGTCTTTTCAGAGTATTCAACTTTATAGTTTTTACATTACCTCATGTATGGCCGATGTGTTGGGCAGACTTTGCACTGAAAACACTGGTCCAGGGATGAAACTAGAACCCAAAGGAGCAATGATGGCAGTGGCTCTTCGATCGGCCTCCTTGAGCTCCATGTCTATGAGTGAGCACTTCTGAGGTGGGATGACACGGTGGACAGAGTCTGCAGTCTGACAATTATATACCACTCTCTTCTGATCACAGATCATATCCATGAGATGGGAGAATGTCTGCTTGATCACATGCATGCCATCTGGATGAGAATGGCTCACCTCATTGTGATATGGCAAATTCTGCAAAGCATAAGGACCAAATACTCCTCCCTCTTTTGCAAGTTGTGCTTTTGCCTGTTTTGTGGGAGCTTGCTGGTATCTAGCTCTTTGGGCAGTTCTCTCCATATAACTAGTCTTTCCAGGATGCCCCTTTGTCTCTGGGTGTAGCAGAATTGTTCCACCCCGTGGGTTGCAGTCACTGGTTGGAAACTGCTCCTCTTGAGCTCGCAAAGGATGTGTTGTTTACAAAAACCTGCAATTTCCAACAAAGACAGTTTTTCCAAGGCATCTGCATTTGAAACCCTTTAGTTTGCACCAGGGACAGGCCCTTAGCCCCATTGGTCCAACAAAGTGAAAGAGTTTGCACCTGCCCATGAAATCTGTCATGTGCTGGACAACTGCCGCACGATGGTGAAAATACTCTAGCCAGAAAGAGCCATATGTTAGTCTGCCAGCTAAGGAGGAAAGCTCATTAACTAGCACCTCAATGTAGGGGTCAAGTTTTGGAGGCTCCCTTTTCCCCTCTCCTTCTATGACACCACACAACATTAGGTATCCCATTTCATTTCGTAATGATGGAGGCAGGTTGAATATTTTCATGTACATTGGCCAGATACTACACTCTTTTCCAATTGTTTTGCATGGGTTCACTCCATCTGTTGCAAAACCAAGGGCAATTCCTCTCCAATCACCTTGGAACAACTCCCCAGGAAAAAACCACCTCCTCCACTCACTAGTATCCTGTATGTCATTGATGACTGTCTGCTCTAAGAGGTTATGGGACTGTAGCAATTTTGCCACTTTGGGGCATGAGAACAACCTGACAATACGGGGGCCAATAGGTATATAGGTAAAGGTTTTCCATGGAAGATGTCGGTCATTAAGTTGACTGGTGCAACAAATTGGACACAGTGAAAGGGAGCGATCTTCATCCCTGAAATAAACATAGTCACCATTTGGATAGACATGGTAGACAGATAGTGGTATGAGAAGTGATTTAATGATCCCGATCATCTCTGTATGAAGTGGTATTTACTTTATATGCCGGAAATCAGGCATGTTATTCACTCAACTGTAGAGCCACACAACTACAAAACATTGTTGAGAAGGATTTTCCATGCTCAGGTATTCCAGTCCATGAAGGGAGCATTATTTGCCAAATTTTGATGATTGTAAATTATTTCATAACTACACTTACTAAATAACTAAAGAGTAAAACTAGAATAATGTCCTGAAAAGGCATTAGAACAAGCAGAAGAACAGCTTCCAGTTTGTTTTTTGCTTTTTCTGACATTCTAAAAAATAAAAGTTTACATGATGACTTTAAAAGGTCCATTCTGAGGTTCCAACCCCAACAGGGCTAGGAAACCAAAAAAACAAAACAAATGTATGCCCAGCAGCACAAAGGTGACAAATTTGATTAATGTGGAGGTGAAACAAATATGGAACACAGTCGAAGGCATAAACTCTTGACCACTTTCCTTGGTTAAAATCAAATCTATGAGCAGTATAAAATAAGAAAACATATCTAAAGAAAAGCAATTTACTTCATACTCCTCATCTTACCATTGTGGATAATATCATCTACAATCAATTAGCAATGTCTGGCTAGAAGACGCCAGCTTCCCTGGTAGCAGTTTCTACGGTAACATCCAAGGGTGAGGGAAACTGATCTGACGCAAGCTAAAGTTAACAGCCAAGCTATCGCCATTTATTTAACATTTAAAATAAGTAATTGACACCATAAAGACAGGAAGGATGAGTCTAATCATTACTATTGCCTGCACCAACCACGTAGCTATAAAACAATGACTGTCGCAATATGAATACAATTGGCTTAAAGTGAAAGTTTAGCTAGGTTAGAGCGGGTTAATTAAGCTAACGTTAGCAACTTGGAAGTTAGTTAATTAACCTTAGCTAGCGAATTCAGCACTGTTGCACTGCGGCAGAACATCAGAAATGTGTTACATGACATCACGAAGGTTAATAAGTAAAATTAAAAAAATATTAAATTAAGATATAGGGTAAATGATTAAAAACAGAACAAATTTCCATAGCCATTCCTTACCTCGTCCTCAACTCGTCAATCTTCGGAAAATCCTAGCCTCGCCAAAGACGGGACGTATTTTTTTGTATGCGGGCAATAAAGACGCAACTGTTCTCCAGCGGCTCCATCGGTATCAATGGGAGCGCTCCGCGTATCATTTTGCACGCACAAATTGCATTTGGCGTATACATTGTACGCATTTTGAAAGTGTAAAATCGTGTTATTTGTACGCCAGGGTGTTAAGGAACGAGTGCGCAATCTTCTTCTCCTTGCGTGTGAAGAATAAGCAAAGCTTGACAGTTTTCTTTTTAGCCTTGTTTATTGAAAACAAACAGCACCGACATTATCGGCTCTCTCTGAGCTTCAGGCTCTCACAACATTGCAGTAGCACGTGATGACGTCACGTATGAACGTCTACCGTAAAACCTTGATAGAACAATATAGCAGCATTGGCAGCTACCGTAATACAGTGAGTAAGGCGTCATAAAATAACACAACACAGGGCATGAGACTCAACCTGAATTATCCCACATTACCCGACCTTGGATGGCACATGTTTGTTCCTTCAAAATTATTTGATTCAAGACTGTGCTCATTCTGTTCATAATTACCTTCGCTAATACTTTATAATCCAAATTCATCAAGGTGATTTGTCGCCAATTATTAATATCATATTCGTTTCCTATTTTATATATCAGAGTTATCACCCCTTCATAGAAACTATCATGCATACATTTACTCTCAAAACCTTCATTATAAGCAGCAGCCATAATGTCTGCAATGTCATCTGATTAAAGCTGATAAAATTCAGTGGGAAGTCCGTCTGGTCCTGGCGATTTACCCCTATTTAATTGGTTTATAGCGATTTTAATTTCATCCTTTGTGATATCACCAAAGAGTGTCTCAGGCGGCATTTCTGTTTTTACGTCACTTAAAAATTGTTCTGTTTTCTCGTTGTCTACTGGAATGTCTTTGTACGTTTATTTAAAAGCCTTAACAATTTCTTCTCTAATTTCTGTATCACCATTGTTTATTTTCACACCCTTTAAGAATTTCTCCTCCTGTCTTTCCTTATACGTTTGAATAATTTTCTGTATATTCAAACGTTCTTCACTATCAATATCATAACCCGCTTGTACCTTAATATTCGTTAAAAACTAATTATTATAATTACTTAGACTATCTTTAATGTCCTCAAAATCATTTTCTTCTTGCTCTGTCCTAATACATTTAATCTTCAGTTCAATATATTTTTCCATAAGTTGATTATAATTATTATTCGGTTTTTGGTTTTATATTTTACATGTACCTATCAGAAAGTTTTTTATCTGCTTCTTCATAATATCCCACAATTCTGTACTGGACTTTGTTAAAACCTTTAATTGTTTTACCCTTTGTATTTCTTGTTTTAAATCTGTAACCAGGGATTGATCTTTCAGCCAATTTACTTTTAATTTCCAGTAATTTTTCCTTTTATCTTCTTCCATTGTAATGGTACTCCTCACGCCCAGGTGGTCTGAATTTACGCAGACCTCTGTTGAGTAAGATTTCACCTGTATATTCATCAATACATAAATCCTATCGATTATTGTCTTAGTTTTTGTATCGATCCGTGAAAAACCTACATCATGTGGATAGAGAGTTCTAAAACTGTCCTTCATGTTAAAGGCGTTACATGTATCATTTAATATCTGACCAACCCGACTAATTTTAAAAGCTGATGATGCTATTATATCTTTTGCTTCAGTAACCATGTTAAAATCACCTGCTAAAATAACATTCTGACCTGCACATAACACTTCCTTCAATTTATTCAATAATTGCAGTTTCCTCGATCGGTCTTGTGGTGTATATACAGTCAAGCCGGAAAGTCTCCCCACCCCTTTCACCTTCTCCACGTTTTATTACATTACAGACATATTCTACAATAGATTGAGTTAATTTTTTGTCTCAAAATTCTACACAAAATAGCCCATAATGACAAAGTGAAAACAGGTTTTTAGACATTTGTGCTAATTTATAAAAAATCTAAATGTAAAATATCATATGTACACAAGTGTACACAAGTGTGCACACCCTTTGATAGGACAAAAGTGAGCTGAGGTGCATTTTGTTTCCACTGATACTGCTTGAGATGTTTCTAATTGGAGTCCACCTGTGATAAATTCAATTGATTGGACATGATTGGGGATTGCCAACACCTGCCTATATAAGGTCCCACAGTTGACAATGCATGTCAGAGCAAACTCCAAGCCATGGGGTCAAAGGAATTATCTGCAGACCTCAGAAACAGGATTGTGTCAAGGCATAGATCTGGAGAAGGGTACGGAAAAATCTCTGCAGCTTTACAGGTCCCAAAGAGCACAGTGGCCACCATCATTCATAAATGGAAGACGTTTGGAACCACCAATAATCTTCCTAGACCTGGCCGCCCGGCCAAACTGAGCAATCGGGGAAGACGGGCCTTGGCCAGGGAGGTGAGCAGGAACCCGAGGGTCACTCTGACAGAGCTCCAGCGTATCCTTGTGGAGATGGGAGAACCTTTCAGAAGATCAACCATCCAGGCAGCACTCCACCAATCAGGCCTTTATGGTAGTGGCCAGATGGAAGCCCCTCCTTAGTAAATGGCACATCACAGCCCGCTTGGAGTTTGCCAAAAGGCACCTAGAGGACTCTCAAACCATGAGAATCAAGATTCTCTGGTCTGATGAAACCAAAATGGAACTTTTTGGCCTGAATACCAAGCGTCATGTCTGGAGGAAACCAGGCACCGCTCATCACCTGGCTAATACCATCCCTACAGTGAAGCATGGCGGTGGCAGCATCATGATGTGGGGATGTTTTTCAGCAGCGGGAACGGGGCGACTAGTCCTGATAGAGGGAAAGATGAATGCAGCTAAGTACACCGAGATCCTTGAAGAAAACCTGCTCCAGAGCACTCTGGACCTCAGACTGGGGCGAAGGTTTACCTTCCAACATGACAACGACCCGAAGCACACAGCCAAGAGAACAAAGGAGTGGCTTCGGAGAAAGTCTGTGCATGTCCTTGAGTGGCCCAGCCAGAGCCCAGACCTGAATCCAATTGAACATCTGTGAAAGAGCTGAAAATGGCTGTGTACCGACGCTCCCCATCCAACCTGACGGAGCTTGCAAGGATATGCCAAGAGGAATGGGCAAAAATGTCCAGAAACAAGTGTGCCAAGCTCGTAGCTTCTTTCCCAAGATGCCTTGAAGCTGTAATCGCTACCAAAGGTGCAGCAACCAAGTATTAGGCTAAGGGTGTGTACAGATATGTAACCCCTAAATAGCCTATTTTTGTCAGTAAAATAAAATTGCATATTTTCTAAAAACCTGTTTTCACTTCGTCATTATTGGCTATTGTGTGTAGATGTTTGAGGCAAAAAATGAACTCAATCTATTGTAGTATAAGTCTGTAACGTAATAAAACGTGGAGAAGGTGAAAGGGGTGGGGAGACTTTCCGGCTTGACTGTACATTTATAAGTCTAAATCTTTTCCTTTCTAACAAGCAATCCACTACAAGCAGTCTTCCTGGTATTAATTCCCTTTTCTTTAAAATTTCTACATTTGGTGATTTAAACAGGATTCCCAAACCATCTGCACTGTCACAGCCAATAGAAATTTCTGAAACCCCTTTCCATAAACTTTTCACCTGTTTCACATCATCTAGGTTATTTAAGCGCAGTTCTTGTACAAAAATGACATCATCCTTAAGTTGGGCTAATGTATAAATTTTCTCTAACCTATTTTTGGCTGTCTGAATACCTCTTACATTTACAGTATATATACTATACACTCTAGACATCATACAAAGGAACAGCAGCCAAAACATCATGTTACCTTATGTCTTTTTCTTGTTATTTTTTCTGCTGATCTCACCATCTGATGATCTCTCTTTTCTGTGGGGAGATTATCCCGCAGCATCTCCACAGAGGAGGAGTCAGGAGAAAATGAGTCTCCACTTTCCTCTGTCTCTGACGCGCTTTCAAACTCGTCTTCTCCCTCGCCATTACTGCTGTCTTCAATTTCATCCTCCCCGTCATCATTGCTGAGCTGCTCAGCCACTGCTGCTCTTCCTCCTGAAGATGTTCCCACCCGGTCAAACTCCTGTTGGGTTGGCTTTGGCTCACCTCCAGTTTTACTTCTGGACTGCTGTCCCACATCCCCACCTCTGCTCCTCTGCTGCTCTGCTTCCTCTGGATTCCGAGCTGATGGTGTTGCATCGGGTGCTGATTCGGCCGTTGTTTTGGCGTGTACTCCATTCGCCTCCTCTGGGTCCCTTCTGGTCTCTGACTGCTTGCTAGTGTGAGCCCCTTTCCTCCGTTCCGCTTTCATCCTATTGCTGTAGGCGCTGGGGCATCCAAGTATGAATGCCCCACTTCTTTGCAAAGGCTGCATATCTCCTCATTGGTGCAATCTTTTCCTTTGTGTCCGTACTGCCCCACACCTCCAACACTTAAATAAAATTGCAGTCCTTCACTTGATGTTCCGAGGCATTGCAAATGTAGCACCTCTGCACTTGTCCAGCATAAGTAATTTTCCCGTTGTAGGGACCCATGGATATTGAGTTGGGTCGGGTGGCAATCCGCCCGTCACTTCCACGGTGGAGCTTGACTCGGTACCTTCTCACCCCGTACCAGATACCAAACTGGTCAAGTGGTTTCTCTGGTGGGTGAAGAATAGCACAGCACCTGCGAAGGTACTGCTCAACATCTTCATCCGCCGCCCTACCTGTCCAGAACTTCACCACAACAGTCAATGTGTCAAGGGGAATGGAAGAAAAAATCTCCCAATTCTTCCACACTTCTTGTCTTGAATGGGCAGCAGAGACATCCAGGAAACGCCTTAGCACATTTTCATGATGGAAACAAAGCTCAAATTCCTTTTTGTTTGACAGGGCAATAAAGGAGTAAATGTCCGCAGCATTTATCCAACTGCTTTCCAATATTAAAGCCTGGCCTACACTTGTTCGGGACAGTGGCTCACCATCGCCAACAAATCTCAGAGTTAATGGTAGCGCTTTCCTGACGTCACAATAGTTTATGCCTTTTGTAGAGCGGTAGAGCGTACGCGAGCAAGGAATAAGCCATTGTGTGGCGCATGCACGCTCATATATGGCTACATGTTCCAAGCCTTTCCGACAAGCCTATATGCCTCGCTGTGGATTAAGCTGGCGTCTCGGCTCTCATTCGCCCACCTACTCGATCTTGTTGCGGTAAACAAGCCTCAGTTAATTCATTTTTGCCTCTTGTTGAGACCGTAAGTGGCTCTAAAAAGAGCCTTTAGGGTTGAGTATTGTTGCGTTACGGATTACTTTGAACTAGTGTACTTCGTGACGGCCTTGGTGCCCTCAGACACCGCGTGTTTGGCCAGCTCTCCTGGCGGCAGAAGGCGCACGGCGGTCTGATTCTCCCTTGAAGTGATGGTAGAACGCTTGTTGTAGTGAGCCAAGCGAGAACACTCGCCAGCAATGCGCTCGAAAATGTCGTTGACAAACGAATTCATGATGCCCATAGCTTTTGAGGAAATGCCGGTGTCAGGATGCACCTGCTTCAAGACCTTGTAAACGTAGATAGCGTAGCTCTCCTTTTGATACCTCAATCCCTTAGATTTTTGTTTTTTAAGTGTGGAACCTGCCCTTCCATACATGACAATGAAATCTAACGCCCTTGAAAAAAAAGGAAATTATTGAATTGCAGAAAAGGAACCAATACAATTTAAAAGGTTTACTGAGAGAAATGGAGAAGTCCTTGCAGACTTGATTAATTTAAATCAAATGCTAGAATGTTTGATATAATGGGGCAATAAGAGGATAAATCCTCTCTCGTTGCATTACCACTTTCAAAAATAAAGGTACAGCTGAAAGGCATTTTTGCTCCTTAAGGAGCACATTTTCCAAATGTACCTTGGTAGAACAATACTGTTATATGTGGGTACTAATAAGTAACTTTTACAAGCAAAAAAAAGTTACAAATTACTTGGGGTACAATTGTATGTACCTATAGGGTACCACCCCAGTGACAGGCGTTTTAGGCACTTTTTCACACCTTTGTATTTTCTTTGAGTGAAAGAAAAACAATCACACATTTGTAAAACTAAATAATCTCCACTAGAAAAAGTCATCATTGTTTTTATGTAGTATAGCATGTTTGATTTCCTCAGCAAAGTCTACTGAGTCTGTACATATTTGCAAAAGTCATGATATCTGCCTGTACTAATCCCAGAATTGTGTAAGTAACTCCCCACAGAGGTCAGCACAGCAGAATCCCTGGTTATTTTCTGACACAAACTGCAGATCCACATTATAACTCCCGGCCTAGTCCCACCCATCAGCACTCCTTATATATTTATATGATGTTTGCACCAGCAGCGTGCTATTTTTTTGGTTTCATATGAATGTTATGTACACAATTCGGGTCTGCATCTAGGTTGGCACATTGGGATGGCAGGTACGCCATCCGCCAAGTTATGGCTTCATGGAGCACGCCCCATACCTATACAGCATCGAGAGTTTGGCACTTTTCAGGGTTTCCTACATAATTAACCACAACGATTTTTACTATTTTTGACAAAAACGATGTGCACATGTGATGTAGCGTTGCAGTCTAGCCAAGGGGCAGCCTATCTGGGGTATGAATAGATTTTGAGGAGGGCGAAAAGAATCGCAAACATACAGCACCAAAGAGTAGCCAGGCAAAACGACTCCTCGAACCGTTTTCCTCATTTTATGAATCACTATTGACATCTAGTGGACTGTAACTACTGTAACACTGTCACAATCCGGTACATTATCTGCACGTTCGACTTCATCTAACGGATAAATGCATTTTGGCTACCTGGCCAGCGAGCAGGAAATGTACTTCACAGTCAAATGGCAGTTTGGTTGCAAAAAAGGAAAGAGCACACTAATGTTAAATGGGGGAAATGGCCTATTGGTAAATCTGGAGTCGTCAGTACTCTCCATTATTATGCGTGTTGTTATTCATATTATTATTTTCAAACCTTTGATGCAATCTGTATGCACTCAAGATTTGTATTTGAATTCCTGCTTAGGATAGTTAATTTGCATTGGTGTTTGGTGATGTGGCATACAGTATATACTCACTGGTAAATTACATATTTACAGTAAATACATTAGTTACACAGAAACAAAAAAAAAAGATAATTAAACTGTACATACAGTATTAGATGATGATTTCATGGGACAGGTCTGTTGTGTTTTGTGTCAAGAGTTCATTGGTTCCGTTTAGTTATTGTTTGTTTGATAACAGTGTCATGATTCATCTGTAATATTAATTGTCAGACCTCATTTTGCATATTTTTCCCCATAAATAATGGGTTGCAATGCATGTAATTATCCAATACATTTTTTGGGGGGAAAATTATTATTTAAATATTCCACGAGGAATTGATTTGATAATAATATCAAAGTTACATCCAATTTGTTGCAGGCTGTCCCATATTCGTTTGTCTTGTCACATCATGATAAAAAAATGGCCAATGGATTCCTCCATTGAACAGTCAGACAAGGGGCACTTAGTCGACTTCACATAACACCTCCACCTAACCACAGCTCTCACTGGCAGTCTTCATAGTGAGCTCAATCAGGTCATGTCTCTTTGTTTTGCAATTAGAAGGCAGCAGGAAAGGTTCTTGATGAATGCATTAGACTTCATTATATACAGTTGAAGTTGGAAGTTTACATACACTTAGGTAGAAGTCATTAAAACTCATTTTTATCCACTCCACATATTTCATGTTAGCAAACTATAGTGTTGGCAAGTCAGTTAGGACATCTACTTTGTGCATGACACAAGTACTTTTTCCAACAATTGTTTCAGACAGATTATTTCACTTTTAATTCACTATATCACAATTCCAGTGGGTCAGAAGTTTACATACACTAAGTTGACTGTGCCTTTAAATTTTTTATATTTTTTCGCATATCCTTTGCATGCCATGACTTCCTGATGTCTGTGTTAGAAACAAAGCCTGGTGACGACGGCACCACTAGGGTGTGAGACGGGAGTTAGCCAGCATACCTAGGTGACAATAACCATTTGGATCCCTCCCAGACCACATATCCAAATATGCTAACCTAGAACCGTGACACAAACAAGAATCGTGTATGTAATATTCGAATAAAAACAAAATAAAAATAGCACGCTGCTTATAAATGCATAAGGAGTGCTGAGGGGTGGGACTAGGCAGGGAGTTAGGAGGTGGATCTGAAGTTTTGTGTCAGAAATTAACCAGGGATTCTGCCTCCGTGGCGAGTTGATTCCACAATTCTGGGATCAGTACAGACAGATATTATGACTTGCACAAACATATACATACTAAATATATTTTCTTCCTTGTGGAAATCAAACATGGTATTATACATATATATGTTTTAATTAATCAACTGACTTTTTTTTAGTGCAGATTGTTGCCTTCTACAAATGTGAAAGAGTCTTTCTTAAGTACGAAAAAGTTCCTACAACTATACAAACGCTTGTCACTGGGGTGGCACCCTATCGGTACATAAAATTGTACCCGAAGCCAGCAATAGATAATTCATGTTTAACATGTTTTGCTTCTAAAAGTTACTTAATAGTACCCAAATAGAACATTATTGTTGAATGTACTTCAGCTGTACCTTTTTTTCTGAAAGTGATATTGTATCGAGAGATGATTTGTCTTCTTATTGCCGCATTATATCAAACATTTATATACTAAAGA
Organism: Synaphobranchus kaupii; assembly: GCA_029718625.1. Classification (NCBI taxonomy): domain Eukaryota; kingdom Metazoa; phylum Chordata; class Actinopteri; order Anguilliformes; family Synaphobranchidae; genus Synaphobranchus; species Synaphobranchus kaupii. The sequence goes on from CM056384.1 coordinate 25,454,097, forward strand.
ATAAATATCCCATATTAGTGTAAGTTAATTAGTCAATCAGACAACTTGTAGGCAGCTAATGCATTGATTAAGTCCCCAATGCTCGGAAGGCTCGGAGTGCTGGAGGCGGGCTTTAGCTAGAACCGCCCTTTTCTTTGACACTAGGCTTCAATCAGGTCGTCTCTGCGCAGTTATATGCGTGCTATTTTTGTAAGCTAGTCACTATATTCTGCCATTTGAAAAAAAAGATGTCTGATGGGGGCACCTTCAACGCAAGTTGGCCGTTATTGGGCCCGTTTGAAGTTCATTGGAGAAGGTGATCCTCCATCACGTACTAGTGTTGGACAAGATTTGCTTCTCCAAAGTAATTGGATCAGTGCTGCGGATGTATATTCCTTTATTGCATTGCCAAACAAAAGAGATTTTGAGTTGTGTTTTCATAATGAACGTGCTCTGAGGTGTTTTCTCGAAATATTTGCGGCACACTCCCATGAAGAACCCTGGAAAAATTGGGAGATATTTTCTTCCCTCCCTCTTGATATATTAACTATTATAATTAAGTTTTGGACAGGTAGAGTGGCTGATGACGATATTGAACAGTACATCCGCAGATACTGTGATATTCTTCAGCCCCCAGAAAAACCCGTTGACCAGTTTGGCATCTGGTATGGAGTCCGGAGATATAGAGTTAAACTCCATCGTGATCCGAATGGGAGGCTTGTTACATTGCCCAATTCAATTTCTATGGGCCCATACAATGGAAAGATTACATATGCAGGACAGGTGCAAAGGTGCTATGTATGCAGTGCATCAGATCACCAGGTGAAGGAATGCCGGCTATTTAAATGCTGGAAGTGTGGTCAGTTTGGTCATAAAGGGAAAGAGTGCAGAAACCAAGACATTTGCAGCCTGTGCCGAGAAGTAGGGCACTCCTATTTTAGTTGCCCCAGTGCCTACAACAACCGAGCAAAAGCTGGGAGGAGAGAACGTGCTCACACTGAAGGTGAAAAACAACCAGACAACAGAGGGGAAGCGGCACCTGCCGAAACCACGGTGATGATTGAGCCGCAGAATGATGCGAAAGGAGACACAGAACAGCAGCCTGGAAGGGGAGTCATCTGGAAAGATCCAGAGAAGGGCGTTGCATATTCAGCGGGAGAAGTGGTAGAAGATCAAGTCTTCTCAGAGGATACTCGCCAAGACGTTGGCACTGCCGTAGCAACAGAGGTAAATGATCCAGGGGTTTTAACAATGGAGCAGGATTCATCAAACAACAAAGAGAACGAGGAGAGCACGTCTGATGATGGAAATGACGAGGACTTTGAAAGTGTGTCTGAGACGGAGGATAGTAGAAGCTCTTTTTCCCAAGATTCTTCTACTCCAGTGGACACTATAAATATGGACTATTCCGTTACAAAGAGACAGATCTCACCTGAAGAGAGTCGTAGTAGGAAAAAGGCCAAAAAAAAATGACTTAAGGTAATAAATATATATTTTCTTTATATTCTATGGCCGGTATACTTAACATCTTATCTACAAATGTAAGAGGAATCCAGACACAATACAATAGAGATGTTAAGTTTAATATTCTTGCTTCCCTTAATTTTGATATTCTTTTCCTGCAAGAGCTTAGACTCAAAACTAATGCAGATGTAGCTAAAGCAAAAGAATGTTGGAAAAATGGAAAATCTGAAATCTCAATTGGAGAGGATTCCGCTGATGGTGTGGGTATATTTTTTAATACTAGTCAAGTTCAAATAACAAAGAGAAGGGATCTAATACCTGGCAGATTATTGGTAATTGATTGTGTGCTGAAAGGACAAAGACTGCGGCTAATCAATGTTTACACGTCTCAAGACAGGCCAAAAAAAATCCAACTATTCCGAAGGCTAAATGAAGTACTATGTGGTGGTCAGAACATTATACTAGCTGGAGACTTCAATACAATAACAGATGGTAATGACAGTGATGCGCAAACCCCTTTTAAATTAACACGTGTAGGGAAAATACTGAAAGATATATGTTGTGTATTCAAAATGAAAGATGTTTTCAGAGAACTTTATCCAAACAAATTTGGATTTACCAGATTTGATTCTAGAATAAAGACAAGAATTGATAGAATTTATGTATCAGAACATATCGGTGTAAAAGATTATAGAACAGAGGTATGGGTAGAATCTGATCATCTTTCAATAAGTAGTTCATTATATATTAACAACGAAAAAAGACAAAATTACTGGAAATTGAATACTAAGTGGTTGGGAAATGCATCACTTATTACTGATATTAAGGAGGAAATTAGACGAGTAAGAGATCTTAGAGTATTAACAAAATCAAATGTGGAATTATGGCAAATTGCAAAAAAAAAGAGTTAAAGAGCTTATCATTATGAAATGTAAAATTTTAAACGATGAACGGAATGAAATGTATAATGACCTAGTGAGAAATTTTGTAGAGCTTAAAAGGAAATCAAATTTGTCTGCTCAAGAAGAAGTGTTATTAGATGATGTGATTTTGAAGATAAATGAACATAATGAAGATTTTTTAAATAGTATTAAAATACAGGCCGGTTATGGTCAAAAACTTGATGGTGACTGTAGTATACAGCAAATAATAAAGAATTTTAACAAACGGAAAGAACGGAAATACATGAAAGGGATAAGGAATCGTGAAGGGAAAATAATAAATAATGTGTCAGAGATGAAGTCAGTAGTGATGAGTATGTGTAAACAGATGTATGAACACATTGACATTGATGAGAAAAAAATGAAATCTTTTCTTACTTTTAATCATGACTATGATATATGTAATGATGCACTAGTAGGCAAAATTACTGCGCATGAGGTATATACAGCCATAATGGAACTCAACAAAGGTAAATCTCCAGGGCCTGATGGTCTCCCAGTCGAATGGTACCAAACTTTTTCTGCGGAAATATGTGATTTTCTTGCTTGTGTTTTTAATGATGGGATTCAACAAGGTCAACTCCATGATTCATTTTACCAAGGGATAATAACCTTATTATATAAAAAAAATGATGAATATGATATAAATTCTTGGAGACAAATAACCCTCACTAATGTAGACTATAAGGTATTAGCAAGAGTCCTTACAAATAGGTTGAGCGGAACGCTCGATAACATAATTGACAAAGAACAAACATGTGCGATTAAAGGTAGAGTAATGTGGGATAATCTAAGCATGCTAAGATAAATAATTTCGAGTACTTCTTTGAAAGAAACGGGTGTTTTTTTATTGGGTCTAGATCAAAAGAAAGCTTTCGATTATGTTTCAAGAGAGTATTTATGGTCTGTAATGAAAATGTATAGTTTTCCAGATGGGTTTATTAATATGGTTAAAACGTTATATGCTAAATCAACAGTTCAAGTAAATGTAAATGGTCTCCTTACTGATTCATTTGAAATAAAGAGAGGTCTTAAACAAGGTTGCCCAATGAGTGCTGCCCTGTACGTGTTAGCAATTAGCCCTCTGATAAAACAAATTAAAAATGATATTAATATTACAGGGATAAAAATAGGTGTTAATCAAGAAAGATTTGTAATTTCAGCTTATGCTGATGATGTTTCGGTATATGTACATTCTCAAAGCGAGCTGGATATGGTTAATAATCATTTCAAAGCATATGAGGAAGTCTCTGGAGCAAAATTAAATCATGATAAAACTGAAGCTGTTTGGATAGGAAATGAAGAAAAAAAACCCCAGATCAATATAATCGTCAAGGACGAAATTAAAATACTTGGTTTAATAATTAGTAACAAAGATACACAATATCGCAATTGGAATAAAAAAGAACAGGAAATAGAAAATTAGTTTTTAAAGTGGAATAATAAAGGTATGAATTATAAGTTGAGAATTGATATAATTAAGATTTTTATCCTTTCAAAAATAATGTTCATTGCTAACATTTTTCCCCCGACAGAATCATGTATAAGAAAACTTAATAAATTATGTGTTCGGTTCATATGGGGAACAAACCGAGAAATTACTAAACGACAATATATGTACAAAAGCAGAGAATTCGGAGGTTTGGGTGCTATAGATTTGGATATTAAATTAAAGATAGCCCTCTGTAAAAATATATTCTGTGGAATTAAGAGGAATGCTCCATGGGTTGGAGACTCTGTACTGTGGAGGAAAAGGCGAGGACGGGGTAGAAGTCTCATTCCTCATCATAAATTAGTCTATGGAGATTTTTTGGACAAATATAAGAATTTAGAAATTGACTGGGAGAAACAAACTAGTAAAGATATTTTTAAAATTATCAATGATGAAAAATATGGAGGTTTTTGCGAATATTGTGATCTAGCAGCACTCGATTGTGAGACTGTTGTAAAGAATTTAAATTCTAAATACATCTCAGAGGAGCTGAGAGGAATGTCTTGGTTAGTTACATTAAACAGGCTTCCTGTGAGACAAGTAGTAAAATGGAGTTGTTTTGTTAAAACTACTGACTGTCCTTTCTCTGAATGTGTGGAGCAAGAAACAATAAATCATTTACTACTAGAATGTACGAGATCAAAAGAAATATGGGAGAAAATGATAACGATTGGATTCAGCATTGATATTAACCTCAACGTGATTAAATATGGATGTATTACGGAGAATATACCAAGACAACACAAGGATTTTTATTGGATGATAATATGTATTGTTAAGATGAGAATCTGGAAAATCAGATGTAAAGATTGTATTGACAATGTATGTATTTCAAGTGCAGTGGCCTTTAAACAAATAATTTCCGAGTTAAAAAGGAAACGGACTCATGATAGGAAAATGGGTCTGTTAAAACCGTGGGCCCTTTTGTATTTTTAAATTAAAAATAAATATATATATATTTGTATTTTGTAAAATTAAATGTCTTGTAATTTAACAATGTAGTAAATGTATTGGGATGTAACACGATGCTATTAAATATGTATTATGTAAATGTAAAATGTTTTGTATTGTAAAGTATAATGATTAATAAAGCTCTTTAAAAATCGGAAAGGTGGAAAGGGACTTGGTAAAGGAGGCGCTAAGCGTCATCGCAAAGTTCTCCGTGATAATATCCAGGGTATCACCAAGCCGGCGATTCGTCGTTTGGCTCGCCGTGGAGGAGTCAAGCGTATATCCGGTCTCATCTACGAAGAGACTCGAGGAGTGCTTAAGGTGTTTTTGGAGAACGTCATCCGCGATGCCGTCACTTACACCGAGCATGCCAAGAGAAAGACCGTCACCGCTATGGATGTGGTTTATGCTCTGAAGCGTCAGGGTCGCACTCTGTACGGCTTCGGTGGTTAATTTGTTTTCCTCCTCGGTCCTCTCCATGTAATTATACAAAGGCTCTTTTAAGAGCCACCCACATGCTCTATGAAAAGCAGCGTTTCCTAGCGTGTACTCCTTGTCCCTTTATTACTACAATGCCGTTTGCCTTGTAGAGGAAGCGCGCCTCCTGTTTGTGAAAATTCAAAGCCATGTGCGCATGCAGGGAATCCCCGGGCGATTGTGGTTAAATGCTCTATTTGGGATGCAGCAACGAAACATACCACACACACACTTTTCGCTAGTTTTCCAGCAAGACCGCACCAATGACGGTCGTTGCAATGAGCGCACTGTGTTCATCGTCATATTGTATTGAAATGATCCACAAGACATCACTTGTCGAGCAGCTGTATCGAATGGAATTAAATTGCCGAACATAATGTGAGTATGCATGTCGTATACTGAAACGTACGCTGTATAGGCTTAATTTATTGTTGGTAGAAACCCCCATTTTTGTATTATTTTGTGTCTATTGTTTGGGAGGCGGCACATGCAAGTTCCAAGTGTCCACGTTTTCATTTGAACATTGTTTTAATCAATGGAAAATGGGAAATACAAGAGTCGCGCGGTTAAAATAAATAAATACATAAATCCTTTGTTTGCAGCACTTGAGCTACGTTTTTCAGGCCCGCGAAATTCAGCCAATAGAGTTGCAATATTCAGCCAACACGCTTTGGTTCACGAGCTGCCTCCAATGAGACTCGGTGTTACATTTCCGCTAAGAAGGGCATTACTATTTGCATAAAGGCCTTATATATAGCAGACGCGCGGTAACCCTGGAGCATCTGTTTCAATCAAGCTTTCGATATGCCTGAGCCTGCGAAGTCTGCTCCCAAGAAGGGATCCAAGAAAGCCGTAACTAAGACGGCTGGGAAAGGAGGAAAGAAGCGGAGAAAGTCCAGGAAGGAAAGCTACGCTATCTACGTGTACAAGGTTTTGAAGCAAGTACATCCCGACACCGGCATTTCTTCAAAGGCCATGGGCATCATGAATTCCTTTGTCAACGACATTTTCGAACGTATTGCTGGTGAGTCTTCTCGCTTGGCTCACTACAACAAACGGTCGACTATCACTTCAAGGGAGATCCAGACCGCCGTGCGCCTTCTTCTGCCAGGAGAGCTGGCCAAACACGCGGTGTCTGAGGGAACCAAGGCCGTGACGAAGTACACCAGTTCAAAATGAACCCAAACTGAACCGAACTCGTCCCAAAGGCTCTTTTAAGAGCCACCCACACTCTAAACGGGAGGCAAAAATCCATTCACTGAGCTTTGTTTGCACTAATGTAATTACGCAAGTAGGCGAATGAGCGCAAGACCGCAAATTCAGAAGGTTTTTAAGACCTGTCGGAGGGGGCTTGTAACATGTGGCCAGGGAGGAGGGCTTTCCGCCATGCTCATTTACGCATTACTTTTGAAGCAACTGTGACGTCATAGAGGCTACACTGCCAAAAGGTTGTGTCCTACGTTACATTGTAATTACTTTAATTTAGCAATGGCCCTAACCGAGAGCATTTTAACGGGAGAACGTGACTTCAGTGCATCCACCAGAACTTATTGAGGAACCGTGCTATATCCTGGTGTATAACCTTAACAGACCCGACTAATTAACAGACTACCTTAGCTCACACAATTTAAACAAGCTATTCCAAAACAATGTTTCCTGAATTATTACATGTGACTTAGCCCTGTGCCCCCACCCCCATCTTACCATCTGAAGAGATTGTGGTCATAAAGTTTGACTGACTACATGGAATACATGTGCAAAATATTGCACCCGTATTTTCCATTATTGCACCAATAACAAACAGTGTTTGCACTTGGCAATAGTTTGTTTTATTTAGTTTGCAATGAAGTCCCGCGAGGCCAAATGGCAAACAGAATTAAAACGGTGTACATTTCTGGTACCAGACACTCCTTTTAGTATCCACAAGTACGCAAAATATGAGGGTGAAATGCATATCTTGTTGTCCATTACTGTCTCCAAATCTATCCAAAATGATATGTGCACTCTTTTGAGTCATAAAATACAAATAGATTTAACTACAAATCATACTCATCTCATTTATCAATTAACATTGTAGTTAGGCCACCTCTTTGCTGGACTAAAATGTGACAAAATAATTTTGCCTGTGTATCCTGCAATTGGCTGCTTTGATCAGATGTTGTGATGTATTAAGCTAAATCTCCAATGTGGAGAATTATTATTTGTGTAAGAAGATAAAGAAGAAGATGATAATCCAAGTTTGGGGCTTCATTTTGTGGACGTTTGAAGCCTTATTTGAATTCTGTGTGTTTACATGAGGTCAGAAGTTATAGCAGCAAATGTCCTTAAGGCCTGAGGATAAGTGGTCATTGCGGTTATTTCTGGAGGGAACCCTGAAAAGTTCCAAACTCTCACTGCTGTATAGGTATGGGGCATGGTACTCCAAGCTGCAACTTGACTGATGGCATACCTGCCATCCCAATATGCTAACCTAGAACTGTGACACAAACAATAATCGTATATCTAACATTCAGATGAAAATAAAATAAAAATAGCATGCTGCTGATGCAGTCATGATATAAATGCATAAGGTGGGCTGAGGGGTGGGATGAGACAGAGAGTTAGGTGGTGGAGAGTTATTGGCTATTGTGTGTAGATATTTGAGGCAAAAAATGAACGCAATCTATTGTAGTATAAGTCTGTAACGTAATACAACGTGGAGAAGGTGAAAGGGGTATGCAGACTTTCCGGCTTGACTGTATATACATACTAAATATATTTCCTTTTCTGTGGAAATCAAACATGGTATTATGTATATATATATATATATATATATATATATATATATATATATATATATATTGTATATATTTTTATATATTTTATGTATTATATATATATATATATATTGTATATATTTTTATATATTTATTTTTTAAATATATATATATTTTTTAAATGAAGCAACTGCCTTTTTCTAGTGCAGATTATTGCCTTCTACAATTGTGAAATAGTGTTCCTTAGGTACAAAAAAGTGCCTACAACTATACAAACACTTGTCACTGGGGTGGTACCCTATAAGTACATAAAATTGCACCTGAAGCCAGCAATAGATAATTAATGTTTAACATGTTTTGCTTCTAAAAGTCACTTAATAGTACCCAAATATTATTGTTGAATGGACTTCAGCTGTACCTTTTTTTTCTGAAAGTGATAATGTATTGAGATATGATTTGTCCTCTTATTGCTGCATTATATCAAACATTTATATTCTAAATAATATCCCAGATTAGTGTAAGGGATTTCAATCAAACAACATGTAGGCAGCTAATGCATTAATTGCATGTAATGTGCTGTGGCAAATAATTCCTATAGCTAAAGTACTAAATCCTCAAAGTCGACTCAGTGTTAACACACGTATTACACCTTTTCTTCACAAGTTGTGTGAGTTTGTTGAAGTGATTGCTCAACTCTCCAAGTTGTAGCTGTGAAGAAAACACAAGGAAATACTCTTGCTTCAATAGTCTGTCAAACATAAGGACAAATACTGATTGAATTCCAGCCAAAGCAAATGGGAAATAAACCTGCATTGTGCTATAATCTGTTTCATTAAAACATGACGGAAATTAAATAAATCCTTTCAATAATGCTTTCAATGAAATTAACAAAGTCATTGGTCGGAATGACATCCAACCGTTCAAACGCTTGCTCAAACCTTAGCATTTGATTGACGTTCATCAATTCTGCAAGGAGTGCTTTATTTCTCACAGGAAACCTTTTAACATTTTATTGCTTCCGTTTTTACAATTTCATTATTTTGTTATTCTTTTTTTCCAAGGGCGTTAGATTTCATTGTCATGTATGGAAGGGCAGGTTCCACACACGCTGACTTAAAAGCCAAAAATCTAACGGTGGATATCAGATGCTAGAAAAAGGCAGGTCTAGTTTTTGCCTGGGCATTCCCGGCCAATGTTCAGAAGTGTACAATAGCGAACATATTCTTATAGCTTTATACTAATGGCGATAGGGAATATACGTTGGTCTTGATGTAACACACTAAACATTGTTTTCAAAATCAGAAAGTTTGGTTCAACAAAATGTGCATATGTAACGGCGATGGTTGAAGAGAGTTCTATTACCGTTGGACTATGTGCTCAGTGTGCTTTGCTGCCAGCAATAAAAGTCCTGCTTAAAAGTCCCACTTGAGTATTTCACTACTCTTTTAATCTTTTCTGATTTGATACTGTTCTTCTTTCAATGTTTACCGCACAATTTCCAAGTGTGTGAAATGTTTGATAATTTTTGAAGGCGGTTCTTGTGGGAGAAGCACCTCGAAGAGGTACTTGTCACTGGCAAGTGGCGACGTTTTCGACTGGCTGGAGAAAAAACTGCAATATTGCCCAGTACACAGAAGTTAATTTGCGAGCAGAAGGGCCTTTGTTGAACGTTCCTGACGTTTTTCGCTTGGGAAATAACTGAACGGTGTGTCATGTTATCAATATTTGGCGAAGAGAAAACACAAGTGAGCGGAGTTTTAAGTGAGCGGAGTTTTAAGGAGCAGAGAAACGCTGTGCCGGACTGGCTGAGTCTACACGGTCCTCATGTAGCATTTAAGTCCATCCCCCTGCCGCTCAAGCAGCTAAAACGAAACGTTCCCACTGTCCAAGGAGAGAGAATCCAACGAGAGACAAATGGCTGAAGTTGCTCCCGCTCCTGCCGCCGCCGCCCCGGCTAAGGCTCCCAAGAAGAAAGTAGCAAGCAAGCCCAAGAAAGTTGGCCCCAGCGTCGGTGAGTTGATCCTGGCGGCAATTTCTGCCTCCAAGGAGAGGAGCGGAGTGTCCCTGGCTGCCTTGAAGAAAGCGCTGGCCGCCAGCGGCTACGACGTGGAGAAAAACAACTCGCGCGTAAAGTTGGCTGTCAAGAGCCTGGTGACCAAGGGAACCTTGCTTCAGACCAAGGGCACCGGCGCCTCTGGCTCATTTAAGCTCAATAAAAAGCTGGCGGAGAAGAAGCCCGCAAAGAAAGCAGCACCTAAAGCTAAGAAACCCGTTGCGGCTAAAAAGGCACTAGCGAAGAAGCCAGCGGCCAAAAAGTCGCCGAAGAAGGTCAAAAAGCCTGTTACACCTAAAGCGAAAAAGAGCCCTAAGAAAGCCAAGAAGCCGGCCAAGAGTCCAAAGAAAGCCAAGAAGCCGGCGGCAGCAGCAGCAAAGAAGGCGACCAAGAGTCCGAGGAAAGCAAAGCCGGCCAAGCCAAAAGTTTCCAAAGCCAAGGCCGGCAAACCCAAGAAAGCGGTTCCCAAGAAAAAGTGAGCAAATTGTACGGTGATGCAATTTCACAAACGCCAAAGGCTCTTTTAAGAGCCACCCAGAATTTCTTGAAAGCGCAATTTCGTTCCATTTTCAGCCAGCTTGGCTACATCATTGGTTATTGGGGCGGGTGCTGGGCGTTATGAGCGTAGTGGTAGGCTATTCGTTTGTTTATATGAGGTTTATGGAACGAGCAAAACGTAACAGGACATTTTTAGGAATTTATAAATGCCGCCTGGGCGGATATTTTCAGTCCCAATTTCAGAAATGTCCAGGGATATATGGAGCATCCAGGTTTAAACAGTAGGCCTACATTAAACATTAAAGTTATCTATAAACTCCACGGTTGCGGGTGAATTTGAAAAATAAAACAGTTTCTGGACATCGTTTTTTCTGTTAGATCGCCGTGCAGTCGTAAATATCGCTGGTTTGAATGAGTCTGTTAAAATGACAGACTGGCAATTTTATACTTTTATAAATCCCGAGGCCACAATTAAACGGGTTGTTGGTATGCTGACTACTACTTGGGTATGTTTGGGCCAATCGTCAATAAAGCTTGTCTACTAAGAGTACTGGAAGCTGTCTTAGGTGGTCCCGGGTTTTCTTTTGAGGCAGGTTTCAATCAGGTCGTCTTACTTTGGTCATAATATTGACTGTAGGGGATGGGAGATTGGTAAACATTTGCATCATTTTTGTCTGCGTTCATTTACTCATGCACCTATTAATTTATGCTAATACTAACATCTATTTTATCACTAACCCGTCCAACAACTTTTTTGCATGGCCATTTTCAACTTATTATATTTTACATTTGAATTGATTATTTTTAGTTTATATAGATATACAATGTTCTTATCGATTCATTCTATGTATTACTTTGATTATATTTTTTGCTTTTAACCAAAGATCAATAAAGTTTATTTTAATTAAACAATCTGAAAAAAACTAACAATACGGGATAGGCATACCATGCATGCACACTGGGAACTCGAATTCCCCGAGTAAAAACTGTCCTCTTTCCTTGTCCCCCGCCTCGGCCAATAAAGTTCAGCAATCTATAGAAAATAGCAGAAGCTCTGCGCTATCCAGTCATGGTGCATAGTTTGTTGTCCAGAGATTCGTGATTAACGTAATTTTATTGTGTGTATTAGTGTGATTATAAGAATTGCATTTAACCCAAGATCAATGAAGTTTGTTCTAATCAAATAATCTGGAAAAACCAACATTGCGGGATAGGCGTAACAGGCACGGAGAGAACTAGAAAGCCCCCTAGTAAAAACTGTCCTCCGTCCTTGTTCCCCCACCTCGCCTCGGCCAGTACAGCTCATCAACGGATCGAAATGAGCAGAAGCTCTGGGCTATCCAAGTCAGGTCCATCGTTTGTTTATAATTTAGACTTTAAAGGAAAGACAAACGATTATAGGTCAGACATATCTCAACAGAGCCAAACACAATCCTTCCCTGCGCAAAAAAACAAAAAACAAAAACTGTGGCAGGGGCACAATGTGATGTGAAACCCCACTGTCCACCATGCTCCAGACACTACCAAAACACAAGATCCCATCTCAAAATGAATGCTGTCTGAAGGCCCATCTGTGGCATCTGCATCACACACAATTTAGAGCTATATATTTTGATTTCCTTACTCATTTATTATTTATTAAACATTATAATTGCATCCTTACTCATGTGTACACTTTTTTCAATTATTTTATTACTCACATCTACTTAATTTAATTACTAACAGTACCAACAACTTTGTGTATGATCATTTTTGACATACTTATTTGAAAACTCTCCTCTGTCCTCGGACCGCCCACCCCCGCCCCAACCAAACAAACCTCGGTCTATAAAGCTCAGGACTTGTGCAATAATGAAAGTAAACTCATGAATTATATGGTGGCCGTATTATGTATAGGGACGTAATTAATACAGAATGTGAAATAACACATTCTCAAGTGTGGAGAAAAAATACGCTCCTGAGAACATGAGAGATTTTGGCCTGGTTGTTACCTGTGTGAAGGTTACCTGTGAGAGCGCTAGTAACATTGAAGGTTTCCAGTTGGCAGCTCTAGTAAAATTGAAGATTACCAGTAAGAGCACTAGTAAAATGGAGTTAAAAACGAAACATTGCCCAAAGCCAAACTGTGAAGAAGACTAAACTTAAGAGCACTTGAATGCTATCGGTCTAAGGAAATATGGGAATATATAACATGTATAAGTGTAGACGCAGGCAACTAATTGTGTCTGAAACTTTGTTTTATGGGAAGATGTGTAAAATTGATGAAAAATGTTATTATACAGTTAATCATATGTATTGTGAATGTAGAAATATGGAAAATGCCTTGTAGAATTACATTTGACCACATGTATATGCCCAGTGACTCAGTGGTTAAGATTATTTTGACATAATTAAAAATGTCGACAGTTAAAGAATTAAAGCACGGACAAGTCTGTGGGAGATCCATCGGATTAAATATGTTGTGTGTTGTGCTGTATGTGTGTGTGTGTTAATCTGCCGTTCTGGATGTTAACTCACGATTGCAATTTGTTTCCTTATTTTTTAACCCAGACATCATTGCAACTGAAAACTTTTTGAACCTTATTATGTTTTGGGGAAAACTTATGAACTTGTCGTAAAAATGCAACTTTGGGCTCACGTGGTGCTCATTATACTTCACATGAAGAATAAACACAGTTGTGCTGGTTTTAGGGAGGGGGCACAGGGAATGTGGTGGTCACCCTCCAACTACTTAATACAATAATGGCACAGGCGTAAAATCCACGACAACTCATGGGAAATGAACGGCTAATGCCATCATGCCTGTATTTTGAAGGGAGCGTGGCGGGTGTCGGTCGCCCTCCAATTACCTAACAGGGCAATTCCAGCTAAACAGTCACATGGCCATTGAAACTTCGAACTAAACATAAAGCTGCAAGATCTATTTCAAGATATGTTTCGCAGATTCAAGTTTGTGGGATATGACTGGCCCTTTCCTGTGATCATCTCTATCAGTCTTGCTAAATACATTGTGCGTGTGATCGTGAACTTGTATATCCTGTTTCCGTGTATTTAAACTTAGTATTTAAACCGTTAGTTCTTCGTTTCATTCAAGTTGCTCTGTGTTGAGCGCCGGGAACAAAAAAAAAGGTAATCCTTTTTGATTGGACGAATTGCCACCAAAGCTGCAACCAATGGGTGGACAGAGTGAGGCTATATAAAAGACACTCGTCTGGAAACACTGTTATTATTCGTATCTTGTAGAACAGCGAACATGAGTGGCAGGGGCAAGACTGGCGGGAAAGCGAGAGCAAAGGCTAAGACCCGTTCATCCCGGGCTGGACTCCAGTTCCCGGTTGGTCGCGTTCACAGACTGCTGCGCAAAGGAAACTATGCAGAGCGTGTTGGTGCGGGAGCCCCAGTTTATCTGGCCGCCGTGCTCGAATATCTGACTGCTGAGATCCTGGAGTTGGCCGGCAACGCTGCCCGAGACAACAAGAAAACCCGCATCATTCCCAGACATCTGCAGCTGGCAGTGCGTAACGACGAAGAGTTGAACAAACTCCTAGGAGGCGTCACTATCGCTCAGGGCGGTGTACTGCCCAACATCCAAGCTGTTCTGCTCCCCAAGAAGACCGAAAAGGCAGTGAAAGCCAAGTAACTCTTGCGTCGCTCCCACAAGGACGATTCACCCAAAAGGCTCTTTTAAGAGCCACCCACATCTGTATAAAGAGCGCGAAGCTGTCATTTCAACCAATTCTACAGTACTGCGTTACGGCAGTTTGTCTTGCTCATGGCCGCGCAGTGTCCGTAATTTATATACACGCGAATCCAATCGGCGCAACTTGTGTGGATCAGTGGTCCTCGTGTTCGGCCCTGGGGACCACTGTGCACACTGGTTGCCGTTCCAACCACAATTGCCACATGATATCAGAAATGACTGCCAAGAATACAAGTCCGACGCACACATTATGCAATCGTTTGCGATATAGAACGAGATTATAATGTGATCAGTCCACCTTTATTGACTGAGGCGAATAGGCTCCTAATGTGAAAGTGTGGACACATGGCCACTAAAACTAACCGTTTGATAGATGAAGAATGCAAAGACACACTTTGTTTTTCTGTGTTGGACATTTAATCAAAGCCTTATTATAGAATAAACGTACATTTCTTGATTAACCAAACATATATATATGGCACACGTGAAATCACGATAGGTAGAGCATTCATTCGTTCATTCATCATTCATACACTCGTTTCGCAACGTTGGAATAAATAAGGCGGTAGGAGAAGAGTTTATCTTTCAGGCGGCAGAGGAAGCAAACAAATAAATGAATAAATCTAACCAATGGCCTCCGTGGCTGCAGGCAGGATCCCAGCCAATGAGAATCCGCAAAAGCCTATCCAATCAGCTCCTCGCTGCAATGCTTTAAAGGAGTAGGTCGCGGACTTCGCGAGAATCAAAAAAGCGAACACGACGCCATGGCTAGAACTAAGCAGACCGCACGTAAGTCTACCGGTGGCAAGGCCCCCAGGAAGCAACTGGCCACTAAAGCGGCGCGTAAGAGCGCGCCTGCTACAGGCGGCGTGAAGAAGCCTCACCGTTACAGGCCTGGCACTGTTGCGCTGCGAGAAATCCGCCGCTACCAGAAGTCTACTGAACTGTTGATTCGCAAGCTGCCCTTCCAGCGCCTTGTGAGGGAGATTGCTCAGGATTTCAAGACCGACCTCCGCTTCCAAAGCTCAGCTGTCATGGCTCTGCAGGAGGCCAGTGAGGCGTATCTCGTCGGTCTGTTCGAAGACACCAACCTTTGCGCCATTCACGCCAAGAGGGTGACCATCATGCCCAAGGATATCCAGCTGGCCCGCCGAATCCGGGGAGAACGCGCCTAGGATTTCCAAGCACACCGCCGTCTATACAAAGGCTCTTTTAAGAGCCACTTAAATACTTGAGAAGCAAGTTTGTTCCATGTTCTTTACTGAGGCTCGATGTTTAATCACATCAATCTAATGTCATCGTATGGGGTATGCATGAATTTTGAGGAGGGCGAAGAGAATCGCAAACCTACACGCGCCAAATAGTAGCCAGGTAAAACGACGACTCCGAAACGTTTTCCTCATTGTATAAATCACTATTGACATCTAGTGGACAAGTACTATAACGCTGTCACAATCCGCTACATTACAATAATGCCTGGCAGTTATATAGCGCTTCACAATGATGAGGGGGAAACTCGCCTCAACCAGCACCAATGTGTATCTCCCACATTATCTGCACGTTCGACTTCATCTTCACGGATAAATGCATTTCGGCTAACTGGCCAGCGAGCAGGAAATGTACTTCAGTCAAATGGCAGTTGCATGGTTGCAAAAGAGGAAAGAGCACACTAACGTTAAATGGGGGAAATATCCTATTGGTAAATTTGGTGTCGTCAATACTGTCCATTATTATTATTAGTATTAGTATTGTTATTAATATTATTTCCAATGCTACGGGCCATTTTTTATGTTTTATGGTTATAGGTTGGCATGTGTTCACAGACATGAAATGCCTTCTTGAGTTTGCACAGAGTCACTGGTCCGTGGATGTCATCCACCAGGATTTAGCAGTATTCTCGCACAGCTCTGGTGGATGCACTGATGTTCCGTTCCATTGTTACATCGCCAAATGAAAGCAGTTACAATGTAATTATAGGACACAATCTCAAGTTAATGGTAGCGCTTTCCTGACGTCACAATAGTTTATGCATTTTGTAGAGCGGTAGAGCGTACGCGAGCAAGGAATAAGCCATTGCGTGGCGCATGCACGCTCCTATATGGCTACATGTTCCAAGCCTTTCCGACAAGCCTATATGCCTCGCTGTGGATTAAGCTGGCGTCTCGGCTCTCATTCGCCCACCTACTCGATCTTGTTGCGGTGAACAAGCCTCAGTTAATTAATTTTTGCCTCTTGTTGAGACCATGAGTGGCTCTAAAAAGAGCCTTTGGGGTTGAGTATTGTTGCGTCACGGATTACTTTGAACTAGTGTACTTCGTGACGGCCTTGGTGCCCTCAGACACCGCGTGTTTGGCCAACTCTCCTGGCAGCAGAAGGCGCACGGCGGTCTGAATCTCCCTTGAAGTGATGGTAGAACGCTTGTTGTAGTGAGCCAAGCGAGAAGACTCGCCAGCAATGCGCTCGAAAATGTCGTTGACAAACGAATTCATGATGCCCATAGCTTTTGAGGAAATGCCGGTGTCAGGATGCACCTGCTTCAAGACCTTGTAAACGTAGATAGCGTAGCTCTCCTTTCTAGACTTTCTCCGTTTCTTGCCACCTTTCCCAGCCGTCTTGGTTACGGCTTTCTTGGACCCCTTCTTGGGCGCAGACTTGGCAGGCTCAGGCATACCGGCTGTTTGGCTGAAACAAACACTGCCGCTTTTCCCGTGCGTCTTCCATATAATACGTGTATATGCAAATATTCAGGCCTTTCTTAGCGGATGACGCAAGACAGTGTCTCATTGGATGCTGCTAGTCTACCATATTTTGTTGGCAGGTTATTGGAACTCCATTGGCTGAAAATGACGGGCCGATAAAACACAGAACAAGTTGTTCGAAATAAAATATTTTTAAACTGGGAAAACGGCAAGCGTATAGCTGCCCACTTTCTCCAACAAAAGGTGTAACTCCCTTGTTGAATATACATATTGACAGATTTTTTGCTTCAAACTTATTTTTCACATGGCACATTTCCCCATAGGACAATTTAAAACTGTAGCCATTGGTCTTGCAAGGGAAGTTGGCTGAATAGGAGACACTGCAAACTGGAAAACTAAAAAAGGAAGAGAGTGTAGTACTTTACCCTATTACAAACCCTGTTTTTCAGATTTTACAGATAGACATAAAGGCCTTAACACTGATTGGTTGAATTTTCCGGGTAAATAAATATATAGTAATATAGCAGATAAAATAGATGGCGCTAGTGCACTCCAAAAGTGTGGATCCAGCACATTGGATTTGAAATGGAACAGTGACGATGAGGTTACGGTGCAGACTTTCACCTTTAATTTTAGGGTTTTCAGATCCATATTAGGGTGAACCGTGCAGCAGTTGTAGCCATTTTTACACGCAAATATATGGATGGATCACTTTAAGAGTTGTTTCTCCTAACTCATTTAGCGAATGAACTGTCAATTTATAGTGACAAATAAGTCACTGTCCTAACACTTTTGAAGTGTATATACACTGCCTGGCCAAAAAAAAAGTCGCCGTTGCACCCACCATGCATAGTGCTCACTATACAAACCTCTGGAGGCAGTGTTATGATCTGGGTTTGCTTCAATTAGTCAGGTCTAGGCTCAGCAACGTTATGCAGCAATACAATCAAGTCAGCTGAGTACCTGAATGTACTGAATGACCAGGTTATCCCATCAATGGGCATATTCCAGGATGACAATGCCAAGATTCATCAGGCTCAAATTGTGAAAGAGTGGTTCAGGGATCATGAGGAATCATTTTCACACATGAATTAGCCACCAGAGTCCTGACCGTAACCCCATTGAAAGTCTTTGTGATGTGCTGGAGAAGACTTTACGGAGTGGTTCGACTCTCCCGTTGTCAATACAAGATCTCGGCCAAAAATGAATGCAACTCTGGGTGGAAATAAATGTTGTGACGTTGCATAAGGTTGTCGAAACAATGCCACGACGAATGCACGCCGTAATCAAAGCTGAAAACGGTCCAACGAAATATTAGAGTGTGCGACTTTTTTTGGCCAGGCAGTGTGTATATATATATATATATATATATATATATATATATATATATATATATATATATATATATATATGTAATGAAGTCTAATGCATTCATAAATTACCTTTTCTGCTGCCTTCTAATGGCAAAATAAAGAGACATGACCTGATTGAGCTCACTACGAAGGTGGTGGTGATGTTATGTGAAGTGCCCCATTAATCATTTTTTTTATTATAATGTGACAGGATATACAAATACGGGACAGCCTGCAACAAATTGATATTTTATATTTTTTTCTAATCAATTCCTTGTGGAATATTTAAATAATAATTTTACCCAAAAAATATTTTATTGGATGATTGCATGCATTGAAACCCGTTATTTATGGGGGAAAAAATATGTAAAATGAAATTTGACATTTAATATTACACATGAATCATGACACTGTTATTATACAAACGATTACTAACTGAACTGAAACAATTAACTCTTGACACAAAACACAACAGACCTGTCCCATGAAATCATCATCTAATACTATATGTAAAGTTTAATTGTCTTTTTTTTTCTGTGTAACTAATGTATTTTTACAATTTACCAGTGAGTATATACTGTACGAAACATCACCAAACACTAATGCAAATTCACTATCCTGAGCAGGAATTAAAATACAAATCCTGAATACATACAGATTGCATCAATGGTTAAGACACTTTTGGGGAAGTGAATGGGAGGAAAACCAAGATGCAATCTGAACAGGTGGGCTTTCAGTCTTTGTCTGGACAATAATTTTGCTGCACTGACTACTGTTTGAAAATCGATATGCAGATTTTCTACAACCAGCACCTTTACCTGAGATCATTGACATTTTCAGATTAGAAAATAAAGAGCAACAATTAAAATCCCAGATTGTTAAAATAGATGCAGCTGAGATGGGTTTGATTCAGCAAATTCCACAACTATCTTAATGGGCTTTCAGGAATAAAGGGGAACTACCAAGAAACATACTGGGACCTGATTTTCAAGGGTGTCATGGCGGCATCAGTACTGGCGTTACTGGTTCTATCGGCTCTGACTTGTTATTTTCGGGTTATAATAAAAGAACACAAAAAGGATGCTGACTATCTAGAGTCATCTAGTGTTACTGGGACTCTCTTCCCTTGGTACGGCTCCATTGTGGTTGTTCCTGGTATCCAGTGGAGTCAAACATTATCTCCTAACAATATGTTGTTCCTGAGTTAAACCTTTCTCTCTTGTTTGCATATGGGTCAATACAGGGAACAATACATTTCCTGCTTCAGTGTTTTTGGATGGTCACCTAACGCAATCAGCCTTACTCAATTATCGGCGGGGTGGGGGTGGTGGTGGTTAGAAACAAAGCCTGGTGACGACAGCATCATTAGGGTGTGAGACGGGAGTTAGCCAGCATACCTAGGTGACAATAACCATTTGGTTCCCTCCCAGACCACATACAATGTCCATTTGTTTGCCTGTCACCCAATCAGGGACAGGAACCTCCATTTTATTTCAGCATTTTATTTCAGGTTTAAAGCTTGTACCCCACACAACACTATTTTGTGATTGAACTGCCTTGCTATTACCCCGGTATCTTGTATACTCTAATGAAGACTATTTTGCATTGGAAGTAAATTGATTAAATTGACCTAAACTTTGGAGCTACGAGTTATACTTTATAAAGGACATAATTCCTACAGGAGTATTGGTGTCACAGAAAAATGTTGGTCTCACAGCCAAAGAGCAACTGACCACAGCAAAAGAGCTTTTGGATTTTAAATCAGGGGTAATCTTCCGATGATCATTGGCAGAAACCGCGTGTTTCCAAGGCGTCATATGGCCGTGCTGGCCAAAACCAAAATCAAACAAATTCATAAATCACAGACAAAATCATGACACTGCAAAGTACCTGGTAGAATACGCATTAAATCCTGACTTATTTTTGTAAATGTACATAATGCATAGTGAAAAGGTTCTTTATGAATGCATTCGACTTCATTATATATGCAGTTGAAGTCGGATGTTTACATACACTTAGGTTGAAGTCATTAAAACTCATTTTTAACCACTCCACAGATTTCATATTAGCAAACTATAGTGTTGGCAAGTCAGTTAGAACATCTACTTTGTGCATGAGACACATGAGTCATGTTTCCAACAATTGTTTACAGACAGACAAATTACACTGGAACAGTATGGAACACATTCGTTGGCTAAATGGCTCTAAGTCATCAAGGGTCTAACCTATCAAACAAGCCTTAAATCATCACTCTGCTGCAAGAAATACAGTAGATATGGATGGATAACGTAAAGGGATTCTTCTCCTGACTTATTCTTCCCTAGAGTTTGATCAGACAATTTGTCAGGAGAAACAACCCTTGAAGTGATCCATCCATATCCACTTCAAGTCATCACTTGACATATGCCCATTACCTGCTGGTTATGCCAAAGTATTGCAGGCTTGAGAGCCGCACGTGAACGCTTATTTGGCATGGAAAATTGTCGATGTTATCAGCCTACAAAATGAGTTTCATTCTAAATTGAAAAGGAAACTGAAAGTCTAATTACTGAAATTAAGTCTTCCTTACATTATATACCATTATTGTATGACATGCAGAAACTTGTAAATTGGGGCATGGTGAATGCGAGATTCATTATGATTCACAAAGTGTTGCTCATTAAAGACAACATAATGTATCCTATGAATAGTCTACTGTAAGCAAACAATAAAAACTCAACCATGGCTGCGCTAGCTTAATTGGGGGACGTGGCAAACCATGCGTTCAATTTTAAGTTTGAGATTTATAGATGAAAGGTACGTACGACAGACGTACGCTATTTCAAACAAGCGCAGCCAATTTTTATAAATAATGCTTACATCCATTTAAAAGAAATGTGCTTACGTGAACGTTAAAGATGACATCCAAGTACTTTTTTATAAATGAGGAGTAGGTGGTGAGAAATGGGCAGATTCTGCAGATGTTGCAGAGGATTGTGGTAATAATTGTAACACACGTGGTTTTGTTAAAAATAATTAATTCTAGATGAGAGATTTTTTTTTTTACTCATAATAAATTTGCTTCAATTAAAGGTTGGATTTTTCTCATTTCTTCAGTGTGACATTAAGCTAATTCACAAAATGATGAAATTTGTATAACCCATTTAACTCATTTTTACCAGGGGTGCCAATAATAGTGGAGGGGACTGTATATAAATATATACAGTTGAAGTCGGAAGTTTACATACATAGGTTAAAATCATTAAATCTAATTTTTAACCACTCCACAGATGTTATGTTAGCAAACTATAGTGTTGGCAAGTCAGTTAGGACATCTACTTTGTGCATGACACAAGTAATTTTTTCAACAATGGTTTCAGACAGATTATTTCACTTTTAATTCATTATATCACAATTCCAGTGGGTCAGAAATGTACATACACTAAGTTGACTGTGCCTTTAATTTTTTTATATTTGATCGCATATCCTTTGCATGCCATGACTTCCTGATGTCTGTGACCCAACAACATGAAAAAAAAAAACTCTTGATATCTTATTTTCTGCTACTCTTACAATTGTCTTTTATTGGTTTTCAAATTTCATGATCCAATAAAACCATTTTGTTTAATTACAAACATTTCATTTCACATATTTTTAAAACATCTTTTATCGGGGGGGGCTTTTTATTTCCCTTCCCTTTAGTTTTTAAAAGAAACAAATAACATTCAGGACACCACAGTGAAACACAACACATACGAACAAATCACAGAAACAGAAAAAAAAGGATTCAAAAGACATTGAAATGAAGAAAAATAATTAGTTCCCGGGTTATCGGGCGGGCAAATGTTCTGTTTTTAATTCCTCTCTCTTCCTTGGGATGGAGGGGGGTGGACTAAATGATCAGTTCTTTCCAATGGTCCACCCCCCATTTCTCTCTCGCCAGACGTTTGTCTTTTGCCAGGTCGACCATAACGCCGTCCTGGAGGAGGTTTTGCGGCCTCCTCCTGAGAGTGACCAGGTCTACAGTTGTTTTTTGGTAGACCTTGATGTTCCTCGCCTCCCACAGGACCTGCTTCATGATGTTAACGATCCTCCACTGACGCTGGAGCTCTGGTGTTTTACATCCTCCACGCGGTCCGTAGAGGACACTCTCAGCAGTCAGGGAGGACCTCGGCAGCAACCTGTTACGGGAGACAGAGGAAACAACAAGGCCCCAGACCCGTCTGGCCACGGAGCACGCCCAGAACAGATGGTAAACGTGTTCCGAGTCAGTGCATCCGTGGGGGCAGCGCTCGGTCAGGGCCAAGTGCCGCTTAAACATAAGTGACCTGGTGGGGAGACACATGTGGGCAGACATCCAGGCAATGTAAAGGGGCCATGATTATTTTGTAACTCCACGAGGTCAGCCCGGCCCTGGGTGATCCTGCCCCAAAAGCAAAGTCCCTCAGGGCTCGATATACATATGGGGGGTCCCAGCTATACGGTATGGTCAGGTCCAGCGCACACAGGCCCATCGTCCTCAGGAAGGGAGTGGCATAGTACCTAGCAAAGGTACCAGAGGCCTTCTCGACCTTCCGAGTATTCTGGACCAGTGTGGCCAGACCCTGCACCAAAATGGTGTTGGCTATGTCTGGAACCCCCCTGCCCCCATTCCGCTCTTCCTTGAGGAGGGTAGCTCTTTTCAATTTTTCCATGGTGCTCCCCCAGACAAAGTGAAAGGCCATTCTAGCAATAGTTTTACTAGTGGCCCTGTCTGGGGGAAACACCCTCCCCAAGTAGAGGAAAATGGGAAGGACTATTGCCTTCAGGACCAGGATCTTACCCGTCTGAGTCAGGGGCCGCACGCTCCAGCTCCGGAGTTTAGCCTGGACGTGGCGGAGGGTTCCCTCCCAGCTCAGCCTTCCTTCGCCGTCTGATACTCTTACTACTGGTACTACTACTGGTACTCTTACAAGCGATACTATAACACCTTCCGCTCCAAACTCCAGGGCCTTGAGGAGGATGAGAAGTGCACGAGGTACTTCTTCCGCAGGGCACGGTCAAAAGCAAATAACATCTCTTCCCTCTATAACAGCAGAGGGGTGGTGGTGTCTGAAGAGGCCGAGGTCCGGGAGGTGGCCAGGGAGTTCTATGCGGGTCTATACAGCATAAGGCCCGCAGATGGGGCTCTCATGGACACCTTCCTGGGCTGCCTGGACAGACGCCTGGGGGATGAGAGCAGGGAACCAGAGTTGAGCGCCGAGGAGCTCACCCGGGCCGTACGCTCCCTT
This sequence comes from Synaphobranchus kaupii, assembly GCA_029718625.1. Lineage (NCBI taxonomy): Eukaryota > Metazoa > Chordata > Actinopteri > Anguilliformes > Synaphobranchidae > Synaphobranchus > Synaphobranchus kaupii. Next base: position 25,477,708 of record CM056384.1, read on the forward strand.
AATCAGCACAAAGCTCCTGGTCCTGACGGGATTGGTCCCGGCCGAATTTTATCAGGCATTTTGGGATCTCCTGAAGGAGGACGTGGCGGAAGTCTTCAGAGCGGCGTACAGGGAGGGGCGGTTGGGGGCTTCACTGAGGCAGAGTGCGGTTGCTCTTGTCCCTAAGAAGGGGGACCTGAAGGACCTCCGGCACTGGCGGCCGATTAACCTCCTCTCAGCTGATTATAAGATCATGGCGAAGGCGCTGATGAGGAGGTTCCAACACCTGATGACATCGGTGGTCGGCCCTGACCAAACGTGCAGTATACCAGGGAGGTCCATAAACGACAACCTGCTCCTCGTGAGGGATGTCATAATCCACTCCGGGGAGCGCGGGTCCCCCTTGGGCCTTCTCAGCTTAGACCAGGAGAAGGCCTTTGACAGGGTAAGTCATGTGTGCTTGGAGAGGGTGCTAGAGAGGTTTAATTTTCCTAGCTCCCTCCTGCGCTGGACCAAAATGTGCTTGACTGACATCTCGGGGAGGGTGGTTGTGAACAAGCAACCATCCGCCCCGTTTGCCATTAGGTCTGGCGTCAGGCAGGGATGCCCCCTAGCATCCCTCCTGTACGTCATCTACCTCGAGCCGTTCCTTCAGGCCATCAGGGGCAACCCGGGCATTGCTGGTTATCCACTGCCCGGGGCCCAGGGGGAGCGGCTTAGGGTGATGGCGTACATGGACGACATCACCATCGTCGGCACAGATAGTCATTCCATCACCGTTGCCAACAAGGTGGTGGATGACTTCTGTGCAGCCACTGGCGCCCTAGTCAATAGGGACAAGAGTGAGCTGTTTCTGTCTCGTCATTGGAGTGAGCCACTAACCGTTTCTTTCCCTGTACGCAGAGATAAAATCAAGCTCCTGGGGGTGACCTTCCAGTCAGACGGTGAAGGAAGGCTGAGCTGGGAGGGAACCCTCCGCCACGTCCAGGCTAAACTCCGGAGCTGGAGCGTGCGGCCCCTGACTCAGACGGGTAAGATCCTGGTCCTGAAGGCAATAGTCCTTCCCATTTGTCTCTACTTGGGGAGGGTGTTTCCCCCAGACAAGGCCACTAGTAAACTTATTACTAGAATGGCCTTCCGCTTTGTCTGGGGGAGCACCATGGAAAAGTTGAAAAGAGCTACCCTCCTCAAGGAAGAGCAGAATGGGGGCAGGGGGGTTCCAGACATTGTTAACATCGTGTTGGTGCAGGGTCTGGCCGCACTGGTCCAGAATACTCGGAAGGTCGAGAAGGCCTCTGGTGCCTTTGCTAGGTACTATGCCACTCCCTTCCTGAGGACGATGGGCCTGTGCGCGCTGGACCTCACCATACCGTATAGCTGGGACCCCCCATATGTATATCGAGCCCTGAGGGACTTTGCCATTGGGGCAGGATTGCCCAGGGCCGGGCTGACCTCGTGGAGTTATAAAATAATCATGGCTCATTTAAGATCGAAGGAGACCATGACACTCCCGAGGGGCAGCACGACCCTGGACCCGTCTATAATCTGGGCTAATGTCCTAAACAAAAGTTTAAGCAATAAGCAAAAGGACATTGCCTGGATGTCTGCCCACATGTGTCTCCCCACCAGGTCATTCATGTTCAAGCGGCACTTGGCCCTGACTGAGCGCTGCCCCCACGGATGCACTGACTCAGAACACATCTACCATCTGTTCTGGGAGTGCACCATGGCCAGACGGGTCTGGGGCCTTGTTGTTTCCTCTGTCTCCCGAAACAGGTTGCTGCCTAGGTCCTCCCTGACTGCTGAGAGTGTCCTCTACGGATTTCGTGGAGGCTGCAGAACACCGGAGCTCCAGCGTCAGTGGAGGATCGTTAACACTATCAAGCAGGTCCTGTGGGAGGCGAGGAACATCAAGGTCTACCAAAAAACAACGGTAGACCTGGTCACTCTCAGGAGGAGGGCGCAAAACCTCCTCCAAGACGGCGTTATGGTTGACTTTGCGAAGGACAAGTGTCTGGCGAGAGAGAAATGGGGGGTGGACCATTGGAAAGAACTGATAATTTAGTCCACCCCCCTCAATCCCAAGGAAGAGAGAGAGAGAGACAGAACTATTGCCCACCCAATAACCCGGGGGGCGCATGTCTTTCCTTTTCATTTCAATGTCTTCGAGTCTTTTTCTTTTGTGTTAGTGATAATTGGTTTTGAATGTGATGTTTCTTAATGTGGTGTCTTGAATGTTGTAAGTCTATTTTAAACGCAAAATTAAAAAAGGGACGGGAAATAAAATTCCCCCCCCCCCCCGATAAAGAATGTTTTTTAAAATGTGAAATGAAATGAAGTATGATGAATTGAAAATTAAAAAGAAAATGTTTTAATTGTAAAATGACTTTTAAATACCAATAAAAGACTATAACGTCTCTGCATTTGAATGGATCTCTATGGAAATTGGGGGGGTGGGACTTTATTTAGCTGTAAATTACACTGGAACAGTATGGACGCACATGGTTGGCTAAATGGCTCTAAGTCATCAAGGGTCTGACGTATCAAACAGGCCTTAAATCATCACTTTGCTGCCAGAAATACAGTAGATATGGATGGATTACTTGAAGGGTTTTTTCTCCTGACTTACTTTTCCATAGACTTCAATAGGAAAATTTGTCAGGAGAAACAACCCTTAAAGTGAACCATCCATATCTATTGCATATCTGGCAGCAGAGTGATGGTTTGAGGCTCGTTTGATACCTCAATCCCTAAGATTTTTGTTTTTGTGACAGGCGTTTTAGGCACTTTTTCGCACCTTTGTATTTTCTTTGAGTGAGAGAAAAACAATCACACATTTGTAAAAGTAAATAATCTCCACTAGAAAATGTCTCTGTTGTTTTTATGTAGTATAGCATATTTGATTTCCTCAGCAAAGTCTACTGAGTCTGTACATATTTGCAAAAGTCATGATATCTGCCTGTACTAATCCCAGAATTGTGTAAGTAACTCCCCACAGAGGTCAGCACAGCAGAATCCCTGGTTATTTTCTGACACAAACTGCAGATCCACATTATAACTCCTGCCTAGTCCCACCCATCAGCACTCCTTATATATTTATATGATGTTTGCACCAGCAGTGTGCTATTTTTTTGGTTTCATATGAATGTTAGGTACGCAATTCGGGTCTGCATCTAGGTTGGCACATTGGGATGGCAGGTACGCCATCCGCCAAGTTATGGCTTGATGGAGCACACCCCATACCTATACAGCATCGAGAGTTTGGCACTTTTCAGGGTTTCCTACATAAATAACCACAACGATTTTTACCATTTTTGACAAAAACGATCTGCGCATGTGATGTAGCGTTGCAGTCTAGCCAAGGGGCAGCCTATCTGGGGTATGAATAGATTTTGAGGAGGGCGAAAAGATTCGCAAACATACACGCACCAAAGAGTAGCCAGGCAAAACGAATCCTCGAACCGTTTTCCTCATTTTATGAATCACTATTGACATCTAGTGGACAAGTACTGTAACGCTGTCACAATCCGGTACATTATCTGCACGTTCGACTTCATCTAACGAATAAATTATTTTCGGCTAACTGGCCAGCGAGCAGGAAATCTACTTCACAGTCAAATGGCAGTTTGGTTGCAAAAAAGGAAAGAGCACACTAACGTTAAATGGGGGAAATGGCCTATTGGTAAATTTGGACTCGTCAATACTCTCCATTATTATGCGTATTGTTATTCATATTATTATTTTCAAACCTTTGATGCAATCTCTATGCTCTCAAGATTTGTATTTTAATTCCTGCTTAGGATAGTTAATTTGCATTGGTGTTTGGTGATGTGACGTACAGTATATACTCACTGGTAAATTGTAAAAAATACATTAGTTACACAGAAAAAAATATATATAATTAAACGGTACATACAGTATTAGATGATGATTTCATGGGACAGGTCTGTTGTGTTTTGTGTCAAGAGTTAATTGGTTCCATTTAGTTATTGTTTGTTTGATAACAGTGTCATGATTAATGTGTAATATTAATTGTCAAACCTCATTTTGCATATTTTTTTTCCCATAAATAATGGGTTGCAATGCATGTAATCATCCAATAAATTTTTTTTGGGGGAAATTATTATTTAAATATTCCACGAGGAATTGATTTGATAATAATATCAAAGTTACATCCAATTTGTTGCAGGCTGTCCCATATTCGTTTGTCCTGTCACATCATGATAAAAAAATGGCCAATGGATTCCTCCATTGAACCGTCAGACAAGGGGCACTTAGTCGACTTCACATAACACCTCCACCTAACCACAGCTCTCACTGGCAGTCTTCATAGTGAGCTCAATCAGGTCATGTCTCTTTGTTTTGCAATTAGAAGGCAGCAGGAAAGGTTCTTGATGAATGCATTAGACTTCATTATATACAGTTGAAGTTGGAAGTTTACATACACTTAGGTAGAAGTCATTAAAACTCATTTTTATCCACTCCACATATTTCATGTTAGCAAACTATAATGTTGGCAAGTCAGTTAGGACATCTACTTTGTGCATGACACAAGTACTTTTTCCAACAATTGTTTCAGACAGATTATTTCACTTTTAATTCACTATATCACAATTCCAGTGGGTCAGAAGTTTACATACACTAAGTTGACTGTGCCTTTAAATTTTTTATATTTTTTCGCATATCCTTTGCATGCCATGACTTCCTGATGTCTGTGTTAGAAACAAAGCCTGGTGACGACGGCACCACTAGGGTGTGAGGGTGTGGACCATGTGGACCATTTGGATCCCTCCCAGACCACATATCCAAATATGCTAACCTAGAACCGTGACACAAACAAGAATCGTGTATGTAATATTCGAATGAAAACAAAATAAAAATAGCACGCTGCTTATAAATGCATAAGGAGTGCTGAGGGGTGGGACTAGGCAGGGAGTTAGGAGGTGGATCTGAAGTTTTGTGTCAGAAATTAACCAGGGATTCTGCCTCCGTGGCGAGTTGATTCCACAATTCTGGGATCAGTACAGACAGATATTATGACTTGCACAAACATATACATACTAAATATATTTTCTTCCTTGTGGAAATCAAACATGGTATTATACATATATATGTTTTAATTAATCAACTGACTTTTTTTAGTGCAGATTGTTGCCTTCTACAAATGTGAAAGAGTCTTTCTTAAGTACGAAAAAGTTCCTACAACTATACAAACGCTTGTCACTGGGGTGGCACCCTATCGGTACATAAAATTGTACCCGAAGCCAGCAATAGATAATTCATGTTTAACATGTTTTGCTTCTAAAAGTTACTTAATAGTACCCAAATAGAACATTATTGTTGAATGTACTTCAGCTGTACCTTTTTTTCTGAAAGTGATTGTATCGAGAGATGATTTGTCTTCTTATTGCCGCATTATATCAAACATTTATATACTAAAGAATAAATATCCCATATTAGTGTAAGTTAATTAGTCAATCAGACAACATGTAGGCAGCTAATGCATTGATTAAGTCCCCAATGCTCGGAAGGCTCGGAGTGCTGGAGGCGGGCTTTAGCTAGAACCGCCCTTTTCTTTGACACTAGGCTTCAATCAGGTCGTCTCTGCGCAGTTATATGCGTGCTATTTTTGTAAGCTAGTCACTATATTCTGCCATTTGAAAAAAAAGATGTCTGGTCGCGGGAAAGGTGGAAATTTGAGTTGAGTTGAGTTGTGTTGAGCATTTAATTTAAAAGTGGGACACGCTCTCACGTAGTTCTCCTTCGTTGGTGTACTAGTATTCTAAAGTAAGGCCTTTTGTAACAAGAATTAGGTTAATTCTCCACCCCGCAACCGCGGTGGTGGAGGTAAACAACACAGAAAAGCTGAGACTCGGCACGATACAAGTATGGCCCCTTTGATTAGTGCATTTAAATCACGCTTCGGCCAACATTGGGCCAGGCTAAAGTATATAGGTGAAGGAGACGCACCTACAAGAGATTACGTCGGAGAAAACCTTCTGTTCGAGTCTCTGTGGTTAAATCCGAGCGATATATACTCGTTTATTTCTTTACCCAATAGGCGTGACTTCGAGATATGTTTTTATCAAGAAAACTCGCTTAGGAAGTTTTTGGATATACAAGTGACAAAAGTACTGGAAGAGAAATGGAAACAATGGGAGGTGCAGTCCTCAGCAACGGTTGACATTATTACGGTCATTGTTAAGTTCTGGACTGGTAGAATTCCTGACTCTGACATAGAGCTGTATTTGGCACGTTATTGTGAAATTCTTCAGCCGCCGGTTAAACCAGTTGATAAATTTGGTATATGGTACGGCATTCGTAAGTACCGAGTTAAAGTCAAGAGAGATAACGAAGGTCAACTAATGACCATACCAAATTCTATATCCTTGGGTCCCTACAATGGTAGGATTATTTACAATGGGCAAGTAAACAGTTGTTATATTTGTCAGTCCACCGAACATCAAATTAGAGATTGTAACCAAGTGAAATGCTGGAAGTGCGGCAATCTGGGACATAAAGCTAGACAATGCACAGATGGTGCAGTATGCACTCTCTGCGGAGGATTGGGACACAGTTTTTTCAAATGTCCAAACTCCTACAGCAATAGAGCGAGAACCAAACCGCAAAATCAGGAGAGGAAGGTGGTAACTGAGGGCGTGATACGGGAGGAGGAAAAGGAGGATGAGGGGCAGATACACTCCGATCCACCTGGAGAGGATACCACTGACAAACATACACAAGAAGAAGTCGAGGCAGAGGAAGTTGTATGCACAATGGAAAAAAAAGGCGAAAGAATGGAGGACAAAAGTGGAACAAACAAGGAAGGGATGACCGACCAGAGTGGTAAACAGCTGATCGGAGATGATAAAAGTCCAGAAGGAGAGGAGCAATTCACATCGAATGAAGAAAGCAGTTCTTCCGAGGAGGATGAGGAGTCCTTCGAAAGTGCAAGTGAGACGGACATTAGTAGAGACTCTTCACTCTCGACTGCGGAAGGGACTGAGGTAATAACCGGCGAACAAAGAGTGAGTAAAGTCTCCTTGTCAGTACGGCAGCCAGATTACGGACATAAAAAAGGTTCTAAACGGATCCTTTCACCTGAGCAGGATAAGGGTAATTGTAAACGGAAAAATGTTAAAAAAGTAATTTAATGGCTTCTCATGGCATGCATTTCTGATGTATCCTATAAAGTCAGGGGAGTGACTAATAAACAGTCTTTGACGATTGCGTCATACAATGTCAGAGGGGTACAGTCAAAAAAGAATAGACATTTAAAATTTGATATATTGTTGCAGACACCCTTTGATATAATGTGTTTACAAGAAATGAGGCTGTGTAGTCAGTCTGATGTACAGGATGTTAAAGAGATTTGGACAAAAGGGTCATCTTGTATATCAGTCGGTGAAGATAAAGCAGATGGGGTCGGTATATTTTTTAGAACAGAGGTGACTGTTATAAGGAAAAGGGAAGTTATCCCAGGTAGATTATTGGTTTTAGACTGTTACTTTCTTCGTCAAAAAATCAGAATAATTAACTTATACACTGCTTCCGATAGAGTAAAGAAGATACAATTGTTCAACAAACTCCGGGAATTCTTGTGTGTTGGGTATCCTATTGTGGTGTGTGGAGATTTTAATGTGGTGATAGATGAGAAAGATATAATTTCACTTAAACCTTTTTTAATGACGAAAGAAAGAACCGCTCTAAAAAAAGTGCTTGAGGGAACAGACTTGAGAGATGCTTTTAGAATACTGTATCCAAATAAGACGGACTATACGAGACATGATAAATATACAAGGTCTAGAATTGACCGTATTTATGTCAGTAACAATTTAGATGTATACGAATATAAAACTAATTACTTTGTGGAATCTGACCATTTGGCTGTTATTGTCAAGCTCAGAATCGAAGGTGATTCTAAGAAATCCTACTGGAAATTAAATACTCAGTGTCTTGATAATTCAGAGTTAGTGTCAGAGTTAAAACTCGAAATTGATAAAATAAAGGATTTGAGAATTTTGACAAAGACAAACATGGAATTGTGGGAAATTTTAAAAAATAGAATGAAGGATTTTTTTAAATATAAGTGTAAAAGCTTAAATCAAGCTAGAAATATAAAATATGACCAACTCTTAAAGAAATACATAGAATTGAAGGTGAAATTGGTTAAAACTGATATAGAAGTCACAGAAATGTATAAGTTTAAAGGTGAAATTGAAGATATGAATAAAGATTCTATACGTGGATTACATGTGCAGATAGGAAGCAATATTAAGTTTAAGGAAGCCCCTAGTGCTATAAATATTATAGCTCAGTTTAAAGATAAGCAAACTCAGAATTGTATTAAAGCAATAAGGAATGAAATGGGTATTGTTATTGAAAAAGAATGTGAAGTTAGAAATACTGTTAAGGATTTATGCCAAAAGATGTATGAAGATATTGAAATTGATAATGATTTGCTTCAGGTTTTCTTAACTTCAATTAATTTTGGGAAGTGTATCAATTTTGAGGATCTAGAAAGTCCTATTATGCAAGAGGAAGTTGAGTTGGCTATATCTCAGTTAAATTTAAAGAAATCTCCAGGTAAGGATGGATTGCCAGCAGAATTCTATGTGAAAAGTAAGAATGAAATTTCTCCTTTTTTAACTAGGGTTTTTAATGAAGGTATTGCACAAGGATGTATGCATGACTCCTTTTATGATGGTGTATTAACTCTGTTGTACAAAAAAGGTGATGAATTTGATATAAATAACTGGAGACATTTAACCTTAATGAATTTAGACTATAAGATACTTGCTAAAGTGCTTGTAAATAGAATGAAGGATAATTTGGAAGTACTTATAGAAAGGGAGCAGACATGTGCTGTAAAAGGACGTTTAATGTTTGATAATTTATGTACCTTAAGAGAATGCATTTCAAATGTAAAAGCTGATGATGGTTTTTATATTATTGCATTAGATCAAAAAAAAGCCTTTGATTATATATCAAGGGCATATTTATTTGAAGTGCTGAAAAAGTATGGGTTTCCACAACGGTTTATTGATATGATTAGGTGTCTTTATGCAAAATCTATAGTCCAAGTAAAGGTTAATGGTCACTTGACAGAATGTTTTGAAGTTTGTAGAGGTGTGAAACAAGGATGTCCACTAAGTGCTGCTCTGTATGTGATTGCAATCAGCCCTTTGATCAAAATAATTCGAAATGATAGGAGATTAGAAGGGTTAAAGGTTGGAAGTGAAAAGGTCATCATATCAGCTTATGCTGATGATGTAACAGTCTTTGTAAAAACGCAAACTGAATTGGACATTATATGTGAACATTTCAGAACTTATGAAAAAGTTTCTGGTGCAGTTTTAAACCATCACAAATCAGAAGCTGTCTGGATTGGGGATTTAAAGAGGCAGTTTCCCATACAAATTAACGTAAAAGAAGAAATTAAGATATTGGGTATCTATATAAGTAATGCAAACTGTTGTGAAACAAATTGGGAAAAAAAGGAAAATGAAGTTAAAGCTGAAGTTATAAAGTGGTCAGGCAAAAACACTAATTATAGGTCTAGAATAGATATTTTAAAAATGTTAATACTGTCAAAACTAATATTCTTAAGTTCAATTTTTCCCCCAACAGAAAAATACATAAGTAAACTAAATAAAGAGTGTTGTAAATTAGTGTGGGGAACGAACAGAGAAGTTACCAAAAGAGAATTGTTATTTAAACCGAGAATATTTGGAGGGTTAGGATCAGTAGATCTGAGTATCAAATTAAAAATAGCAATGTGTAAGATTGTTGCAAGTGGAATAAATAGACAAATGAGTTGGATTGGTAATATTGCTCATTGGAAAAAAAAGAAAGGAAGGAATAGAATGGGACAACCTTATTTTAAACTTATGTATGGCGATTTTGTAGACAAATTTAAACATTTAAATATTGACTGGGATAAATATGAGAGTAAGGCTATATATAATTTAATAATTACTGAACTGTATGGTGGTTTCATTAAGTATAGACAATTAACCAACATAGAATGTGAAAAAACTGTCGCACGAATATGGAATAAAAATCTTTCCGAAAGTATGAGAGATGTAGCCTGGTTGATATCTGTGAGGAGATTACCAGTAAGAGCGGTTGTAAAGTGGAGTTGTTTTGTTAAAACGAAAACTTGCCCAATGCCTGAATGTGATGCAGATGAAACTTTGGAGCATCTACTAATTGAATGTCCTCGCTCAAAAAAAATATGGGAACAGATTAAATGTATTGGGGTGAAAATTTTAATTACTCCGGAAACAGTGTTCTTTGGGAAAATGTGTAATATTAATGAAAAAACTAAAGATATGTATTGGTTAATAATATGCCTAGTGAACTTACAAATATGGAAAACACGATGTAAAATGACGATTGACCATATGTATATATCCAGTGAATCTGTAATTAAGAATATTTTAACAGAATTAAAACGCAGAAGGACAATTGATACAAACAATGGTAATCCAAGCATTTGGGAAATCCTGGTTTTTTAAACTAGTTTTTGATGTATGATATCTGATGTAATTAACTGTATTTTTGTATTATGTGATAATTGTTATGTTTAAATGTGTGATTATTGTAATATTTGAATAATTTAAATAAAGTATATTTAAAAAAAAAAAAAAGGAAAGGTGGAAAGGGACTTGGTAAAGGAGGCGCTAAGCGTCATCGCAAAGTTCTCCGTGATAATATCCAGGGTATCACCAAGCCGGCGATTCGTCGTTTGGCTCGCCGTGGAGGAGTCAAGCGTATATCCGGTCTCATCTACGAAGAGACTCGAGGAGTGCTTAAGGTGTTTTTGGAGAACGTCATCCGCGATGCCGTCACTTACACCGAGCATGCCAAGAGAAAGACCGTCACCGCTATGGATGTGGTTTATGCTCTGAAGCGTCAGGGTCGCACTCTGTACGGCTTCGGTGGATAAACGTTTTTTTTTTTTCGCAAACCCCGTCTTGTGTAACCATCCAAAGGCTCTTTTAAGAGCCACCCACGTGCTCTATGAAAAGCAGCGTTTCCTAGCGTGTACTCCTTGTCCCTTATATCTATGACCTTATAGAGAGCCAGAGCGCCTCCCAGTTTGTTCCAGTTGGTGCCGTCTGGTTGTGAAAATTCATCCCCGACAATTGTGGTAAAATGTTCTATTTGGAATGCAGCGATCACGAAGCACTTTTGCTAGTTGCCGACAAGTCAGCATTAACGAAAGCCGTATTGTGTTTAATGTTTGTAAAAAATAAAAATTGGATACGTATTGTTTGGGCGGCGGCACAGGCAAGGCAAATTCAGCCTTAAGAAAGGCGCGGAAATGGAGAATGGGAGATACGGTTAAAAAAATCCTTTGTTTGCAGCAATCGGACTAGGTTTTTCAGTTCCGCGAAATTCAGCCAATAGAGTTGCAATAATGGTTGACGAGCTGCCTCCAATGAGACTCGGTGTTACGCCGCCGCTTAGAAAAGCATGAATATTTGCATAAAGGCCTTATATATGGCAGACGCATGGTGACGCTGGAGCATATGTTTCAGTCAAGGTTTCGATATGCCTGAGCCTGCGAAGTCTGCTCCCAAGAAGGGATCCAAGAAAGCCGTAACCAAGACGGCTGGGAAAGGAGGAAAGAAGCGGAGAAAGTCTAGGAAGGAAAGTTACGCTATCTACGTGTACAAGGTCTTGAAACAAGTGCATCCTGACACCGGCATTTCTTCAAAGGCCATGGGCATCATGAATTCCTTTGTCAACGACATTTTCGAACGTATTGCCCGTGAGTCTTCTCGCTTGACTCACTACAACAAACGGTCGACTATCACTTCAAGGGAGATCCAGACCGCCGTGCGCCTTCTGTTGCCAGGTGAGCTGGCCAAACACGCAGTGTCTGAGGGCACCAAGGCCGTCACGAAGTACACCAGTTCAAAGTAATCCGTTAAACAACAATCCTCAACCCCAAAGGCTCTTTTTAGAGCCACTCACGGTCTCAACAAGGGGCAAAAAGTAATTCACTGAGCTTTGTTTAGCGCAACAAGGTAAGGTAGGTGGGTGAATGAGAGCCGGGACTCAGTTTAATGCAGAGCGAGGCACATAGGCATGTTGGAAATAGTGATGGGCATTCCGGCTCTTTTCAGTGAGTCAGATCATTTGGTTCAGCTCACCAATAAGAGCCGGCTCTTTCGGCTCCCAAACGGCTCTTCATTCAGTAGCATTTCCGGTTTTTCTAAATCGGCCAAAGTTAGCGATATTTTGACCTATGATTAGTGTATGTGCACATCTATCACTTAAATTGTTCAAAGGAATCTTACCCTACCTTCTAATTACCAAAATAACATTATTTCGCATTATTTTGTTTGTTATAAAAACTATTTAAATGTAAAAACAGTAAGACTATATTACACGTGCATTGAAAGTAGGGCGTTTTTATGTCTTGAAATAAATAGCACAATAAACACAGTGCGTAGTTGAACATTTCAAAATAAAATAGACGCCCATAAAATAGAACATAATATTGCGACATAAAGAAAAATAAATAAATGCATAAAAAAATAAATGTGCAAAACTGCAGCATCAGAACAATTAAACTGGTTGTTAAATTATTATTAATGTTATTTTCTTATAGTGGTTTTATTTATTTTTGGCCTGAAAAAATATTCTCTTTGATTACAGATGGAACTTGAAGAAAAAAAACGAATAAAAGTTCCACCAAGACCACAAGCATTTGTCTTGTGTTAATTTACAAAACAAATCGGCTCTTCACATATGCGAGTCGGCTCCCAACGTTCACCTAAAAGCGAACGACACACCACTAGTTGGAAAGGCTTGGAACATATTTCCAGATAGGAGCGTACATGCGCCACACAATGGCTTATCCCTTGCTCGCGTACGCTCTACCATTACAAAAAAAAAAAACTATTGTGACGTCAGGAAAGCTCGAACTTTGATTTAACAATGGAACGGAACACCAGAGCTCTACTAAATCCTGGTGGATATCGCCATGGAGTTGAATGAAACTTCAGATCCGCCTGAGATGATGCAGTGCTGACAGCTACGGGGAATTGATTTTGTAACTATGGGACTTGGGAAAAGCAACCACAAGCAGATGTTCTCCAAACATCTACAATATTACTTCAGTTTAATATTTTTAAGCAAAATTAATATCCCATACGATTACATTAAACATCGAGCATCGTGGCATCAGTAATCTAATCACATCACAAGCAAATAGAAAAAAAAGGGAACAAACTTGCTTCTCAAGTATTTAAGTGGCTCTTAAAAGAGCCTTTGTTTAGACGATGGTGTTCTTGGAAATCTTAGGCGCGTTCGCCCCGGATTCTGCGGGCCAGCTGGATATCCTTGGGCATGATGGTCACCCTCTTGGCGTGAATGGCGCAAAGGTTGGTGTCCTCGAACAGACCAACAAGATACGCCTCACTGGCCTCCTGCAGAGCCATGACAGCTGAGCTTTGGAAGCGAAGGTCTGTCTTGAAATCCTGCGCAATCTCCCTCACAAGGCGCTGGAAGGGCAGCTTACGAATCAACAGTTCAGTAGACTTCTGGTAGCGGCGGATTTCTCGCAGCGCAACAGTACCAGGCCTGTAACGGTGAGGCTTCTTCACGCCACCTGTCGCAGGCGCGCTCTTACGTGCCGCTTTAGTGGCCAGTTGCTTCCTGGGGGCCTTGCCACCGGTAGACTTACGTGCGGTCTGCTTGGTTCTAGCCATTGCGCCGTGCTCACTTTTTTGATTTTTGGTATGTATGTATCTTGCGAAGCCCACGACCTACGCCTTTAAAGCATTGCAGTAAGGAGCTGATTGGATAGGTTTCTACGGAATCTCATTGGCAGGGATCCTGCGTGCAGTCACGGAGGCGATTGTTTTTTTTTTTGTGCTTCCTTTGCCGCCTGAAATTTAAACTTTTCTCTTACCGCCTTGGATTATTTATTTCAACATTGCAAAGCGAGTGTATGAATAAATAAATGCTCTAGCTATCGAAATTTCACGTGTGAAATATATTTATATACATTTGGTTACTCAAGAAAGCTACTTTTATTCTATAAAAAGGCTTTGATTAAATGTCCAACACAAAAAAACTGTGCTTTGAATTCTTCATCTATCATACGGTGTTTTAGCTGCCATGTCTCCACTTTCACAAATTAAAAGCCTATTGATTCACCTCAGTCTTTAATGTGATCGGTCCACCTTTATTACCTGATTGTTCTATATTGCAAACGATTACGCATAATGTGTGTGGTAGTCACACACACCGGTAGTAATTGCTGATATAATGTGGCTTAAGGGGGCAAAATAACATGAAAATTGCCATTGAGAAAGGGGGGCGAGAGAGAGGAGGAACTTCTGGGATCGTCTCGTCTGGATTCAATGTACACAGTAGTCCCCAGGACCGAACACGAGGACCACTGATCCAGACAAGTTGTGCCGATTGGATTCCCTTGTATATAAATTACGGACACTGCACGGCGCTAAGCAAGACAAACTGTCGTAACGCAGTAGAATTGGTTGAAATGGCAACTTTGCGCTCTTTATACAGATGTGGGGGTGGCTCTTAAGAGCCTTTAGATGAATAGTACTTGTGGGAGCGACGCAAGAATTACTTGGCTTTCACTGCCTTTTCGGTCTTCTTTGGGAGCAGAACAGCTTGGATATTGGGCAGTACACCGCCCTGAGCGATAGTGACGCCTCCAAGGAGTTTGTTCAACTCTTCGTCGTTACGCACTGCCAGCTGCAGATGTCTGGGAATGATGCGGGTTTTCTTGTTGTCTCGTGCAGCGTTGCCGGCCAACTCCAGGATCTCAGCAGTCAGATATTCGAGCACGGCGGCCAGATAAACCGGGGCTCCCGCACCAACACGCTCTGCATAGTTTCCTTTGCGCAGAAGTCGGTGAACGCGACCAACCGGGAACTGGAGTCCAGCCCGGGATGAACGGGTCTTAGCCTTTGCTCTCGCTTTTCCGCCAGTCTTGCCCCTGCCACTCATGTTCGCTGTTTTACAAAATACGAAGAATAACAATGTTGTCAGAGGAGTGTCTTTCTTATACCCTCACTCCATCCACCCATTGGTTGCACCTTTGCTGGCATTTCGTCCAATCAAAAATAATTGCTTTTTTCCTCCCGCTGCTCTCAACACAGAGCAACTTGAATTAAACGAAGGACTAACACTTTAAATACTAACTAAGTTTAAATACACGAAAACAGGATATACAAGTTAACGATCACACGCTCAATGTATTTGGCAAGGCTGATGGAGATGATCACAGGAAATTGCCAGTCATATCCCACACACTTGAATCTGCGAAACATATCTTGAAATACATCTTGCAGCTTTATGTTTAGTTCGAATTTCAATGGCTATGTGACTGTTTAGCTGGAATTGCCCTGTTAGGTAATTGGAGGGCGGCCGACACCCCCCACACTCCCTTCAAAATACAGGCATGATAGCATTAGCCCTTCATCTTCCATGAGCTATCGTGGATTTTATGCCTGTGCCATTATTGTGTTAAGTAGTTGCAGGGTGACCACCATCTCCCCTGTGCCCCCTCCCTAAAACCAGCACAACTGTGTTTATTCTTCCTGGGAAGTATGATGAGCACCACGTGAGCCCAAAGTTAAATTTTTACGACAAGTTCATAAGTTTTCACCAAAACATAATAAGGTTTTAAAAGTTTTCAGTTACAATGATGTCCGGGTTAAAAAAAAAAGAGAAAACAAATTGCAATCGTGAGTTTACATCCAGTAGGCTACGGCAGATTAACGCACACGCACACACAACACACAAAATATTTAATCCGACGTCCTCTAAAAAGTAATGGATCTCCCACAGGTTTGTCCTTGCTTTCATTCTTTAACTGTTTGTCGACATTTTTAATAATGTCAAAATAATCTTAACCACTAAGTCACTGGGAATATAAATGTGGTCAATTGTCATTCTACAAGGCATTTTCCATGTTGCTACATTCACAATACATATTATTAACCGTATAATTAAATTTTTCATCAATATTACACGTCTTCCCATAAAACAAAGTTTCAGAACAATTAGTTGCCTGTGTCTACACTTATAAATGTAATATAGTCCCGTATTTCCTTAGACCGATGGCATTCAAGTGCTCTTAAGTTTTGTTTGCTTGACAGTTTGGCTTTGGGCAATGTTTCAATGTTACTAACACTCTCACAGGCAACCTTCACACAGATAACAACCAGGCCAAAATCTTTCATGTTCTCAGAAGTGATTTTTTTCTCTCGACACTTGAGAAGGTGTTATTTCATGTTCTGTAGTAATTACGTCACTATACATAATACGACCACCATATAATTCATGAGTTTACTTTAATTATTGCACAAATCAATAGCAGCGTTTTTAAATGTATCTACTAGTCACCATACATAAGTTTATAATAGCGCTGTATGTCTGTTTATACCTTTTCCACAACCAGACAGTACTTCAGCCTTTCAAATACTTAAATCCAAATATCTGAAACAAAAACAGACCAGTCTAAAATTGATGCATGTGTATCTAACCCACATAACTCTTTTCCACCTTCTCCTCCCTGCTCACCCCCCCTCCACCCCCTTCACCCTCCTCCCTCTCTGCAGATGACTTCCTGACCCACTTTGTGGGGAAGGTGGCCGTGATCCGGAACTCCTTCACGCATCCGGTGACACCCCACATCCCCCATATTGAACCCATGGCTACACTGTCGTCCTTCAAGATTCTGGAGGACTCAGATGTGCTCGAGCTGGTGACGCGCCATCGCGCAACCACCTGTCCACCAGACCCCATACCTTCAGCAGTCCTCCAGTCTATATCTGCTGAGCTCCTTCTATATCTGTCCTCCATTATTAACACCTCCCTAATCTGTGGCCATGTTCCTGCTGCCTTTAAAACTGCCCGTGTAACCCCACTCCTTAAAAAAACTAGCTTGGATCCCACTGATGAATCCCACCAAGTCTCCTGGAAGGGTTCCGTCTGTGCTCCCCATCCCCTGTCTACAGGAGTCCCGCAGGGATCTGTACTGGGTCCTCTGCTGTTCTCTATGTATACTAAGTCTCTTGGCTCAGTAATTCATTCACATGGCTTCTCATACCATAGCTATGCTGATGATACTCAACTCTTCCTCTCTTTCCCTCCCTCTACCCCACAGGTTAGGGAGAGGATATGTGCTTGTCTGACTGACATCTCTGAGTGGATGGCTACCCATCACCTGAAGCTCAACCTTGACAAGACAGAGCTCCTCTTCATGCCGTACAAGACCTCCCCACTACATGACCTCTCCATCACCGTTGACGGGACCGTGGTGGCTGCCTCCCGCTCTGCAAGGAACCTGAGGGTGGTCCTGGACGACCGGCTGGACTTCAAAGAGCACATCAGGGCGACGGCTCGGTCCTGCAGGTTCCTCCTGTACAACATCAGGAGGATTCGACCGTACCTGACCACCTACTCCACCCAGCTTCTTGTCCAGACCATGGTCACCTCACGCCTGGACTACTGCAACTCTCTGCTCGCAAGCCTACCGGCCTGCACCATTCTGCCTCTCCAACTGATTCAGAATGCAGCTGCCCGGCTTGTGTTCAATCTCCCGACATTTTCACATGTAACCCCCCTGCTGAGGTCACTCCACTGGCTGCCAGTTGCAGCCAGGATCAGGTTCAAAGTTCTGACCCTGGCCTACACTGCAGCCAATAGGACAGGCCCTGCCTACCTGCAGGACTTAATCCAGAACTATGTTCCTGCTCGACCACTTCGCTCTTCTACAGCAGGGCGACTGGCACTTCCCCCCCTCCGTGTCAAAGGCTCTCGCTCATCCCGACTGCAGAGTTTTTCCACCTTAGCTCTTCAGCGGTGGAATTAACTTCCTATTCCCCTACGTTCTACTCCAACCCTGCCTGCATTCCGTCGAGGCCTGAAGACACACCTCTTCAGACTGCACCTTGACTGATATCCTAACCTAGGAATATCAGTTCCCTGTGTTTACTAGTTCCCTGTGTTTTCCTGTCTTTATTATAGTTTATAATAGTATTTAGAATAGAAGTGTAGTATTGCTGATTTACCCACAGCTTACTGTGAACTACAGTCAACGTTAATTACTAGGGATAGCTGCTACATTATGGGAAGGATGTGCTTTGTCTTGTCTGTTCTGTAGTGATCTTGATGATGTCTCTGTATGCACTTACTGTACGTCGCTTTGGATAAAAGCGTCTGCTAAATGAATGTAATGTAATGTTTTTGGCTCTTTTCTCTAATGTTACTGAGCTTCATAGACCGAGGTTCGGTTGGTTGGGGCGGAGGTGGGCGGTGCGAGGACAGAGGAGAGTTTTCAAATAAGTACATCAAAAATGATCATACATATGATCATAGTTGGCACTGTTAGTAATTAAATTAAGTAGATAAGAGTAATACAATAATAGAAAAACGTGCACACATGAGTAAGGATGAAATTATAATGTTTAATAAATAATAAATTAGTAAGCAAATCCAAATATATACAGTTGTGTTCAAATAAATAGCAGTGCGTTAAAAAAAGTGAATAAAGTGCAAATATTTTTTAACAGCTTTTAGTTCCATATTTCAAATGTAGTGGAAACATTACACATTCAATTCCAAATCAAAGCATTAACAAATTTTATCAAGTCTGCGTTATTCTTTTACAAGAAGCAAAGAAAAGGAATATGAATCTGTTCAAAAAAATAGCAGTGTCGACATTTTTCTCTTCAAACTCAAACACTTACTGTGTAAACTGAAGAAATTTTTCAAGATTTAACTTCACTTTAAATTACTGAAATAATATTTAGTTGCATAACCATTGTTTTTGATAACTGCTGCGCATCTGCGTTGCATCGAGTCAACCAACTCCTGGCACCTAGAAACAGGTATTTAAGCCCAGGATGAACGAACTACATTCCACAGTTCCTGTGAATTTTTGGGTTTTGCTTCAGAAACTGCATTTTTAATGTCACCCCACAAGTTTTCAATGGGGTTGAGGTCGGGGGATTGAGCTGGCCACTCCATTACCTCAATCCTTTTTGTCTGGAACCAAGATGTTGCTCGCTTACTCGTGTTTTTGGGGTCGTTGTTTTGTTGAAACACCCATTTCAGGGGCATTTCCTCTTCGGCATACGGCAACATAATCTCTTCAAGTATTTTGATGTATTCAAACTGATCCATGATCCCTGGTATACAATAAATAGGCCCAACACCGTAGTATGAAAAACAACCCCATACCATTATTTTTGCGCCACCATGCTTCACTGTCTTCACAGTGTACTGTGGCTTGAATTCAGTACCCGGGGGTCGTCTAACGTACTGTCGACGACCACTAGACCCAAAAATAACAATTTTACTCTCATCAGTCCACATGTTACGCCATTTCTCTTTGGGCCAATCGATGTGTTCCTTGGAAAATTTTAACCGATTCTGCACATGCCGTTTTTTCAACAATAGTGCTTTACGGGGGCTTCTTGCTGATAGCTTAGCTTCAATCAAACGTCTTCTGACTGTAACAGCAGTTACAGGTAATTTTAGATCATCTTTGATCTTTCTGGAGGTGGTGATTGGCTGAATCTTTGCCATTCTGACTATTCTTCGATCCGTTTTAACAGTAGTTGCTCGTTTTCTTCCGCGTGTTTCAGGTTTTTGTTGCATTTTAAAGCATTTGAGATCATTTTAGCTGAGCATCCTATAATTTGCTGCACTTCTTTATACGTTTTCCCCTCTCCAATCAACTTTTTAATCAAATTACGTTGTTCCTCCGAACAATGTTTGGAACGGCCCATTTTACTTAGCAATTCAGAAGGAAATATATTTGATAACAATGTGTGAAACATTTGCTTCCCTTCTTCCTTAATAAAGGACAATTAATGACACCTGTTTTTTCACATAATTAATGAATTCTCTAATTAAACTCCACACTGCTATTATTTTGAACGCGCCCTTTCAATGAATGAGTCAATTACTGCAGCGTCCATGTCATGACAGTTGGGTCTGTTGTTTTTCTATTACACTACCACATCTACAAGTAAATTATTTGCCATGCAAAAATATCACTACTACTACTAACAGTGGTTCATCCGGTTACTGATGTTGTACTGCTATTTTTTTGAACACAACTGTAGCTCTAAATTGTGTGTGATGCAGATGCCACAGATGGGCCTTCAGACAACATTCATTTTGTGATGGGATGTTGTGTTTTGGCAGTGTCTGGAGCATGGTGGACAGCACATTTCCGTCATCACATTGTGCCCCTGTCCCATTTTATTTTATTTTATTTTTTTTGATGCAGGGAGGCATTGTGTTTGGCTCTGTTGAGATATTTATGTCCCATAATCGTTTGTCATTCCTTTAAAGTCTAAATTAAATTTAAGCTCCGAATCTCTCAACAACAAACGATGGACCTGACTTGGATGGCCCAGAGCTTCTGCTCATTTCTATCCGTTGCTGAGCTTTACTGGCCGAGGCGAGGTGGGGGAACAAGGACGGAGGACAGTTTTTAGTAGGGGGCTTTCTAGCTCTCTACGTGTATGTTACGCCTATCCCGCAATGTTGGTTTTTCCAGATTATTTGATTAAAACAAACTCACGTTCTTCTAATCACACAAATACACACAATACAATTACGTTAATCACGAATCTCTGGGCAACAAACTATGCACCATGACTGGATAGCTCAGAGCTTCTGCTATTTTCTATTTTCTATTTTCTATATTGCTGAACTTTATTGACAGAGGCGGGGTGGGGGACAAGGAAAGAGGACAGTTTTTACTCGGGGAATTCGAGTTCCCATTGTGCATGCAAGGTATGCCTATCGCGTATTGCTAGTTTTCCCAGATTATTTAATTAAAACAAACTTTATTGATCTTTGGTTAAAAGCGAGAATTATAATAAAATACATACATAGAATGAATATATAAGAAACATTGTATATCTATATAAACAAAAACATTTTTTTTTTAATATAATAAGTTGAAAATAGCCATGCAAAAAAGTTGTTGGTCGGGTTAGTGATACAGTTACATAGAATATTAGCATAAATTAATAGGTGCATGAGTAAATGAACGCACACAAAAGGGATACAAATGTTTACCAATGTCCCATCCCCTTCAATGAATGGTATGGCCAAAGTAAGACGACCTGATTGAAACCTGCCGAGAAAGAAAAACCGGGACAACCGAAGACAGCTTCCAATACTCATAGCAGACCAGCTTTATTGACAATTGGCCCAAACATACCCGTCAGCACGCCAACAATGCGTTTTATTGTGGCCTCGCGCCTAGAACGGTCTAATAATACGGGATTTATAAAAATGGCCAGTCTGTCATTTTAACAGACTCATTCAAACCAGCGATATTTACGACTGCTCGGAGATTTAACAGAACAAACGATGTCCTAAAGCACTTTTATTTTTCAAATTCACACGCAACCGTGGAGTTTAAATGGCATTTCATATCCTTTGAAGTGTTTAGCCCAAAAGGCGGCGGCGTCATCCCGAGTGAAATGAATTCCGCTCAATATCAAGTAACTTTAATGTATAATGTAGGCCTACTGTTTTAACCTGGATGCCGGACATTTCTGAAATTGGGACAAATGCCGGACATTTCTGAAATTCCTAAAAATGTCCGGTTACGTTGTGCTCGTACCATCAACCTTATATAAACACACGAATAGCCTAGCACTAGGCCTACGCTCATAACGCCCAATATCCAATGACGTAGACAAGCTGGCTGAAAATGGAACGAAATTGCGCTTTCAAGAAATTCTGGGTGGCTCTTAAAAGAGCCTTTGGCGTTTGTGAAATTGCATCACCGGTACAATCTGCTCACTTCTTCTTGGGAACCGCTTTCTTGGGTTTGCCGGCCTTGGCTTTGGAAACTTTCGGCTTGGCCTGCTTTGCTTTCCTAGGACTCTTGGTCGCCTTCTTTGCTGCTGCTGCCGCCGGCTTCTTGGCTTTCTTTGGACTCTTGGCCGGCTTCTTGGCTTTCTTAGGGCTCTTTTTCGCTTTAGGTGTAACGGGCTTTTTGACCTTCTTCGGCGACTTTTTGGCCGCTGGCTTCTTCGCTGGTGCCTTTTTAGCCGCAACGGGTTTCTTAGCTTTAGGTGCTGCTTTCTTTGGGGGCTTCTTCTCCGCCAGCTTTTTATTGAGCTTAAATGAGCCGGAGGCGCCGGTGCCCTTAGTCTGAAGCAAGGTTCCCTTTGTCACCAGGCTCTTGACAGCCAGCTTTACGCGCGAGTTGTTTTTCTCCACGTCGTAGCCGCTGGCGGCCAGCGCTTTCTTCAAGGCAGCCAGGGACACTCCGCTCCTCTCCTTGGAGGCAGAAATTGTCGTCAGGATCAACTCTCCGACGCTGGGGCCAACTTTCTTGGGCTTGCTTGTCGCTTTCTTCTTGGGAGCCTTAGCCGGGGCGGCGGCGGCAGGAGCGGGAGCAACTTCAGCCATTTGTATCTCGTTCGATTCTCTCTGCTTGGACAGTGGGAACGTTTCGTTTTAGCTGCTTGAGCGGCAGGGGGATGGACTTAAATGCTACATGAGGACCGTGTAGACTCAGCCAGTCCGGCACAGAGTCTCTCTGCTCCTGAAAACTCCGCTCACTTGTGTTTTCTCTTCGCCAAATATTGATAAAATAACACACCGTTCAGTTATTTCCCAAGCGGAAAACGTCAAGAACGTTCAAAAAAGGCCCTTCTGCTAGCAAATTAACTTCTGTGTATTGGGCAATATTGCAGTTTTTTCTCCAGCCCGTCGAAAACGTCGCCACTTGTCAGTGACAAGTACCTCTTCGAGGTGCTTCTCCCACAAGAACCGCCTTCAAAAACTATCAAACATTTCACACACTTGGAAATTGTGCGGTAACCATTGACAGAAGCCCAGTGTCAAATCAGAAAAGATTAAAAGAGTAGTGAAATACGCAAGTGGGGCTTTTAAGCAGGACTTTTATTGCTGGCAGCAAAGCACACTGAGCACATAGTCCAACAGTGACAGAACTCTCTTCAACCATGGTCGTTACATATGCACATTTTGTTGAACCAAACTTTCTGATTCTGAAAACAATGTTTAGTGTGTTACATCAAGACCAACGTATATATATATATATATGTATATTGATATAATGCGGCAATAAGAGGACAAATCATCTCTCGATACATTATCACTGTCAGAAAAAAAGGTACAGCTGAAGTACATTCAACAATAATGTTCTATTTGGGTACTATTAAGTAACTTTTAGAAGCAAAACGTGTGAAACATGAATTCTCTATTGCTGGCTTCGGGTACAATTTTATGTACCTATAGGGTACCACCCAGTGACAAGCGTTTGTACAGTTGTAGGCACTTTTCGTACCTAAGAAAGACTCTCACATTTGTAGAAGGCAACAATCTGCACTAAAAAAAGTCCGTTGATTAACTAAGAAATATATATGTATAATACCATGTTTGATTTCCACAAGGAAGAAAATATATTTAGTATGTATATGTTTGTGCAAGTCATGATATCTGTCGGAATCAACTCGCCACGGAGGCAGAATCCCTGGTTATTTTCAGACACAAAACTGCAGATCCACCTCCTAACTCCCTGCCTAGTCCCACCCCTCAGCAGTCCTTATGCATGTATATCATGACTGCATCAGCAGCGTCCTATTTTTATTTTGTTTTCATACGAATATTAGATACACGATTCTTGTTTGTGTCACGGTTCTATGTTAGCATATTGGGATATGTGGTGTGGGAGGGAACCAAATGGTTATTGTCACCTAGGTATGCTGGCTAACTCCCGTCTCACACCCTAGTGGTGCCGTCGTCACCAGGCTTTGTTTCTAACACAGACATCAGGAAGGCATGGCATGCAAAGGAAATGCGAAAAAAATATAAAAAATTTAAAGGCACAGTCAACTTAGTGTATGTAAACTTCTGAACCACTGGAATTGTGATATAGTGAATTAAAAGTGAAATAATCTGTCTGAAACAATTGTTGGAAAAAGTACGTGTCATGCACAAAGTAGATGTCCTAACTGACTTGCCAACACTATAGTTTGCTAACATGAAATATGTGGAGTGGATAAAAATGAGTTTTAATGACTTCTACCTAAGTGTATGTAAACTTCCAACTTCAACTGTATATAATGAAGTCTAATGCATTCATCAAGAACCTTTCCTGCTTCCTTCTA
Organism: Synaphobranchus kaupii; assembly: GCA_029718625.1. Lineage (NCBI taxonomy): Eukaryota > Metazoa > Chordata > Actinopteri > Anguilliformes > Synaphobranchidae > Synaphobranchus > Synaphobranchus kaupii. The sequence continues at coordinate 25,501,860 of CM056384.1, forward strand.
ATTGCAAAACAAAGAGACATGACCTGATTGAGCTCACTACGAAGGTGGTGGTGTTATGTGACTGTTCAATGAAGGAATCCATTAATCATTTTTTTATTATAATGTGACAGGATATACAAATATGGGACAGCCTGCAACAAATTGATATTTGATATTTTTTTCTAATCAATTCCTTGTGGAATATTTAAATAATAATTTTCCCAAAAAATATTTTATTGGATGATTACATGCATTGAAACCCGTTATTTATGGGAAAAAATATGTAAAATGAAGTTTGACATTTAATATTACACATGAGTCATGACACTGTTATTATACAAACGATTACTAACTAAACTGAAACAATGACCTCTTGACACAAAACACAACAAACCTGCCCTATGAAATCATCATCTAATACTATTATGTAAAGTTTAATTGTCTTTTTTTTCTGTGTAACTAATGTATTTTTACAATTTACCAGTGAGTATATACTGTATGAAACATCACCAAACACTAATGCAAATTCAGTGCATTAGTGTTCTGAGCAGGAATTAAAATACAAATCCTGAATACATACAGATTGCATCAATGGTTAAGACACGTTTGGGGAAGTGAATGGGAGGAAAACCAAGATGCAATCTGAACAAGTGGGTTTTCAGTCTTTGTCTGGACAATAATTGTGCTGCACTGACTACCGTTTGAAAATCGATATGTAGATTTTCTACAACCACCACCTTTACCTGAGATCATTGACATTTTGAGATTAGAAAATAAAGAGCACCAATTAAAATCCCAGATTATTAAAATAGATGCAGCTGAGAGGGGTTTGATTCAGCAAATTCACAACTATCTTAATGGGCTTTCAGGAATAGAGGGGAACTACCAAGACACATACTGGGACCTGATTTTCAAGGGAGCCATGGCGGCATCAGTACTGGCGTTAGTGGTTCTATCGGCTCTGACTTGTTATTTTCGGGTTATAATAAAAGAACACAAAAAGGATGTTGAGTATCTAGAGTCATCTAGTGTTACTGGGACTCCCTTCCCTTGGTACGGCTCCATTGTGGTTGTTCCTGGTATCCAGTGGAGTCAAACATTATCTCCTAACAATATGTTGTTCCTGAGTTAAACCTTTCTCTCTTGTTTGCATATGGGTCAAGGTTTAAGGGGGGGATTATGTAGGGAATAATACATTTCCTGCTTCAGTGTTTTTGGATGGTCACCTAACGCAATCAGCCTTACTCAATTATCGGCGGGGTTGGGGTGGTGGTTAGAAACAAAGCCTAGTGAAGACGACGCCATTAGGGTGTGAGACGGGAGTCAGCCAGCATACCTAGGTGACAATAACCATTTGGTTCCCTCCCACACCACATACAATGTCCATTTGTTTGCCTGTCTCCCAATCAGGGACAGGAGCCTCCATTTTATTTCAGCATTTTCTTTCAGGTTTAAAGCTTGTACCCCACACAACACTATTTTGTGATTGAACTGCCTTGCTATTACCAGGTATCTTGTATACTCTAATGAAGACTATTTTCCATTGGAATTAAATTGATTAAATTGACCTAAACTTTGGAGCTACGAGTTATACTTTATAAAGGACAGAATTCCTACAGGAGTATTGGTGTCACAGAAAAATGTTGGTCTCACAGCCAAAGAGCTTTTGGATTTTAAATCAGGGGTAATCTTCTGACGATCATTGGCAGAAACCGTGTGTTTCCAAGGGGTCATATTGCCGTGCTGGCCAGAACTAAAATCAAACAAATTTAGCACAGGCTTCAAATTTGGCCTACAAAATAAATAAATCCTGATTTTGCAATTCACACAAAATCAGCCCACTGGAAAATACATAATGATTAGGCATGAAATACTGACTTAATTCATCTGTAATGCCGATTGATTTTGTAAATGTCAAGGGACTCATTTCATATGCATGAAATCCGGAAGTACATAATGAATATTCATGAAATCCTGACTTCATAAATCACATACAAAATCATGACACTGCAAAGTACATGTAGAATACACATTAAATCCTGACTTATTTTTGTAAATGTACATAATGCATAGTGAAAAGGTTCTTTATGAATGCATTAGACTTCATTATATATACAGTTGAAGTCGGATGTTTACATACACTTAGGTTGAAGTCGTTAAAACTCATTTTTAACCACTCCACAGATTACATATTAGCAAACTATAGTGTTGGCAGGTCAGTTAGAACATCTAATTTGTGCATGAGACAAGTCATTTTTCCAACAATTGTTTACAGACAGACAAATTACACTGGAACAGTATGGAACACATTCGTTGGCTAAATGGCTCTAAGTCATCAAGGGTCTAACCTATCAAACAAGCCTTAAATCATCACTCTGCTGCAAGAAATACAGTAGATATGGATGGATAACGTAAAGGGATTCTTCTCCTGACTTATTCTTCCATAGAGTTCGATCAGAAAATTTGTCAGGAGAAACAACCCTTGAAGTGATCCATCCATATCCACTTCAGGTCATCACTTGACATACGCCCATTACCTGCTTGTTATGCCAAAGTATTGCAGGCTTGAGAGCCGCACGTGAACGCTTATTTGGCATGGAAAATTGTCGATGTTGATATCAGCCTACAAAATGAGTTTCATTCTAAATTGAAAAGGAAACTGAAAGTCTAATTACTGAATTTAAGTCTTCCTTACATTATATACCATTATTGTATGACATGCAGAAACTTGTAAATTGGGGCATGGTGAATGCAAGATTCATTATGATTCACAAAGTGTTGCTCATTAAAGACAACATAATGTATCCTATAAATAGTCTACTGTAAGCAAACAATAAAAACTCAACCATGGCTGCGCTAGCTTAATTGGAGGACGTGGCAAACCATGCGTTCAATCTTAAGTTTATTTGAGATTTATAGATGAAAGGTACGTACGACAGACGTACGCTATTTCAAACAAGCGCAGCCAATTTTATAAATAATGCTTACATCCATTTAAAGAAATGTGCTTAGGTGAAAGTTAAAGATGACATCCAAGTACTTTTTTTATAAATGAGGAGTAGGTGGTGAGAAATGGGCAGATTCTTCAGATGTTGCAGAGGATTGTGGTAATAATTGTGGCACATGTGGTTGTGTTAAAAATAATTAATTCTAGATGAGGGATTTTTTTTTTTCTCATAATAAATTTGCTTCAATTAAAGGTTGGATTTTTCTCATTTCTTCAGTGTGACATTAAGCTAATTCACAAAATGGTGAATTTTTTATAACCCTTTTAACTCATCTTTACCAGGGGTGCCAATAATAGTGGAGGGGACTGCATATAAATATATACAGTTGAAGTCGGAAGTTTACATACATAGGTTAAAATCATTAAAACTAATTTTTAACCACTCCACAGATGTTATGTTAGCAAACTATAGTGTTGGCAAGTCAGTTAGGACATCTACTTTGTGCATGACACAAGTATTTTTTTCAACAATTGTTTCAGACAGATTATTTCACTTTTAATTCATTATATCACAATTCCAGTGGGTCAGAAATTTACATAAACTAAGTTGACTGTGCCTTTAATTTTTTACTATTTGATCGCATATCCTTTGCATGCCATGACTTCCTGATGTCTGTGACCCAACAACATGAAAAAAAAAAAATCTTGATATCTTATGTTCTGGTACTCTTACAAGCGATACTATAACGTCTCTGCATTTGAATGGATCTCTATGGGAATTGGGGGGTGGGACTTTATTTAGCTGTAAATTACACTGGATCAGGACGCACATGGTTGGCTAAATGGCCTTAAATCATCACTTTGCTGCCAGAAATACAGTAGATTTGGATGGATTACTTGAAGGGTTTTTTCTCCTGACTTACTTTTCCATAGACCTCAATAGGAAAATTTGTCAGGAGAAACAACCCTTAAAGTGAACCATCCATATCTACTGCATATCTGGCAGCAGAGTGATGGTTTGAGGCTCGTTTGATACCTCAATCCCTTAGATTTATTTTATTTTTTTAAGTGTGGAACCTGCCCTTCCATACATGACAATGAAATCTAACGCCCTTGAAAAAAAAGGAGATAGAAATTAGTCGTCAATACTGTCCATTATTATTAGCATTGCTATTCATATTATTTTCAATGCTACAGGCCAATCTCCCTGGCCACGTCGCCCTCGATACAATTTTTTTGTTTGTTTATGGTTATAGGCTGGCATGTGTTCACAGACATTAAATGCCTTCTTTAGTTTGCACAGAGTCACTGGTCCGTGAATGTCATCCAACAGGATTTAGCAGTATTCTCGCACAGCTCTGGTGGATGCACTGATGTCCCGTTCCATTGTTAAATCGCCAAATGAAAGCAGTTACAATGTAATTATAAGATGCAATCTCTAGTTAATGGTAGCTCTTTCCTGACGTCACAATAGTTTATGCCTTTTGTAGAGCGGTAGAGCGTACGCGAGATTCGGAAGAAACAGCCAAGCCTAACGCAGGCAAGAGGACGACGGGAGATTTCGGTTCGACTACAGCGTTTAGGCGCCATTTTCGACTGAGGAAGCCGTCGGATTTTGTTTGGTGTAGAGACAGATCGTGTAGGAGAGAGAAAGACACGCGTTAGGGGAACCAGGAAGCAAGGCGGATTGCAATCAACCGTACCGTGAGTGTAGAATGGGTGACAGCTCAGAGGGTGGTGAAGAGGGAAATATGGAGTGGTATACCATGTCTAATAAAAGGAAGAAACTGAAGGAGATGAAAGGTAGAACAGAAGATTGGTCAGATCATGGTAGTCAAGGAGAAGGGGGTGCTACTAAAAAAGTAAAAGATAATCGGGGCAATACAGGGCAGTTGGGAAAGGTGCACGAGATGGAAAAGGAGTGGAAAGTCGTAATTGTGTTTGGGAGGGAGACAGGTCAGTTTCACCCAGTTAAAATGACTAAAGTAATTGAAAAAGAAATTGGAAAGATTAGATTTGCCAAATTTCTTAACAACTGGAAAATCCTTATCTCAGCTACAAATAAACATCAACAAAACAAAATCCTCAAGTTAGATACACTTGATGGAACACAAATCTCAACGCATATTCCCGGAATAATAGCTAAACTGAGAGGTGTAATTTCAAATGTGCCAATAGAAATGACCGAGGAGGAAGTCAAGAAAGAAATTAGAGGGGGGAAAATAATAGAAGTTAAGAGGTTATTTGTAATTACAGACCAGTTTCATTAATTACAAACGCTTTCTTTAAATCAATAAAAATTCCTACACCATATTTTTTTCTGTCTACACAACCTGTTATTTCCTCGATAAGCTCAATTAATGCCATTGAAGTAGATCTGGATGATCTGAAACCATATTGACTGTCCATTAGTATATTGTGTTTGTCAATGAATGTATTCCTCAGTCGTAATTACAGACCAGTTTCATTAATTACAGACCAGTTTCATTATTACCACAGTTTTCAAAGATATTGGAAAAGCTTTATGTTGAAAGACTTGATACATTCATTGACAAACACAATATACTAATGGACAGTCAATATGGTTTCAGATCATCCAGATCTACTTCAATGGCATTAATGGAGCTTATCGAGGAAATAACAGGTTGTGTAGACAGAAAAAAATATGGTGTAGGAATTTTTATTGATTTAAAGAAAGCGTTTGATACAATTGACCATGAGATTTTAATTAAAAAGATGGATATATATGGTGTTAGAGGTGTAGCACATAAATGGCTGAAAAGCTACATTCAGAATAGGAAGCAGTTTGTGCAGTTGGGTAGTTACAAGTCCACATGCTCGAACATTACCTTTGGTGTCCCACAGGGGTCAGTCTTGGGACCTAAATTATTTATTTTATACATTAATGACATTGTGAAGGTTTCTGATGTGTTGAAATTGATTATTTTTGCAGATGATACAAATATCTTTTGTTCTGGAGAGGATTTGCAGCAGGTTTTAGATGTGGTTAAGTATGAAATGTTGAAATTAAAATGTTGGTTCAATTCAAATAAGTTATCATTAAACCTGAACAAAACAAAGTTTATGATTTTTGGAAATCGTAAAATAAACACAACAGTTTATATGGAAATTGATAACACAGAAATCGAAAGAGTATACGAAATCAAGTTTCTTGGTGTTTTAATTGACCACAAGCTGTGCTGGAAACCTCATATAAAATATATATGCTCAAAGATTGCTAGAAGTATTGGAATAATGGTTAAAACAAGACACATCCTCAATCAGAAAACTTTACACACCTTGTACTGTGCACTTATTGTACCCTTTCTGTCATACTGTGTTGAAGTTTGGGGAAACACTTACAAAAGCACTTTATGCAGGATTTGCACATTGCAAAAAAGAGTAATGCGGATAGTACACAACACTGAGTACCGTGAGCATTCAAATAACCTGTTTTTAAAGTCACACACTCTGAAATTTCCGGAGTTAGTAAATTTTAAAACTGCTCAAATCATGTTTAAAGCTCAGAAAGACCTTTTACCAAGAAACATTCAAAGATTATTCAATAAAAGAGATGACACCTATGATTTAAGAGGGAAACTCAACCTCAAACATCCTACTATCCGTACTACTATGAAAAGCATGTGTATTTCAGTTTGTGGGGTTCGAATATGGAACGATATCGATGAGGAAATAAAAATGTGTAATGTCATCACAAATTTCAAATTCAAATATAAGCTGTATTTAATAGATAAGTATGTGGAACTATAGAGTTGTTTTAATGTCACATTTTATTCTTATTTATATATATGGATTATTTTATTTATTTATAACTTTTAGAAAACTTGATTAATTTTTGGCATATGTTTTGACTTTTACTACTTTTTGAAATATAAACTTGTTATAGAGGGGGCAGGACAAGATAAGCCTTGGCTTCATCCTGTCCCTTCTCGAACTTATTGGTTTTTTTTTTGTTTTTTTACTTGAATGTTTTTATCTTAATGTAGTTGGTGATTATTACAAATTGTGTTTTTTTATGTTTGTTTATGGTTCGAGAAAAATAAAGATCAAATCAAATCAAAATCAAATCAAACAAAGATGGAGTAAAGAAAGATAGTCTGTCAATGTTGGTACAATTTGAGAGCACACTTCCTAAAGAAGTCAAAATAGGGTGGATCAATTATAGGGTGAGAGAGTATATCCCAAAACCAATACGTTGTTATAAATGCCAAAGAATTGGACACATAGCCCAACAGTGCCGCGGCAAACAAAGATGTGCAAAATGTGGGGGAGAACATGATTACGGCAAATGTGAGAAAGGCGCTAAACTGCGATGTTGCAACTGTGGAGGAGATCATAGTGCTGCGTTTGGGGGCTGTGCCGTTCAGATTAAAGCAAAAGAGGTACAGAAATATAAAGTGATTAATAATATATCCTATGCAGATGCTTTAAAGAAAGTAAATGAAGAAATGCAAAGAACTGTAACATATGAAGAGGTGGGGAGAGGTGAAGAAGGTAGTGGTAGGCCTAGGCCTTTACCCCAGAGAACAAGCAGACCTAGAATTCAGCAAGAAGACAGAAGTGATCCGATTGTACAGCAGACTCAATGTGCCCATAAATGTAAGGTTAAAGAAGATTCGTTGGTAGTGGATCAGACAAGCTTCATAGCCTTCATTTGTAAAATAATAAATGTGGCTACCAAGCAAGAGAAGAAAAGTGACATAATTAAGACAGTGGTGAATGCAGCAGAATAATTTTTGGGTATTAAAGACCTGAAAGCAGAAGAGATACATAAAATGCTGAAAGTAAACTCAGATGGAGGGGGGCAGGCTATTGATTAAAATTATTATGGTGATCCATTTATTACAATGGAACGCGAGAAGTCTCATTGCAAATGGCCAAGAATTTAAAAAATATATAATTGACGCAAAACCACGACCGGATATTATATGTGTACAAGAAACCTGGTTACGACCCCATCTAGATTTTATTATCCCAGGATATACCTCAGCCCGGTATGACAGGGTAGACAACCAAGGCGGCGGTTGTGCTACATTTGTCAAAGATAGTGTCGTCTTCCGAAGAATACCATCACCAGCAGACAGAATGCGTAATTATTGAAGTGTGTAATACAGGTGTCAGTCTCAAAATAATCAACTTTTACAACCCGTGCAAGAAGCTGAGTGCTGAAATGTTTAATACAATTGAACATGGTAGAGGAGAAATCTGGTGCGGTGATTGCAATGCACATAATAGCTTATGGGGCAGTATACATACAGACAATAATGGCAATGTAGTTGAAGAACTGTTAGAAGAAAGAGCATTAGTATGTCTTAATGATGGAAAAGGAACAAGATTAGATATATACAGAAATATCCTATCATGTCTAGATCTAACGTTAGTATCTAGAAATATAGCATGCTCATGCAAATGGAACGTGGATGATAGTTCTAGTATAGGAAGTGATCATTATCCAATCTTCTGCTCTATAGAAATGAATATGCATGCCCAAGAAAGGTACGTATTAGAAAAGTGGTGCTTTGAAAAAGCTGACTGGGAAAAATATCAAGAATACTGCATAGAGGGAATTAAGTCAATTTCAATGAATGGTAGTATAGAAGAATGCTATTCTATAGTGACTAACTTAATTTTGAATGCTGCATCAAAGAGTATACCCATGAGTAGAATAACAGGGAAAAGGAAAGCGGTACCATGGTGGAATGAAGAATGCACTAAAGCTATCAGAGAACGAAATAAAGCATTACGAGTGTTAAGGACTAACTTGAATCAAGAAAACCTAATGGATTATCAAAAGAAAAAAGCTCTGACTCGTAGAATTATCAAATCCAGTAAAAAGAATGCATGGAGGAAATACTGTGCTACTATAGGCAGATAAGTGAAACTAGGTGATGTATGGCAAATGTTAAAGACAATGAGTGGCAAAAGGAAATATACTAAAATCCCAATCTTAGAGGATGGAGAAACAATAGCTGTAACAGATAAAGAAAAGGCTAATATATTGGGTAAGAGCTTTGCTAATGTACACAGTGGGAATCACTTAGACGATCTGCATAAAAAGAGAAAAGAGACAGTGATAAGGGAAAATCGTAATATACTTAGGGGAAAAAATAATAATATAGACACAAATCTTGATGCTGAGCTGACTATGAGTGAGTTAGAAATAGCGATAAATAACACTGGATACACAGCAACGGGGCAGGATCAACTAAGTTACGCTATGTTTCGTAAATTACCTGATCAAGTACTGAGAATAATTCTGGAACTGTTCAATAAAATATGGAGAGAAGGATTGTTACCAAAAAGATGGAAGAGTGCACTTATTTTACCTTTTAGCAAACCCGGTAAAAACCCAAATAATGCTGGAAATTATAGACCCATTGCTTTAACTTCGCATCTGTGCAAATGGATGGAAAAGATTTTGGTCCGAAGACTTAACTATTTCTTAGAAAGGAGAGGCTTAATTGCATCATACCAGAATGGATTCAGGAAGGGTAGGTCTTCCATGGACGCACTTGTTAAAGTTAGCAATGAAATAGAGAAAGCATTTAAAATGAAAGAATTGATGGTGATTGTTTTCTTTGACATCGAAAAAGCGTACGATTCTATGTGGAGGGAAGGGCTGTTAATTCAAATGAATAGAATGGGCATTAGTGGAAGATTTTACAACTGGGTACTAGATTTTCTATCAGAACGAAAGTTTAGAGTTAAGGTAGGACCAGAGTTATCTGATGAGTATGATATCGTTAACGGAATTCCACAAGGAAGCGTCATTAGTCCGGTGTTATTTAACATTATGATTAATGATATATTCATGAATCTTGACAGAAGGATATGCTCATCATTATATGCAGATGACGGAGCTATATGGATTAGGGGGAGAGACAACACAAGTGTGCTGAGAGAGATTAAGAAAGCTATTTTAAAGGTAGAGCAATGGTCATACAATTGGGGTTTTAAAATCTCAACAAGTAAGTCTTGCTACATGTACATAACTAGAAAGAAAAAGATAGAAGAACAGTGTCTTCTTTTATATGGACAACCAATGGAAAAAGTAAAGGAATTTAAATATTTGGGAATTTGGGTAGATGAGAGATGTACATGGAAGACACATGTGGAAAAGCTAGAAACTAAATGTAAAAAAGTAATAAATTTAATGAGGGCTATATCTGGATATACATGGGGAGCAGATAAGCAGGCATTAATAGATATATATAGGGCTTTGATGAGATCAGCAATTGACTATGGGTGTTTTGTTTATGGGGCAGCAGCTAAATCGCACTTAAACCAAATTGATAGAATGCAAAGCAAAGCCTTGAAACTTAGCATCGGTGCAATGAGATCAACACCATGTAATGCCGTGTTAGTAGAATCAGGGGAAATCCCACTAGAGCTCAGGAGAGACAAACTGGCTCTAACATACTGGATTCGGCTTAGGGGATGTGGGGATGAAAATGCCACTAAAAGTGTCCTAAACGAATGCTGGGAGTATAGACATAACGGAATAGGTTTTGGATGGAAGATAAAAGATAAATCAGAAGAATATGACCTAGATGGAATACATTTAAATTCCCCTACTCCAATAAGTAATGTTCCCCCATGGCTCTTCCCTAAAGCTAAAGTTGATTTTAGTATCCTGGAACTAAAGAAAAATTGGGCGGAACATGAAATAGGATACTGTGCAAACCAGCATATAATAAACACATATTCTAATTACCTACATATCTTTACTGACGGATCAAAAGATCAAAATGACCATGTAGGAATAGGAGTATATATCTCACAATTTAAAATACATATAGGGAAGAGAATTTCTGATAAATTATCAGTATATCCAGCCGAGATGATGGCAGTGATTGTTAGTCTCCAATGGGTGGAAGAAGTGAGACCAGACAGGGTGGTGCTGTGTATTGACTCTGCAGCAGTTCTTTTTAGCCTACAGACAATGAACTCAATTAGGGAAGACCTAGTATATGAAATGTTTCAATGTCTATTTAGAACGCAGAGAATGGGAATAGAAACAATATTTTGTTGGGTACCTGCACATGTGGGATTAGAGGGTAATGAAATTGCAGACAGGATGGCAAAAAGATCGCTAAATATGACACACATAATTAATATAGCATTTGGAATAGGGGAAGGTAAAGCATTAATTAAAAAGAAAATAGTGGAATGCTGGCAGAAAAAATGGGACGAGGACAGTAAGGGTAGAACATATTATAGGGTACAAAAGTCCGTTAGAGCACAGAGTGTTAAAGGGCGAAGCAGAAGAGAGGAGGTAGTCATATCAAGACAAAGATTTGACCATACTGGTCTAAATAAAACTTTATTTTTATTGGGTAAAGTAAATTTGCATAGTTGTGCACATTGTGGTATAATTGAAAACACTGAAGATATAATAATGCATTGCATAAAATATAAAGATGAAAGGGAGCGTTTGCAACAAAGGGTAAGAGAGGTTGGACGAGGTTGGGATTTGGAAGGGATATTAGGAACAAATGGTGATAAGGTGTGGGAAGTACAGAGAGGGATAATAGAGTTCTTAATAGGTTCAGGATTGTTTAATAGAATATAGAATTTTACTTTATACTTATAATTTTATTTATTAACTTAATTTAATATCATAGAATAAAGAAATAATTATATTCATTTATTTATTTTTTCCTGGAATCCTGTTCTACATACTCCGGTACGGTAGGTGGCGGTATGCACCTAAAGTTGGTATTGAAATCCGCCAAAAAACACAAAGAAGAAGAAGAAGAGCGTACGCGAGCAAGGAATAAGCCATTGCGTGGCGCATGCACGCTCCTATATGGCTACATGTTCCAAGCCTTTCCGACAAGCCTATATGCCTCGCTGTGGATTAAGCTGGCGTCTCTGCTCTCATTCGCCCACCTACTCGATCTTGTTGCGGTAAACAAGCCTCAGTTAATTAATTTTTGCCTCTGTTGAGACCGTGAGTGGCTCTAAAAAGAGCCTTTGGGGTTGAGTATTGTTGCGTTACGGATTACTTCGAACTAGTGTACTTCGTGACGGCCTTGGTGCCCTCAGACACCGCGTGTTTGGCCAGCTCTCCTGGCAGCAGAAGGCGCACGGCGGTCTAAATCTCCCTTGAAGTGACGCTTGTTGTAGTGAGCCAAGCGAGAAGACTCGCCAGCAATGCGCTCGAAAATGTCGTTAACAAACGAATTAATGATGCCCATAGTTTTTGAGGAAATGCCTGTGTCAGGATGCACCTGCTTCAAGACATTGTAAACGTAGATAGTGTAGCTCTCCTTTCTAGACTTTCTCCGCTTCTTGCCTCCTTTCCCAGCCGTCTTGGTTACGGCTTTCTTGGACCCCTTCTTGGGCGCAGACTTGGCAGGCTCAGGCATATCGGCTGTTTGGCTGAAACAAAGGCTGTATCCCAAACCGCATACTTCCATGCTCCGCACTACCGTGCTCCCGAGTGCGCCCTCAAGGTTTGGGAGTTCGCACTCTGGAGCATGGAAGTACGGTTGCAGCTTTGCACAGTCGTGGGACGCACTTCGTGGCGACCTATAACCTTTAACCTTTCCCGTAGCTATCGGGAAATGCGGACGAGTAAGTAGGGTAAACCTGAGAGGCATAACGTCGTTCGCTGGCATTGTACTGTATCGGCTGTTATATTATATATTTGTGATATAACCAGCATTATCCGCAACAGTTTAATTATCCTTTTTGCTAGCGTTCTTATTCCAGAAAAGTCAGTGGAAAGCAACGATGGCTAGGAAGACAGCCTATTCATTACATCATTGGATACCTTTAAGTAAACAATCAACCCCTGATATAGTCTTCGCATTGTAAGCAATCGTCTGTGTTTTGATTATTTTCGCGCTGTTTACCAGAGCGTGAACAACTGGGTACGCAGTTAGTAGAAATGGAGCCATGTTTGTGGCGGTGGTGTTGCTTCTGGGGTGGTTTTCCATTGAAACGAAGAAAAGACGGGCTGCTGCCAGAATAAGACGGCGGATCATTATTTAAAACGGCATCCGACGAAAGCAAGCCATCCGGAGAGCTGGGGTGAAGAGGAGGGCTTCTCTTCGTAGAACAATTGCGCTTGTCAGCACCGACGTAGGTTGTCTTATACAGCCGACTAGCTAGCTACACTGGTTAACATCACATATCATTAAACTTAAATGTATATGAAAAAAAATATTATTTTACATCGCATATTGTGCTGTTCATTCACATTGTAGCACTTTATTCATTTACAAACTCCTAATGTAGTTTTCCCCGTTTAAGTTTCCAATCTGAACCACTAGGTGTCAATACTACACAAATAGACAGACGCACTGAAGTTAGGCAGAGTATATTTATTAACTTGGGAAATTTGTCTCTAGGGAGAGAGCCTTGCAACCTATGGCAGGATCATTGTCAATGTCCCCATCCTTGCCAAATATTTTGATGACGACCAGGATCTCCAGCCAGTCTTCCGCTTATCCTGACGGGCAATCCGTGCACTCGTTGGGATGCTCCCCAACAAGAGGGACCATGGCTGGGGCTACACACGTAACGTTATGTCCCTAGTGTCACAAATGGAAAACCAGAAAATATAATGCATCAATACCAAATATTAACATGAGCTAGCATTAAACACAAGTGATGTTAGTGTTATAGCGAAGTTAACTAACGGTAACTAGTGCGACGCTAGCTAGTTAGTGGGTTGATATCCAGCTAGCTAGCAAGTCAGTTATAGCATATGGGAATAAATTCGAATACGAATATTAAATAATGCTTCGTGCTTCGGAATAGCTATATCTACGACTAACGCCATTATCTGGCTAATATAGATATTACGTTAGTACTGTCATTTAATGTTAGCGAACGTTACCTAGCTAGCTAGCTGTTACCGAGCAAATTGCATTGCAATTTACATAACGAAAGCTAGCTAGCTGGAAATAGAAGTTATCTTAATTATTGAGCTAGCTCAGTATTAAAACACTAACAGAAATAGTGCTGTGCCAGATGTTTTCAAACTTGTGAAAATGTTCATATAAAAATGTTGAAATTACTTATATTTGTAGAAAGCCTCGGGAGAGGCACCGTCAATATTCTCATCCTCCATTAGGCTACGATAGTAAATATTTGGTCTTGAGCAAGGGGCCAAGACTGGGATTTCGTTTTGAAGCTCACTTCCTGGTTGGCCTGGGAGCCGCCATTGTGCCGTTGCTCACTAGCGCCACTGCGGTTGGCTCCAGTATAGGTCTTTCCCCATGTAAGTGAACGGCAGCAATTTGGTCAAAATACTCAGTCAATAAATTTTTTACAAAATTTTTTTTTATTGCAATAGGTGCCTTTCCTTCATCTAATGCCTGTGCATGTGCTGATTTTTTAAAATATTGTGTCGTTTGGACAGGGTATTGACATTTGTTCAGGACCAATCAGGGGACAGATTGAGTCGGGTTACTGCCGGTCATTTCACTCACTTTGAGGGGCGGGAACCATAGACGGAACGGGCGGGACGTGGGGCGGGGCGGGGGGGCGGGACGTGGGGCGGGACCCATAGGCGGTACCTCAAGCGGCTAGCAATGACCTTGACATTCTCACCCATTCTCGTCCTTTTAATGTGTGAATTTGGCTAGTATTAGACCATTAGACCCATCGCAATTCTCATTGTCACTAGTGTTGAATTCATTATGGCATGTTCTGCATACAACTGTACTAATCGACCGTCTCAAAAGCATTCTCTCCAGTTTTTTCGGTAAGACATTTTTTATTACTTTATTTTTTACCGAGTAAGTAACGTTAGCCTTATTAGATAACAGCCTGCAGAAGTAGCCTAGGCTACCTACCGCGACCTAGCATGACAAGCTAACGCTTTTGTATATTAGACCAGTATGCTAGTGGAGTTAGCACCTTTATCTCCCAAAACCTTTTGGTTTGGCTACTTAGCGTTAGCTAACGATGTAAAACCTACATTGCACTTCGTCCTATGCTCACCACTGGCTAAGTGTATTTTATGTGGAGTGAATTTCGACATTGCTAACGTTACCGTGCATTAGTCAAACAAAAAGCAGTCTCTCCAGTTTTTTCGGTAATACAATTTTTATTACTTGATTTTTTACCAAGTAAGTAACGTTAGCCTTATTAAATAACAGCCTGCAGAAGTAGCCTACGCTACGTTACCTACCGCGACCTAGCATGACAAGCTAACGCTTTTGTATATTACGTAGACCAGTATGCTAGTGCAGTTAGCAACTTTATCTCCCAAAACCGTTTGGTTTGGCTACTTAACGTTAGCTAACGATGTAAAACCTGTCAAAAGTAACGTTAGTCAAATTTCAGTTGTGTAACGTTAACTTAGATTCCATTAAACATCGACCCGGTGAGCCTTTGTGTCTATTTTTAGCTTTGTAATTTAACGTTAACGGTCTCGTCGTAGACATGTAGCTACATTGCACTTCGTCCTGGCTATGCTCTCCACTGGCTAAGTGCATTTATGTGGAGTGAATTTCGACATTGCTAACGTTAGCTACCGTGCATTAGTCATGGTGTATATTTCATTAGAGGTATTCATTTTAGGTTGAGCATTATTTATAACTTTTAAAGCATGTGGGAAACGTGTTCATGGAGATGGAAACCCGACATAACGTTAGCTGTCATTTAGCTATCA
This sequence comes from Synaphobranchus kaupii, assembly GCA_029718625.1. NCBI lineage: Eukaryota > Metazoa > Chordata > Actinopteri > Anguilliformes > Synaphobranchidae > Synaphobranchus > Synaphobranchus kaupii. Next base: position 25,517,438 of record CM056384.1, read on the forward strand.
TGTTTTTCGTGTCGCCACTTGGCACCACCATGGACTGTATAAAAATAGGGTAACGTTAGGCTAACGTGGAAGTCCTCGCTTACAAAGACACATGGATTACAATACCATTTACAGCCAGCATTTATGTACAAATTTGATCTTTTATGTGGACCTTGTCATTTTTAATGTGCGTCTCGTCAGGGTTTGTCTTGTACTAAATGTGTGTCTTGTCTTGTGTTCCCACTCTCAGCCTGCACCTTGACGTGGTGAGTGGGCTTTAAACTGAGACAGGCTACTGAACTTTGTTGTCTCCTATGTCAAACCCCTAACTTCTTGTTACCCTTGAGTTTTTTGTCCCCTATTATGAAATGAAAACTGATCTTGCTCTATCCTTTCTCTATTTCACAGATGTAAATTTATTACCAGCTGTTCAAGTTACCAACATAATCAATACTAACACAGATCACTAATTCTGTGATGAAATGATATCTTGAGCTGCTAATTTGTAGAATCAGATGTGCCAAATTTGGGGTTGAAACAGCACAAGGAATAGGGTTGGGGACCGCAGTCCTAGTCTGTGGGTGACCCTCTTATCAAATGTGCAGCATCCATATTACAAAGGAAAACGCCGCCATCCTGTGCGGGATGTATGGACCACGGACTCACCCTGTCAGCCACGAGGGACATCTGACCATCTTTTAAGGATACATAAAAAATTGTACTGATTTCAAGTTGCTTTGTGAAAAAAGAATGATCTTAATCACTCCTTTAACACATTTAAAGTCGCAGCACAAGCTGCTCCTCCTTAGTCTTTCAGTGAGATTACAGGATGTCTGTTACTTATTTACATCAGTGGCTATACCTACACTGTGCACGCTGGGGAAGGCCATCTTGAGCGGTAATGTATTGGTGCATTATGTACTCATTATTTAACTGAATGCAAGAGGGTATTAAATATTTTAAAGACAAAAGCAGACAAAAACCTCAAATTACTTTTTTCCCCATTTATATAAAGGGTCTGATTCTCATTACAGAGCAAGTACTTACAAAAATTAATTGCTGTACAACATGTATAATGTAGAGGGTAGTTAGGCTACCAGATGCCCTTATTTATGCTTCATTTTGAATGACATTTGATTAGTTTATATATTGTGTAAAATTTGCTATTTCACCTACTGCATGATTCTGTTATGCAAATAATGAACACATCAAAACAAGTTGGATAATTTAAAAATGTTTTAATTGACAGCTACACCGGCTTAGGGAGCAGGAAGCAAGAAAGGCCATGGGGTGCCATGGCTGGAGAGGACAAGATGGGTGGGGGAGAGAAGATGCGGGACAGGGATGAGGAAGAGCAGGGGGAGTTGGGTGAACAATGGCATAGCTAAAGATGTCATTAATTAAAATAAATCATAATACAAAATATAACATCATAACATAAAATTTGAAAAGCTGACCCATTTCATTAAAAAAAACCTATTCCATTAAAAGCTAAATCCAGGATTGGAGAAACTGCTCCCCTAGATTCAGTCTTTAAGGGAATGGACGATACTATTTAAAAAAATAAAAAGTAGCTGTCACCAACTATCCAGACAGTTTTAGCTGTGTAAGAGGAATAAAATTAAATGCATCTCATTGCAATATACAATGATACATTCTGGATGCAAGCTATTAAAAACATCATCCACAATCTAGACATGATACTTTAATATTGTCAATATGCTGTTTTGTCCTATTGCATAAGGAGAGCTACACTTGAAAAATTAGCAATGAAAGAGAAATACACTCAAAGTATATTATGTAAATGACTAGTTTAAGGCACAGTGATTAAAAAAGAAAAATGGTTCACAATGAAAGGTGGGTACAGAAACTCAGTTGAGGCTTCGGCTTTCCATCGTTGTGTCTGCAAAAGAAATAAAAAATTCAAGGTTACAACCAGTCTGTGTAATGAGACTTCATGTACTAGGGTGGGAAACTTGCTTTTACAAAGTGCATTGTGCAATTTTCACGCATGCAAATAGATTCTTATTAAAATGCTTCGTAGATGACCACATCTTACGTTATTGTATCTTCTTGTTTCATTGTGATTTGCGTTAGCTAGGGTGATCATATACTGTATATTTTATCCACACACAAAAAAAATTAGGACAGGTTCGGGCGGGCATTATTAACATAATAGGCTACTCTGCTGGGTTATTGGAATGAGCAAAACCTAACCAGACATTTTTAGGAATTTAGAAATCCCGCAAGGACCTATTTTTATAGTCTATGGCCTGGACGGATTTTTTGGGTCGCAAGCTTGCTGACAGCTTGCTACCTATTTAGAGCAGCTCTTCGGGACATTTATAATAAAAGTAGTCTTGTACGTAAATGTGATTGATTGACCGTCAATATCGTTAATGGCAATCATAACGTTACCCTATATTCGCCTTAGCCTGCCTAGGCCTAACGTAACCAATCTCACTGTCAAGCTGGTATGCTAGCTAATGGAATTAGCCTACCTCCGATCTGAGTTGGGTGGAATATTAATGTACTTTAAATTGTACTGTAAATTGAAGATAACTGAATAAAACGTTATAACATAACACAATGATGTGGCGAATTTCTCACAGTCAATGCAAATAAATAACACCGTGAAATGAAATTATATAATAAATTAGCTTAACTTACCGTGAATTTGCTTGCAATCATAGACTGTGCTTGCAATATAAAACTCCCGCTTTCCAGAATCTCCGCCCCGAACTGTCAATCATACTGTGCCTGGACAGAGACCCTCCCATGAAGACCATATCCGGTTCACCCTGCTCCAAGCAAAGGTCAAGTCGGCTCCACTGAGCAGGCGCAGTTCGTCCAAACAGCCGGCGAAAAAGACTTCCGTGTTTCAATTTGGTTTTTCCGAGGCCATGGAAAGGCAATGGGTGACGTCACAGTGGCTTTGTCCATATTTTTATACAGTCTATGGTCTTGAGTCTCTTGACCTTTTTCTCGAAAGGAATGATGGGATGTTTTTCTGGTCGGAGCACGCATACTTCGAATTTTGACCAAACGGAGCACGCATCCGGGTATTTTATCCGTGCTCCGTGCTCCGGCACTTTTTGGACTCACACTCCAAGATGGATGCGTGCTCGCTATGCGTGCTCGGAGCATGGAAGTATGCGGTTTGGGATACAGCCAAAGACTGCCGCTGCTTCTTCTTCTTTTGGTTTTATGGCGGGTTGCAACCATTACTTATAAGGTGCATACCGCCACCTACTGTACCGGAGTATGTAGTATGGTATATTTTCAGAACTACTTTATATCATTAGATTTTAAAAAAAATTAAAATAATTAAATGATATTCAAAAAAATAAATAAATAAAATAAAAATAAGATAAAATTAAATTAAAATTATATATATATATAATTTAAAAAAATAAAAATCTTATTTAATCATTTATTTTCTATTTATTTCTAAAATACATTTATTTTAAAAATAAATAAATAAATTAAAAATTAAAAATTAAATAAAATAGAATAAATAATAATAAAATAAAAATAAATAAACTCTAAATCACAGAATAACTTACTAAATTCTATGGTATAATCCTATCTCCTTCAAATATTCTACAACCGCTTTCTGTGTGTCCTGTACCCCATCTCCTGTTGTTCCCAGAATACCCACAATATTCCATTCTCTTCCTGCCTTACCTATCTTTTGCGCTAGTCTTATCCTCTCTTCCCTATACTTTCGACATTGCATGAGTACATGTTCCGCATTCTCTGTCCTTTTACATTCCGAGCATTAATCTGATATACTTTTCCCTATCAAATACAGTGTTTTATTTAATCCTGTGTGGTCAAACCTTAGTCTAGTTATAATTGTTTCCTCCCTTCTGTTTCCTCTAAACACACCCTGTGCATTGATGGTTTTCTGTACGCTGTAATATTTTCTTCCGCTGTTGTCCCTGTCCCATCTGTCCTGCCATTTCTTCATTATTTATTTCTTGAGCATCGCCTTAACTTCTCCTTTACCAAAAGGTACATCTATGATATCTTTCATCCTGGTTGCTTTTTTGGCTACTTTATCTGCTCCTTCGTTCCCTTTTATGCCTACATGAGCAGGTACCCAACAGAATCGCACTTCCACCCCAAGCCTGTGTGTTCTGAATAAACTTTGCTGGATTTCCAGCATTAAATCTTCCCTAGTGGATTTCATATTTTTTATAGTGTGGAGTACTGCTACCGAATCAACACAGCATACCACTCTGTCTGGTCTCACTTCCTCCACCCACTGTAGGCCTATGATGACCGCCATCATTTCTGCTGTATAAACTGACATCTGATCTGTTATTCTTTTCCCTATACTTACATTAATTGAGGGTATATACAGTCAAGCCGGAAAGTCTCCCCACCCTTTCACCTTCTCCACGTTTTATTACGTTACAGACTTATACTACAATAGATTGAGTTCATTTTTTGCCTCAAACATCTACACACAACACCCCATAATGACAATGTGAAAAAAGTTTTTTTGAGATTTTAGCAAATTTATTAAAAAATAAAAAAATAAAATTTCTAATTTACATAAGTATTCATACCCTTTGCTTTAACGTATTTTTAAAGTATCATATTTCATATTTGGTCGCATATCCTTTACATGCTGTTACTTCCTGAAGTCTGTGACCATCAACATCAAAAAACTGTCGATATCTTATTTTCAGGTACTGTTACAAGCGATACTATAACCTCTCTGCATTTGAATGGATCTCTATGGAAATTGGGGGGTGAGACTAGATTCAGCTGTAAATTACACTGGTACAGTATGGAACACATGGCTGGCTAAATGGCTGTAAGTTATCAAGGGTCTGAGCTATCAAACGAGCCCCAAACCATCACTCTGTTGCCAGATATGGAGTAGATGTGGATGGATCACTTTAAGGGTAGTTTCTCCTGACTTTTTTCCCCATAGAGTTCTATAGGAAAATGAGTCGGGAGAAATAACCCTTGCAGTGATCCATCCACATCTACTCCGAAGTGAAAAGCCGTGAAGAGGAAGCAAAGATCGCTTTTGCCACACTCCTGGATATTGAAGGCAAAACGGAGGAGGCAATCGCGATGCTTGAAAACATAAACAGCATTTCCTCCAGTTGGCATCTTGCACTGGTATGTTGCAGAAATTGCTTTCGATTATTATTTTTTTATTTTTTCCCAATTTTTCCCAGATGCTTGGTTTTGTGCCACCATGGTCCGGTTTTGACACCAGCTCAAGGGGCACACTGACATGTTGGAGCCTTTTGTTTAACCAGACATGCAGCCCAGCAGCCCCGATGATTGTATTATGTAAGAAGCAATTATTATAATTACCTAGATATGTATACAGACGGGTCCAAAGATGAAAAGGATAAAGTAGGCATTGGAATATACAGTCAAGCCGGAAAGTCTCCCCACCCCTTTCACCTTCTCCACGTTTTATTACGTTACAGACATATTCCAAAATTGATTAAATTAATTTTTTCCCTCAAAATTCTACACAGAACACCCCATAATGACAATGTGAAAAAAGTTTTTTTGAGATTTTAGCAAATTTATTAAAAATAAAAAACTATAATTTCTCATTTACATAAGTATTCATACCCTTTGCTTTAACGTATTTTTAAAGTATCATATTTCATATTTGGTCGCATATCCTTTACATGCTGTTACTTCCTGAAGTCTGTGACCATCAACATCAAAAAACTGTCGATATCTTATTTTCAGGTACTGTTACAAGCGATACCATATCTGGCAACAGAGTGATGGTTTGGGGCTCGTTTGATAGCTCAGACCCTTGATAACTTACAGCCATTTAGCCAGCCATGTGTTCCATACTGTACCAGTGTAATTTACAGCTGAATCTAGTCTCACCCCCCAATTTCCATAGAGATCCATTAAAATGCAGAGAGGTTATAGTCTTGCCATATGTCCTTCCTCACTCTCTTCCCATTATCTTTTTAATTCCATAATTGTTATGTCTATTTCAGGTCTCGGAAATAGCCAGGGGGGGACATTACTAAGAGGGGTAGGGGAGTTAAAACAAATATTTTCCAGTCTGTACTCCTGTGTTTTAGCCTTTGTTACCCAACCAAATCCATTACCTTGGAATCTGCTGTATTCCCAACATTCCTTTATTACGCTCTTGGTAGAATTTTCATTGCCACACCCCCGTAGACGGCTCCAATACGTAAGCATGAGTTTATCTCTTCTTAAATCTAAGGGTACCTCTCCTAGTTCTACCTGGATTGCCTTAGTCGGCGTTGATCTCATTGCTCCAGCGCAAATTCTCAATGCTTTGTTTATTACTCTATCAATTTTATTTAAATGTGTTTTGGCTGCCGCACCATACACAAAACAGCCGTAATCTATTGTCGACCTCATCAGAGCCCTATATATATACATCAGTGCTTGTTTGTCAGCTCCCCATTCTTGCCCAACTACCGCTCTCAGTAAATGAATAACTTTTTTGCATTTTGTTTCCACCTTCTCCACATGTGTTTTCCATGTACCCTTTTCGTCTAACCAAATACCCAAGTATTTAAAAAGATCTACTTTTTCCATGGTTTTTCCATATAACTTCAGGCTCTGTTTGTCTATCCCTTTCTTTCTTGTTAAAAGCATGTAACAGGACTTATTTGTAGAGAGCTTAAAAACCCAATTATATGACCACTGTTCTATTTTTTCTATTGCTTCCTTGATTTTACCTATTACGCTTGGGGTATCTCGTCCCCTTACCCAGATGGCCCCATCGTCTGCATAAAGAGCTGACTCAATCCTTCTGTCCAAATTCATAAAAATATTGTTAATCATAATATTAAATAAAACTGGGCTAATGACACTGCCTTGTGGAATTCCATTAATAATTACATATTCATCAGACAACTCTGATCCCACTTTTACTCTAAGGGCTCTATTTTAATAAACCAAACGCAATGGTGAACGCAAGAGTAATCGCTTGGCGGTATCTGAGGGCGTGTCGGCGAGAAATTTGGTAATTTCATGACGGCAATCTTGGCGCACCTTATGGCGGTATTGCTAAAAGGCTGGGTTTAAATGTCCAAGGTGTGTCTCTATGGTAGCCAATCAAATTGTTGTTCTCATGCTTTAAAAAAAAGCTAGTTGGAACGCAATCGCTCCATGCAACCCAAACGCACTGGACCGTCAACGAGAGCGATTTTCCGCACAGGAATCAGACATACTTGCAACAGGAGTACAGGCTAGGACTGTAGTAATTTATGGATCACAATCCACACCACCTCGTCTCCCAGAAGTTCGGAAGGCACGGGAGGAGGTGGCGAATGCATTAATTAGCCTACATTAGGTGATGTAGGCATACTTATGATTCAAATGGTAGGCTTATGATTCAACTGTGTCAATGTGTAATTTATATATTATAGGCTATTGGCCTACATGATCGCAAGTTTCTTGTAAGCTGTCCTGTTTTATTCTAGTAGTTTAAATCAAAATTAATTAATTAATAATAATTATAGGCTATTTGTTCATTAAATGGAAGTGTAATGTTGGCATCACCTATAGACACTACATAGAACTACATGACGAATAAGTTGCCAAATTACCAGAGTCTATTGCGTTGCCGCTAAGAGGTTGATCATAACGCAATGGGTTTTCGTTGGTTCAAATTGTCACTGAGCCGAAAGGATTTTAGAACATGCCCCAGACAGCGCCACCCATCCCACTGCAGCGCAAGCGAAAGGATGTTATGTTGAGAATTTGTTGATCCTAGCGGTATTGCTGAGAAACGCCATAGCGCCAGTTTTAAGACATTGATGCTGTCAACAAGCTTGCGTTTGACTATACCGTCCCCTTGCGCTGGTTTGAAAATAGAGCCCTAAATCTTCGTTCAGATAGAAAATCTAATACCCAATTATAGAACCTTCCTCTAATTCCCATCCTATTTAATTTAATTAATAACCCTTCCTTCCACATAGAATCATAAGCCTTTTCAATATCAAAGAACACAATAGCCGTCAGTTCTTTCATTTTAAACGTTTTTTCTATCTTATTATTTACTTTTACGATAGCATCCATTGTTGACCGTCCTTTTCGAAAACCACTTTGATATGGTGCAAACAATCCTCTCTGTTCTAGAGAGTAATTAATTCTACTAACTAATATCTTCTCCATCCATTTACATAGGTGAGATGTTAGGGCTATGGGTCTATAGTTACCAGCATTATTCGGGTCCTTGTCAGGTTTATTAAAAGGTAAAATTAGCGCAATCTTCCAACTTTTTGGCATTCTTCCTTCTTCCCATATTTTATTGAATAGTTGCAAGATTAATTTTAACACTTTTTCCGGTAATTTTCGGAACATAGCATAACTCAGTTGGTCCTCTCCTGTAGCAGCATATTCAGTTCCGTGTATTGCTATTTTTAATTAATTCATGGTGATTTCCATATCCATGGCACTTTCCTCATTATCTTTCTTTCTGTACACATCCCTATTTTCATTTAAAATCTTCTCTTTCCTTTGTCTGTGGATATCATCTAGATGGTTACCACTGTGCACACTTGCAAATTTCTTTCCTAATATGTTTGCCTTTTCTTTATCTGTTATTGCCAGTGTTCCTTCATCCTCTAGTACTGGTATTTTAACAAATACCTTTTTCCCATTCATTTTCTTTAGCATCGACCAGACATCTCCTATTTTAACTTCTCTCCTATAGTGGAACAATAGTTTCTCCATACATTTCGTTTACTATTCTTAATTATTCTACGAACTAGAGCCTTTTTACTCTGATAATTAATTATATTCTCTTGATTCAAATTATTCCTCAACATTCTCATTGCTCTATTTCGTTCTTTTATAGCTTCCGTACATTTATCATTCCACCATGGGACCATTTTCTTTCCCCCCCCCCTACTGAGTTCATTGGTATGCTGTTCAGTGCTGCATTTAGTATCAATTGTGAAACTTCAGATGCGCATTCTTCAATAGTACCCTCCATTGTAATTGAATCTGCTGATTGATTACATAATTCTTTAAATTTTTCCCAATCAGCTTTTGTAAAACACCACTTCTTATGACTAGGCCTTTCTTGGATGTCTATCTCTACATTTATAGAGCATATTATTGGAAAATGATCACTTCCAACACTTGAACCATCTTTAATATTCCACTCACATGAACTTGCCAAACTGTTAGAAATTAAAGTGAGATCAATAAAAGACATTGTATTGGAACATATATCAAATCTTGTGCCATTTCCATTATTGAGGCAAATTAACTGTCTTACGTCCATCAGTTCTTCCACTACATCTCCATTATTGTCAGTATGCTTACTTCCCCAAAGGCTATTGTGCGCATTGAAGTCTCCGCACCATACTTCTTTTCTATTTCCTTGTCTATTTATTATCCTCTCTAAGGTTTCTAGGCTTAGTTTTTTGCAAGGGTTATATAAGTTAACTATTATAAGATTTCCATCTATTTTACATATTTCAATAACTATACATTCCATTTCTGTTGAAGTTGCTATTCTTCTAAATGCTATCCCATCCCTAATAAATGTTGCACAACCACCACCTTGATTCTCACCTCTATCACATCTCACTGACTCATACCCAGGTATAATAAAATCAAGATGAGGCCGAAGCTGTTACGATCCTGATACGGGACGAACCCAAGTGCAACGACCAGGAGACAGATTCAAGAAAATGGAATTTTATTTAAGCGTTGGGGTAGTCCCAAAGCTGTACAGGAAAGGAAAACAGGTTAATTAACAAACATAAGTAGAGTCCCTTACGGACTGCTCCAAGCCGGAGCTGGGCTTGAAAGTCAAGGTAGGTTCCAAGCCGGAACCAAAAGGGTGCAGGACTAGGAGTCCAAGCCGGACTGGGTGCGGAAGTGCCCTACAGTTCCAAGCCGGAACTGGGTAGGGAAGGTGGAGTAGCGGCACCGGGTCAGGACTGGAACTGGACCGGGAGGTCCACACAGGAAAACGGAAGACGGCACGGAACTTGTTCCAAGCCGGAACTGGACTTGAACGGAGGTGTATAAAACACCGGAACTGGACAGGAACAGGACTGGAACTGGACTGGAACTGGACTGGAACTGGACCGGGAGGTCCACTCAGGAAAACGGAAGGCGGCACGGAACTTGTTCCAAGCCGGAACTGGACTTGAACGGAGGTGTATAAAACACCGGAACTGGACTGGAACTGGACTGGAACTGGACTGGAACTGGACCGGGAGGTCCACTCAGGAAAACGGAAGGCGGCACGGAACTTGTTCCAAGCCGGAACTGGACTTGAACGGAGGTGTATAAAACACCGGAACTGGACTGGAACTGGACTGGAACTGGACCGGGAGGTCCACTCAGGGAAACGAAAGCCGGCACGGAATTATTCCAAGCCGGAACTGGACTTTAATGGAGGTGTACGAAACACCGGTACAGGACAAGACCAGGGCTGGAGCTGGACTGGAACTGGATAGGTAGCTTGAATAATCGGGTAGAAAGCAGAGGTTAATAGCAGGGTACTGAGACAGGACTGTAGCTGAAGAAAGCTCCGCCGATTTGGAAGGTGCGGCGTGGCTCGGGCAATTCTTGCTGAAGCCGGCTAACATTCAGGGATCCTGGAACCGTAACTCAAGTACGGGAGGTACGTAACATAGGGAGGACAAGACACAGCTACAGGGAGGCTGGAACCGCGGCGTCTGGAGGTTGAAGGGAGACAGGTAAGTAGCATGCAACAGAGAATGTTTCGGAGGGATAGCTACCAGACTGGGAACCAGGTAAACAGGTACAAGACAGCAAGCTGACGAATACAGGACCAGAAGCGTGACATGACGTAAACACGGTTGGTTAGTTAACGAACTGGCGCCGACTAGCAGCCAGCCAGGGGTTTAAATGGTGCAGGAAATGAAGGAGAAACGAGAAACAGGTGTGATGTTTAATCGGGAGTGATTGCCGAAGCACAGCAGTGAGGAATGTGAGTAACGAGAGGGGAGAGTGATAGGCGGAAGCTAAAGTGGAAAATGAGCCGAAATAAACCCGAGAGAAACGCCCAGTCCACAGCCAGGGGGAAAACACGGACATGGGATCCAACATGACACGGAAGGAAACAAGGAAAACATGGAAAACGGACAGGAGGGGAACGGAACGTTACAGAAGCCATGTTTCCTGAATGCAAACAATATCAGGTTTAACTTCTGAGTCTGCTATAAACTTTTTAAATTATTGTCCATTCGCTATAAGACTCCTGGCATTCCATTGTAAGATGTGGAGTACCATTATAAGCTTAAGTATCATTCTGAGACCCTCCATCATTATTTACATTCAACATTCCATGTACATCTTCAGCTCTCAAGTCTTTAATTCCTAGAAATTCCACTGCAGCTTCCACCACTGTCTTGATTTAATCACTTTTCCTTTTTTGTTGTGTAGCAACATTAACAACTTTGCACATGAAAGCTATAAAGCTATTTTTGTCTACAATCAAAGTGTTCTCCTTAACATTACATTTGTGAGTGCATGGCTGCTGTTGGGCTGCTGACCTTCCTGACTGAGATCTCCTTAGGCCTGAACTCTGGGGTACTGCATAACTCTGCATCCCATTATCATTCAGATTTTCATGAGCTTCTACTGGCCTACTTTGCTTCCTTTCATCATTACGAACATTCCTTAATGCCTCTGCATATGACACCTTATTTACAATCTTATATCTCTGCACTTCCTTTGCTTGTTTCTGTACCACACATCCAGCATATGCAGCGCTATGCTCACCTCCACAATTGCAACATTTCAGCTTAGCATCCTTATTACATTTACCATAGTCGTGCTCACCTCCACATTTTGCACATCTTTGCTTCCATTTACATTGTTGTGCTGTGTGTCCCATTCTTTGACATTTAAAGCACCTTAAAGGTTGTGGAATGTATTCTCTCACCTTATAATTTATCCAGCCCATTTTTACCTCAGATGGCATTATCATTTTTACCTCAGATGGCATTATCTTGTCAAATACAAGTAGTACTGACAAGCTATCAGATTTAACACCACCTTTATTAGTTTGGAGTCTTTTGGCCTCTACTACCTTACCACCTTGGATCTCTTTTTTCACCTCTTCCATGGACATTTCCACTGGTACATTTGAAATTACCCCTCTCAACTTTGCTGCCATTCCCGGTACATGTACCATAATCTTTCCACCACCTAGGTTGCTCATTTTCAGAATAGTTTCCTGCTTCTTATTTGCTACTGAAATTAGAATTATTCTATTATTCAGCAATTTAGCATACTTTATTTTTCCGATTTCCTTCTCTATTGCTTTAGTCACCTGTACTGGGTGAAAGTGTCCTCTATCGTTGCAGAGTGTTATAATAACTTTATATTCTTCCTGTTTATCGGCATCGTCACTACTCCTTTTAGCATTAGCTCTAATCTTTTTGGTGTTAGGCCTTGGGTTACACTCTCCTCCACTACTTTCTTCAGACCTGTTTCCTTGCGAATTTCGTTTGGCTAGCCTCCATCTCTGAGGGTGAATAAATTATTTCTTTATTCTATGATATTAAATTAAGTTAATAAATAAAATTATAAGTATAAAGTAAAATTATATATTCTATTAAACAATCCTGAACCTATTAAGAACTCTATTATCCCTCTCTGTACTTCCCACACCTTATCTCCATTTGTTCCTAATATCCCTTCCAAATCCCAACCTCGTCCAACCTCTCTTACCCTTTGTTGCAAACGCTCCCTTTCTTCTTTATATTTTATGCAATGCATTATTATATGTTCAGTGTTTTCAATTATACCACAATGTGCACAACTATGCAAATTTACTTTACCCAATAAAAATAAAGTTTTATTTAAACCAGTATGGTCAAATCTTAGTCTTGATATGACTACCTCCTCTCTTCTGCTTCGCCCTTTAACACTCTGTGCTCTAACGGACTTTTGTACCCTATAATATGTTCTACCCTTACTGTCCTCGTCCCATTTTTTCTGCCAGCATTCCAATATTTTCTTTTTAATTAATGCTTTACCTTCCCCTATTCCAAATGCTATATTAATTATGTGCGTCATATTTAGCGATCTTTTTGTCATCCTGTCTGCAATTTCATTACCCTCTAATCCCACATGTGCAGGTACCCAACAAAATATTATTTCTATTCCCATTCTCTGCGTTCTAAATAGACATTGAAACATTTCATATACTAGGTCTTCCCTAATTGAGTTCATTGTCTGTAGGCTAAAAATAACTGCTGCAGAGTCAATACACAGCACCACCCTGTCTGGTCTCACTTCTTCCACCCATTGGAGACTAACAATCACTGCCATCATCTCGGCTGTATATGCTGATAATTTATCAGAAATTCTCTTTCCTATATGTATTTTAAATTGTGAGATATATACTCCTATTCCTACATGGTAATTTTGATCTTTTGATCCGTCAGTAAAGATATGTAGGTAATTAGAATATGTGTTTATTATATGCTGGTTTGCACAGTATCCTATTTCATGTTCCGCCCAATTTTTCTTTAGGTCCAGGATACTAAAATCAACTTTAGCTTTAGGGAAGAGCCATGGGGGAACATTACTTATTGGAGTAGGGGAATTTAAATGTATTCCATCTAGGTCATATTCTTCTGATTTATCTTTTATCTTCCATCCAAAACCTATTCCGTTATGTCTATACTCCCAGCATTCATTTAGGACACTTTTAGTGGCATTTTCATCCCCACATCCCCTAAGCCGAATCCAGTATGTTAGAGCCAGTTTGTCTCTCCTGAGCTCTAGTGGGATTTCCCCTGATTCTACTAACACGGCATTACATGGTGTTGATCTCATTGCACCGATGCTAAGTTTCAAGGCTTTGCTTTGCATTCTATCAATTTGGTTTAAGTGCGATTTAGCTGCTGCCCCATAAACAAAACACCCATAGTCAATTGCTGATCTCATCAAAGCCCTATATATATATATATATTAATGCCTGCTTATCTGCTCCCCATGTATATCCAGATATAGCCCTCATTAAATTTATTACTTTTTTACATTTAGTTTCTAGCTTTTCCACATGTGTCTTCCATGTACATCTCTCATCTACCCAAATTCCCAAATATTTAAATTCCTTTACTTTTTCCATTGGTTGTCCATATAAAAGAAGACACTGTTCTTCTATCTTTTTCTTTCTAGTTATGTACATGTAGCAAGACTTACTTGTTGAGATTTTAAAACCCCAATTGTATGACCATTGCTCTACCTTTAAAATAGCTTTCTTAATCTCTCTCAGCACACTTGTGTTGTCTCTCCCCCTAATCCATATAGCTCCGTCATCTGCATATAATGATGAGCATATCCTTCTGTCAAGATTCATGAATATATCATTAATCATAATGTTAAATAACACCGGACTAATGACGCTTCCTTGTGGAATTCCGTTAACGATATCATACTCATCGGATAACTCTGGTCCTACCTTAACTCTAAACTTTCGTTCTGATAGAAAATCTAGTACCCAGTTGTAAAATCTTCCACTAATGCCCATTCTATTCATTTGAATTAACAGCCCTTCCCTCCACATAGAATCGTACGCTTTTTCGATGTCAAAGAAAACAATCACCATCAATTCTTTCATTTTAAATGCTTTCTCTATTTCATTGCTAACTTTAACAAGTGCGTCCATGGAAGACCTACCCTTCCTGAATCCATTCTGGTATGATGCAATTAAGCCTCTCCTTTCTAAAAAATAGTTAAGTCTTCGGACCAAAATCTTTTCCATCCATTTGCACAGATGCGAGGTTAAAGCAATGGGTCTATAATTTCCTGCATTATTTGGGTTTTTACCGGGTTTGCTAAAAGGTAAAATGAGTGCACTCTTCCATCTTTTTGGTAACAATCCTTCTCTCCATATTTTATTGAACAGTTCCAGAATTATTCTCAGTACTTGATCAGGTAATGTACGAAACATAGCGTAACTTAGTTGATCCTGCCCCGTTGCTGTGTATCCAGTGTTATTTATCGCTATTTCTAACTCACTCATAGTCAGCTCAGCATCAAGATTTGTGTCTATATTATTATTTTTTCCCCTAAGTATATTACGATTTTCCCTTATCACTGTCTCTTTTCTCTTTTTATGCAGATCGTCTAAGTGAGTCTCACTGTGTACATTAGCAAAGCTCTTACCCAATATATTAGCCTTTTCTTTATCTGTTACAGCTATTGTTTCTCCATCCTCTAAGATTGGGATTTTAGTATATTTCCTTTTGCCACTCATTGTCTTTAACATTTGCCATACATCACCTAGTTTCACTTCTCTGCCTATAGTAGCACAGTATTCCCTCCATGCATTCTTTTTACTGGATTTGATAATTCTACGAGTCAGAGCTTTTTTCTTTTGATAATCCATTAAGTTTTCTTGATTCAAGTTAGTCCTTAACACTCGTAATGCTTTATTTCGTTCTCTGATAGCTTTAGTGCATTCTTCATTCCACCATGGTACCGCTTTCCTTTTCCCTGTTATTCTATTCATGGGTATACTCTTTGATGCAGCATTCAAAATTAAGTTAGTCACTATAGAATAGCATTCTTCTATACTACCATTCATTGAAATTGACTTAATTCCCTCTATGCAGTATTCTTGATATGTTTCCCAGTCAGCTTTTTCAAAGCACCATTTTTCTAATACGTACCTTTCTTGGGCATGCATATTAATTTCTATAGAGCAGAAGATTGGATAATGATCACTTCCTATACTAGAACTATCATCCACGTTCCATTTGCATGAGCATGCTATATTTCTAGATACTAACGTTAGATCTAGACATGATAGGATATTTCTGTATATATCTAATCTTGTTCCTTTTCCATCATTAAGACATACTAATGCTCTTTCTTCTAACAGTTCTTCAACTACATTGCCATTATTGTCTGTATGTATACTGCCCCATAAGCTATTATGTGCATTGAAATCACCGCACCAGATTTCTCCTCTACCATGTTCAACTGTATTAAACATTTCAGCACTCAGCTTCTTGCACGGGTTGTAAAAGTTGATTATTTTGAGACTGACACCTGCATTACACACTTCAATAATTACACATTCTATGTCTGCTGGTGATGGTATTCTTCGGAAGACGACACTATCTTTGACAAATGTAGCACAACCGCCGCCTTGGTTGTCTACCCTGTCATACCGGGCTGAGGTATATCCTGGGATAATAAAATCTAGATGGGGTCGTAACCAGGTTTCTTGTACACATATAATATCCGGTCGTGGCTTTGCGTCAATTATATATTTTTTTAATTATTGGCCATTTGCAATGAGACTTCTCGCGTTCCATTGTAATAAATGGATCACCATAATAATTTTAATCAATAGCCTGCCCCCCTCCATCTGAGTTTACTTTTAGCATTTTATGTATCTCTTCTGCTTTCAGGTCTTTAATACCCAAAAATTATTCTGCTGCATTCACCACTGTCTTAATTCTGTCACTTTTCTTCTCTTGCTTGGTAGCCACATTAATTATTTTACAAATGAAGGCTATGAAGCTTGTCTGATCCACTACCAATGAGTCTTCTTTAACCTTACATTTATGGGCACATTGAGTCTGCTGTACAATCGGATCACTTCTGTCTTCTTGCTGTATTCTAGGTCTGCTTGTTCTCTGGGGTAAAGGCCTAGGCCTACCACTACCTTCTTCACCTCTCCCCACCTCTTCATATGTTACAGTTCTTTGCATTTCTTCATTTACTTTCTTTAAAGCATCTGCATAGGATATATTATTAATCACTTTATATTTCTGTACCTCTTTTGCTTTAATCTGAACGGCACAGCCCCCAAACGCAGCACTATGATCTCCTCCACAGTTGCAACATCGCAGTTTAGCGCCTTTCTCACATTTGCCGTAATCATGTTCTCCCCCACATTTTGCACATCTTTGTTTGCCGCGGCACTGTTGGGCTATGTGTCCAATTCTTTGGCATTTATAACAACGTATTGGTTTTGGGATATACTCTCTCACCCTATAATTGATCCACCCTATTTTGACTTCTTTAGGAAGTGTGCTCTCAAATTGTACCAACATTGACAGACTATCTTTCTTTACTCCATCTTTGTTTGTCTGCAACCTCTTAACTTCTATTATTTTCCCCCCTCTAATTTATTTCTTGACTTCCTCCTCGGTCATTTCTATTGGCACATTTGAAATTACACCTCTCAGTTTAGCTATTATTCCGGGAATATGCGTTGAGATTTGTGTTCCATCAAGTGTATCTAACTTGAGGATTTTGTCTTGTTGATGTTTATTTGTAGCTGAGATAAGGATTTTCCGGTTGTTAAGGAATTTGGCAAATCTAATCTTTCCAATTTCTGGGGCGGCAGTGTAGTATAATGGTTAAGGAACTGGCCTTGTAACCGAAAGGTTGCAGGTTCGATTCCCAGGTTGGACACTGCCGTTGTACCCTTGAGCAAGGTACTTAACCTGAATCGCTTCAGTATATATCCAGCTGTATAAATGGATAATATGTAAAAAAATAAAATAAAATGCTAAAAAGTTGTGTAAGTCGCTCTGGATAAGAGCGTCTGCTAAATGCCTATAATGTAATGTAATGTCTTTTTCGATTACTTTAGTCATTTTAACTGGGTGAAACTGACCTGTCTCCCTCCCAAACACAATTACGACTTTCCACTCCTTTTTCGTCTCTTGCACCTTTCCCAACTGTCCTGTATTGGGGCGGCAGTGTAGTATAATGGTTAAGGAACTAGCCTTGTAACTGAAAGGTTGCAGGTTTGATTCCCAGGTAGGACACTGCCGTTGTACCCTTGAGCAAGGTACTTAACCTGAATTGCTTCAGTATATATCCAGCTGTATAATTGGATAATACATGTAAAAGAAATGCTAAAAAGTTGTAAGTCGCTCTGGATAAGAGCGTCTGCTAAATGCCTGTAATGTAATGTAATGTAATGTATTGCCCCGATTATCTTTTACTTTTTTAGCAGCACCCCCTTCTCCTTGACTACCATGATCTGACCAATCTTCTGTTCTACCTTTCATCTCCTTCAGTTTCTTCCTTTTATTAGACATGGTATACCACTCCATATTTCCCTCTTCACCACCCTCTGAGCTGTCACCCATTCTACACTCACGGTACGGTTGATTGCAATCCGCCTTGCTTCCTGGTTCCCCTAACGCGTGTCTTTCTCTCTCCTACACGATCTGTCTCTACACCAAACAAAATCCGACGGCTTCCTCAGTCGAAAATCCTCGCGTCATGTTCCTTAAAGGGATAGCGCATTTTTAATTGTGGAGCTCTTCTTCTTCTTCTTTTTCCGACTGCCGCTTCTCCCGTGCGTCTTCCATATAATACGTGTATATGCAAATATTCAGGCCTTTCTTAGCGGATGACTCAAGACAGTGTCTCATTGGATGCTGCTAGTCTACCATATTTTGTTGGAAGGTTATTGGAACTCCATTGGCTGAAAATGACGGGCCGATAAAACACAGAACAAGTTGTTCGAAATAAAATATTTTTAAACTGGGAAAACGTCAAGCGTATAGCTGCCCACTTTCTCCAACAAAAGGTGTAACTCCCTTGTTGAATGTGCATATTGACGATTTTTTGCTTCAAACTTATTTTTCACATGGCAGATTTCCCCATAGGACAATTTCAAATTAACATTGTTGTCATTTAGGGCTGGGTGCGACACGACAAGTCACAAAAGAAAAAAAGGAAAATGCCAAATGAAAATATTTATTTGGGGCACTAGAAATAAGAATTAAAATGAAGATAGCCCTATGTGTAAAATAGTAGCCATTGGTCTTGCAAGGGAAGTTGGCTGAATAGGAGACACTGCAAACTGGAAAACTAAAAAAGGAAGAGAGTGTAGTACTTTACCCTATTACAAACCCTGTTTTTCAGATTTTACAGATAGACATAAAGGCCTTAACACTGATTGGTTGAATTTTCAGAATAAATATATAGTAATATAGCAAATAAAATAGATGGCGCTAGTGCACTCCAAAAGTGTGGATCCAGCACATTGGATTTGAAATGGAAAAGTGACGATGAGGTTAAGGTGCAGACTTTCACCTTTAATTTTAGGGTTTTCAGATCCATATTAGGGTGAACCGTGCAGCAATTGAAGTCATTTTTACATGCAAATATATGGATGGATCACTTTAAGAGTTGTTTCTCCTAACTCATTTAGCAAATTAACTGTCAATTTATATTGAAAAATAAGTCACTGTCCTAATACTTTTGGAGTGTATATATATATATATATATATATATATATATATATATATGTGTGTGTAATTAAGTCTAATGCATTCATAAATGACCTTTCCTGCTGCCTTCTAATGGAAAAACAAAGAGACATGACCAGATTGGTGATGTTATGTGAAGTGCCGCTTGTCTGACTGTTCAATGAAGGAATCCATTAATCTTTTTTTTTTATTATAATGTGACAGGATATACAAATATGGGACAGCCTGCAACAATTTGATATTTGATATTTTTTTCTAATCAATTCCTTGTGGAATATGTAAATAAATATTAATAATAAAAATGAGTAAAATGAAGTTTGACATTTAATATTACACATGAATCATGACACCGTTATTATACAAATGATTACTAACTAAACTGAAACAATGAACTCTTGACACAAAACACAACAGACCTGTCCCATCAAATCATCATCTAATACTATATGTAAAGTTTAATTGTCTTTTTTTTTTCTGTGTAACTAATGTATTTTTACAATTTACCAGTGAGTATATACTGTACGAAACATCACCAAACACTAATGCAAATTCACTATCCTGAGCAGGAATTAAAATACAAATCCTGAATACATACAGATTGCATCAATGGTTAAGACACTTTTGGGGAAGTGAATGGGAGGAAAACCAAGATGCAATCTGAACAAGTGGGTTTTCAGTCTTTGTCTGGACAATAATTTTGCTGCACTGACTACCGTTTGAAAATCGATATGCAGATTTTCTGCAACCAGCACCTTTACCTGAGATTATTAACATTTTGAGATAAAGAGCAACAATTAAAATCCCTGATTATTAAAATAGATGCAGCTGAGAGGGGGAACTACCAAGACACATACTGGGACCTGATTTTCAAGGGAGCCACGGCAGCATCAGTACTGGCGTTACTGGTTCTATCGGCTCTGACTTGTTATGTTTGGGTTATAATAAAAGAACACAAAAAGGATGCTGAGTATCTAGAGTAATCTAGTGTTACTGGGACTCCCTTCCCTTGGTACGGCTCCATTGTGGTTGTTCCTGGTATCCAGTGGAGTCAAACATTATCTCCTAACAATATGTTGTTCCCGAGTTAACCCTTTCTCTCTTGTTTGCATATGGGTGTGAGACGGGAGTTAGGCAGCATACCTAGGTGACAATAACCATTTGGTTCCCTCCCACACCACATACAATGTCCATTTGTTTACCTGTCACCCAATCAGGGACAGGAACCTGCATTTTATTTCAGGTTTAAAGCTTGTACCCTACACAACACTATTTTGTGATTGAACTTCCTTGCTATTACCCGGTATCTTGAATACTCTAATGAAGACTATGTTGCATTGTAATTAAATTCATATTGACCTAAACTTTGGAACTACGAGTTATACTTTACAAAGGACATCATTCCTACAGGAGTATTGGTGTCACAGCAGAATGTTGGCCTCACAGTGAAAGAGCAACTGGCCACGGCAAAAGAGCTTTTGCATTTTACATCGGGGGTCAACGTCCGATGATAATTTTGCGAAAAGCGTGTGTTTCCAAGGCGTCGTATGGCCGTGCTGGCCAAAACCAAAATCAAACAAATTTAGCACACGCTTCAAATTGGGCCTACAAAAGAAAGAAATCCTGATTTTGTAATTCATACAAAATCAGCCCACTGGAAAGTACATAATGATTATGCATAAAATACTGACTTAATTGATCTGTAATGCCGATTGATTTTGTAAATGTCAAGTGACTCATTTCATATGCATGAAATCCCGACGTACATAATGAATATGCATGAAATCCTGACTTTGTTAATCACATACAAAATCATGACACTGCAAAGTACATGAAGAATAAAAAATCCACGCCTATTAAAACGTTTGCATTTCTTGAATCTACAGAGTTTAATTCATTATTATACACTGTAAATGTTGTAACTATGAACATTAGTCATCTTGTAACTTTGTTATTCAAATCAAGATTGAAAGTTTAATATTTGAACAATTTGACAACTTAGGAGTTCAATTTTGTGCACATTGTTTGGGTCAATGCACCTTTACTGAGGGGTTGTTAGGATGAAAATAGGCTAAACCTAACGTGACCTCACAAGTTTAACTAACAAACTAACATAGTCGTCGCTGTGATAATAGATTTTAAAATGTAGTCATGTTATATTTTTAAAAACATCTACTAGCCTACATTACACTCCATTACAAACGACGTTCATATTATTGTTACACTCCACAAATTTATATATTTTTGTATTGCTATTATCCAATGCTCGGAAGGGTCGGAGCTGGAGGTGGGCTTTAGCTAGAGCCGCCCTTTCTTTAACACTAGGCGTCAATCAGGTCGTCTCTGCGCATATATATAAGCGCTATTTTGTAGGCTGGGTAGGCATATTTTGTCGTTGGAGAAGATGTCAGGTCGCGGGAAAGGTGGAAATTAAGATATTGGGTATCTATATAAGTAATGCAAACTGTTGTGAAACAAATTGGGGAAAAAAGGAAAATGAAGTTAAAGGTGAAGTTATAAAGTGGTCAGGCAAAAACACTAATTATAGGTCTAGAATAGATATTTTAAAAATGTTAATACTGTCAAAACTAACATTTTTAAGTTCAATTTTTCCACCAACAGAAAAATACATAAGTAAACTAAATAAATAGTGTTGTAAATTAGTGTGGGGAACAAACAGAGAAGTTACCAAAAGATAATTGTTATTTAAACCGAGAATATTTGGAGGGTTAGGATCAGTAGATCTGAGTATCAAATTAAAAATAGCAATGTGTAAGATTGTTGCAAGTGGAATTAATAGACAAATGAGTTGGATTGGTAATATTGCTCATTGGAAAAAAAGAAAGGAAGGAATAGAATGGGACAACCTTATTTTAAACTTATGTATGGCGATTTTGTAGACAAATTTAAACATTTAGATATTGACTGGGATAAATATGAGAGTAAGGCTATATATAATTTAATAATTACTGAACTGTATGGTGGTTTCATTATACATAGACAATTAACCAACATAGAATGTGAAAAAACTGTCGCACGAATATGGAATAAAAATCTTTCCGAAAGTATGAGAGATGTAGCCTGGTTGATATCTGTGAGGAGATTACCAGCAAGAGCGGTTGTAAAGTGGAGTTGTTTTGTTAAAACGAAGACTTGCCCAATGCCTGAATGTGATGCGGATGAAACTTTGGAGCATCTACTAATTGAATGTTCTCGCTCAAAAAAAATATGGGAACAGATTAAATGTATTGGGGTGAACATTTTAATTACTCCGGAAACAGTTTTTTTTGGGAAAATGTGTAATATTAATGAAAAAACTAAAGATATGTATTGGTTAATAATATGCCTAGTGAACTTACAAATATGGAAAACACGATGTAAAATGACAATTGACTATATGTATATATACAGTGAATCTGTAATTAAGAACATTTTAACAGAATTAAAACGCAGAAGGACAATTGATACAAACAATGGTAATCCAAGCATTTGGGAAATCCTGGTTTTTTAAACTAGTTTTTGATGTATGATATCTGATGTAATTAACTGTATCTTTTTATTATGTGATAATTGTCATGTTTAAATGTGTGATTATTGTAATATTTGAATAATTGAAATAAAGTATAAAAAAAAAAAAAAAAGGAAAGGTGGAAAGGGACTGGGCAAAGGAGGCGCTAAGCGTCATCGCAAAGTTCTCCGTGATAATATCCAGGGTATCACCAAGCCAGCGATTCGTCGTTTGGCTCGCCGCGGAGGAGTCAAGCGCATATCCGGTCTCATCGACGAAGAGACTCGTGGAGTGCTTAAGGTGTTCTTGGAGAACGTCATCCGCGATGCCGTGACTTACACCGAGCATGCCAAGAGAAAGACCGTAACCGCTATGGATGTGGTTTATGCTCTGAAGCGTCAGGGTCGCACTGTACGACTTCGGTGGATAAACGTTTTTTTTCGCAAACCCCCTCTTGTGTAACCATCCAAAGGCTCTTTTAAGAGCCACCCACGTGTTCTATGAAAAGCAGCGTTTCCTAGCGTGTACGCCTTGTCCTTTATATCGATGGCATTGTAGAGAGCCAGCGCGCCCACCAGTTTGTTCCAGTTGGTGCCGCCTGGTTGTGAAAATTCAACACACGTAGGGGATCCCCGACAATTGTGGTGAAATGTTCTATTTGGAATGCAGCGACCACGAAGCACTTTTGCTAGTTGCCGATGATAGAGAAATTTGTTTAAATTAGTTTTTAGAACATTGTGTACCCATTGTATTGCAAAATGTTATGATGAATGCGAATGTGCTTTGCTTAGAAAATAAGCGGAACTGCCCTAACTGCAGAATGTGCTATGAGCTGATACTGTTGTGCATTTGATAAAAATTTCTTGTGCGAACTGTGTGAAACAAAATGATACAAATTGTGGTAATGTGGGCGGAATGCAGAACTGGTGATTGAGCAGTGGCGCAGAGACCACTCCTAGAATAGAGCTATCTGCCTAGTTGATATGAAATTAATAAAAACTATGCAAACTGAGCAAAACTTGGTTCATTGTCTGACAGGGAGACACTGAACCCCATATTGCATTTGGTTCTTTGATAATAAAGTAATTGTACTTTATATCTTTGCAGCTGTCTCGATTTGTATCTCATTCTGCACAGTGTTATTTCTTACCAACAGTGACTTGAACTCAGAATTTACCCAACACCGACAAGTCAGCATTAACGAAAGCCGTATTGTGTTTGTAAAAAAATAAAAAATAAAAATTGGATACGTATTGTTTGGGCGGCGGCACAGGCAAGGTGTAGGTAGGGAGGTCAAACCCGTTTTCGTGATTTTTCAGAAAACATATTTTGCCAGCTTATTTTTCATGTATATTGTCCTAAATGCTACAATATAATCAAATAACAATATATAAATCGCTAGCTTGTCAGAAAAAGGACGTTTGTTCGCTTTAAATTTTTTTTTTTTAATTAGCCCGTTTCACATCACTCTCGTTGGACGGAAACACATCATCATCTGTCAGCCTGGTCTCACTCCCAAGTCGTCACATAGCGACGCTTGGGCAGCTCCTACGGCGTCATTCTTTAGACGCAGAAGGAGGCCTTTTGCGTCATTATTTGACGCACTCGTCGCGAATTTACGAATCCTACTATGGCGAAGGCTTTGCTCATGATAACCGACTGTGAGCATGCCCGCTCAGTCTTCGCCGTGTGCGCGTAGATTTTTCTGAGTTCGTGATTCCCGTACCCCAACCCCTAAACATAACCTCACAGGAGTTCATGTAACTCGGGTTCATGCCCGAACTGTTAAGATAGTGGGCGAGCCCGACCACAAGAGTTCACATAACTCACGTAACATGCGTACCTGGGTTTCTCTTCAGCACGAATAAATCCTTTGCCTCACACTACCAGTAGTGGGAGACGAAGGGTTTTTCGGCTGTTTTGTAACTTGGGTGTGTCTTTATCTTTCTCTCTTCTCTCTCTCTCTCTACTGCCCCCTTCTGTTCCCTGAAGGTCTGGTGGAGAATCACAGTACCAGTGGCTTGCCTGCAGCTGTGGTTCGAAACCAGACCGGCGGACAAGGCCGGACCGTCACCAGCGTTTGGGGCGAGGCAGGTACCAGTGGCTTGACCGCGGCCTGCTAAACCCCAACGCCGAAGCCGGGACAGCACCAGGAGGACCCTTGCCGTAAGTCTCCAGCGCTGCGGGATCGACACTACTGCTGCGGACGCTTGACGCCAGGAGGCCCGAGGGGAGTGCGGATCTTGCCCGGAGAGTAGGCCCGGAAGGGCTGCTTTTCTCTCCGGGCCTCACCAGCCACCAGCTGGGCCTTCGCCCTGGTGATCCGTCTCTCCCTCCCTTCCCCCTAGGCCCGCAGCAGAACCAGCAGGCCAGACCCGGAGGACGAAGCTGAGGAGCAGGCAGTTGGGAGGACCAGAGCAGCGGACCCCCCCCCTGAGACGGAAGGTGGCGACCCAGACCTCAACACCACCTGAGGACTCAACGCTTGCCGCCTACACCAGGAAGGGAGGTCCTCACGCAGCGGTGTGGGGGGCCAGCCCTCGGCTGGTCTCTTTTCTGCCTGCTTTGCGTTGCTGTTTTCTGGTTCTCCCGGAAGGAACACCATCTCCTGAGTGCTGTCTCTGTGTTTTTCGAACAGTGCAGAGTCCGGCCTTATCGAGAGGAAGGGGGATGGCAGCCAGACCTGTTCCAGGGACGCGACGCCATAATGCCGTCCGCCTGACATGGATCCAGGGGGTCGAGGAGGGAGGCGGCAGCACCGGTGTGTGCCCCCCGGCGGGACAGGGGGCCGAGGGCGCAGCTATGGAGGGCGCCCCTGGACCAGCAACCGCAGGGGGGGCAGGTCGTGCTACAGGCCTGAACCCAACTCGACCCGAGACGAGAGTGACAGGTTTGACCCGTCTGGAGTTTAGCAGGGCAGTGCTACAGAGAGGTATGGGCTTCGTGCCAGCTGACCTCAACTGCCTGGTAAAGGTTCAAGGGGACATTTTTGAGGTAAGCTTTAAGAACCCTAATGTCCTGGAGAGGTTCTGGAACCTCTACAGAGAGGGGAAGGACAGGCGTCCCCTTAACAACTTTGCGGTCGAGCCCCTGTCCGACACGGAGAACAAAGTGGTCACTGTACAGTTCTACAACGAGACTGTGCAGGACCACGATGTTTCGACGTGGTTGGGCAGGTTTGGCAATGTTAAATCCGACGTTAGGAGGGTCCTTGATGAGGATGGAGTGTGGCCCGGGGCCAGGAAGTGGCTGGTCCAGCTAAAACCCGACCCCTCAGTAGTGGGGGGGGTATGTCATATCCCCAGCACCATCACGCTGGGGAGAGATAGGGGTGTGGTGTTCTACAACGGCATGCCCAAGCTGTGCAGGAACTGCGGTGAGTTAGGTCACTTAGCCGCAGCCTGCACAGTGGTCAAGTGCAAGACCTGCGGAGGCGAGCACGAGACCAGGGCATGCCGGGACCCAAAGCCCTGTAATCTCTGCGGAGCGAGTGGGCATTTCTATAGAGATTGCCCACTCTCGTACGCGAACAGGGCTAGGAACACCACACCTCCCCCACCATCCACTGCCCCCCGCCCACCTACCCCTACCCCAGCACCCAGAACCCGAACACCAACCACAACCCCTCCCCCACAGCCTGCAACAACCATTCCCACACAAGACACTGCACAAGGCCCCCCAAGCACCATTCACACTGGCTCTCCCCTACGCACAGCCCCCTCTGAAGATATATTACCCACACAGACAGTCACCACAGTGAAAGAGGAGCCTGACTCCGACACCCCCATCACGGTGGAGGAGTCGGACTCCTCTAGTGCAGATTTAGACTCGGACATCTCAACAACATGGCAGTTGGCGAATAGGAAAAGAAAGGGAAAACACAATAAAACAAACAGGATAGAACCACCCGGTCACCCCCAAACCCAGCAATAGTTCGCCATCACAAACAACCAGGTCATAACATACAGCAAAAAAAATACCAATATCCGGAACATTAGTCCACCATTACATTACATTACATTATAGGCATTTAGCAGACGCTCTTATCCAGAGCGACTTACACAACTTTTTTTATCATGTTTTACATATTATCCATTTATACAGCTGGATATATACTGAAGCAATTCAGGTTACGTACCTTGCTCAAGGGTACAACGGCAGTGTCCTACCTGGGAATCGAACCTGCAACCTTTCGGTTACAAGGCCAGTTCCTTAACCATTATACTACACTGCCGCCCACCAGCAGTCAGGCCAGAACCCCCACCTCGCCCTAGTAAACCATCCCCACCACCACCTCTTCATCAAAGAGAAACCTTCTCACGACCCATCACCTTTCAAAGTAGGCCCATTAATGACCGGCCGCTTCCTGGCCTCGATCCCGCACCCAACAAGAGTATTCAACAGCTCCCCTCTCAAGGGCCCTCCGAAGCAAAGGGGGACCCTGGGGCAAAACCATCACGTCATACCTCTCCAAGACGGAACCTGCCAGGCAGTGTGGAGGGGAGACCTGGGGACGGACCGAGTCAGGGGGTGAGTAGGCGCCTCAATAACCAGGACACCGTAATGGAACGACTCAACAAACTCTGTAGGGAAATAGCTAACAATAAACCCGGTTCAAATGACACAAACACACAATAACTACTTTTATGACATTCACAATTATTACATCAAATACTCGTAGTATTAAGGACCCTAACAAACGCCACTCAGTCTTCTCCACTCTGCAGCAAACCCCCTCGGATGTCATCCTACTCCAGGAGTGTGGAATCCCTTTCTATGGATGACACTCTGAGGGAGGAGTGGAGAATGGGGGACTCTCTGGTCCGGCTCGAACGTCGCTCGAGCCGATGGGGTCGGCACATTGACCAAAAACCCCGTTAAAATCACGGGGAAAAACATCATGGAAAGTGGGCGAATCCTCGTCACAGACATTTGTGTCGGGGGTTCCCCACTTAGATTGGTCAATGTGTACGGCCCAACCAGCGTAGCCGAGAGGGTCTCCCTATTTACAAAGCTAAGACCCATTATACATTGCAATATGCCGGTGGTCGTGGGGGGGGGGACTTCAACTGTGCCCTTAGGGATGAAGACCGCAGCAGACCAAGGAAAGATCGGTCGAGCGACGAGCTGCGGTCTATCATAGAATATTTCTCCCTCCACGACGCCGGGGGCGCCTCTCCCCCACAACATACATGGGTGAGCTCCTCTGGTGTCTCCTCTTCACGAATCAATATGTTCCTGCTCTCCCCAGGCCTGAGAGTGCACGCCTTTTCCATCCGGGCAGTGCACTACTCGGACCACCACATGGTGACCGTGTCCCTGGTCTGGGAGAAGGCCATAACCGTCGGCAGGGGTCTCTGGAGAATGAATACCAGCCATCTCCAGGACCGCAAAGTGTGCCTCTCCTTCTCGAGGCGGGTACCTGGAGTGGGTGAGTCTAAAACATCTTTTTGACTCCCCGATAGAGTGGTGGGAGATGGTGAAGGAGCGGGTGCAGGGCTACTTCCGGGCAGTCGGGCGGAGGAAGGCAAAGGAAAGGAGGGCGGCTTTTGACCACGCTAATGCTGCCCTCCAGAGACTGAGCCTTCTCCAGTCCCGAGGCCTGGAGGTAAGCAGCGAGATTGCACTCGCTAAACAGAGCCTCTCCGCCCTCTATCGGGAGGAGCGGAGAAAATACACCTTCCGCTCCAAACTCCAGGGCCTTGAGGAGGATGAGAAGTGTACGAGGTACTTCTTCCGCAGGGCACGGTCAAAAACCAATAACATTTCTTCCCTCTATAACAGCGGGGGGGGTGGTGGTGTCTGAAGAGGCCGAGGTCCGGGAGGTGGCCAGGGAGTTCTATGCGGGTCTGTACAGCATAAGGCCCGCAGACAGGGCTCTCATGGACACCTTCCTGGGCTGCCTGGACAGACGCCTGGGGGACGAGAGCAGGGGAACCAGAGTTGAGCGCCGAGGAGCTCACCCGGGCCGTGCGCTCCCTTAATCAGCACAAAGCTCCTGGTCCTGATGGGATCCCGGCTGAATTTTATCAGGCCTTTTGGGATCTCCTGAAGGAGGACGTGGCGGAAGTCTTCAGGGCGGCGTACAGGGAGGGGCGGTTGGGGGCTTCACTGAGGCAGAGTGCGGTTGCTCTTGTCCCTAAGAAGGGGGACCTGAAGGACCTCCGGCACTGGCGGCTGATTAACCTCCTCTCAGTTGATTATAAGATCATGGCGAAGGCGCTGATGAGGAGGTTCCAACACCTGATGACATCCGTGGTCGGCCCTGACCAAACGTGCAGTATACCAGGGAGGTCCATAAACGACAACCTGCTCCTCGTGAGGGATGTCATAATCCACTCCGGGGAGCGCGGGTCCCCCTTGGGCCTTCTCAGCCTAGACCAGGAGAAGGCCTTTGACAGGGTAAGTCATGTGTGCTTGGAGAGGGTGCTAGAGAGGTTTAATTTTCCTAGCTCCCTCCTGCGCTGGACCAAAATGTGTTTGACTGACATCTCGGGGAGGGTGGTTGTGAACAAGCAACCATCCGCCCCGTTTGCCATTAGGTCTGGCGTCAGACAGGGATGCCCCCTAGCATCCCTCCTGTACGTCATCTACCTCGAGCCGTTCCTTCAGGCCATCAGGGGCAACCCGGGCATTGCTGGATATCCACTGCCCGGGGCCCAGGGAGAGCGGCTTAGGGTGATGGCGTACATGGACGACATTACCATCGTCGGCACAGATAGTCACTCCATCACCGTGGCTAACAGGGTGCTGGATGACTTCTATGCAGCCACTGGTGCCCTAGTCAATAGGGACAAGAGTGAGCTGTTTCTGTCTCGGCATTGGAGGGAGCCACTAACCGTTTCTTTCCTTGTACGCAGAGATAATATCAAGCTCCTGGGGGTGACCTTCCAGTCAGACGGAGAAGGAAGGCTGAGCTGGGAGGGAACCCTCCGCCACGTCCAGGCTAAACTCCGGAGCTGGAGCGTGCGGCCTCTGACCCAGACGGGTAAGATCCTGGTCCTGAAGGCAATAGTCCTTCCCATTTTTCTCTACTTGGGGAGGGTGTTTCCCCCAGACAAGGCCACTAGTAAACTCATTACTAGAATGGCCTTTCGCTTTGTCTGGGGCAGCACCATGGAAAAATTGAAAAGAGCTACCCTCCTCAAGGAAGAGCAGAATGGGGGCAGGGGGGTTCCAGACATGGTTAACATCATGTTGGTGCAGGGTCTGGCCACACTGGTCCAGAATACTCGGAAGGTCGAGAAGGCCTCTGGTGCCTTTGCTAGGTACTATGCCACTCCCTTCCTGAGGACGATGGGCCTGTGCGCGCTGGACCTCACCATACCGTATAGCTGGGACCCCCCATATGTATATCGAGCCCTGAGGGACTTTGCTTTTGGGGCAGGATTGCCCAGGGCCGGGCTGACCTCGTGGAGCTATAAAATAATCATGGCTCATTTAAGATCAAAGGAGACCATGACACTCCCGAGGGGCAGCACGACCCTGGACCCGTCTATAATCTGGGCAAATGTCCTAAACAAATGCATAAACAACAAGCAAAAGGACATTGCCTGGATGTCTGCCCACATGTGTCTCCCCACCAGGTCATTTATGTATAAGCGGCACTTGGCCCTGACCGAGCGCTGCCCCCACGGATGCACTGACTCAGAACACGTTTACCATCTGTTCTGGGAGTGCTCCGTGGCCAGACGGGTCTGGGGCCTTGTTGTTTCTTCTGTCTCCCATAACAGGTTGCTGCCAAGGTCCTCCCTGACTGCTGAGAGTGTCCTCTACAGCCCACGTGGAGGATGTAGAACACCGGAGCTCCAGCGTCAGTGGAGGATCATAAACACTGTGAAGCAGGTCCTGTGGGAGGCGAGGAACATCAAGGTCTACCAAAAAACAACAGTAGACCTGGTCACTCTCAGGAGGAGGGCGCAAAACCTCCTCCAAGACGGCGTTATGGTTGACTTTGCGAAGGACAAGTTTCTGGCGAGAGAGAAATGGGGGGTGGACCATTGGAAATAACTGATAATTTAGTCCACCCCCCTCCATCCCAAGGAAGAGAGAGAACCTTTGCCCACCCAATAACCCGGGAGCGCATGTCTTTCCTTTTCATTTCAATGTCTTCGAGTCCTTTTCTGTTGTCTTAGTGATATTTCTTTTGAAAGTGAGGTTTCTTAACGTGATGTCTTGAATGTTGTAAGTCTATTTTAAACACAAAATTAAAAAGGGACAGGAAATAAACCCCCCCCCCCCCCCCAGATAAAGAATGTTTTTTTTTAAATGTGAAATGAAATGAGGTATGATGAATTGAAAATGAAAAAGAAAATGTTTTAATTGTAAAATGACTTTTAAAAACCAATAAAAGACAATCTCTACCAGATGAAGAAAAAAAAGCATACTATTTAAGTGCCACAAGCAAATACAAATTATGTGGCCACAATCGTCAATATACGACGTAAAAGGCTGCGTCAATATACGACGCAAAAGGCTACCTTTGGCGTCACAATAGCGACGCTTGGGCTGAATGTGACTATGCGCTATGTGACGAGTCCGCGTGAGACCACGTTGCATCTGTGCTGCTTTTAGGATACCGTTATCCTTATTTTTTAAACAACAAGAACCGATATTTTGTGGTATTCGTACAGGAAAACGAATATACTCTACACATTTACTCACATATATTGTTATGGCGTGTTATATTTAATTAAATATGTACTCCCAAAACGCCATACTTGCCAAACGTCTCAGTTTCAAACTTGGCGGTCCCCGCGGCTTCAGGATTCCACTGTATTCGCAACAGTAACATTGATTAGCCTACTTAATGCGTCTGGGTCTGACCCATGTTCCCTTTTCATGTTAATAAAAAAAAAAACACCCATTCGCAATATTAAAATGCTTTATACCATACTGTAGACGAGATTTTCATGAAGATCTACATGTAAAAATGTCGTTGTTCATATGGAGTTTACCGGCGATATGGTCCAGAGAAAAACATAGCAGCTAGCGATTTTAGCTGGCACTGGTTATCAGAATTCTCTGTTTTTGGATTCGGAATCTATAAGGTGCATGTTCCCTTTTCATTGTAATTTTAAAAAAACACCCATTCGCAATATTAAAATGCTTTATACCATACTGTAGACGAGATTTTCATGAAGATCTACATGTAAAAATGTCGTTGTTCATATGGAGTTTACCGGCGATATGGTCCAGAGAAAAACATAGCAGCTAGCGACTTTAGCTGGCACTGGTTATCAGAATTCTCAGTTTTTGGATTCGGAATCTATAAGGTGCAGGTTCCATTTTCATGTTAATTAAAAAAAAAAACACCCATTCGCAATATTAAAATGCTTTATACCATACTGTAGACGAGATTTTGATGAAGATCTACATGTAAAAATGTGTTGCCAGCATATCTTGGACCAATCGGATTTGAACAATCGGCATGATGTCAAGACAGGGGTTGGCCACAATTTGAATAACATTTAATTTCACTATTACAAAATCCCTTCTGGGGTTATTTCGAATAAGGTGGCGAGCGCCTTATTTTGTTGGTGCCATTTTGCTTCTGAAGTGGCTGTAGAATTCTAAGTCCCGCAGGACACGCGGCACATGTAACGTTTTCAGGACACCTAAATAGACGAAAGTATCGATACATACCGATCTATTAACACCTAAAACATTTCACAGTGAGTTTTTCTCGTAATAAAATGTGTATTAACGACTTCAATGTGGTTGGATGTTTTATAATGACCCCATTGATTTCGGTACAGCGTTAAGTATAGGCACAAATGCTCGTAAACAGAGTCAAATTAGCATAATAATGTCTGGCTTCTAAAGTAAAAAAATAACACTGTTGAAGTGTAAGTACACTTCTGAAACAAATGAATAGCTTCATCTACTCTCGTTTAGTAGATTTCCTTGTTAAATGACATGTTGAAATGAGCCCAGACGTCAATTTTGTTTTTGGTTTTGTGTGTGGAATGCCCATTGTGATTACATTGCGGGCAGAACGTTCGACCTCCCTAGTGTAGGCTGTATTAAGCAAATTACTTTTCAAAGGGTGAGTGTATTGGACTTTGCTTACGTGGGAAACTGCAATGACGGCACATTAGGACATTATTGAATTTAAGAAACGCGCGGAAATGGAGAATGGGAGATACGGTTAAAAAAAAATCCTTTGTTTGCAGCAATCGGGCTTGGTTTTTCAGGCCCGCGAAATTCAGCCAATAGAGTTGCAATAATGGTTGAGGAGCTGCCTCCAATGAGACTCGGTGTTACGTCGCCGCTTAGAAAAGCATGACTATTTGCATAAAGGCCTTACATATGGCAGACGCATGGTGACTGACGCACATAATTAATATAGCATTTGAAATAGGGGAAGGTAAAGCATTAATTAAAAAGAAAATACTGGAATGCTGGCAGAAAAAATGGGACGAGGACAGTAAGGGTAGAACATATTATAGGATACAAAAGTCCGTTAGAGCACAGAGTGTTAAAGGGCGAAGCAGAAGAGAGGAGGTAGTCATATCAAGACTAAGATTTGACCATACTGGGCTAAATAAAACTTTATTTTTATTGGGTAAAGTAAATTCGCATAGTTGTGCACATTGTGGTATAATTGAAAACACTGAACATATAATAATGCATTGCATAAAATATAAAGATGAAAGGGAGCGTTTGCAACAAAGGGTAAGAGAGGTTGGACGAGGTTGGGATTTGGAAGGGATATTAGGAACAAATGGAGATAAGGTGTGGGAAGTACAGAGAGGGTTAATAGAGTTCATAATAGGTTCAGGATTGTTTAATAGAATATAGAATTTTACTTTATACTTATAATTTTATTTATTAACTTAATTTAATATCATAGAATAAAGAAATAATTATATTCATTTATTTATTTATTTTTTCCTGGAATCCTGTTCTACATACTCCGGTACGGTAGGTGGCGGTATGCACCTAAAGTTGGTATTGCAATCCGCCAAAAAACACAAAGAAGAAGAAGACGCATGGTGACGTTGGAGCATATGTTTCAGTCAAGCTTTCGATATGCCTGATGCCGCGAAGCCTGCGTCCAAGAAGGGTTCCAAGAAAGCCGTAACCAAGACGGCTGGGAAAGGAGGAAAGAAGCGGAGAAAGTCTAGGAAGGAAAGTTACGCTATCTACGTGTACAAGGTCTTGAAGCAAGTGCATCTTGACACCGGCATTTCTTCAAAGGCCATGGGCATCATGAATTCCTTTGTCAACGACATTTTCGAACGTATTGCTGGTGAGTCTTCTCGCTTGACTCACTACAACAAACGGTCGACTATTACTTCAAGGGAGATCCAGACCGCCGTGCGCCTTCTGTTGCCAGGTGAGCTGGCCAAACACGCAGTGTCTGAGGGCACCAAGGCCGTCACGAAGTACACCAGTTCAAAGTAATCTGTTAAACAACAATCCTCAAACCCAAAGGCTCTTTTTAGAGCCACTCACGGTCTCAACAAGGGGCAAAAAGTAATTCACTGAGTTTTGTTTACCACAACAAGGTAAAGTAGGTGGGCGAATGAGAGCCGGGACTCCGTTTAATGCAGAGCGAGGCACATAGGCATGTTGGAAAAGCTTGGAACATGTTTCCAGATAGGAGCGTGCATGCGCCACACAATGGCTTATCCCTTGCTCGCATACGCTCTACCACTACAAAAAAAAAACTACTGTGACGTCAGGAAAGCTCGAACTTGATTTAACAATGGAACGGAACACCAGAGCTCTACTAAATCCTGGTGGATATCGCCATGGAGTTGAATGAAACTTCAGATCCGCGTGTCAGAATATAGCCAGAGATGATGCAGTGCTGACAGCTACGGGGAATTGATTTTGTAACTATGGGACTTGGGGAAAGCAACCACAACCAGATGTTCTCCAAACATCTACAGTATTACTTCAGTTTAATATTTTTAAGCAAAATTAATATCCCATACGATTACATTAAACATCGAGCATCGTGGCATCAGTAATCTAAGCACATCACAAGCAAATAGAACCAGCAAATAGGCTAGTTGAGGCGAGTTTTTTTTGTGGATTTTTCCCCTCATTGTAAAGCGCTATATAACTGCCA
The DNA here is from genome assembly GCA_029718625.1 of Synaphobranchus kaupii. NCBI lineage: Eukaryota > Metazoa > Chordata > Actinopteri > Anguilliformes > Synaphobranchidae > Synaphobranchus > Synaphobranchus kaupii. The sequence goes on from CM056384.1 coordinate 25,552,242, forward strand.
GGCATTATTATAATGTAGCGGATTGTGACAACGTTGCAGTACTTGTCAACTAGATGTCAATAGTGATTTGTACAATGAGGAAAACGTTTTGGAGTCGTCGTTTTGCCTGGCTACTATTTGGCGCGTGTAGGTTTGCGATTCTCTTCGCCCTCCTCAAAATGAATGCATACCCCATACGGAGACATTAGATTAGTGATGCTCGATGTTTAATCACATCAAAAAAATGGAAAAAACTTGCTTCAAGTATTTAAGTGGCTCTTAAAAGAGCCTTTGTTTAGACGATGGTGTTCTTGGAAATCTTAGGCGCGTTCACCCCGGATTCTGCGGGCCAGCTGGATATCCTTGGGCATGATGGTCACCCTCTTGGCGTGAATGGCGCAAAGGTTGGTGTCCTCGAACAGACCAACAAGATACGCCTCACTGGCCTCCTGCAGAGCCATGACAGCTGAGCTTTGGAAGCGAAGGTCTGTCTTGAAATCCTGAGCAATCTCCCTCACAAGGCGCTGGAAGGGCAGCTTACGAATCAACAGTTCAGTAGACTTCTGGTAGCGGCGGATTTCTCACAGCGCAACAGTACCAGGCCTGTAACGGTGAGGCTTCTTCACGCCGCCTGTCGCAGGCGCGCTCTTACGTGCCGCTTTAGTGGCCAGTTGCTTCCTGGGGGCCTTGCCACCGGTAGACTTACGTGCGGTCTGCTTGGTTCTAGCCATTGCGCCGTGCTCACTTTTTTTGATTTTTGGTAATATGTATGTATCTTGCGAAGTCCACGACCTACGCCTTTACAGCATTGCAGTAAGGAGCTGATTGGATAGGTTTTAACGGAATCTCATTGGCTGGGATCCTGCGTGCAGTCACGGAGGCGATTGGGTAGATTTATTAACTTATTTGCTTCCTCTGCCGCCTGAAATTTAAACTCTTATCTTAGCGCCTTGGATTATTTATTCCAACATTGCAAAGCGAGTGTATGAATGAATACATTAATACATAAATGCTCTAGCTATCGAAATTTCACGTGTGAAATATATGTATATATATTTGGTTACTCAAGAAAGCTACTTTCTATAAAAAGGCTTTGATTAAATGTCCAACACAAAAAAACAAAGTGTGTCTTTGAATTATTCATCTATCATACGGTGTTTTAGTTGCCATGTCTCCACTTTCACAAATTAAAAGCCTATTGATTCACCTGTCTTTAATGTGATCGGTCCAACTTTATTACCTGGTTGTTCTATATTGCAAACGATTACGCATGTGTGTGGTAGTCACACACACCGGTAGTAATTGCTGATATAATGTGGCTTAAGGGGGCAAATAACATGAAAATTGTAATTGAGAAAGAGGGGGGCGAGAGAGGAGGAACTTCTGGGATCGTCTCGTCATGATTCAATGTACACAGTGGTCCCCAGGACCGAACACGAGGACCATTGATCCAGATAAATTGTGCCGATTGGATTCCCTTGTATATAAATTACGGACACTGCACGGCGCTAAGCAAGGCACTGTCGTAACGCAGTAGAATTGGTTGAAATGGCAACTTTGCGCTCTTTATACAGATGTGGGGTGGCTCTTAAAAGAGCCTTTAGATGAATAGTCCTTGTGGGAGCGACGCAATAATTACTTGGCTTTCACTGCCTTTTCGGTCTTCTTTGGGAGCAGAACAGCTTGGATATTGGGCAGTACACCGCCCTGAGCGATAGTGACGCCTCCAAGGAGTTTGTTCAACTCTTCGTCGTTACGCACTGCCAGCTGTAGATGTCTGGGAATGATGCGGGTTTTCTTGTTGTCTCGTGCAGCGTTGCCGGCCAACTCCAGGATCTCAGCAGTCAGATATTCGAGCACGGCGGCCAGATAAACCGGGGCTCCCGCACCAACACGCTCTGCATAGTTTCCTTTGCGCAGAAGTCGGTGAACGCGACCAACCGGGAACTGGAGTCCAGCCCGGGATGAACGGGTCTTAGCCTTTGCTCTCACCTTTCCGCCAGTCTTGCCCCTGCCACTCATGTTCGCTATTTTACAAGATACGAAAAATAACAATGTTGTCAGAGGAGTGTCTTTCTTATACCCTCACTCGATCCACCCATTGGTTGCACCTTTGCTGGCATTTCGTCCAATAAAAAATAATTGCTTTTTTCCCCGCTGCTCTCAACACAGAGCAACTTGAATGAAACGAAGCACTAACACTTTAAATACTATCTAAGTTTAAATACACGAAAACAGGATATACAAGTTAACGATCACACGCACAATGTATTTGGCAAGGCTGATGGAGATGATCACAGGAAATTGCCAGTCATATCCTACACACTTGAATCTGCGAAACATATCTTGAAATACATCTTGCAGCTTTATGTTTGTGACAGTTTAGCTGGAATTGCCCTGTTAGGTAATTGGAGGGCGGCCGACACCCGCCACACTCCCTTCAAAATACAGGCATGATAGCATTAGCCCTTCATCTTCCATGAGCTATTGTGGATTTTATGCCTGTGCCATTATTGTGTTAAGTAGTTGCAGGGTGACCACCATCTCCCCTGTGCCCCCTCCCTAAAACCAGCACAACTGTGTTTATTCTTCCTGGGAAGTATGATGAGCACCACGTGAGCCCAAAGTTAAATTTTTACGACAAGTTAATACGTGTTCTCCAAAACATAATAAGGTTTTAAAAGTTTTCAGTTACAATGATGTCCGGGTTAAAAAAAATGAGAAAACAAATTGCAATCGTGAGTTAACATCCAGTAGGCTACGGCAGATTAACGCACACGCACACGCACACACAACACACAAAATATTTCATCCGACGTCCTCTAAAAAGTCATGGATCTCCCATAGGTTTGTCCGTGCTTTCATTCTTTAACTGTTTGTCGACATTTTTAATTATGTCAAAATAATCTTAACCACTAAGTCACTGGGAATATAAATGTGGTCAAATTAACATTCTACAAGGCATTTCCCATGTTGCTACATTCACAATACATATTATTAACCGTATAATTACATTTTTCATCAATATTACACGTCTTCCCATAAAACAAAGTTTCAAAACAATGAGTTGCCTGTGTGTACACTTATAAATGTAATATAGTCCCATATGTCCTTAGACCGATGGCATTCAAGTGCTCTTAAGTTTTGTTTGCTTGACAGTTTGGCTTTGGGCGATGTTTCAATGTTACTAACACTCTCACAGGTAACCTTCACACAGATAACAACCAGGACAAAATCTTTAATGTTCTCAGAAGTGTTTTTTTTTCTCTCCACACTTGAGAAGGTGTTATTTCATGTTCTGTAGTAATTACATCACTATACATGATACGGCCACCATATAATTCATGAGTTTACTTTAATTGTTGTACAAATCAATATCAGCGTTTTTAAATGTATCTACTAGTCACCATACATAAGTTTATAATAGTTTCAAATAAGTACATCAAAAATGATCATACACAAAGTAGTTGGCACTGTTAGTAATTAAATTAAGTAGATAAGAGTAATAAAATAATTGAAAAACATGCACACATGAGTAAGGATGAAATGATAATGTTTAATAAATAATAAATGAGTAAGCAAATCCAAATATATACAGTTGTGTTCAAATAAATAGCAGTGTGTTAAAGAAAGTGAATAAAGTGCAAATATTTTTTAATAGCTTTTAGTTCCATATTTCAAATGTAGTGGAAACATTACACATTCAATTCCAAATCAAAGCATAAACACATTTTATCAAGTCTGTGTTATTCCTTTACAGGAATCAAAGAAAAGGAATATGAATCTGTTAAAAAAAATAGCAGTGTCGACATTTTTCTCTTCAAACTCAAACACTTACTGTATAAACTGAAGAAATTTTTCAAGATTTAACCACTTTAAATTACTGAACTCATATTTAGTTACATAACCATTGTTTTTGATAACTGCTGCGCATCTACGTTGCATCGAGTCAACCAACTTCTGGCACCTAGAAACAGGTATTTCAGCCTCCCTGGTATACGATAAATAGGCCCAACACCGTAGTATGAAAAACATCCCCATACCATGATTTTTGCGCCACCATGCTTCAGTCTTCACAGTGTACTGTGGCTTGAATTCAGAACCCGGGGGTCGTCTGACGTACTGTCGACGACCACTAGACCCAAAAATAACTATTTTACTCTCATCAGTCCACATGTTACGCCATTTCTCTTTGGGCCAATCGATGTGTTCCTTGGCAAATTTTAACCGATTCTGCACATGCGGTTTTTTCAACAATAGTGCTTTGCGGGGGCTTCTTGCTGATAGCTTAGCTTCGATCAAACGTCTTCTGACTGTAACAGCACTTACAGGTAATTTTAGATCATCTTTGATCTTTCTGGAGGTGGTGATTGGCTGAATCTTTGCTATTCGGACTATTCTTCGATCCGTTTTAACAGTAGTTGCTCGTTTTCTTCCGCGTGTTTCAGGTTTTTGTTGCCATTTTAAAGCATTTGAGATCATTTTAACAGAGCATCCTATAATTTGCTGCACTTCTTTATACGTTTCCCCCGGCCCTCTCCAATCAACTTTTTAATCAAATTACGTTGTTCCTCCCAACAATGTTTGGAACGTCCCATTTTACTTAGCAATTCAAAAGGAAATATATTTGATAACAATGTGTGAAACATTTGCTTCCCTTCTTCCTTAATAAAGGACAATTAATTACACCTGTTTTTTCACAGAATTAATTAATTCTCTAATTAAACTCCACACTGCTATTATTTGCACCCCTTTCAATGAATGAGTCAATTACTCAGAATAAGCAGCATGCATGTCATGATCTGTTGTTTTTCTATTACACTACTACATCTACAAGTAAATTATTTGCCATGCAGAAATATCACTACTACTAATAACAGTGGTTCATCCGGTTACTGACGTTGTACTACTATTTTTTTAACACAACTGTAGCTAATTGTGTGTGATGCAGATGTCACAAATGGGCCTTCAGACAACATTCATTTTGTGATGGGATGTTGTGTTTTGGCAGTGTCTGGAGCATGGTGGACAGTGGTGGACAATGGTGGACATTTCCGTCATCACATTGTGCCCCTGTCCCATAATCGTTTGTCATTCCTTTAAAGTCTAAATTAAATTTAAGCTCCGAATCTCTCAACAACAAACGATGGACCTGACTTGGATGGCCCAGAGCTTCTGCTCATTTCTATCCGTTGCTGATCTTTACTGGCCGAGACGAGGTGGGGGAACAAGGACGGAGGACAGTTTTTTTTACGTCTATCGCAATGTTGGTTTTAAGATTATTTGATTAAAACAAACTTCACGTTCTTCTAATCACACAAATACACACAATACAATTACGTTAATCACGAATCTCTGGACAACAAACTATGCACCATGACTGGATAGCTCAGAGCTTCTGCTATTTTCTATATATTGCTGAACTTTATTGGCAGAGGCGGGGTGGGGGACAAGGAAAGAGGACAGTTTTTACTCGGGGAATTCGAGTTCCCATTGTGCATGCATGGAATGCCTATCGCGTATTGCTAGTTTTCCCAGATTATTTCATTAAAACAAACTTTATTGATCTTTGGTTAAAAGCGAGAATTATAATAAAATACATACATAGAATTAATATATAAGAAACATTGTATATCTATATAAACAAAATTTTTTTTTTTTTATATATTAAGTTGAAAATAGCCATGCACAAAAAGTTGTTGGTCGGGTTAGTGATACAGTTACATAGAATATTAGCATAAATTAATAGGTGCATGAGTAAATGAACGCACACAAAAGGGATACAAATGTTTACCAATCTCCCATCCCCTTCAATGAATGGTATGGCCAAAGTAAGACGACCTGATTGAAACCTGCCGAGAAAGAAAATCCGGGACAACTGAAGACAGCTTCCAGTACTCATAGTAGACCAGCTTTATTGACAATTGGCCCACACATACCCGTCAGCACGCCAACAGCCCGTTTTATTGTGGCCTCGCGCCTAGAACTGTTTAATAATACGGGATTTATAAAAATGGCCATTCTGTCATTTTAACACTCATTCAAACCAGCGATATTTACGACTGCTCGGGGATTTAACAGAACAAACGATGTCCAAAAGCACTTTTATTATTCAAATTCACCCGCAACCGTGGAGTTTAAATGGCATTTCATATCCTTTGAAGTGTTTAGCCCAAAAGGCGGCGGCGTCATCCCGAGTGAAAGGAATTCCGCTCAATATCAAGTAACTTTAATGTGTAATGTAGTCCTACTGTTTTAACCTGGATGCTGGACATTTCTGAAATTGGGACAAAGTCCGTCCAGGCGCCATTTGAAAATTCCTAAAAATGTCCGGTTACGTTGTGCTCGTACCATAAACCTTATATAAACACACGAATAGCCTAGCACTACGCTCATAGCGCCCAATATCCAATGATATAGCCAAGCTGGCTGAAAATGGAACGAAATTGCGCTTTCAAGAAATTCCGGGTGGCTCTTAAAAGAGCCTTTGGCGTTTGTGAAATTGCATCACCGGTACAATTTGCTCACTTCTTCTTGGGAACCGCTTTCTTGAGTTTGCCGGCCTTGGCTTTGGAAACTTTTGGCTTGGCCGGCTTTGCTTTCCTCGGACTCTTGGTCGCCTTCTTTGCTGCAGCTGCCGCCGGCTTCTTGGCTTTCTTTGGACTCCTGGCCGGCTTCTTGGCTTTCTTAGGGCTCTTTTTCGCTTTAGGTGTAACGGGCTTTTTGACCTTCTTCGGTGACTTTTTGGCCGCTGGCTTCTTCGCTGGTGAATTTTTAGACGCAACGGGTTTCTTAGCTTTAGGTGTTGCTTTCATTGCGGGCTTCTTCTCCGCCAGCTTAAATGAGCCAGAGGCGACGGTGCCCTTAGTCTGAAGCAAGGTGCCCTTGGTCACCAGGCTCTTGACAGCCAGCTTTACGCGCGAGTTGTTTTTCTCCACGTCGTAGCCGCTGGCGGCCAGCGCTTTCTTCAAGGCAGCCAGGGACACTCCGCTCCTCTCCTTGGAGGCAGAAATTGTCGTCAGGATCAACTCTCCGACGCTGGGGCCAACTTTCTTGGGCTTGCTTGCCGCTTTCTTCTTGGGAGCCTTAGCCGGGGCGGCGGCGGCAGGAGCGGGAGCAACTTCAGCCATTTGTATCTCGTTCGATTCTCTCTGCTTGGACAGTGGGAACGTTTCGTTTTAGCTGCTTGAGCGGCAGGGGGATGGACTTAAATGCTACATGAGGACCGTGTAGACTCAGCCAGTCCGACACAGTCTCTCTGCTCCTGAAAACTCCGCTCACTTGTGTTTTCTCTTCGCCAAATATTGATAAAATAACACACCGTTCAGTTATTTCCCAAGCGAAAAACGTCAGGAACGTTCAAAAAAGGCCCTTCTGCTAGCAAATTAACTTCTGTGTATTGGGCAATATTGCAGTTTTTTCTCCAGCCCGGCGAAAACGTCGCCACTTGCCAGTGACAAGTACCTCTTCGAGGTGCTTCTCCCACAAGAACCGCTTTCAAAAACTATCAAACATTTCACACACTTGGAAATTGTGCGGTAACCATTGACAGAAGCAACAGTGTCAAATCAGAAAAGATTAAAAGAGTAATGAAATACGCAAGTGGGGCTTTTAAGCAGGACTTTTATTGCTGGCAGCTAAGCACACTGAGCACATAGTCCAACAGTGATAGAACTCTCTTCAACCATGGCCGTTACATATGCACATTTTGTTGAACCAAACTTTCTGATTCTGAAAACAATGTTTAGTGTGTTACATCAAGACCAACGTATATATATATATATATATGAAAAAAGAGAGAAAACCAGGGCGAAAATCTACGATACACAGCTCCAATGTTCAATCCGCACACTCAAACGAAAAAAGTTAAAAGACTGACCTTCAGAGGCAAAAAGTATATAGATGCAAAAAAATGTTTATTAAAAGGTGGAACGAACGACGCGCGTTTCGGCGTATCTTCGTCAGGTTCGTTCGTATATATGTATATTGATATAATGCGGCAATAAGAGGACAAATCATCTCTCGATACATTATAACTGTCAGAAAAAAAGGTACAGCTGAAGTACATTCAACAATAATGTTCTATTTGGGTACTATTAAGTAACTTTTAGAAGCAAAACATGTGAAACATGGCTAACTCCCGTCTCACACCCTAGTGGTGCCGTCGTCACCAGGCTTTGTTTCTAACAGAGACATCAGGAAGGCAAAGGATATGAGAAGAAATATAAAAAATTCAAAGGCACAGTCAACTTTGTGTATGTAAACTTCTGACCCACTGGAATTGTGATATAGTGAATTAAAAGTGAAATAATCTGTCTGAAACAATTGTTGGAAAAAGTACTTGTGTCATGCACAAAGTAGATGTCCTAACTGACTTGCCAACACTATAGTTTGCTAACATTAAATATGTGGAGTGGATAAAAATGAGTTTTAATGACTTCTACCAAAGTGTATGGAAACTTCCAACTTCAACTGTATATAATGAAGTCTAATGCATTCATCAAGAACCTTTCCTGCTGCCTTCTAATTGCAAAACAAAGAGACATGACCTGATTGAGCTCACTATGAAGCCAGTCAGAGCTGTGGTTAGGTGGAGGTGTTATGTGAAGTCGACTAAGTGCCCCTTGTCTGACTGTTCAATGGAGGAATCCATTGGCCATTTTTTTATCATGATGTGACTGGACAAACGAATATGGGACAGCCTGCAACAAATTGGATGTAACTTTGATATTATTATCAAATCAATTCCTCATGGAATATTTAAATAATAATTTCCCCCCAAAAAAATTTATTGGATGATTACATGCATTGCAACCCATTATATATGGGAAAAAAATATGCAAAATGAGGTTTGACAATTAATATTACACATGAATCATGACACTTTTATCAAACAAACAATAAATAAACAGAACCAATTAACTCTTGACACAAAACACAACAGACCTGTCCCATTAAATCATCATCTAATACTGTATGTACAGTTTAATTATCTTTTTTTTGTTTCTGTGTAACTAATGTATTTTTACAATTTACCAGTGAGTATATACTGTATGCCACATCACCAAACACCAATGCAAATTTACTATCCTAAACAGGAATTAAAATACAAATCTTGAGTGCATACAGATTGCATCAAAGATTTGAAAATAATAATATGAATAACAACACACATAATAATGGAGAGTATTGACGACTCCAAATTTACCAATAGGCCATTTCCCCCATTTAACGTTAGTGTGCTCTTTCCTTTTTTGCAACCAAACTGCCATTTGATTGTGAAGTACATTTCCTGCTCGCTGGCCAGTTAGCCGAAATGCAATTATCCGTTAGATGAAGTCGAACGTGCAGATAATGTACCGGATTGTGACAGCGTTACAGTACTTGTCCACTAGATGTCAATAGTGATTCATAAAATGAGGAAAACGGTTCGAGGAGTTTTGCCTGGTTACTCTTTGGTGCGTGTATGATTGCGATTATTTTCGCCCTCCTCAAAATCTATTCATACCCCAGATAGGCTGCCCCTTGGCTAGACTGCAACGCTACATCACATGTGTACATCGTTTTTGTCAAAAATAGTACAAATCGTTGTGGTTATTTATGTAGGAAACCCTGAAAAGTGCCAAACTCTCGATGCTGTATAGGTATGTGGCGTGCTCCATGAAGAAATAACTTGGCGGATGGCGTACCTGCCATCCCAATGTGTCAACCTAGATGCAGACCCGAATCGTGTACCTAACATTCATATGAAACCAAAAAATAGCACGCTGCTGTTGCAAACATCATATGAATATATAAGGAGTGCTGATGGGTGGGACTAGGCTGGGAGCTATGATGTGGATCTGCAGTTTGTGTCAGAAAATAACCAGGGATTCTGCTGTGCTGACCTCTGTGGGGAGTTACTTACACAATTCTGGGATTAGTACAGGCAGATATCATGACTTTTGCAAATATGTACAGACTCAGTAGACTTTGCTGAGGAAATCAAATATGCTATACTACATAAATACAATGAAGACTTTTTCTAGTGGAGATTATTTGTGTGATTGTTTTTCTTTCACTCAAAGAAAATACAAAGGTGCGAAAAAGTGCCTAAAACGCCTGTCACTGGGGTGGTACCCTATCGGTACATAAAATTGTACCCGAAGCCAGCAATAGATAATTCATGTTTAACATGTTTTGCTTCTAAAAGTTACTTAATAGTACCCAAATAGAACATTATTGTTGAATGTATTTCAGCTGTACCTTTTTTTCTGAAAGTGATAATGTATCGAGAGATGATTTGTCCTCTTATTGCCGCATGATATCAAACATTTATATACTAAAGAATAAATATCCCATAATAGTGTAAGTCAATTAGTCAATCAGACAACATGTAGGCAGCTAATGCATTGATTAAGTCACCAATGCTCGGAAGGTTCGGAGTGCTGGAGGCGGGCTTTAGCTAGAACCGCCCTTTTATTTGACACTAGGCTTCAATCAGGTCGTCTCTGCGCAGTTATATGCGTGCTATTTTTGTAAACTGGTCGGTACATTCTGCCATTTGAAAAAAGATGTCTGGTCGCGGGAAAAAAAGGAAAGGTGGCAAAAAGTTATAAGTTTTTGTTTCTGGTTTTTTGAGCATATCAAGTATCTATTGTTGTTGGATAAAATCTTTGGAAGGACCCCCTGATGGGGGCACCTTCAACGCAAGTTGGCCGTTATTGGGCCCGTTTGAAGTTCATTGGAGAAGGTGATCCTCCATCACGTACTAGTGTTGGACAAGATTTGCTTCTCCAAAGCAATTGGATCAGTGCTGCGGATGTATATTCCTTTATTGCATTGCCAAACAAAAGAGATTTTGAGTTGTGTTTTCATAATGAACGTGCTCTGAGGTGTTTTCTCGAAATATTTGCGGCACACTCCCATGAAGAACCCTGGAAAAATTGGGAGATATTTTCTTCCCTCCCTCTTGATATATTAACTATTATAATTAAGTTTTGGACAGGTAGAGTGGCTGATGACGATATTGAACAGTACATCCGCAGATACTGTGATATTCTTCAGCCCCCAGAAAAACCCGTTGACCAGTTTGGCATCTGGTATGGAGTCCGGAGATATAGAGTTAAACTCCATCGTGATCCGAATGGGAGGCTTGTTACATTGCCCAATTCAATTTCTATGGGCCCATACAATGGAAAGATTACATATGCAGGACAGGTGCAAAGGTGCTATGTATGCAGTGCATCAGATCACCAGGTGAAGGAATGCCGGCTATTTAAATGCTGGAAGTGTGGTCAGTTTGGTCATAAAGGGAAAGAGTGCAGAAACCAAGACATTTGCAGCCTGTGCCGAGAAGTAGGGCACTCCTATTTTAGTTGCCCCAGTGCCTACAACAACCGAGCAAAAGCTGGGAGGAGAGAACGTGCTCACACTGAAGGTGAAAAACAACCAGACAACAGAGGGGAAGCGGCACCTGCCGAAACCACGGTGATGATTGAGCCGCAGAATGATGCGAAAGGAGACACAGAACAGCAGCCTGGAAGGGGAGTCATCTGGAAAGATCCAGAGAAGGGCGTTGCATATTCAGCGGGAGAAGTGGTAGAAGATCAAGTCTTCTCAGAGGATACTCGCCAAGACGTTGGCACTGCCGTAGCAACAGAGGTAAATGATCCAGGGGTTTCAATAATGGAGCAGGATTCATCAAACAACAAAGAGAACGAGGAGAGCACGTCTGATGATGGAAATGACGAGGACTTTGAAAGTGTGTCTGAGACGGAGGATAGTAGAAGTTCTCTTTCCCAAGATTCTTCTACTCCAGTGGACACTATAAATATGGACTATTCCGTTACAAAGAGACAGATCTCACCTGAAGAGAGTCGTAGTAGGAAAAAGGCCAAAAAAAATGACTTAAGGTAATAAATATATATTTTCTTTATATTCTATGGCCGGTATACTTAACATCTTATCTACAAATGTAAGAGGAATCCAGACACAATACAATAGAGATGTTAAGTTTAATATTCTTGCTTCCCTTAATTTTGATATTCTTTTCCTGCAAGAGCTTAGACTCAAAACTAATGCAGATGTAGCTAAAGCAAAAGAATGTTGGAAAAATGGAAAATCTGAAATCTCAATTGGAGAGGATTCCGCTGATGGTGTGGGTATATTTTTTAATACTAGTCAAGTTCAAATAACAAAGAGAAGGGATCTAATACCTGGCAGATTATTGGTAATTGATTGTGTGCTGAAAGGACAAAGACTGCGGCTAATCAATGTTTACACGTCTCAAGACAGGCCAAAAAAAAATCCAACTATTCCGAAGGCTAAATGAAGTACTATGTGGTGGTCAGAACATTATACTAGCTGGAGACTTCAATACAATAACAGATGGTAATGACAGTGATGCGCAAACCCCTTTTAAATTAACACGTGTAGGGAAAATACTGAAAGATATATGTTGTGTATTCAAAATGAAAGATGTTTTCAGAGAACTTTACCCAAACAAATTTGGATTTACCAGATTTGATTCTAGAATAAAGACAAGAATTGATAGAATTTATGTATCAGAACATATCGGTGTAAAAGATTATATGGAACCTGGGGGTGGTCCTGGACGACCGGCTGGACTTCAAAGAGCACATCAGGGCAACGGCACGGTCCTGCAGGTTCCTCCTGTACAACATCAGGAGGATTCGACCGTACCTGACCACCTACTCCACCCAGCTTCTTGTCCAGACCATGGTCACCTCACGCCTGGACTACTGCAACTCCCTGCTCGCAAGCCTACCGGCCTGCGCCATTCTGCCTCTTCAACTCATCCAGAATGCAGCTGCCCGGCTTGTGTTCAACCTCCCGAAATTTTCCCACGTAACCCCCCTGCTGAGGTCTCTCCACTGGCTGCCAGTTGCAGCCAGGATCAGGTTCAAAGTTCTGACCCTGGCCTACACTGCAGCAAATAGGACAGGCCCCGCCTACCTGCAGGACTTAATCCAGAACTATGTTCCTGCTCGACCACTTCGCTCTTCTACAGCAGGGCGACTGGCACTTCCCCCCCTCCGTGTCAAAGGCTCTCGCTTGTCCCGACTGCGGAGTTTTTCCACATTAGCACCTCAGTGGTGGAATGAACTTCCCATTCCCCTACGTTCTACTCCAACCCTGCCTGCATTCCGTCGAGGCCTGAAGACACACCTCTTCAGACTCCACCTTGACTGATATCCTCACCTAGGAATATCAGTTCCCTGTTCCCTGTGTTTTCCTGTTTGTTTATTATAGTTTATAATAGTATTTGGAATGGTTTATAATAGTATAGTTTATAATAGTATTTGGAATGGTTTATAATAGCATAGTTTATAATAGTATTTGGAATGGTTTATAATAATATAGTTTATAATAGTATTTGGAATGGAAGTGTGGTGTTGCTGATTTGCCCACAGCTTACTGTGAACTACAGTCAATGTTCATTGCTAGGGATAGCTGCTACATTATGCAAAGGATGTGCTTTGCCTTGTCTGTTCTGTAATGATGATGATGTCTCTGTACGCACTTACTGTACGTCGCTTTGGATAAAAGCGTCTGCTAAATAAATGTAATGTAATGTAATGTAATTATAGAACAGAGGTATGGGTAGAATCTGATCATCTTTCAATAAATAGATCATCATATATTAACAACGAAAAAAAGACAAAATTACTGGAAATTGAATACTAAGTGGTTGGGAAATGCATCACTTATTACTGATATTAAGGAAGAAATTAGACGAGTAAGAGATCTTAGAGTATTAACAAAATCAAATGTGGAATTATGGCAAATTGCAAAAAAAACAGTTAAAGAGCTTATCATTATGAAATGTAAAATTTTAAACGATGAACGGAATGAAATGTATAATGACCTAGTGAGAAATTTTGTAGAGCTTAAAAGGAAATCAAATTTGTCTGCTCAAGAAGAAGTGTTATTAGATGATGTGATTTTGAAGATAAATGAACATAATGAAGATTTTTTAAATAGTATTAAAATACAGGCCGGTTATGGTCAAAAACTTGATGGTGACTGTAGTATACAGCAAATAATAAAGCATTTTAACAAATGGAAAGAACGGAAATACATGAAAGGGATAAGGAATCGTGAAGGGAAAATAATAAATAATGTGTCAGAGATGAAGTCAGTAGTGATGAGTATGTGTAAACAGATGTATGAACACATTGACATTGATGAGAAAAAAATGAAATCTTTTCTCACTTTTAATTATGACTATGATATATGCAATGATGCACTAGTAGGCAAAATTACTGCGCATGAGGTATATACAGCCATAATGGAACTCAACAAAGGTAAATCTCCAGGGCCTGATGGTCTCCCAGTCGAATGGTACCAAACTTTTTCTGCGGAAATATGTGATTTTCTTGCTTGTGTTTTTAATGATGGGATTCAACAAGGTCAACTCCATGATTCATTTTACCAACTGATAATAACCTTATTATATCAAAAAAATGATGAATATGATATAAATTCTTGGAGACAAATAACCCTCACTAATGTAGACTATAAGGTATTAGCAAGAGTTCTTACAAATAGGTTGAGCGGAACGCTCGATAACATAATTGACAAAGAACAAACATGTGCGATTAAAGGTAGAGTAATGTGGGATAATCTAAGCATGCTAAGATAAATAATTTCGAGTACTTCTTTGAAAGAAACGGGTGTTTTTTTATTGGGTCTAGATCAAAAGAAAGCTTTCGATTATGTTTCAAGAGAGTATTTATGGTCTGTAATGAAAATGTATAGTTTTCCAGATGGGTTTATTAATATGGTTAAAACGTTATATGCTAAATCAACAGTTCAAGTAAATGTAAATGGTCTCCTTACTGATTCATTTGAAATAAAGAGAGGTCTTAAACAAGGTTGCCCAATGAGTGCTGCCCTGTACGTGTTAGCAATTAGCCCTCTGATAAAACAAATTAAAAATGATATTAATATTACAGGGATAAAAATAGGTGTTAATCAAGAAAGATTTGTAATTTCAGCTTATGCTGATGATGTTTCGGTATATGTACATTCTCAAAGTGAGCTGGATATGGTTAATAATCATTTCAAAGCATATGAGGAAGTCTCTGGAGCAAAATTAAATCATGATAAAACTGAAGCTGTTTGGATAGGAAATGAAGAAAAAAAAACCCAGATCAATATAATCGTCAAGGACGAAATTAAAATACTTGGTTTAATAATTAGTAACAAAGATACACAATATCGCAATTGGAATAAAAAAGAACAGGAAATAGAAAATGAGTTTTTAAAGTGGAATAATAAAGGTATGAATTATAAGTTGAGAATTGATATAATTAAGATTTTTATCCTTTCAAAAATAATGTTCATTGCTAACATTTTTCCCCCGACAGAATCATGTATAAGAAAACTTAATAAATTATGTGTTCGGTTCATATGGGGAACAAACCGAGAAATTACTAAACGACAATATATGTACAAAAGCAGAGAATTCGGAGGTTTGGGTGCTATAGATTTGGATATTAAATTAAAGATAGCCCTCTGTAAAAATATATTCTGTGGAATTAAGAGGAATGCTCCATGGGTTGGAGACTCTGTACTGTGGAGGAAAAGGCGAGGACGGGGTAGAAGTCTCATTCCTCATCATAAATTAGTCTATGGAGATTTTTTGGACAAATATAAGAATTTAGAAATTGACTGGGAGAAACAAACTAGTAAAGATATTTTTAAAATTATCAATGATGAAAGATATGGAGGTTTTTGCGAATATTGTGATCTAGCAGCACTCGATCGTGAGACTGTTGTAAAGAATTTAAATTCTAAACACATCTCAGAGGAGCTGAGAGGAATGTCTTGGTTAGTTACATTAAACAGGCTTCCTGTGAGACAAGTAGTAAAATGGAGTTGTTTTGTTAAAACTACTGACTGTCCTTTCTCTGAATGTGTGGAGCAAGAAACAATAAATCATTTACTACTAGAATGTACGAGATCAAAAGAAATATGGGAGAAAATGATAACGATTGGATTCAGCATTGATATTAACCTCAACGTGATTAAATATGGATGTATTACGGAGAATATACCAAGACAACACAAGGATTTTTATTGGATGATAATATGTATTGTTAAGATGAGAATCTGGAAAATCAGATGTAAAGATTGTATTGACAATGTATGTATTTCAAGTGCAGTGGCCTTTAAACAAATAATTTCCGAGTTAAAAAGGAAACGGACTCATGATAGGAAAATGGGTCTGTTAAAACCGTGGGCCCTTTTGTATTTTTAAATTAAAAAGAAATATATATATATTTGTATTTTGTAAAATTAAATGTCTTGTAATTTAACAATGTAGTAAATGTATTGGGATGTAACACGATGCTATTAAATATGTATTATGTAAATGTAAAATGTTTTGTATTGTAAAGTATAATGATTAATAAAGCTCTTTAAAAATCGGAAAGGTGGAAATTCCCATACAAATTAACGTAAAAGAAGAAATTAAGATATTGGGTATCTATATAAGTAATGCAAACTGTTGTGAAACAAATTGGGAAAAAAAAGGAAAATTAAGTTAAAGGTGAAGTTATAAAGTGTTCAGGCAAAAACACTAATTATAGGTCTAAAATACATATTTTAAAAATGTTAATACTGTCAAAACTAATATTTTTAAGTTCAATTTTTCCACCAACAGAAAAATACATAAGTAAACTAAATAAAGAGTGTTGTAAATTAGTGTGGGGAACGAACAGAGAAGTTACCAAAAGAGAATTGTTATTTAAACCGAGAATATTTGGAGGGTTAGGATCAGTAGATCTGAGTATCAAATTAAAAATAGCAATGTGTAAGATTGTTGCAAGTGGAATTAATAGACAAATGAGTTGGATTGGTAATATTGCTCATTGGAAAAAAAAGAAAGGAAGGAATAGAATGGGACAATCTTATTTTAAACTTATGTATGGCGATTTTGTAGACAAATTTAAACATTTACATATTGACTGGGATAAATATGAGAGTAAGGCTATATATAATTTAATAAGTACTGAACTGTATGGTGGTTTCATTATGTATGGACAATTAACCAACATAGAATGTGAAAAAACGGTCGCACGAATATGGAATAAAAATCTTTCCGAAAGTATGACAGATGTAGCCTGGTTGATATCTGTGAGGAGATTACCAGTAAGAGCGGTTGTAAAGTGGAGTTGTTTTGTTAAAACGAAAACTTGCCCAATGCCTGAATGTGATGCGGATGAAACTTTGGAGCATCTACTAATTGAATGTCCTCGCTCAAAAAAAATATGGGAAAAGATTAAATATATTGGGGTGAACATTTTCATTACTCCGGAAACAGTTTTTTTTTTGAGAAAATGTGTAATATTAATGAAAAAACTAAAGATATGTATTGGTTAATAATATGCCTAGTGAACTTACAAATATGGAAAACACGATGTAAAATGACGATTGACCATATGTATATATCCAGTGAATCTGTAATTAAGAACATTTTAACAGAATTAAAACGCAGAAGGACAATTGATACAAACAATGGTAATCCAAGCATTTGGGAAATCTTGGTTTTTTAAACTCGTTTTTGATGTATGATATCTGATGTAATTAACTGTATTTTTGTATTATGTGATAATTGTCATGTTTAAATGTGTGATTATTGTAATATTTGAATAATTGAAATAAAGTATTTAAAAAAATTTTAAAAAGGAAAGGTGGAAAGGGACTTGGTAAAGGAGGCGCTAAGCGTCATCGCAAAGTTCTCCGTGATAATATCCAGGGTATCACCAAGCCGGCGATTCGTCGTTTGGCTCGCCGTGGAGGAGTCAAGCGTATATCCGGTCTCATCTACGAAGAGACTCGAGGAGTGCTTAAGGTGTTCTTGGAGAACGTCATCCGCGATGCCGTGACTTACACCGAGCATGCCAAGAGAAAGACCGTAACCGCTATGGATGTGGTTTATGCTCTGAAGCGTCAGGGTCGCACTGTACGACTTCGGTGGATAAACGTTTTTTTCGCAAACCCCCTCTTGTGTAACCATCCAAAGGCTCTTTTAAGAGCCACCCACGTGTTCTATGAAAAGCAGCGTTTCCTAGCGTATACTCCTTGTCCTTTATATCGATGGCCTTGTAGAGAGCCAGCGCGCCCACCAGTTTGTTCCAGTTGGTGCCGCCTGGTTGTGAAAATTCAACACACGTAGGGGATCCCCGACAATTGTGGTGAAATGTTCTATTTGAATGCAGCGACCACGAAGCACTTTTGCTAGTTGCCGATGATAGAGAAATTTGTTTAAATTAGTTTTTAGAACATTGTGTACCCATTGTATTGCAAAATGTTATGATGAATGCTAATGTGCTTTGCTTAGAAAATAAGCGGGCATGCTACACCGAGCATGCTAAAAGAAAGACCGTCACCGCTATGGATGTGGTTTGTGCTCTGAAGCGTCAGGGTCGCACTCTGTATGGCTTCGGTGGTTAATTTATTTTCCTCTTTGGTCCTCTTCAAGGCAATTCTACAAAGGCTCTTTTAAGAGCCACCCACATGCTCTATGAAAAGCAGCGTTTTATATCGTGTACTACATTGTCCCTTTATTACTACTGTGCCGTTGGCCTTGTAGAGGAAGCGCGCCTCCTGTGTGTGAAAATTCAAAGCCATGTGCGCATGCAGGGAATCCCCGGGCGATTGTGGTTAAATACTCTATTTGGGATGCAGCAACGAAACATACCACACACACCAATGACGGTCGTTGCAATGAGCGCACTGTGTTCATCGTCATATTGTATTGAAATGATCCACAAGACATCACTTGTCGAGCAGCTGTATGGAATTATCGAATGGAATTAAATTGCCGAACATAATGTGAGTATGCATGTCGTATACTGAAACGTACGCTGTATAGGCTTCATTTATTGTTGGTAGAAACCCCCATTTTTGTATTATTTTGTGTCTATTGTTTGGGAGGCGGCACATGCAAGTTCCAAGTGTCCACGTTTTAATTTGAACATTGTTTTAGTCAATGGAAAATGGGAAATACAAGAGTCGCGCGGTTAAAACAAATAAATAAATAAATCCTTTGTTTGCAGCACTTGTGCTACGTTTTTCAGGCCCGCGAAATTCAGCCAATAGAGTTGCAATATTCAGCCAACACGCTATGGTTCACGAGCTGCCTCCAATGAGACTCGGTGTTATATATCCGCTAAGAAGGGCATTAATATTTGCATAAAGGCCAGACGCACGGTAATCCTGGAGTATTTGTTTCAATCAAGCTTTCGATATGCCTGAGCCTGCGAAGTCTGCCCCCAAGAAGGGATCCAAGAAAGCCGTAACTAAGACGGCTGGGAAAGGAGGAAAGAAGCGGAGAAAGTCCAGGAAGGAAAGCTACGCTATCTACGTGTACAAGGTTTTGAAGCAAGTGCATCCCGACACCGGCATTTCTTCAAAGGCCATGGGCATCATGAATTCCTTTGTCAACGACATTTTCGAACGTATTGCTGGTGAGTCTTCTCGCTTGGCTCACTACAACAAACGGTCGACTATCACTTCAAGGGAGATCCAGACCGCCGTGCGCCTTCTGCCAGGAGAGCTGGCCAAACACGCGGTTTCTGAGGGAACCAAGGCCGTGACGAAGTACACCAGTTCAAAATGAACCCAAACTGAACCGAACTAGTGATGGGCAAAACAGTTCACTTCAGTGACACGAATCACTAGAATCAGTTCATTAAAAAGATTCGTTCAAAAGATTCGTTCACCGAATGGTTCAGTGCTTGGGCGGAGCTCCGACTGCGTACTGCGTAGTCCGACTCACTCAGTGAACTGACGGCCGAACAGTTCATGCGGAAGTGCTGTCGCTTTGACAAATGCGCCAAACTCCGTTTACAAATCTTGATATTTTAAAAGTTTCCTCGTTGAATATCAATATTGGAGGTGAACGCTGGTTTTCAATTACTTTTAAGTCTTAACTTGCTGGGCCTGATTCTGGCAGTTTGAGCCGCTGATTATCACTCAGGATCACGTCACGTCACGCAGTGAACGAATCAGTCCACTCTGCACGCTCGCTGCCTCGCTCGGCGCCCGCCCGCCCGTGAATTTTTTTTATAATTTTTTTTTTTTAATATAAACTTTATTTCGAACAATTTAGGAAACAAATTAGAGAAAAAAAAACTTTCTAGTATACAACACGCAAACACGGTACTCATTTCGGCTATACAATACTTAGAACAATACGTCCGAAATGGAATAGGAAGAAGCAAATGCGAATGATTCGTTCAGCACAGCAGAACTGGTTCGCAAGGGACGAATCACGTTCGCTCGCGGCAGTCCCTCCCCCTCCCTGCACGGTGCACGCTCGCTGCTGATCAGATCCGTTCGTGAACTGAACTGAACTGAGAAATGAACGGATCTTTTCAGTAAGTGATTCAGTTCAGTTCGTTCACCCAAAAGATTCGTTCTTTTGAACGAATCGTTCGCGAACGACACAACACTAAACCGAACTCGTCCCAAAGGCTCTTTTAAGAGCCACCCACACTCTAAACGGGAGGCAAAAATCCATTCACTGAGCTTTGTTTGCACTAATGGAATTACGCAAGTAGGCGAATGAGAGCAAGACCGCAAATTCAGAAGGTTTTTAAGACCTGTCGGAGGGGGCTTGTAACATGTGGCCAGGGAGGAGGGCTTTCCGCCATGCTCATTTACGCATTACTTTTGAAGCTACTGTGACGTCATAGAGGCTACACTGCCAAAAGGTTGTGTCCTACGTTACATTGTAATTACTTTAATTTAGCAATGGCCCTAACCGTGAGCATTTTAACGGGAGAACGTGACTTCAGTGCATCCACCAGAACTTATTGAGGAACCGTGCTATATCCTGGTGTATAACCTTAACAGACCCGACTAATTAACAGACTACCTTAGCTCACACAATTTAAACAAGCTATTCCAAAACAATGTTTCCTGAATTATTACATGTGACTTAGCCCTGTGCCCCCACCCCCATCTTACCATTGTGGTCATAAAGTTTGACTGACTACATGGAATACATGTGCAAAATATTTCACCTGTATTTTCCATTATTGCACCAATAACAAACAGTGTTGGCACTTGGCAATAGTTTGTTTTCTTTAGTTTGCAATGAAGTCCCACGAGGCCAAATGGCAAACAGAATTAAAACGGTGTACATTTCTGGTACCAGACACTCCTTTTAGTATCCACAAGTATGCAAAATATGAGGGTGAAATGCATATCTTGTGGTCCATTACTGTCTCCAAATCTATCCAAAATGATATGTGCACTCTTTTGAGTCATAAAATAGAAATAGATTTAACTACAAATCGTACTCATCTCATTTATCAATTAACATTGTAGTTAGGCCACCTCTTTGCTGGACTAAAATGCGACAAAATAATTTTGCCTGTGTATCCTGCAATTGGCTGCTTTGATCAGATGTTGTGATGTATTAAGCTAAATCTCCAATGTGGATAATTATTATTTGTGTAAGAAGATAAAGAAGAAGATGATAATCCAAGTTTGGGGCTTCATTTTGTGGACGTTTGAAGCCTTATTTGAATTATGTGTGTTTACATGAGGTCAGAAGTTATAGCAGCAAATGTCCTTAAGGCCTGAGGATATGTGGTCATTGCGGTTATTTCTGGAGGGAACCCTGAAAAGTTCCAAACTCTCACTGCTGTATAGGTATGGGGCATAGTACTCCAAGCTACAACTTGACTGATGGCATATCTGTATTTCACTACTCTTTTAATCTTTTCTGATTTGATACTGTGCTTCTGTCAATGGTTACCGCACAATTTCCAAGTGTGTGAAATGTTTGATAGTTTTTGAAGGCGGTTCTTGTGGGAGAAGCACCTCGAAGAGGTACTTGTCACTGGCGAGTGGCGACGTTTTCGACTGGCTGGAGAAAAACTGCAATATTGCCCAGTGCACAGAAGTTAATTTGCGAGCAGAAGGGCCTTTGTTGAACGTTCCTGACGTTTTTCGCTTGGGAAATAACTGAACGGTGTGTCATGTTATCAATATTTGGCGAAGAGAAAACACAAGTGAGCGGAGTTTTCAGGAGCAGAGAAACGCTGTGCCGGACTGGCTGAGTCTACACGGTCCTCATGTAGCATTTAAAGGTTGTATCAGCGATTTTGGGTGGAAACATAAATTTTTTTTTTTCCCTCACGATCCGCTAGCTGCCCGCCCCATAAGCAGGCCGTCAAAAAACCGCGTCTCTGTAGGCAGCTTATGCTCCGAGATCGTACACAAAAACAAATGGTACTACCAACCACTCAAAACCAAAATAAACAGTATTCCAACCAATCACAATGATCTGCACAAACGCTAATACTCTTATCTCGCTGAAATCTTGACGGATTTACAAACGGTTTGGTTTCTTACAAACGTTATTAACGTGGTTATAATTCTGGATGCTTGAACACTATTTTTTAAAACATAACATAATTATTCATAAGTATGTTTGTTTGGGATTTCGCTTCAGAAGTGACGTCACGTTTGTGCAGATCATTGTGATTGGTTGGAATACTGTTTATTTTGGTTTTGAGTAGTTGGTAGTACCATTGTTTTTGTGTACGATCTCGGAGCATAGGCTGCCTACAGAGACGCGGTTTTTTGACGGCCTGCTTATGGGGCGGGCAGCTAGCGGATCGTGAGGAAAAATCAGATGAATGTGATCATTTATGTTTCCACCCAAAATCGCTGATACAACCTTTAAGTCCATCCCCCTGCCGCTCAAGCAGCTAAAACGAAACGTTCCCACTGTCCAAGGAGAGAGAATCCAACGAGAGACAAATGGCTGAAGTTGCTCCCGCTCCTGCCGCCGCCGCCGCCCCGGCTAAGGCTCCCAAGAAGAAAACAGCAAGCAAGCCCAAGAAAGTTGGGCCCAGCGTCGGTGAGTTGATCCTGACGGCAATTTCTGCCTCCAAGGAGAGGAGCGGAGTGTCCCTGGCTGCCTTGAAGAAAGCGCTGGCCGCCAGCGGCTACGACGTGGAGAAAAACAACTCGCGCGTAAAGTTGGCTGTCAAGAGCCTGGTGACCAAGGGAACCTTGCTTCAGACCAAGGGCACCGGCGCCTCTGGCTCATTTAAGCTCAATAAAAAGCTGGCGGAGAAGAAGCCCGCAAAGAAAGCAGCACCTAAAGCTAAGAAACCCGCTGCGGCTAAAAAGGCACCAGCGAAGAAGCCAGCGGCCAAAAAGTCGCCGAAGAAGGTCAAAAAGCCCGCTGCGGCAAAAGCGAAAAAGAGCCCTAAGAAAGCCAAGAAGCCGGCCAAGAGTCCAAAGAAAGCCAAGAAGCCGGCGGCAGCAGCAAAGAAGGCCACCAAGAGTCCAAAGAAAGCAAAGCCGGTCAAGCCTAAAGTTTCCAAAGCCAAGGCCGGCAAAGCCAAGAAAGCAGTTCCCAAGAAGAAGTGAGCAAGTTGTACAGTGATGCAATTTTACAAACGCCAAAGGCTCTTTTAAGAGCCATCCAGAATTTCTTGAAAGCGCAATTTCGTTCCTTTTTCAGCCAGCTGGGCTACATCATTGGTTATTGGGGCGGGTGCTGGGCGTTATGAGCGTAGTGGTAGGCTATTCGTTTGTTTATATGAGGTTTATGGAACGAGAAAAACGTAACAGGACATTTTTAGGAATTTATAAATGCCGCCTGGGCGGATATTTTCAGTCCCAATTTCAGAAATGTCCAGGGATATATGGAGCATCCAGATTTAAACAGTAGGCCTACATTAAACATTAAAGTGATCTATAAATTCCACGGTTACGGGTGAATTTGAAAAATAAAACAGTTTCTGGACATCGTTTTTTTCGGTTAGATCGCCGTGTAGTCGTAAATATCGCTGGTTTGAATGAGTCTGTTAAAATGACAGACTGGCAATTTTATACTTTTATAAATCCGGAGGCCACAATTAAACGGGTTGTTGGTATGCTGACTACTACTTGGGTAGGTTTGGGCCAATCGTCAATAAAGCTTGTCTACTAAGAGTACTGGAAGCTGTCTTAGGTGGTCCCGGCTTTTCTTTTGAGGCAGGTTTCAACCAGGTCGTCTTACTTTGGTCATACTATTGACTGTAGGGGATGGGAGATTGGTAAACATTTGTATCATTTTTGTCTGCGTTCATTTACTCGCGCACCTATTCATTTATGCTAATACTAACATCTAATTTATCACTAACCCGACCAACAACTTTTTTGCATGGCCGTTTTCAACATATTATATTTTACATTTTAATTGATTATTTTTAGTTTATATAGATATACAATGTTCTTATCGATTCATTCTATGTATTACTTTGATTAGATTGTTTGCTTTTAACCAAAGATCAATAAAGTTTGTTTTAATTAAACAATCTGAAAAAAACTAACAATACCGGATAGGCATACCATGCATGCACACTGGGAACTCGAATTCCCCGAGTAAAAACTGTCCTCTTTGGATCCCACTGTCCTGGCCAATTATAGACCCATTTCAAACCTCCCATTTTTATCAAAGATTATTGAGAAATGTGTAGCGCAACAGCTTTCTTCATTTTTACATACTTATAATGTGTATGAGAGGTTTCAATCTGGGTTTCGGAAGCACCATAGCACCGAGACCGCCCTTGCCCTAGTAATGAATGACTTGTTCCTCTCTCTGGACTGTGGCTGTATTTCTATTCTTGTTTTACTTGACCTGAGAGCTGCCTTTGATACTATAGACCATAATATTCTCCTCTGCAGGTTAGAACATTTAGTTGGTCTTACCGGGCATGCTCTTATGTGGTTTAAATCTTATCTCTATGATAGATCCCAGTTTGTTAGGGTAAACAGTCAGTCCTCTGAATTTTCTAAGGTGAACTTTGGAGTACCACAAGGATCGGTCTTGGGTCCTCTGCTCTTTTCTCTTTACATGCTTCCTCTTGGGAACATTATAAGCAGACATGGTGTTAACTACCACTGCTACGCAGATGACACACAACTTTATATATCAGTTAAGCCAGGTGAAGTTGACCAGTTGTCTAAACTAGAGACCTGTCTCAAAGATGTAAAGGCCTGGATGACCCAAAATTTCCTCTTATTGAACTCAGATAAGACTGAGATATTAGTATTAGGTCCCAAATCCCTTCGAGATAAATTCTTACAGCTTCCCTTAAATTTAGATTGCTTCTCTGTCTCCCCTAACAAGGTTGTTCAAAACCTTTGTGTAATTATTGATTCAGATCTCTCCTTTCAGCCCCATATTAACAATATCACAAGAATGGCCTTCTTCCACCTGAGGAATATATCTAAATTAAGGAAGGTGTTGTCCCTGGAGGATGCTGAAAAAATGGTTCATGCCTTTGTAACCTCTCGACTAGATTACTGCAGTGCATTATTGTCTGGTTGCACTGGCTCAGCCCTGAATCGCCTCCAACTTGTACAGAATGCAGCTGCTAGGGTTCTTACTAGAACCAAGAAATGGGAGCACATCAGCCCGGTGCTCAAAACTCTTCATTGGCTGCCTGTCAAATTCAGAATTGACTACAAGATTTTACTTCTAGCGTTTAAAGCTTTAAATGGCTTGGCCCCTGAATATCTGAGTGACTTACTCATTCCTTACTGTCCTCCTAGATTACTTCGCTCTCAAAATGCTGGCTATTTGAAAATTCCTATTATATCTAAAATTACAATGGGTGGCAGAGCCTTCTCTTACAGAGCCCCTTTTTTATGGAATAATCTTCCCATGTATGTACGGGTTGCAGACACACTTTCTGTCTTTAAGTGTAGGCTAAAAACGTACCTCTTTAGTTAATCCTATAGTTAAGGATGTCGGGGGGGGGGGCTAACCTTCTCTTTTCCTCTCTCACCCTGAGCTGCAGATTACTCCGGCCCGTCCCCCTCTCACCCTGAGTTTGCAGACTGCTCCAGTTATGCCCCTCACCCGGAGTTTGCAGACTGCTTCGGACCCGTCCCTCCTTTGGTTTATCCTCCCGACTTCACGCAACCGGAGTCCCAGATGCATCATCCCGCCCCCTTTGAACTGATGATTGAACTGATTATTGAATTGACTATTACCATTCAGTCCACCTTTAGTCTAAACCGGGCCGGCCAGCGAAGGATGGGCACCCCCTCTCTAGCCAGGTTCCTTCCGAGATTTCTTCCCACTGGAGAGTTTTTTCTCGCCACTGCTCAGTGGTTTTTTCTCCCCTACCGGGGAGTTTTTTACCTCATTTTGCTGGTTGGGGGCTAAGGCCTGGTTTTTTTGCTCAATTTTCCTTCTGTTTCCCTGTGCAGCGTCTTTGTGACAGTTCTCTGTAAAAAGCGCTATACAAATAAAATTGAATTGAATTGAATTGAATTGAATTGAACTCTTTCCTTGTCCCCCGCCTCGGCTAATAAAGTTCAGCGATCTATAGAAAATAGCAGAAGCTCTGCGCTATCCAGTCATGGTGCATAGTTTGTTGTCCAGAGATTCGTGATTAAAGTAATTTTATTGTGTGTATTCGTGTGATTATAAGAATTGCATTTAACCTAAGGACAATGAAGTTTGTTCTAATCAAATAATCTGGAAAAACGAACATTGCGGGATAGGCACGGAGAGAACTAGAAAGCCCCCTAGTAAAAACTGTCCTCCGTCCTTGTTCCCCCACCTCGCCTTGGCCAGTACAGCTCATCAACGGATCGAAATGAGCAGAAGCTCTGGGCTATCCAAGTCAGGTCCATCGTTTGTTTATCATTTAGACTTTAAAGGAAAGACAAACGATTATAGGTCAGAAATATCTCAACAGAGCCAAACACAATCCTTCCCTGCGCCAAAAAAAAAAAAAAAAAAACTGTGGCAGGGGCACAATGTGATGTGAAACCCCACTGTCCACCATGCTCCAGACACTACCAAAACACAAGATCCCATCTCAAAATGAATGCTGTCTGAAGGCCCATCTGTGGCATCTGCATCACACACAATTTAGAGCTATATATTTGGATTTCCTTACTCATTTGTTATTTATTAAACATTATCATTTCATCCTTACTCATGTGTACACTTTTTTCAATTATTTTATTACTCACATCTACTTAATTTAATTACTAACAGTACCAACAACTTTGTGTATGATCATTTTTGACATACTTATTTGAAAACTCTCCTCTGTCCTCGCACTGCCCACCCCCGCCCCAACCAAACAAACCTCGGTCTATGAAGCTCAGGACTTGTGCAATAATGAAAATAAACTCATGAATTATATGGTGGCCGTATTATGTATAGTGACGTAATTACTATAGAATGTGAAATAACACATTCTCAAGTGTGGAGAAAAAATAAGCTTCTGAGAACATGAGAGATTTTGGCCTGGTTGTTACCTGTGTGAAGGTTACCTGTGAGAGCGCTAGTAACATTGAAGGTTTCCAGTTGGCAACTCTAGTAAAATTGAAGATTACCAGTAAGAGCACTAGTAAAATGGAGTTAAAAACTAAACATTGCCCAAAGCCAAACTGTGAAGAAGACAAAACTTAAGAGCACTTGAATGCTATCGGTCTAAGGAAATATGGGAATATATTACATTTATAAGTGTAGACACAGGCAACAAATTGTGCCTGAAACTTTGTTTTATGGGAAGATGTGTAAAATTGATGAAAAATGTTATTATACAGTTAATCATATGTATTGTGAATGTAGAAAAATGGAAAATGCCTTGTAGAATTACATTTGACCACATTTATATGCCCAGTGACTCAGTGGTTAAATGTAATTCTACAAGGCATTTTCCATATTTCTACATTCACAATACATATGATTAACTGTATAATAACATTTAACCACTGAGTCACTGGGCATATAAATGTGGTCAAATGTAATTATACAAGGCATTTAGAAATATGGAAAATGCCTTGTAGAATTACATTTGACCACATTTATATGCCCAGTGACTCAGTGGTTAAGATTATTTTGACATAATTAAAAATGTCAACAAACAGTTAAAGAATTAAAGCACGGACAAGTCTGTGGGAGATCCATGACTTTTTACACTTTTTTAAACTTAGTATTTAAACCGCTAGTTCTTCGTTTCATTCAAGTTGCTCTGTGTTGAGCGCCGCGAACAAAAAAAAAAAAGTAATCCTTTTTGATTGGACGAATTGCCACCAAAGCTGCAACCAATGGGTGGACAGAGTGAGGCTATATGACAGACACTCGTCTGGAAACACTGTTATTATTCGTATCTTGTAGAACAGCGAACATGAGTGGCAGGGGCAAGACTGGCGGGAAAGCGAGAGCAAAGGCTAAGACCCGTTCATCCCGGGCTGGACTCCAGTTCCCTGTTGGTCGCGTTCACAGGCTGCTGCGCAAAGGAAACTATGCAGAGCGTGTTGGTGCGGGAGCCCCAGTTTATCTGGCCGCCGTGCTCGAATATCTGACTGCTGAGATCCTGGAGTTGGCCGGCAACGCTGCCCGAGACAACAAGAAAACCCGCATCATTCCCAGACATCTGCAGCTGGCAGTGCGTAACGACGAAGAGTTGAACAAACTCCTTGGAGGCGTCACTATCGCTCAGGGCGGTGTACTGCCCAACATCCAAGCTGTTCTGCTCCCCAAGAAGACCGAAAAGGCAGTGAAAGCCAAGTAATTCTTGCGTCGCTCCCACAAGGACTATTCATCTAAAGGCTCTTTTAAGAGCCACCCACATCTGTATAAAGAGCGCGAAGCTGTCATTTCAACCAATTCTACAGTACTGCGTTACGACAGTTTGTCTTGCTCATGGCCGCGCAGTGTCCGTAATTTATATACACGCGAATCCAATCGGCGCAACTTGTGTGGATCAGTGGTCCTCGTGTTCGGCCCTGGGGACCACTGTGCACACTGGTTGCCGTTCCAACCACAATTGCCACATGATATCAGAAATGACTGCCAAGAATACAAGTCCGACGCACACATTATGCAATCGTTTGCGATATAGAACGAGATTATAATGTGATCAGTCCACCTTTATTGACTGAGGCGAATAGGCTCCTAATGTGAAAGTGTGGACACATGGCCACTAAACCTAACCGTTTGATAGATGATGAAGAATTCAAAGAAACACTTTGTTTTTCTGTGTTGGACATTTAATCAAAGCCTTACTATAGAATAAATGTACATTTCTTCATTAACCAAACATATATATATATATATATATATATATATAATGGCACACGTGAAATCACGATAGGTAGAGCATTCATTCGTTCATTCATCATTCATACACTCGTTCGCAACGTTGGAATAAATACGGCGGTAGGAGAAGAGTTTATCTTTCAGGCGGCAGAGGAAGCAAACAAATAAATGAATAAATCTAACCAATGGCCTCCGTGGCTGCAGGCAGGATCCCAGCTAATTAGAATCCGCAAAAGCCTATCCAATCAGCTCCTCGCTGCAATGCTTTAAAGGAGTAGGTCGCGGACTTCGCGAGAATCAAAACAAGCGAGCACGACGCCATGGCTAGAACTAAGCAGACCGCACGTAAGTCTAGTCTACCGGTGGCAAGGCCCCCAGGAAGCAACTGGCCACTAAAGCGGCGCGTAAGAGCGCGCCTGCTACAGGCGGCGTGAAGAAGCCTCACCGTTACAGGCCTGGCACTGTTGCGCTGCGAGAAATCCGCCGCTACCAGAAGTCTACTGAACTGTTGATTCGCAAGCTGCCCTTCCAGCGCCTTGTGAGGGAGATTGCTCAGGATTTCAAGACCGACCTCCGCTTCCAAAGCTCAACTGTCATGGCTCTGCAGGAGGCCAGTGAGGCGTATCTCGTCGGTCTGTTCGAAGACACCAACCTTTGCGCCATTCACGCCAAGAGGGTGACCATCATGCCCAAGGATATCCAGCTGGCCCGCCGAATCCGGGGAGAACGCGCCTAGGATTTCCAAGCACACCGCCGTCTATACAAAGGCTCTTTTAAGAGCCACTTAAATACTTGAGAAGCAAGTTTGTTCCATGTTCTTTACTGATGCTCGATGTTTAATCACATCAATCTAATGTCATCGTATGGGGTATGCATTAATTTTGAGAAGGGCGAAGAGAATCGCAAACCTACACGCGCCAAATAGTAGCCAGGTAAAACGACGACTCCGAAACGTTTTCCTCATTGTATAAATCACTATTGACATCTAGTGGACAAGTACTGCAACGCTGTCACAATCCGCTACATTATTATAATGCCTGGCAGTTATATAGCGCTTCACAATGATGAGGGGGAAACTCGCCTCAACCAGCACCAATGTGTATCTCCCACATTATCTGCACGTTCGACTTCATCTTCACGGATAAATGCATTTCGGCTAACTGGCCAGCGAGCAGGAAATGTACTTCAGTCAAATGGCAGTTGCATGGTTGCAAAAGAGGAAAGAGCACACTAACGTTAAATGGGGGAAATATCCTATTGGTAAATTTGGTGTCGTCAATACTGTCCATTATTATTATTAGTATTAGTATTGTTATTAATATTATTTCCAATGCTACGGGCCATTTTTTATGTTTTATGGTTATAGGTTGGCATGTGTTCACAGACATGAAATGCCTTCTTGAGTTTGCACAGAGTCACTGGTCCGTGAATGTCATCCACCAGGATTTAGCAGTATTCTCGCACAGCTCTGGTGGATGCACTGATGTTCCGTTCCATTGTTACATCGCCAAATGAAAGCAGTTACAATGTAATTATAGGACACAATCTCAAGTTAATGGTAGCGCTTTCCTGACGTCAAAATAGTTTATGCCTTTTGTAGAGCGGTAGAGCGTACGCGAGCAAGGAATAAGCCATTGCGTGGCGCATGCACGCTGCTATATGGCTACATGTACCAAGCCTATATGCCTCGCTGTGGATTAAGCTGGCGTCTCGGCTCTCATTCGCCCACCTACTCGATCTTGTTGCGGTAAACAAGCCTCAGTTAATTAATTTTTGCCTCTTGTTGAGACCGTGAGTGGCTCTAAAAAGAGCCTTTGGGGTTGAGTATTGTTGCGTCACGGATTACTTTGAACTAGTGTACTTCGTGACGGCCTTGGTGCCCTCAGACACCGCGTGTTTGGCCAACTCTCCTGGCAGCAGAAGGCGCACGGCGGTCTGAATCTCCCTTGAAGTGGTGGTAGAACGCTTGTTGTAGTGAGCCAAGCGAGAAGACTCGCCAGCAATGCGCTCGAAAATGTCGTTGACAAACGAATTCATGATGCCCATAGCTTTTGAGGAAATGCCGGTGTCAGGATGCACCTGCTTCAAGACCTTGTAAACGTAGATAGCGTAGCTCTCCTTTCTAGACTTTCTCCGCTTCTTGCCTCCTTTCTAGACTTTCTCCGCTTCTTGCCTCCTTTCCCAGCCGTCTTGGTTACGGCTATCATGGACCCCTTCTTGGGCGCAGACTTGGCAGGCTCAGGCATATCGGCTGTTTGGCTGAAACAAACACTGCCGCTTTTCCCGTGCGTCTTCCATATAATACGTGTATATGCAAATATTCAGGCCTTTCTTAGCGGATGACGCAAGACAGTGTCTCATTGGATGCTGCTAGTCTACCATATTTTGTTGGCAGGTTATTGGAACTCCATTGGCTGAAAATGACGGGCCGATAAAACACAGAACAAGTTGTTCGAAATAAAATATTTTTAAACTGGGAAAACGGCAAGCGTATAGCTGCCCACTTTCTCCAACAAAAGGTGTAACTCCCTTGTTGAATATGCATATTGACAGATTTTTTGCTTCAAACTTATTTTTCACATGGCACATTTCCCCATAGGACAATTTAAAATTAACATTGTTGTAATTTAGTGCTGGGTGCGACACGACAAGTCACAAAAGAAAAAAAGTAAAATGCCAAAAGGAAATATTTATTTGGGGCACTAGAAATAAGAATTAAAATGAAGATAGCCCTATGTGTAAAATTGTAGCCATTGGTCTTGCAAGGGAAGTTGGCTGAATAGGAGACACTGCAAACTGGAAAACTAAAAAAGGAAGAGAGTGTAGTACTTTACCCTATTACAAACCCTGTTTTTCAGATTTTACAGATAGACATAAAGGCCTTAACACTGATTGGTTGATTTTCCGGGTAAATAAATATATAGTAATATAGCAGATAAAATAGATGGCGCTAGTGCACTCCAAAAGTGTGGATCCAGCCCATTGGATTTGAAATGGAACAGTAACGATGAGGTTAAGGTGCAGACTTTCACCTTTAATTTTAAGGTTTTCAGATCCATATTAGTGTGAACCGTGCAGCAGTTGTAGCCATTTTTACACGCAAATATATGGATGGATCACTTTAAGAGTTGTTTCTCCTAACTCATTTATCAAATTAACTGTCAATTTATAGTGAAAAATAAGTCACTGTCCTAACACTTTTGGAGTGCATATACACTGCCTGGCCAAAAAAAAAGTCGCCGTTGCACCCATCATGCATAGTGCTCACTATACAAACCTCTGGAGGCAGTGTTATGATCTGGGTTTGCTTCAATTAGTCAGATCTAGGCTCAGCAACGTTATGCAGCAATACAATCAAGTCAGCTGAGTACCTGAATGTACTGAATGACCAGGTTATCCCATCAATGGGCATATTCCAGGATGACAATGCCAAGATTCATCAGGCTCAAATTGTGAAAGAGTGGTTCAGGGATCATGAGGAATCATTTTCACACATGAATTAGCCACCAGAGTCCTGACCGTAACCCCATTGAAAGCTTTTTTTGATGTGCTGGAGAAGACTTTACTGAGTGGTTCGACTCTCCTGTTGTCAATACAAGATCTCGGCCAAAAATGAATGCAACTCTGGATGGAAATAAATGTTGTGACGTTGCATAAGGTTGTCGAAACAATGCCACGACGAATGCACACCGTAATCAAAGCTGAAAACGGTCCAACGAAATATTAGAGTGTGCGACTTTTTTTTTGGCCAGGCAGTGTATATATATATATATATATATATATATATATATATATATATATATATATATATATATATATGTAATGAAGTCTAATGCATTCATAAATTACCTTTTCTGCTGCCTTCTAATGTCAAAACAAAGAGACATGACCTGATTGAGCTCACTACGAAGGTGGTGGTGATGTTATGTGAAGTGCCCCATTAATAATTTTTTTTATTATAATGTGACAGGATATACAAATATGGGACAGCCTGCAACAAATTGATATTTGATATTTTTTTCTAATCAATTGCTTGTGGAATATTTAAATAATAATTAATAAAATATTTTATTGGATGATTGCATGCATTGAAACCCGTTATTTATGGGGAAAAAATATGTAAAATTAAATTTGACATTTAATATTACACATGAATCATGACACTGTTATTATACAAACGATTACTAACTAAACTGAAACAATTAACTCTTGACACAAAACACAACAAACCTGTCCCATGAAATCATCATCTAATACTATATGTAAAGTTTAATTGTCTTTTTTTTTTCTGTGTAACTAATGTATTTTTATAATTTACCAGTGAGTATATACTGTACGAAACATCAGCAAACACTAATGCAAATTCACTATCCTGAGCAGGAATTAAAATACAAATCCTGAATACATACAGATTGCATCAATGGTTAAGACACTTTTGGGGAAGTGAATGGGAGGAAAACCAAGATGCAATCTGAACAAGTGGGTTTTCAGTCTTTGTCTGGACAATAATTTTGCTGCACTGACTACCGTTTGAAAATCAATATGCAGATGTTCTACAACCAGCACCTTTACCTGAGATTATGAACATTTTGAGATTAGAAGATAAAGAGCAACAATTAAAATCCCAGATTATTAAAATAGATGCAGCTGAGAGGGGTTTGATTCAGCAAATTCCACAACTATCTTAATGGGCTTTCAGGAATAAAGGGGAACTACCAAGAAACATACTGGGACCTGATTTTCAAGGGAGTCATGGCGGCATCAGTACTGGCGTTACTGGTTCTATCGGCTCTGACTTGTTATTTTCGGGTTATAATAAAAGAACACAAAAAGGATGCTGACTATCTAGAGTCATCTAGTGTTACTGGGACTCTCTTCCCTTGGTACGGCTCCATTGTGGTTGTTCCTGGTATCCAGTGGAGTCAAACATTATCTCCTAACAATATGTTGTTCCTGAGTTAAACCTTTCTCTCTTGTTTGCATATGGGTCAATACAGGGAACAATACATTTCCTGCTTCAGTGTTTTTGGATGGTCACCTAATGCAATCAGCCTTACTCAATTATCGGCGGGGTGGGTGTGGTGGTGGTTAGAAACAAAGCCTGGTGACGACAGCACCATTAGGGTGTGAGACGGGAGTTAGCCAGCATACCTAGGTGACAATAACCATTTGGTTCCCTCCCAGACCACATACAATGTCCATTTGTTTGCCTGTCACCCAATCAGGGACAGGAACCTCCATTTTATTTCAGCATTTTATTTCAGGTTTAAAGCTTGTACCCCACACAACACTATTTTGTGATTGAACTGCCTTGCTATTACCCAGTATCTTGTATACTCTAATGAAGACTATTTTGGATAGGAATTAAATTGATTAAATTGACCTAAACTTTGGAGCTACGAGTTATACTTTATAAAGGACAGAATTCCTACAGGAGTATTGGTGTCACAGAAAAATGTTGGTCTCACAGCCAAGTCACAGCCATAGTCTCACAGTTTGAGATTTATAGATGAAAGGTACGTACGACAGACGTACGCTATTTCAAACAAGCGCAGCCAATTTTTATAAATAATGCTTACATCCATTTAAAAGAAATGTGCTTACGTGAACGTTAAAGATGACATCCAAGTACTTTTTTATAAATGAGGAGTAGGTGGTGAGAAATGCGCAGATTCTTCAGATGTTGCAGAGGATTGTGGTAATAATTGTAACACACGTGGTTTTGTTAAAAATAATGAATTCTAGATGAGATTTTTTTTTTTCTCATAATAAATTTGCTTCAATTAAAGGTTGGTTTTTTCTCATTTCTTCAGTGTGACATTAAGCTAATTCACAAAATGATGAAATTTTTATAACCCATTTAACTCATTTTTACCAGGGGTGCCAATAATAGTGGAGGGGACTGTATATAAATATATACAGTTGAAGTCGGAAGTTTACATACATAGGTTAAAATCATTAAATCTAATTTTTAACCACTCCACAGATGTTATGTTAGCAAACTATAGTGTTGGCAAGTCAGTTAGGACATCTACTTTGTGCATGACACAAGTAATTTTTTCAACAATGGTTTCAGACAGATTATTTCACTATATCACAATTCCAGTGGGTCAGAAATTTACATACACTAAGTTGACTGTGCCTTTAATTTTTTTATATTTGATCGCATATCCTTTGCATGCCATGACTTCCTGATGTCTGTGACCCAACAACATGAAAAAAAAAAACTTGATATCTTATTTTCTGCTACTCTTACAATTGTCTTTTATTGGTTTTTAAATTTCATGATCCAATAAAACCATTTTGTTTAATTACAAACATTTCATTTCACATATTTTTAAAACATCTTTTATCGGGGGGGCTTTTTATTTCCCTTCCCTTTAGTTTTTAAAAGAAACAAATAACATTCAGGACACCACAGTGAAACACAACACATACGAAAAAATCACAGAAACAGAAAAAAATGGATTCAAAAGACATTGAAATGAAGAAAAATAATTAGTTCCCGGGTTATCGGGCGGGCAAATGTTCTGTTTTTAATTAAGCTTTAGATTTCTCTCTCTTCCTTGGGATGGAGGGGGTGGACTAAATGATCAGTTATTTCCAATGGTCCACCCCCCATTTCTCTCTCGCCAGACGTTTGTCTTTTGCCAGGTCGACCATAACGCCGTCCTGGAGGAGGTTTTGCGTCCTCCTCCTGAGAGTGACCAGGTCTACAGTTGTTTTTTGATAAACCTTGATGTTCCTCACCTCACACAGGACCTGCTTCACAGTGTTTACGATCCTCCACTGACGCTGGAGCTCCGGTGTTTTACATCCTCCACGGGGGCCATAGAGGACACTCTCAGCAGTCAGGGAGGACCTCGGCAGCAACCTGTTACGGGAGACAGAAGAAACAACAAGGCCCCAGACCCGTCTGGCCACGGAGCACTCCCAGAACAGATGGTAAACGTGTTCCGAGTCAGTGCATCCGTGGGGGCGGCGCTCAGTCAGGGCCAAGTGCCGCTTAAACATAAATGACCTGGTGGGGAGACACATGTGGGCAGACATCCAGGCAATGTCCTTTTGCTTGTTGTTTAGACATTTATTTAGGACATTTGCCCAGATTATAGACGGGTCCAGGGTCGTGCTGCCCCTCGGGAGTGTCATGGTCTCCTTTGATCTTAAATGAGCCATGATTATTTTATAGCTCCACGAGGTCAGCCCGGCCCTAGGCAATCCTGCCCCAAAGGCAAAGTCCCTCAGGGCTTGCTATACATATGGGGGGTCCCAGCTGTACGGTACGGTGAGGTCCAGCACACACAGGCCCATCGTCCTCAGGAAGGGAGTGGCATAGTACCTAGCAAAGGCACCAGTGGCCTTCTCAACCTTCCGAGTATTCTGGACCAGTGTGGCCAGACCCTGCACCAAAATGATGTTGACAATCTGGAACCCCCCTGCCTCCATTCCGCTCTTCCTTGAGGAGGCATTTTTCCATGGTGCTCCCCCAGACAAAGTGAAAGGCCATTCTAGCAATAATTTTGCTAGTGGCCCTGTCTGGGGGAAACACCCTCCCCAAGTAGAGGAAAATGGGAAGGACTATTGCCTTCAGGACCAGGATCTTACCCGTCTGAGTCAGAGGCCGCACGCTCCAGCTCCAGAGTTTAGCCTGGACGTGGCGTAGGGTTCCCTCCCAGTTCAGCCTTCCTTCACCGTCTGACTGGAAGGTCACCCCCAGGAGCTTGATTGTGTCTCTGCGCACAGGGAAAGAAACAGTTAGTGGCTCACTCCAATGCCGAGACAGAAACAGTTCACTCTTGTCCCTATTGACTAGGGCGCCAGTGGCTGCACAGAAGTCATCCAGCACCCTGTTGGCAACGGTGATTGAATGACTGTCTGTGCCGACGATGGTGATGTCGTCCATGTACGCCATCACCCTAAGCCGCTCCCCCTGGGCCCCGGGCAGTGGATAACCAGCAATGCCCGGGTTGCCCCTGATGGCCTGAAGGAACGGCTCAAGGTAGATGACGTACAGGAGGGATGCCAGGGGGCATCCCTGCCTGACGCCAGACCTAATGTCAAAGGGGGCGGATGGTTGCTTGTTCACAACCACCCTCCCCGAGATGTCAGTTAAACACATTTTGGTCCAGCGCAGGAGGGAGCTAGGAAAATTAAACCTCTCTAGCACCCTCTCCAAGAACACATGACTTACCCTGTCAAAGGCCTTCTCCTGGTCTAGGCTGAGAAGGCCTAAGGGGGACCTGCGCTCCCCGGAGTGGATTATGACATCCCTCACGAGGAGCAGGTTGTCGTTTATGGACCTCCCTGGAATACTGCACGTTTGGTC
Source organism: Synaphobranchus kaupii (assembly GCA_029718625.1). Taxonomy (NCBI): domain Eukaryota; kingdom Metazoa; phylum Chordata; class Actinopteri; order Anguilliformes; family Synaphobranchidae; genus Synaphobranchus; species Synaphobranchus kaupii. Next base: position 25,589,645 of record CM056384.1, read on the forward strand.
GGGGCCGACCACCGATGTTATCAGGTGTTGGAACCTCCTCATCAGCGCCTTCGCCATGATCTTATAATCGGCTGAGAGGAGGTTAATCGGCCGCCAGTGCCGGAGGTCCTTCAGGTCCCCCTTCTTAGGGACAAGAGCAACCGCACTCTGCCTCAGTGAGGCCCCCAACCGCCCCTTCCTGCACGCCGGCCTGAAAACTTCCGCCACGTCCTCCTTCAGGAGATCCCAAAAGGCTTGATAAAATTTGGCCGGGATCCCATCAGGACCAGGAGCTTTGTGCTGACAGAGAGCGCACGGCCCGGGTGAGCTCCTCGGCCCTCAACTCAGGTTCCATGCTCTCGTCCCCCAGGCGTCTGTCCAGGCAGCCCAGGAAGGTGTCCATGAGAGCCCCATCTGCGGGCCTTATACTGTACAGGCCCGCATAGAACTCCCTGGCCACCTCCCGGACCTCCGCCTCTTCAGGCACCACCACCCCTCTGCTGTTATTGAGGGAAGAGATGTTATTTGTTTTTGACCGTGCCCTGCGGAAGAAGTACCTAGTGCACTTCTCATCCTCCTCAAGGCCCTGGAGTTTGGAGCGGAAGGTGTATTTTTTCCGCTCCTCCCAATAGAGGGCGGAGAGGCTCTGTTTAGCGAGTACAATCTCGCTGCTTACCTCCAGGCCTCGGGACTGGAGGAGGCTCAGTCTTTGGAGGGCAGCATTAGCGTGGTCAAAAGCCGCCCTCCTTTCCTTAGCCTTCCTCCGCCCGACTGCCCGGAAGTAGCCCTGCACCCGCTCCTTCACCATCTCCCACCACTCTATCGGGGAGTCAAAAAGATGTTTTAGACTCACCCACTCCAGGTACCGCCTCGAGAAGGAGAGACGCACTTTGGGGTCTTGGAGATGGCTGGTATTCACTCTCCAGAGACCCCTACCAACGGTTATGGCCTTCTCCCAGACCAGGGACATGGTCACCATGTGGTGGTCTAAGTAGTGCACTGCCCGGGTGGAAAAGGAAGTAGCCGGTCATTAGTGGGCCTGCTTTGAAAACTGATGGGTCGTGAGAGGGTTTCTCTTTGATGGAGAAGCACTGGTGGAGATGGTTTTGCTAGGGCGATGTGGAGGTTCTGGCCTGACTGTGGGTGGACTAATGTTCCTAATGTTAGTATTTTTCTGTTGTATCTTGTGAATTGGTTGTTTTAAGTGGCAAACTATTGCTGGGTTTGGGGGCTGACCGGGTGGTTCTACTCTGTTGGTTTTGTTGTTGTGTTTTCCCTTCCTTTTCCTATTTGCCACTTGCCATTTTATGGAGTTGTCTGAATCTATATCTGCGTTCGAGGAGTCTGACTCCTCCACCGTGATGGGGGGTGTCAGAGTCAGGCTCCTCTTTAACTGTAGTGACTGTCTGTGTGGGTAGTGGAGCTTCAGAGGGGGGGAGAGCCGGGTGTCAATGGTGCTTGAGGGGCCTTGTGCGGTGTTTTGTGAGTGAGTGGTTGTTTCAGGCTGTGGAGGGGTTGTGGCTGGTGTTCTGGTTCTAGGTGCTGGAGTAGGGGTAGGGGTAGGTGGACGGGGGGGGGGGGGGGGGGGGGGGGGGGGGGGGGGGGCAGTAGATGGTAGAGGGGGTGCAGTGTTCCTAGCCCTGTTTGCGTACGAGAGTGGGCAGTCTCTGAAGAAATGCCCACTTGCTCCGCAGAGGTTACAGGGCTTTGGATCCCGGCATACCCGGGTCTCATGCTCTCCTCCACAAGTCTTGCACTTGACCACTGTGCAGGCTGCGGCTAAATGATCTAACTCACCGCAATTCCTGCACAGCTTGGGCATGCCGTTATAGAACACCACACCCGTTTCTCCCCAGCGTGATAGTGCTGGGGATATGACATACCCCCCCACTACAAATGGGTCGGGTTTTAGTTGGACCAGCCACTTCCTGGCCCCGGTCCACACTCCATCCTCATCAAGGACCCTCCTGGCGTCAGATTTAACATCGCCATACCTGCCCAACCACGTCGAAACATCGTGGTCCTGCACAGTCTCGTTATAGAACTGTACAGTGACCACTTTGTTCTCCGTGTCGGACAGGGGCTCGACCGCAAAGTTGTTGAGGGGACTCCTGTCCTTCCCCTCTCTATAGAGGTTCCAGAACCTCTCCAGGACATTGGGGTTCTTGAAGCTAACTTCAAAGATTTCCCCTTGACCCGGAACCTTTACCAGGCAGTTGAGGTCAGCTGGCACAAAGCCCATGCCCCTTTGTAGCACTGCCCTACTAAACTCCAGACGGGTCAAACCTGTCACTCTCGCCTCGGGTCGAGTTGGATTTGGGCCGGCAGCACGGCCTGTCCCCCCTGCGGTTGCTGGACACGGAGCGCCCTCTGTGGCTGCGCCCTCGGCCCCCTGACCCGCCGGTGGGCTCACACTGGTGCTGCCGCCTCCCTCCTCAACCCCCTGGATCCATGTCAGGCGGACGGCGTTATGGCGTCGCGTCCCTGGAACAGGTCTGGCTGCCATCCCCCTTCCTCTCGGTAAGGCCGGACTCCGCACTGTTGGAAAGCACAGAGACAGCACTCAGGAGGTGGTGTTCCTTCCGGGCGGACCAGAAAACAGCAATGCAGTGCCGGCAGAAAAGGGACCAGCCGAGGGCTGGCCCCCCACACCGCTGCGTGAGGACCTCCCTGTCTGGTGCAGGCAGCAAGCGTTGATCCTCAGGTTGTGTTGAGGTCTGGGTCGCCGCCGTCCGTCTCAGGGGGGTCCGCTGCTCTGGTCCTCCCAACTGCCTGCTCCTCAGCTTCGTCCTCCGGGTCTGGCCTCTGGTTCTGCTGCGGGCCTAGGAGACAAAGAGGGAGAGGCGGATAACCAGGGCGAAGGCCCAGCTGGTAGCTGGTGAGGCCTGGAGAGAAAAGGCAGCCCTTCCGGGCCTACTATCCGGGCAAGATCCGCACTCCCCTCGGGCCTCCAGGCATCAAGCGTCCGCAGCAGTAGTGTCGATCCCGGAGCGCTGGAGTCTTACGGCAGGGGTCCTCCTGGTGGTGTCCCGGCTTCGGCGCTGGGGTTTAGCAGGCCGCGATCAAGCCACTGGTACCTGCCTCGCCCCAAACGCTGGTGACGGTCCGGCCTTGTCCGCCCGTCTGGTTTTGAACCACAGCCGCGGTCAAGCCACTGGTACTGTGATTCTCCACCAGACCTTCAGGGAAACAGAAGGGGGCAGTAGAGAGAGAGAGAGAAGGAAGAGAGAGAAAGAAACACCCACCCAAAGTTACAAGCCAGCCGAAAAACCCTTCGTCTCACACTCACGGGTAGTGTGAGGCGAAAGATTTGTTCGTGCTGAAGAGAAACCCAGGTAAATAGCTGTTAGTATGAACATATATGAATAGGTGCATGATTAAATTAATGAGTTAGGATGAATACACACCAATTATACAAATATGTACTAATCTCTCAACCCTACTATCAATGTATGGCCAAAGTAAAACGACCTGATTGAAACATGCTGTAAAAGAAAAGCTGGGACCACCTAAGACAGCTTTCCATACTCTTAATAGAAAAGCTGTATCGACGATTGGCCCAAACATACCCCAAGTAGTAGTCAGCACAACAGCAACCGGTTTGATTGTGGCATCACGCCTGGAATTGTCTAATAATAGCTACGGGATTTATAAAAGTATAAAATTGCCACAGTCTGTCATTTTAACAGACTCATTCAAACCAGCGATATTTACGACTGCACGGAGATTTAACAAAACAAACTAACGGAATAACCGAGCTGCTCTTCATGCCATACAAGACCTCCCCGCTCCTAGACCTGTCCATCACCGTCGACGGAACCGTGGTGACCGCCTCCCGCTCTGCAAGGAACCTGGGGGTGGTCCTGGATGATCAGCTGGACTTCAAAGAACACATCAGGGCGACGGCACGGTCCTGCAGGTTCCTCCTGTACAACATCAGGAGGATTCGACCGTACCTGACCACCTACTCCACCCAGCTTCTTGTCCAGACCATGGTCACCTCACGCCTGGACTACTGCAACTCCCTTCTCGCAAGCCTACCAGCCTGCGCCATTCTGCCCCTACAACTGGTCCAGAATGCGGCTGCCCGGCTTGTGTTCAACCTCCCGAAGTTTTCGCACGTCACCCCCCCTGCTGAGGTCACTCCACTGGCTGCCGGTCGTGGCCAGGATCAGGTTCAAAGTTCTGTCCCTGGCATACACTGCAGCCAAAAGGTCAGGCCCCTCCTACCTACAGGACTTAATCCAGCACTACGCTCCTGCTCGACCACTTCGCTCTGCTGCTGCAGGGCGACTTGCACTTCCCCCCCTCCGTGTTAAAGGCTCCCGCTCATCCCGACTGCGGAGCTTTTCCACCCTAGCTCCCCAGTGGTGGAATGAACTCCCCACTCTGCTGCGCTCAGCTGAAACACTGTCTGTTTTTCGGCGTGGTCTGAAAACGCACTTTTTCAGACTCCACCTCGACTAAAATTATACCTATAGGGCCATTATATAGTATTCGCTTCCTGTTTTCTATTTAACTTGTGTTTTTTGGTTCTTCTATAGTTCAGAATGCATAGCTGACTGTGTGTACTTCTCATGTTTATTACTAGGGATAGCTCCTACGCTGTGAGAGAGCTGTGCTTTGTTGGATTTGCTTTGTAGTCGGGTCAATGACCTTCAATATGCACTTACTGTACGTCGGTTTGGATAAAAGCGTCTGCCAAGTGATTGTAATGTAATGTAAACTATACAGCACTGACTCGAGGTTGGCCGTATAGGAACATCACGTCCAAAAGCAGTTTTATTTTTCAAATTCACCAGCAACCGTGGGGTTTAAATGGCAATTAATATCCATTGAAGTGTTCAGCCCGAAAGGCTATGGCGTCATCCCGAGTGAAAATAATTCTGCTCAATATCAAGTAACTGCAATGTTTAATGTAGCCCTACTGTTGAACCTGGATGCTCTTCAATCTGTTGATTTATCCATATCCCATATATTTATCCCCGGACATTTTTTAATTTGGGACTGAAAATGTCCGCCCAGGCGGTATTTCTAAGTTCCTAAAAATGTCCGGTTCGGTTTTGCTCCTTCCATAAACCTTATATATAAACAAACGAATAGCCTAGTATTATGCTCATAACGCCCACCCGCCCCAATAACCAATGATGCCAAGCTGGCTGCAAATGGAACGAAATTGCGCTTTTAACACATTCTGGATGGCTCTTAAAAGAGCCTTTGGCATTTCGTAAAATTGCATCACTGTACAACTTGCTCACTTCTTCTTGGGAACCCCTTTCTTGGCTTTGCCGGCCTTGGCTTTAGAAACTTTTGGCTTGACCGGCTTTCCTTTCCTCGGACTCTTGGTCGCCTTCTTTGCTGCTGCCGCCGGCTTCTTGGCTTTCTTTGGACTCTTGGTCGGCTTCTTGGCTTTCTTAGGGCTCTTTTTCGCTTTAGGCGCAGCGGGCTTTTTGACCTTCTTCGGCGACTTTTTGGCCGCTGGCTTCTTCGCTGGTGCCTTTTTAGCCGCAGCGGGTTTCTTAGCTTTAGGTGCTGCTTTCTTTGCGGGCTTCTTCTCCGCCAGCTTTTTATTGAGCTTAAATGAGCCAGAGGCGCCGGTGCCCTTAGTCTTTTGAAAAAAAGAAGATGTCTGGTCGCGGGAAAGGTGGAATACTGGCTTTGTTTTGTTGAGTTGAGCATTTAGTTCAAAAGTGGGACACGTTCTCACGTATTTCTCCTTTGCTGGTGTACTATTTTTGTACAGTAAGGACTTTTGTAACAGGAATTAGGTTAATCCTCCACCCCGCAACCGCGGTGGTGGAGGTCAACAACACAGAAAAGCTGAGACTCGGTACGATACAAATATGGCCCCTTCGACTAGCGCATTTAAATCACGCTTCGGCCAACATTGGGCCAGGCTAAAGTATATAGGTGACGGAGACGCACCTACAAGAGATTGCGTCGGAGAAAACCTTCTGTTCGAGTCTCTATGGTTAAATCCGAGCGACATATACTCTTTTATTTCTTTACCCAATAGGCGTGACTTTGAGATATGCTTTTATCAAGAAAACTCGCTTAGGAAGTTTTTGGATATACAAGTGACAAAAGTACTGGAAGAGAAATGGAAACAATGGGAGGTGCAGTCCTCAGCAACGGTTGACATTATTACGGTCATTGTTAAGTTCTGGACTGGTAGAATTCCTGACTCTGACATAGAGCTGTATTTGGCACGTTTTTGTGAAATCCTTCAGCCGCCGGTTAAACCAGTCGATAAATTTGGTATATGGTACGGCATTCGTAAGTACCGAGTTAAAGTGGAGAGATAACGAAGGTCAACTAATGACCATCCCAAATTCTATATCCTTGGGTCCCTACAATGGTAGGATTATTTACAATGGGCAAGTAAACAGTTGTTATATTTGTCAGTCCACCGAACATCAAGTTAAAGACTGTAACCAAGTGAAATGCTGGAAGTGCGGCAATCTGGGACATAAAGCCAGACTATGTACAGATGTTGCAGTATGCACTCTCTGCGGAGGATTGGGACACGATTTTTTTAAATGTCCAAACTCATACAGCAACAGAGCGAGACCCAAACCGCAAAGTCAGGCGAGGAAGGTGGTAACTGAGGGCGTGATACGGGAGGAGGAAAAGGAGGATGAGAGGCAGATACACTCCGATCCAACTGAAGGTACCACTGACAAACATACACAAGAAGAAGTCGAGGCAGAGGAAGTTGTATGCACACTGGAAAAAAAAGGCGAAAGAATGGAAGAAAAAAGTGGAACAAACAAGGAAGGGATCACCGACTAGAGTGGTAAACAGCTGATCGGAGATGATAAAAGTCCCGAAGGAGAGGAGCAATTCACATCAAATGAAGAAAGCAGTTCTTCCAAGGAGGATGAGGAGTCCTTCGAAAGTGCAAGTGAGACGGACATTAGTAAAGACTCTTCACTCTCGACTGGGGAAGGGACTGAGGTAACAACCGGCGAACAAAACGTGAGTAAAGTCTCTTTGTCAGTACGGCAGCCAGATTACAGACATAAAAAAGGTTCTAAGCGGATCCTTTCACCTGAGCAGGATAAGAGTATTTGTAAACGGAAAAATGTAAAAAAGTGATTTAATGGCTTCTCATGGCATGCATTTCTGATGTATCCTATAAAGTCAGGGGAATGACTAATAAACAGTCTTTGACGATTGCGTCATACAATGTCAGAGGGGTACAGTCAAAAAAGAATAGACATTTAAAATTTGATATATTGTTGCAGACACCCTTTGATATAATGTGTTTACAAGAAATGAGGCTGTGTAGTCAGTCTGATGTACAGGATGTTAAAGAGATTTGGACAAAAGGGTCATCTTGTATATCAGTCGGTGAAGATAAAGCAGATGGGGTCGGTATATTTTTTCGAACAGAGGTGACTGTTATAAGGAAAAGGGAAGTTATCCCTGGTAGGTTATTGTTTTTAGACTGTTACTTTCTTCGTCAAAAAATTAGAATAATTAACTTATACACTGCTTCCGATAGAGTAAAGAAGATTCAATTGTTCAACAAACTCCGGGAATTTTTGTGTGTTGGGTATCCTATTGTGGTGTGTGGAGATTTCAATGTGGTGATAGATGAGAAAGATATAATTTCACTAAAACCTTTTTTAATGATGAAAGAAAGAACTGCTCTAAAAAAAGTGCTTGAGGGAACAGACTTGAGAGATGCTTTTAGAATACTGTATCCAAATAAGACGGAATATACGAGACATGATAAATATACAAGGTCTAGAATTGACCGTATTTATGTCAGTAGTAATTTAGATGTATACAAATATAAAACTAATTACTTAGTGGAATCTGACCATTTGGCTGTTATTGTCAAGCTCAGAATCGAAGGTGATTCTAAGAAATCCTACTGGAAATTAAATACTCAGTGTCTTGATAATTCAGAGTGTGTCAGAGTTAAAACTCGAAATTGACAAAATAAAGGATTTGAGAATTTTGACAAAGACAAACATAGAATTGTGGGAAATTTTAAAAAATAGAATGAAGGATTTTTTTCAATGTAAGTGTAAAATTTTAAATCAAGCTAGAAATATAAAATATGACCAACTCTTAAAGAAATACGTAGAATTGAAGGTGAAATTGGTTAAAACTGATATAGAAGTAACAGAAATGTATAAGTTTAAAGGTGAAATTTAAGATATGAATAAAGATTCTATAAGTGGATTACATGTGCAGATAGGAAGCAATATTAAGTTTAAGGAAGCCCCTAGTGCTATAAATATTATAGCTCAGTTTAAAGATAAGCAAACTCAGAATTGTATTAAAGCAATAAGGAATGAAATGGGTATTGTTATTGAAAAAGAATGTGAAGTTAGAAATACTGTTAAGGATTTATGCCAAAAGATGTATGAAGATATTGAAATTGATAATGATTTGCTTCAGGTTTTCTTAACTTCAATTAATTATGGGATGTGTGTCAATTTTGAGGATCTAGAAAGTCCTATTCTGCAAGAGGAAGTTGAGTTGGCTATATCTCAGTTAAATTTAAAGAAATCTCCAGGTAAGGATGGATTGCCAGCAGAATTCTATGTGAAAAGTAAGAATGAAATTTCTCCTTTTTTAACTAGGGTTTTTAATGAAGGTATTGCACAAGGATGTATGCATGACTCCTTTTATGATGGTGTATTAACTCTATTGTACAAAAAAGGTGATGAATTTGATATAAATAACTGGAGACATTTAACCTTAATGAATTTAGACTATAAGATACTTGCTAAAGTGCTTGTAAATAGAATGAAGGATAATTTGGAAGCACTTGTAGAAAGGGAACAGACATGCGCTGTAAAAGGACGTTTAATGTTTGATAATTTATGTACCTTAAGAGAATGCATTTCAAATGTAAAAGATGATGATGGTTTTTATATTATTGCATTAGATCAAAAAAAAAGCCTTTGATTATATATCAAGGGCATATTTATTTGAAGTGCTGAAAAAGTATGGGTTTCCACAACGGTTTATTGATATGATTAGGTGTCTTTATGCAAAATCTATAGTCCAAGTAAATGTAAATTGTCACTTGACAGAATGCTTTGAAGTTTGTAGAGGTGTGAAACAAGGATGTCCACTAAGTGCTGCTCTGTATGTGATTGCAATCAGCCCTTTGATCAAAATAATTCGAAATGACAAGGAGATTAGAAGGGTTAAAGGTTGGAAGTGAAAAGGTCATCATATCATCTTATGCTGATGATGCAACAGTCTTTGTAAAAACGCAAACTGAATTGGACATTATATGTGAACATTTCAGAACTTATGAAAAGGTTTCTGGTGCAGTTTTAAACCATCATAAATCAGAAGCTGTCTGGATTGGGGATTTAAAGAGGCAGTTTCCCATACAAACTAGCGTAAAAGAAGAAATTAAGATATTGGGTATCTACAGTGCATCCGGAAAGTATTCACAGCGCTTCACTTTTTCCATATTTTGTTCTGTTACAGCCTTATTCCAAAATTGATTAAATTCATTTTTTCCCTCAAAATTCTACACACAACATCCCATAATGACAATGTGAAAAAAGTTTTTTTGAGATTTTTGCAAATTTATTAAAAATAAAAAAATAAAATGTATCATTTACATAAGTATTCATACCCTTTGCTTTAACGTATTTTTAAAGTATCATATTTCATATTTGGTCGCATATCCTTTACATGCTGTTACTTCCTGAAGTCTGTGACCATCAACATCAAAAAAACTGTCGATATCTTATTTTCAGGTACTGTTACAAGCAATACTATAACCTCTCTGCATTTGAATGGATCTCTATGGAAATTGGGGGGTGAGACTAGATTCAGCTGTAAATTACACTGGTACAGTATGGAACACATGGCTGGCTAAATGGCTGTAAGTTATCAAGGGTCTGAGCTATCAAACGAGCCCCAAACCATCACTCTGTTGCCAGATATGGTGTAGATGTGGATGGATCACTGCAAGGGTTATTTCTCCGGACTCATTTTCCTATAGAACTCTATGGGGAAAAAAGTTACGTTTCATTATGTATAGACAATTAACCAACATAGAATGTGAAAAAACTGTCGCACGAATATGGAATAAAAATCTTTCCGAAAGTATGAGAGATGTAGCCTGGTTGATATCTGTGAGGAGATTACCAGCAAGAGCGGTTGTAAAGTGGAGTTGTTTTGTTAAAACGAAAACTTGCCCAATACCTGAATGTGATGCGGATGAAACTTTGGAGCATCTACTAATTGAATGTTCTCGCTCAAAAAAAATATGGGAACAGATTAAATGTATTGGGGTGAACATTTTAATTACTCCGGAAACAGTTTTTTTTGGGAAAATGTGTAATATTAATGAAAAAACTAAAGATATGTATTGGTTAATAATATGCCTAGTGAATTTACAAATATGGAAAACACGATGTAAAATGACGATTGACCATATGTATATATCCAGTGAATCTGTAATTAAGAACATTTTAACAGAACTAAAACGCAGAAAGACAATTGATACAAACAATGGTAACCCAACCATTTGGGAAATTCTGGTTTTTTAAACTTGTTTTTGATGTCTGATATCTGATGTAATTAACTGTATCTTTTTATTATGTGATAATTGTCATGTTTAAATGTGTAATTATTGTAATTTTTGAATAATTGAAATAAAGTATATTAAAAAAAAAAAGGAAAGGTGGAAAGGGACTTGGTAAACAGGGGCGTGACCAGACTTTTTTGACTGGGCACTGATTTATGCAGGGTGGCATGAAGTACGAGCACCCACCCAGCACCCACACGTCAGAATAGCATTAATTTACCATTTTTGGCATGAATGAATGTGACATGCTCACATCAGGCCTACAAAGTTACACAAGACAGATTTACATAGCTAGCATTAGCATTGTTGACAATAACCAAACAATGACGACAGGTTTGCTAACGTTAGCAAGCCGAGATGACGACAGACCTGCACTACACGTAGCAAACATGTGGATAGGTTTACTGTGTTTCAGAGGCTGTAACGTTAGCGGGCTTAGTTTTAAAGCCAGAGGGACGTTTGTGGTGTCATACGGAACTACTAGATGACTAAGGCATCCATTGGCACCGAACATGTCATGCTAGACTGGGAAGGGGGCTAACACGTGTTAAATATCGCTCCAACGTTAGGCTACATTTTGCATTTGGTACATTTTCCGGCGACACCCCAGAACATCTCCCTCGTTTTCACAGCCTAATGTAATGTTGGCACGTAACGTTAACGTTATGTTATATCATGAAGATAAAAAAAGACAGGGGAAACGTTTTAGCTTACTAACGTTACAGTTTACAGATACTGAGGCTAACTACTGTTGATGAACTTGAGGCTATACAGCTAAAACTTAAAAAGTCTACTCACATCTTTCAGGAGCAAGTCGACATGCGACAAGTAGCGAGACATCAATGATGTAGCCGGTCACGGTGTCCGACGAGGAGAACTGGACTGCGTCCTATTTTTATACAGTCTATGACTGCGTCCCAATCCAGTTTTTGCTCCACCCTCGTAAACTTCACTTGCAAACTTCACTTGGGGGAATCCCTTTTGAGACCAGGATGTACCCTCGGTCTCCATATTAAGTGTGAGTCCAATCTGTTAGAAAGCCAAGTGAAGTTTGTGACATAGCCCCTCCACCCTCAACTTTTCTTAAGGGAACGAGTCTGCAAAAGAGCAGACTTGGCAAGCTTATATTACCCACAATTCACATCGAACGTCCTGTTCAGTGATAATCACGTTAATGTTTATCGCGGTATTACACATTAAAAGCGCATACAGAATGAAAAAGACGGTGTATAGGCTAATAAATACAGGTTAATCAAGTAGTAGTTTGCTATTTTGTATTTCATAGTTTAGCAAATTGCTTGCAGCAACAGAGTAGCGTACTGTGGAGGGATGTAGGCTACTACCAGGTTCTCTGTAGCTTAATCTTGCTTTTAAACGGATTATTAGGCTACTATTTTTAGTCTCTCAAAATTTCTCCGTATAATTTGCCAGATAGCCTAACAATCAAACAATTTAATTTCTCAATAACCAAGACGAATAGGTAAATAAACTTGTGCAGCATTTTTACTATATCTACATTTGTGCTGACGCAAAATGCGTTAATAGCCTATGTCATGCGAAGTGATCAATGAACAAAACATATTTGGGTAAATTCGTTTTTCTAGCTTGAAAGCATGCATTGCCCTCAACGCTGGTTCCAGCAATTTAAGAGGTTTTCCTCTTTAAACGTAGCCTATGCTTTCTAATGTTTAAATCGTTTTGACTAAATCGAGTGCCGTCTTAAATTAATGACATTCTTTAACGTGATGAGGAGAAAACGGAATGCGTGCAATTCAGAGAAGACGTTGTGTTTTTTTTGCCTGTTAATTATTCAGAATTATTGCCTCCCTTATTAAACAATCTCATGTTGGTTATCTCTTTGTCATTGTCATTTGTTAATCATTAGCCTATAGGCTACATAATTGCATAAATCCTTTTCAGGGAATGTGTTTGATTGACATAAGCAAGCAAAATAAACGGAAACAGGTTGAAAATATGGTTCGGTTTAAATGCTTTTATTTAAATGCTACGCAAATTTATGACACAAATAAATATGCTAGCCCACACAACTTGCTGTATTTATTGATATTTGTTATTCAGTAAATCAACTGCTTGACTGATAATTAGTGTAAACAGGTTGAGAGTTTTAAAGGTAGCCTAGGCTACGGTGACAGACATGATCCGAGATCCCACGATACGCCACTGTGCAGCAGCATAACTTCCGAGATGGGGTGAAGTGCGTCTCAATTCAAATAGCCCGCTCCGCCCTCGCTCCCTCCCACTCGCTAAACGCAAGTGTATACTCCTGTTTTTTTGGTATGTGCGTCACATCCTCCCAAGTGAAGTTTGCAAGTGAAGTTTACGAGGGTGGAGCAAAAACTGGATTGGGACGCAGCCATAGAACTACAGTATATATTAACTAGAAAGGCAGAAGCCTTCTCAAAACGGCACCGTTTCCACGGGCCAAAGTTTTTTCTCTGATTGGCCAACTTGACCTGTCACGTGAAGGTGGTCATTTTCTCCCTTTTCACAGAGTAATGGCTGCCGTTGCAACTCTAGTTAGCGACCATATACATGTATAGCGACGACTGCAAAGTTATGCTACCGAATAAAAAAGCAAAATTAAAGGTAACTTTGTTAGCTACCGTTAGCTAAGTTAGCTCGCAGTAGCAGCCAGAGGCCTAGAAAGGACAAACACAAAAGCCTGTTGATAATACACCAATAGTAGCTCAATGCACATTTAAAAGAAAATAAGCCAGGTATAGCATAACGTTAGTCATACTTTAGAACACATTTGGCTGATCTTAACGTAACCCCCTCGAAACTGCAATGGACATAGCTAACGTTATTACGATAACCTTCCAATATCAACGTTATAGACTACTGCACTTTAGACCGCATAAACGGGCACAAGTGTCCGCTATGCGTTAAGATAACTGTTAAGATAACTATATATATATATATATATATATATATATATATATATATATATATATATATATATATAATGTATGTTATATAGCCTGTGTCTATGTTCATAGACATCCTATATATAGCTACGCTGTATGTGTAGCCTACGTTATGTGGTGAGTGAATACATTTTTTCCTGGTTGGTTCAGTTCAACAAGTTACTATGACAAGGGTGATGCAGGAAAATAAACAGACCTAATAGCAAAGCATATTTGTGGTTAATGCTAATTTAGCTCAAGCAGGACGACGAAGAAGACAAGCAGGCTAACCTAACGTTGTCAAAAAAATTATTCTTACCGTGAAAATATTTATTTTTTTCCCCCAGGGTTTCTGCGCTGCTATGGTTTTGAAAGCTCCGCGCTATGATTCAGGTTTGGCAAAACTGGTATGCAGTAACAACAATGCTATCACATATTTTATAACTCTAGAGATGTATACCTTGCCAAAAATCACAAGAGCATTATTCCCCTCAGATGGTACCGACCAACCCTACTGGCTCACGGACTACTAGGTGTACGAATTATATATTATAATTTTTGACGTAAAAAATTATACCTAACACATAAAAGAGAAAACCTCTGTATCTCTCTGTATGTCTGGTGCACAGCAGCCAGCAGATGGCACGCAATGTGCCCACACACACGCACGCACGCATTAATTAGGTATAGGGCCGACTAAATGGCCAATTAGTGATTGTGTGCTCCAACGGGTATCAGAACTAGTCCATCTGATTATCAACTCATCACCCATGGTAAGGATAAGCCACAAATCAGCTGTGGAGACTGCCACCTACAAGTTCATAACAGTGTCATCTTCAGAGATATATGTAGGAAACGTCATCCTTAAACAGAGGGATATTGAAGCTACAACATTATATAATCCTGACCATGTAGGACTATTCAGGAGGTTTCGAGGAGGGGCTAAAGCGCTTCAAAAACAGCATGATATCTAACCCTAACCCTCATATATGAGGGTTAATCATTTGATACTTTGATGATTCAATTAGATGATCAATTGGGATCTTAACTGATGCTATATTGAACATAAATTGTAAGCCCCAGGTCAATAGGATTAGTATTTTTTTCGTTATTGGTACTAATAGTTTAGAACTACAATTCCCCAAAAACCAGAGAGCTCTACGTAATGATGGCCTGTGATAAGATGGCGCCGTCTGTAGTCCATTTAGGGTTAAGGTTCGGATAATAAATATATACGACTGATCTGGGTCGCCCCATGTAGGGGACAGTATTAAAATTAATTGAGATTGTGGGATTTTGACCATATCCGACATAAACTGTTTGCTTTTTTTGTGACTGAATAAACCTTTCCACATGTTTTTTGTGTCCCTATTAACATATTTAGTGGTTATCTCCATCAACCTAGCTACTCAAAAGTCACTCGTCTGGTAAACAAAATTCACTAGCCGGCTAGCTATAGCTAACAACTGAAAGGTAGCATAGTAGCCAAGCCCACAGTAATACCTCTAAATTTCGTTCTATGTAGCACGAAAACAGTCTGAGAAATGCTAGCATTGAAAATGCATGGGTTTAAATTTTGTTCTGTGTAGCACGATAAAAGTCGGACAATCGTGCTCCGGGTGACGATTCAATAGATTAATTGGCGTGACTATGAGCATGAAAAGGCGTGAGACCGGGTTTATTTTTCACCTGTTAACATAACAAAGTGTACCTTAACCTAAAGGCTAAGACCATTGCGCTATTGTGTGAATCATCCTGCGTGAACACAATTCTGATCATGCTATTCTCCTGTCCTCTAATGGTCACCATCTTATCTATTTTCTATTCCTTTCTCTGTCTCTCTGTCAGTTATGTCAAGAACAATTGCTACCACTCATCCACCTATACCTATATACCCAGCTGTTGGTAAGTACTGTATGTGTCAGTTGCTGCTCAAAGTCGAAATTTCTGAATTCACTGGGGTTCTGTTCAAGTCTATGTGTGTGCAGGCACCTTGTAACATCTCCCTTTATTTCTGTTTCTGAGGAGAAAATGCTGTGACTGAGCTGACTACCTGGGTCATGGAGGTGAGTGTCATGTTTTCTTGTTGATCTAAAGAAAGTGGACATACATATGCAATCTCTCTCCCTCTCTCTGTGTGCACATTTGAGGATTAACGTAAATCAAATTAATGACATTGTTTTGAGACAAAACATCTGTCTTGCTAGCCAATGGGACAGCCAGTTTATATTGTGAGCTCATTGCATTAAATGCTGCAAGAGCGACTAGCGCTTTGTGTTAATGTTTTAAAAATACTGCGGCGCTCTCCTTTATTTGGTGTTGATTTTAATTTTATGTCTTTCCTTTTAGCCTTTTGTTGTATTTATTTTAACATGATCATTATTATCTTGTTTCCTTCAGATATAAAGACAACCATACATTTTCCAACTGAAGTTGAATAGACCAAGACATGACATATCCCTATCCATGCTTCATAGCCAGATGGGGATGAAGACTCAAGATGTGTGTCCGGAAACTCATTCTTGGTGATCTTGCAAATTGTGTGCCTCAACATAGCTACCTGAACTCCACCACTTGCTTCCTAAACACATTTTTTTATATGTATATGATTAGCATGTATTGTGTCCATTCAGCAGAGGTTTAAAATCAGTAAAGATGTTTACATTTTTAAAATCAATGTCAATGTGTTATCTATTTTAGTAACAGAAGTAGTTGTTTTTGTAGATTTTGACTACTTTGAGCAAGAATTTGTAAAATGTAGTCATAAAATGATTTATCATGAGCTATGATAGATTACATTGATAATTAATTGATTTAACATCAGTTACGTTGATTTCCATTGTTAACATCAACATCGTTTCAACGTTATTTCAAGATGTTGATTCAATGTAAACTCGATGAGCACCTGGACGCAGAATCAACATCAGAGATCAACATTGAATCAATGCTTCATCTGATATTAATTCAATGTTGATTCAATGTTTCCTTGCTTTTGGGGATTAACCCACTTGTCAAGATACAGTACGAAATATAGCTATCATTCTTATAAGTGAGTAGGCCTACCATGTACGAGTTATTTGTCATTCTTAAATTTAGTAGCAATTCATTGTCATGATGTCACACTATGACAATATAATAGCAATTGGATGGCAGTGATAATCAGTAATCACCAATGTTATTGCCCAGCCCTATAAACCAACGAGACCAGTGACAGGCAACTCAAAAGGGTACAGTACTATAGTACAATAATAAGTATACTCATGAATAGTCAGCTTTGTCAGTACATATTGTCATTGACAATGTAGCCTACTGTAATTTTCTGCCTTTACGGGTTTTCCCTGCCCAATTCTGGCAGTTTCTCCAATCCTGGATTTGGCTTTTAACGGAACAGGGGTTTTTTAATGAACTAAGTCAGGTTTTCAAAATGTATGTGATTATTTTTAAATTAAATTTGTAGCCATGACATTGTTCATCCAACGCCCTCTGCTCTTCCTCACCCCTGTCCCTTATCTTCCCTACAAACACCCCCCCCCCCCCCCCCCCCCCCCCCCCACGCTGGATGTAGCTGTCTAGTAAGTACATTTTGGGGAAACAGTAATAAAAAGTTTAAATTAATTATAAAACTTGTTTTTTTATTGAAGGGTTCATTGTTTGCATAAGTCATACAGTGGTATAAGGAGAAATTGCTATTTTTATTTCATTTGTAAAGACTAAATAATCAAATGTACACCATTGAAAATTATGAATCATGAATAAGGGAAACATTTTTATTCTTCGATATGCTGCGTTTCATTCACAGCAAGTTTAATCACCGTCTCCAACGTTGTCCTAGATAAGGGGGAAAAAACGTAGAGACGATAGGAGTTTGTTATAGGACACAGCAAAGTTCAGCAGCCTGTCTCAGTTTAAAGCCCACTCACCACATCAAGGTGCAGGCTGAACGTGAGAACACAGGATAAGACGCACATATATATATATATATATATATATATATATATATATATATATATATATATGGAAGGCACTTACATTAAACGGAAGTCACTTACATGAAACGGAAGGAAGTTAGTTTATGGAATTGTGATTGGCTCAGAAGCTGACTGGTACCATAGATATACAAACATAGATACCTCAGTTGCCCTATTCAAATCTTCACGGCCGCCAAATTAGGGCGGTCAAGATCTGTGTAAAAACAAACGGTACTGTATACAGGCACGACTTCACACCAGCGTTGCGTTGTGGGTATTATCGGCCTTTTTGCAGACAGGCAAACTATAAACATTAACGGTAACGTTAGCTGTTATGTTAAGGTGACACCTTATGTTATGTTAAGTTAAGGTGTAACCACCTTAATTGTGTTGGACTCATGCACCTGATGCAAATGACCCCTGGTTTTGTCACACATGAAAACAAGAGTGGAACAGAACTGTAACCAACGGTGAAGCCTTAAAGACTGACCACATAATTATGTTCTATGTTGTGCCTATTGAAGCACTTAATTGTTCAAGTTTTTGGGCGTTTTCAGCACTTGGTTCTATTTTTACTTATTATGTACCTTGTGCTTTCAACTTATCCCACGGGGATTTATGTGTGCAATCGTTTTTCTTAAATTGAATATATTACTGGAATGTATCACTGCCACTTTGTGGTAAGCCTACTACCAGTTGCACTGTGAACTTCATTGTAGGCTACTACTACCCCAAACAAATTATATTATCCATTTTGTACATTTCATGCAATTCATTTCTTTTTTGCTAAATAAAGACATTCAGAATTGTATTCATTGTACATCGTTTATTGCATTTCACACAACATATTACACTCTAGGTACACTTGCGGTTTTCCATTAGAATCCACTATGCTCATTGTCATATTATGTAGGCTATATGCCGTGAGCACAACGGATGTGGAAATGTTTTCATATTTATTTACGTCTTACAGCCTATACCCATGCCATAGGACGCCTCTTTGTTAGCTCGGCGATCAGACTTCCACCACTTTGCTTCCAAGCTGGAAAGCTGTAAAATCGCTCTCCATTTGCGATTAAAACTACATCCAAGATTTGCAGCTATGGCTAATACGGTTATAATAATCAGAGCTACCAAGATAATAAAGAACCAACCTCTACTGCTTTCTAGCAGCTTTAAACAATAAAATCACCATTAGCTCTGACAACATTTTGACAACGTATGCATAATAGTTAAAGGGCGTTTTACAAATACTAGCTGTTCTGAGAAATTTGGAATTCAGATTAACATTTATCACGTTTATAAAAAGCCAAATTTCACGAAAATGAGTTGAGAATTAAGCGAGTTACAGTCGATTTTATCGGAGGAAATCTTAATCTGTCAATACGCTACGATACCGTTTATTTACGTGGATCCTGACCGCCCGACGGTGGCCAGGCTATTTGTAGACAATGAACTCATTCCAGAATGTGGATACTTTCACACAAAAAAATCCATGCATGATTGTTTCTTTTTACAGAACGTAGCCTACATAGCTACATTTTCAATATTAGTAGCCTATCGCTGCAACGTTACACAGCGGCTGATGCGGCATAGATCTACGTTTTTATATCCATGGCTGGTAGGCTGTTGTCATAGTAGCTACTGTTGTCCGTGCACAATGGAGGGGGAAGACCAGTAACGTTATTAGCCTCCAACCGGCAATCGGAGTAGCCTAATGCATACATATTACCGTCACCTGAAACAATCGGTGCTTCTTGAGAGGCCAGCATCAGCCCTGTAGCCTAGCCTACTCAGCGCCTTCTCACAACACAGCTGACAGCGAGATGAGCACTATTTACACCGTAATGTTCACCCCTGAGTGTAGGCTAATGTCCACAGACACACATTGACTCTCGGCAGAGGAAAACGTAACAAATAACGTTAGCTAGCTTATTACTAAGTTCATTCACTACGCAAACAGACCAGTGAACCGTTATAATGTGGCAATCATGTACTAGCTAATGCTAAAAAATAATCACATCACTTGCTAACGTTAGCTTGTTTAATTGCAAGTCTAAGTAGCCAAGGCCGTTGCTATACGAAGCATTGCTTTTGTTGGTTAGTTAGCTAACGTTAGCAAGTGGTGTGATTATCTTTTAGCATTACTACATGGTTACGAAATGATAACAGTTCATTTGTCTGTTTGCACAGTGATTAAACTTAGTAGCAAGCTAACGTTAGTTGTTACCTTTTCCTCGACCGAGAGTCCCAGTTGCCAAAGTGTTGTGGAGTGTTATATCGTGCAGGACGGCAGACTGTCTCCGAGCAAGTCCAAGCTGACCTGCTGAGGATTCTTAAAGAGATACTGCAGAGGCTTTTCTAAGGCCCTTTTTTCCGCTTCAATTTGAACTGAAACTCGTGAGTAGGTGTGGTCATAGGCGGCGGGTGATTTTTTCGTTAGGGAAGGCTAGGACGTTATGGGGGGGGGGGGGGGGGGGCTGTGCTCCTCCTTCCGTTTCAGCGATTTTTTTTACAGAACAGCTTTGAAATAAGTGAATTCTAATTACTTTTTAAAGGGAAACTGCGTGAGAGGGGGGCCAGTGAGACGGGATTAAAAATTTTTTTTTTATCGCGGTTTCATGTGTCATAAAATTACAGCACTTCATGCTGACGCTGTAGGTATGTGCTGGAAAAAGTGCTCAGAAAACTATGATTTAGCATGACAGTGAGTCGCTTGCAAGGAGAGTTTCAGTGGTAATTTTGCGCTTGAATTGGGAGAGCGATACAATGTTGCAGTTTTGGAATGCGAGCGTGGACGTGGCGCTGCTACATTTGTATCCGAAATGTATCACTTTCCCTCTATTGAGAGGCGTAGGAGCGTAGCGGAAGTGTAGTGGGTTTTCTGCCTTGAAACTGGTATAAATTAGGGCATATAGAAACGATCAAATATGCACAAATATAATAGCAACCTATAAGGCGATCTAAAGTACTTTAGTTAATAAACAGATTATGTTAAACATTGGAATTTACAATGATTCAGTTATTCCATTGATTTACACACTGAGAGTAGTCCATTACATCAACACACACACATCACAGATTACGGACAGACTGCGACTGAACAACTGCCATCAAAAGCTGAGTGGGAACGGTCTACTTATGATATGCAACATTCCATTTTAGACCAACCACACCAGTGAATGATCAATCAAAAGTAGCCTAGTTACACCAACTCAAAACTGACAATCAGCCATAAAACACACAGATCACAAGATCATTGTCGCTAGTAGTAGCTAGGCCTGCTCGTAGTCTAAGCAAAAAAAACAGGAACGATCGTTTGACTGCACTGCCAAACACACCCACAACCCCCTCCCCCTTCCCAACGCACACACGCGCGCGCGCACACACACACACACACACACACACAACGCGCATCCAACTGCTGGCTGTATAATGCACCCATTAGTTTCCGAGGTACAGGGCAAAGTGGCATGGCAGCCAACCTGAGCATTAATTAATAATACCAACAACCTTCCCAGGTCGGAGGGGACTTTAGCAGCGGTGCAGTCCGTTGAGGGTGTGCATGCAGGCGGCGGCGGTCTCCCCTCGTCCTCGGACACAGTCTCCGTGTAGCATGTGGGTAACGGCGGCGGCAGGTTTTAAAACTCTCCCCTCGTTCTTCTCGGACACAATCTCTGGCGATTGCAAAACTGCCCCGGCCACTTCCCCGGTCTTCTCCGGTGAAACATAATTTTCCGTTTTGTTCGCGACCGAGAAAAACTTCCTAATATTAATGAAATAACTCCAGACACTGTGAGCTATGTGTAACCTATACTCAGTGCAGGTTGTGCTAAATAAAAAAAATTATCTAACAAAAGCTGAGCTTTAAGATCGTTTAATTTCCATTAATATTTTCGGAATTAAGAGTGCGGAGAACGAAGAGCACATGTATCCACAATTATAATGTTGATTAAAATGTGCACAATTTTGCGACGCAAGTTAAAATAATTTTATTACTTGCCTAATAGCCTAATTTAGGAGAACCGGCTACATTTGATGGCATTGAGCAATTGGTGAATTAAACGCTGATGTAGCCTATTGTTAATCAAGGAAACTTAAATAAAAAATTATTAAGACCAATAATCAGTTTAAAGGGAAGTTTTCCGCTACCCCAATTTTCAGCTCAGGAGCCGCCACTGCCTATACTGTAGCCTAGTAGGCTAAACAACGCGGTCGTGCAAGACACTCATTCTGCAGAAATCATGCATCTTGCATTACACGTTTGTTTATTATAGCCATGCATTGATTTGTGCAGACCGATTGGTAGATACGCCTTAGCCTATTTCAGTTTCGTTATTGCTAGATGTGCAATTTGTAGGCTAGCCTATGCATTGGCGAAAAGTAGCAAATCACATACACACTCATGTATAGACAAGATTACATTTTATTGTATTTCAGAGATCTAGACGGCACGTCACCGCAGGGGGCTGGTGGCACGTGCTACGGTTGGATCAAAATTATACATTTGTTACATTGTAACAGCTGTTTGCTGTGCTTGTTGTCTCTATCGGCCAGACCCAAAAGTCCGTTCGTCAATGAATACTCGGCCAATTTTAATGTATTTAATTAATTTATTAGGCATTTGGGGAGGCTAAGCCTCTCCAAGCCTTATACATTCGCCGCCTATGGGTGTGGTCATATGACGATGATGCCACGTAGTCATATTATGAATATTCATACGGTCAAGGAGTGAAAGGGTGTGTCTTGGTGAACTGACCCCTTCCAGCTCTCTCCTCACAACTAAATAAAATGGCTGTATTAGTTGAGCAACGTCTTCGCGAGGAGAGGACCCGGGATGTAACCAAATGGTAAAGCTAACGTTACCTAGCTAAGTTAGCTTGTTTGTCTGCCTAAAGTAACGTTACTATTGAATACATTCAAATACACAGCAAAACCCAGTCACACAGTAACGTTAGTATATTGAACATGGCTGGTTGTAGTGCCCTCATAACTCCACTTGGTCCGGAGAGAATGATCATTTATTAGCTAACATTATTCATAAATGATATAGCTAATATAACTAGCTATCTAAGTTACCAGTTCTCTCTGGACCAAACGGGGCTAAACTCACACACAATAGACTGCCTTGCATTACCTAACTTATCGATACATTCCGTCCGAGTTACTGACTAACTGGTTACTGGTTTTGCTAGGGCTACATCAAATGTATTATTGCTATCGTTTATTATAGCTAACGTTACGTATTCATAAAAGATAGCTCACACAATAGGTTGCCTTCAACCCCACATTAGCTATTACCTATCAGTAATGTCAACCGTTTGCAAAAACATTTTTGTTGTAGTTTGTACAGATAACTTGCATGTAAACAGAAACAAACTAATGTCCCAACAGGTGTGCTTGTGGCCACTGCTCTAACCTGTCCCCTCCAGAAAACCTATGTTGCCGTGAGGTTACTGAGGTAACGTTATGTCAGCGTAGTTATGAAGCTATTCTTGATTTGTCTAATACTGCTGTGCCGTAGTCGGGCATGCTTGGCCCAACTGTATAATAGTGGCCAATACATGTGCAATTACACAATGTCACAAATACAATGTAATAGGTATATTGTACTTAGCTGTTTTACTTAGCTGATGTAATGATTACAAAATTACATCCATCACTGTTGGGATGGCACCTGGCTTCAGCAACAGAGTTTTATAGAAGCCCATCTCAAAGCCAGTTAAATTGTGGTAGCAGTCCGGTGTGAAGTGCGCGTTGCACACTAGGGCTTTCTTCGGCAAGTCCGCGTGCTCTACACCGATAGCTTGAAGCCACTGGCTAAGTAGCACTGGGTCTCTCGGCAGATTATGAAAGCTAGCAGAGCCGGTGGCGTTGCACCGAGGAACGATACATCTCTGACTCCTTGGCATAATGCAGGCAAGTTAGCTAAAGATACCAAGTAGTAAGACGTCGTATATGAATAACTGTAGCTCGATATAAGTCGTAATATTAACGTTAGCAATAATACAAAGCAATTCGCATTTGAACTTGAACTAGCTAATTAGCAGTACAAGGGTCTCAGTCTCAGAAGGGAAAAAAAATAATCGTCGTTCTCTGCTTTTATACCACGTGCCCAGCCAAGACCCACCCCTAGGACCACCTCAAGTCCACCCATTTTTATGTTAAGGATCTCGTGACGTCACGAATCCCCTGAAGCCAGCATATTGGTAAGTCTACACAAAAACTCAGATAAAACCATTTTGACTAAACATTAAATTTTCAGACATAAACAGTTGTGTATGATCATAATCTAACTCAAAACATAGGTTTTCAGCGGGAAAAGTCGGTTTTTGACTGCAGTATCACTTTAAGGTAGCTACACTGGAGTTCATGTTACTGGGACTAAATCGCGCTCTCATCTCGCTGTGAGAAGGCGCAGAATGATACAGCGCTGGCCTGGCCTCAAGAGATGAGGACAATACACTGCCTGTTTTAGACAGCGATAATATATTATGCATTACTCCGATTTCCTGTTGTAATACATGTATCTGGTCTTCCCCCTCCACGATGCGTGGGAACTGGACAAGAGCCTGTATGGCATATTATAGTAATAGTGCAGACGTAACTTGAATGGGCGAATAAGGAATCCAGTAGTTGTTTATATCTATGGTACCAGCCAGCTTCTGAGCCAATCACGATTCCATAAACTAACTTCCTTCCGTTTCATGTAAGTGCCTTCCGTTTCATGTAAGTGACTTCCGTTTCATGTAAGTGCCTTCCATATATATACACTACTCACAAAAAGTTAGGGATATTTGGCTTTCGGGTGAAATTTATGGAAAATGTAAGTTCACGCTACAGTGATATTATACGTATCATGAAAGTAGGGCATTTAAGTAGAAGCATGCAATGGTGATTTCCTCATCTCAAACAATTTATTGAAACAAAAGCCAACAACAGTGGTGGGTATACCACAACAAAAATGTCAATGTCTCAATAACTTGTCATGTGCCCTTGAGCATCAATTACAGCTTGACAACGACGTCTCATGCTGTTCACAAGTCGACTTATTGTCTGCTGAGGCATGGCATCCCACTCTTCTTGAAGGGCGGCCCTCAGGTCATTGAGGTTCTGGGGTACAGAGTTACGAGCCTCTACACGGTGAGTCAGCTGATCCCATAGGTTTTCTATGGGATTCAGGTCTGGAGAAAGTGCAGGCCACTCCATTTGAGGTACCCCAGTCTCCAGCAGCCTTTACCTAATGATGCGACCTCGATGAGCTGGAGCATTGTCGTCCATGAAGATGAAATTAGGCCTGTGTTGTTCATGCAGGGGCACAATGACTGGATTAATGATGTTATTCAGGTAGTATGGGCTTGTCACTGTACCATTCACAAAGTGTAGGGCAGTTCTGTATTGACTAGACACACCTGCCCACACTGTAACACCGCCACCACCAAAGGGTCGTCTGGTGACAACAGTGGCTGATGCATAGCGCTCTCCAACATCGTTGGCGGCCATCATTTCTGCTCAACGTGAATCGACTTTCATCAGAGAACAGCACTGAGGCCCACTGGTCCCTCGTCCAGCGTAAATGCTCCCTGGCCCATGCAAGACGATGACGCCTGTGCCTGGTGGTGTGGTCAGGTACCCTTGCGGGTCGTCTAGCACGCAGACCACGCTGATGTAAACGGTTTCGAATGGTCTGACGTGACACTTGAGTGCCTCTCACCTCCCTTAAATGTGCCTGGAGTTGAGTGGCATTCATCATCCGGTTCCGCAGGGCACTGTTCACAATGAAGCGGTCATCAGTGTGGGATGTGGCCAAAGGACGTCCACTTCTATGCCTTTCTGTGACTCTTCCAGTCTCTCTGTATCTCTGTTGCAACCTGCTGATGACACTCTGTGACACTCTAAGCTCAGTGGCCACTTCCCTCTGAGAACATCCTGTTTGAAGCCTCGCAATGGCGAGGTACTGTTGATCAATTGTTAGGTGTCGTCTTGGTCTCATGATGTCAAAATGTGAACAGCATGATGAAGAGGACTGTTTAAATACCAATTCTAATTGAACCAGGAAATGTATTGGTCGATTCATGGATCAAACACCTGTTGTGAATTTTGCCGTTCAGCTCCTTGTTAGAGAACAGCAAGTTGTGCAAAAAGTACTGAAACATTGAATAGTTGGACATGTGCATTCAAAAGTTTAGAGAAGGTCAAATTAATTTCACCTGTAAAGTTTATAGTGCATTTTAGGTTCATCCTGAAATTTCACCCGAAAGCCGAATATCCCTAACTTTTTGTGAGTAGTGTATATATACTTTCTCTCACATACATACATTCTACTCTCACATACATATATTATCACTCTTACATACATACATTCTCTTATGAGAATATATGTATGTGAGAGTGAGAATATATGTATATGAGAGTGAGAATGTATGTATGTGAGAGTGAGAATATATGTATGTGAGAGTGAGAATATATGTATGTGAGAGTGAGAATATATGTATATGAGAGTGAGAATGTATGTATGTGAGAGTGAGAATATATGTATATGAGAGTGAGAATATATGTATGTGAGTGAGAATATATGTATGTGAGAGTGAGAATATATGTATGTGAGAGAGATAATATATGTATGTGAGAGTGAGAATATATGTATGTGAGAGTGAGAATATATGTATGTGAGAGTGAGAATATATGTATGTGAGTGAGAATATATGTATGTGAGAGTGAGAATATATGTATGTGAGAGTGAGAATATATGTATGTGAGTGAGAATATATGTATGTGAGTGAGAATATATGTGTGAGAGAGAGAATATATGTATGCGAGAGAGAGTATATGTATGTGAGAGTGAGAATATATGTATGTGACAGTGAGAATATATGTATGTGAGAGAGAGAATACATGTATGCGAGAGAGAGTATATGTATGTGAGAGTGAGAATATATGTATGTGACAGTGAGAATATATGTATGTGAGAGAGAGAATATATGTATGTGAGAGAGAGAATATATGTATGTGAGAGAGAATATATGTATGTGAGAGTGAGAATATATGTATGTGAGAGTGAGAATATATGTATGTGACAGTGAGAGTATATGTATGTGAGAGAGAGAGTATATGTATATGAGAGTGAGAATATATGTATGTGACAGTGAGAATATATGTATGTGAGAGAGAGAATATATGTATGTGAGAGAGAATATATGTATGTGAGAGTGAGAATATATGTATGTGACAGTGAGAATATATGTATGTGAGAGAGAGAATATATGTATGTGACAGTGAGAATATATGTATGTGAGAGAGAGAATATATGTATGTGACAGTGAGAATATATGTATGCGAGAGACAGTATATGTATGTGAGAGTGAGAATATATGTATGTGACAGTGAGAATATATGTATGTGAGAGAGAATATATGTATGTGAGAGAGAGAATATATGTATGTGAGAGTGAGAATATATGTATGTGAGAGTGATAATATATGTATGTGAGAGAGAATATATGTATGTGAGAGAGAATATATGTATGTGAGAGTGAGAATATATGTATATGAGAGTGAGAATATATGTATGTGAGTGAGAATATATGTATGTGAGAGTGAGAATATATGTATGTGAGAGAGATAATATATGTATGCGAGAGAGAGTATATGTATGTGAGAGTGAGAATATATGTATGTGACAGTGAGAATATATGTATGTGAGAGAGAGAATACATGTATGCGAGAGAGAGTATATGTATGTGAGAGTGAGAATATATGTATGTGACAGTGAGAATATATGTATGTGAGAGAGAGAATATATGTATGTGAGAGAGAGAATATATGTATGTGAGAGAGAATATATGTATGTGAGAGTGAGAATATATGTATGTGAGAGTGAGAATATATGTATGTGACAGTGAGAGTATATGTATGTGAGAGAGAGAGTATATGTATATGAGAGTGAGAATATATGTATGTGACAGTGAGAATATATGTATGTGAGAGAGAGAATATATGTATGTGAGAGAGAATATATGTATGTGAGAGTGAGAATATATGTATGTGACAGTGAGAATATATGTATGTGAGAGAGAGAATATATGTATGTGACAGTGAGAATATATGTATGTGAGAGAGAGAATATATGTATGTGAGAGTGAGAATATATGTATGTGAGAGAGAGAATATATGTATGTGACAGTGAGAATATATGTATGCGAGAGAGAGAATATATGTATGTGAGAGTGAGAATATGTGATGCGGTATGTCAAAACCAGGCGGAATTGGGCAAGAGGTCAATTTTGAGTTATTGGTATATTAGTAAAACATAGACCTTGCACTTTACAACTCCGCTTTCTTTTTTCAAATCGGATATTCCAAAGCGAAGTCATTAAGATTTTAAATTGGACCGTCTGAAACATCAAAACTGAGAAATAGCCCTTTAAAGTTTGAGTTTAAACAAAACAAGTTGGTTAACAATGTTAGCGTACCGAACCCTGTTGTCGGGCGGAAACCAGACATTTTTGTGATCAACATACGATACTGATATTATTCTGGCACATACCATTGAACATATTATATTTATTAGGTTCACAAAACGATAAGCTAACTTTTAAGCCAATAACCATGTAGATGTGACCGGTAGTTTTTTTGTTTTAACGTCTTTTAGATGAGAAGGTACTGTCAAAAAAGGGGCGCCCTTTATCGGACGGCTCTTGTGGTGCATAAACAAGCTCACGATTATTGTTGTTTTAATAATCAATTAATAGTTTATTTCATCAAGAAAGATACCGTTTGAATAACCAATATGTTGGCAAAATATCATCATGCGATTTTACGTTAGCAAGTGAGCTCGAAGTTACGCAAAATTTGGCGTCATTTCCAAGCAAAATCTCGAACAAGGCATCATTTTGTGAAATTATATGCCTCTCTAAAAGTGTTTAAAAAAATACTTTGTCGATGAAATTTCAGTTAGAAACTTTTACAGAACATTTTTAATATTTGTAGCATCATAAATGTCCAAAAATCTCTAAACCCCTAAAATTCACCCTCAAGGCATTTTGCAGCTGTTCCTCCGTTCGTAGCTCTGCCCAATTCCGCCTGCTTTTGACATACCGCGTCACATATATGTATGTGAGAGTGAGAATATATGTATGTGAGAGTGATAATATATGTATGTGAGAGTGAGAATATATGTATGTGAGTGAGAATATATGTATGTGAGAGAGAGAATATATGTATGTGAGAGGTCCAACATGAATTATGGCCTAAACGGCCACTCATAGAGGTGGTCATTTTTTCCATTGATATGTATTCTGAAGATTGGTCCAATGTGGAAGATTGGTCCAATGTGTGATGTTTAATTTTTTCCTTGATTTCCAGTTCAAGAGGATGGTTTTCTTGGTGATAGTGATGACAATGAGTATTACTCTATTGATATGGTTTGGATGGGAAACTGTTGATAAATCACCTAGAAGACACAGAGATGGGGTTAGTGGAATTCGGCAGCCCAGATATAGGGATATTTTATTGGTTATTTCCTGCCAGAAGCGTTGAACAGGTGGGCAGTGCCAGATGGCGTGAAGGTAGTTGTCTTGTGTGTTTTGTGTACATTGTGAGCAAATATCTGAATTAATGAGACCCATTTGGTGCATTCTTTTTTGTATGAAGTGTACCCTGTGGATTATTTTGTATTGAATGAGTTGGAGATTAATGTTGTTAGTCATACTAAAGGTATTCTTACAAATTTGAGTCCAGAAGTCAGTATTTGGCATGAGTGAGAGGTCTTTTTCCCAGTTGATGTTAGGAAGGGATATTGAGGAATCTGAATAGTTGAATAATTTGTATAATTTAGATAGAATATTTTTACTAGATATTATTTTAAGGACTTCCTCTACTATATTGGGGGGTTGTAGGTTGTTTTGTGGCATACAAATTTTTGAAGTAATAACGGCTTTTAGTTGGTGGAATTGGAGAAATGATTAATTCCCAATACCGTATTTCTGGACCAAATCTTGGAAGGGTATAAAAGTGGAATTTTGAATGATATGCTGAAGTTGTGTGATGCCTTTTTGTTTCCAGGTAGTGAAGTGCAACGGTTTTTTGTTGAGTTGAAAATCTGGGTTATTCCATATTGGGGTGTATTTGCATGGTACCAGTGTGTAGTTTGTGATTTTTAGGGCTTTCCACCAAGCTGTCAGAGCTGTTGCAATCAGTACGTTTTTGAAGCAGTTATGGTATTTGATGGATGGGCTGATGAATGGTAAGTCAGATAATGTGATTTCTTTGCAATGAGATTGTTCAATTATAATCCAAGAGTGGTCCTGTTCTGTTGGGTGAATCCATTTGGTCAAGAATTGTAGTTGGCTAGCCAGAAAATAGTTGTGGAAATTGGGTGCTTCTAATCCTCCTTTGGTTTTGTGTTTTTGTAGACTGGTTAGTTTAATTCTTTATTTTTCCAGTAGAATTTAGTTATTACTGAGTCCAGGGAGTTGAACCATGCAGGGGGGGGGGGGGGGGGTAGGGATCATTGAGAAAAGATAAGTGATTTTAGGTAGTATTGTCATTTTTATTGTTGCTATTCTGCCTATAAGTGATAGTGATAGATATTTAATGTTGCCAGTGGAAAAGTGAGTAGATGAGGTTTGGACTGCCGAATTCCAGCCATCTTTGCAAAATGGTAAAATTGTGGATTTAGACCAATTTATGGTGTAGTTTGAAATTTTTGAGAATGTGTTTATCAATTTGATGGCTTCTTGCAGGGAGATCAGGGGATTTTGTAGGTACAGTAGAACATCATCAGCATATAAGCTGATTTTATGGTATGTGTTGAGGGTTTGGATTCCTCTGATATGGTTGTTTTGGCGGATTGCAGGGGCTAAGGGTTCGATGAAGATGGCAAATAGAGATGGAGAGAGTGGGCACCCTTGCCTGGTCCCCCTGTGCAGTGTGAAGCTTTGTGATGTTAGTCCGTTAGTTGTGACTGTGGCCATTGGTGAGTTATATAGTACCCTTATCCAGTTAATAAAAGGTTCCCCGAAACCACATTTTTTGAGTGTTGCAAATAAAAATGTCCAGTTAACTTTGTCAAATGCTTTTTCTGCGTCTAATGAGACAATAATGGTTTCTGCTTGTTCTTGTGTTGTATGTTGTATTAAGTTGAATAATCTACGTGTGTCTTCCTTTAATTAATCCAGTTTGATCAGGGTGTATTATAAGTGGGGTGGCTGTTTGAATTCTGGTGGCTAGGGCTTTACTGATAATTTTTATGTCGGTGTTAATTAATGATAAAGGCCGATAGCTAGATGGAAGGGTTGGGTCTTTATCTGGTTTTAATAATATTGATATGTTAGCGGTGTTCATATGTGGTGGAATTTTTGAGTTATGTTTGATTTCCATTGTCATTCTGATAAATAGCGTAGAGATGGTTTGCCAAAAGTGTTTAAAGAATTCAGCTGGGAAGCCATCGGGGCCTGGAGCTTTGTTATTGGGTATATGATTGAGAGCCTTATGGAATTAATCTGAGGTTAATGGTCTGTCTAATGAATCTGCTAAGTCTTCAGTTAATTTCGGGAGGTCCACATTATTTAGAAAAGAGTTAATGTCTGTCAAGTCTGGTTCTATGTCTGAGGTGTATAATGTACTGTAAAATAATCTGAAGGTATCCTTTATGTCCTGTGGTGAGTACATTGACTTCCTTGCTGAATTCTTTAAGACAGGGATGACAGACTTTTCTTTTCTTTGTTTTAGTTGGTTGGCTAGTGTGGCAGGGTGGGCGTGGTTAGCCTCTGCTTGCAGAGAGAGAGTGAGCGGAGCGGCTCTCGGACCCGGAACCACAGCTGTCATGAGTTAATCAGGACAACACGATAATTAACAATTGAATGATTGTTGAATTGTTGCCTGATTGCTTTGACAGTGAGCCTGGGCTTTAAAGGAGGGAAGCCGGAGAGGAAACGGGGCTGGCCGCTGACGGGAGAGAAACAGGAACGTTTCAAGCGAACCGTAGCCAGCAGGAGAATTAATAAAGTGTTTGGTTTTGATCAGTTCGGTGTACTGCCTGTTCTTCCGCGAGGGTGGCACTCGATCTTTGCCACAGTGGTGGCCCGTACGAGGAAGTGGAAGGAGGACGAAAAGACACTCAACCGTATAATGGCCCGATTTTATTGGCCGGGCATTTGGGCAGACGTACGTCGGTGGTGTGCGTCGTGCCCAGAATGTCAATTAGTGAATTCCCCGGCCATTCCAAAAGCGCCGTTGCAGCCACTTCCATTAATAGAGGTCCCGTTTGATAGAGTGGCTATGGACCTCATCGGGCCATTTGAACGGAGCACTCAGGGATACCGATTCGTATTAGTTCTGGTGGATTATGCGACCCGGTATCCCGAAGCAGTTCCCCTGCGAAATATCTCGGCTAAGAATGTTGCGCAGGCACTGTTTCAGATCATCTCCCGCGTCGGAATCCCGAAAGAGATTCTGACGGACCAGGGCACATCGTTTATGTCACGAACACTAAACGAACTGTACGCTTTATTGGGCATTCAGTCAATTAAAACCAGCGTGTACCATCCCCAAACGGATGGGCTCGTTGAGCGCTTTAATAGGACTTTGAAGTCAATGATTCGGAAGTTTGTTCACGAGGATAGTCGGAATTGGGATAAATGGCTAGTCCCTTTACTATTTGCAGTGCGGGAGGTTCCTCAGGCCTCCACGGGATTTTCTCCCTTTGAGCTAATATTCGGGCGAAAACCCCGGGGAGTCTTGGATCTCGTTAAAGAAACCTGGGAGGATGGTCCAAGCTCCAGTAAAAATGAAATTCAGTACGTCATGGACCTGCGAGCAAAACTCCATACACTGGGAAGGGTATCACGGGAGAATTTGCTCAAGGCCCAGGAGCGGCAGCAAACGCACTATAATAAAGGGACGAAACTCAGACAATTTTCACCGGGAAATAAAGTACTGGTATTACTTCCAACCTCCAGCACAAAATTGCTCGCCAAGTGGCAAGGGCCCTTTGTGGTCACACGACGAATAGGGGAGGTAGACTACGAGGTGGTGCGTTCGGATAGGGAAGGAGCTAAACAAATCTACCACCTGAACATATTAAAAGCTTGGAAGGAGGTAGCGGCTGTCTCGCTGGTGACGGTGGATCAGGAGAAAGATGAGCTGGGGCTGGAGGCATCAAATTCACCTAATCAGACCACGCCCCTTTCGGATGGCCATCTCTCGCCAAACCAGCAGGCAGACCTTGCCCTGTTGCAAAAGCAGTTTGCGGATGTGTTTTCTCCCCTACCCGGACGCACTAATCTGGTAACCCACCATATCGAAACCGCCCCGGGAGTGACGGTACGTTCCCGTCCGTATAGACTGCCGGAACACAAAAAAAAATTGGTACAGGCAGAAATAAAGGCCATGCTGGAGTTGGGCGTAATAGAGGAGTCACACAGTGCCTGGAGTAGCCCCATTGTTCTGGTAGGGAAACCAGATGGGTCTATCCGGTTCTGTGTGGATTACAGAAAGGTGAACGAAGTTTCACGGTTTGATGCCTATCCAATGCCTAGGGTCGATGAACTCTTGGATCGGCTGGGCACGGCTCGTTTTTTTTCGACACTGGATTTGACCAAGGGCTACTGGCAGATTCCCTTGTCGCCAGAGTCCAAGGAAAAATCGGCTTTCTCCGCTCCGGACGGTTTGTACCAATTTCGGACACTTCCATTCGGGTTGTTCGGGGCTCCAGCCACGTTCCAACGCCTTATGGATCGGGTGCTGCGTCCGCATGTCGCATATGCTGCAGCCTATATTGATGATATTATCATCCACAGTAGCGACTGGGCACAGCATATGCGGCATGTGGGGGCGGTGCTCGACTCATTGAGGCGGGCGGGGCTCACGGCTAACCCGAAGAAGTGTGCAATTGGCAGAGCGGAGGTACGGTATTTGGGGTACCACTTGGGAAGTGGACAGGTGCGGCCTCTAGTGGACAAAACCGCGGCGATTGCGACCTGCCCCCGGCCCAAGACAAAAAAAGAGGTGAGGAGGTTCTTGGGGTTGGCCGGTTACTACAGGAGGTTTATTCCTGCCTTTTCGGAGCTGACCAGCCCCTTGACTGATTTAACTCGAAAAGGTGCCTCAGAACCGGTCCAGTGGACGGAGTCGTGCCGGAGGGCGTTTGAGAAGGTAAAAGAAGCACTCTGTGGGGAGCCGCTGTTGTTCACACCTAACTTTTCTCTCCCTTTCACCCTGCAGACAGACGCGTCGGACAGAGGGCTGGGGGCGGTGTTAACCCAGCAGGTGGAGGGAGTCGATCGCCCGGTGCTGTACATAAGCCGCAAACTGTCACAGCGGGAGGCGAAGTACAGCACCATCGAAAAAGAATGCCTCGCTATCCGGTGGGCGGTTGGATCCCTCCGATATTACCTGCTGGGCCGCGCATTCACCCTCTGGTCGGACCACGCCCCCCTCCAGTGGCTCCACCGCATGAAAGATACCAACGCGCGAATCACCCGTTGGTATCTGGCTCTTCAGCCGTTTAATTTTAAGGTGGTTCATAGGCCGGGGGCGCAGATGGTGGTGGCGGACTTCCTCTCTCGCCTCGAGGGGGGGGGGGGGGGTGTTGGTCATCGGCCGGATGGCACCCCGGCCTAAGTCGGGCGGTGGGGGTATGTGGCAGGGTGGGCGTGGTTAGCCTCTGCTTGCAGAGAGAGAGTGAGCGGAGCGGCTCTCGGACCCGGAACCACAGCTGTCATGAGTTAATCAGGACAACACGATAATTAACAATTGAATGATTGTTGAATTGTTGCCTGATTGCTTTGACAGTGAGCCTGGGCTTTAAAGGAGGGAAGCCGGAGAGGAAACGGGGCTGGCCGCTGACGGGAGAGAAACAGGAACGTTTCAAGCGAACCGTAGCCAGCAGGAGAATTAATAAAGTGTTTGGTTTTGATCAGTTCGGTGTACTGCCTGTTCTTCCGCGAGGGTGGCACTCGATCTTTGCCACAGCTAGATATTTACCTGATTTGTTATTGTATTCAAAATTATTATGTTTAAGTCTTTGAATATATTATTTTTCCTCTTAATACTGCTTTTGCTGTTTCCCATAGAAGTGTTGGAGAGGTTTCGGGAGAGTCATTTATTTCCATGAAGACTGCCCACTCTCTCTTCAGGAAACTGTCAAATTCTGTGTCTTTAAGTAGGGATGTATTGAAGCGCCATCTACTAGTTCCTTTCTGGAATTGGTTATTGTTTAGTTCTAAAGAGATAGGGGCATGATCACTACTTCTGTTACCTGTTAATGGAACTGTGGTTTAGATGGTATCAATTGGAGAAAATTATGGTTATCCAGACTCTTGATATCTTATTTTCTGGTACTCTTACAAGCGATACTATAACGTCTCTGCATTTGAATGGATCTCTATGGGAATTGGGGGGTGGGACTAGATTTAGCTATAAATGACACTGGAACAGTATGGAACACATAGTTGGCTAAATGGCACTAAGTTATCAAGGGTCTGATGTATAAAACAAGCCTTAAAACATCACTCTGCTGCCAGAAATACAGTAGATATGGATGGATAACTTTAAGGGACCCAGATGTCACAGACAGGAAGTCATGGCATGCAAAGGATATGTGACCAAATTAAAAATAATTACTTTATTCTACATTATGTTAAGCTGTCCAATTTGTTCTGATGCCCGGAAATGGGGGGGTTTATGTGATAAAGTGAGACATGTTTGCGGTAGATAATATAATTGTTTGTCTCATTTTGAGACTCGTTGTGATCTTGTACTACTCTCACTTTCTATTAGCTGAGACTCTAGAAAATAGACACTTGTGAGAGAGTTTAGAGAACTCATACAGTGATCACTGTGAGACAGATCCATGTCCATTTCTCAGGAGTGACAATTGAGATGTATGAGAAAATGCACAAAATCTCACTTTAGCGTTGACTAGTGCTCTTTTTTGTCTAGGAGATTGACAGAGGTTATAAACGAGATCTCATCTTGGATTTTGCTTTCCTATGGGCCATTACAATAATCCAGTTTGATGGAGATAAAGGCATACATAAGCTTTTCTAGGTCCTGTTTAGGCATAAAGTCCCTGATTCTTGCTATGTTTTTTAGGTGATAGTAAGCTGATTTTGTTATTGAATTGATATGGGTATTGAAATAAAATTCTGAGTCCAACATTACGCCAAGATTTCTAACTTGGGTTTTAGTCTGAAGGGACAGGGAATCAAGGTGAGCACTAACTCTCAGTCTTTTATCGTTAGCTCCGAAAACAATGATCTCAGTTTTATTCTTGTTTAACTGCAGAACATTTTGACGCATCCAGATGTTAATATGTTCGATGCATTGACAGAGCGAGTCGAGTGGACCATAATCATTTGGTGAGAGAGCTATGTAAATTTGGGCGTCGTCTGCGTAGCTGTGGTAAGCGATATTATTTTTTTTTGTAAGATTTGTTCTAGTGGGAGCATGTAAAGATTGAATAATAGAGGCCCAAGGTCATGGATCCTTTAGGACCTATTTCGTGGTGCAGCGGTCCCTCACGCTGAGTCAGCGGGTCACGGGTGGGGGAGAGATGGCTAACATTAGCCATGTTTTTTCATCAGCAGTGAGGTGCGTGATTTCTTTGTTAAGTTAGCTGCTGGTAAATTCGTTTAGCAAATTTAACGTCAACGTCACTAACATTAAAGCCACTGCTTTCACCTCTGTTGCCTAACGTTATATTTTGCCCTTTACTAAACGGGCTAGCAAGCGCGGTGCCAATAGGAGCCTGAATAAAAAGTAGCTAAACTATGCAATTCACCGATTTCTTGCATGACAATAAGCAAGAGTGGCTGCTTTCCTGCTACAAACGGTATAATGGAGTCCTATAGACAGGCAATGGCGCTGATTTGATGCAAAGCTATAGCGTTATTTGGCAAAAATCAATATTACCATTTTTGATAGCTGTCTACGGCGTATAGGATGCGTGTGAAACCATGACAATTCTTTTGAACCTCATTTGCCATTTGTGGTCTTAGACTGCCACCGTGTGGGTAAAAGGTGTTTTTTGCCCACTGATAGGAAACGATAATGCCACATCAATACTCCCATGACATTACGTGAAAATAACAGTCAAAATCCTAAAAACGGTCGTAATTCTAAAGTCTCACCATAGCTAGCTAACTATTTTACAATATCTTGACTTCTGGCTAATGTTGCAGTGCTTCCCCTAACTTGACTCATCTGTGGCACACCTCCACAGCATTTCCACAAAATAAAGTCAGTTGGCTACATAGTCGTCACTAATGGGATTTATTTAGCAGAGGCTTGTTTGGAGACGCACTGTCATGACAGATGAACGACCACAGAAATTCGCCACATCGACAAGGCAACCAAAAAGGTAACTTTTTCTTTATCTCTAGCTAATGATAAATAATAAGAAAAAAGGTTTTATCTCCCCCTCCCCGGTCCACAATCGCCATTTAAATTAACGTTACGTTACACCCTCAACGAAGTGGAATTGCTGCCGTTACCCCAGCTGCCTAATAAGATGTAGCCTATACAACACGTCATGCCGCGAGTAGTAGCCTACAGGCCGTAATATACTTCACGCTAAGTACGTGTACGTGTTATTTTTTTATGAATTTATTTAGTTTTCTTTCTTATGACGCAATATTATGTTCTATTTTATGAGTGTCTATTTTGTTTTGAAATGCACTGTGTTTATTGTGCAATTTATTTCAAGACATAAAAATGCCCTACGTTGAATGCACATGTGTAATAGCGTCTTACTGTTTTTGCATTTATTGAAATAGTTTTTAAAACAAACAAAATGCAAAATAATGTTATTTTGGTAATTAGAAGGTAGAGTAAGATTCCTTTGAACAATTTAAGTGATAGATGTGCACAAACACCAATCATAGGTCAAAATATTGCTAACTTTGGCCGATTTTGAAAAACGGGAAATGCTACTGAATGAAGAGCCGTTTGGGAGCCGAAAGAGCCAGCTCTTATTGGTGAGCTGAGCCAAATGATCTGACTCACTGAAAAGAGCCGGAATGATCATGGGGAGGACAGCATGAACCTGGGAAGTTCTGGACCAAGCAGCCCCGGAAGCATCCATAGACCAAGCCCAATACCTTTCTCCCCTGCTTCCCCCTCACCTACACCAAGTTTAACAGCTGATTCTTCTCCTTCACCATCACTTAGACCAAGCCTGTCTATAGCATCTGGTCCCTCTCCTTCACCCTCGCCAAGCACAGCACGTGGTGTACAAAGAAAGAGGAAGCGAGGCCAGGAGCCAGATGCCGTTGATGCTGCCCTCCTCCACAGGCTGGAAGAAATCAGTGAGGAGACACGGGCAGGCCAGAACATACACGCTGCATTTACAAATTACCTCAACATGTTCCTGCAGCAGCTTCCTGATCATGATGCTAAAAGACTGACTAGGGAAATAAAGCAACTGATGCAAAGTTATGAATAGACACACACACACACACACACACACACACACACACACACACACACACACACACACACATACATATAAAGCAGCTGATGCAGTTAGCACTTTGTTTTTACATAATCTTTTTTTACTGAATTTGTACTGTACTGTTTTTTACTTTGTTTAAATTCAAAAGTATATTTGCACTGCAGGAGATTCATGTTTCCAGTTAAAGTTCATTACTGTACTTTATTGAAATGTTTAATTGATTTACATTCAAAAGCCACTCCCTGCAAGTGGATAAAAATGCTTATTTGCTGCTTGTTCCAAGTAAAGTTTACTCCCTGAAATTGGATGAATGCTTGTTATTTGCTGCTTTTTCTAGATATTTGTACTATTGAGTAGAAAGAATACTTTAATTAGATTATGATCAGGATTGTGTTTCAAGTAAGATAATAGTAATGTTATTTTGCAGTTTTACTGGAGTCTCCCTCAACCACTTGTCTCCATTCTCCAGATACACTCTGTCCATCAAGGTGCTAGATATGTACTTTGCCCTTTCTGGCTGGACTTGGTCGGTGCGACAAAGATAATTGTGCAGAGCCACACATGCCTTTGTGATGTCTTGAGTCTTGTCAATGGAGCACTCCATGGTCTTTCCAAAGACTCTCCACCTTGCAGCTAGTATGCCAAAGGCATTCTCGATAACCCGCCTTGCTCTGGAATGCCGATAGTTGTACACACGCTGCTCAGCAGTAAGATTTGACCCTGTTAAGAAAATATTGCTGTTGTCAGGTGAAAAGCTTGCATCTCTAAAGTATCAACTTTTCAGCAATTAATAAAAAACTCATATAATGCAGTATACCTGTAGTTATATATAATAATAATAATAATAATAATAATAAACTTTATTTTCATAGCACGTTTTTACAACAAAGTTTACAAAGTGCTTTACAGAAAATAGCAAAAAAGAATGGGTCCAATACAAATGATATTAGAAAACAAATAAGTAAAACAGTAAAAAAAAAAAAAAAAAGATACAATAAAATTAAAATTAAAATACATAGAAAATGTAGAATAATATAATGATGACAACATAACAATACAAGGGTAATCATAATGACACAGATCTAGAATGATGTATGTGAAGATGCAAACTCACCTGAATATGGTCGCATCAGGTTCACCTTCTGTGGAAAGGCTTCATCGGCTACAAAGACATGGGGAGTCAGGACCTCACTCCCAGGCAGGGGAGCTGGAGGTGGCAGGGGAAGCTTGCCCTGGATGAGCTGGGATCCAAAGCTGCTCCTTGTGAAGACCCCAGCATCACTTTCTCTCCCATATGCTCCTATGTCCACAAATGTGAACTTGTACCTGGCATCACACGCAGCCATCAGAATGAAACTGAAGAATCCCTTATAGTTGTGGAAAGAACTCCCACTCTTGACTGGCGCACGCACTCTCACATGTTTGCCGTCTACCGCCCCAACACAGTTTGGATAATTCCACAAGTACCAAAACTCCGCCTGGATCATCTCCCACTGTGCTGCATCAGGGAAAGCCACAAATTCATCTTTTAGTGCAACCCATATAGCTCGACACACCTCACCTACTATGCAACCAACTGTTGCAGATCCAAGTTTGAAACTTGCTGCCAAAGCTTGCTGGCTGATACCTGAGGCAAGACAGCGGATTGTGACGGCAAGCCGCTCTGCTTCACCCACTGGCTCACTGTGCGTTGCTTCATGTTTGATGAGCGGGGCCACCCGACGAAGCAAGTCATCAAATGTCCTGGCGGACATACGGAAATACTGATGATGCTTTTCATCGTCAATTTCTCTCATCGGTAGAATGAGAGAAACATACTCCCCGTCGTCACGTCGGGATAAGTTTTATGGTCTAATGTACCATCTTCGTTGGCGCCGCTGCCGCTGTTTCTGTCGTCTTCTTAAGATATACATTAGCAATACCTCCTCCTCTGTCGCCATGTTTATTGTTGTTGTCAACGTTTCCGGTCAGGTAGAAAATATTTTGTCGCTGACCTGCCTCCTAGTGGACATAACTTAACATCCATTTAGACATAAACTACGCAGTGGAGTATGTGAATAAAGCCACTTGCATAGTGTTTGCGTACGTACATACGTACACGTACGAAACGGGAGTACATCGAGGCCTTACCTCCAAACGTATGGGGAAATATTGCTTGATGCTAACAGTAGGTAGGCATGATGGCTGATCGATCTGTCGGTTTAGCTAACTAGCTACCTAGCCTCACAGCAAGCAACGTTATTTCATTAATTGATAGTTAGCTAGTGCTTACCATACAATTTCACGTTTCACTCTTTAGGATGAGTCTGAAGGAGCCAACGGATAGGACAACATTAGTCTCACACAGTCCTGTTTTCGAAATCTATGTTCTGTTTTGTAGATTGTAAATTTGTTTTTCAAGCCTTAATGAGGCTATGCAGTTCAAGACACTTAAGAGGCTGTCCTGTTTAAATATGCTTTCTAATGTTTAACTCACTTTGACTAATTTGAGCGTCGTCTTAAAATTAGACCTAATTAGGATAACGTTATATTCTTTAACTTATTCAGATTATTGCCTGATCCTTGTTAAACAATCGTATGTTAATCATCTTTGTTGTTGTCATTTCTTAATCATTAGGTTAGATATTGGTCTGGATTATTCAGCGAATTAAAGGGTTTCTTCTCTCCTCTTCTCTTCTTCTACTTATTTTTCCATAGAGTTCAATAGGAAAATTTGTCAGGAGAAACAACCCTTCAAGTGATCCATCCATATCTACTGCATATCTGGCAGCAGAGTGATGGTTTGAGG
The DNA here is from genome assembly GCA_029718625.1 of Synaphobranchus kaupii. NCBI lineage: Eukaryota > Metazoa > Chordata > Actinopteri > Anguilliformes > Synaphobranchidae > Synaphobranchus > Synaphobranchus kaupii. Next base: position 25,630,337 of record CM056384.1, read on the forward strand.
CTGGTTTGATACCTCAGACCCTTGAGGACTTAGTCATTTTACCAACCATGTATTCCATACTGTTCCAGCATAATTTACAGGTAAATCTAGTCCCACCCCCCAATTCCCATAGAGATCCATTCAAATGCAGAGACGTTATAGTATCGCTTGTAAGAGTACCAGAAAATAAGATATCAAGAGTCTTTTGATGTTGGGTCACAGACATCAGGAAGTCATGGCATGCAAAGGATATGCGACCAAATATAAAAAATGATTACTTTATTCTATATATAAATGCAGGGGTGCCAATAATTGTGGCACACGTGGTTTTGTTAAAAATAATTATTTCTTGATGAGGTATTTTTTTTTCTCATAATAAATTCACTTCAATTAAAGGTTGGATTTTTTTTCATTTTTTCAGTGTGACATTAAGCTAATTAACCAAATGGTGAATTTTTTATAACCCTTTTTACTCATCTTAACCAAGGGTGCCAATAATAGTGCAGGGCACTGTATATGTTGTCTGCTGCTGGCAACACTATTGCATTTTCATTTTTATTATACCCGTTGAGCACTTTGAGATGTGCCATAAATTGCATTATAAAAATAAAATGTGTTTTTATGGGAGACTTTCAGGCTGTTCCCCTGATGCCTGTTTACTGGAGCCTTGCAGGCTGCTCTTCCGCAGCAGGGCCATCAGTAGCTCCAGGGGTGTGGCCTACAGCCCTGTCTGAGGGAATCCACCCATGTAAAATAACACATAAATATCAAGGTGCGATGCAAGCCCACAACCCACCTGCAACAGAACCTGCCAGAAGCAGCCAATCAGTGACTCTGAATATACAAAGCAGTGCAATCTTACTGAGGTTCAATACTGACCATTCCTGACTTGTTTCACAAAGACAAAGCATGTTTGTCAAGCGAAGACAGCTTTAGAGAACCTCCATATTGATGCAAGGAATTTCTAATGGTTCTGGCAGATAGACACCCTGCTATTCAGAAGCTTGTTTCAAGAAAGTTGCGACGTGTGCGCTGCGATAGATTTCTCCTGCACTTTTTGGAGTGTTTCACATAGGAATCGCAATTGCAAGCCATGAGCGCATTATGTCGCAAAGCATGTCACAAATCACGTTCATGTAGGCAATCATTAAATGGGAAATCGTTCCCATTCCCCTGCCTCGTTTTGGTTTTGCATCGAGGGGTGCGTCATAATATTCTTCACTCCTCACCTTTCCTCCACTCGTCTCCTCCACTCATCTGCTACAAGGAAGTGTGCCTGTACGTTTCAAGTACAAGTAATTGCATGTACAGTATACAATGTACCTGACATTGCGGTTCCTGTCAAGACATTACTTCATATGTAACCATTAATATGTAAATAATATGTAGCAACATTAGATTAAGACACAAATATCAGTTTCCGGGGCACAGAGGAGAGCTGGTGGTAGTGGAGGAAAGGAGGGGATGCATTTTTTGAGGCCTGGAATTATCCCAAGATGGAAACTAAAGGTATCACTATGGATTATAGTTTACTTTGCCATCTGTGACATAATCAAAATACTTTTAATAATCAAACTTCAGTTACAAATGTATCATTTCTGACCTCAATCCAATGTTAGTTATGAAAAAAAATCATATTAAAACTATATTAAAGAGATACTGCAGAGGCTTTTCTAAGGCCCTTTTTTCCGCTTCAATTTGAACTGAAACTCGTGAGTCGGTGTGGTCATATGACGATGATGCCACGTAGTCATATTACGAATATTAATACGGTCAAGGAGTGAAAGGGTGTGTCTTGGTGAACTGACTCAGCCCCCTTCCAGCTCTCTCCTCACAACTAAATAAAATGGCTGTATTAGTTGAGCAACGTCTTCGCGAGGAGAGGACCCGGGATGTAACCGAATGGTAAAGCTAACGTTACCTAGCTAATTTAGCTTGTTTGTCTGCCTAAAGTAACGTTACTATTGAATACATTCAAATACACAGCAAAACCCAGTCACACAGTAACGTTAGTATATTGAACATGGCTGGTTGTAGCGCCCTCATAACTTCACTTGGTCCGGAGAGAATTACCATTTATTAGCTAACATTATTCATAAATGATATAGCTAATATAACTAGCTAGCTAAGTTACGTTCTCTCTGGACCAAACAGGGCTAAACTCACACACAATAGACTGCCTTGCATTACCTAACTTATCGATACATTCCGTCCGAGTTACTGACCAACTGGTTATGCTAGGGCTACATCAAATGTATTATTGCTATCGTTTATTAGCTAACGTTACGTATTCATAAAAGATAGCTCACACAATAGGTTGCCTTCAACCTCACATTAGGTATTACCTATCAGTAATGTCAACCGTTTGCAAAAGCATTTTTGTTGTAGTTTGTACAGATAACTTGCATGTAAACAGAAACAAACTAATGTCCCAACAGGTGTGCTTGTGGCCACTGCTCTAACCTGTCCCCTCCAGAAAACCTATGTTGCCGTGAGGTTACTGAGGTAACGTTATGTCAGCGTAGTTATGAAGCTATTCTTGATTTGTCTAATACTGCGGTGCCGTAGTCGGGCATGCTTGGCCCAACTGTATAATAGTGGCCAATACATGTGCAATTACACAATGTCACAAATACAATGTAATAGGTATATTGTACTTAGCTGTTTTACTTAGCTGATGTAATGATTACAAAATTACATCCATCACTGTTGGGATGGCACCTGGCTTCAGCGACAGTTTTATAGAAGCCCATCTCAAAGCCAGTTAAATTGTGGTAGCAGTGCGGTGTGAAGTGCGCGTTGCACACTGTCACTAAGGCTTTCTTCGGGAAGTCCGCGTGCTCTACACCGATAGCTTGAAGCCACTGGCTAAGTAGCGCTGGGTCTCTCGGCAGATTATGAAAGCTAGCAGAGCTGGTGGCGTTGCACCGAGGAACGATACATCTCTGACTCCTTGGCATAATGCAGGCAAGTTAGCTAAATATACCAAGTAGTAAGACGTCATATATGAATAACTGTAGCTCGATATAAGTCGTAATATTAACGTTAGCAATAATACAAAGCAATTCGCATTTGAACTTGAACTAGCTAATTAGCAGAACAATGGTCTCAGTCTCAGAAGGAAAAAAAAAATTTGTCGTTCTCTGCTTTTATACCACGTGCCCAGCCAAGACCCACCCCTAGGACCACCTCAAGTCCACCCATTTTTATGTTAAGGATTTTGTGACGTCACGAATCCCCGGAAGCCAGCATATTGGTAAGTCTACACTAAAACTCAGATAAAACCATTTTGACTAAACATTAAATTTTCGGACATAAACAGTTGTGTATGATCATAATCTAACTCAAAACATAGGTTTTCAACGGGAAAAGTCGGTTTTTGACTGCAGTATCACTTTAAAGGGTAATTCCACCCAAAAACAACATTAACCTTATTTAACAGATCAAAGCGCAATTAATTAAGTCTCTCTTTGTGGCTGGCCAAAAGAAAATCTGTACTGAGTTATTTGAATATAAAGTTGAAAAATCGGTAGAGGTATATGTCAAAATGACGTATACCTCAAACACTTCCTGGTCTCTGAAAGACTAGTGTTTTCTAGTGGGCGTGTAAATTAAAGGCATGTAGGCGGAGCCAGCGAGGGAAGAAATGCTGCTGTTCTGAATACGGACCACAGAACGAGTTTTGTGGTTGAGGAACATCATAGATCAAGCTTGCTATCATTGCTATTTTATTATGTCAGAAAATTACATTGATAGGCTACGTACTGTAACATCCGCTCTTTCCCTCCAGTCCACCTCCCTTCCGTTTCCTTTGTATTCCCATTCCTTGTGTTCCATGTCATGTTTTTCAGTTTACCCTGTTCGTCTCTGTTCCGTGTATTCATGTACAGGCTGGGCGTGGTCCCCATTAGTTCACTGTTTCTCCCCTTGATTTGCCAGCCTATCATGTTTCCTGCTCACTCACATTTCTCACTCCTTTCAGTTATTCAATTAGTTCCTTCACCTGTTCCCTCCACTATTTAGTTTCTCCTCTCAGGCCTTTTCGTTGCCAGTTTGTTTTCTCTGCCCTGTTTGAGATCACTCCTGGCCATTCTGATATTTGATCCCGCTTGTCTTGTAACCTGTTTGTCTGTTCTTTATTCAGCCCGTCCAGACTGCCTCCTGCCTGCCCCAACCAGCCCTGACTCATCACCAGCCCCGCTTTAGTTGGCCAACCCCGTATCCAGCCTTCCTCCCTTTATTTGCCTGTTGCCTGCCTATTGCTTGCTTGCCTCTAATAAATATTCTCCAGAGTGGAGTTTTTGCATCGAGTCTGAGTCTCAGGTGTCCTGGTGAGCCAGATCTCTTCTCCTTCTATTGCCCACTCCCAGTTCCAATTGGATGCCATGCTCTGCTGGAACCACCAAGCCCTCCCGCTGTCTGCCCTGGTTGATTCTATTGATGCTACCTCTATCCGCCAAGCAGGTATTACTACTCAACCTCTCTCGGTTCCCCTCAATCCCTACTCTCTGGACGGGAAGCTCATCGCCCGGGTCACCCATTCTACCGAACCCCTACTGCTGATCCTGTCCGGCAATCACTGTGAAACCGTCTGGTTTGATGTTATGACTTCTCCACAGTCGCCCTTGGTCCTCGGTCAACCATGGCTGCGATGCCACAACCTTCACCTGAATTGGGCCAGTAACAAGGTCCAGAGTTGGAGATCCTACTGTCACTCCAACTGCTTACAATCTGACCAGGCACCGTCAGAGGGTGCCACCTCTCCTTCTAAACCACAGCCATCTAACCTGTCTTCAGTCCCATCTGTTTATCATGCCCTTTTTGAAGTGTTTAACAAATCCCTCGCTCTCTCATTACGCCCTCATATACTGTATGATTGCTGCATTAACATGCTTCCCGGGGCCTCTCTGCCCTCCAGCCACCTGTACAACCTGTCTCGCCCTGAGAGAACAGCCATGGAGACCTATATTCATGACTCACTTGCAGCAGGTATCATTCGACTTTACATCCCTGCATCGATTACCGTAGCTTAAATGGCATCACTCTCAGGAATAAGTACCCTCTGCCACTGATTAACTCTGTTTTCGAACCTCTCCGTGAAGCCACAGTTTTTTCTAAACTGGACCTCAGAAACGCCTACCACCTGGTCCGTATCCGGGAAGGGGATGAATGGAAGACCGCCTTCAACACTCCACTGGGATACTTTGAGTACCTGGTGGTCCTGTTCGGGCTGACTAACGCTCCAGCAGTGTTCCAGGCCATGATTATCGACGTACTCCAAGACCTCCTCAACCAGCCTGTATTAATCTACTTGGATGATATTTTGATTTTTTCCCGCAATCAAGAGGAACATGTTCAGCATGTAAAACAGGTGCTCCAACACCTCCTTGAAAACAAGCTATTTGTTAAAGCAGAGAAGTGTGAGTTCCATGTTCCCTCCGTGAGCTCTCTAGGCTTTATAGTGGAGAGTGGGCGAGTGAGACCGGACCCTGAGAAGATCCAGGCAGTGGCAGAGTGGCCCCGTCCGACCTTGCTAAAACAGCTTCAGTGGTTCCTGGGCTTCGCCAATTTTTACAGATGCTTCATCCGGGGCTACAGTCAGGTAGCCGCACCTCTCACTAACCTAACCTCCACTTCTGTCACTTTTTCCTGGACTCCAGAAGCTGACGCCGCCTTGACCAGCCTTAAGTCCCGGTTCACCTCCGCTCCTGTGCTCATTCACCCGGATCCTGCCCGCCAATTAATTGTGGAAGTAGACGCCTCTGATTCCGGGGTCGGTGCCATCCTGTCCTAGCGCTCGGCGGAGGACCAAAAACTCCATCCTTGTGGCTTCTTCTCCTGCTGGCTGTCCCCCACCGAGTGCAACTATGACGTTTGGGAATCGAGAGCTACTGGTGGTCAAGCTCGCTCTGGAGGAGTGGAGGCATTGACTGGAGGGGCCGGAGCAACCGTTCATAGTCTGGACCGACCACAAGAACCTCGCTTACATTCAGTCAGCTAAACGCTTAAATTCCCGTCAGCCCGTTAGGCACTCCACTTCGGCAGATACATTTTTTCTATCAAATAAAGACCCGGCTCCCACAACACCAAGCCCAATGCCCTGTCATGCCTGCACTCTCCCGAGACCAGTCCTGCCTGTCCTGATACCATCCTGTCTCCCTACTGTGTGGTGGCTGTGGTAACCTGGGAGATTGAGGGAATCATCAAGACCGCTCAGTAGGCGCAAATGGACCACAGAACTAACCCTGATTACTGTCTGTTTGTTCCTGATGCTGTCCGCTCCCAGGTCCTGCTGTGGGCGCACTCCTCTCGCCTGTCCTGCTATCCCGGGGTTCGGCGGACCCTATCCCTGCTCAGGAGGAGCTTCTGGTGGCCGTCGATGGAGGCTGATGCCCATGCTTTCATGCTTGTGTGTACCATCTGCGCCAGGAGCAAGGCTTCCCATCAACCCCATACCGGTCTCCTACGTCCTCTACCTGTCCCGGACCATCCTTGGAGTCACATTGGGGTCGACTTCGTAACCGGATTACCACCATCAGACGGTAACACTGTCATCCTCACGATTGTCGACCGCTTCTCCAAGGTGGTCCACTTCATCCCTCTCCCTAAGCTTTCCACAGCGTCTGAGACGACGGACCTGGTGCACCATGTGGTACGTCTGCACGGGATTCCCTCAGATGTGGTTTCCGATCGCGGTCCCCAGTTCTCCTCCCACGTGTGGAAGGCATTTTGCCAGTCCCTGGGGGCCTCTGTCAACCTATCCTCCGGCTACCATCCCCAAACCAACGGCCAGACCGAGAGGGCGAACCAGGACCTGGGATCAGCTTTGCGCTGCGTGACGGCCTGGAACCCCTCCTCCTGGAGCAAGCTGCTACCCTGGGTTGAGTACTCCCACAACTCTCTAACCACCGGGTTGTCTCAGTTTGAGTGTTCCCTGGGGTACCAGCCACCCCTATTCCCGTCCCAGGAGGAGGACGTTTCCGTACCCTTGGTACAGGCCCATCTCCAACGCTGCAAGAGGGTCTGGAACGACACTTGCGCCGCACTCCTTCGCTCCACTGCCCGCACCGTGCATGTGGCGAACTTCCACCATACCGCAGCCCCCCAGTATACTCCAGGACAGCAGGTCTGACTCTCCACTTCCACCATTCCCCTACAAAGCACTTCCAAGAAACTTCAACCCCGGTTCATCTGCCCTTACACTGTAGTCAACCCCTCTGCAATCAAACTCAAACTCCCCCCAGCCCTCAATATCCACCCCAAGTTCCACGTCTCCCAGGTAAAGCCTGTCTCATCCATCCCCCAACGCTCCCCTGGATCATCGACAACGCTCCCACCTACATGGCTCACTGCATCCTGGACATCCACCGCAAAGGGTGCAGGTTCCAGTACCTGGTGGACTGGGAGGGTTACGGCCCAGAGGAAAGGAGCTGGATTTCCCGCCAGCTCATCCTGAACCCCTCCCTCATCTGGGACTTCCACCGTGACCATCCAGAGAAGATTAAAGGTATACTATGTATTTTTATTGTAAACAACTCGTTCTTTGTTTACATTAATATTTTCTCCACAAAAAAAAGCTAATGACAGTGATATTTTTTCAGTATAACTGTTACATTAGTGGCTTGCCAGCGAGTTATGTGGCCTCTTTAGTCTCAAAGAAACGCTGCAGGCACTCCACAAGCAGTAAAATGCCCAGCCCCTCTGTCTCCGCTTCTGTAACATCATTCAGTGGGCGTGGCAACCTGTTGTCTAAACTGTAAGCTGTTGTAGTTCATACTAAGTCAAGTACCTGGTACATGCTTAGTAGTTTGGGGCTATATCTCTGCTCTCACTAGAGGTAGAAAGTTGGCTGAGAGCTCATTTTAATCAGGAGGAGAGCTACTTTTCTACAAACCGAACATAATTTTTGGGTGGAATTACGCTTTAATGGCCAAAGCAGAATTCACATTTGCCCTTCAGGAAATTAGGTTGTGAATAAGCTGCATCATCTGCTGAATTATGGCCATACAATCTACAGTGATGGCACCATTGTATAGCTCTTCCAATCTATGTGGGCTGGCCCTGGGTTCCAGGAGCCAAGGTTGCAAGTGATGTCTGTGGGGTGGACAAATTCAGCTTTCAGTCAGATCCATTTGAAATTAGCGGTTTATATAAAAATGTAATTTGAACTATTTATTTTAGTTGCACTATTAGGTCTCCCCAGTAGGTATAATATAGCTTACGCTGTATAGTAACCTTACGCGTATTTGTAATATTCAAATTGAACCTACCCACTGTCACATAGAAGCCATCCATCTGTAGCCTAATGTCACAAACCGGTGTCACAAATTTCTCCAAATGTAGCTGCCGTGTGTGCTCCCAGGATGTTTAATCCCAAGACATCACAATTTATAGGCAATGTTTATCGAGTGGTAGCCCACTTTTCTACACACAAAAGTGTGTTCGTTCTCAGTCGGTGCCCTAATTGGAATTTGCAACCCATCAACTGCACCTGGACCAAGAACTTCTGTGAGACTGCAGTGCGTAAAGCTCTCCTTTTTGATAAAGGAGCTTATAAAAGTAGGTTATGCCTGTACACTTTTTCTGAACTAAACCCCAGGTAGTACTTAAAGTGCACTTTAACTTTACTTTTCAGAAGTAAATTTAGATCACGGTTTCAAATATGGCTACTGACAGTCTACCAATTTAGGATACAAGTTTAGAAGTCGTTTATAAATGGTAGCTATACTTAACATTTAGTTCCAGGAAATACTTTAAATATATATTTAGTTTTATAAAGTATGTAAAATATGCTTAAAATAAACTTGATGTACTTAAGTATAATAAATAAAAAAATGTTATGTATTATTTTTTTGTAAAGGACATTTTTGAACATCTCATCTCCATTGTTATCTAAAGGGTGGGCGCGATCACAAAGAAGATTATTTCTGGTGCGTACATCACTCTCTGCACAATCAAAGGTAACGCCATAGCCTACTTGCGATTAAAGAATTGGACGTGCGAGCGGCCTGTAGTCGTCACACTTTTATTTGTGATTTGTGAGCGATGCGCATGCAATGCACTTTTGTGAAACACGTTTTGACAAGAAATTGCAATCTGCGAGTGAAATCCTCCCTAATCACTTTCGTGACACGAGCCGGAGGAATGTGGGGCTGCTGACCCCACCAAGACAGAATCAGGAAGCTGTTGATCACCTTGAATTGGAGACTGTCACTGCATGTGGCCCCCACGGTAACGGGGGATGGCAGGTCTGTTTTTTATTTTAAAATCTTTTATTTAATGAGGAAAAGATGAGGAAGAGATGAGGAAGAGATTGAACAAGGGGGATATAGTGATGGTTCATGGCATTGACAGTAAGGTGGTTTAGAGCATTAATGGTCAGAATGTGGTTTAGACGGATGATGTATCAGAATGTGGTTTAGAGGGATGATGTATCAGAAGGAGGTTTAACCTCTTCCTACCGAGGGCAAAATAGGCCAATTTTCGCCTGTTTTCACTAGTGACAAACAAAGGTGGTTATCTCAAAAACTATAAATGGTACAAATATGGTTCATGGCTTTTATTAAAGAAGACACCTGCAGTATTACGACTAAGCAGTGAGAACTCATAGAAATCCAGTTTTTGATACTTAACTACAACAATTTATGTACAGAAAATATAAAAAACTAAAAAACGGGTACCTACATTCAAGTTTAAGAATTTTTACCAATTATGCAATCAAGAAAATGACTCCTCTATCTGATTCATCAATATGCTGCCTACCTCTGGTAACAATCTGGTGTCAATATCTCAAACCATTCAAATTTTACAGGGTTTTTTTCAGGTGAACCTTTTTCGTTATCCAAATGGTGCCAAATGGTGCCAAATGTTCCAAAAATGGCAATGTTCCAGAAAGGTCTCAATATGATTTCTTTTTTAGGTTTTTACAAAAAAATGAGATAATTTGTCAATATTGGCAATAAAAGTTCATTTTTAGACGTGTTCTTGTTGCTCTTCATATTACACAACTAACTACCCGAGGTCACAAAAAGCTGTCAAAACCCATGTAGCAGCACAGTGAATCTTGTGTATTTCACCAGAGCCCCATTAGCCAGAAATGAGTCCAGGAATGTGCAAACAGGTTTTCAAATGAATAATGGGAATAGTATGAAACTTCCCTACACATTACTGCTAGCCAGTCCTGTCCTTTATTCTGTTGCCACCTCCTATGACAGGGACGTTGGGGTTGGGTTTTAGGAGGCAAAACTTTATACATGACAAACATATATCAACTATATACAAGTGCACTAAGGTGTACTACTAAAAGTGCAGTGGATAAAAAATCAAAAGTCCACCAGTTTCCTAGATAAAAAATAAAAACACCCCTGCTGTAACAAATAAAAAGATCCTTGCCCTCTAATTGCTGAAGTTACCGTATTTACACAAAGAAAGTACAAAATGGCAGGGTCCAAAAAGCTAAAAAAAATGAACTAAAAACAAAAAAAGGCAAAGGATCAAAACATGGGGGTGGAGGGTGAGGAGAGATTATTTAACCATTCATACAGAAGCCATTTAGACTACACATTCCCTCAGGAGAGCAATCTGCATCATTACAAACCCCACTAACACTGTCCATGGAATTGTCCACCATGTTGATATACCCATTAGTCCCCCTTATACAACAACAATCAACAATAATAATAATAAACAAGTACTCCCTGATGTTATCATGTTCTCTCCCTCATACCATGCATAAATTGCCATTTTGTTTACCTGCACAGCCTTCTGTACTGCATACAGAACAATTTACTCATGTGGAACAATGACTTTACTAAACACTTCCAGAAGCCATTTCACACAAAAAAATCGATTTAGTAGCTCATCTCAGACACAAATAGATAGCTAGCTGCTTGTTACCTGTAATTTTGCTTGCTAGCTTGCCACTGTAAAGGTAATACTATCTATATTAATTTAGCTGAGAGGGACCGATTTTATGCATAAGTATATAAGGTTAGTTAGCTTCACAGAAGAAACACAGGGATTCACGCATTGCAGCTAAATTGCACATTTCCTTCGATGCTTACACCAAACTTACAACATCTGTGTTGTTGGCAACGCCACGTAACACGTGCGAGTTTGTCAACACAGACAATACACCCTAAGTTTACTTCATAAATTATTTATCATACCGTTGGAATGTGCAATTTGTAATATTAATTGTATGAAAAACAATAAAATACAGTTGACAATGGAATTACGAACCCGCATGGCATTGCGTGAATTCACACTGGTATATCGAAAAATCGGTAATACCACCAGCCCTAACGACGTTACCTGCCATGGCGAAATTCAATGCGTTTATAGCATAACACTGTTAGTATGATAAAACAACTTACATGTCAGCAACATCATCTCGGTCATCAGTGGATTCAGCGTCACTGAGACAGGATGAGTCTCCCTCGGCAAAAACATCTTCTGGCTTATCCAGTTCGTCTAGCACTTGGTGCACGGATAAACGCCTCAAAAATCTCGACATAACTACACAAAAACTGTATCAAAAATACTCTAAAGTAAAAAAATGTAACTGCGGGCCTTACCTAATTAATTGTGCTTTGCTAAACGGAATGTAGCGAGCTACGCTACAAGGTAAAAACACTGCGCCATCTTGGTTCGATAATTACGCGTGAGTGCTACTTCCTTATACGCACGGCAAAAAATCCTTGATATACGACGGCTACAGTGTTAAATGAGGGCTGGTTTGAAAGATAAGAGTCTTGGCTATTGGCTGGAATATTTGACAGACAGTTTTAAAACCCAATGGAAAGCAAATAATACTCGGAGTGGAGGCAGGTCGAAGACAGCTTTTCCCACTTCAGATAGGCCTATTGTGCTATCAGTCAAAGAAATACACCCAATTGACGACGGTTTTGCATAATTCTCTGCAAGCAAATTCAAAACCACTCTGGCTAACATATACTAAGCCGTTGGATTGGTACTCCAGAAACTGGCTGAGTTTCACAACGCCAAAGTGAACACAGCCGAACGAGTCGTAATCAAGTGCAAAAAAGCACAAGTCGGTTTAAAATTGGAAAAAAATCATGTACAGCCTTATGAAAGTTTTAAAGTATTTTTTCTTGAAGCCTAAAGGTATAATGATTTTTTAAACCAAAGTTTTGTGAAATACAATTAAGCAGAACAGTTTACCAGCACATTGTTTATGGTGTGACATCAAGCTGCAATACATGTTTGAGAATTAGGTCAGAGTTTCCAACGTTATTTACAAAGTTTTATCTCGACGTTTTGGGCTTAAAAACCACTTTCCCAGAAGGAATGGATATATCATAAGGATATTTAATCAAAATATTGAGGTGAGCAGTTTATTATATATTATTAAATGAATGAAATGTATAATTTAATAATTTCCGTCACGCCCCGCGTTACCGCTAGGGGGCGTTTGGCATTAAGAGGTTAAATGGATGATGGTGTCAGAAGGTGGTTCAGAGGGATGATGAATCAGAAGGTGGTTTAGAGGGATGATGTATCTGAAGGTGGTTTACATGGATGATGTATCAGAATGTGGTTTAAATGGATGGTGGTATCAGAAGGTGGTTTAGAGGAATGACTAATCAGATTGTGGTTTAGAGGAATGATGGTATCAGAAGATGGTTTATAGGAATGATGGTATCAGAAGGTGGTTTAGAGGGATAATGGTATCAGAGGGCAGTTTAGAGGAATGATGGTATCAGAAGGTGGTTTAGAGGGATGCTGGTATCAGAGGGCGGTTTAGAGGGATGCTGATATCAGAAGATGGTTTAGAAGAACGATGGTATCAGAAGGTGCGCAGCATCTGGTTGAGAGCGCTGATGATGGTCATGGGCTGATTGACAGCGCTCTCCCTCAGCCACTGGCCCATGTGGGTGTATAGAGCCATGCACAGAGTTGTGGTGTGCTCCCTGTAGCTGGAGGATGCCAGCAGCTTCCACAGCAGTGGCAGCACCGTCTGCTCCACCGTTTGGGGCTTCCTCTGGTACACTGCCCTCACAATGTCTGAAGGACAGACCGGACAAAGGACCATGGTCATGTGTCAGCTAAACACTGCCAACTCACATCTCTTTCCCATTAATGCAACAATCACCAATGTAAAGATAGCAGCATAGTCACCATAAACCAATATGTCAGTAAGACCTATTTGCATCTGTTCAGTTTTTCTACAGGACAACCCCCTAGATCTGCTCCCAGCATGGAGCTGCGATTTACCTGCAACCTTCTCTATCAGGTGGCCTTTAGCCTTCCCACCCAGGACCTGGGCCCTGTTACACATGATACCCAGCAACAGAGTGTTATCTGCAACAGAAGAAAAGGTCAGAGTGTCTTTGATCTAGTTCCAGTGGACCACTGGAGACCTGAAGGAGCATTAGAGAAGGGGTGCACAATGCGGGCCAATTAATTTCAGGATTTCAATGCCACCATCTCATAATTTTCATGACTATTTAATAAGCCCCTGCTGCAGACTGCACTTGTATCCATGGTTCACTCAGGTCCAATATAAGATTGAACCAGTATTGTTGTAAACAGCAATTTATGAAATTAAGCTAGAACAATTAGTTGCTTTTGAGATGCAGTGAACCTCACCCAGATGAAAAATGAGCGAATCCAGAGCCACAACTGCAGCTCTGTGCATGTCGTCGATCTTGCTGTTTAGGTGGTTTTCCACGATGACTGGCAGCAGGATGTTGAGCACCTGGCCTAAGCAGTCCTTCAGCAGGGGAATCATTGACTGCAGGGCCTCCAGTGTGTGCTGGTTGATCTTACGGTTGGACTCCTGGAGTCTGGCAGCAATGGCATCAAAGATCTTGAGAAAAGTGATGGAAGAGAACTCTATTGAACATGTATACCATTCAGTTAGACTTGCTCTCTTGGTTTATGAAATTAACACCCGCCACCAGCCAAATGCTGGTAAAATTTTGATTTTGGCTGGTAAGAGTTTGTACTCTAGCAGCCACTTTGACAGGTAACCAACCAGGTTGTGTTATATTGGAAAAGGTATTATGGCTGGTAAAAAGTTGAAAATGGCTGGTGATTTTTAGAATCCACAAACCATTCTAGTTCACTCAACCCCTTGCATCTGGGACGATGCCCATATGGATACAATGAGGCCACAAAGTATTGCCTCAAGAAATGGCAGCCCACACAAAGTCACTTTCTGAATGGACTCACTGGGAATTTGCATGCTGCAACCAGGTCAGGTTTTTCTGCACAATCCGCTGCTATCTTGTCGATGGCTCGGAGCCGCATGCGGAAGTCGTTGGATCCCATCTGAGCCTTCATAGCCTTGATGTACTTCTCTCTCTCTGCTATGCTGTGACTCTTTGCCTGCTGAGTCAGGCCTTGGGTTACCCCAACCCCAGACAGGGCCCGTTTGCTCTTGGAAACAGAGCTGCTGCTGCTCTGTGATTTGTCCAATTCCGGCTGAAAAAAGAGTACCCCAAACAGGATTACCCGCGATCCCACTGCTGCAAGAACACAATGAACCCACCCACAATATAGCAGCTGTCTTTCCCAATCTGTGACATGACTGAGGTCAAGGCATAAGTGAACCTTCAGTCACACCATACTGCTGCATACCAGCCAAGCTCATGTCAGACAGTGTACCTTATGGGAGATGGTCCTGAGCTGGGGGATGCCCTTAGCCGGAACGTATTTGTGCACCATTTCCTCAAACTCAGCATGAGATGCCAGAGACATGAGCATCTGCTGCCCAAAGTGCCTGAAGGACAAATAAATGGAATTAATACAAATGGAGTTAACTACACACTAAAGAAGCCATTAAGCTTCCTATTTGAAAAGGATAATGCAATATCAGTGATGTGACTGTTCCTGATTTTTCCAGATCAACCAGGAAATACAGATTTTCAGAAATGTGTGGGGCAACAAGGATTTAGCTTGATTGTGAAGCATTCTTGATTGTGAAGCTGCTATCAACTGTGAGAGTTTCAAAGGTCCTTGACATGCTTGTGTGCAGGGCACAGTCTAGGAGAGGGAATTGGGGCAAACAAAGGCCTACTGGTGGGTGCATGCACTGATGCTGCATTATCTGGTCAGCCCAAAGTTTTAAAATGTGCTTCTTTTCACAGTAGGTATGAGACACGAGTTACAAAGAGAGCGAGAGGCAAAAACCCACACGTTGAATCTGCTGAAGAGCATTACTTTGGTTTTGTTTGTTTTATTTTACTGTTGTTTTAGTTAATGAGTATTAGCCCAGGAGCCAGTGAGGGTGAAGATTTATTTATTTCCCTGCCTCCTTGTGCATTGTCTCTCTGCATAAACATACAGGTGTGGCCTACCTGGTTGCCTGGGAGGAGTCCTGGGCCAGTCTGGTGACAGCAGGCAGGATAAGCTCAGCAGTGTCTTTAGTGTCTAACAGCAGGTGGGCGGGACCCACCCTCTCCACCAGGCTGGCCAGGTGCTGAGCGGTACACCTCCTCACCGCATCACTCAAGTGCCTGCACAGCACAAATAACTTCATTACTCCAGTGTTAGCACATCACTCAGGTATATAACTCCACATGCTAGCATATCGCTTAGGCATATACAGCTCTGGAAACAATTAAGAGACCACTGCAAAATTATCAATTGTCTCATTGTTATTTTGGTTCTGTACTCTAGCACTTTGAGTTTGAAAGGATACAATGACACTGAGGTTGTAGACTTCCAGCTTTACTTTGAGGGCATTTTCATCCATATTGGATGAACCGTTTAGAAATTATAGAACCTTTAGTACATAGTCCCTCCCCATTCTTGGGCAACAAAAAATACTTAATTGTTTCCAGAGCTGTAACATCCAGTGCTAGCATATCGCTTAGGCATATAACATCCAGTGCTAGTTAGCATATCGCTCAGGTGTATAACTCCAATGCTAACACATCACTCAGGTATATAATGGCAGTGTTTCAAGGGACTAACAAAATGAACAGGTGGAGTTCTGTCGTCAGAATGAGGCAGAGGTGTAAATTAGCAAAAGATAAATTCTGCATGAATGTCAGAAAGCTTGCCAGGTCATGTAGAAGAGGCAGAGTCTATCGGGGTGTTCTAGTCCAGGCTTGATGCAGTGATATATACTGTAGGCACTGTAGGTAATGTAGTTTGTAGGTAAGTGGCCTGCTCTCCTCATTATGTTCTTATGTCTCACCTCTGGCCCCCGGCCAGCAGGGCCTTCATTGTGCAGGTGGGGGTACAGTTCCACACCATGCTTTCCAGAGCAGCATCTACATCCTTCTGGAAGAGTCTGTCGGTCACTTTCTGAAGCAGTGCTGTCGTGGTCAGCTCCAGCTCTGGGTCCATATTCCCCTGCAGGTGGTTGTACATTGTACCTATGGTAGCCATGGCAACCCGGGATACACTGGAGCATGGGTTTACAACCTGGAGACAAAACACTTTGTCAGAGCTGCAAAGGACCATGGGAAATGAGGCATCTGCTAATGAGGCATGATGAAAAGACCATGGGCCCTATCTTACACCCGGCGCAAAGCGGCGCTAACCCAAACGCAAGTGTCTTTGCTATCTTAGACCCGGCGGTAGGTTCATTATAACGCCTAACGCTCACGCCGTTTAACTAGCATGTACTCTTGCGCCGTTTGGGCGTGTTGGTCTTAAGGTGAGGAGTGGCCAGGATTCTTTTTGGCGTATTGCTATCTTGAGCCACAAGAAAGCGCTTGCGCTAGAACCACCACTAACCTGGTCTAAAGTCATGTCGCAGTTGTATACATGTTATTTTAACGGCGCATATAAGTGCGTCTACAAAGGCGTGTGCACAATGCGCGTACCATCCTGTCTGTTACACACAGGGGCGCGCACAAGCATGATTAAAATATCAAGATTACAATGTGAAATAGTATTATTGTGTAGCCTATATCAAAAAATGCATAATAATAAAAGGGTCCATAGCCTACCTTTCCCTCAGCGAAGGGGAATGCCATGCACATTAAATTGCTTTCAGCTCACTCCATCAACATCCAGGCGATGTGCGATGGTACGGGGCAATGGCTATCCATTAAAAAGCAGATGATAACACCTATATCAAGCCTAATGCGCGAATTGTCATTTACACCTAATGCGTGAAATGTCATTCAATGGAAAACTCGCGCACGGCAATAGACGGACATTTAAGTTCTGAAAATGCGCTTCAGATGTCATTACAATACAGCTCTGTTTATCTATGAATACAGCCTGTAAGTAAATAGAATGGTTTGTGACTGAAAAAAGTTCAAAACCTTGTCCAGTGAATATTGCATTTATTGTATTTCAAATAGCCTAGGCTACAGCGGATTCGCTGTGCATAAGGTTTTTTTCGATAGCCTATGGTTAAAAAGGAGATGTCACCATGTTAACTAAATTGTAACCTTAGCTATTCTTCGTCCTTCATATTTTTTAAATTACAGTGACCAAGTTTCCATACTCTCACCGTTTAAAACCCAGCTGATTTCACCCGTTATTCCATAACTGAACAAAACAATTTTAAAGAGAACTAAGCAACTAATTAGAAACTAAAACAAATTTGCAGCACGTTACACAATTAATTCACAATTAATTTTAATGCCATTCTCTGCATGTGCGCTGCATGTTCTCTGTTTCCCCTGCTGTAAGTCGCACGTTTCACGGTCTTCCTGGGAAAGTGGATTGTTTTAAAGGATTACGCTACGAGTAAAACAGGTTGGTCACATTTCCATAAACAGGACATTATTAAACAAGGGGAAATATGCGTGAACATATGGGTTGCGAACATGACAGCTTTATTGTAGGCTATTTAGTGTCATCATTAAGGCAAAATAACGGTATGTATGTTATTAATCAATATTAGCCTACTATGCAGGTAGCCTAATTAACTTTGGATGAAGCTTGAACTTCGAGAACTCCATGGGCCCTATCTTGGCGATCTTGGTGCTTGGTCTAAGCGCATGGCGTAAAGTCCATTTAGGGCGTGTCCAAGTCCACTTTTGCTATTTTAACGGCGTGTTTTTTGGGCGCTAAGCACGGCGCAGCTTGCAAGTGGGCTGAACCTAGTCTCTTCATTAATTATAGGTGTGTCTTGGGCGTGACATGCAATAAACCAATCAAAATGTCATATCCCATTCCCTTTAAAAGCCTGCTTTTCCACCTTGGTGGATTGCTTATATGATGGCGAAACAGACATGCTCGTGCGTGTTTAGTGTGATCAAGGAATAGGCTATATGGATCAATAGTAGACTATGATAAATATTATTCGGACACACCATTATGAGTTCCCGGTAATTCCAAAATATGAAGGACGAAGAATAACTAAGGTTACAATTCAGTTAACATGGTGACATTTACGTATCTCCGTTTTTTAACCATAGGCTATCGAAAAAAACCTTATGCATAGCGAATCCGCTGTAGCCTAGGCTATTTGAAAAACAATAAAAGCAATAAGGACAACTGGACAAGGTTTTAAACTTTTTTCAGTCACAAACCATTCTATTTACTTACAGGCTGTATTCCTAGATAAATAGACCTGTATTGTAATGACATCTGAAGCGCATTTTCAAAACTCAAATGTCCGTCTATTGCAGCACGCGAGTTTTCCATTGAATGACAATTCACGCATTAGGTGTAAATGACAATTCGCGCATTAGGCTTGATATAGGTGTTATCAGCTCCTTTTTAACGGATAGCCATTGTCCCGTACCATCGTACATCGCCTGGATGTTGATGGAGTGGGCTGAGAGCAATGTAATGTGGCATCGTTTCCCTTCGCTGAGGGAAAGGTATGTGGACCTATCTATGGAACCTTTCATTATTATGCATTTTTGACATAGCCTACACAATAATAATATTTCGCATTGTGATCTAGATATTTTAGTCATGCTTGTGCGCGCCCTTTGTGTAACAGACAGGATGGTACGCGCGTTGTGCACACGCCTATGTAGACGCACTTATATGCACCGTTAAAATAACATGTAAACAACTGCGACATGACTTTAGACCAGGTTTGTGGTGGTTCTAGCGCAAGCGCTTTCTGCTGGCTCAAGATAGCAATACGCCAGAAAGAATCCTGGCCACTCCTCGTCTTAAGACCAACACGCCCAGTTCACTTGTAATGTGCGCAAGAATACATGGTAGTTAAAGGACGTGAACGCAAGGCGTTATTATGAACCATGCGCCGGGTGTAAGATAGCAAAGACACTTGCGTTTGGGTTAGCGCCGCTTTGCGCTGGGTGTAAGATAGGGCCCCATGAGAACAGCCTCTTGGAATTGATGTTTGACACTTTCATTGCATAATCAAACGAAATTCGCTAAACAAGCAGGCTAATTCGGCGTTTTCTAAGGTGAGACTGAAGCCATTGATAGCTTATTCTCAGCTGTTGCAGGTCCTTTTAACGAAATTTAACCGCATATATTTTGTAAAATAACAGCCTTGTCTGGAATTACCGGGAACTCATAGGCTAATGGTTAGTCCGAATAATATTGATCATACTCCATTTAGCCTATTCCTTGATCACACTAAACACGCACGAGCATGTCTGTTTCGCCATCAAGCAATCCGCCAAGGTGGAAAAGCAGGCTTTTAAAGGGAATGGGATATGACATTTTGATTGGTTTATTGCATGTCACGCCCAAGACACACCTATAATTAATGAAGCGACTAGGTTCAGCCCAGTTGCACCTTGCGCCGTGCTTAGCGCCAAAAAAACACGCCGTTAAAATAGCAAAAGTGGACTTGGACACTCCCAAAATGGACTTTACGCCATGCGCTTAGACTAAGCGCCAAGATCGCCAAGATCGGGCCCCATATGATAGCATGAGAACCTTTGTGTTTCTTTTATATTAAATCCCTCTATATATCATGCATTAATGTTGTAAATCTGTCTTTACGGTGCATTCTTGTCCTTGTCCTGTTTTACCATTGTTTTTGTTACATTTGTTACACAGCTCTTGTTGTTTGAAATGCATGGAAAGTGCTATTATTATTATTATTATTATTATTATTATTATTATTATTATTGAAAGGGAAAGAAAGAGGCACCTCCAGGATCAGGGCAAGGCAAACGTCATGAAGTCTGGCCTCCAGCACATCTGGGTGTCTCTGTGCAAGACTGCCAATGGTGTTAAGGGCCATAACGTTCTCCTCCCTGTCATTCAGTTGGAAAAAAAGGCTTTTATGACTGCCACTTCACCATTCAAAATGTTTTGCAAATGTTAGTAATTGTGGAACAAAAAAGCGCTCTCACAGAACTTTGCCCATTTAATGTAAGATTGTGCAATGACATCAAATAGACAATTAGCAGTTTGACATAATTAAATGAGTAAACAGTAAACCAAAGATTTTTTGTTTCCTTGACACATTTAACCCTCATATTATGGTGACATTTTATGATGCCTTTTATGTTTGGGGTCAAATAGAGAATTTTGTAATTGAAAAATTTTGACACTTTCTGTGTCAAGTTTTGTGTGTCTCCCAATTGACTACCCTTCTCTAAAAATGACCCCGCACAACACCTTTGTATAGAAAGTTGGTACAGGACTTTGAAAACAGTATCATATTCAGTGCGTCACGTGGCACTGTAATGGCGACACGTAGTCCAGCTGTCTCTCGTGTTCGTGTTTGTTAATTAGAATTTTTTGTGTCAGGCTTTTGTCTTTTGTTTTTTTCATACGCTGTGTGTCTGTTGTGGGACAGGGAAGCGGGCCTGCTGCTTGTTTTGATAATATTGCCGAATTATCCAGTCGGGATAATTTGGTTTATGGTCGTCACCATGGAGACACATTCACAACATATACTCAGGAATGTCTGTTAGATCTGCAGCTACAAATTACCATCGCACTTCACCGGAGTTGAAGATATCAAGACTGATCCAGGACTGCAGGCAATCCTCAAAAGGCCACCATGCAGGGAAGGAAAGGAGAAGAGAATGCGGGGGAGGAGTGAGCCAACGAATGGGGAGGCTGAGGCAGTTCCGTTCTCTGTTTCGACTGTACAGAGACTGTGTGTATGGAAAGTCGTAGAGTTTGTGTAAGGTCATGTTGACAGCTTTGTTCCTACAGCTGTTGGATGACACTGGACATCTCGGGACAGTGGGGGTGGATGGGGAACTGTTATTGCTTTTGATGCTCAATTTTTAATCATGACATTTGGCTGTATTCCACTCATTTAATTTACTTAATTTGTTTGATTAATTCAATGATTCTGTTGAATGTCTTTATTTGATATGTTTGTGTGTTGTGGGTCTGCCCCAGTGTCTGTCTTTTTTGTTGTTGCTGGTGGCTACAACTGAAGTTCCCTCACAGGAAAATAAAAGTTATTCTATTCTATGCTACTATATTCTATTGTGTGTTTACTATTTAATCCCAACAAATTAGGAAAAGACGAAAAGTAATATATTGTGAATATGAAACAAATAAGGTTAACAGGTTTTTAAGAGACGTCAAAACATTGCATCGGGTCAAATTGACCCCAAACATAATATGAGGGTTAATAGACAATAGCATCACAAAATGTTAATAGTGAAGATGAGGGCTGCAGTTTCAGGATTAAATTGATCGTCTGTAAAGCGCAACAAGAACATGAAAAAATAATCCTGGCAGATAACACTATAAATCTGTGTGTTTCTTTGCTGGTGCACATATTGGAAATGTGTATGTTGATGCAGTTATTTTTGGAGGCACAGTCAGACGGAAGTGTGAGTCGCTCACCAGTGTTTGGAGGTCAGCAGCACTAAGCTCTGTGCCAGCGTTCACTCCGGGCTGTCCCTATCCTCAAATTCCAGCGCCTTCTGCTCAGTCTTCTTCCTGAGGGTGGGGGCAGTGACCTGCTTGTCTGAAGGACAGCAAAAATCAACAAGGGCCATCCAGAACATATTCCAGAAGCCAAATTAACTTATTTCTCTTTGAATTCATTGATATAATATGACAATTAATTTGGGCCATCCAGAACACCTTTTCTGTTTGCATTCATAACAAGATATTTAATCGCAGGAACACCTGTCTGGATGGAAAACACAGAGAGCTTCTGGTTCTCTCTAGGGATGTCTAGCTCTGATATATCAGCTAAAACCCCATTATTTTCTATGTGAGGAAATAAGGGCTAACTTCATTATGTCACAAAGCACAAATGAAACCTCATATCGCAGGCAATTAGCTGAGCCACCTTTTTAAAGCTACATAATTTTTGTTCTGACCAGCAGGATCAGGCCGGATCTTGAGAAAGCGGTACTTACCGGAGCCATGAGTCAGTGAGGTAGGACCCATTTTAGTGTTCAGTACCCCCCTCTCCTGGGTGTTGGTTCGGGACAGGATGGGTATGCCCGATTGGCCTGAGCTCCGTTTGAAAGGCTGGGACCCTGCTCTGCTGGGGGGGTTTTCCAGTGCGTGCATTTTCAGACCTGTCCAAGAGAGAAAGGCACAGTCCTACAGTAAGATAACACTGTGTGCAGGACCCCTAATCATACTGGATGTCATTCCCCTAAGCCCAGTCGTTTCTGAAAGCAGTAGAGTGGACTGGAGCTCCAAATCTGCAATCACATGGTATACAGAGGTGTCTCCTGTGCACACAATTTAAACCACACAAGATGTTGTACAGCAGTACACAGTGAGTGCAGCCATTCAGCACAGCCCATTCTGAGTGGTTCAGCAGAAACCATGTGGTCACCTATTGGCCATCCAGCTGCAGCTAGCAGAGTTCTTACCATAGCAGACCTTGAGAGCCTCTTCGGCGTACTCAGAATGCCAGGACAAAGAATCCAGGTCCTTGTCAGAGGCCTGGAAAATAATCAAAATCACCAGGAAAATGATTACTGCTGCACTTATAACAGTAGACTGAACTCATACTAATCAAAATCTAGTCCAGAAACCAGGGGTGTATCACAGCTCCAGTCCTGAGGTACTGCAGTATCTGTAGATTTCCTTTCAGATTTCCAATTGACTACTTAGTGCCTTGGAAATGAGCAGTCTGGGCTCATTAGCCAATCAGTGAATTAAACGAGTGCTGAAAAACACAGAAAATGGCAGCATAAACACTGACTTACAAAATGTCACAAAGTTATAGTAACAGATTTGGTTTGTATTCCATAGATGATATTTGATCATCTGATGATGAGATGATCAGATGATGCTCTATGCACGGCGGCTATTCTACGTATTTCCGGTAAAATCTCAGCCAGCACCATTACTTCCTCCACAACATAACCAGCAGCCAGCTATTTAGCGAACTCTGTTTCTGTCAGTCATTTTGTGACAAACTGTATATTTGTGACTTAGGTTTATTAAATATTTGTCAATTTGTTGTGTTTACATTATCTATCTATAATAAAGGAATAAATCCTGTCTGTCTGTCCGTCTGTATTTCGCTGTATGTCGACTGTGAGGTTGATTGGATGAGCGGTTCTCCAGAAATTAAGCTATTTGTCCTAAGAACTGCAGGAGGATATAATCTCAAGCAGCTAGAGGGTACTGTGACACAGGGGCGCCCGCAGGATTTCTTCCAGGGGTACGCAACAGAGTAGGCTAAGCCATAGGCTACATGAAAACAAAGCCAATACTTAGGACTAACGTTACAACGTAATTTACCGATATATTTTGCACTCATAAGGTCGCATATTACAATAAGTTCTAACGTAGGAGTAAGCCTAGCCTACGTTAAAGTCTGATCTTTCATCAGCAAAACCGGAGAGACCTCACAATAGAATGGAAATGTTGTGCGCAACAAGCTGTTACGCGACTTACAGCACAGTTAATGTTAACACAATGAAAACACTTCTGACAAGTCAATGTAACTATCGAACATGCTCAACAAAATGTATTCACTGCTTGAATGTCTAATAAAATATTATATGCACGCCAATTGTGTGTGTGTTAGAGAGAGCAAGAGCACGAGCAAGAGCAAGTCACTGCAAATAAAAGAACATTTTGGTGGGTAGCTCGTGTCCCGGTGGGGCTAACTCATCCTCAGCTGAGGACTGGTTCTCCGAAAGCTGATTCTCCGAATTGTTATTTTCATTCTTTTTCAGACTCAACAGTTCCACAATGCTGAGCTGCTTTCTTTTCTTTGACATATTTGGCTAACGTCAATTACTGTATTCGTTTAAGTTAGTTATCTTGACTGACAAGTAAAAAGGCAACTCTAAACTTTTCCCGGTCTAAAGAAAAAGGTGGTCCTCCAATCACTTTCAACTGTGTCTTCCAATCACTTTCAAATGTTTGAAATATGCAAAACTTGGAAAATACAATAACCAGGCAATACAACGAAGACAATAAGCAAATATCATTCCTCAACATCGTAGAAACAGAGACGGAAAGACTTTGACAATTCAAGTCAGTTTTAATGGAAATACAAATTTTGCTGTTGTTGCTAAGGTACGCAGACTGCGTACTCTGCGTACAGCTGGGGGCGCCACTGCTGTGACATCATCAGCTGCAGAGGCTGTTAGAGTGCATTGGAACATTGTCAACATTCCACCATTCATTTCAATGGCACAGAAATTGACTTTTAAACTTAAATCAAACTATAAAGGAAGACATCGTGTCTGTGTGTCTGCTGTCTGTGTTAAACTTAAATTCTAACGATAAAGGAAGAAATCCTGTCTGTGTGTCTGCTGTCTGTGTGTCTGTATTTAGCTTTGCTCGACAACCGGGCACTAGCATCAATACCGGGGGCCTAGCAATCGGCCCATTCCGAACGGGCATGTTTTGTACGGCACGGGCACTGCATAAGTTCAAAAAGTGTGAAATTAGTCAAATTTTAACTGCGCACGGAGCATTGCTAACCAGCACAAATGGCTCTAAATCACGTAAAGTCTTATGTAGACCTAATGCATAAAAAACATAATGTTAGCTAGTGTAAATAACCTAAAACAACTGAAGAGTTTATACCTGCTACTTTGTAATACTGTTTAAAAATGGTACGGATAGACAGGACAACATATAAGCAGGAAAGTTTTCAAGATGAATGAGTGAAAGGCTGCTTTCTATGTTTATTAGGCCTGGCCTCGATGCTTCTTTCAAGCAGCAATAGCCTAATTGGGGAAATTTCTCGATGATTATCGATATATATCTGCACATTTCAAATTAAAATACTGGCTGTAGACTTGTTAAATATAGCTTATAATGATGATAATAATAATACTCAATAATAAGAATGGCAACAAAAGCTCATGTAATGCAAACGTTTGATTAAAATAAATTGGCCATTTGCCCCACAAGTGGAGCGTTTGTTTTTCTTTTCCGATTTAGGTACCGATTTGACTACCGAGCCCCCCGAAAGCATAGGTAAAAAAAAAAAGAATAATCTCGACCTGGAAATCCATAGGCTATTCTTGGTTTTGCGATCTGTATGTTACCTACAGTTTTGCAATTCGGGCATAGCCTACAGTTTTTGCAATCCATGGTTTACGTGGGGTTTTTTGATAAAATCTATAATTTTTGCAATGTTAAATTAATTTTTAAATAAAGGGTTAATTGCAGGAAAGTCAGACACAAAAGTATCATGGCTACAATTCACACTCGAGGAAACGAGATAAATATTAAAGCGATATAACAACTGTTAGGCTATATTTATAAGGGGGAGTCGAGAAACCGTGGCAATATTTGCATGGCTAGGGGATGTTGTGGCAGGGTGCTGGCAAACCCAACATCTGTGTCAATATTCATGAAATACCATGGGTTAGAGTGCCATGTCCCTTTTATAAAATGGTTTGGTCCTATATATCTTATAATAATCCACCAAAGAAAGGCAACGCAACATTAAAAGTATTATTTTTAATAGATTGTGTGGTGTGTCTGCTGAATTTATCATGTTACTTGCAATGTGGATAACGTGGAAATACTCGATTCTGAGCCTACACTTGGTTTTGCAATCCGTAGCCTACATGCGGTTTTCCACGTTAAGATTTTTTGCACATATGCGGTGCCTTAGGGGCTCCATACAAAACAATATAGAAAAGAACGAACATAGCGTCTCAGTTTGATTCAGCCACGCATTTTCTCAAATATCATCAGGAAACACTAGGAGCAATTATATTTCTAAATACAACTTTTGTTATACCCACTTCCAATTATAGGCTACAACTGTGTAAGTCAAGAAAGAAGATTTATAACCTAGGCCTATCACGCGTTGCGTGCATAGAGCCAATTCATGATTGCTTTACAAACTCAATGGGCCTCGCAATTTGTTCGTAAGACGTTATGAACATTTTGGCATTCACCAATGTTTTCTTACTTTGGATTTTTTCTTGGGTAGAACAGAAACTCAGAATGCAAACCATTTATCGGTTAATCCCGAAATGTTTGTTAAAGCGTTTTAAAGAAAGTATTATGAACAAATTTGCTTGTAGAGTTGATTGGAGAATGAGGCCCAATGCCATTGGTGTCCTTTTTACACACTGGGGTGTCGAATGCGACGTGAAACGCTATTATTTTATTACCATGCATTTTTCCCACATTTAACCAAAACATCCCTTTTCTTCCTCATATTTAATAAAAAATGTCCCTTTTCCCTACATTTAGGATCTTTGAAATGACAGGTGTAAATATGAAATGTCCTACCCCTAAATTATCTATATAAGCTAGATGTTGTATTATTTTCTGTTTTTTTAATATTTAGTTACATGTATAATCAGTTTGCGAAAGGTATGAATATTTAACTAAATATATTAAACATTTCGCTAAATATTTAACTAGTGTATAAAACATTTGGCTAAATGTATGAGACATTTAGCAAAATATTTATGAATAAAACATTTAATAAATGTAAGAAAGATTTATCTAAACATTTAACTAAGAAACATTTAATTATTTTGTACATTTAGCTATATATATTTACATTAAGCTATAATATTTAGGTAAATATTATATACATTTAGCTAAATGTTTTATATATTTACTAAATGTTTTGTACATTCAGCTAAATAGTAAATGTTTTGGAAAATTAGCTAAATGTTTTATCTAAATGTTTCATAGATTTAGCTAAATGTAAAAAAAAACACTAAATAATAAAACATTTAGCTTATATATATATATAATTTTGGGAATACACATTTAATACTTACTTATCTGTCATTTCAAAGATCTAAATATAGGGACAAGGGACATTTTTTCATCAAATCTTGAGAAAAAGAGGACATTGTGGCTAAATGTGGGAAAACATGCACGGTAAAATAATTTATGTTGCATTCGGCACCCCATAGTTTGACACCACAATATTCCAATATTACAGTATATATACCAGAAATGTATGACTCTGTTAGGAACACAGGAGCTGACTACCTGGTTGGGTCTCACTCACCTGCTGATCGGCATCCTGGGACACCGGTTCATCCCTGCAGCTGAACATCGTATCGTCCACCTGCGTGGCACAGTCTGACATGGTACTCTCCCATGTCTGGGTGGCTGCGTCCCTACAGCTGGCTACCTTGTTCGCTGAGAATAGACCCTTTATCTGGGCCCCAGAGGACAGGAGAGTCCCATCTGGAATTAAAAGAGCAATGCTTTATAATGGCCATCTCATGTAGCTATTACATTGTGGATGACAGAGCATATTCATGAATGCACATTGAGCTCTTGACATTCATTACAACCATACAAAACAGTATGTGTCTATACATTATGTCACTGCCTTGGATAGATCTGATAGATCTAGAAATGCTGCACACAAACCATAATGCATTTCTAATGCTCATGAATGCATAAAGTTACTGTAAATCGTGCAGGTGAAGATGTAATTTCTACCTGAAAGGGGTGGTCTACTAGGGTCACAATGCACCCGATTCGAAAATTATTTCCTTATTTGACAAAATATACGGTTTAGCCAAATTCTCTGAGCTGATAATGCGTTCGTCTTCTTCTTTTTACTTGATGATGTCTTATCCATCATATGAAAAAGTTGAATCTGTGGAAATGTTGAATCAAATACCGACCTCTAAATCTTGCTTTCTCCGTGGCTATTTATCAAGAGTTTCTCCGATATTATTTAACGTAACAGAAGCAGAATTCTGAAGCAAGCGCAAACCGAATTCCATAATATTTTTGCCTTCCATAACCATTCATCATCAAGGTGTGTTCCTTGTGACGTCAAAGAAACATTCAAGTTCTATGTTGGTTTGCATCTTGCCACTGACATACATTCGTTGTGTCGAAATTAACACTCGCTGCCTGAATCCTCTTGGAGCTCATATGTTCAGCTTCAGTGTTTTTTGACAAAGAAATCGATGCACTTTTCTGCGTCATTGCCAAAAACATATTCTCTCACATGTCTCCCCCAGATGAAATGTAAGATCATTCCACTAAATTACTTTGCGAATCACATCGTGTAGCGACCATTCTTCTTAATTCTCTGCTTTACTACCCTACAATCCAAGTTTGAATGTGATAAAGCAGATTTAAAATGCCGGCATAAGCATAATAGTTTAAAGAAAACATAAAATAAAAGCAGTTTGAGAGTTGTAACGCAACACGCGAAAGCTGTATCCAGTACAGTAGGCTATTATCTAGCCTATGCACTGTATTCGTCCAGGTCTATGTCAACTGAAATAGGCTTTAATTTTGCAGTGATTAGTGAATGTATGTGTGACTGAGGAAGGATAACGAAAAATCACTGGGTCCTTTACAGGGTTTAATAGCCCCGAGACGGAATAGCCAAGACTTTGATCTATCATAATAGCATAATTGAAGAATAAAAACCAAAAAACTATTTTTTTGATTCTCAAATTAGAGGTGTGCTTGCGTAGGGTGAAGTCAGATAAATTGGACCACTTCTTGGCAAGTCGTCTAGAACAATGTCAAAATAGCTTATGCACATAATGCACAACTTCCAAATGTGTTTATTTTTATTAAGCCAGGTCTAAATAAAAAAAAATCCTAGAGCTATTTAACTGTCAGATCTCCCCCTGCAGGACAACTTGACTGTGATCAGGTAAAATGGGCCAGTGAAACCACAGACAGCAGAACCATCAGAACAATCTGAAGAAAGCAATGGCTATTTTTTTATAACATTTTTATTTGAAAATGGGATAAGAAATTAATTGTGTGTGTGTGTGTGTGTGTGTGTGTGTGTGTGTGTGTGTGTGTGTGTGTGTGTGTGTGTGTGTGTGTGTGTGTGTGTGTGCGTAAGTGAATGATGTGGAGGTGGATTTTTGTGTGTTAGAATAAAAACGTGCATGGGTGAGTGTATGTATATTTGTCTGTGTGTGCGTGAGTGATCGAGTGAATTTGTGAGTGTGTGATCACGAGTGTGTGTGTGCCCATGCTAGTAGCCTAAATATATTTTGCACAGTGTGTTCACGAGTGGTGCGAGTGACAATGTGTAGCCTACTGTGTGGTGTGTGGGGGTAGGCATGCTTACCTGCGGGTGGGGTCCGGCTTCGTCCGGCAGATTCGTGAGAGTGGTGGGAGGGAGAAAATAACCCACAGACGGGCATAGCCTTCTGTCAGTTATCAGTGTGTACAACCTTGTGTATAAATAAAAATCGTTTTACTTTATACTTCTTGGCTGGTGTACTGTTTGGGGAGTGATGGATCTTGCAAAAACCTGGTCAGGATTCAGGAGCAGGATTTACACGTTTTGACCCGTGACAACGTAACACCCCCTCCCTTAAGACAATAAATAAATTCAGTCAAATATTTAGGCCTACATATGACCCAGCAACAATTTATCAATCTCGCACGTTCCACATAACATATCAGCGAGAGCATCGAGAACGTCTATGAATGTAGACCAACCAAATTAAATCACAGGCCTGCCAAATAAAATAAAAACAAACTTCACCACGTGAGACGCTTGCATGCGATGAAGTAAAACAAGCGGGTTATGATCAGTCAGTCTGGAAAACGAGTAGCGGCGCACTTTATAGTAAGCAAGAACTGATTATCAGTTTTAATTTGTGTTAATGGGAAATCTGGCAAAATAAGTGTCCCAACACACAGCCACAAACTCCATCCACACTCAGATGACCAGCAATGCAGTTACCACGATCAAGACCGATCACCTCACTGCAACACACAGATGGAACCACAATCTGACATAAAACGTTCCAGTCGTCATGAACTGAAGCGTCCATTGGTCTCCACTTGCGCGTAAAAACATCGCCTTTCACAAAGTACCCTTTCGGCACCAAAACAATCTCCTCCTCAGGAATCGCACTTTCAAAGAGAGAATACATGTCTGAGTCTCTCTTCTGCACAACAATCAACTGCTCCCGTGCCAGAGACAGCCTCTCAAACCCCTCGACGCACTCAGTCATACTGTCCTCTCCCGCAAACATAGCTTTACCTGCATCTGCAGCAATAGGGGGCACCTGCACCTAAGGCTCCAGTTCTACAAAGAAAGAGTCACTTAAGTCATAAGCACCCTCTGACACGGGAACATAGTAAGCCTTCATTGTCTACACTCCCAAAACGCGCAAAGTGCATGCCTGTGGTTGCAGAAGATTGGTCATTCCAATTTGGGGTGGGAATTGGTGTTGCGCGCCAATTTTATAGAAAGAAAAAAAATAGTTGCACGTAGTGATTGTGAGGCCCAAGTACTAGAGATATTGAAATTACAACAAAAGATTGTGAAGGAACACCGTGAAGAGTATATTCTTGGTCAGCGGCGCCCGCAGGATTTCTTCCCGGGGTACGCAAAAGAGTAGGCCAAGCCATAGGCTACATGAAAACAAAGCCACTACTTAGGACTAACCAGCGGCGCCCGCAGGATTTCTTCCCGGAGTACGCAAAAGAGTAGGCCAAGCCATAGGCTACATGAAAACAAAGCCTCTACTTAGGACTAACATTACAACGTAATTTACCGATATATTTTGCACTCATAAGGTCGCATATTACAAGAAGTTCTAACGTAGGAGTAGCTGTTACGCGACTTACAGCACAGTTAATGTTAACACAATGAAAACACTTCTGACAAGTCAATGTAACTAGTATTCACTGCTTAAATTTCTAATAAAATATTATATGCACGCCAATTGTGTGTGTGTTAGAGAGAGCAAGAGCACGAGCAAGAGCAAGCCACTTCACTGCAAATAAAATAACATTTTGGTGGGTAGCTCGTCCTCAGCTGAGGACTGGTTCTCCAAAAGCTGATTCTCCGAATTGTTATTTTCATTCTTTTTCAGACTCAACAGTTCCACAATGCTGAGCTGCTTTCTTTTCCTTAACACAGGGGCGTCGCCAGAGATATATGTTTAGGGGGGCTAAGCCTGTACTAGGGGGGTCTGGGGGCATGCACCCCCATGAGAACTTTTTTCAAAAAGGCAGCCACAAAATGGTTGCTCCCCATGAATTTGGGAGCAGCAATAAGCCTAAAATCAATAAATAATTTAGTTGTTGCAAAGAATATTTCTATAAATCGCTTACATATGTAGCAATAGGGTTGGGCTGATGTACGATACCATCGTATACAAACTAAAATTTATCGGCATCGGCAATAGTTGACACATTGTGATGTCAAAGCCGATGTGTAGCCTATTCTAGTTTGACAGCTTATACAAATTGCCTCAATGGCAGCAGAATAAATTTAGACCTGGCCTGTAGATTAAATTTAACCAGTGATTTGTTTTTTATTGCAATTAAAAACCAGGTTACATAGCATACATCTAAATGTTCATGTACACACTTGTGATCACCCTTCATGAGCAGGTGATCATGTTGGGGGTGGGGGGGATTCCCTCAAAATTATATTCTCCCGTAAACGTCTCCCTATCATTAGAAAAAAAACTTTGAACTTTTGTAGCTTTATCAAAGCATCCTAACTTTATGAGTCAAATAAGTTACCTACGTAGCTATCTAACTGTAAACTATTATATGTCTTATCCAAAGTCTGATCTTTATGTCTTATCCAAAGTCTGATCTTTCATCAGCAAAACCGGAGACGTACTTCAAAATAGAATGGAAATGTTGCGCGCAAAAAGATGTTACGTGACTTACAGTAGCCTGATATTTCATAAGGAAAACCGGAGAGACCTCACAATAGAATGGAAATGTTACGCGACTTACAGCACAGTTAATGTTAACACAATGAAAACACTTCTGACAAGTCAATGTAACTATCGAACATGCTCAACAAAATGTATTCACTGCTTAAATTTCTAATAAAATATTATATGCACGTCAATTGTGTGTGTGTTAGAGAGAGCAAGAGCACGAGCAAGAGCAAGTCACTGCAAATAAAATAACATTTTGGTGGGTAGCTCGTCCTCAGCTGAGGACTGGTTCTCCGAAAGCTGATTCTCCGAATTGTTATTTTCATTCTTTTTCAGACTCAACAGTTCCACAATGCTGAGCTGCTTTCTTTTCTTTGACATATTTGGCTAACGTCAATTACTGTATTCGTTTAAGTTAGTTATCTTGACTGACAAGTAAAAAGGCAACTCTAAACTTTTCCCGGTCTAAAGAAAAAAGTGGTCCTCCAATCACTTTCAACTGTGTCTTCCAATCACTTTCAAATGTTTGAAATATGCAAAACTTGGAAAATACAATAACCAGGCAATACAATGAAGACAATAAGGAAATATCATTCCTCAACATCGTAGAAACAGAGACGGAAAGACTTTGACAATTCACGTCAGTTTTAATGGAAATACTCATGTTGCTGTTGTTGCTAAGGTACGCAGACTGCGTACTCTGCGTACAGCTGGGGGCGCCACTGTTCTTGGTAAGACTGGAAAAAGACTCTAGCTTGCATGTCTGGGGAGAATTCTGTTCAAATGCTTTGAAACTTAGGAGAAGCTGGTGCCTCAGAGCTGCTTGTTTGATTACTCAATTTTTAAAACAACAAATTGTTTATGCTATATATATTTGAAAGTAGGAAACTATTTTTTACGTCAAGACAGCTTTGTGGGAGACAATTAATTTTAAATACCATGGTCAATGGTGCCATCTAGTGACACAAATCATTTTTTTAATTATGTATTTATTTTATTTAGTTTTTTCAGTGATTAGTTGTTTCTAGGTCTTGTGTATGTGAAATGCATTCAATTAGTTAATGTGCAAACAGAGTTTAATGTAGCATTTTAACACCCCAAATGTCACATTTTGTTGACTGCTTCTGCATGCGAGTGCCTGTTTGTGTTTGCGTTGAAATGGACTGCCTTTCAAGAATATTCAGACATCTTGAAACCTTCAAGTTCTAGTGCCTTTGACTGTGTTATGGCAGTGTGCAGGATTGGACCCAAATGCAGAACTCAGAAACAGATGGTTGGTTTGAACTCCACTCGGGAGATATTTATTAGGCCACACAGAGTGGCAGGCAGGCAAAAATAAGGGAAGGCAGGAAACAGGGCTGGGAAAAATAAATGGGGCTGGAGACTGGGCAGGACTGGCTAGGGCAGATGGGGGACAGGCTGCACGGGCTGTTAATAAATGACAAGCAGGAATCAAACAGGGAAAAAGGCCGGGTGATCTCAAACAGAAACAGAGAAAATGATCTGGCGATGAGAGAACTGTGAGCAGGAACTAAATAGTGAACAAAACAGGTACGGGAACTAAGTGATTAACTAAAAGGAGTGCAGAATGTGAGTGAGCTGGAGAAACGATAGGCTGGGGCAAATCAAGGGGAGAAACCAGGAACTGACAGGGAACCACGCCCAGCCTGCAAACGAAAACACAGAACGTAAGACGTACAGGGTAAACCGAAAAACATGACACGAAACACAAGGAATGGGAGCACAAAGGAAAGGTAAGGAAGATGGACTGGAGGGAAACGGCAGATGTAACAGACTGTATGAGTCTTTTTTAAACACTGTGTTTAAATGTGTAAAATAAAAAAAAATCTATTGACAGCAAGAAAAAAAGCACAGTGAAATACGCAAATTAGGGAGCACATGTAGGAGGTAATCCCTG
Organism: Synaphobranchus kaupii; assembly: GCA_029718625.1. Lineage (NCBI taxonomy): Eukaryota > Metazoa > Chordata > Actinopteri > Anguilliformes > Synaphobranchidae > Synaphobranchus > Synaphobranchus kaupii. The sequence goes on from CM056384.1 coordinate 25,664,132, forward strand.
GCAATAATTGAAAGGTCAGATCAAAGCCCATCTGACAGTCATCAGAATAATTTCCCCCCCCACTTTTATCAAGTTGGACACTTTGCTTTTGTATCTTTTTCTGGCTGACAGACTATCAGCAAATATACAGTGCCCTACACTATTATTGGCACCCCTGGTAAAGATGAGTAAAAAGGGTTATAAAAAATGAATCGTTTGGGACATTAACTTAATCTCACAGTGAAAAAATGAGAAAAATCCAACCTTTAATTGAAGTAAATCTATTATGAGGAAAAAAAATATCCCTCAATTAAAAAATTATTATTTTTAACAAAATCATAATTATTATGATTATGATGCCACAATTATTGGCACCCCTGCATTTATATATAGAATAAAGTAAGCATTTAATATTTGGTCGCATGACTTTGCCATGTAATGTGTAATATGTAATGACTTTTCCATGAGTACCTGATGTCTGTGACCCAACAACATCAAAAGACTCTTGATATCTTATTTTATGATACTCTTACAAGCGATACTATAACCTCTCTGCATTTGAATGGATCTCTATGGGAATTGGGGGGTGGGACTAGATTTAGCTGTAAATTACACTGGAACAGTATGGAACACATGGTTGGCTAAATGGCTCTAAGTCATCAAGGGTCTGACGTATCAAACAAGCCTTTAACCATCACTCTGCTGCCAGAAATACAGTAGATATGGATGGATAACTTGAAGGGTTTCTTCTCCTGACTTATTTTTCCAGAGTTCAATAGGAAAATTTGTCAGGAGAAACAACCCTTAACGTGATCCATCCATATCTACTGCATATCTGGCAGCAGAGTGATGGTTTGAGGCTCGAATATCAAGGATCTTGAAATCTTTTGCATGGAGGAGTGTTCCAAGATCCCTCCAAATGTTGTTCTCCAACCTCGTTGGACATTCCAGTAAGAGGCACAGTGCTGTTACTCTCTCCAGAGGAGGCTTCACCAAATATTAATCCTAGGGTTGCCAATAATTAAAAAATCTATGCTTTGCAGAGAAAAATGTGCTCATTTAAACCGTTTGTGTTTGAAAAATTATTTTGTTAAAATAAAAGTTGTATGTGTTCTTAATTTCTTACAGACATTTTTGCTCATTTTCATGAAAGGTATAAAACTCATAAAAGAGTTGACTATTTACAATTTAATCATTTGTTTCTTGGTTAGCATGGTTAAAAATACAAAATACTTTTCCAATCTGATTTCTGAAAATAATCAGAATTCAAGACTTCTATTTAAAACTATTGATCATATTCTAAATCCCTCCCCAAATGTTCCATCTGAAGCCTCGGTTGAACTTTGTGAGAAGTTCCTGACTTTTTTTGTGGAAAAAATAGAAAACATCAGGGCAAAAATCACTCCCCCTGCTCATACTCTCGACGAATCCCACCAAACCATGGGAATTCTAAGTATATTTGAGCCCATCTCAGCAGATGACCTCAACGATATTATTTCCCATATGAAAATGTCATCCAGTCTCGTTGATATAATTCCTACTACACTTCTAAAAGATGTACTAACAACGATTGGTCCAGTTTTACTCTCCATTATAAATAACTCCCTTGCCTCGGGATACGTTCCCTCTTATTTTAAATGTGCTATAATTCAACCTCTTCTTAAAAAAACAAATCTTGACACCTCAGTTTTAAACAATTACAGACCTATCTCAAAGCTGCCTTTTTTGTCTAAAGTCCTGGAAAAAGTCGTCTCTAAACAACTAACATCAGCAATGAACAATAACAACCTGTTTGAAAAATTCCAATCTGGCTTCCGCCCGCATCATAGCACGGAGACAGCACTTTTAAAAGTAGTAAATGATTTACTTCTAAACGCAGATTCAGGTGAAAGCTCAATCCTAGTCCTTCTTGATCTTAGCGCGGCATTTGATACAATTGACCACTCTATACTAATCAACAGACTTGTAAATTGGATTGGCATTTCCGGTACTGCCCAGAACTGGTTTGCTTCTTACCTGGCAAACAGAACTTTTTCCATCTCAATAGGTGAATTCACGTCCTCATCAGTAACACTAAAATGTGGTATTCCCCAAGGCTCGATCCTCGGTCCAATCCTGTTTTCCATCTATATGCTTCCTCTTGGCCAAATTATTCAAAACCACAATATATCTTTTCATTTCTACGCTGATGACACACAGTTATACCTGTCTATCAAACCAAATGAATTAAACAAATTAGCTCTATTGCAGGACTGTCTGAAGGATGTTCAGAGCTGGCTATCTCAAAATTTCCTCCAGCTCAACCCGGATAAAACGGAGGTCTTAATCATAGGCCCGAAACATGTCTCTGATCAAATTCAATCTAATTTAGGCTCTCTTGCACTAAATGTAAAATCTGTTTCTATAAATCTTGGTGTGATTTTTGATCAACATCTTAACTTTGAGTGTCACATAAAGAAATCAGTCCAGACATGCTTCTACCAACTGAGGAACATCTCCAAAATCAGAAAAATATTGTCTTTTGAAGATACAGAGAAAATTGTACATGCGTTTGTGTCATCACGCATAGACTATTGCAACTCGCTGTATAGTTGCCTGGGACGCAAAACTATGGTCCGGCTCCAAGTGGTGCAGAATGCAGCTGCCAGGCTATTAACTGGGACAAATAGGAGAGAACATATTACCCCTATTCTAGCATCCTTACACTGGCTCCCAGTTGCTTTTAGAGTTGATTTTAAAATTTTACTAATCACTTTTAAAGCATTAAATGGTTTAGCACCTGCCTATATAGTTGAGCTTCTTACCCCTTACTTACCAAACCGGACACTCAGATCTGCTAATCAGAATCTGTTGGTTGTTCCAGATTCTAGGCTAAAGACGAAGGGTGACTGTGCCTTCTCAGTGGTTGCGCCTAGACTCTGGAACAGCCTCCCACTCAACTTAAGAACTGCAAACTCAGTATGCACTTTCAAAAATAACCTGAAAACTCACCTTTATAAACTAGCTTTTACTTAAAAGTATTATTTTATTTATTTATTTATTCTTCTTTCTTTTTATTATCTTGTATTTCTGTATACTTATTGTTCTTGTTCTTCTGTTTGTTATATATTTTGTCATTTTTCCTTTGCCTGTCAAAGCACCTTGTATCCTTGCATTAGAAAGGTGCTATACAAATAAAGTTATTATTATTATTATTAACTTCCACTAACATTTTAGTAATGCTGTATCTATACAGTGTAGTTCTGGCACTATAGCTCATAGATCAGATGACTCCACTGCTCATTGAATGTAATGTAATAATTGACAGCTTGTTTTAGTTGGTCGGTTTGGTACAGAACAGCCTTCCTGTGAGAATGTTTCATGCCGTGTGTTCCTTTTTCCTCCCACTGGTTACTATATGCTTTTTAAAACATGCTGGACAATTTGGGTGATCCACTTCTTCAGTATGAAGGTTTGGACTGACCAATGCCTTTGCTGGATCATAGTTCTTCATAGTGCCTCTCACTGCACTCTTCCCCCTTGCTTTGCCCTCACTCATTCTGTCTCACAGCCATTTTGTGCCTTTAAGGAAGAAGGGAAGCAAATGTTTCACACATTGTTATCAAATATATTTCCTTTTGAATTGCTAAGCAAAATGGGCCGTTCCAAACATTGTTCGGAGGAACAACGTAATTTGATTAAAAAGTTGATTGGAGAGGGGAAAACGTATAAAGAAGTGCAGCAAATTATAGGATGCTCAGCTAAAATGATCTCACATGCTTTAAAATGGCAACAAAATGTAACGTTCCGCTCCCTTCCTGTCCGTTTTCCGTGTTTTCCTTTTTTTCCCTCCGTGTCATGTTGGATCCCTTTGTCCGTGTTTTCCCCTCTGCTGCGGACTAGGCGTTTCCCTCTCTGGCTCGTTCGTTTGGGTTCCCACTTTTGCTTCCGCCTTTCACTCTCCCCCCTCGTTGCATGCATTCCTCACCTTTGTGTTTAGCAATCACTCCCGGTTAATTTCCACACCTGCGCCTTATTTAGTCCGTGATTCCCTGCACTACTTAAACCCTCGTCTGGTTGCTAGTCGGCGCCAGTTCGTTAACTAACCTCACTCGTTGTTCATGCTTCTCGTTCTTGGTCCTGTGTTTTCTAATCGCTTGGTTGTGGGATTGTTTCCCCTTACAGCTTTTAGTTCACCTGTCCTGCGGATTGGTAGTTATCCGCCCCTGACGTTTTCTGTTTTGCATGCTGCTAACTTGTCTCCTTCTAACCACCAGCTGTCCCGGCTCCCATTCATCCGTAGCAGTGTCTGTTCCCCGTGTTTGTGTGTGTGTGTTGCGGTACCTCCAACTCCAGCTCGCGAAGGATCCGCTGTTGAGTTCAATCCTGGCTACCCTCCAGTTGTTCCTGTCCGGCCGTAGCTACCCCCCCCCGTTCTACGGTTACGGTTCCGAGTTCTCTGGAATTCAGCCAGCTCCAACCGGACCTACCTGAGCCACGCCACACCACCCAGCTCTGCCGAGTTTCGCCGGCTACCTACCTGTGTTATCGCAGTACCTCCGTGAGAACCTCCCGGTCCTTTTCCTGTCTAAGTTCCAAATTAACTACCCTCTGCTTTCTGTCCAGTACCGGAGTTGTCGTCCCGGTCCAGTTCCAGTCCAGCCTTGGTGTGTTGTTCACCATCCGTATGAGTCCAGTTCCGGTTTGGAACAAGTTCCGTTCCAGTACCTGTTTCCAGAGTGGATCTCCCGGTCCAGTGCCAGTCCGGTCCCCGGGGCGAAGTTCACCATCCATAAAAGTCCAGTTCCGGCTTGGAACAAGTTCCGTTCCAGTACCCGTTTTCCAGAGTGGACCTCCCGGTCCAGTTCCGGTCCAGTCCCGGTGTGAAGTTCACCATCCATAAGAGTCCAGTTCCGGTTTGGAACAAGTTCCGTTCCTGTACCCGTTTCCTGAGTGGACCTCCCGGTCCAGTTCCAGTCCAGCCCTGGTGTGAAGTTCACCACCTGTCCAGTCCAGTTCCAGCTTGGAACCCTTACCGGAGTTCCAAGTCCAGCTCCGGCTTGGAGCAGTCCGCATCGGACTTTCAGCAACTTTTCCTGTGTGATACCGTGTTTCTCTTTTTCTGTACAGTTTTGGGACTACCCCAACACTTAAATAAATACCCCTTTATTGAATCTGCCTCCTGGTCGTTGCACTTGGGTTCGTCCCGTATCTGGATCGTAACAGAACGAACTGGCCAAAAGCATGGACCCAGCCGACCTGGAACAGATTCGCCACGCCTTCTCCTGCCAAACTGCGGTCAGCGACCAACAGGGCCGTCGTTTGGATGACGTATTGGAGGTACTGAGGGGCATCACGGAGCAAGTGGCTCAGCTATCGCTTCACCAGCCGCTTCCGCAAATTCCTGTGGGCCCAACACCTCCCGCTCCGGATCCGCCTCCTGAGCCTCCGGTGTCCACTTCTAGCCGGGAGCCCCGTGTTCAACACCCCGAATTATACCGTGGGGGGTTAGGGAGATGTCGCGAGTTCCTAATGAAGTGTGACATAGTGTTCCGTATGCAGCCTACCTCCTTCGCCTCCGACCCTTGTAAAATCGCGTTCATTATGAGCAGCTTGGGAGGAAGTGCCCTGGAGTGGGCTACATCCATTTGGGACAGCCAGGTCTCGTTATGCAACAACTTTGCTGCCTTTACCTCCGAGATGCGGCGCGTGTTCGATCACCCCACCTGTGGGCGAGACGCTACCCAACGTCTGCTCCAAGTGCGTCAAGGCAGTCGCAGCGTTGCAGAGATGGCCATTCAGTTCCGTACCCTCGCAGCGGAGTCTGGATGGAATGACACCGCCCTTCAGGGGGCCTTTCGCCAGGCCCTTAGCGAAGAGCTCAAGGACCAGCTTGCTACCCGTGAGGAGTCCAACTCACTCAACAGTCTCATCAGCCTGGCCATTGCAATTGATAATCGTCTCCGTATCCAGGCCCGTGAGCGAGGAGGGAACCCCGGTTGCCAGTTACACTCCGACACTCCTAACTTTCGTCAACACTCTTCTGTCACAGGATCTAGAGCGGCGTCTGGTGTCTCCGAGGAGGAGCCTATGCAACTGGGCAGAGTTTCGGTCAACGCTGAGGAGCGCCAACGTCGCCTTCGCTCAAGGTCCTGTTTTTACTGTGGCAAGCCTGGCCATCAGATCGCCTCCTGCCCGATTCGCAGGGAATAGGCTCGCCAGTAAAGCTGGGCGTACTGACGAGCCCCATCATACCTAACCATGCAGCTCAGAACCGCCTTGTGTTCAAGGCCACTCTCCTCTGGAGGGACAAGTCAGAGGCCTCGTCGGCCCTCATCGATTCCGGGGCCGACGCCAACTTCGTAGACATCACCTTCGCCAGGAGGGCCGGCATCCCCACGGAAGTTCTACCCTCTCCCATTTCTGCTCTCGCCTTGGACGGTAGGAGTCTGGGGTTAGTTACCCACTCCACCGTTCCCATCCAATTAGTTTTATCCGGCAATCACCGGGAGACGATTCAACTTCTGCTCATTCACTCCAAGCAATCATCCATAGTTTTAGGTCAGACCTGGCTCCGCCTTCACAACCCTCATATCGACTGGCAAGCCGGTCGCATCCTGGCGTGGAGTGCCCATTGTCTAGCCAGTTGTCTCCGCTCCGCTCTGCCTCCTCCGGGGTCCAAGAATCACTGCATCAATCAGCCTGAACCCGATTTATCTAACGTTCCGGAGCAATATCATGACCTATGCCATGTATTTTCTAAATCACGTGCTCTGTCCTTACCTCCTCACAGGCCCTACGACTGCTGTATACACCTACTGGCGGGAGCCAAACTTCCATCTGGCCGCCTCTACAGCTTGTCGGGCCCGGAGAAACTGGCAATGGAAAATTATATTCACGAGTCCCTCGCTTCAGGTATTATCCGTCCCTCCTCATCTCCGGTTGGTGCAGGGTTCTTCTTTGTGGGGAAGAAGGACGGCTCTCTGCGGCCCTGCATCGACTACCGAGGACTCAATCAGGTCACTGTCCGGAATAAATACCCTCTTCCCCTCATTAACACCGCCTTTGAACCCCTCTCGCAAGCAGTCACGTTCACGAAGCTCGACCTCCGTAACGCGTACCACTTGGTGCGTATACGGGAGGGGGATGAATGGAAGACTGCATTCAATACCCCGTTGGGCCACTACGAGTACCTGGTGGTCCCCTTCGGCCTTACTAACGCCCCTGCAGTCTTCCAGGGCATGGTCAACGACGTCAAAATCCCCTCAGGAACACGTTCTCCATGTCCGGGAGGTTCTCCAGCGGCTGCTGGAAAATCAGCTTTTTGTGAAAGCAGAGAAATGTTCATTTCACGTCTCATCTGTCCCGTTCCTCGGCTTCATCATCGAGGAGGGCAGTATCCGGGCGGATCCTGCTAAGGTCAAGGCGGTGACAGAATGGCCCCAACCCACCTCTCGTAAGCACCTTCAACAATTCCTTGGTTTTGCTAATTTCTATCGCCGTTTTATCCGCAACTACAGTGTCATTGCTGCTCCCCTTACCAAACTCACTTCCACTGCCTTCCCTTTTTGTTGGAACTCCGAGGCCCAGCAGGCGTTTGAGCTGCTTAAGGTTCGGTTTTCCTCAGCTCCTATCCTTTGTCACCCCGACTCTACCCATCAATTCACCATTGAGGTGGATGCCTCCGACACCGGCGTGGGGGCCATTCTGTCTCAACGAGCCGCCTTGGACAACAAGCTCCATCCCTGCGCGTTCTTCTCCCGGAGGCTGTCCTCCGCTGAACGTAATTATGATGTCGGGGATCGGGAACTGCTGGCCATCAAACTGGCTCTTGAGGAGTGGCGCCACTGGCTGGAGGGGGCAGGTAATCCCTTTATTGTTTTGACGGACCATCAAAATTTAATTTATCTGAAATCAGCCAAGAGGCTTAATGCCAGACAGGCTAGATGGTCGTTATTTTTTGCCCGCTTTAATTTTTCTGTTTCTTTCCGCCCCGGTTCCCGCAATATCAAGGCAGATGCCTTGTCCCGTGTTTTTTCCCTCCCCTCCAGTCCTGCTGATCCGGAGCCGATTCTACCGGCATCCTGTGTGGTGGCTGCGGTCTCCTGGAGGATCGAGGAAATCGTGAGGTCCGCCCAGACTTCCCAACCAGACCCCCGCAGTAACCCTAACTCCTCCCTATTTGTGCCCAATTCCGTCCGCTCCCAGGTCCTGGAATGGGTTCACGCCTCCTGCCTGGCTTGTCACCCAGGTGTTGCCAGAACGATCGCCCTTGTCAGGAGGAGTTTTTGGTGGCCTACTCTTAAGGAGGATACCCGTGCCTTTGTCCTGGCCTGCTCGGTGTGCGCCAGGAGCAAGGCATCCCACCAGCCTCCCTCCGGTCTTCTCCTTCCCCTCCCTGTCCCGGGCCGTCCTTGGAGTCACATCGGCGTGGACTTCGTCACCGGTCTGCCATTGTCAGAGGGTAATACCGTCATTCTGACAATAGTGGACCGGTTCTCCAAGGCGGTTCACTTTATTCCCCTTCCTAAACTCCCGTCCGCCCTCGAGACTGCTGAGCTCCTGGTGTTGCATGTGGTCAGGCTGCACGGGATTCCTTCTGACGTTGTTTCAGACCGTGGGCCCCAATTCTCCTCCCAGGTTTGGAAGGCGTTCTGTGTAGCCCTGGGTGCCTCTGCTAGTTTGTCGTCTGGTTTTCATCCCCAGTCTAACGGCCAGGCAGAGAGGGCGAACCAGGACCTGGGGGCCGCCCTGCGGTGCGTCACCGTCCGTAATCCCGCTTCCTGGAGCCGTTTTCTCCCCTGGGTAGAGTACGCTCACAACTCCCTTAAATGTGCTTCCACAGGGTTGTCCCCTTTCGAATGCTCGTTAGGTTATCAACCCCCTCTCCTGTCGGCCCAGGAGGCCGAGGTAGCAGTCCCCTCCGTAAGGTCTCACCTCCTCAGATGCAAGCGCATGCGGAGACTTACGCGCACCGCACTCCTTCGCTCTAATACCCGTTCCCAACGTCTGGCGGACCTTCACAGGACCGCAGCCCCGCAGTACAGGGCCAGTCAGCAGGTCTGGCTCTCTACCGCCAATATTTCCCTTCCCTCTTCCTCCAAAAAACTCCAGCCCCGTTTTATTGGTCCCTTTTCTATCATTTGTTTAATAAACCCTGTTTCTGTTAAACTCTCCCTCCCTGCCTCCCTCAAGGTTTACCCCGTTTTTCATGTCTCCCAAGTTAAACCTGTCGCCTCCAGCCCCCCTCAGTTCTCCTACCATCCCTCCTCCTCCTGTCCGGGTCATCGACGACGCCCCGGCCTACACGGTGGACCGTATCATTGACATCCGCCGTAAGGGCCGGGGATTCCAATACCTCGTCGACTGGGAGGGATATGGTCCTGAGGAGCGGTCGTGGCTCCACAAGAGCCTCATCCTGGATCACTCACTTATCCAGGATTTTCACAGGCTTTTTCCAAATAAAACCAGACCGCCAGGTACGCCAGGTGGCGTACATTGAGGGGGGGGTACTGTAACGTTCCGCTCCCTTCCAGTCCGTTTTCCGTGTTTTCCTTTTTTCCCTCCGTGTCATGTTGGATCCCTTTGTCCGTGTTTTCCCCTCTGCTGCGGACTAGGCGTTTCCCTCTCTGGCTCGTTCGTTTGGGTTCCCACTTTTGCTTCCGCCTTTCACTCTCCCCCCTCGTTGCATGCATTCCTCACCTTTGTGTTTAGCAATCACTCCCGGTTAATTTCCACACCTGCGCCTTATTTAGTCCGTGATTCCCTGCACTACTTAAACCCTCGTCTGGTTGCTAGTCGGCGCCAGTTCGTTAACTAACCTCACTCGTTGTTCATGCTTCTCGTTCTTGGTCCTGTGTTTTCTAATCGCTTGGTTGTGGGATTGTTTCCCCTTACAGCTTTTAGTTCACCTGTCCTGCGGATTGGTAGTTATCCGCCCCTGACGTTTTCTGTTTTGCATGCTGCTAACTTGTCTCCTTCTAACCACCAGCTGTCCCGGCTCCCATTCATCCGTAGCAGTGTCTGTTCCCCGTGTTTTGTGTGTGTGTGTTGCGGTACCTCCAACTCCAGCTCGCGAAGGATCCGCTGTTGAGTTCAATCCTGGCTACCCTCCAGTTGTTCCTGTCCGGCCGTAGCTACCCCCCCCCGTTCTACGGTTACGGTTCCGGGTTCTCTGGAATTCAGCCAGCTCCAACCGGACCTACCTGAGCCACGCCACACCACCCAGCTCTGCCGAGTTTCGCCGGCTACCTACCTGTGTTATCGCAGTACCTCCGTGAGAACCTCCCGGTCCTTTTCCTGTCTAAGTTCCAAATTAACTACCCTCTGCTTTCTGTCCAGTACCGGAGTTGTCGTCCCGGTCCAGTTCCAGTCCAGCCTTGGTGTGTTGTTCACCATCCGTATGAGTCCAGTTCCGGCTTGGAACAAGTTCCGTTCCAGTACCCGTTTTCCAGAGTGGACCTCCCGGTCCAGTTCCGGTCCAGTCGCGGTGTGAAGTTCACCATCCATAAGAGTCCAGTTCCGGTTTGGAACAAGTTCCGTTCCTGTACCCGTTTCCTGAGTGGACCTCCCGGTCCAGTTCCAGTCCAGCCCTGGTGTGAAGTTCACCACCTGTCCAGTCCAGCTCCGGCTTGGAGCAGTCCGTATCGGACTTTCAGCAACTTTTCCTGTGTGATACCGTGTTTCTCTTTTTCTGTACAGTTTTGGGACTACCCCAACACTTAAATATATACCCCTTTATTGAATCTGCCTCCTGGTCGTTGCACTTGGGTTCGTCCCGTATCTGGATCGTAACACAAAAACCTGAAACACGCGGAAGAAAACGAGCAACTACTGTTAAAACGGATCGAAGAATAGTCCGAATGGCAAAGATTCAGCCAATCACCACCTCCAGAAAGATCAAAGATGATCTAAAATTACCTGTAAGTGCTGTTACAGTCAGAAGACGTTTGATCGAAGCTAAGCTATCAGCAAGAAACCCCCGCAAAGCACTATTGTTGAAAAAACCGCATGTGCAGAATCGGTTAAAATTTGCCAAGGAACACATCGATTGGCCCAAAGAGAAATGGCGTAACATGTGGACTGATGAGAGTAAAATTGTTATTTTTGGGTCTAGTGGTCGTCGACAGTACGTCAGACGACCCCCGGGTTCTGAATTCAAGCCACAGTACACTGCGAAGACAGTGAAGCATGGTGGCGCAAAAATCATGGTATGGGGATGTTTTTCATACTACGGTGTTGGGCCTATTTATCGTACACCAGGGATCATGGATCAGTTTGAATACATCAAAATACTTGAAGAGATTATGTGGCCGTATGCCGAAGAGCAAATGCCCCTGAAATGGGTGTTTCAACAAAACAACGACCCCAAACACACGAGTAAGCGAGCAACATCTTGGTTCCAGACAAAAAGGATTGAGGTAATGGAGTGGCCAGCTCAATCCCCCGACCTCAACCCCATTGAAAACTTGTGGGGTGACATTAAAAATGCAGTTTCTGAAGGAAAACCCAAAAATTCACAGGAACTGTGGAATGTAGTTCGTTCATCCTGGGCTGAAATACCTGTTTCTAGGTGCCAGAAGTTGGTTGACTCGATGCAACGCAGATGCGCAGCAACAATGGTTATGCAACTAAATATTAGTTCAGTAATTTAAAGTGGTTACATCTTGAAAAATGTCTTCAGTTTAAGACAGTATGTGTTTGAGTTTGAAGAGAAAAATGTCGACTGCTATTTTTTTGAACAGATTCATATTCCTTTTCTTTGCTTCCTGTAAAAGAATAACGCAGACTTGATAAAATTTGTTAATGCTTTGATTTGGAATTGAATGTGTAATGTTTCCACTACATATGAAATATGGAACTAAAAGCTATTAAAAAATATTTGCACTTTATTCACTTTCTTTAACGCACTGCTATTTATTTGAACACAACTGTATATATTTGGATTTGCTTACTCATTTATTATTTATTAAACATTGTCATTTCGTCCTTACTCATGTGTGCACGTTTTACAATTATTTTATTACTCTTATCTACTTAATTTAATTACTAACAGTGCCAACTACTTTGTGTATGATCATTTTTGATGTACTTATTTGAAAACTCTCCTCTGTCCTCGCACCGCCCACCTCCGCCCCAACCAACCGAACCTCGGTCTATGAAGCTCAGTAACATTAGAGAAAAGTGCCAAAAACAGGTCTGTTTTTGTTTCAGATATTTGGATTTAAGTATTTGAAAGGCTGAAGTAATGTCTGGTTGTGGAAAAGGTATAAACAGACATACAGCGCTATTATAAAAAAAAAAAAAAAATTGATTCTGATTTTTCCCCATTTTTCTCCCAATTTAGTAGCCAATTGAACCCCTATTCTAATTCAATTTCCCCCCGTGTAGCAACCGCTAGAGAACCACTGCTACACACCCTGTCAGCCGGTAGTAGGAAGGAGGTCGCCACGTCCTCTACAGGGCGCGACTCCTCGAGCCCCTGACCGTGAATCCAGCTCGCCCAGGGCCGTTATGTGTGCAGCGATTCTCTCCGAGCCCCTCCCCCCACCCGGAAGCAGCCGCCAATTGCTGCTCCCACAGGGCGCCGGCCATGCTCGGATCTGGCAGGACCGGGGCGCGAACCCCGATCCTCGGAGCACAACTGCACCGACTGAAGGTCGGCGCTCTTACCGTTGTAACACGCGACGGCCCTATACAGCGCTATTATAAACTTATGTATGGTGACTAGTAGATACATTTAAAAACGCTGATATTGATTTGTGCAATAATTAAAGTAAACTCATGAATTATATGGTGGCCGTATTATGTATAGTGACGTAATTACTACAGAACATGAAATAACACCTTCTCAAGTGTGGAGAGAAAAAAAAAACACTTCTGAGAACATGAAAGATTTTGGCCTGGTTGTTATCTGTGTGAAGGTTGCCTGTGAGAGTGTTAGTAACATTGAAACATTGCCCAAAGCCAAACTGTCAAGCAAACAAAACTTAAGAGCACTTGAATGCCATCGGTCTAAGGAAATACGGGACTATATTACATTTATAAGTGTAGACACAGGCAACTAATTGTTCTGAAACTTTGTTTTATGGGAAGATGTGTAATATTGATGAAAAATGTAATTATACGGTTAATAATACGTATTGTGAATGTAGCAACATGGAAAATGCCTTGTAGAATGACAATTGACCACATTTATATTCCCAGTGACTTAGTGGTTAAGATTATTTTGACATAATTAAAAATGTCGACAAACAGTTAAAGAATGAAAGCACGGACAAACCTGTGGGAGATCCATTACTTTTTAGAGGACGTCGGATGAAATATTTTGTGTGTTGTGTGTGCGTGTGCGTGTGCGTTAATCTGCCGTAGCCTATTGGATGTTAACTCACGATTGCAATTAGTTTTCTCATTTTTTTTAACCCGGACATCATTGTAACTGAAAACTTTTAAAACCTTATTATGTTTTGGTGAAAACTTATGAACTTGTCGTCAAAATGTAACTTTGGGCTCACGTGGTGCTCATCATACTTCCCAGGAAGAATAAACACAGTTGTGCTGGTTTTAGGGAGGGGGCACAGGGGAGATGGTGGTCACCCTGCAACTACTTAACACAATAATGGCACAGGCATAAAATCCACGATAGCTCATGGAAGATGAAGGGCTAATGATATCATGCCTGTATTTTGAAGGGAGTGTGGCGGGTGTCGGCCGCCCTCCAATTACCTAACAGGGCAATTCCAGCTAAACAGTCACATAGCCATTGAAAATTCGAACTAAACATAAAGCTGCAAGATGTATTTCAAGATATGTTTCGCAGATTCAAGTGTGTGGGATATGACTGCCAATTTCCTGTGATCATCTCCATCAGCCTTGCCAAATACATTGTGCGTGTGATCGTTAACTTGTATATCCTGTTTTCGTGTATTTAAACTTAGTTAGTATTTAAAGTGTTAGACCTTCGTTTCATTCAAGATTCTCTGTGTTGAGAGCCGAGGGGGTAGAGCAATTATTTTTGATTGGACGAAATGCCAGCAAAGGTGCAACCAATGGGTGGATCGAGTGAGGGTATAAGAAAGACACTCCTCTGACAACATTGTTATTCTTCGTATCTTGTAAAACAGCGAACATGAGTGGTAGGGGCAAGACTGGCGGAAAGGCGAGAGCAAAGGCTAAGACCCGTTCATCCCGGGCTGGACTCCAGTTCCCGGTTGGTCGCGTTCACCGACTTCTGCGCAAAGGAAATTATGCAGAGCGTGTTGGTGCGGGAGCCCCGGTTTATCTGGCCGCCGTGCTCGAATATCTGACTGCTGAGATCCTGGAGTTGGCCGGCAACGCTGCACGAGACAACAAGAAAACCCGCATCATTCCCAGACATCTGCAGCTGGCAGTGCGTAACGACGAAGAGTTGAACAAACTCCTTGGAGGCGTCACTATCGCTCAGGGCGGTGTACTGCCCAATATCCAAGCTGTTCTGCTCCCCAAGAAGACCGAAAAGGCAGTGAAAGCCAAGTAACTCTTGCGTCGCTCCCACAAGGACTATTCATCTAAAGGCTCTTTTAAGAGCCACCCCACATCTGTATAAAGAGCGCAGTTGCCATTTCAACCAATTCTACTGCGTTACGACAGTTTGTCTTGCTTAGCGCCGTGCAGTGTCCGTAATTTATATACAAGGGAATCCAATCGGCACAACTTGTCTGGATCAGTGGTCCTCGTGTTCGGTCCTGGGGACTACTGTGTACATTGAATCCAGACGAGACGATGCCAGAAGTTCCTCCTCTCTCTCGCCCCCCTCTTTCTCAATTACAATTTTCATGTTTGCCCCCTTAAGCCACATTATATCAGCAATTACTACCGGTGTGTGTGACTACCACACATTATGCGTAATCGTTTGCAATATAGAACAATCAGGTAATAAAGGTGGACCGATCACATTAAAGACTGAGGTGAATCAATAGGCTTTTAATTTGTGAAAGTGGAGACATGGCAGCTAAAACACCGTATGATAGATGAAGAATTCAAAGGCACACTTTTTTTGTGTTGGACATTTAATCAAAGCCTTTTTATAGAATAAAATTAGCTTTCTTGAGTAACCAAATATATATAAATATATTTCACACGTGAAATTTCGATAGCTAGAGCATTTATTTCTTCATACACTCGCTTTGCAATGTTGGAATAAATAATCCAAGGCGGTAAGAGAAAAGTTTAAATTTCAGGCGGCAAAGGAAGCAAAAAAAAAACAATCGCCTCCGTGACTGCACGCAGGATCCCAGCCAATGAGATTCCGTAAAAACCTATCCAATCAGCTCTTACTGCAATGCTTTAAAGGCGTAGGTCGTGGGCTTCGCAAGATACATACATACCAAAAATCAAAAAAGTGAGCACGGCGCAATGGCTAGAACCAAGCAGACCGCACGTAAGTCTACCGGTGGCAAGGCCCCCAGGAAGCAACTGGCCACTAAAGCGGCACGTAAGAGCGCGCCTGCTACAGGCGGCGTGAAGAAGCCTCACCGTTACAGGCCTGGCACTGTAGCGCTGCGAGAAATCCGCCGCTACCAGAAGTCTACTGAACTGTTGATTCGCAAGCTGCCCTTCCAGCGCCTCGTGAGGGAGATTGCTCAGGATTTCAAGACCGACCTCCGCTTCCAAAGCTCAGCTGTCATGGCTCTACAGGAGGCCAGTGAGGCGTATCTCGTTGGTCTGTTCGAGGACACCAACCTTTGCGCCATTCACGCCAAGAGGGTGACCATCATGCCCAAGGATATCCAGCTGGCCCGCAGAATCCGGGGCGAACGCGCCTAAGATTTCCAAGAACACCATCGTCTAAACAAAGGCTCTTTTAAGAGCCACTTAAATACTTGAGAAGCAAGTTTGTTCCATTTTTTTTTGATGCGATTAAACATCGAGCATCACTAATCTAATGTCTCCGTATGGGGTATGCATTCATTTTGAGGAGGGCGAAGAGAATCGCAAACCTACACGCGCCAAATAGTAGCCAGGCAAAACGACGACTCCAAAACGTTTTCCTCATTGTATAAATCACTATAGACATCTAGTTGACAAGTACAGCAACGCTGTCACAATCCGCTACATTATAATAATGCCTGGCAGTTATATAGCGCTTTACAATGATGAGGGGGAAACTCGCCTCAACCAGCCTATTTGCTTGTGATGTGCTTAGATTACTGATGCCACGATGCTCGATGTTTAATGTAATCGTATGGGATATTAATTTTGCTTAAAAATATTAAACTGAAGTAATACTGTAGACGTTTGGAGAACAGCTGCTTGTGGTTGCTTTCCCCAAGTCCCATAGTTACAAAATCAATTCCCCGTAGCTGTCAGCACTGCATCATCTCTGGCTATATTCTGACAGGCGGATCTGAAGTTTCTATCAACTCCATGGCGATATCCACCAGGATTTAGAGCTGTGGTGTTCCGTTCCATTGTTAAATCAAGTTCGAGCTTTCCTGACGTCAGTTTTTTTTTGTAGTGGTAGAGCGTACGCGAGCAAGGGATAAGCCATTGTGTGGCGCATGCACGCTCCTATCTGGAAACATGTTCCAAGCCTTTCCAACATGCCTATGTGCCTCGCTCTGCATTAAACTGAGTCCCGGCTCTCATTCGCCCACCTACTGTACCTTGTTGCGCTAAACAAAGCTCAGTGAATTACTTTTTGCCCCTTGTTGAGACCGTGAGTGGCTCTAAAAAGAGCCTTTGGGTTTTGAGGATTGTTGTTTAACGGATTACTTTGAACTGGTGTACTTCGTGACGGCCTTGGTGCCCTCAGACACTGCGTGTTTGGCCAGCTCACCTGGCAACAGAAGGCGCACGGCGGTCTGGATCTCCCTTGAAGTGATAGTCGACCGTTTGTTGTAGTGAGTCAAGCGAGAAGACTCACCAGCAATACGTTCAAAAATGTCGTTGACAAAGGAATTCATGATGCCCATGGCCTTTGAAGAAATGCCGGTGTCAGGATGCACTTGCTTCAAGACCTTGTACACGTAGATAGCGTAACTTTCCTTCCTAGACTTTCTCCGCTTCTTTCCTCCTTTCCCAGCCGTCTTGGTTACGGCTTTCTTGGAACCCTTCTTGGGCGCAGACTTCGCAGCATCAGGCATATCGAAAGCTTGACTGAAACATATGCTCCAGCGTCACCATGCGTCTGCCATATATAAGGCCTTTATGCAAATAGTCATGCTTTTCTAAGCGGCGACGTAACATCGAGTCTCATTGGAGGCAGCTCGTCAGCCATTATTGCAACTCTATTGGCTGAATTTCGCGGGCCTGAAAAACCTAGCCCGATTGCTGCAAACAAAGGATTTTTTAACCGTATCTCCCATTCTCCATTTCCGCGCCTTTCTTAAATTCAATAATGTCCTAATGTGCCGTCATTGCAGTTTCCCACGTAAGAAAGTCCAATACACTCACCCTTTGAAAAGTAATTTGCTTAATACAGCCGCCGCCCAAACAATACGTATCCAATTGTATTATTTTACAAACACAATACGGCTTTCGTTAATGCTGACTTGTCGGCAACTAGCAAAAGTGCTTCGTGGTCGCTGCATTCCAAATAGAACATTTCACCACAATTGTCGGGGATCCCCTACGTGTTGAATTTTCACTACCAGACGGCACCAAGTGGAACAAACTGGGCGGCGCGCTGGCTCTCTACAAGGCCATCGACAAGGGACAAGGAGTACACGCTAGGAAACGCTGCTTTTCATAGAGCAGGTGGGTGGCTCTTAAAAGAGCCTTTGAATGGTTACACAAGAGGGGGTTTGCGAAAAAAACGTTTATCCACCGAAGCCGTACAGAGTGCGACCCTGACGCTTCAGAGCATAAACCACATCCATAGCGGTTACGGTCTTTCTCTTGGCATGCTCGGTGTAAGTCACGGCATCGCGGATGACGTTCTCCAAGAACACCTTAAGCACTCCACGAGTCTCTTCGTAGATGAGACCGGATATGCGCTTGACTCCTCCGCGGCGAGCCAAACGACGAATCGCTGGCTTGGTGATACCCTGGATATTATCACGGAGAACTTTGCGATGACGCTTAGCGCCTCCTTTGCTCAGTCCCTTTCCACCTTTCCTTTTTTTTAATTTTTATATACTTTATTTAAATTATTCAAATATTACAATAATCACACATTTAAACATGACAATTATCACATAATACAAAAATACAGTTAATTACATCCGATATCTGACATCAAAAACGAGTTTAAAAAAAACAGAATTTCCCAAATGCTTGTGTTACCATTGTTTGTATCAATTGTCCTTCTGCGTTTTAGTTCTGTTAAAATGTTCTTAATTACAGATTCACTGGATATATACATATGGTCAATCGTCATTTTACATCGTGTTTTCCATATTTGTAAGTTCACTAGGCATATTATTAACCAATACATATCTTTAGTTTTTTCATTAATATTACACATTTTCCCAAAAAAAAACTGTTTCCGGAGTAATTAAAATGTTCACCCCAATACATTTAATCTGTTCCCATATTTTTTTTGAGCGAGAACATTCAATTAGTAGATGCTCCAAAGTTTCATCCGCATCACATTCAGGCATTGGGCAAGTTTTCGTTTTAACAAAACAACTCCACTTTACAACCGCTCTTACTGGTAATCTCCTCACAGATATCAACCAGGCTACATCTCTCATACTTTCAGAAAGATTTTTATTCCATATTCGTGCGACAGTTTTTTCTATGTTGGTTAATTGTCTATACATAATGAAGCCACCATACAATTCAGTAATTATTAAATTATAGATAGCCTTACTCTCATATTTATCTCAGTCAATATCTAAATGTTTAAATTTGTCTACAAAATCGCCATACATAAGTTTAAAATAAGGTTGTCCCATTCTATTCCTTCCTTTCTTTTTTTTCCAATGAGCAATATTACCAATCCAACTCATTTGTCTATTAATTCCACTTGCAACAATCTTACACATTGCTATTTTTAATTTGATACTCAGATCTACTGATCCTAACCCTCCAAATTTTCTCGGTTTAAATAACAATTATCTTTTGGTAACTTCTCTGTTCGTTCCCCACACTAATTTACAACACTCTTTATTTAGTTTACTTATGTATTTTTCTGTTGGTGGAAAAATTTAACTTAAAAATATTAGTTTTGACAGTATTAACATTTTTAAAATATCTATTCTAGACCTATAATTAGTGTTTTTGCCTGACCACTTTATAACCTCACCTTTAACTTCATTTTCCTTTTTTTCCCAATTTGTTTCACAACAGTTTGCATTACTTATATAGATACCCAATATCTTAATTTCTTCTTTTACGTTAATTTGTATGGGAAACTGCCTCTTTAAATCCACAAACCAGACAGCTTCTGATTTGTGATGGTTTAAAACTGCACCAGAAACCTTTTCATAAGTTCTGAAATGTTCACATATAATGTCCAATTCAGTTAGCGTTTTTACAAAGACTGTTACATCATCAGCATAAGCTGATATGATGACCTTTTCACTTCCAACCTTTAACCCTTCTAATCTCCTGTCATTTCGAATTATTTTGATCAAAGGGCTGATTGCAATCACATACAGAGCAGCACTTAGTGGACATCCTTGTTTCACACCTCTACAAACTTCAAAACATTCTGTCAAGTGACCATTTACATTTACTTGGACTATAGATTTTGCATAAAGACACCTAATCATATCAATAAACCGTTGTGGAAACCCATACTTTTTCAGCACTTCAAATAAATATGCCCTTGATATATAATCAAAGGCTTTTTTTTGATCTAATGCAATAATATAAAAACCATCATCAGCTTTTACATTTGAAATGCATTCTCTTAAGGTACATAAATTATCAAACATTAAACGTCCTTTTACAGCGCATGTCTGCTCCTTTTCTATAAGTACTTCCAAATTATCCTTCATTCTATTTACAAGCACTTTAGCAAGTATCTTATAGTCTAAATTCATTAAGGTTAAATGTCTCCAGTTATTTATATCAAATTCATCACCTTTTTTGTACAACAGAGTTAATACACCATCATAAAAGGAGTCATGCATACATCCTTGTGCAATACCTTCATTAAAAACCCTAGTTAAAAAAGGAGAAATTTCATTCTTACTTTTCACATAGAATTCTGCTGGCAATCCATCTTTACTTGGAGATTTCTTTAAATTTAACGGAGATATAGCAAACTCAACTTCCTCTTGCAGAATAGGACTTTCTAGATCCTCAAAATTGACACACTTCCCATAATTAATTGAAGTTAAGAAAACCTGAAGCAAATCATTATCAATTTCAATATCTTCATACATCTTTTGGCATAAATCCTTAACAGTATTTCTAACTTCACATTCTTTTTCAATAACAATACCCATTTCATTCCTTATTGCTTTAATACAATTCTGAGTTTGCTTATCTTTAAACTGAGCTATAATATTTATAGCACTAGGGGCTTCCTTAAACTTAATATTGCTTCCTATCTGCACATGTAATCCACGTATAGAATCTTTATTCATATCTTCAATTTCACCTTTAAACTTATACATTTCTGTGACTTCTATATCAGTTTTAACCAATTTCACCTTCAATTCTATGTATTTCTTTAAGAGTTGGTCATATTTTATATTTCTAGCTTGATTTAAAATTTGACACTTATATTTAAAAAAATCTTTCATTCTATTTTTAAAAATTTCCCACAATTCTATGTTTGTCTTTGTCAAAATTCTCAAATCCTTTATTTTGTCAATTTCGAGTTTTAACTCTGACACTAACTCTGAATTATCAAGACACTGAGTATTTAATTTCCAGTAGGATTTCTTAGAATCACCTTCGATTCTGAGCTTGACAATAACAGCCAAATGGTCAGATTCCACAAAGTAATTAGTTTTATATTCGTATACATCTAAATTACTACTGACATAAATACGGTCAATTCTAGACCTTGTATATTTATCATGTCTCGTATAGTCCGTCTTATTTGGATACAGTATTCTAAAAGCATCTCTCAAGTCTGTTCCCTCAAGCACTTTTTTTAGAGCGGTTCTTTCTTTCGTCATTAAAAAAGATTTTAGTGAAATTATATCTTTCTCATCTATCACCACATTAAAATCTCCACACACCACAATAGGATACCCAACACACAACAATTCCCGGAGTTTGTTGAACAATTGAATCTTCTTTACTCTATCGGAAGCAGTGTATAAGTTAATTATTCTAATTTTTTGACGAAGAAAGTAACAGTCTAAAACCAATAACCTACCAGGGATAACTTCCCTTTTCCTTATAACAGTCACCTCTGTTCGAAAAAATATACCGACCCCGCATCTGCTTTATCTTCACCGACTGATATACAAGATGACCCTTTTGTCCAAATCTCTTTAACATCCTGTACATCAGACTGACTACACAGCCTCATTTCTTGTAAACACATTATATCAAAGGGTGTCTGCAACAATATATCAAATTTTAAATGTCTATTCTTTTTTGACTGTACCCCTCTGACATTGTATGACGCAATCGTCAAAGACTGTTTATTAGTCATTCCCTTGACTTTATAGGATACATCAGAAATGTATGCCATGAGAAGCCATTAAATTACTTTTTTACATTTTTCCGTTTACAATTACTCTTATCCTGCTCAGGTGAAAGGATCCGTTTAGAACCTTTTTTATGTCCGTAATCTGGCTGCCGTACTGACAAGGAGACTTTACTCACTCTTTGTTCGCCGGTTGTTACCTCAGTCCCTTCCGCAGTCGAGAGTGAAGAGTCTCTACTAATGTCCGTCTCACTTGCACTTTCGAAGGACTCCTCATCCTCCTCGGAAGAACTGCTTTCTTCATTCGATGTGAATTGCTCCTCTCCTTCGGGACTTTTATCATCTCCGATCAGCTGTTTACCACTCTCGTCGGTCATCCCTTCCTTGTTTGTTCCACTTTTGTCCTCCATTCTTTCGCCTTTTTTTTCCATTGTGCATACAACTTCCTCTGCCTCGACTTCTTCTTGTGTATGTTTGTCAGTGGTATCCTCTCCAGGTGGATCGGAGTGTATCTACCCCTCATCCTCCTTTTCCTCCTCCCGCATCACGCCCTCAGTTACCACCTTCCTCTCCTGATTTTGCGGTTTGGTTCTCGCTCTATTGCTGTAGGAGTTTGGACATTTGAAAAAACTGTGTCCCAATCCTCCGCAGAGAGTGCATACTGCACCATCTGTGCATTGTCTAGTTTTATGTCCCAGATTGCCGCACTTCCAGCATTTCACTTGGTTACAATCTCTAATTTGATGTTCGGTGGACTGACAAATATAACAACTGTTTACTTGCCCATTGTAAATAATCCTACCATTGTAGGGACCCAAGGATATAGAATTTGGTATGGTCATTAGTTGACCTTCGTTATCTCTCTTGACTTTAACTCGGTACTTACGAATGCCGTACCATATACCAAATGTATCAACTGGTTTAACCGGCGGCTGAAGAATTTCACAATAACGTGCCAAATACAGCTCTATGTCAGAGTCAGGAATTCTACCAGTCCAGAACTTAACAATGACCGTAATAATGTCAACCGTTGCTGAGGACTGCACCTCCCATTGTTTCCATTTCTCTTCCAGTACTTTTGTCACTTGTATATCCAAAAACTTCCTAAGCGAGTTTTCTTGATAAAAACATATCTCGAAGTCACGCCTATTGGGTAAAGAAATAAACGAGTATATATCGCTCGGATTTAACCACAGAGACTCGAACAGAAGGTTTTCTCCGACGTAATCTCTTGTAGGTGCGTCTCCTTCACCTATATACTTTAGCCTGGCCCAATGTTGGCCGAAGCGTGATTTAAATGCACTAGTCAAAGGGGCCATACTTGTATCGTGTCGAGTCTCAGCTTTTCTGTGTTGTTTACCTCCACCACCGCGGTTGCGGGGTGGAGAATTAACCTAATTCTTGTTACAAAAGGCCTTACTTTAGAATAATAGTACACCAACGAAGGAGAAATACGTGAGAGCGTGTCCCACTTTTAAATTAAATGCTCAACACAACTCAACTCAACTCAAATTTCCACCTTTCCGATTTTTAAAGAGCTTTATTAATCATTATACTTTACAATACAAAACATTTTACATTTACATAATACATATTTAATAGCATCGTGTTACATCCCAATACATTTACTACATTGTTAAATTACAAGACATTTAATTTTACAAAATACAAATATATATATATTTCTTTTTAATTTAAAAATACAAAAGGGCCCACGGTTTTAACAGACCCATTTTCCTATCATGAGTCCGTTTCCTTTTTAACTCGGAAATTATTTGTTTAAAGGCCACTGCACTTGAAATACATACATTGTCAATACAATCTTTACATCTGATTTTCCAGATTCTCATCTTAACAATACATATTATCATCCAATAAAAATCCTTGTGTTGTCTTGGTATATTCTCCGTAATACATCCATATTTAATCACGTTGAGGTTAATATCAATGCTGAATCCAATCGTTATCATTTTCTCCCATATTTCTTTTGATCTCGTACAATCTAGTAGTAAATTATTTATTGTTTCTTGCTCCACACATTCAGAGAAAGGACAGTCAGTAGTTTTAACAAAACAACTCCATTTTACTACTTGTCTCACAGGAAGCCTGTTTAATGTAACTAACCAAGACATTCCTCTCAGCTCCTCTGAGATGTATTTAGAATTTAAATTCTTTACAACAGTCTCACGATCGAGTGCTGCTAGATCACAATATTCGCAAAAACCTCCATATTTTTCATCATTGATAATTTTAAAAATATCTTTACTAGTTTGTTTCTCCCAGTCAATTTCTAAATTCTTATATTTGTCCAAAAAATCTCCATAGACTAATTTATGATGAGGAATGAGACTTCTACCCCGTCCTCGCCTTTTCCTCCACAGTACAGAGTCTTCAACCCATGGAGCATTCCTCTTAATTCCACAGAATATATTTTTACAGAGGGCTATCTTTAATTTAATATCCAAATCTATAGCACCCAAACCTCCGAATTCTCTGCTTTTGTACATATATTGTCGTTTAGTAATTTCTCGGTTTGTTCCCCATATGAACCGAACACATAATTTATTAAGTTTTCTTATACATGATTCTGTCGGGGGAAAAATGTTAGCAATGAACATTATTTTTGAAAGGATAAAAATCTTAATTATATCAATTCTCAACTTATAATTCATACCTTTATTATTCCACTTTAAAAACTCATTTTCTATTTCCTGTTCTTTTTTATTCCAATTGCGATATTGTGTATCTTTGTTACTAATTATTAAACCAAGTATTTTAATTTCGTCCTTGACGATTATATTGATCTGGGTTTTTTTTTCTTCATTTCCTATCCAAACAGCTTCAGTTTTATCATGATTTAATTTTGCTCCAGAGACTTCCTCATATGCTTTGAAATGATTATTAACCATATCCAGCTCGCTTTGAGAATGTACATATACCGAAACATCATCAGCATAAGATGAAATTACAAATCTTTCTTGATTAACACCTATTTGTATCCCTGTAATATTAATATCATTTTTAATTTGTTTTATCAGAGGGCTAATTGCTAACACGTACAGGGCAGCACTCATTGGGCAACCTTGTTTAAGACCTCTCTTTATTTCAAATGAATCAGTAAGGAGACCATTTACATTTACTTGAATTGTTGATTTAGCATATAACGTTTTAACCATATTAATAAACCCATCTGGAAAACTATACATTTTCATTACAGACCATAAATACTCTCTTGAAACATAATCGAAAGCTTTCTTTTGATCTAGACCCAATAAAAAAACACCCGTTTCTTTCAAAGAAGTACTCGAAATTATTTATCTTAGCATGCTTAGATTATCCCACATTACTCTACCTTTAATCGCACATGTTTGTTCTTTGTCAATTATGTTATCGAGCGTTCCGCTCAACCTATTTGTAAGGACTCTTGCTAATACCTTATAGTCTACATTAGTGAGGGTTATTTGTCTCCAAGAATTTATATCATATTCATCATTTTTTTTATATAATAAGGTTATTATCCCTTGGTAAAATGAATCATGGAGTTGACCTTGTTGAATCCCATCATTAAAAACACAAGCAAGAAAATCACATATTTCCGCAGAAAAAGTTTGGTACCATTCGACTGGGAGACCATCAGGCCCTGGAGATTTACCTTTGTTGAGTTCCATTATGGCTGTATATACCTCATGCGCAGTAATTTTGCCTACTAGTGCATCATTACATATATCATAGTCATAATTAAAAGTAAGAAAAGATTTCATTTTTTTCTCATCAATGTCAATGTGTTCATACATCTGTTTACACATACTCATCACTACTGACTTCATCTCTGACACATTATTTATTATTTTCCCTTCACGATTCCTTATCCCTTTCATGTATTTCCGTTCTTTCCGTTTGTTAAAATTCTTTATTATTTGCTGTATACTACAGTCACCATCAAGTTTTTGACCATAACCGGCCTGTATTTTAATACTATTTAAAAAATCTTCATTATGTTCATTTATCTTCAAAATCACATCATCTAATAACACTTCTTCTTGAGCAGACAAATTTGATTTCCTTTTAAGCTCTACAAAATTTCTCACTAGGTCATTATACATTTCATTCCGTTCATCGTTTAAAATTTTACATTTCATAATGATAAGCTCTTTAACTCTTTTTTTTGCAATTTGCCATAATTCCACATTTGATTTTGTTAATACTCTAAGATCTCTTACTCGTCTAATTTCTTCCTTAATATCGGTAATAAGTGATGCATTTCCCAACCACTTAGTATTCAATTTCCAGTAATTTTGTCTTTTTTCGTTGTTAATATATAATGAACTATTGAAAGATGATCAGATTCTACCCATACCTCTGTTCTATAATCTTTTACACCGATATGTTCTGATACATAAATTCTATCAATTCTTGTCTTTATTCTAGAATCAAATCTGGTAAATCCAAATTTGTTTGGGTAAAGTTCTCTGAAAACATCTTTCATTTTGAATACACAACATATATCTTTCAGTATTTTCCCTACACGTGTTAATTTAAAAGGGGTTTGCGCATCACTGTCATTACCATCTGTTATTGTATTGAAGTCTCCAGCTAGTATAATGTTCTGACCACCACATAGTACTTCATTTAGCCTTCGGAATAGTTGGATTTTTTTTGGCCTGTCTTGAGACGTGTAAACATTGATTAGCCGCAGTCTTTGTCCTTTCAGCACACAATCAATTACCAATAATCTGCCAGGTATTAGATCCCTTCTCTTTGTTATTTGAACTTGACTAGTATTAAAAAATATACCCACACCATCAGCGGAATCCTCTCCAATTGAGATTTCAGATTTTCCATTTTTCCAACATTCTTTTGCTTTAGCTACATCTGCATTAGTTTTGAGTCTAAGCTCTTGCAGGAAAAGAATATCAAAATTAAGGGAAGCAAGAATATTAAACTTAACATCTCTATTGTATTGTGTCTGGATTCCTCTTACATTTGTAGATAAGATGTTAAGTATACCGGCCATAGAATATAAAGAAAATATATATGTATTACCTTAAGTCATTTTTTTTTGGCCTTTTTCCTACTACGACTCTCTTCAGGTGAGATCTGTCTCTTTGTAACGGAATAGTCCATATTTATAGTGTCCACTGGAGTAGAAGAATCTTGGGAAAAAGAGCTTCTACTATCCTCCGTCTCAGACACACTTTCAAAGTCCTCGTCATTTCCATCATCAGACGTGCTCTCCTCGTTCTCTTTGTTGTTTGATTAATCCTGCTCCATTATTGAAACCCCTGGATCATTTACCTCTGTTGCTACGGCAGTGCCAACGTCTTGGCGAGTATCCTCTGAGAAGACTTGATCTTCTACCACTTCTCCCGCTGAATATGCAACGCCCTTCTCTGGATCTTTCCAGATGACTCCCCTTCCAGGCTGCTGTTCTGTGTCTCCTTTCGCATCATTCTGCGGCTCAATCATCACCGTGGTTTCGGCAGGTGCCGCTTCCCCTCTGTTGTCTGGTTGTTTTTCACCTTCAGTGTGAGCACGTTCTCTCCTCCCAGCTTTTGCTCGGTTGTTGTAGGCACTGGGGCAACTAAAATAGGAGTGCCCTACTTCTCGGCACAGGCTGCAAATGTCTTGGTTTCTGCACTCTTTCCCTTTATGACCAAACTGACCACACTTCCAGCATTTAAATAGCCGGCATTCCTTCACCTGGTGATCTGATGCACTGCATACATAGCACCTTTGCACCTGTCCTGCATATGTAATCTTTCCATTGTATGGGCCCATAGAAATTGAATTGGGCAATGTAACAAGCCTCCCATTCGGATCACGATGGAGTTTAACTCTATATCTCCGGACTCCATACCAGATGCCAAACTGGTCAACGGGTTTTTCTGGGGGCTGAAGAATATCACAGTATCTGCGGATGTACTGTTCAATATCGTCATCAGCCACTCTACCTGTCCAAAACTTAATTATAATAGTTAATATATCAAGAGGGAGGGAAGAAAATATCTCCCAATTTTTCCAGGGTTCTTCATGGGAGTGTGCCGCAAATATTTCGAGAAAACACCTCAGAGCACGTTCATTATGAAAACACAACTCAAAATCTCTTTTGTTTGGCAATGCAATAAAGGAATATACATCCGCAGCACTGATCCAATTGCTTTGGAGAAGCAAATCTTGTCCAACACTAGTACGTGATGGAGGATCACCTTCTCCAATGAACTTCAAACGGGCCCAATAACGGCCAACTTGCGTTGAAGGTGCCCCCATCAGGGGGTCCTTCCAAAGATTTTATCCAACAACAATAGATACTTGATAGGCTCAAAAAACCAGAAACAAAAACTTATAACTTTTTGCCACCTTTCCCGCGACCAGACATCGTCTTTTTTTTCAAATGGTCTTGTATCGTGTCGAGTCTCAGCTTTTCTGTGTTGTTTACCTCCACCACCGCGGTTGCGGGGTGGAGAATTAACCTAATTCTTGTTACAAAAGGCCTTACTTTAGAATAATAGTACACCAACGAAGGAGAAATACGTGAGAGCGTGTCCCACTTTTAAATTAAATGCTCAACACAACCCAACTCAACTCAAATTTCCACCTTTCCGATTTTTAAAGAGCTTTATTAATCATTATACTTTACAATACAAAACATTTTACATTTACATAATACATATTTAATAGCATCGTGTTACATCCCAATACATTTACTACATTGTTAAATTACAAGACATTTAATTTTACAAAATACAAATATATATATATTTATTTTTAATTTAAAAATACAAAAGGGCCCACGGTTTTAACAGACCCATTTTCCTATCATGAGTCCGTTTCCTTTTTAACTCGGAAATTATTTGTTTAAAGGCCACTGCACTTGAAATACATACATTGTCAATACAATCTTTACATCTGATTTTCCAGATTCTCATCTTAACAATACATATTATCATCCAATAAAAATCCTTGTGTTGTCTTGGTATATTCTCCGTAATACATCCATATTTAATCACGTTGAGGTTAATATCAATGCTGAATCCAATCGTTATCATTTTCTCCCATATTTCTTTTGATCTCGTACATTCTAGTAGTAAATGATTTATTGTTTCTTGCTCCACACATTCAGAGAAAGGACAGTCAGTAGTTTTAACAAAACAACTCCATTTTACTACTTGTCTCACAGGAAGCCTGTTTAATGTAACTAACCAAGACATTCCTCTCAGCTCCTCTGAGATGTATTTAGAATTTAAATTCTTTACAACAGTCTCACAATCGAGTGCTGCTAGATCACAATATTCGCAAAAACCTCCATATTTTTCATCATTGATAATTTTAAAAATATCTTTACTAGTTTGTTTCTCCCAGTCAATTTCTAAATTCTTATATTTGTCCAAAAAATCTCCATAGACTAATTTATGATGAGGAATGAGACTTCTACCCCGTCCTCGCCTTTTCCTCCACAGTACAGAGTCTCCAACCCATGGAGCATTCCTCTTAATTCCACAGAATATATTTTTACAGAGGGCTATCTTTAATTTAATATCCAAATCTATAGCACCCAAACCTCCGAATTCTCTGCTTTTGTACATATATTGTCGTTTAGTAATTTCTCGGTTTGTTCCCCATATGAACCGAACACATAATTTATTAAGTTTTCTTATACATGATTCTGTCGGGGGAAAAATGTTAGCAATGAACATTATTTTTGAAAGGATAAAAATCTTAATTATATCAATTCTCAACTTATAATTCATACCTTTATTATTCCACTTTAAAAACTCATTTTCTATTTCCTGTTCTTTTTTATTCCAATTGCGATATTGTGTATCTTTGTTACTAATTATTAAACCAAGTATTTTAATTTCGTCCTTGACGATTATATTGATCTGGGGTTTTTTTTCTTCATTTCCTATCCAAACAGCTTCAGTTTTATCATGATTTAATTTTGCTCCAGAGACTTCCTCATATGCTTTGAAATGATTATTAACCATATCCAGCTCGCTTTGAGAATGTACATATACCGAAACATCATCAGCATAAGCTGAAATTACAAATCTTTCTTGATTAACACCTATTTTTATCCCTGTAATATTAATATCATTTTTAATTTGTTTTATCAGAGGGCTAATTGCTAACACGTACAGGGCAGCACTCATTGGGCAACCTTGTTTAAGACCTCTCTTTATTTCAAATGAATCAGTAAGGAGACCATTTACATTTACTTGAACTGTTGATTTAGCATATAACGTTTTAACCATATTAATAAACCCATCTGGAAAACTATACATTTTCATTACAGACCATAAATACTCTCTTGAAACATAATCGAAAGCTTTCTTTTGATCTAGACCCAATAAAAAAACACCCGTTTCTTTCAAAGAAGTACTCGAAATTATTTCTCTTAGCATGTTTAGATTATCCCACATTACTCTACCTTTAATCGCACATGTTTGTTCTTTGTCAATTATGTTATCGAGCGTTCCGCTCAACCTATTTGTAAGGACTCTTGCTAATACCTTATAGTCTACATTAGTGAGGGTTATTTGTCTCCAAGAATTTATATCATATTCATCATTTTTTTTATATAATAAGGTTATTATCCCTTGGTAAAATGAATCATGGAGTTGACCTTGTTGAATCCCATCATTAAAAACACAAGCAAGAAAATCACATATTTCCGCAGAAAAAGTTTGGTACCATTCGACTGGGAGACCATCAGGCCCTGGAGATTTACCTTTGTTGAGTTCCATTATGGCTGTATATACCTCATGCGCAGTAATTTTGCCTACTAGTGCATCATTACATATATCATAGTCATGATTAAAAGTAAGAAAAGATTTCATTTTTTTCTCATCAATGTCAATGTGTTCATACATCTGTTTACACATACTCATCACTACTGACTTCATCTCTGACACATTATTTATTATTTTCCCTTCACGATTCCTTATCCCTTTCATGTATTTCCGTTCTTTCCGTTTGTTAAAATTCTTTATTATTTGCTGTATACTACAGTCACCATCAAGTTTTTGACCATAACCGGCCTGTATTTTAATACTATTTAAAAAATCTTCATTATGTTCATTTATCTTCAAAATCACATCATCTAATAACACTTCTTCTTGAGCAGACAAATTTGATTTCCTTTTAAGCTCTACAAAATTTCTCACTAGGTCATTATACATTTCATTCCGTTCATCGTTTAAAATTTTACATTTCATAATGATAAGCTCTTTAACTCTTTTTTTTGCAATTTGCCATAATTCCACATTTCCACCTTTCCCGCGACCTGACATCTTCTCCAACGACAAAATATGCCTACCAGCCTACAAAATAGCGCGTATATATCTGCGCAGAAACGACCTGATTGACGCCTAGTGTTAAAGAACGGGCGGCTCTAGCTAAAGCCCACCTCCAGCTCCGACCCTTCCGAGCATTGGAGATAGCAATACATATGAAAATAGCCACAAGTTAAATTTGTGGAGTGTAACAATTCTATGAACGTCGTTTGTAATGGAGTGTAATGTTGTAATGTTGTAATGTAGGCTAGTAAATGTTTTTAAAAATATAACATGACTACATTTTAAAATCTATTATTACAGCGACGACTATGTTAGTTCGTTAGTTAAACTTGTGAGGTCACGTTAGGTTTAGCCTATTTTCATCCTAACAACCCCTCAGTAAAGGTGCATTGACCCAAACAATGTACACACATTTCCCTTGTGTCAACCTGTAATCTGCCTGAGTTCTCCTTTTTTCATTGAGAAATAGTCTCCTCCATTTCATATGTGCTCAGTTTTATTAAAACTGCACCGACGTTCTATCTAGATCAGGGCTACCTAAAGTGAGATGAACAGATCAATGTTTGAGTAAATCCAGACACTTAAGAGACCGTCCTCTATAAATATGCTTTCTAATGTTTAAATCGCTTTGACTAGTTTGAGTGCCGTCTTAAAATGAATAACATTCTTTAACGCATTCAGATTATTGCCTGATCCTTGTTAAACAATCTCAAATTAGATATTTCTGTCGTTTTCTATAGGCTACATATTAGTCTTGAATTAGTCAGCGAATTTATTGTTTGATTGTTAGGCTACTCAAGCTAAATTAACGGAAACAAGTCTAATGCTGTGTACCCCGCTTTTTCCAGCGCACCAGCTATCAATACATATATAGCCTAATAAGTGCTACACATTTTATGACAAAGAAAAATGCTAAGAATGGAAAGTGTTTTCGCGTTTATTTCCACCCATTACGAGAATAGCGTAGTATTGCCCCTCTGAAACGGCATATTCAATTTCTTAACTTGGAATGTCTATTTTACCAGTTACTTTAATACATCAGACTGTAACCTGCGCGTGACCCAAAGTGACACCCAAAAAGTGTCTCCCAAAAAAGTTTGTACCAAAAGTGAGATCAGCAGATCAATGTTTGAGTGTAAGTGAAGAATCCAATTCATTTGAGATTCCATTTAAGGAACATCAATCTTAGCTGCTTCCTTTTTAAATAGTTATGTTGCTTTTTTTCTTTTTCTTTTTTACTTTTTTAAATATGAAACTGCCTAGATGCAGTAGGTCACCCTGAGCCATTTAGACAATTATGTATATATAAAAAAATACTTTAATATTTGTCTTTATTGGTTTTAAATTCCATAATCCAATAAAAACATTTCATTACAATCTACAGTTCTTCATTTCACATTTTAAAAACATTCTTTATCGGGGGGGAGTTTTATTTCCCGTCCCTTTTTAATTTTACATTTAAAATAGACTTACAAGACACCACAGTAAGAAACATCACATTCAAACGAGATATCACTAAAACAAAAGGAAAAGACCAAAGACATTGAAATTAAAAAGAAAGACATGCGCTCCCGGGTTATTGGGCCGGCAAAAGTTCTCTCTCTTCCTTTGGGATGGAGGGGGGTGGACTAAATTATCAGTTCTTTCCTATGGTCCACCCCCCATTTATCTCTCGCCAGATGCTTGTCCTTTGCATAGTTCACCATAACGCCGTCTTGGAGGAGGTTTTGCGCCCTCCTCCTGAGAGTGACCAGGTCTACAGTTGTTTTTTGATAGACCTTGATGTTCCTCGCCTCCCACAGGACCTGCTTCACAGTGTTTACGATCCTCCACTGACGCTGGAGCGTCAGCCTCCACGGAATCCGTAGAGGACGCTCTCAGCAGTCAGGGAGGACCTCGGCAGCAACCTGTTACAGGAGACAGAGGAAACAACAAGGCCCCAGACCCGTCTGGCCACGGAGCACTCCCAGAACAGATGATAAATGTGTTCTGAGTCAGTGTATCCGCGGGGGCAGCGCTCGGTTAGGGCCAAGTGCCGCTTGAACATAAATTACCTGGTGGGGAGACACATGTGGGCAGACATCCAGGCAATGTCCTTTTGCTTATTACTTAAACATTTATTTAGGGCATTGGCCCAGATTATAAACGGGTCCAGGGTCGTGCTGCCCCTCGGAAGTGTCATGGTCTCCTTTGATCTTAAATGAGCCATGATTATTTTATAGCTCCACGAGGTCAGCCCGGCCCTGGGCAATCCTGCCCCAAAAGCAAAGTCCCTCAGGGCTCGGTATACATATGGGGGGTCCCAGCTATACGGTATGGTCAGGTCCAGCGCACACAGGCCCATCGTCCTCAGGAAGGGAGTGGCATAGTACCTAGCAAAGGGACCAGAGGCCTTCTCAACCTTCCGAGTGTTCTGGACCAGTGTGGCCAGACTCTGCACCAAAACGATGTTAACAATGTCTGGAACCCCCCTGCCCCCATTCCGCTCTTCCTTGAGGAGGGTAGCTCTTTTTTCAATTTTTCCATGGTGCTCCCCCAGACAAAGCGAAAGGCCATTCTAGTAATGATTTTACTAGTGGCCTTGTCTGGGGGAAACACCCTCCACAAGTAGAGGAAAATGGGAAGGACTATTGCCTTCAGGACCAGGATCTTACCCGTCTGAGACAGAGGCCGCACGCTCCAGCTCCGGAGTTTAGCCTGGACTTGGCGGAGGGTTCCCTCCCAGCTCAGCCTTCCTTCACCGTCTGACTGGAAGGTCACCCCCAGGAGCTTAATGTTATCTCTGCGCACAGGGAAAGAAACGGTTAGTGGCTCACTCCAATGCTGAGACAGAAACAGTTCACTCTTGTTCCTGTTGACTAGGGCGCCAGTGGCTGCACAGAAGTCATCCAGCACCTTGTTGGCAACGGTGATGGAATGACTGTCTGTGCCGACGATGGTAACATGGACGACAAAAATACTTTAATAGGAAAAATAAGCAGGGATATTCTGGGGAATGTACCTGTGTTGCCATGCTGAAAATTGTGTGAGAAGCTATCTAAATAGATGTCAGAGAGGACCATGGGATCCCATGCAACAAAAATAAATGTTTTGAAAAGTTTTAAATAAACATTGTTGCAATTTAGTGCAGAGTACAACATGACAAGTCGCAAAAAGAATCCTCCACTATAAAAGGAAAATATTTGGAGGATTTGGGGCAGTATAAATAGGAATTATAATGAAGATAGCCCTATTTAAAATAGTAGCCATTAGTGTTGCAAGCAAAGTTGGCTGGATAGGATACATTGCAAACTGGAAAATTCAAAAAAGGAAGAGAGCGTAGAACTGTACCCTATAAAGAACACGATTAATCAGATTTTACAGAGAGATCTTAACATTGATTGGTTGAATTTTCCCAGTAAAGAAATATATAATAATATCGCAGATAAAATACATGATGCTATATACAGTGGACTCCAAAAGTATTAGGACAGTGACACATTTTCATTGTTGTTTTGCTTCTGTACATTACATTACATTACAGGCATTTAGCAGACGCTCTTATCCAGAGCGACTTACTCAACTTTTTAGCATATTATCCATTTATACAGCTGGATATACACTGAAGCGATTCAGGTTAGGTACCTTGCTCAAGGGTAAAACGGCAGTGTCCTAGCTGGGAATGGAACCTGCAACCTGCCATTTTTGCAAAAATCACCCCAAAATAACCCCTAAAAGCTGATAAAAATGAGACTTAGAATGTTCATCTTGGTGATGTCTTAGACGGAAAAAACAATTAAACATTTAGCTAATTGCAATTTAAATCAAACAAAATTGAACTTGTAAGTCGTCAAATTGTTCCAATATTAAACTTTCAATCTTGATTTGAATAACAAAGTTCCAAGATGACTAATGTTCATAGTCACAAAATTTACAGTGTATAATAATTAATTAAACTCTGTAGATTCAAGAAATGCAAATGTTTTAATAGGTGTGGATTTTTTATTCTTCATGTACTTTGCAGTGTCATGATTTTGTATGTGATTAACGAAGTCAGGATTTCATGCATATTCATTATGTACGTCGGGATTTAATTCATATGAAATGAGTCACTTGACATTTACAAAATCAATCGGCATTACAGATGAATTAAGTCAGTATTTTATGCATAATCATTATGTACTTTCCAGTAGGCTGATTTTGTGTGAATTACAAAATCAGGATTTCTTTCCTTTGTAGGCCCAATTTGAAGCGTGTGCTAAATTTGTTTGATTTAGGTTTTGGCCAGCACGGCCATACGACGCCTTGGAAGCACACGCTTTTTGCAAAATGATCATCGGACGTTGACCCTCGATGTAAAATGCAAAAGCTCTTTTGCCGTGGCCAGTTGCTCTTTCACTGTGAGGACAACATTCTGCTGTGACACCAATACTCCTGTAGGAATGATGTCCTTTGTAAAGTATAACTCGTAGTTCCAAAGTTTAGGTCAATATCAATTTAATTACAATGCAACATAGTCTTCATTAGAGTATACAAGATACCGGGTAATAGCAAGGAAGTTCAATCACAAAATAGTGTTGTGTAGGGTACAAGCTTTAAACCTGAAATAAAATGCAGGTTCCTGTCCCTGATTGGGTGACAGGTAAACAAATGGACATTGTATGTGGTGTGGGAGGGAACCAAATGGTTATTGTCACCTAGGTATGCTGCCTCACTCCCATCTCACACCCATAAGCAAACAAGAGAGAAAGGGTTAACTCAGGAACAACATATTGTTAGGAGATAATGTTTGACTCCACTGGATACCAGGAACAACCACAATGGAGCCGTACCAAGGGAAGGGAGTCCCAGTAACACTAGATTACTCTAGATACTCAGCATCCTTTTTGTGTTATTTTATTATAACCCAAACATAACAAGTCAGAGCCGATAGAACCAGTAACGCCAGTACTGATGCCGCCATGACTCCCTTGAAAATCAGGTCCCAGTATGTTTCTTGGTAGTTCCCCTTTATTCCTGAAAGCCCATTAAGATAGTTGTGGAATTTGCTGAATCAAACCCCTCTCAGCTGCATCTATTTTAACAATCTGGGATTTTAATTGTTGCTCTTTATTTTCTAATCTGAAAATGTCAATGATCTCAGGTAAAGGTGCTGGTTGTAGAAAATCTGCATATCGATTTTCAAACAGTAGTCAGTGCAGCAAAATTATTGTCCAGACAAAGACTGAAAACCCACTTGTTCAGATTGCATCTTGGTTTTACTCCCATTCACTTCCCCAAAAGTGTCTTAACCATTGATGCAATCTGTATGTATTCAGGATTAGTATTTTAATTCCTCCTCAGGATAGTGAATTTGCATTAGTGTTTGGTGATGTTTCGTACAGTATATACTCGCTGGTAAATTCTAAAAATGCATTAGTTACACAGAAAAAAAAAAGACAATTAAACTTTATATATAGTATTAGATGATGATTTCATGGGACAGGTCTGTTGTGTTTTGTGTCAAGAGTTCATTGTTTCAGTTTAGTTAGTAATCGTTTGTATAATAACGGTGTCATGATTCATGTGTAATATTAAATGTCAGACTTAATTTTACATATTTCTTTCCCATAAATAACAAGTTTCAATGCATGTAATCATCCAATAAAATATTTTTTGGGAAAATTATTATTTAAATATTCCACAAGGAATTGATTAGAAAAAAATATCAAATATCAATTTGTTGCAGGCTATCCCATATTTGTATATCCTGTCACATTATAATAATAAAAAAATGATTCATGGATTCCTTCATTGAACATTCAGACAAGGGGCACTTAACATAACATCACCACCACCTTCGTAGTGAGCTCAATCAGGTCATGTCTCTTTGTTTTGCCATTAGAAGGCAGCAGGAAAGGTCATTTATGAATGCATTAGACTTCATTACATATATATATATATATATATATATATATATATATATACACACTCCAAAAGTGTTAGGACAGTGACTTATTTTTCAATATAAATTGACAGTTCATTAGCTAAATGAGTTAGGAGAAACAACTCTTAAAGTGATCCATCCATATATTTGCGTGTACAAATGGCTACAATTGCTGCACGGTTCACCCTAATATGGATCTGAAAACCCTAAAATTAAAGGTGAAAGTCTGCACCTTAACCTCATCGTCACTGTCCCATTTCAAATCCAATGTGCTGGATCCACACTTTTGGAGTGCACTAGCGCCATCTATTTTATCTGCTATATTACTATATATTTATTTACCCGGAAATTTCAACCAATCAGTGTTAAGGCTTTTATGTCTATCTGTAAAATCTGAAAAAACAGGGTTTGTAATAGGGTAAAGTACTACACTCTCTTCCTTTTTTAGTTTTCCAGTTTGCAGTGTCTCCTATTCAGCCAACTTCCCTTGCAAGACCATTGGCTACTATTTTACACATAGGGCTATCTTCATTTTAATTATTATTTCTAGTGCCCCAAATAAATATTTTCATTTGGCATTTTCCTTTTTTTCTTTTGTGACTTGTCGTGTCGTGTCGCACCCAGCACTAAATGACAACAATGTTAATTTTAAATTGTCCTATGGGGAAATGTGCCATGTGAAAAATAAGTTTGAAGCAAAAAATCGTCAATATGCATATTCAACAAGGGAGTTACACCTTTTGTTGGAGAAAGTGGGCAGCTATACGCTTGACGTTTTCTCAGTTTAAAAATCTTTTATTTGGAAGAACTTGTTCTGTGTTTTATCGGCCCGTCATTTTCAGCCAATGGAGTTCCAATAACCTGCCAACAAAATATGGTAGACTAGCAGCAACCAATGAGACACTGTCTTGAGTCATCCGCTAAGAAAGGCCTGAATATTTGCATATACACGTATTATATGGAAGACGCACGGGAAAAGCGGCAGTGTTTGTTTCAGCCAAACAGCTGATATGCCTGAGCCTGCCAAGTCTGCGCCCAAGAAGGGGTCCAAGAAAGCCGTAACCAAGACGGCTGGGAAAGGAGGCAAGAAGCGGAGAAAGTCTAGAAAGGAGAGCTACGCTATCTACGTTTACAAGGTCTTGAAGCAGGTGCATCCTGACACCGGCATTTCCTCAAAAGCTATGGGCATCATGAATTCGTTTGTCAACGACATTTTCGAGCGCATTGCTGGCGAGTCTTCTCGCTTGGCTCACTACAACAAGCGTTCTACCATCACTTCAAGGGAGATTCAGACCGCCGTGCGCCTTCTGCTGCCAGGAGAGTTGGCCAAACACGCGGTGTCTGAGGGCACCAAGGCCGTCACGAAGTACACTAGTTCAAAGTAATCCGTGACGCAACAATACTCAACCCCAAAGGCTCTTTTTAGAGCCACTCACGGTCTCAACAAGAGGCAAAAATTAATTAACTGAGGCTTGTTTACCGCAACAAGATCGAGTAGGTGGGCGAATGAGAGCCGAGACGCCAGCTTAATCCACAGCGAGGCATATAGGCTTGTCGGAAAGGCTTGGAACATGTAGCCATATAGGAGCGTGCATGCGCCACGCAATGGCTTATTCCTTGCTCGCGTACGCTCTACCGCTTTACAAAAGGCATGGACTATTTTGACGTCAGGAAAGCGCTACCATTAACTTGAGATTGTGTCCTATAATTACATTGTAACTGCTTTCATTTGGCGATGTAACAATGGAACGGAACATCAGTGCATCCACCAGAGCTGTGCGAGAATACTGCTAAAT
This sequence comes from Synaphobranchus kaupii, assembly GCA_029718625.1. Lineage (NCBI taxonomy): Eukaryota > Metazoa > Chordata > Actinopteri > Anguilliformes > Synaphobranchidae > Synaphobranchus > Synaphobranchus kaupii. The sequence goes on from CM056384.1 coordinate 25,702,625, forward strand.
CCTGGTGGATGACATTCACGGACCAGTGACTCTGTGCAAACTCAAGAAGGCATTTAATGTCTGTGAACACATGCCAACCTATAACCATAAAACATAAAAATGGCCTGTAGCATTGAAAATAATATTAATAACAATACTAATACTAATAATAATAATGGACAGTATTGACGACTCCAAATTTACCAATAGGCCATTTCCCCCATTTAACGTTAGTGTGCTCTTTCCTCTTTTGCAACCATGCAACTGCCATTTGACTGAAGTACATTTCCTGCTCGCTGGCCAGTTAGCCGAAATGCATTTATCCGTGAAGATGAAGCCGAACGTGCAGATAATGTGGGAGATACACATTGGTGCTGGTTGAGGCGTTTCCCCCTCATCATTGTGAAACTCTATGTAACTGCCAGGCATTATTATAATGTAGCGGATTGTGACAGCGTTGCAGTACTTGTCCACTAGATGTCAATAGTGATTTATACAATGAGGAAAACGTTTCGGAGTCGTCGTTTTACCTGGCTACTATTTGGCGCGTGTAGGTTTGCGATTCTCTTCGCCCTCCTCAAAATTAATGCATACCCCATACGATGACATTAGATTGATGTGATTAAACATCGAGCATCAGTAAAGAACATGGAACAAACTTGCTTCTCAAGTATTTAAGTGGCTCTTAAAAGAGCCTTTGTATAGACGGCGGTGTGCTTGGAAATCCTAGGCGCGTTCTCCCCGGATTCGGCGGGCCAGCTGGATATCCTTGGGCATGATGGTCACCCTCTTGGCGTGAATGGCGCAAAGGTTGGTGTCTTCGAACAGACCGACGAGATACGCCTCACTGGCCTCCTGCAGAGCCATGACAGCTGAGCTTTGGAAGCGGAGGTCGGTCTTGAAATCCTGAGCAATCTCCCTCACAAGGCGCTGGAAGGGCAGCTTGCGAATCAACAGTTCAGTAGACTTCTGGTAGCGGCGGATTTCTCGCAGCGCAACAGTGCCAGGCCTGTAACGGTGAGGCTTCTTCACGCCGCCTGTAGCAGGCGCGCTCTTACGCGCCGCTTTAGTGGCCAGTTGCTTCCTGGGGGCCTTGCCACCGGTAGACTTACGTGCGGTCTGCTTAGTTCTAGCCATGGCGTCGTGCTCGCTTTTTTGATTCTCGCGAAGTCCGCGACCTACTCATTTAAAGCATTGCAGCGAGGAGCTGATTGGATAGGCTTTTGCGGATTATCATTGGCTGGGATCCTGCCTGCAGCCACGGAGGCCATTGGTTAGATTTATTCATTTATTTTTTTGCTTCCTCTGCCGCCTGAAAGATAAACTCTTCTCCTACCGCCTTATTTATTCCAACTTTGCGAAACGAGTGTATGAATGATGAATGAACGAATGAATGCTCTACCTATCGTGATTTCACGTGTGCCATATATATATGTTTGGTTAATCAAGAAATGTACGTTTATTCTATAATAAGGCTTTGATTAAATGTCCAACACAGGAAAACAAAGTGTGTGTCTGCATTTTTCATCATCTATCAAACGGTTAGTTTTAGTGGCCATGTGTCCACACTTTCACATTAGGAGCCTATTCGCCTCAGTCAATAAAGGTGGACTGATCACATTATAATCTCGTTCTATATCGCAAACGATTGCATAATGTGTGCGTCGGACTTGTATTCTTGGCAGTCATTTCTGATATCATGTGGCAATTGTGGTTGGAACGGCAACCAGTGTGCACAGTGGTCCCCAGGGCCGAACACGAGGACCACTGATCCACACAAGTTGCGCCGATTGGATTCGCGTGTATATAAATTACGGACACTGCGCGGCCATGAGCAAGACAAACTGCCGTAACGCAGTACTGTAGAATTGGTTGAAATGACAGCTTCGCGCTCTTTATACAGATGTGGGTGGCTCTTAAAAGAGCCTTTTGGGTGAATCGTCCTTGTGGGAGCGACGCAAGAGTTACTTGGCTTTCACTGCCTTTTCGGTCTTCTTGGGGAGCAGAACAGCTTGGATGTTGGGCAGTACACCGCCCTGAGCGATAGTGACGCCTCCAAGGAGTTTGTTCAACTCTTCGTCGTTACGCACTGCCAGCTGCAGATGTCTGGGAATGATGCGGGTTTTCTTGTTGTCTCGGGCAGCGTTGCCGGCCAACTCCAGGATCTCAGCAGTCAGATATTCGAGCACGGCGGCCAGATAAACTGGGGCTCCCGCACCAACACGCTCTGCATAGTTTCCTTTGCGCAGCAGCCTGTGAACGCGACCAACCGGGAACTGGAGTCCAGCCCGGGATGACCGGGTCTTAGCCTTTGCTCTCGCTTTCCCGCCAGTCTTGCCCCTGCCACTCATGTTCGCTGTTCTACAAGATACGAATAATAACAGTGTTTCCAGACGAGTGTCTATTATATAACCTCACTCTGTCCACCCATTGGTTGCAGCTTTGGTGGCAATTCGTCCAATCAAAAAGGATTACTTATTTTTTTTGTTCGCGGCGCTCAACACAGAGCAACTAGCGGTTTAAATACTAAGTTTAAAAAAGTGTACAAAGTCATGGATCTCCCACAGACTTGTCCGTGCTTTAATTCTTTAACTGTTTGTCGACATTTTTAATTATGTCAAAATAATCTTAACCACTGAGTCACTGGGCATATAAATGTGGTCAAATGTAATTCTACAAGGCATTTTCCATATTTCTACATTCACAATACATATGATTAACTGTATAATAACATTTTTCATCAATTTTACACATCTTCCCATAAAACAAAGTTTCAGGCACAATTCGTTGCCTGTGTCTACACTTATAAATGTAATATATTCCCATATTTCCTTAGACCGATAGCATTCAAGTGCTCTTAAGTTTTGTCTTCTTCACAGTTTGGCTTTGGGCAATGTTTAGTTTTTTAACTCCATTTTACTAGTGCTCTTACTGGTAATCTTCAATTTTACTAGAGTTGCCAACTGGAAACCTTCAATGTTACTAGCGCTCTCGCAGGTAACAACCAGGCCAAAATCTCTCATGTTCTCAGAAGCTTATTTTTTCTCCACACTTGAGAATGTGTTATTTCACATTCTGTAGTAATTACATCACTATACATAATATGGCCACCATATAACTCATGACTTTATTTTCATTATTGCACAAGTCCTGAGCTTCATAGACCGAGGTTTGTTTGGTTGGGGGTGGGCGGTGCGAGGACAGAGGAGAGTTTTCAAATAAGTATGTAAAAAATGATCATACACAAAGTTGTTGGTACTGTTAGTAATTAAATTAAGTAGATGTGAGTAATAAAATAATTGAAAAAAGTGTACACATGAGTAAGGATGAAATGATAATGTTTAATAAATAATAAATGAGTAAGGAAATCCAAATATATAGCTCTAAATTGTGTGTGATGCAGATGCCACAGATGGGCCTTCAGACAGCATTCATTTTGAGATCGGATGTTGTGTTTTGGTAGTGTCTGGAGCATGGTGGACAGTGGGGTTTCACATCACATTGTGCCCCTGCCACAGTTTTGTTTTGTTTTTTTTGTTTTTTTGCGCAGGGAAGGACTGTGTTTGGCTCTGTTGAGATATTTCTGACCTATAATCGTTTGTCTTTCCTTTAAAGTCTAAATGATAAACAAACGATGGACCTGACTTGGATAGCCCAGAGCTTCTGCTCATTTCGATCCGTTGATGAGCTGTACTGGCCGAGGCGAGGTGGGGGAACAAGGACGGAGGACAGTTTTTACTAGGGGGCTTTCTAGTTCTCTCCGTGCCTGTTACGCCTATCCCGCAATGTTGGTTTTTCCAGATTATTTCATTAGACCAAACTTCATTGATCTTAGGTTAAATGCAATTCTTATAATCACACGAATACACACAATAAAATTACGTTAATCACGAATCTCTGGACAACAAACTATGCACCATGACGGGATAGCGCAGAGCTTCTGCTGTTTTCTATAGATTGCTGAACTTTATTGGCCGAGGCGGGGGACAAGGAAAGAGGACAGTTTTTACTCGGGGAATTCGAGTTCCCAGTGTGCATGCATGGTATGCCTATCCCGTATTGTTAGTTTTTTTTTTCAGATTGTTTAATTAATACAAACTTTATTGATCTTTGGTTAAAAGCAAAAATTATAATCAAAGTAATACATAGAATGAATCGATAAGAACATTGTATGTCTATATAAACAAAAAAGAATCAATTAAAATATGAAATATAGTTGAAAATTTGAAAATGGCCATGCAAAAAAGTTGTTGGTCGGGTTAGTGATAAAATAGATGTTAGTATTAGCATAAATTAATAGGTGCATGAGTAAATGAACGCAGACAAAAATGATACAAATGTTTACCAACTCCCATCCCCTACAGTCAATAGTATGACCAAAGTAAGACGACCTGATTGAAACCTGCCTCAAAAGAAAAGCCGGGACCACCTAAGACAGCTTCCAATACTCTTAGTAGACAAGCTTTATTGACGATTGGCCCAAACATACCCAAGTAGTAGTCAGCATACCAACAACCCGTTTAATTGTGGCCTCGGGATTTATAAAAGTATAAAATTGCCAGTCTGTCATTTTAACAGACTCATTCAAACCAGCGATATTTACGACTGCACGGAGATCTAACAGAAAAAACGATGTCCAAAAACTGTTTTATTTTTCAAATTCACCCGCAACCGTGGAGTTTATAGATAACTTTAATGTTTAATGTAGGCCTACTGTTTAAACCTGGATGCTCCATATATCCCTGGACATTTCTGAAATTGGGACTGAAAATATCCGCCCAGGCGGCATTTATAAATTCCTAAAAATGTCTGGTTACGTTTTGCTCGTTCCATAAACATCATATAAACAAACGAATAGCCTACCACTACGCTCATAACGCCCAGCACCCACCCCAATAACCAATGATGTAGCCCAGCTGGCTGAAAAAGGAACGAAATTGCGCTTTCAATAAATTTTGGATGGCTCTTAAAAGAGCCTTTGGCGTTTGTAAAATTGCATCACTGTACAACTTGCTCACTTCTTCTTGGGAACTGCTTTCTTGGCTTTGCCGGCCTTGGCTTTGGAAACTTTAGGCTTGACCGGCTTTGCTTTCTTTGGACTCTTGGTGGCCTTCTTTGCTGCTGCCGCCGGCTTCTTGGCTTTCTTTGGACTCTTGGCCGGCTTCTTGGCTTTCTTAGGGCTCTTTTTCGCTTTTGCCGCAGCGGGCTTTTTGACCTTCTTCGGCGACTTTTTGGCCGCTGGCTTCTTCGCTGGTGCCTTTTTAGCCGCAGCGGGTTTCTTAGCTTTAGGTGCTGCTTTCTTTGCGGGCTTCTTCTCCGCCAGCTTTTTATTGAGCTTAAATGAGCCAGAGGCGCCGGTGCCCTTGGTCTGAAGCAAGGTGCCCTTAGTCACCAGGCTCTTGACAGCCAACTTTACGCGCGAGTTGTTTTTCTCCACATCGTAGCCGCTGGCGGCCAGCGCTTTCTTCAAGGCAGCCAGGGACACTCCGCTCCTCTCCTTGGAGGCAGAAATTGCCGTCAGGATCAACTCACCGACGCTGGGCCCAACTTTCTTGGGCTTGCTTGCTGCTTTCTTCTTGGGAGCCTTAGCCGGGGCGGCGGCGGCGGCAGGAGCGGGAGCCACTTCAGCCATTTGTCTCTCGTTGGATTCTCTCTCCTTGGACAGTGGGAACGTTTCGTTTTAGCTGCTTGAGCGGCAGGGGGATGGACTTAAATGCTACATGAGGACCGTGTAGACTCAGCCAGTCAGGCACAGCGTTTCTCTGCTCCTGAAAACTCCGCTCACTTGTGTTTTCTCTTCGCCAAATATTGATAACATGACACACCGTTCAGTTATTTCCCAAGCGAAAAACGTCAGGAACGTTCAACAAAGGCCCTTCTGCTCGCAAATTAACTTCTGTGTACTGGGCAATATTGCAGTTTCTTCTCCAGCCAGTCGAAAACGTCGCCACTTGCCAGTGACAAGTACCTCTTCGAGGTGCTTCTCCCACAAGAACCGCCTTCAAAAACTATCAAACATTTCACACACTTGGAAATTGTGCGGTAACCATTGACAGAAGCACAGTATCAAATCAGAAAAGATTAAAAGAGTAGTGAAATACGCAAGTGGGACTTTTAAGCAGGACTTTTATTGCTGGCAGCAAAGCACACTGAGCACATAGTCCAACGGTAATAGAACTCTCTTCAACCATCGCCGTTACATATGCACATTTTGTTGAAACAAACTTTCTGATTTTGAAAACAATGTTTAGTGTGTTACATCAAGACCAACGTATATTCCCTATCGCCATTAGTATAAAGCTATATGAATGTGTCCGCTATTGTACACTTCTGAACATTGGCCGGGCATGCCCAGGCAAAAACTAGACCTGCCTTTTTCTAGCATCTGATATCCACCGTTAGATTTTTGGCTTTTAAGTCAGCGTGTGTGGAACCTGCCCTTCCATACATGACAATGAAATCTAACGCCATTGGAAAAAAAAGAATAACAAAATAATTAAATTGTAAAAACGGAAGCAATAAAATGCTAAAAGGTTTCCTGTGAGAAATAAAGCACTCCTTGCAGAATTGATGCACGTCAATCAAATGCTAAGGTTTGAGCAAGCGTTGGAACGGTTGGATGTCATTCCGACCAATGACTTTGTTAATTTCATTGAAAGCATTATTGAAAGGATTTATTTAATTTCCGTCATGTTTTAATGAAACAGATTATAGCACAATGCAGGTTTATTTCCCATTTGCTTTGGCTGGAATTCAATCAGTATTTGTCCTTACGTTTGACAGACTATTGAAGCAAGAGTATTTCCTTGTGTTTTCTTCACAGCTACAACTTGGAGAGTTGAGCAATCACTTCAACAAACTCACAAAACTTGTGAAGAAAAGGTGTAATACGTGTGTTAACACTGAGTCGACTTTGAGGATTTAGTACTTCAGCTATAGGAATTATTTGCCACAGCACATTACATGCAATTAATGCATTAGCTGCCTACATGTTGTTTGATTGAAATCCCTTACACTAATCTGGGATATTCTTTAGAATATAAATGTTTGATATAATGCAGCAATAAGAGGACAAATAATATCTCGATACATTATCACTTTCAGAAAAAAAGGTACAGCTGAAGTCCATTCAACAATAATATTTGGATACTATTAAGTAACTTTTAGAAGCAAAACATGTTAAACATGAATTATCTATTGCTGGCTTCAGGTGCAATTTTATGTACTTATAGGGTACCACCCCAGTGACAAGTGTTTGTATAGTTGTAGGCACTTTTTTGTACCTAAGGAACACTATTTCACAATTGTAGAAGGCAATAATCTGCACTAGAAAAAGGCAGTTGCTTCATTTAAAAAATAATATATATTAAAAAATAAAAAAATTAAAAAATATATATATAGTATATATTTTTATATATTTAATGTATTATATATATATATATATATATATATATATATATATATATAATATACATTAAATATATACAAATATATACTATATATATATATGTATAATACCATGTTTGATTTCCACAGAAAAGAAAATATATTTAGTATGTATATAGCTACAGTCAAGCCGGAAAGTCTGCACACCCCTTTCACCTTCTCCACGTTTTATTACGTTACAGACTTATACTACAATAGATTGAGTTAATTTTTTGCCTCAAAAATCTACACACAATAGCCAATAATGACGAAGTGAAAACAGGTTTTTAGAAAATATGCAATTTTATTTTACTGACAAAAATAGGTTATTTAGGGGTTACATATCTGTACACACCCTTTGCCTAATACTTGGTTGCTGCACCGTTGGCAGCGATTACAGCTTCAAGGCGTCTTGGGAAAGAAGCTACGAGCTTGGCACACTTGTTTCTGGACATTTTTGCCCATTCCTCTTGGCATATCCTTGCAAGCTCAGTCAGGTTGGATGGGGAGCGTCGCTACACAGCCATTTTCAGCTCTTTCCACAGATGTTCAATTGGATTCAGGTCTGGGCTCTGGCTGGGCCACTCAAGGACATGCACAGACTTTCTCCGAAGCCACTCCTTTGTTCTCTTGGCTGTGTGCTTCGGGTCGTTGTCATGTTGGAAGGTAAACCTTCGCCTCAGTCTGAGGTCCAGAGTGCTCTGGAGCAGGTTTTCTTCAAGGATCTCGGTGTACTTAGCTGAATTCATCTTTCCCTCTATCAGGACTAGTCGCCCCGTTCCCGCTGCTGAAAAACATCCCCACATCATGATGCTGCCACCGCCATGCTTCACTGTAGGGATGGTATTAGCCAGGTGATGAGCGGTGCCTGGTTTCCTCCAGACGTGACGCTTGGTATTCAGGCCAAAAAGTTAAATTTTGGTTTCATCAGACCAGATAATCTTGATTCTCATGGTTTGAGAGTCCTCTAGGTGCCTTTTGGCAAACTCCAAGCGGGCTGTGATGTGCCTTTTACTAAGGAGGGGCTTCCATCTGGCCACTCTACCATAAAGCCCTGATTGGTGGAGTGCTGCCTGGATGGTTGATCTTCTGAAAGGTTCTCCCATCTCCACAAGGATACGCTGGAGCTCTGTCAGAGTGACCCTCGGGTTCCTGCTCACCTCCCTGGCCAAGGCCCGTCTTCCCGATTGCTCAGTTTGGCCGGGCGGCCAGGTCTAGGAAGATTCTCGGTGGTTCCAAACTTCTTCCATTTACGAATGATGGTGGCCACCGTGCTCTTTGGGACCTGTAAAGCTGCAGAGATTTTTCCGTACCCTTCTCCAGATCTATGCCTTGACACAATCCTGTTTCTGAGGTCTGCAGATAATTCCTTTGACCCCATGGCTTGGAGTTTGCTCTGACATGCACTGTCAACTGTGGGACCTTATATAGGCAGGTGTTGGCAATCCCCAATCATGTCCAATCAATTCAATTTATCACAGGTGGTCTCCAATTAAGTTGTAGAAACATCTCAAGCAGTATCAGTGGAAACAAAATGCACCTCAGCTCACTTTTGGGTGTCATATCAAAGGTGTGAACACTTGTGTACATATGATATTTTACATTTAGATTTTTAATAAATTAGCACAAATGTCTAAAAACCTGTTTTCACTTTGTCATTATGGGCTATTTTGTGTAGAATTTTGAGACAAAAAATGAACTCAATCTATTGTAGAATATGTCTGTAATGTAATAAAACGTGGAGAAGGTGAAAGGGGTGTGCAGACTTTCTGGCTTGACTGTATTTGTGCAAGTCATGCTATCTGTCTGTACTGATCCTAGAATTGTGGAATCAACTCGCCACGGAGGCAGAATCCCTGGTTATTTTCTGACACAAAACTGCAGATCCACCACCTAACTCTCTGTCTCGTCCCACCCCTCAGCCCACCTTATGCATTTATATCATGACTGCATCAGCAGCTTGCTATCTTTATTTTCTTTTCATCTGAATGTTAAATATACGATTCTTGTTTGTGTCACAGTTCTAGGTTAGCATATTGGGATGGCAGGTATGCCATCCACATTGGAGATTTAGCTTAATACATCACAACATCTGATCAAAGCAGCCAATTGCAGGATACACAGGCAAAATGATTTTGTCACATTTTAGTCCAGCAAAGAGGTAGCCTAACTGCAATGTTAATTGATAAATGAGATGAGTTTGATGAGTCAAAACCGTTGATTTGTAGTTAAATCTATTTGTATTTTATGACTCAAGAGTGCACATATTATCATTTTGGATAGATTTGGAGACAGTAATGGACAACAAGATATGCATTTCACCCTCATATTTTACATACTTGTGGATACAAAAAGGAGTGTCTGGTACCAGAAATGTACACAGTTTTAATTCTGTTTGCCATTTGGCCTCGCAGGACTTCATTGCAAACTAAAGAAAACAAACTATTGCCAAGTGCAAACACTGTTTGCTATTGGTGCAATAATGGAAAATACGGGTGAAATATTTTGCACATGTATTCCATGTAGTCAGTCAAACTTTATGACCACAATCTCTTCAGATGGTAAGATGGGGGTGGGGGCACAGGGCTAAGTCACATGTAATAATTCAGGAAACATTGTTTTGGAATAGCTTGTTTAAATTGTGTGAGCTAAGGTAGTCTGTTAAGGTTATACACCAGGATATAGCACGGTTCCTAAGAAGTTCTGGTGGATGCACTGAAGTCACGTTCTCCCGTTAAAATGCTCTGGGTTAGGGCCATTGCTAAATTAAAGTAATTACAATGTAACTTAGGACACAACCTTTTGGCAGTGTAGCCTCTATGACGTCACAGTAGCTTCAAAAGTAATGCATAAATGAGCATGGCGGAAAGCCCTCCTCCCTGGCCACATGTTACAAACCCCCTCCGACAGGTCTTAAAAACCTTCTGAATTTGCGGTCTTGCTCTCTTTCGCCTACTTGCGTAATTACATTAGTGCAAACAAAGCTCAGTGAATGCATATTTGCCTCCCGTTTAGAGTGGGGGTGGCTCTTAAAAGAGCCTTTGGGACGTATTCGGTTCAGTTTGGGTTCATTTTGAACTGGTGTACTTCGTCACGGCCTTGGTTCCCTCAGACACCGCGTGTTTGGCCAGCTCTCCTGGCAGAAGAAGACGCACGGCGGTCTGGATCTCCCTTGAAGTGATAGTCGACCGTTTGTTGTAGTGAGCCAAGCGAGAAGACTCACCAGCAATACGTTCGAAAATGTCGTTGACAAAGGAATTCATGATGCCCATGGCCTTTGAAGAAATGCCGGTGTCGGGATGCACTTGCTTCAAAACCTTGTAAACATAGATAGCGTAGCTTTCCTTCCTGGACTTTCTCCGCTTCTTTCCTCCTTTCCCAGCCGTCTTAGTTACGGCTTTCTTGGATCCCTTCTTGGGCGCAGACTTCGCAGGCTCAGGCATATCGAAAGCTTGACTGAAACAAATGCTCCAGGGTTACCGTGCGTCTGCTCTATATAAGGCCTTTATGCAAATAGTAATGCCCTTCTTAGCGGAAATGTAACACCGAGTCTCATTGGAGGCAGCTCGTGAACCAAAGCGTGTTGGCTGAATATTGCAACTCTATTGGCTGAATTTCGCGGGCCTGAAAAACGTAGCACAAGTGCTGCAAACAAAGGATTTATTTATATATATTTTTTAACCGCGCGACTCTTGCATTTCCCATTTTCCATTGATTAAAACAATGTTCAAATTAAAACGTGGACACTTGGAACTTGCATGTGCCGCCTCCCAAACAATAGACACAAAATAATACAAAAATGGGGGTTTCTACCAACAATAAATTAAGCCTATACAGCGTACGTTTCAATAGCCTATACGACATGCATACTCACATTATGTTCGGCAATTTAATTCCATTCGATAAAGCTGCTCGACAAGTGATGTCTTGTGGATCATTTCAATACAATATGACGATGAACACAGTGCGCTCATTTCAACGACCGTCATTGATGCGGTCTTGCTGGAAAACTAGCGAAAAGAGTTTGTGTGGTATGTTTCGTTGCTGCATCCCAAATAGAGCATTTAACCACAATCGCCCGGGGATTCCCTGCATGCGCACATGGCTTTGAATTTTCACAAACAGGAGGCGCGCTTCCTCTACAAGGCCAACGGCATTGTAGTAATAAACGGACAAGGAGTACACGCTAGGAAACGCTGCTTTTCATAGAGCATGTGGGTGGCTCTTAAAAGAGCCTTTGTATAATTGCATGGAGAGGACCGAGGAAAAAAAATTAACCACCGAAGCCGTACAGAGTGCGACCCTGACGCTTCAGAGCATAAACCACATCCATAGCGGTGACGGTCTTTCTCTTGGCATGCTCGGTGTAAGTGACGGCATCGCGGATGACGTTCTCCAAAAACACCTTAAGCACTCCTCGAGTCTCTTCGTAGATGAGACCGGATATACGCTTGACTCCTCCACGGCGAGCCAAACGACGAATCGCCGGCTTGGTGATACCCTGGATATTATCACGGAGAACTTTGCGATGACGCTTAGCGCCTCCTTTACCAAGTCCCTTTCCACCTTTCCTTTTTTTTTTTTTTTTTTTTTAATATACTTTATTTCAATTATTCAAATATTACAATAATCACACATTTAAACATAACAATTATCACATAATACAAAAATACAGTTAATTACATCAGATATCATACATCAAAAACTAGTTTAAAAAACCAGGATTTCCCAAATGCTTGGATTACCATTGTTTGTATCAATTGTCCTTCTGCGTTTTAATTCTGTTAAAATATTCTTAATTACAGATTCACTGGATATATACATATGGTCAATCGTCATTTTACATCGTGTTTTCCATATTTGTAAGTTCACTAGGCATATTATTAACCAATACATATCTTTAGTTTTTTCATTAATATTACACATTTTCCCAAAGAACACTGTTTCCGGAGTAATTCAAATTTTCACCCCAATACATTTAATCTGTTCCCATATTTTTTTTGAGCGAGGACATTCAATTAGTAGATGCTCCAAAGTTTCATCTGCATACATTCAGGCATTGGGCAAGTTTTCGTTTTAACAAAACAACTCCACTTTACAACCGCTCTTACTGGTAATCTCCTCACAGATATCAACCAGGCTACATCTCTCATACTTTCGGAAAGATTTTTATTCCATATTCGTGCGACAGTTTTTTCACATTCTATGTTGGTTAATTGTCTATACTTAATGAAACCACCATACAGTTCAGTAATTATTAAATTATATATAGCCTTACTCTCATATTTATCCCAGTCAATATTTAAATGTTTAAATTTGTCTACAAAATCGCCATACATAAGTTTAAAATAAGGTTGTCCCATTCTATTCCTTCCTTTCTTTTTTTTCCAATGAGCAATATTACCAATCCAACTCATTTGTCTATTTATTCCACTTGCAACAATCTTACACATTGCTATTTTTAATTTGATACTCAGATCTACTGATCCTAACCCTCCAAATATTCTCGGTTTAAATAACAATTCTCTTTTGGTAACTTCTCTGTTCGTTCCCCACACTAATTTACAACACTCTTTATTTAGTTTACTTATGTATTTTTCTGTTGGGGGAAAAATTGAACTTAAGAATATTAGTTTTGACAGTATTAACATTTTTAAAATATCTATTCTAGACCTATAATTAGTGTTTTTGCCTGACCACTTTATAACTTCAGCTTTAACTTCATTTTCCTTTTTTTCCCAATTTGTTTCACAACAGTTTGCATTACTTATATAGATACCCAATATCTTAATTTCTTCTTTTACGTTAATTTGTATGGGAAACTGCCTCTTTAAATCCCCAATCCAGACAGCTTCTGATTTGTGATGGTTTAAAACTGCACCAGAAACTTTTTCATAAGTTCTGAAATGTTCACATATAATGTCCAATTCAGTTTGCGTTTTTACAAAGACTGTTACATCATCAGCATAAGCTGATATGATGACCTTTTCACTTCCAACCTTTAACCCTTCTAATCTCCTATCATTTCGAATTATTTTGATCAAAGGGCTGATTGCAATCACATACAGAGCAGCACTTAGTGGACATCCTTGTTTCACACCTCTACAAACTTCAAAACATTCTGTCAAGTGACCATTAACCTTTACTTGGACTATAGATTTTGCATAAAGACACCTAATCATATCAATAAACCGTTGTGGAAACCCATACTTTTTCAGCACTTCAAATAAATATGCCCTTGATATATAATCAAAGGCTTTTTTTTGATCTAATGCAATAATATAAAAACCATCATCAGCTTTTACATTTGAAATGCATTCTCTTAAGGTACATAAATTATCAAACATTAAACGTCCTTTTACAGCACATGTCTGCTCCCTTTCTATAAGTACTTCCAAATTATCCTTCATTCTATTTACAAGCACTTTAGCAAGTATCTTATAGTCTAAATTCATTAAGGTTAAATGTCTCCAGTTATTTATATCAAATTCATCACCTTTTTTGTACAACAGAGTTAATACACCATCATAAAAGGAGTCATGCATACATCCTTGTGCAATACCTTCATTAAAAACCCTAGTTAAAAAAGGAGAAATTTCATTCTTACTTTTCACATAGAATTCTGCTGGCAATCCATCCTTACCTGGAGATTTATTTAAATTTAACTGAGATATAGCCAACTCAACTTCCTCTTGCATAATAGGACTTTCTAGATCCTCAAAATTGATACACTTCCCAAAATTAATTGAAGTTAAGAAAACCTGAAGCAAATCATTATCAATTTCAATATCTTCATACATCTTTTGGCATAAATCCTTAACAGTATTTCTAACTTCACATTATTTTTCAATAACAATACCCATTTCATTCCTTATTGCTTTAATACAATTCTGAGTTTGCTTATCTTTAAACTGAGCTATAATATTTATAGCACTAGGGGCTTCCTTAAACTTAATATTGCTTCCTATCTGCACATGTAATCCACGTATAGAATCTTTATTCATATCTTCAATTTCACCTTTAAACTTATACATTTCTGTGACTTCTATATCAGTTTTAACCAATTTCACCTTCAATTCTATGTATTTCTTTAAGAGTTGGTCATATTTTATATTTCTAGCTTGATTTAAGATTTTACACTTATATTTAAAAAAATCCTTCATTCTATTTTTTAAAATTTCCCACAATTCCATGTTTGTCTTTGTCAAAATTCTCAAATCCTTTATTTTATCAATTTCGAGTTTTAACTCTGACACTAACTCTGAATTATCAAGACACTGAGTATTTAATTTCCAGTAGGATTTCTTAGAATCACCTTCGATTCTGAGCTTGACAATAACAGCCAAATGGTCAGATTCCACAAAGTAATTAGTTTTATATTCGTATACATCTAAATTGTTACTGACATAAATACGGTCAATTCTAGACCTTGTATATTTATCATGTCTCGTATAGTCCGTCTTATTTGGATACAGTATTCTAAAAGCATCTCTCAAGTCTGTTCCCTCAAGCACTTTTTTTAGAGCGGTTCTTTCTTTCGTCATTAAAAAAGGTTTAAGTGAAATTATATCTTTCTCATCTATCACCACATTAAAATCTCCACACACCACAATAGGATACCCAACACACACGAATTCCCGGAGTTTGTTGAACAATTGTATCTTCTTTACTCTATCGGAAGCAGTGTATAAGTTAATTATTCTGATTTTTTGACGAAGAAAGTAACAGTCTAAAACCAATAATCTACCTGGGATAACTTCCCTTTTCCTTATAACAGTCACCTCTGTTCTAAAAAATATACCGACCCCATCTGCTTTATCTTCACCGACTGATATACAAGATGACCCTTTTGTCCAAATCTCTTTAACATCCTGTACATCAGACTGACTACACAGCCTCATTTCTTGTAAACACATTATATCAAAGGGTGTCTGCAACAATATATCAAATTTTAAATGTCTATTCTTTTTTGACTGTACCCCTCTGACATTGTATGACGCAATCGTCAAAGACTGTTTATTAGTCACTCCCCTGACTTTATAGGATACATCAGAAATGCATGCCATGAGAAGCCATTAAATTACTTTTTTAACATTTTTCCGTTTACAATTACCCTTATCCTGCTCAGGTGAAAGGATCCGTTTAGAACCTTTTTTATGTCCGTAATCTGGCTGCCGTACTGACAAGGAGACTTTACTCACTCTTTGTTCGCCGGTTGTTACCTCAGTCCCTTCCGCAGTCGAGAGTGAAGAGTCTCTACTAATGTCCGTCTCACTTGCACTTTCGAAGGACTCCTCATCCTCCTCGGAAGAACTGCTTTCTTCATTCGATGTGAATTGCTCCTCTCCTTCGGGACTTTTATCATCTCCGATCAGCTGTTTACCACTCTGGTCGGTCATCCCTTCCTTGTTTGTTCCACTTTTGTCCTCCATTCTTTCGCCTTTTTTTTTTCTATTGTGCATACAACTTCCTCTGCCTCGACTTCTTGTGTATGTTTGTCAGTGGTATCCTCTCCAGGTGGATCGGAGTGTATCTGCCCCTCATCCTCCTTTTCCTCCTCCCGTATCACGCCCTCAGTTACCACCTTCCTCTCCTGATTTTGCGGTTTGGTTCTCGCTCTATTGCTGTAGGAGTTTGGACATTTGAAAAAACTGTGTCCCAATCCTCCGCAGAGAGTGCATACTGCACCATCTGTGCATTGTCTAGCTTTATGTCCCAGATTGCCGCACTTCCAGCATTTCACTTGGTTACAATCTCTAATTTGATGTTCGGTGGACTGACAAATATAACAACTGTTTACTTGCCCATTGTAAATAATCCTACCATTGTAGGGACCCAAGGATATAGAATTTGGTATGGTCATTAGTTGACCTTCGTTATCTCTCTTGACTTTAACTCGGTACTTACGAATGCCGTACCATATACCAAATTTAT
Organism: Synaphobranchus kaupii; assembly: GCA_029718625.1. Taxonomy (NCBI): domain Eukaryota; kingdom Metazoa; phylum Chordata; class Actinopteri; order Anguilliformes; family Synaphobranchidae; genus Synaphobranchus; species Synaphobranchus kaupii. Next base: position 25,718,963 of record CM056384.1, read on the forward strand.
CAACTGGTTTAACCGGCGGCTGAAGAATTTCACAATAACGTGCCAAATACAGCTCTATGTCAGAGTCAGGAATTCTACCAGTCCAGAACTTAACAATGACCGTAATAATGTCAACCGTTGCTGAGGACTGCACCTCCCATTGTTTCCATTTCTTTTCCAGTACTTTTGTCACTTGTAGCCTATATCCAAAAACTTCCTAAGCGAGTTTTCTTGATAAAAACATATCTCGAAGTCACGCCTATTGGGTAAAGAAATAAACGAGTATATATCGCTCGGATTTAACCACAGAGACTCGAACAGAAGGTTTTCTCCGACGTAATCTCTTGTAGGTGCGTCTCCTTCACCTATATACTTTAGCCTGGCCCAATGTTGGCCGAAGCGTGATTTAAATGCACTAGTCAAAGGGGCCATACTTGTATCGTGCCGAGTCTCAGCTTTTCTGTGTTGTTTACCTCCACCACCGCGGTTGCGGGGTGGAGAATTAACCTAATTCTTGTTACAAAAGGCCTTACTTTAGAATAATAGTACACCAACGAAGGAGAAATACGTGAGAGCGTGTCCCACTTTTAAATTAAATGCTCAACACAACTCAACTCAACACAACACAACTCAACTCAACACAACACAACACAAATTTCCACCTTTCCCGCGACCAGACATTTTCTTTTTTTCAAATGGCAGAATATACCGACTAGCTTACAAAAATATCACGCATATAACTGCGCAGAGACGACCTGATTGAAGCCTAGTGTCAAAGAAAAGGGCGGTTCTAGCTAAAGCCCGCCTCCAGCACTCCGAGCCTTCCGAGCATTGGGGACTTAATCAATGCATTAGCTGCCTACATGTTGTCTGATTGACTAATTGACTTACACTAATATGCGATATTTATTCTTTAGTATATAAATGTTTGATATAATGCGGCAATAAGAAGACAAATCATCTCTCGATACATTATCACTTTCAGAAAAAAAGGTACAGCTGAAGTACATTCAACAATAATGTTCTATTTGGGTACTATTAAGTAACTTTTAGAAGCAAAACATGTTAAACATGAATAATCTATTGCTGCCTTCGGGTACAATTTTATGTACAGATAGGGTACCACCCCAGTGACAAGCGTTTGTATAGTTGTAGGAACTTTTTCGTACCTAAGAAAGACTTTCACATTTGTAGAAGGCAACAATCTGCACTAAAAAAAAGTCAGTTGATTAATTAAAACATATATATGTATAATACCATGTTTGATTTCCACAAGGATGAAAATATATTTAGTATGTATATGTTTGTGCAAGTCACGATATCTGTCTGTACTGATCCCAGAATTGTGGAATCAACTCGCCACGGACGCAGAATCCATGGTTAATTTCTGACACAAAACTGCAGATCCACCTCCTAACTCCCTGCCTAGTCCCACCCCTCAGCACTCCTTATGCATTTTTTTCATGGCTGCATCAGCAGCGTGCTATTTTTATTTAGTTTTCATTCGAATATTAGATACACGATTCTTGTTTGTGTCACGGTTCTAGGTTAGCATATTTGGATATGTGGTGTAGGAGGGAACCAAATGGTTATTGTCACCTAGGTATGCTGGCTAACTCCCGTCTCACACCCTAGTGGTGCCGTCGTCACCAGGCTTTGTTTCTAACACAGACATCAGGAAGTCATGCAAAGGATATGCGAAAAAATATTAAAAATTTAAAGGCACAGTCAACTTAGTGTATGTAAACTTCTGACCCACTGGAATTGTGATATAGTGAATTAAAAGTGAAATAATCTGTCTGAAACAATTGTTGGAAAAAGTGCTTGTGTCATGCATAAAGTAGATGTCCTAACTGACTTGCCAACACTATAGTTTGCTAACATGAAATATGTGGAGTGGATAAAAATTAGTTTTAATGACTTCTACCTAAGTGTATGTAAACTTCCAACTTCAACTGTATATAATTAAGTCTAATGCATTCATCAAGAACCTTTCCTGCTGCCTTCTAATTGCAAAACAAAGAGACAGGACCTGATTGAGCTCACTATGAAGACTGCTAGTGAGAGCTGTGGTTAGGTGGAGGTGTTATGTGAAGTCGACTAAGTGCCCCTTGTCTGACTGTTCAATGGAGGAATCCATTGGCCATTTTTTTTTATCATGATGTGACAGGACAAACGAATATGGGACAGCCTGCAACAAATTGGATGTAACTTTGATATTATTATCAAATCAATTCCTCGTGGAATATTTAAATAATCATTTTCCCCCAAAAAATTTTTATTGGATGATTACATGCATTGCAACCCATTATTTATGGGAAAAAATATGCAAAATGAGGTTTGACAATTAACATTACACATGAATCATGACACTGTTATCAAACAAACAATAACTAAACGGAACCAATTAACTCTTGACACAAAACACAACAGACCTGTCCCATGAAATCATCATCTAATACTGTATGTACAGTTTAATTATCTTTTTTTTTCTTCTTCTGTGTAACTAATGTATTTTTACAATTTACCAGTGAGTTTATACTGTACGCCACATCACCAAACACCAATGCAAATTAACTATCCTAAGCAGGGATTAAAATACAAAGTGCATACAGATTGCATGGAGTGCATACAGATTGCATCAAAGGTTTGAAAATAATAATATGAATAACAATACGCATAATAATGGAGAGTATTGACGACTCCAAATTTACCAATAGGCCATTTCCCCCATTTAACGTTAGTGTGCTCTTTCCTTTTTTGCAACCAAACTGCCATTTGACTGTGAAGTACATTTCCTGCTCGCTGGCCAGTTAGCCGAAATGCATTTATCCGTTAGATGAAGTCAAACGTGCAGAATGTACCGGATTGTGACAGCGTTACAGTACTTGTCCACTAGATGTCAATAGTGATTCATAAAATGAGGAAAACGGTTCGAGGAGTCGTTTTGCCTGGCTACTCTTTGGTACGTGTATGTTTGCGATTCTTTTCGCCCTCCTCAAAATCTATTCATACCCCAGATAGGCTGCCCCTTGGCTAGACTGCAACGCTACATCACATGTGCACATCGTTTTTGTCAAAAATGGTAAAAATCGTTGTGCTTATTTATGTAGGAAACCCTGAAAAGTGCCAAACTCTCGATGCTGTATAGGTATGGGGCGTGCTCCATGAAGCCATAACTTGGCGGATGGCGTACCTGCCATCCCAATGTGCCAACCTAGATGCAGACCCGAATCGTGTACCTAACATTCATATGAAACCAAAAAAATAGTACGCTGCTGGTGCAAACATCGTATGAATATATAAGGAGTGCTGATGGGTGGGACTAGGCAGGGAGTTATGATGTGGATCTACAGTTTGTGTCAGACAATAACCAGGGATTCTGCTGTGCTGACCTCTGTGGGGAGTTACTTACACAATTCTGGGATTAGTACAGGCAGATATCATGAATTTTGCAAATATGTACAGACTCAGTAGACTTTGTTGAGGAAATCAAATATGCTATACTACATAAAAACAATGAAGACATTTTCTAGTGGAGATTATTTACTTTTACAAATGTGTGATTGTTTTTCTTTCACTCAAAGAAAATACAAAGGTGCGAAAAAGTGCCTAAAACACCTGTCACTCGGGTGGTACCCTATACGTACATACAATTGCACCCCAATTCATTTGTAACTTTTTTTTGCTTGTAAAAGTTACTTATTAGTAGCCACATATAACAGTATTGTTGTACCAAGGTACATTTGGAAAATTTGCTCCTTAAGGAACAAAAATGTCCTTCAGCTGTACCTTTATTTCTAAAAGTGGTAATGCAACGAGAGAGGATTTATCCTCTTATTGCCCCATTATATCAAACATTGTAGCATTTGATTTAAATTAATCAAGTCTGCAGGGACTTCTCCGTTTCTCACAGCAAACCTTTTAAATTGCATTGCTTCCTTTTCTGCAATTCCATAATTTCTATCTCCTTTTTTTTAAATGGCGTTAGATTTCATTGTCATGTATGGAAGGGCAGGTTCCACACTTAAAAAACGAAAATCTAAGGGATTGAGGTATCAAACAAGCCTCAAACCATCACTTTGCTGCCAGTTATGCAGTAGATATGGATGGTTCACTTTAAGGGTTGTTTCTCCTGACAAATGTTCCTACTGAAGTCTATGGAAAAGTAAGTCAGGAGAAAAAAACCCTTCAAGTAATCCATCCATATCTACTGTATTTCTGGCAGCAAAGTGATGATTTAAGGCCTGTTTGATACGTCAGACCCTTGATGACCCTTTTTACTTCAGTCCATCTTCCAGATTTTTGGAAGGTTCTAGGTTTTACTCGGTGCAGTTATCCAGCTAACTCAGTAATCCTGCTTTGTAGTAGGTTAAAACACTCTGGGCTTCAATGGTACAAGATATAATCCTATTATTGTCAGATAAATTAATTGGACCTTGCATTTGAAACACACAAGTACAGCATCGAATAGGGAAGGCTTACTGAACTGCAATAGTAAAAGTAGTGGATTTGCCATTAGCTATTTAATTTGCTAACTCACATTGGAGTGATCAACGAAATATTTTTTTTTAATAAAATGCAGATATTTGGCTCCAAAAAGCTAATGCAATGCATATCCCTATTGAGGGAAATGGTCTTCAGTCCAGGAAATATTACCGCTTTTGCCCACAGGGGCTGCCAAAGTCACCAAAAAGCCAAAACCCCTCATAGTGGCTTTAAGTGCATCTTTTCCTGGCCTATTTCTGGGGATGTATCGTGAATTCTTAGCTACTCTGAACACCAGAGATAGCTGCCCATTAACATTTTGTTAACATGCTGTAAACAGAATCCCGACGTGAGAGAAGCTCTCAGAGGACTGGTCTCTGTTATTGCCCGCACTCTGGAGGAGTCCCAGAGACCACCACCTGCAGCAGGGCCAAGTATGACCACAGCAGCTCTCCCAACTGGCCAGGATAGTGCACACAGGCAGGATGCTAGTGGCCGTAGATCAGTGCAGCAAGAGATGTCAAGGTTGGGTAGATATATTTTAAAATTGGGCAAAACTCATAATTTCTGTTCCCTACTAACTGTAATGATAAGTTGGTTTTAATGCTGAAATCCGCTTTCCCTAGGTAATTCAGAGGAATGTTCAGGAAAGATGGACCAGTACATGGGAAAAGGAGACTTTCTAAAGGAGACTTTCTATATAACATCACTACTCGGTTTGATCAGTAACATGGAGCTATGGCTTGGAGGACCATTTGTGTTTTGTCCCATTATAGTCTTATACCTCCAGGGGGGTATTTCACAAAGCAGGATTACAGAGCTAGCCCCCTAGGTTCTGACCACCAGATGGTGCCGTTTATGTTTTTAGAGTAAAAAGTAAAGAAAAGACTTCAATGTTAATTTAAAGCCTTACTTTCAGATGATACTGAATTTTTAACAGCATGCCATGGAATTAACCAATGAACGATATGCCAGATGAATATACCGTTGATTGTGGATGCTCTTGCCAGCAATAAAGCTCCCTACACCGGTCCCCCGGACAGTGAACATAAGCCTCGCCACATCAACATTCTCAACGCCTTGGTCCCCACAAACTCTGAAATAGTGTACAAAAATGCAGCATACATTTATAAAACCATTACATTAATTTAAAATTAATTAAGAGGATAAAATTAAAAAATGTATTTCTACCTGAGAGGAAACCCAAACTTTTGCACAGCCTGCTCGGAAAATTCCAGTGTGGTAGAGGCCAAATTGTTGTTGGCAGCTCCCAAATACATGATCTACAAAATAAAAATAACAATATTTACATTACATTACATTTATTTAGCAGACGCTTTTATCCAAAGCGACGTACAGTAAGTGCGTACAGAGACATCATCATCATTACAGAACAGGCAAGGCAAAGCACATCCTTTGCATAATGTAGCAGCTATCCCTAGCAATGAACGTTGACTGTAGTTCACAGTAAGCTGTGGGCAAATCAGCAACACCACACTTTCATTCCAAATACTATTATAAACTATACTGTTATAAACCATTCCAAATACTATTATAAACTATGCTATTATAAACCATTCCAAATACTATTATAAACTATAATAAACAGACAGGAAAACACAGGGAACAGGGAACTGATATTCCTAGGTGAGGATATCAGTCAAGGTGGAGTCTGAAGAGGTGTGTCTTCAGGCCTCGACCGAATGCAGGCAGGGTTGGAGTAGAACGTAGGGGAATGGGAAGTTCATTCCACCACTGAGGTGCTAATGTGGAAAAACTCCGCAGTCGGGACAAGCGAGAGCCTTTGTCACGGAGGGGGGGAAGCGCCAGTCGCCCTGCTGTAGAAGAGCGAAGTGGTCGAGCAGGAACATAGTTCTGGATTAAGTCCTGCAGGTAGGCGGGGCCTGTCCTATTGGCTGCAGTGTAGGCCAGGGTCAGAACTTTGAACCTGATCCTGGCTGCAACTGGCAGCCAGTGGAGAGACCTCAGCAGGGGGGTTACGTGGGAAAATTTCGGGAGGTTGAACACAAGCCGGGCAGCTGCATTCTGGATCAGTTGAAGAGGCAGAATGGCGCAGGCCGGTAGGCTTGCGAGCAGGGAGTTGCAGTAGTCCAGGCGTGAGGTGACCATGGTCTGGACAAGAAGCTGGGTGGAGTAGGTGGTCAGGTACGGTCGAATCCTCCTGATGTTGTACAGGAGGAACCTGCAGGACCCTGCCGTCGCCCTGATGTGCTCTTTGAAGTCCAGCCGGTCGTCCAGGACCACCCCCAGGTTCCTTGCAGAGCGGGAGGCAGCCACCACGGTCCCATCAACGGTGATGGAGAGGTCATGTAGTGGGGAGGTCTTGTACGGCATGAAGAGGAGCTCTGTCTTGTCAAGGTTGAGCTTCAGGTGATGGGTAGCCATCCACTCAGAGATGTCAGTCAGACAAGCAGATATCCTCTCCTTAACCTGTGGGGTAGAGGGAGGGAAAGAGAGGAATAGTTGAGTATCGTCAGCATAGCTATGGTATGAGAAGCCATGTGCATGGATTACTGAGCCAAGAGACTTAGTATACATAGAGAACAGCAGAGGACCCAGTACAGATCCCTGCGGGACTCCTGTAGACAGGGGACGGGGAGCAGAGACGGAACCCTTCCAGGAGACTTGGTAGGATCTATCAGTGAGATACGATACAAACCAAGAGAGGGCAGTTCCAGAAGTGCCCATCTCAGCGAGTGTGGAGATTAGGATATCTCACTGCACAAATTCTACTTTTGTCATCCCTGTGCATACATGAACAATTTTATTGGGATGGCAGGTATGCCATCCGCCAAGTTACGGCTTGGTGGGGCATGCCCCATACCTATACAGCACCGAGAGTTTGGCACTTTTCAGGGTTTCCTACAGAAGTAACCACAATGACCATAGACTCTCAGCCCTTAAAAACATTAACTTCTGTATGTTCTGACTTTATGTAACCACACAGCATTCAGATACAACTTACCAAATCCACAGCCACATTTAAGCTGCAAGCCTTTAAGATATCGGATTTATAAACCACAAATTCCACAAACATATCTGATTCATGGTTAGTCACTTAAAAGAAAAGAAAAAATAGCCTCCGAATGTGGCTCTAGTCTACGCTACTCTGCTGATAATGTAGCTTACTGCAAACACTTTTAATTATAACGGTTCCTCTTCAGAAATATTGAACAATACTGCACTGTGCTTTTTGTCATTCTTGTATTCATTTAAATTCATAATACTATAACAAATTTTAAAGGTGGAATCTGTTACAAATGTGACTGCTGTTCCGTTCGTAAAATTGGCATTCCTATACAGATTGAAAGAGAACTGGAGACACAGTATCCTAAACTGGGTAATCTCATCGGAGGATGGATGCTTAATAAAGCTGTCGGTAAATTATCTGTTTAATTGAAGATATCTTGCCTTTGGTCTTGCTCTGTGCCCGATATATACAGCTCTGGAAAAAATTAAGAGACCACTGCAAAATTATCAGTTGTCTCATTGTTATTTCGGTTCTGTACTCTAGCACTTTGAGTTTGAAAGGATACAATGACAATGAGGTTGAAGTACAGACTGTCAGTTTTAATTTGAGGGTATTTTCATCCATATCGGAAGAGCCGTTTATAAATTATAGAAACTTTTGTACATAGCCCCCCCCCCCCCCCCCACATTTTTGGGCATCAAAAAATATTGGACAGTTTAACATAATGTAGAATAAAGTAATCATATTTAATATCTACCGAACATAATGTGAGGATACATGTCCTATACTGAAACGTACGCTGTATAGGCTACCTTTATTGTTTGTAAAAACCCCAGTTTTTGGATTATTTTGTGCCTATTTTTTGGGCGGCGGCACATGCAAGTTCCAAGGGTCCACGTTTTAATTTGAACATTGTTTTAATCAATGGAAAATTGGAAATACAGGAGTCGCGCGGTTAAAACAAAAACAAATAATCCTTTGTTTGCATCACTTGTGCTATGTTTTTCAAGGCCCGCGAAATTCAGCCAATAGAGTTGCAATATTCTGTAATGGGGCGTGACGTGTGAGGTGGGAGGAGCCAAACGCAGCAAGGGGAATCATTAAGCCCTTAGGCCACTAAGGCGGGATACCCCGCAGATAAGGGAAGGAGACAAGACAAGGAACACAAACACACCACAGCTACAGACCGGCTCACTGTTACACCAGAGCCAGGAATATAACGCCCTGTCTCGATAACGAGACGCATACGAACAGGCGAGTAGCACAATGGCACAAACACACACAGCAAAAATAAACGATAGTATGAGAAGGCGAGAGGAACAGATCCAACGTTCCGTGGCTTAAAAGCTTGCAGTCACACGCAAACATGTCCAACATCATCAACAGGAATCCCTGAGACGAATTGCACCGAAGGACGAACAGAACTACAGTTCCGAACCATCGCCCACATCTCCTATCCACGGAGAAGGAAAGCACAAAAAGATGAAGGACAGCTGCACCTTAACCAACGGCTAACTGACTAACACAAGCACCAGCCCTGCCACTCAGACAGAAGAAATATAAAGAGGCGAAGGAACCGATAATTCAAATATCAAGACTTAACTTGCAGTCACACGCAAACATGTCCAACATCATCAAACTGTCTCCCTAAGAGACGAATTGCACCGAAGGACGAAACGAACTAAAGTTCCGAACCGAATCGCCCACAACTCCTATACACGGAGAAGGAAAGCACAAAAAGATGAAATGGACAGCTGCACCTTAACCGATCGAAACTGTCGGCTATCTGACTAACACAAGCACAACAAGCCCTGCCTCTCAGTAAGGGGAAGTGTAACGAGGCGAACAGGAACAGAGATTTAACGTTCTTTGGCTAGATTAATAAGTGCGTAGTCTAATACAGCAAACGTACCTGGGCAAACACCCGATCTCCCAGGAGGGAGAAACATTACAGGCGAGCCGACGGAGCACCGTCGTCCCATAACTTACTATCCCAAGACTCACGCAAACTAACTTAAACAAGCGCCCTAGCCTCTTAATAAGGAGAAAGGTAACGAGGCAAACAGGAACAGAGACTTAACGTTCCATGGCTACTTAAATAAGTTTGCAGTCTAATGCAGCAAACATACCTGGGTAAACACCCGATCTCACATGAAACATTTTACAGGTGAGCCGACGGAACACCGTCGTCCCAAAACTTACTAACCAAAAGACTCCGCGAACTTAAATAAACACACGCCCTAGCCTCACAGTAAAGGAATAAGTAACAAAACCCCGCCTCACAACAAAAGAGAACGCAGTCTATGAGAAGGAGACAAAACAGGAAATAAACGTACCAAGCTACTAACTGGCTTACCGTAACCCGGAAATCAGTAGAAGCTAACACGCCAGGTCTCTCTATAAGGAAACCATTAACCGGCGAAAAGGGACAAAGAACAGCTACTCTACACTTCTAAGAGCTAAGCAACCCAGCCGAAGCGAAAGGCCAGATCTCACATGAGACGACATGCACCGAGAGGCGAACAGAACACACAGTTCCGACAATCGCCCAAATCTCCATACACGGAGGAAAACGCACACCAGGCGAACTAGAGCAGAGATTTTACAGTCCCAAACTTCTACGGGATAATCCACTAGTAAGCCAGCAAGAAATAAGCCCTGCCTCACCAAGAGACGTTAAAAATAGGCGAGTAGCCAACATGGTACGAGCACTCACAGTCAACAATACACCACAATACATAACAATGAACAAACAATTAATGTCGAAGCCCCCGAACGAAGGGAACGGTAGGCTTATATAACTCTCAGGTGACCACGCAACAGGTGTAAAAGCTTAACCAGAAACTCCCCCAACTCAGCAGGGCGGAGCAAGCATCTACCAACAGGGCAGCGCCCTCGCGTGGCCACCAAGGAAAACGACCGCATGGGACAACAGGGTCCAAAACCATGACATATTCAGCCAACACGCTATGGTTGACGAGCTGCCTCCATTGAGACTTGGTGTTACATTTCCGCTAAGAAAGGCATTAATATTTGCATAAAGGCTTTCTATATAGCAGACGCACGGTGGCCCTCGAGTATTTGTTTCAGTTAAGCTTTTGGTATGCCTGAGCCTGCGAAGTCTGCGCCCAAGAAGGGTTCCAAGAAAGCCGTAATTAAGACGGCTGGGAAAGGAGGAAAGAAGCGGAGAAAGTCCAGGAAGGAAAGCTACGCTATCTACGTGTACAAGGTTTTTGAAGCAAGTGCATCCCGACACCAGCATTTCTTCAAAGGCCATGGGCATCATGAATTCCTTTGTCAACGACATTTTCGAACGTATTGCTGGTGAGTCTTCTCGCTTGGCTCACTACAACAAACGGTCGACTATCACTTCAAGGGAAATCCAGACCGCCGTGCGTCTTCTTCTGCCAGGAGAGCTGGCCAAACACGCGGTGTCTGAGGGAACCAAAGCCGTCACGAAGTACACCAGTTCAAAATGAACCATAACTGACCCGAACTCGTCCCAAAGGCTCTTTTAAGAGCCACCCACACTCTAAACGGGAGGCAAAAATCCATTCACTGAGCTTTGTTTGCACTAATGGAATTACGCAAGTAGGCGAATGAGAGCCAGACCGCAATTCGGAATGTTTAAGACCTGTCGGAGGGGCTTTGTGACATGTGGCCAGGGAGAAGGGCTTTCCGCCGTCCTCATTTACGCATTACTTTTGAAGCTATTGTGACGTCATAGAGGCTCCACCATCGCCAAAATGTTGTGTTCTACGTTACATTGTAATTACTTTAATTTGGCAATGGCCCTAACCAAGAGCATTTTAACGACAGAACGTGACTTCAGTGCATCCACCAGTACTTCTTGAGGAACCGTGCTATATCCTGGTGTATAACCTTAACAGACCAGACTAACAGACCTTAGCTCACACAATTTAAACAAGCTATTCCAAAACAATGTTTCCTGAATTATTACATGTGACTTTGACCTGTCCACCCCCCATCCTACCATCTGAAGAGATTGTGGTCATAAAGTTTGAGTGACTACGTATAATACATGTGCAAAATATTTCACCCGTATTTTCTATTATTGCACCAATAACAAAGTGTTTGCTCCCGAGAGTTCAAATGGCAAACAAAACTGTGTCCATTTCTGGGATCAGGCACTCCTTTTAGAATCCACAAGTATGCAAAACCTAAGCATTGTACCTTGCTGCCCATTACTCTCTCCAAATCTATCCAAAATGATTACAAAAAAAAAACATGCACTCTTCTGAGTTATAAAATAACAGTACATTTAACTACAAATAAAACAACGGTTTTGACTCATCAAACTCATCTCATTTATCAATTAAAATTGCAGTTCGGCCACGTCTTTGCTGGACTAAAATGTGACAAAATCATTTTGCCTGTGTATCCTGCAATTGGCTGCTTAGATCAGATGTTGTGATGTATTAGCTAAATCTCCAATATGGAGAATTATTTGTGTAAAAAGATGAAGATTAAGATGATAATCCAAGTTTGGGGCTTTATTTTGAGGACGTTTGAAGCCTTATTCAAATTCTGTCTGTTTACCTGAGGTCAGAAGTTAAAGCAGCAAATGTCTTTAAGGCCTGAGGATATGTGGTCATTGCGGTTATTTCTGTAGGGAACCCTGAAAAGTGCCAAACTCTCACTGCTGTATAGGTATAGCTGTAACTTGACTGATGGCATACCTGCCATCCCAGTATGCTAACCTAGAACTGTGACACAAACAAAAATTGTGTATCTAACATTCATATGAAAACAAAATAAAATTAGCTCGCTGCTGATGCAGTCTTGATATAAAGGCATAAGGAACATGACTTGCACAAATATATACATACTAAATATACTTATTTCCCTGTGGAAATCAAACATGCTATTGTATATATATATATATATATATATATATATATATATATATATATATATATATATATATATATATATATATATATATATATTTATTTATTTATTTATTTTTAAATGAAGCAACTGACTTTTTCTAGTGCAGGTTATTGCCTTCAACAATTGTGAAATAGTGTCTCTTAGGTACGAAAAAGTGCCTACAACTGTACAAACGCTTGTCATTGGGGTGGTACCCTATAGGTACATAAAATTGTACCCGAAGCCAGCAATAGATAATTCATGTTTAACATGTTTTGCTTCTAAAAGTTACTTAATAGTACCCAAATAGAACATTATTGTTGAATGTACTTCAGCTGTACCTTTTTTTCTGAAAGTGAGAAAGTATAGAGTGATGATTTGTCCTCTTATTGCTGCATTGTATTAAACATTTATATTCTAAAGAATAAATATCCCATATTACTGTAAGGGATTTCAATCAGACAACATGTAGGCAGCTAATGCATTAATTGCATGTAATGTGCTATGGAAAATTATTCCTACAGCTGACATTAGCGAAGTACTAAATGCTGGAAGTGGACTTAGTGTTAACACAAGTATTCCACCTTTTCTTCACAAGTTTGGTGAGTTTGTTGAAGTGGTTGCTGAACTCTCCAATCTGTAGCTGTGAAGAAAAAACAAGGAAATACTCTTGCTTCAATAGTCTGTCAAACGTAAAAACAAATACTTATTGAATTCCAGCCAAAGCAAATGGGAAATAAACCTGCATTGTGCTATAATCTGCTTCATTAAAACATGACGGAACTTAAATAAATGCTTTCAATGAACTTAAGAAAGTCATTGATCGGAATGACATCCAACCCGTTCCAACGCTTGCTCAAACCTTAGCATTTGATTGACGTTCATCAATTCGGCAAGGACTGCTTTATTTCTCACAGCAAACCATTTTGCATTGTATTGCTTCCGTTTTTACAATTTCATTATTTTGATATCCTTTTTTTCCAAGGGCCTTAGATTTAATTGTCATCTATGGAAGGGCAGGTTCCACACACGCTGACTTAAAAGCCAAAAATCTAAGGGTGGATATCAGATGTTAGAAAAAGGCAGGTCTAGTTTTTGCCTGGGCATGCCCGTCCTATGTTCAGAAGTGTACAATAGCGGACACATTCATATAGCTTTATACTAACGGCGATAGGGAATATACGTTTGTCTTGATGTAACACACTAAACGTTGTTTTCACAATCAGAAAGTTTGGTTCAACAAAATGTGCATATGTAACGGAGATGGTTGAAGAGAGTTCTATCTATGTGCTCAGTGTGCTTTGCTGTCAGCAATAAAAGTCCTGCTTATAAGCCCCACCTGCGTATTTCATTGCTCTTTTAATCTTTTCTCATTTGACACTGGGCTTATGTCAATGGTTACCGCACAATTTCCAAGTGTGTGAAATGTTTGATAGTTTTTGAAGGCGGTTCCTGTGGGAGAAGCACCTCGAAGAGGTACTTGTCACTGGCAAGTGGCGACGTTTTCGACGGGCTGGAGAAAAAAACTGCAATATTGCCCAGTACACAGAAGTTAATTTGCGAGCAGAAGGGCCTTTGTTGAACGTTCCTGACGTTTTTCGCTTGGTAAATAACTCAACGGTGTTTCATTTTATCAATATTTGGCGAAGAGAAAACACAAGTGAGCGGAGTTTTCAGGAGCAGGGAGACGCTATGCCGGACTGGCTGAGTCTACACGGTCCTCATGCAGCATTTAAGTCCATCCCCCTGCCGCTCAAGCAGCTAAAACGAAACGTTCCCACTGTTCAAGGAGAGAGAATCGAACGAGAGACAAATGGCTGAAGTTGCTCCCGCTCCTGCTGCCGCCGCTGCCGCCCCGGCTAAGGCTCCCAAGAAGAAAGCGGCAAGCAAGCCCAAGAAAGTTGGGTCCAGCGTCGGAGAGTTGATCCTGACGGTAATTTCTGCCTCCAAGGAGAGGAGCGGAGTTTCCCTCGCTGCCTTGAAGAAAGCGCTGGCCGCCAGCGGCTACGACGTGGAGAAAAACAACTCGCGCGTAAAGCTGGCTGTCAAGAGCCTGGTGACCAAGGGGACCTTGCTTCAAACTAAGGGCACCGGCGCCTCTGGCTCATTTAAGCTCAATAAAAAGCTGGCGGAGAAGAAGCCCGCAAAGAAAGCAGCACCTAAAGCTAAGAAACCCGCTGCGGCTAAAAAGGCACCAGCGAAGAAGCTAACGGCCAAAAAGTCGCCGAAGAAGGTCAAAAAGCCCGCTGCGCCTAAAGCGAAAAAGAGCCCTAAGAAAGCCAAGAAGCCGGCCAAGAGTCCAAAGAAAGCCAAGAAGCCGGCGGCAGCAGCAAAGAAGGCTTCCAAGAGTCCCAGGAAAGCAAAGCCGGTCAAGCCAAAAGTTTCCAAAGCCAAGGCCGGCAAAGCCAAGAAAGGGGTTCCCAAGAAGAAGTGAGCAAGTTGTACAGTGATGCAATTTTACGAAACGCCAAAGGCTCTTTTAAGAGCCATCCAGAATGTGTTAAAAGTGCAGTTTCGTTCCATTTTCAGGCAGCTTGGCATCATTGGTTATCATACTAGGCTATTCGTTTGTTTATATATAAGGTTTATGGAAGGAACAAAACCTAACCGGACATTTTTAGGAACTTAGAAATACCGCCTGTGCGGACATTTTCAGTCCCAAATTAAAAAAATGTCCGGGGATAAATATATGGGATATGGATAAATCAACAGATTGAAGAGCATCCAGGTTCAACAGTAGGCCTACATTAAACATTGCAGTTACTTGATATTGAGCAGAATTATTTTCACTCGGAATGACGCCATAGCCTTTCGGGCTTAACACTTCAATGGATATTAATTGCCATTTAAACTCCACGGTTGCGTGTGAATTTGAAAAAATAAAACTGCTTTTGGACGTAATGTTCCTATACGGCCAACCTCGAGTCAGTGCAGTATAGTTTATTTCGTTAGTTTCTTTTGTTAAATCTCCGTACAGTCGTAAATATCGCTGGTTTGAATGAGTCTGTTAAAATGACAGACTGTGGCAATTTTATACTTTTATAAATCCCGTAGCTATTATTAGACAATTCCAGGCGCGAGGCCACAATCAAACCGGTTGTTGTTGTGCTGACTACTACTTGGGGTATGTTTGGGCCAATCGTCGATAAAGCTTTTCTATTAAGAGTATGGAAAGCTCTCTTAGGTGGTCCCAGCTTTTCTTTTACGGCAGGTTTCAATCAGGTAGTTTTACTTTGGTCATACATTGATTGTAGGGTTGAGAGATTAGTACATATTTGTATAATTGGTGTGTGTGTGTGTGTGTGTGTGTGTGTGTGTGTGTGTGTGTGTGTGTGTGTGTGTGTGTGTGTGTGTGCATTCATCCTAACTTCGTTAATTTACTCATGCACCTATTCATATATGTTAATACTAACATCTATTTAATTTTATCACTAACCCGACCAACAACGTTTTTGCATGGTCATTTACTTATTATATTTAATATTTGTATAAATTATTTTTAGTTTATATAGATGTATATAATAAGTGTTCTTATATATTAATTTATTGTGTTTATTTGATAGCAACTCTTGCTTTTAACCAAAGATCAATACAGTTTGTTTTAATGAAATAATCTGGAAAAATACGTGATAGGCATACGGTGCATGCACACAGAGAACTCAAATTCCCTGAGTAAAAACGGTCCTCCTTCCTTGTCCCCACCCCGCCTCACCTCGGCCAATAAAGTCCAGCAATGTATAGAACATACCAGAATCTCTTAACTATCCAGTAATGGTGCAGTTTGTTGTCCAGAGATTCGTAGAGATTTGTTTTAATGCATGTTGTATGTGTGTGTGTGTGTGTGTGTGTGTGTGTGTGTGTGTGTGTGTGTGTGTGTGTGTGTGTGTGTGTGTGTGTGTGTGTGTGTGTGTGTGTGGTTATTTGATTATAATAATTGTGTTTAACCTAATATCAAATAATCTGGAAAAACTAACATTGCGGGATAGGCGTCACAGGCACATAGAGAACCCTCCAATTACCTAACAGGGCAATTCCAGCTAAACAGTCACATGGCCATTGGAAATTCGAACAAAAAATAAAGCTGCAAGATGCATTTCAAAATATGTTTCGAAGATTAAGGTGTTTGGAAAATGACTGGCAATTTCCTGTGATCATCTCTATCAGCCCTGCACAAATACATTTTGCGTGTGATCGTTACTTGTATATCCTGTTTTCGTGTATTTAAACTTTATCGTGCCTGACATTTCAATCAACGACTTTGTTTTAAGTACTGCTAAAGTCCATTCGGGCAGTCTTGCTGTGAGTTCTTTCGTTTCATTTCAGTGAGCGCCACGAGAAAAAAAAAGTAATCCTATTTGATTGGACGAAATGCCACCAAAGCTGCAACCAATGGGTGAACAGAGGTGATGCTATAAGACAGACACTCCTCTGGAAACGTTGTTATTATTCGTATCTTGTAGAACAGCGAAAATGAGTGGTAGGGGCAAGACTGGCGGAAAAACGAGAGCAAAGGCTAAGACCCGGTCATCCCGGGCTGGACTCCAGTTCCCGGTTGGTCGCGTCCACCGACTGCTGCGCAAAGGAAACTATGCAGAGCGTGTTGGTGCGGGAGCCCCGGTTTATCTGGCCGCCGTGCTCGAATATCTGACTGCTGAGATCCTGGAGTTGGCCGGCAACGCTGCCCGAGACAACAAGAAAACCCGCATCATTCCCAGACATCTGCAGCTGGCAGTGCGTAACGACGAAGAGTTGAACAAACTCCTTGGAGGCGTCACTATCGCTCAGGGCGGAGTACTGCCCAACATCCAAGCTGTTCTGCTCCCCAAGAAGACCGAAAAGGCAGTGAAAGCCAAGTAATTCTGGCGTCGCTCCCACAAGGACGATTCACCCAAAGGCTCTTTTAAGAGCCACCCACATCTGTATAGAGCGCGAAGCTGTCATTTCAACCAATTTTACTGCGTTACGGCAGTTTGTCTTGCTCATGGTCGCGCAGTGTCCGTAATTTATATACACACGAATCAAATCGGCGCAAATTGTGTGGATCAGTGGTCCTCGTGTTCGGCCCTGGGGACCACTGTGCACACTGGTTGCCGTTCCAACCACAATTGCCACATGATATCAGAAATGACTGCCAAAAATACAAGTCCGACGCACACATTATGCAATCGTCTGCGATATAGAACGAGATTATAATGTGATCAGTCCACCTTTATTGACTGAGGCGAATAGGCTCCTAATGTGAAAGTGTGGACACATGGCCACTACAACTAACCGTTTGATAGATGAAGAATTCAAAGACACTTTGTTTTTCTGTGTTGGACATTTAATCAAAGCCTTACTAACTATAGAATAAACGTACATTTCTTGATTAACCAAACTATATATATATATATATATATATAATGTCACACGTGAAATCACGATAGGTAGAGCATTCATTCGTTCATTCATCATTCATACACTCGTTTCGCAACGTTGGAATAAATAAGGCGGCAGAAGAGGAGTTTATCTTTCAGGCGGCAGAGGAAGCAAAAAAATAAATGACTAAATCTAACCAATGGCCTCCGTGGCTGCAGGCAGGATCCCAGCCAATGAGAATCCGCAAAAGCCTATCCAATCAGCTCCTCCCTGCAATGCTTTAAATGAGTATGTCGCGGACTTCGCGAAAATCAAAAAAGCGAGCACGACGCCATGGCTAGAACTAAGCAGACCGCACGTAAATCTACCGGTGGCAAGGCCCCCAGGAAGCAACTGGCCACTAAAGCGGCGCGTAAGAGCGCGCCTGCTACAGGCGGCGTGAAGAAGCCTCACCGTTACAGGCCTGGCACTGTAGCGCTGCGAGAAATCCGCCGCTACCAGAAGTCTACTGAGCTGTTGATTCGCAAGCTGCCCTTCCAGCGCCTTGTGAGGGAGATTGCTCAGGATTTCAAGACCGACCTCCGCTTCCAAAGCTCAGCTGTCATGGCTCTGCAGGAGGCCAGTGAGGCGTATCTCGTTGGTCTGTTCGAGGACACCAACCTTTGCGCCATTCCGGGGAGAACGCGCCTAGGATTTCCAAGTACACTGCCGTCTATACAAAGGCTCTTTTAAGAGCCACTTAAATACTTGAGAAGCAAGTTTGTTCCATGTTCTTTGATGTGATTAAACATCGAACATCAGTAATCTAATGTCATCGTATGGGGTATGCATTAATTTTGAGGAACCTACAAGGGCCAAATAGTAGCCAGGTAAAACGACGACTCCGAAACGTTTTCCTCATTGTATAAACCACTATTGCCAGCGTTGCAGTACTTTTCCACTAGATGTCACAATCCGCTACATTATAATAATGCCTGGCAGTTAAATTGGGATGGCAGAAAAAATATGGCACTTTTTTCCCAAAATATTGGGATGGCACTATTCAGGGTTTCCGACAGAAGTAACCACAGACACACAGCCCTTAAAATAATGAACTTCTGTATGTTCTGACCTCATTTAACCACACAGCATTCAGATACAACTTCACACATCCACACAATAAAGCCCCAAACTTGGGTTATTTTGCAGTTTTTTCTCCTTCGTCTTCCGCTTCTTCTTATTCTTCGTCCCATTTTCCTGCCAAACTGCCTGCCTCTGTCGCAATGTTATCCAATGGGGAGAATTATTATTTGAGCGTATGGTCCCTATACCTGCTCATCAAGTCAAGGTGGAGTCTGAAGAGGTGTGTCTTCAGGCCTTGACGGAATGCAGGCAGGGTTGGAGTACAACGTAGGGGAATGGGAAGTTAATTCCACCACTGAGGAGCTAATGTGGAAAAACTCCACAGTCGGGACAAGCGAGAGCCTTTGACACGGA
This sequence comes from Synaphobranchus kaupii, assembly GCA_029718625.1. NCBI lineage: Eukaryota > Metazoa > Chordata > Actinopteri > Anguilliformes > Synaphobranchidae > Synaphobranchus > Synaphobranchus kaupii. Next base: position 25,738,149 of record CM056384.1, read on the forward strand.
GGGGGGAAGTGCCAGTCGCCCTGCTGTAGAAGAGCGAAGTGGTCGAGCAGGAACATAGTTCTGGATTAAGTCCTGCAGGTAGGCGGGGCCTGTCCTATTGGCTGCAGTGTAGGCCAGGGTCAGAACTTTGAACCTGATCCTGGCTGCAACTGGCAGCCAGTGGAGTGACCTCAGCAGGGGGGTTACATGGGAAAATTTTGGGAGGTTGAACACAAGCCGGGCAGCTGCATTCTGGATCAGTTGAAGAGGCAGAATGGTGCAGGCCGGTAGGCTTGCGAGCAGGGAGTTGCAGTAGTCCAGGCGTGAGGTGACCATGGTGTGGACAAGAAGCTGGGTGGAGTAGGTGGTCAGGTATGGTCGAATCCTCCTGATGTTGTACAGGAGGAACCTGCAGGACCGAAGACTATGTCTTTCAGCTAGAATGTGTTTGCGTTTAGCCCATTATGCCTGTATGTCTCCATGTAGACTTGGTTCATTAATTTACATGCTTCTTCATGATCCATAGCTCAGGTGGTGCTGTTCATTGTATTTCATTACACATTAAATACTGCTCATCTACAAACTCTTTTAATGTAATTGTGTGCTGTCTGTAATAGGATAACTGTTCTCATTATTGTCAATAGAGGGCGTTATGGTTACGCAAATGTCTGCATACATTTCTTTGGAATGCATGTCTCTCTCCGTGTTTATGTTCATGCATTATTCATCATTAGTTAACTATAAAAAAATAAGTGATATCAGATCAAAAATGTCGACGACGTAAAAAAAGCGAAGTTACTCAGGCATAGCCTACATAGCGCTATCCATAAGTTCTTAATTCAACTTGCAAAAACTAGGCCTGCCTTTAAAAGTCTTGATATCAAAATGTGGCCAAGTTACAACTAACAATGTTGCCTATCGTAGCTCACACTAAATATACTAGCTCTATTCCAAAGCAATGCTATCCAAACTTTCATAAATTATTTAATGCAACTTGGCCTTGTGTTTCTTCATCTTACCATCTCAAGAGAATGTGGTCAATGAAACTGTATGTGCCACATCAAACTGCAACATGAAAATAATTTATAGTGGAAATACTCTGATTCAGATGTGTTACACTTAGAAATTAAACAGAAAAATTACTACACTATAGGACATGTTTGAACAATTGTCAGCATCCACTGCTTTGGGTCTATGAAAACCACAGAATGAATAAAATGTATTATTATTATTATTATTATTATTATTATTATTATTATTATTATTATTATTATTATTATTATTATTATTATTATTATTATTATTATTATTATTATTATTATTATTATTATTATTATTATTATTATTATTATTATTATTATGTATTTATTGATTTATTTATTTGGATTTCTATCAAAACCTGTGTGGTCCTACAGAGCATAGATATCCTTGTGTTCACAAAATTCTGTTTGCAAATATCATAAATACTATTATGTTAAGAAAATTGGTACTATTACTTATTTCCCACCATCTGACCCACAAACATGTCTGGATACGTTTGTAAAAATGCTATATATACGCTATTTTCTAGGTTAAAATATTACTCATTTTTATCTGCATTTTTTTATTCATCACCCCTTTCTCTATTGTATATGATGTTTCTTCATATAAATGTCTGTTTGTGAATTGTAAAAAAATGCTGTAGCAGCAGTTAACATTCTGGAGTGTAATTATTCATCAACTGTTTAAAACATTCATTGAAATCATATGTTGTTCCATGAGGCACAATCTCTTCACATGCAAAGATGAAGAAACACAGGGCCAAGTTGCATTAAATAATTTAGGAAAGTTTGGATAGCATTGCTTTGGAATAGAGCTAGTTTATTTAGTGTGAGCTACGATAGGCAATATTGTTAGTTGTAACTTGGCCACATTTTGATATCAAGACTTTTAAAGGCAGGCCTAGTTTTTGCAAGTTAAGATGATGCCATGGGCATCATTCATTAAGAACTTATGGATAGCGCTATGTAGGCTATGCGTGAGTAACTTGGCTTTTTAACGTCGTCGACGTTTTTGATCTGATAGCACTTTACAATAATGAGGGGGAAACTCGCCTCAACCAGCACCAATGTGTATCTCCCACATTATCTGCACGTTCGACTTCACCTTCACGGATAAATGCATTTCGGCTAACTGGCCAGCGAGCAGGAAATGTACTTCAGTCAAATGGCAGTTGCATGGTTGCAAAAGAGGAAAGAGCACACTAACGTTAAATGGGGGAAATGGCCTATTGGTAATTTTGGAGTCGTCAATACTGTCCATTATTATTAGTAATTAATATTATTTTCAATGCTACAGGCCAATCTCCCTGGCCACGTCGCCCTCGATACGATTTTTTTGTTTGTTTTATGGTTATAGGTTGGCATGTGTTCACAGACATGAAATGCCTTCTTGAGTTTGCACAGTCACTGGAGTGTGTGTGTATATATATATATATATATATGTATATATATATATAATGAAGTCTAATGCATTCATAAATGACCTTTCCTGCTGCCTTCTAATGGCAAAACAAAGAGACATGACCTGATTGAGCTCACTACGAAGGTGGTGGTGATGTTATGTGAAGTGCCCCTTGTCTGACTGTTCAATGAAGGAATCCATTAATCATTTTTTTTATTATAATGTGACAGGATATACAAATATGGGACAGCCTGCAATAAATTGATATTTGATATTTTTTTCTAATCAATTCCTTGTGGAATATTTAAATAATAATTTTCCCAAAAAATATTTTATTGGATGATTACATGCATTGAAACCCGTTATTTATTGGAAAAAAATATGTAAAATTAAGTTTGACATTTAATATTACACATGAATCATGACACCGTTATTATACAAACGATTACTAACTAAACTGAAACAATGAACTCTTGACACAAAACACAACAGACCTGTCCCATGAAATTATCATCTAATACTATATGTAAAGTTTAATTGTCTTTTTTTTTCTGTGTAACTAATGTATTTTTACAATTTACCAGTGAGTATATACTGTACGAAACATCACCAAACACTAATGCAAATTCACTATCCTGAGCAGGATCTGAATGCGTTAAAGAATGTTATTCATTTTAAGACGGCACTCAAACTAGTCAAAGCGATTTAAACATTAGAAAGCATATTTATAGAGGACAGCCTCTTAAGTGTCTGGATTTACTCAAACATTGATCTGTTCACCTCACTTTAGGTAGCCCTGATCTAGATAGAACGTCGGTTCAGTTTTAATAATGGAGGAGACTATTTCTCAATGAAAAAAGGAGAACTCAGGCAGATTACAGGTTGACACAAGGGAAATGTGTGTACATTGTTTGGGTCAATGCACCTTTACTGAGGGGTTGTTAGGATGAAAATAGGCTAAACCTAACGTGACCTCACAAGTTTAACTAACGAACTAACATAGTCGTCGCTGTGATAATAGATTTTAAAATGTAGTCATGTTATATTTTTTAAAACATATACTAGCCTACATTACAACATTACACTCCATTACAAACGACGTTCATATAATTGTTACACTCCACAAATTTAACTTGTGGCTATTTTCATATGTATTGCTATTCTCCAATGCTCGGAAGGGACGGAGCTGGAGGTGGACTTTAGCTAGAGCCGCCCTTTCTTTAACACTAGGCGTCAATCAGGTCGTTTCTGAGCAGATATATACGCGCTATTTTGTAGGCTGGTAGGCATATTTTGTCGTTGGAGAAGATGTCAGGTCGCGGGAGAAGTTACCAAAAGAGAATTGTTATTTAAACCGAGAATATTTGGAGGGTTAGGATCAGTAGATCTGAGTATCAAATTAAAAATAGCAATGTGTAAGATTGTTGCAAGTGGAATTAATAGACAAATGAGTTGGATTGGTAATATTGCTCATTGGAAAAAAAGAAAGGAAGGAATAGAATGGGACAACCTTATTTTAAACTTATGTATGGCGATTTTGTAGACAAATTTAAACATTTACATATTGACTGGGATAAATATGAGAGTAAGGCTATATATCATTTAATAATTACTGAACTGTATGGTGGTTTCATTGTCTATAGACAATTAACCAACATAGAATGTGAAAAAACTGTCGCACGAATATGGAATAAAAATATTTCCGAAAGTATGAGAGATGTAGCCTGGTTGATATCTGTGAGGAGATTACCAGTAAGAGCGGTTGTAAAGTGGAGTTGTTTTGTTAAAACGAAAACTTGCCCAATGCCTGAATGTGATGCGGATGAAACTTTGGAGCATCTACTAATTGAATGTTCTCGCTCAAAAAAAATATGGGAACAGATTAAATGTATTGGGTTGAACATTTTAATTACTCCGGAAACAGTTTTTTTGGGGAAAATGTGTAATATTAATGAAAAAACTAAAGATAGCCTATGTATTGGTTAATAATATGCCTAGTGAACTTACAAATATGGAAAACACGATGTAAAATGACAATTGACTATATGTATATATACAGTGAATCTGTAATTAAGAACATTTTAACAGAATTAAAACGCAGAAGGACAATTGATACAAACAATGGTAATCCAAGCATTTGGGAAATCCTGTTTTTTTTAACTAGTTTTTGATGTATGATATCTGATGTAATTAACTGTATTTTGTATTATGTGATAATTGTCATGTTTAAATGTGTGATTATTGTAATATTTGAATAATTTAAATAAAGTATAAAAATAAAAAAAAGGAAAGGTGGAAAGGGACTGGGCAAAGGAGGTGCTAAGCGTCATCGCAAAGTTCTCCGTGATAATATCCAGGGTATCACCAAGCCAGCGATTCGTCGTTTGGCTCGCCGCGGAGGAGTCAAGCGCATATCCGGTCTCATCTACGAAGAGACTCGTGGAGTGCTTAAGGTGTTTTTGGATAACGTCATCCGCGATGCCGTGACTTACACCGAGCATGCCAAGAGAAAGACCGTAACCGCTATGGATGTGGTTTATGCTCTGAAGCGTCAGGGTCGCACTCTGTACGGCTTCGGTGGATAAACTTTTTTTTTTCGCAAACCCCGTCTTGTGTAACCATCCAAAGGCTCTTTTAAGAGCCACCCACGTGCTCTATGAAAAGCAGCGTTTCCTAGCGCGTACTCCTTGTCCCTTATATCGATGGCCTTGTAGAGAGCCAGAGCGCCCCCCAGTTTGTTCCAGTTGGTGCCGTCTGGTTGTGAAAATTCAGCACATGTAGGGGATCCCCGACAATTGTGGTAAAATGTTCTATTTGGAATGCAGCGACCACGAAGCACTTTTGCTAGTTGCCGACAAGTCAGCATTAACGAAAGCCGTATTGTGTTTAATGTTTGTAAAACATACAAATTGGATACGTATTGTTTGGGCGGCGGCACAGGCAAGGTTGCCAATAGAGTTGCAATAATGGTTGACGATCTGCCTCCAATGAGACTCGGTGTTACGTCGCCGCTTAGAAAAGCATGACTATTTGCATAAAGGCCATAGGCGGCGAATGTATAAGGCTTGGAGAGGCTTAGCCTCCCCAAATGCCTAATAAATTAATTAAATACATTAAAATTGGCCGAGTATTCATTGACGAACGGACTTTTGGGTCTGGCCGATAGAGACAACAAGCACAGCAAACAGCTGTTACAATGTAACAAATGTATCATTTTGATCCAACCGTAGCACGTGCCACCAGCCCCCTGCGGTGACGTGCCGTCTAGATCTCTGAAATACAATAAAATGTAATCTTGTCTATACATGAGTGTGTATGTGATTTGCTACTTTTCGCCAATGCATAGGCTAGCCTACAAATTGCACATCTAGCAATAACGAAACTGAAATAGGCTAAGGCGTATCTACCAATCGGTCTGCACAAATCAATGCATGGCTATAATAAACAAACGTGTAATGCAAGATGCATGATTTCTGCAGAATGAGTGTCTTGCACGACCGCGTTGTTTAGCCTACTAGGCTACAGTATAGGCAGTGGCGGCTCCTGAGCTGAAAATTGGGGTAGCGGAAAACTTCCCTTTAAACTGATTATTGGTCTTAATAATTTTTTATTTAAGTTTCCTTGATTAACAATAGGCTACATCAGCGTTTAATTCACCAATTGCTCAATGCCATCAAATGTAGCCGGTTCTCCTAAATTAGGCTATTAGGCAAGTAATAAAATTATTTTAACTTGCGTCGCAAAATTGTGCACATTTTAATCAACATTATAATTGTGGATACATGTGCTCTTCGTTCTCCGCACTCTTAATTCCGAAAATATTAATGGAAATTAAACGATCTTAAAGCTCAGCTTTTGTTAGATAATTTTTTTTATTTAGCACAACCTGCACTGAGTATAGGTTACACATAGCTCACAGTGTCTGGAGTTATTTCATTAATATTAGGAAGTTTTTCTCGGTCGCGAACAAAACGGAAAATTATGTTTCACCGGAGAAGACCGGGGAAGTGGCCGGGGCAGTTTTGCAATCGCCAGAGATTGTGTCCGAGAAGAACGAGGGGAGAGTTTTAAACCTGCCGCCGCCGTTACCCACATGCTACACGGAGACTGTGTCCGAGGACGAGGGGAGACCGCCGCCGCCTGCATGCACACCCTCAACGGACTGCACCGCTGCTAAAGTCCCCTCCGACCTGGGAAGGTTGTTGGTATTATTAATTAATGCTCAGGTTGGCTGCCATGCCACTTTGCCCTGTACCTCGGAAACTAATGGGTGCATTATACAGCCAGCAGTTGGATGCGCGTTGTGTGTGTGTGTGTGTGTGTGTGTGTGCGCGCGCGCGTGTGTGCGTTGGGAAGGGGGAGGGGGTTGTGGGTGTGTTTGGCAGTGCAGTCAAACGATCGTTCCTGTTTTTTTTGCTTAGACTACGAGCAGGCCTAGCTACTACTAGCGACAATGATCTTGTGATCTGTGTGTTTTATGGCTGATTGTCAGTTTTGAGTTGGTGTAACTAGGCTACTTTTGATTGATCACTCACTGGTGTGGTTGGTCTAAAATGGAATGTTGCATATCATAAGTAGACCGTTCCCACTCAGCTTTTGATGGCAGTTGTTCAGTCGCAGTCTGTCCGTAATCTGTGATGTGTGTGTGTTGATGTAATGGACTACTCTCAGTGTGTAAATCAATGGAATAACTGAATCATTGTAAATTCCAATGTTTAACATAATCTGTTTATTAACTAAAGTACTTTAGATCGCCTTATAGGTTGCTATTATATTTGTGCATATTTGATCGTTTCTATATGCCCTAATTTATACCAGTTTCAAGGCAGAAAACCCACTACACTTCCGCTACGCTCCTACGCCTCTCAATAGAGGGAAAGTGATACATTTCGGATACAAATGTAGCAGCGCCACGTCCACGCTCGCATTCCAAAACTGCAACATTGTATCGCTCTCCCAATTCAAGCGCAAAATTACCACTGAAACTCTCCTTGCAAGCGACTCACTGTCATGCTAAATCATAGTTTTCTGAGCACTTTTTCCAGCACATACCTACAGCGTCAGCATGAAGTGCTGTAATTTTATGACACATGAAACCGCGATAAAAAAAAAAATTTTAATCCCGTCTCACTGGCCCCCCTCTCACGCAGTTTCCCTTTAAAAAGTAATTAGAATTCACTTATTTCAAAGCTGTTCTGTAAAAAAAATCGCTGAAACGGAAGGAGGAGCACAGCCCCCCCCCCCCCCCCCCCATAACGTCCTAGCCTTCCCTAACGAAAAAATCACCCGCCGCCTATGATAAAGGCCTTATATATGGCAGACGCATGGTGACGCTGGAGCATATGTTTCAGTTAGTGATGGGCAAAACAGTTCGCTTCAGTGACACGAATCACTAAAATCAGTTCATTAAAAAGATTCGTTCAAAAGATTCGTTCACCGAATCGTTCAGTGCTTGGGCGGAGCTCCGATCGTACTGCGTAGTCCGACTCACTCAGTGAACTGACGGCCGAACAGTTCATGCGGAAGTGCTGTCGCTTTGACAAATGCGCCAAACTCCGTTTACAAACCTTGATATTTTAAAAGTTTCCTCCTTGAATATCAATATTGGAGGTGAACGCTGGTTTTCAATGACTTTTAAGTCTTAACTTGCTGGGCCTGATTCTGGCAGTTTGAGCCGCTGATTATCACTCAGGATCACGTCACGTTAACTCACTGTGTCTAGTAGCTTCAGTGAACGGATCACTGAACTTGCACCGTTACGTCACAGTTTAAGGATCTGAGACAGTCTCAGCCACACGTTTTTTTTTCTTCCATATTGCAGGTTTCACCACGCATTGTAAACTCGAAAGGTGGTGAGATTTTAAAAATCTGTAATGTGCATTTTCCCTGTCAAATAAACAAATAAGGTGTGGGCCTATGCAACTAAATGTCAGGTTTTTTATTATAGGCTACTGAAATCAAAACACAAAATTATAAAAGTAGGAAATAATTCACATCTTTTAATGCTATTCATAATTTTGTTGACATTCATTTTGTTCTACCACTAACTTCAATCACTCACTCATATTTTGTTATATTGCTACATGATTCTAAACATGTAGCAAAAGAACAAAATATGCGTGAGTGATTGAAATTAGCGACAGAATAAAATATATATGAATGTCAACACACAACAACACTCGTCACGTGGTGCTGTAGCTTCTGTAGCCTACGTGTGTTGCTGTGGCAAAGTAATTTCCCTCCGGGATCATTACTTGAACGCACCCCACACGCATCGTTTTTCTTTTCTTTTTTTCTGGAAATATACACTCCTGCCTGCACCGGTGAGTCTGTCGCTACAATCTCCTTTCATTACGCGCCAGCCTAACATTTTAAGTTTGTTTATCTGGAAGTCTGTTAAAACAACAGGGAACTTGAAAGTGTGCGTTTATGTTAATTCATGTGGCTTTGTAAGTTTAACAATCATGTGCTAACGCCCGGCTCCATTAGCTGTCAGCTCGGAGAAAATAGACCCATGTGAGTCTATCCTATCGCTGCGAACGAATGACTTCAATCACTCGGGGATTTAGTGTTGTGTCGTTCGCGAACGTCCCCCGGGGTATTCGCAGTGAACGAATCAGTCCACTCTGCACGCTCGCTGCCTCGCTCGGCGCCCGCCCGCCCGTGAATTTTTTTTATATATATTTTTTTTTAATATAAACTTTATTTCGAACAATTTAGGAAACAAATTAGAGAAAAAAAACTTTCTAGTATACAACACGCAAACACGGTACTCATTTCGGCTATACAATACTTAGAACAATACGTCCGAAATGGAATAGGAAGAAGCAAATGCGAATGATTCGTTCAGCACAGCAGAACTGGTTCGCAAGGGACGAATCACGTTCGCTCGCGGCAGTCCCTCCCCCTCCCTGCACGGTGCACGCTCGCTGCTGATCAGATCCGTTCGTGAACTGAACTGAACTGAGAAATGAACGGATCTTTTCAGTAAGTGATTCAGTTCAGTTCGTTCACCCAAAAGATTCGGTCTTTTGAACGAATCGTTCGCGAACGACACAACACTAGTTTCAGTCAAGCTTTCGATATGCCTGATGCTGCAAAGTCTGCGCCCAAGAAGGGTTCCAAGAAAGCCGTAACCAAGACGGCTGGGAAAGGAGGAAAGAAGCGGAGAAAGTCTAGGAAGGAAAGTTACGCTATCTACGTGTACAAGGTCTTGAAGCAAGTGCATCCTGACACCGAGATTTCTTCAAAGGCCATGGGCATCATGAATTCCTTTGTCAACGACATTTTCGAACGTATTGCCCGTGAGTCTTCTCGCTTGGCTCACTACAACAAACGGTCGACTATCACTTCAAGGGAGATCCAGACCGGCATGCGCCTTCTGTTGCCAGGTGAGCTGGCCAAACACGCAGTGTCTGAGGGCACCAAGGCCGTCACGAAGTACACCAGTTCAAAGTAATCCGTTAAACAACAATCCTCAACCCCAAAGGCTCTTTTTAGAGCCACTCACGGTCTCAACAAGGGGCAAAAAGTAATTCACTGAGCTTTGTTTAGCGCGACAAGGTAAAGTAGGTGGGCGAATGAGAGCCGGGACTCAGTTTAATGCAGAGCGAGGCACATAGGCATGTTGGAAAGGCTTGGAACATATTTCCAGATAGGAGCGTGCATGCGCCACACAATGGCTTACCCCTTGCTCGCGCACGCTCTACCACTACGAAAAAAAACTTGTGACGTCAGGAAAGCTCGAACTTGATTTAAAAATGGAACGGAACACCAGAGCTCTACTAAATCCTGGTGGATATCGCCATGGAGTTGATAGAAACTTCAGATCCGCCTGTCAGAATATAGCCAGAGATGATGCAGTGCTGACAGCTACGGAGAATTAATTTTGTAACTATGTGACTTGGGGAAAGCAACCACAAGCAGATGTTCTCCAAACATCTACAGTATTACTTCTTGTTTAATATGTTTAAGCAAAATTAATATCCCATACGATTACATTAAACATCGAGCATCGTGGCATCAGTAATCGAATCACATCACAAGCAAATAGAAAAAAAAATGGAACAAACTTGCTTCTCAAGTATTTAAGTGGCTCTTAAAAGAGCTTTTGTTTAGACGATGTTCTTGGAAATCTTAGGCGCGTTCTCCCCGGATTCGGCGGGCCAGCTGGATATCCTTGGGCATGATGGTCACCCTCTTGGCGTGAATGGCGCAAAGGTTGGTGTCCTCGAACAGACCAACGAGATACGCCTCACTTGCCTCCTGCAGAGCCATGACAGCTGAGCTTTGGAAGCGGAGGTCGGTCTTGAAATCCTGAGCAATCTCCCTCACGAGGCGCTGGAAGGGCAGCTTGCGAATCAACAGTTCAGTAGACTTCTGGTAGCGGCGGATTTCTCGCAGCGCTACAGTGCCAGGCCTGTAACGGTGAGGCTTCTTCACGCCGCCTGTAGCAGGCGCGCTCTTACGCGCCGCTTTAGTGGCCAGTTGCTTCCTGGGGGCCTTGCCACCGGTAGACTTACGAGCGGTCTGCTTAGTTCTAGCCATGGCGTCGTGCTCGCTTTTTTGATTCTCGCGAAATCCGCGACCTACTCCTTTAAAGCATTGCAGGGAGGAGCTGATTGGATAGGCTTTTACGGCTTCTCATTGGCTGGGATCCTGCCTGCAGCCACGGAGGCCATTGGTTAGATTTATTCATTTATTTTTTTGCTTCCTCTGCCGCCTGAAAGATAAACTCTTCTCCTACCGCCTTATTTATTCCAACGTTGCGAAACGAGTGTATGCATGATGAATGAATTAATTAATGCTGTACCTATCCTGATTTCACGTGTGACATATATGTTTGGTTAATAAAGAAATGTATGTATATTCTATAATAAGGCTTTGATTAAATGTCCAACACAGAAAAACAAAGTGTGTCTGACTTCTTCATCATCTTCAAACGGTTAGTTTTAGTGGCCATGTGTCCACATTTTCACATTAGGAGCCTAATGATTCGCCTCAGTCAATAAATGTGGACTGATCACATTATAATCTCGTACTATATCGCAAACGATAAGAGGGAACATGACCGGACCAAACATGAAAATCGTAAGAGGGGGGGAGTGGGGGAATAAAAGCAACTTCTGTCATTGCAATTGTGGTTGGAACGTCAACCAGTGTACAGTGGTACCCAGGGCCGAATACGAGGACCACTGATCCACACAAATTGCGCCGATTGGATTCGTGTGTATGTAAATTACGGACACTGTACGGCCATGAGCAAGACAAACTGCCGTGACGCAGTAGAATTGGTTGAAATGACAGCTTTGCGCCCTTTATACAGATGTGGGGTGGCTCTAAAAAGAGCCTTTGGGTGAATCGTCTTTGTGGGAGCGACGCAAGAATTACTTGGCTTTCACTGCCTTTTCGGTCTTCTTGGGGAGCAGAACAGCTTGGATATTGGGCAGTACACGAATCTCTGGACAACAAACTATGCACCATTACTGGATAGTTAAGAGATTCTGGTATTTTCTATACATTGCTGGACTTTATTGGCCGAGGTGAGGCGGGGTGGGGGACAAGGAAGGAGGACCGTTTTTACTCAGGGAATTTGAGTTCTCTGTGTGCATGCACCGTATGCCTATCACGTATTTTTCCAGATTATTTCATTAAAACAAGCTGTATTGATCTTTGGTTAAAAGCAAGAGTTGCTATCAAATAAACACATTAAATTAATATATAAGAACACTTATTATATACATCTATATAAACTAAAAATAATTTATACAAATATTAAATATAATAAGTAAATGACCATGCAAAAACGTGGTTGGTCGGGTTAGTGATAAAATTAAATAGATGTTAGTATTAACATATATGAATAGGTGCATGAGTAAATTAACGACGTTAGGATGAATGCACGCACACACACACACACACACACACACACACACACACACACACACACACACACACACACACACACACACACACACACACACCAATTATACAAATATGTACTAATCTCTCAACCCTACAATCAATGTATGACCAAAGTAAAACGACCTGATTGAAACCTGCCGTAAAAGAAAAGCTGGGACCACCTAAGACAGCTTTCCATACTCTTAATAGAAAAGCTTTATCGACGATTGGCCCAAACATACCCCAAGTAGTAGTCAGCACAACAACAACCGGTTTGATTGTGGCCTCGCGCCTGGAATTGTCTAATAATAGCTACGGGATTTATAAAAGTATAAAATTGCCACAGTCTGTCATTTTAACAGACTCATTCAAACCAGCGATATTTACGACTGTACGGAGATTTAACAAAACAAACTAACGAAATAAACTATACTGCACTGACTCGAGGTTGGCCGTATAGGAACATTACGTCCAAAAGCAGTTTTATTTTTTCAAATTCACACGCAACCGTGGAGTTTAAATGGCAATTAATATCCATTGAAGTGTTAAGCCCGAAAGGCTATGGCGTCATTCCGAGTGAAAATAATTCTGCTCAATATCAAGTAATTGCAATGTTTAATGTAGGCCTACTGTTGAACCTGGATGCTATTCAATCTGTTGATTTATCCATATCCCATATATTTATCCCCGGACATTTTTTTTATTTGGGACTGAAAATGTCCGCACAGGCGGTATTTCTAAGTTCCTAAAAATGTCCGGTTAGGTTTTGCTCCTTCCATAAACCTTATATATAAACAAACGAATAGCCTAGTATGATAACCAATGATGCCAAGCTGGCTGAAAATGGAACGAAACTGCGCTTTTAACACATTCTGGATGGCTCTTAAAAGAGCCTTTGGCGTTTCGTAAAATTGCACCACAACTTGCTCACTTCTTCTTGGGAACCCCTTTCTTGGCTTTGCCGGCCTTGGCTTTGGAAACTTTTGGCTTGACCGGCTTTGCTTTCCTGGGACTCTTGGTCGCCTTCTTTGCTGCTGCCGCCGGCTTCTTGGCTTTCTTTGGACTCTTGGCCGGCTTCTTGGCTTTCTTAGAGCTCTTTTTCGCTTTAGGCGCAGCGGGCTTTTTGACCTTCTTCGGCGACTTTTTGGCCGCTAGCTTCTTCGCTGGTGCCTTTTTAGCCGCAGCGGGTTTCTTAGCTTTAGGTGCTGCTTTCTTTGCGGGCTTCTTCTCCGCCAGCTTTTTATTGAGCTTAAATGAGCCAGAGGCGCCGGTGCCCTTAGTCTGAAGCAAGGTCCCCTTGGTCACCAGGCTCTTGACAGCCAGCTTTACGCGCGAGTTGTTTTTCTCCACGTCGTAGCCGCTGGCGGCCAGCGCTTTCTTCAAGGCAGCCAGGGACACTCCGCTCCTCTCCTTGGAGGCAGAAATTACCGTCAGGATCAACTCTCCGACGCTGGGCCCAACTTTCTTGGGCTTGCTTGCCGCTTTCTTCTTGGGAGCCTTAGCCGGGGCGGCAGCGGCGGCAGCAGGAGCGGGAGCAACTTCAGCCATTTGTCTCTCGTTCGATTCTCTCTCCTTGAACAGTGGGAACGTTTCGTTTAAGCTGCTTGAGCGGCAGGGGGATGGACTTAAATGCTGCATGAGTACCGTGTAGACTCAGCCAGTCCGGCATAGCGTCTCTCTGCTCCTGAAAACTCCGCTCACTTGTGTTTTCTCTTCGCCAAATATTGATAAAATGAAACACCGTTGAGTTATTTACCAAGCGAAAAACGTCAGGAGCGTTCAACAAAGGCCCTTCTGCTCGCAAATTAACTTCTGTGTACTGGGCAATATTGCAGTTTTTTCTCCAGCCCGTCGAAAACGTCGCCACTTGCCAGTGACAAGTACCTCTTCGAGGTGCTTTTCCCACAGGAACCGCCTTCAAAAACTATCAAACATTTCACACATTTGGAAATTGTGCGGTAACCATTGACATAAGCCCAGTGTCAAATGAGAAAAGATTAAAAGAGCAATGAAATACGCAAGTGGGGCTTATAAGCAGGACTTTTATTGCTGGCAGCAAAGCACACTGAGCACATAGATATAACTCTCTTCAACCATCTCCGTTACATATGCACATTTTGTTGAACCAAACTTTCTGATTGTGAAAACAACGTTTAGTGTGTTACATCAAGACCAACGTATATTCCCTATCGCCGTTAGTATAAAGCTATATGAATGTGTCCGCTATTGTACACTTCTGAACATAGGACGGGCATGCCCAGACAAAAACTAGACCTGCCTTTTTCTAACATCTGATATCCACCCTTAGATTTTTGGCTTTTAAGTCAGCGTGTGTGGAACCTGCCCTTCCATAGATGACAATTAAATCTAAGGCCCTTGGAAAAAAAGGATATCAAAATAATGAAATTGTAAAAACGGAAGCAATACAATGCAAAATGGTTTGCTGTGAGAAATAAAGCAGTCCTTGCCGAATTGATGAACGTCAATCAAATGCTAAGGTTTGAGCAAGCGTTGGAACGGGTTGGATGTCATTCCGATCAATGACTTTCTTAAGTTCATTGAAAGCATTTATTTAAGTTCCGTCATGTTTTAATGAAGCAGATTATAGCACAATGCAGGTTTATTTCCCATTTGCTTTGGCTGGAATTCAATAAGTATTTGTTTTTACGTTTGACAGACTATTGAAGCAAGAGTATTTCCTTGTTTTTTCTTCACAGCTACAGATTGGAGAGTTCAGCAACCACTTCAACAAACTCACCAAACTTGTGAAGAAAAGGTGGAATACTTGTGTTAACACTAAGTCCACTTCCAGCATTTAGTACTTCGCTAATGTCAGCTGTAGGAATAATTTTCCATAGCACATTACATGCAATTAATGCATTAGCTGCCTACATGTTGTCTGATTGAAATCCCTTACAGTAATATGGGATATTTATTCTTTAGAATATAAATGTTTAATACAATGCAGCAATAAGAGGACAAATCATCACTCTATACATTCTCACTTTCAGAAAAAAAGGTACAGCTGAAGTACATTCAACAATAATGTTCTATTTGGGTACTATTAAGTAACTTTTAGAAGCAAAACATGTTAAACATGAATTATCTATTGCTGGCTTCGGGTACAATTGTATGTACCTATAGGGTACCACCCCAATGACAAGCGTTTGTACAGTTGTAGGCACTTTTTCGTACCTAAGTGACACTATTTCACAATTGTTGAAGGCAATAACCTGCACTAGAAAAAGTCAGTTTCTTCATTTTTAAAAAAAAAAAATTATATATATATATATATATATATATATATATATATATATATATATATATATATATATATATATATATAATAGCATGTTTGATTTCCACAGGGAAATACATATATTTAGTATGTATATATTTGTGCAAGTCATGTTCCTTATGCCTTTATATCAAGACTGCATCAGCAGCGTGCTAATTTTATTTTGTTTTCATATGAATGTTAGATACACAATTTCTGTTTGTGTCACAGTTCTAGGTTAGCATACTGGGATGGCAGGTATGCCATCAGTCAAGTTACAGCTATACCTATACAGCAGTGAGAGTTTGGCACTTTTCAGGGTTCCCTACAGATATAACCGCAATGACCACATATCCTCAGGCCTTAAAGACATTTGCTGCTTTAACTTCTGACCTCATGTAAACAGACAGAATTTGAATAAGGCTTCAAACGTCCTCAAAATAAAGCCCCAAACTTGGATTATCATCTTATTCTTCATCTTCTTACACAAATAATTCTCCATATTGGAGATTTAGCTAATACATCACAACATCTGATCTAAGCAGCCAATTGCAGGATACACAGGCAAAATGATTTTGTCGCATTTTAGTCCAGCAAAGAGGTGGCCTAACTGCAATTTTAATTGATAAATGAGAAGAGTTTGATGAGTCAAAACCGCTGTTTTATTTGTAGTTAAATCTACTGTTATTTTATAACTCAGAAGAGTGTACGTTTTTTTTTTTTTTTTTTTGTAATCATTTTGGATAGATTTGGAGAGAGTAATGGGCAGCAAGGTACAATGCTTAGGTTTTGCATCATAAATCTTTAGTAGTTTTGCATTTCACCCTCATATTTTGCATACTTGTGGATACTAAAAGGAGTGCCTGATCCCAGAAATGGACACAGTTTTGTTTGCCATTTGAACTCTCGGGAGCAAACACTTTGTTATTGGTGCAATAATAGAAAATACGGGTGAAATATTTTGCACATGTATTATACGTAGTCACTCAAACTTTATGACCACAATCTCTTCAGATGGTAGGATGGGGGTGGACAGGTCAAAGTCACATGTAATAATTCAGGAAACATTGTTTTGGAATAGCTTGTTTAAATTGTGTGAGCTAAGGTCTGTTAGTCTGGTCTGTTAAGGTTATACACCAGGATATAGCACGGTTCCTCAAGAAGTACTGGTGGATGCACTGAAGTCACGTTCTGTCGTTAAAATGCTCTTGGTTAGGGCCATTGCCAAATTAAAGTAATTACAATGTGACGTAGAACACAACATTTTGGCGATGGTGTAGCCTCTATGACGTCACAATAGCTTCAAAAGTAATGCGTAAATGAGGACGGCGGAAAGCCCTTCTCCCTGGCCACATGTCACAAAGCCCCTCCGACAGGACTTAAACATTCCGAATTTGCGGTCTGGCTCTCATTCGCCTACTTGCGTAATTCCATTAGTGTAAACAAAGCTCAGTGAATGGATTTTTGCCTCCCGTTTAGAGCGTGGGTGGCTCTTAAAAAAGCCTTTGGGACGAGTTCGGGTCAGTTATGGTTCATTTTGAACTGGTGTACTTCGTGACGGCCTTGGTTCCCTCAGACACCGCGTGTTTGGCCAGCTCTCCTGGCAGCAGAAGGCGCACGGCGGTCTGGATCTCCCTTGAAGTGATGGTAGAACGCTTGTTGTAGTGAGCCAAGCGAGAAGACTCGCCAGCAATGCGCTCGAAAATGTCGTTGACAAACGAATTCATGATGCCCATGGCCTTTGAAGAAATGCCGGTGTCGGGATGCACCTGCTTCAAAACCTTGTATACGTAGATAGCGTAGCTCTCCTTCCTGGACTTTCTCCGCTTCTTTCCTCCTTTCCCAGCCGTCTTAATTACGGCTTTCTTCGAACCCTTCTTGGGCGCAGACTTGGCAGGCTCAGGCATATCGGCTGTTTGGCTGAAACAAACACTGCCGCTTTTCCCGTGCGTCTTCCATATAATACGTGTATATGCAAATATTCAGGCCTTTCTTAGCGGATGACGCAAGACAGTGTCTCATTGGATGCTGCTAGTCTACCATATTTTGTTGGCAGGTTATTGGAACTCCATTGGCTGAAAATGACGGGCCGATAAAACACAGAACAAGTTGTTCGAAATAAAATATTTTTAAACTGGGAAAACGGCAAGCGTATAGCTGCCCACTTTCTCCAACAAAAGGTGCAACTCCCTTGTTGGATATGCATATTGACAGATTTTTTGCTTCAAACTTATTTTTCACATGGCACATTTCCCCATAGGACAATTTAAAATTAACATTGTTGTCATTTAGTGCTGGGTGCGACACGACAAGTCACAAAATAAAAAAAGTTAAATGCCAAATGGAAATATTTATTTGGGGCACTAGAAATAAGAATTAAAATGAAGATAGCCCTATGTGTAAAATTGTAGCCATTGGTCTTGCAAGGGAAGTTGGCTGAATAGGAGACACTGCAAACTGGAAAACTAAAAAAGGAAGAGAGTGTAGTACTTTACCCTATTACAAACCCTGTTTTTCAGATTTTACAGATAGACATAAAGGCCTTAACACTGATTGGTTGAATTTTCCGGGTAAATAAATATATAGAAATATAGCAGATAAAATAGATGGCGCTAGTGCACTCCAAAAGTGTGGATCCAGCACATTGGATTTGAAATGGAACAGTGTCGATGAGGTTAAGGTGCAGACTTTCACCTTTAATTTTAGGGTTTTCAGATCCATATTAGGGTGAACCGTGCAGCAGTTGTAGCCATTTTTACACGCAAATATATGGATGGATCACTTTAAGAGTTGTTTCTACTAACTCATTTAACAAATTAACTGTCAATTTATAGTGAAAAATAAGTCACTGTCCTAACACTTTTGGAGTGTATATACACTGCCTGGCCAAAAAAAAAGTCGCCGTTGCACCCATCATGCATAGTGCTCACTATACAAACCTCTGGAGGCAGTGTTATGATCTGGGTTTGCTTCAATTAGTCAGGTCTAGGCTCAGCAACGTTATGCAGCAATAAAAATCAAGTCAGCTGAGTACCTGAATGTACTGAATGACCAGGTTATCCCATCAATGGGCATATTCCAGGATGACAATGCCGAGATTCATCAGACTCAAATTGTGAAAGAGTGGTTCAGGGATCATGAGGAATTCACACATGAATTAGCCACCAGAGTCCTGACCGTAACCCCATTGAAAGTCTTTGTGATGTGCTGGAGAAGACTTTACGGATTGGTTCGACTCTCCCGTTGTCAATACAAGATCTCGGCCAAAAATGAATGCAACTCTGGGTGGAAATAAATGTTGTGACGTTGCATAAGGTTGTCGAAACAATGCCACGACGAATGCACGCCGTAATCAAAGCTGAAAGCGGTCCAACGAAATATTAGAGTGTGCGACTTTTTTTTGGCCAGGTAGTATATATATATATATATATATATATATATATATATATATATATATATATATATATATATATATATATATATATATATATATACATATGTATGTGTAATGAAGTCTAATGCATTCATAAATTACATTTTCTGCTGCCTTCTAATGGCAAAACAAAGAAACATGACCTGATTGAGCTCACTACGAAGGTGGTGGTGATGTTATGTGAAGTGCCCCATTAATCATTTTTTTTATTATAATGTGACAGGATATACAAATATGGGACAGCCTGCAACAAATTGATATTTAATATTTTTTTCTAATCAATTCCTTGTGGAATATTTAAATAATAATTTTACCCAAAAAATATTTTATTGGATGATTACATGCATTGAAACCTGTTATTTATGGGGGAAAAATATGTAAAATGAAATTTGACATTTAATATTACACATGAATCATGACACTGTTATTATACAAAGGATTACTAACTAAACTGAAACAATTAACTCTTGACACAAAACACAACAAACCTGTCCCATGAAATCATCATCTAATACTATATGTAAAGTTTAATTGTCTTTTTTTTTTCTGTGTGACTAATGTATTTTTATAATTTACCAGTGAGTATATACTGTACGAAACATCACCAAACACTAATGCAAATTCACTATCCTGAGCAGGAATTAAAATACAAATCCTGAATACATACAGATTGCATCAATGGTTAAGACACTTTTGGGGAAGTGAATGGGAGGAAAACCAAGATGCAATCTGAACAAGTGGGTTTTCAGTCTTTGTCTGGACAATAATTTTGCTGCACTGACTACTGTTTGAAAATCGATATGCAGATTTTCTACAACCAGCACCTTTACCTGAGATCATTGACATTTTCAGATTAGAAAATAAAGAGCAACAATTAAAATCCCAGATTGTTAAAATAGATGCAGCTGAGAGGGGTTTGATTCAGCAAATTCCACAACTATCTTAATGGGCTTTCAGGAATAAAGGGGAACTACCAAGAAACATACTGGGACCTGATTTTCAAGGGAGTCATGGCGGCATCAGTACTGGCGTTACTGGTTCTATCGGCTCTGACTTGTTATTTTTGGGTTATAATAAAAGAACACAAAAAGGATGCTGAGTATCTAGAGTCATCTAGTGTTACTGGGACTCCCTTCCCTTGGTACGGCTCCATTGTGGTTGTTCCTGGTATCCAGTGGAGTCAAACATTATCTCCTAACAATATGTTGTTCCTGAGTTAAACCTTTCTCTCTTGTTTGCATATGGGTCAATACAGGGAACAATACATTTCCTGCTTCAGTGTTTTTGGATGGTCACCTAACGCAATCAGCCTTACTCAATTATCGGCGGGGTGGGGGTGGTGGTGGTTAGAAACAAAGCCTGGTGACGACAGCACCATTAGGGTGTGAGACGGGAGTTAGCCAGCATACCTAGGTGACAATAACCATTTGGTTCCCTCCCAGACCACATACAATGTCCATTTGTTTGCCTGTCACCCAATCAGGGACAGGAACCTCCATTTTATTTCAGCATTTTATTTCAGGTTTAAAGCTTGTACCCCACACAACACTATTTTGTGATTGAACTGCCTTGCTATTACCCCGGTATCTTGTATACTCTAATGAAGACTATTTTGCATTGGAATTAAATTGATTAAATTGACCTAAACTTTGGAGCTACGAGTTATACTTTATAAAGGACATAATTCCTACAGGAGTATTGGTGTCACAGAAAAATGTTGGTCTCACAGCCAAAGAGCAACTGACCACAGCAAAAGAGCTTTTGGATTTTAAATCAGGGGTAATCTTCCGATGATCATTGGCAGAAACCGCGTGTTTCCAAGGCGTCATATGGCCGTGCTGGCCAAAACCAAAATCAAACAAATTCATAAATCACAGACAAAATCATGACACTGCAAAGTACCTGGTAGAATACGCATTAAATCCTGACTTATTTTTGTAAATGTACATAATGCATAGTGAAAAGGTTCTTTATGAATGCATTCGACTTCATTATATATGCAGTTGAAGTCGGATGTTTACATACACTTAGGTTGAAGTCATTAAAACTAATTTTTAATCACTCCACAGATTTCATATTAGCAAACTATAGTGTTGGCAAGTCAGTTAGAACATCTACTTTGTGCATGAGACACATGAGTCATGTTTCCAACAATTGTTTACAGACAGACAAATTACACTGGAACAGTATGGAACACATTCGTTGGCTAAATGGCTCTAAGTCATCAAGGGTCTAACCTATCAAACAAGCCTTAAATCATCACTCTGCTGCAAGAAATACAGTAGATATGGATGGATAACGTAAAGGGATTCTTCTCCTGACTTATTCTTCCATAGAGTTCGATCAGAAAATTTGTCAGGAGAAACAACCCTTGAAGTGATCCATCCATATCCACTTCAAGTCATCACTTGACATATGCCCATTACCTGCTGGTTATGCCAAAGTATTGCAGGCTTGAGAGCCGCACGTGAACGCTTATTTGGCATGGAAAATTGTCAATGTTATCAGCCTACAAAATGAGTTTCATTCTAAATTGAAAAGGAAACTGAAAGTCTAATTACTGAAATTAAGTCTTCCTTACATTATATACCATTATTGTATGACATGCAGAAACTTGTAAATTGGGGCATGGTGAATGCGAGATTCATTATGATTCACAAAGTGTTGCTCATTAAAGACAACATAATGTATCCTATGAATAGTCTACTGTAAGCAAACAATAAAAACTCAACCATGGCTGCGCTAGCTTAATTGGGGGACGTGGCAAACCATGCGTTCAATTTTAAGTTTGAGATTTATAGATGAAAGGTACGTACGACAGACGTACGCTATTTCATACAAGCGCAGCCAATTTTTATAAATAATGCTTACATCCATTTAAAAGAAATGTGCTTACGTGAACGTTAAAGATGACATCCAAGTACTTTTTTATAAATGAGGAGTAGGTGGTGAGAAATGGGCAGATTCTTCAGATGTTGCAGAGGATTGTGGTAATAATTGTAACACACGTAGTTTTGTTAAAAATAATTAATTCTAGATGAGAGATTTTTTTTTTTTCTCATAATAAATTTGCTTCAATTAAAGGTTGGATTTTTCTCATTTCTTCAGTGTGACATTAAGCTAATTCACAAAATGATGAAATTTTTATGACCCATTTAACTCATTTTTACCAGGGGTGCCAATAATAGTGGAGGGGACTGCATATAAATATATACAGTTGAAGTCGGAAGTTTACATACATAGGTTAAAATCATTAAATCAAATTTTTAACCACTCCACAGATGTTATGTTAGCAAACTATAGTGTTGTCAAGTCAGTTAGGACATCTACTTTGTGCATGACACAAGCAATTTTTTCAACAATGGTTTCAGACAGATTATTTCACTTTTAATTCACTATATCACAATTCCAGTGGGTCAGAAATTTACATACACTAAGTTGACTGTGCCTTTAATTTTTTTTATATTTGATCGCATATCCTTTGCATGCCATGACTTCCTGATGTCTGTGACCCAACAACATGAAAAAAAAAAACTCTTGATATCTTATTTTCTGCTACTCTTACAATTGTCTTTTATTGGTTTTCAAATTTCATGATCCAATAAAACCATTTTGTTTAATTACAAACATTTCATTTCACATATTTTTAAAACATCTTTTATCGGGGGGGCTTTTTATTTCCCTTCCCTTTAGTTTTTAAAAGAAACAAATAACATTCAGGACACCACAGTGAAACACAACACATACGAAAAAATCACAGAAACAGAAAAAAAAGGATTCAAAAGACATTGAAATGAAGAAAAATAATTAGTTCCCGGGTTATCGGGCGGGCAAATGTTCTGTTTTTAATTCCTCTCTCTTCCTTGGGATGGAGGGGGATGGACTAAATGATCAGTTATTTCCAATGGTCCACCCCCCATTTCTCTCTCGCCAGACGTTTGTCTTTTGCCAGGTCGACCATAACGCCGTCCTGGAGGAGGTTTTGCGGCCTCCTCCTGAGAGTGACCAGGTCTACAGTTGTTTTTTGGTAGACCTTGATGTTCCTCGCCTCCCACAGGACCTGCTTCATGATGTTAACGATCCTCCACTGACGCTGGAGCTCTGGTGTTTTACATCCTCCACGGGGTCCGTAGAGGACACTCTCAGCAGTCAGGGAGGACCGCGGCAGCAACCAGTTACGGGAGACAGAGGAAACAACAAGGCCCCAGACCCGTCTGGCCACGGAGCACTCCCAGAACAGATGGTAAACGTGTTCCGAGTCAGTGCATCCGTGGGGGCAGCGCTCGGTCAGGGCCAAGTGCCGCTTAAACATAAATGACCTGGTGGGGAGACACATGTGGGCAGACATCCAGGCAATGTAAATGGGCCATGATTATTTTGTAACTCCACGAGGTCAGCCCGGCCCTGGGTGATCCTGCCCCAAAAGCAAAGTCCCTCAGGGCTCGATATACATATGGGGGGTCCCAGCTATACGGTATGGTCAGGTCCAGCGCACACAGGCCCATCGTCCTCAGGAAGGGAGTGGCATAGTACCTAGCAAAGGTACCAGAGGCCTTCTCGACCTTCCGAGTATTCTGGACCAGTGTGGCCAGACCCTGCACCAAAATGGTGGTGGCTATGTCTGGAACCCCCCTGCCCCCATTCCGCTCTTCCTTGAGGAGGGTAGCTCTTTTCAATTTTTCCATGGTGCTCCCCCAGACAAAGCGAAAGGCCATTCTAGCAATCATTTTACTAGTGGCCCTGTCTGGGGGAAACACCCTCCCCAAGTAGAGGAAAATGGGAAGGACTATTGCCTTCAGGACCAGGATCTTACCCGTCTGAGTCAGGGGCCGCACGCGCCAGCTCCGGAGTTTAGCCTGGACGTGGCGGAGGGTTCCCTCCCAGCTCAGCCTTCCTTCGCCGTCTGATACTCTTACTACTGGTACTACTACTGGCACTCTTACAAGCGATACTATAACGTCTCGGCATTTGAATGGATCTCTATGGAAATTGGGGGGGTGGGACTCTATTTAGCTGTAAATTACACTGGAACAGTATGGACGCACATGGTTGGCTAAATGGCTCTAAGTCATCAAGGGTCTGACGTATCAAACAGGCCTTAAATCATCACTTTGCTGCCAGAAATACAGTAGATACGGATGGATTACTTGAAGGGTTTTTTCTCCTGACTTACTTTTCCATAGACTTCAATAGGAAAATTTGTCAGGAGAAACAACCCTTAAAGTGAACCATCCATATCTACTGCATATCTGGCAGCAGAGTGATGGTTTGAGGCTCGTTTGATACCTCAATCCCTTAGATTTTTGTTTTTGTGACAGGCATTTTAGGCACTTTTTGGCACCTTTGTATTTTCTTTGAGTGAAAGAAAAACAATCACACATTTGTAAAAGTAAATAATCTCCACTAGAAAAAAGTCTTGATTTCCTCAGCAAAGTCTACTGAGTCTGTACATATTAGCAAAAGTCATGATATCTGCCTGTACTAATCCCAGAATTGTGTAAGTAACTCCAAACAGAGGTCAGCACAGCAGAATCCCTGGTTATTTTCTGACACAAACTGCAGATCCACATTATAACTCCCTACCTAGTCCCACCCATCAGCACTCCTTATATATTTATATGATGTTTGCACCAGCAGCGTGCTATTTTTTTGGTTTCATATGAATGTTATGTACACGATTCGGGTCTGCATCTAGGTTGGCACATTGGGATGGCAGGTACGCCATCCGCCAAGTTATGGCTTCATGGAGCACGCCCCATACCTATACAGCATCGAGAGTTTGGCACTTTTCATGGTTTCCTACATAAATAACCACAACGATTTTTACTATTTTTGACAAAAACGATGTGCACATGCGATGTAGCGTTGCAGTCTAGCCAAGGGGCATCCTATCTGGGGTATGAATAGATTTTGAGGAGGGCGAAAAGAATCGCAAACATACACGCACCAAAGAGTAGCCAGGCAGAACGACTCCTCGAACCGTTTTCCTCATTTTATGAATCACTATTGACATCTAGTGGACAAGTACTGTAACGCTGTCACAATCCGGTACATTATTTGCACGTTCGACTTCATCTAACGCAGGGGTTCTCAATCCTGGTCCTGGGGGACCCCTGTGTATGCTGGCTTTCGTTGCAACCGCAGTTGCAATCCCAGAATTTTAACAAGCTGTTAATTTTTCTTAATTAGGTGCTTGTCATGTTTGGAGGAATTATTCACCCTCTTAAGCCACATTATATCAGAAATAGCTATGGATGCCATGTAGAATAAACACCCCATGTTCACATTGTGCTATATTATTTAAAAAAGATAAGAAAATTATTTAACAGATCCATTTAAAGACTGATTTGAATCAATAGGCTCCTAATTGGTGAAAGTGTGGACACATGGCCACTAAAATTAACCATTTCGTAGATAATGAAGAATTCAAACACAAAGCAAATGATAACGAGCCAAACCTGCATTGTCTTAAGCTTAAAGAAAAAATTGAGTTAAACACATGTGTTCAACAACCTAATTAGGAGCCTATTGATTCACTTCACTCTTTCATTTGAGTGAAAATACATTATTTTGTAACCTTTTCTTATGTAATTGTTGCAATATAGCACAATAAGCACAATGTGAACATGGGGAGTTTGTTCTACATGGCATGCATAGCTATTTCTGACATAATGTGTCTTAAGTGGGCGAATAATTCCTCCAAACATGAAAAGCACCTAATTAAGAAAAATTAACAGCTTGTTAAAATTCTGGGACTGCAACTGCGTTTGCAACAAAAACCAGCATACACAGGGGTCCCCCAGGACCAGGATTGAGAACCCCTGATCTAACGGATAAATGCTTTTCGGCTAACTGGCCAGCGAGCAGGAAATGTACTTCACAGTCAAATGGCAGTTTGGTTGCAAAAAAGGTAAGAGCACACTATCGTTAAATGGGGGAAATGGCCTATTGGTAAATTTGGACTCGTCAATACTCTCCATTATTATGCGTATTGTTATTCATATTATTATTTTCAAACCTTTGATGCAATCTGTATGCACTCAAGATTTGTATTTTAATTCCTGCTTAGGATAGTTAATTTGCATTGGTGTTTGGTGATGTGGCGTACAGTATATACTCACTGGTAAATTGTAAAAATACATTAGTTACACAGAAAAAAAAGAAGATAATTAAACTGTACATACAGTATTAGATGATGATTTCATGGGACAGGTCTGTTGTGTTTTGTGTCAAGAGTTCATTGGTTCCATTTAGTTATTGTTTGTTTGATAACAGTGTCATGATTAATGTGTAATGTTAATTGTCAAACCTCATTTTGCATATTTTTCCCCATAAATAATGGGTTGCAATGCATGTAATCATCCAATAAAAATGTTTTTGGGGAAATTATTATTTAAATATTCCAAGAGGGATTGATTTGATAATAATATCAAAGTTACATCCAATTTGTTGCAGGCTGCCCCATATTCGTTTGTCCTGTCACATCATGATAAAAAAATGGCCAATGGATTCCTCCATTGAACAGTCAGACAAGGGGCACTTAGTCGACTTCACATAACACCTCCACCTAACCACAGCTCTCACTAGCAGTCTTCATAGTGAGCTCAATCAGGTCATGTCTCTTTGTTTTGCAATTAGAAGGCAGCAGGAAAGGTTCTTGATGAATGCATTAGACTTCATTATATACAGTTGAAGTTGGAAGTTTACATACACTTAGGTAGAAGTAATTAAAACTCGTTTTTATCCACTCCACATATTTCATGTTAGCAAACTATAGTGTTGGCAAGTCAGTTAGGACATCTACTTTGTGCATGACACAAGTACTTTTTCCAACAATTGTTTCAGACAGATTATTTCACTTTTAATTCATTATATCACAATTCCAGTGGGTCAGAAGTTTACATACACTAAGTTGACTGTGCCTTTAAATTTTTTATATTTTTTCGCATATCCTTTGTATGCCATGACTTCCTGATGTCTGTGTTAGAAACAAAGCCTGGTGACGACGGCACCACTAGGGTGTGAGACGGGAGTTAGCCAGCATACCTAGGTGACAATAACCATTTGGTTCCCTCCTACACCACATATCCAAATATGCTAACCTAGAACCGTGACACAAACAAGAATCGTGTATCTAATATTCGAATGAAAACTAAATAAAAATAGCACGCTGCTGATGCAGCCATGATATAAATGCATAAGGAGTGCTGAGGGGTGGGACTAGGCAGGTAGTTAGGAGGTGGATCTGCAGTTTTGTGTCAGAAATTAACCAGGGATTCTGCGTCCGTGGCGAGTTGATTCCACAATTCTGGGATCAGTACAGACAGATATCGTGACTTGCACAAACATATACATACTAAATATATTTTCTTCCTTGTGGAAATCAAACATGGTATTATACATATATATGTTTTGATTAATCAACTGACTTTTTTTTAGTGCAGATTGTTGCCTTCTACAAATGTGAAAGTCTTTCTTAGGTACGAAAAAGTTCCTACAACTATACAAACGCTTGTCACTGGGGTGGTACCCTATCTGTACATAAAATTGAACCCGAAGCCAGCAATAGATTATTCATGTTTAACATGTTTTGCTTCTAAAAGTTACTTAATAGTACCCAAATAGAACATTATTGTTGAATGTACTTCAGCTGTACCTTTTTTTCTGAAGGTGATAATGTATCGAGAGATTATTTGTCTTCTTATTGCCGCATTATATCAAACATTTATATACTAAAGAATAAATATCCCATATTAGTGTAAGTCAATTAGTCAATCAGACAACATGTAGGCAGCTAATGCATTGATTAAGTCCCCAATGCTCGGAAGGCTCGGAGTGCTGGAGGCGGGCTTTAGCTAGAACCGCCCTTTTCTTTGACACTAGGCTTCAATCAGGTCGTCTCTGCCCAGTTATATGCGTGCTATTTTTGTAAGCTAGTTGGTATATTCTGCCATTTGAAAAAAAGAAGATGTTTGGTCGCGGGAAAGGTGGCAAAAAGTTATAAGTTTTTGTTTCTGGTTTTTTGGGCCTATCAAGTTTCTATTGTTGTTGGATAAAATCTTTGGAAGGACCCCCTGATGGGGGCACCTTCAACGCAAGTTGGCCGTTATTGGGCCCGTTTGAAGTTCATTGGAGAAGGTGATCCTCCATCACGTACTAGTGTTGGACAAGATTTGCTTCTCCAAAGCAATTGGATCAGTGCTGCGGATGTATATTCCTTTATTGCATTGCCAAACAAAAGAGATTTTGAGTTGTGTTTTCATAATGAACGTGCTCTGAGGTGTTTTCTCGAAATATTTGCGGCACACTCCCATGAAGAACCCTGGAAAAATTGGGAGATATTTTCTTCCCTCCCTCTTGATATATTAACTATTATAATTAAGTTTTGGGCAGGTAGAGTGGCTGATGACGATATTGAACAGTACATCCGCAGATACTGTGATATTCTTCAGCCCCCAGAAAAACCCGTTGACCAGTTTGGCATCTGGTATGGAGTCCGGAGATATAGAGTTAAACTCCATCGTGATCCGAATGGGAGGCTTGTTACATTGCCCAATTCAATTTCTATGGGCCCATACAATGGAAAGATTACATATGCAGGACAGGTGCAAAGGTGCTATGTATGCAGTGCATCAGATCACCATGTGAAGGAATGCCGGCTATTTAAATGCTGGAAGTGTGGTCAGTTTGGTCATAAAGGGAAAGAGTGCAAAAACCAAGACATTTGCAGCCTGTGCCGAGAAGTAGGGCACTCCTATTTTAGTTGTCCCAGTGCCTACAACAACCGAGCAAAAGCTGGGAGGAGAGAACGTGCTCACACTGAAGGTGAAAAACAACCAGACAACAGAGGGGAAGCGGCACCTGCCGAAACCACGGTGATGATTGAGCCGCATAATGATGCGAAAGGAGACACAGAACAGCAGCCTGGAAGGGGAGTCATCTGGAAAGATCCAGAGAAGGGCGTTGCATATTCAGCGGGAGAAGTCGTAGAAGATCAAGTCTTCTCAGAGGATACTCGCCAAGACGTTGGCACTGCCGAAGCAACAGAGGTAAATGATCCAGGGGTTTCAATAATGGAGCAGGATTCATCAAACAGCAAAGAGAACGATGAGAGCACGTCTGATGATGGAAATGAAGAGGACTTTGAAAGTGTGTCTGAGACGGAGGATAGTAGAAGCTCTCTTTCCCAAGATTCTTCTACTCCAGTGGACACTATAAATATGGACTATTCCGTTACAAAGAGACAGATCTCACCTGAAGAGAGTCGTAGTAGGAAAAAGGCCAAAAAAATGACTTAAGGTAATAAATATATATTTTCTTTATATTCTATGGCTGGTATACTTAACATCTTATCTACAAATGTAAGAGGAATCCAGACACAATACAATAGAGATGTTAAGTTTAATATTCTTGCTTCCCTTAATTTTGATATTCTTTTCCTGCAAGAGCTTAGACTCAAAACTAATGCAGATGTAGCTAAAGCAAAAGAATGTTGGAAAAATGGAAAATCTGAAATCTCAATTGGAGAGGATTCCGCTGAGGGTGTGGGTATATTTTTTAATACTAGTCAAGTTCAAATAACAAAGAGAAGGGATCTAATACCTGGCAGAGTATTGGTAAATGATTGTGTGCTGAAAGGACAAAGACTGCGGCTAATCAATGTTTACACGTCTCAAGACAGGCCAAAAAAAATCCAACTATTC
The DNA here is from genome assembly GCA_029718625.1 of Synaphobranchus kaupii. Lineage (NCBI taxonomy): Eukaryota > Metazoa > Chordata > Actinopteri > Anguilliformes > Synaphobranchidae > Synaphobranchus > Synaphobranchus kaupii. The sequence continues at coordinate 25,767,886 of CM056384.1, forward strand.
CGAAGGCTAAATGAAGTACTATGTGGTGGCCAGAACAATATACTAGCTGGAGACTTCAATACAATAACAGATGATAATGACAGTGATGCGCAAACCCCTTTTAAATTAACACGTGTAGGGAAAATACTGAAAGATATATGTTGTGTATTCAAAATGAAAGATGTTTTCAGAGAACTTTACCCAAACAAATTTGGATTTACCAGATTTGATTCTAGAATAAAGACAAGAATTGATAGAATTTATGTATCAGAACATATCGGTGTAACAGATTATAGAACAGAGGTATGGGTAGAATCTGATCATCTTTCAATACGTAGTTCATTATATATTAACAACGAAAAAAGACAAAATTACTGGAAATTGAATACTAAGTGGTTGGGAAATGCATCACTTATTACTGATATTAAGGAAGAAATTAGACGAGTAAGAGATCTTAGAGTATTAACAAAATCAAATGTGAAATTATGGCAAATTGCAAAAAAAAGAGTTAAAGAGCTTATCATTATGAAATGTAAAATTTTAAACGATGAACGGAATGAAATGTATAATGACCTAGTGAGAAATTTTGTAGAGCTTAAAAGGAAATCAAATTTGTCTGCTCAAGAAGAAGTGTTATTAGATGATGTGATTTTGAAGATAAATGAACATAATGCTGATTTTTTAAATAGTATTAAAATACAGGCCGGTTATGGTCAAAAACTTGATGGTGACTGTAGTATATAGCAAATAATAAAGCATTTTAACAAACGGAAAGAACGGAAATACATGAAAGGGATAAGGAATCGTGAAGGGAAAATAATAAATAACGTGTCAGAGATGAAGTCAGTAGTATTGAGCATGTGTAAACAGATGTATGAACACATTGACATTGATGAGAAAAAAATGAAATCTTTTCTTACTTTTAATTATGACTATGATATATGTAATGATGCACTAGTAGGCAAAATTACTGCGCATGAGGTATATACAGCCATAATGGAACTCAACAAAGGTAAATCTCCAGGGCCTGATGGTCTCCCAGTCGAATGGTATCAAACTTTTTCTGCGGAAATATGTGATTTTCTTGCTTGTGTTTTTAATGATGGGATTCAACAAGGTCAACTCCATGATTCATTTTACCAAGGGATAATAACCTTATTATATAAAAAAAATGATGAATATGATATAAATTCTTGGAGACAAATAATCCTCACTAATGTAGACTATAAGGTATTAGCAAGAGTTCTTACAAATAGGTTGAGCGGAACGCTCGATAACATAATTGACAAAGAACAAACATGTGCGATTAAAGGTAGAGTAATGTGGGATAATCTAAGCATGCTAAGATAAATAATTTCGAGTACTTCTTTGAAAGAAACGGGTGTTTTTTTATTGGGTCTAGATCAAAAGAAAGCTTTCGATTATGTTTCAAGAGAGTATTTATGGTCTGTAATGAAAATGTATAGTTTTCCAGATGGGTTTATTAATATGGTTAAAACGTTATATGCTAAATCAACAGTTCAAGTAAATGTAAATGGTCTCCTTACTGATTCATTTGAAATAAAGAGAGGTCTTAAACAAGGTTGCCCAATGAGTGCTGCCCTGTACGTGTTAGCAATTAGCCCTCTGATAAAACAAATTAAAAATGATATTAATATTACAGGGATAAAAATAGGTGTTAATCAAGAAAGATTTGTAATTTCAGCTTATGCTGATGATGTTTCGGTATATGTGCATTCTCAAAGCGAGCTGGATATGGTTAATAATCATTTCAAAGCATATGAGGAAGTCTCTGGAGCAAAATTAAATCATGATAAAACTGAAGCTGTTTGGATAGGAAATGAAGAAAAAAAAACCCCAGATCAATATAATCGTCAAGGACGAAATTAAAATACTTGGTTTAATAATTAGTAACAAAGATACACAATATCGCAATTGGAATAAAAAAGAACAGGAAATAGAAAATGAGTTTTTAAAGTGGAATAATAAAGGTATGAATTATAAGTTGAGAATTGATATAATTAAGATTTTTATCCTTTCAAAAATAATGTTCATTGCTAACATTTTTCCCCCGACAGAATCATGTATAAGAAAACTTAATAAATTATGTGTTCGGTTCATATGGGGAACAAACCGATAAATTACTAAACGACAATATATGTACAAAAGCAGAGAATTCGGAGGTTTGGGTGCTATAGATTTGGATATTAAATTAAAGATAGCCCTCTGTAAAAATATATTCTGTGGAATTAAGAGGAATGCTCCATGGGTTGGAGACTCTGTACTGTGGAGGAAAAGGCGAGGACGGGGTAGAAGTCTTATTCCTCATCATAAATTAGTCTATGGAGATTTTTTGGACAAATACAAGAATTTAGAAATTGACTGGGAGAAACAAACTAGTAAAGATATTTTTTAAATTATCAATGATGAAAAATATGGAGGTTTTTGCGAATATTGTGATCTAGCAGCACTCGATCGTGAGACTGTTGTAAATAATTTAAATTCTAAATACATCTCAGAGGAGTTGAGAGGAATGTCTTGGTTAGTTACATTAAACAGGCTTCCTGTGAGACAAGTAGTAAAATGGAGTTGTTTTGTTAAAACTACTTACTGTCCTTTCTCTGAATGCGTGGAGCAAGAAACAATAAATCATTTACTACTAGAATGTACGAGATCAAAAGAAATATGGGAGAAAATGATAACGATTGGATTCAGCATTGATATTAACCTCAACGTGATTAAATATGGATGTATTACGGAGAATATACCAAGACAACACAAGGGTTTTTATTGGATGATAATATGTATTGTTAAGATGAGAATCTGGAAAATCAGATGCAAAGATTGTATTGACAATGTATGTATTTCAAGTGCGGTGGCCTTTAAACAAATAATTTCCGAGTTAAAAAGGAAACGGACACATGATAGGAAAATGGGTCTGTTTAAAACCGTGGGCCCTTTTGTATTTTTAAATTAAAAAGAAATATATATATATTTGTATTTTGTAAAATTAAATGTCTTGTAATTTAACAATGTAGTAAATGTATTGGGATGTAACACGATGCTATTAAATATGTATTATGTAAATGTAAAATGTTTTGTATTGTAAAGTATAATGATTAATAAAGCTCTTTAAAAATCGGAAAGGTGGAAAGGGACTTGGTAAAGGAGGCGCTAAGCGTCATCGCAAAGTTCTCCGTGATAATATCCAGGGTATCACCAAGCCGGCGATTCGTCGTTTGGCTCGCCGTGGAGGAGGCAAGCGTATATCCGGTCTCATCTACGAAGAGACTCGAGGAGTGCTTAAGGTGTTTTTGGAGAACGTCATCCGCGATGCCGTCACTTACACCGAGCATGCTAAGAGAAAGACCGTCACCGCTATGGATGTGGTTTATGCTCTGAAGCGTCAGGGTCGCATTCTGTACAGCTTCGGTGGTTAATTTTTTTCCTCCTCGGTCCTCTCCATGCAGTTATACAAAGGCTCTTTTAAGAGCCACCCACATGCTCTATGAAAAGCAGCGTTTCCTAGCGTGTACTCCTTGTCCGTTTATTACTACAATGCCGTTGGCCTTGTAGAGGAAGCGCGCCTCCTGTTTGTGAAAATTCAAAGCCATGTGCGCATGCAGGGAATCCCCGGGCGATTGTGGTTAAATGCTCTATTTGGGATGCAGCAACGAAACATACCACACAAACTCTTTTCGCTAGTTTTCCAGCAAGACCGCATCAATGACGGTCGTTGCAATGAGCGCACTGTGTTCATCGTCATATTGTATTGAAATGATCCACAAGACATCACTTGTCGAGCAGCTTTATCGAATGGAATTAAATTGCCGAACATAATGTGAGTATGCATGTCGTATAGGCTATTGAAACGTACGCTGTATAGGCTTAATTTATTGTTGGTAGAAACCCCCATTTTTGTATTATTTTGTGTATTGTTTGGGAGGCGGCACATGCAAGTTCCAAGTGTCCACGTTTTAATTTGAACATTGTTTTAATCAATGGAAAATGGGAAATGCAAGAGTCGCGCGGTTAAAAAAAAAAAAAAAATCCTTTGTTTGCAGCACTTGTGCTACGTTTTTCAGGCCCGCGAAATTCAGCCAATAGAGTTGCAATATTCAGCCAACACGCTTTGGTTCACGAGCTGCCTCCAATGAGACTCGGTGTTACATTTCCGCTAAGAAGGGCATTACTATTTGCATAAAGGCCTTATATATTGCAGACGCACGGTAACCCTGGAGCATTTGTTTCTAGTGATGGGCAAAACAGTTCACTTCAGTGACACGAATCACTAGAATCAGTTCATTAAAAAGATTCGTTCAAAAGATTCGTTCACCGAATCGTTCAGTGCTTGGGCGGAGCTCCGACTGCGTACTGCGTAGTCCGACTCACTCAGTGAACTGACGGCCGAACAGTTCATGCGGAAGTGCTGTCGCTTTGACAAATGCGCCAAACTCCGTTTACAAATCTTGATATTTTAAAAGTTTCCTCGTTGAATATCAATATTGGAGGTGAACGCTGGTTTTCAATGACTTTTAAGTCTTAACTTGCTGGGCCTGATTCTGGCAGTTTGAGCCGCTGATTATCACTCAGGATCACGTCACGTTAACTCACTGTGTCTAGTAGCTTCAGTGAACGGATCACTGAACTTGCACCGTTACGTCACAGTTCGTTCACTCAGTGAACTGACGGCCGAACAGTTCATGCGGAAGTGCTGTCGCTTTGACAAATGCGCCAAACTCCGTTTACAAATCTTGATATTTTAAAAGTGTCCTCGTTGAATATCAATATTGGAGGTGAACGCTGGTTTTCAATGACTTTTAAGTCTTAACTTGCTGGGCCTGATTCTGGCAGTTTGAGCCGCTGATTATCACTCAGGATCACGTCACATTAACTCACTGTGTCTAGTAGCTTCAGTGAACGGATCACTGAACTTGCACCGTTACGTCACAGTTCGTTCATCAGTGAACTGACGGCCGAACAGTTCATGCGGAAGTGCTGTCGCTTTGACAAATGCGCCAAACTCCGTTTACAAATCTTGATATTTTAAAAGTGTCCTCGTTGAATATCAATATTGGAGGTGAACGCTGGTTTTCAATGACTTTTAAGTCTTAACTTGCTGGGCCTGATTTTGGCAGTTTGAGCCGCTGATTATCACTCAGGATCACGTCACATTAACTCACTGTGTCTAGTAGCTTCAGTGAACGGATCACTGAACTTGCACCGTTACGTCACAGTTCGTTCATCAGTGAACTGACGGGCCGAACAGTTCATGCGGAAGTGCTGTCGCTTTGACAAATGCGCCAAACTCCGTTTACAAATCTTGATATTTTAAAAGTGTCCTCGTTGAATATCAATATTGGAGGTGAACGCTGGTTTTCAATGACTTTTAAGTCTTAACTTGCTGGGCCTGATTCTGGCAGTTTGAGCCGCTGATTATCACTCAGGATCACGTCACATTAACTCACTGTGTCTAGTAGCTTCAGTGAACGGATCACTGAACTTGCACCGTTACGTCACAGTTCGTTCATCAGTGAACTGACGGCCGAACAGTTCATGCGGAAGTGCTGTCGCTTTGACAAATGCGCCAAACTCCGTTTACAAATCTTGATATTTTAAAAGTGTCCTCGTTGAATATCAATATTGGAGGTGAACGCTGGTTTTCAATGACTTTTAAGTATTAACTTGCTGGGCCTGATTCTGGCAGTTTGAGCCGCTGATTATCACTCAGGATCACGTCACGTCACGCAGTGAACGAATCAGTCCACTCTGCACGCTCGCTGCCTCGCTCGGCGCCCGCCCGCCCGTGAATTTTTTTTATAATTTTTTTTTTTAATATAAACTTTATTTCGAACAATTTAGGAAACAAATTAGAGAAAAAAAAGAAAAAAAACCTTTCTAGTATACAACACGCAAACACGGTACTCATTTCGGCTATACAATACTTAGAACAATACGTCCGAAATGGAATAGGAAGAAGCAAATGCGAATGATTCGTTCAGCACAGGAGAACTGGTTCGCAAGGGACGAATCACGTTCGCTCGCGGCAGTCCCTCCCCCTCCCTGCACGGTGCACGCTCGCTGCTGATCAGATCCGTTCGTGAACTGAACTGAACTGAGAAATGAACGGATCTTTTCAGTAAGTGATTCAGTTCAGTTCGTTCACCCAAAAGATTCGTTCTTTTGAACGAATCGTTCGCGAACGACACAACACTATTTGTTTCAGTCAAGCTTTCGATATGCCTGAGCCTGCGAAGTCTGCGCCCAAGAAGGTATCCAAGAAAGCCGTAACTAAGACGGCTGGGAAAGGAGGAAAGAAGCGGAGAAAGTCCAGGAAGGAGAGCTACGCTATCTACGTGTACAAGGTTTTGAAGCAAGTGCATCCCGACACCGGCATTTCTTCAAAGGCCATGGGCATCATGAATTCCTTTGTCAACGACATTTTCGAACGTATTGCTGGTGAGTCTTCTCGCTTGGCTCACTACAACAAACGGTCGACTATCACTTCAAGGGAGATCTAGACCGCCGTGCGTCTTCTTCTGCCAGGAGAGCTGGCCAAACACGCGGTGTCTGAGGGAACCAAGGCCGTGACGAAGTACACCAGTTCAAAATGAACCCAAACTGAACCGAACACGTCCCACAGGCTCTTTTAAGAGCCACCCACACTCTAAACGGGAGGCAAAAATCCATTCACTGAGCTTTGTTTGCACTAATGTAATTACGCAAGTAGGCTAAAGAGAGCAAGACCGCAAATTCAGAAGGTTTTTAAGACCTGTCGGAGGGGGCTTGTAACATGTGGCCAGGGAGGAGGGCTTTCCGCCATGCTCATTTACGCATTACTTTTGAAGCTACTGTGACGTCATAGAGGCTACACTGCCAAAAGGTTGTGTCCTAAGTTACATTGTAATTACTTTAATTTAGCAATGGCCCTAACCGAGAGCATTTTAACGGGAGAACGTGACTTCAGTGCATCCACCAGAACTTCTTGAAGAACCGTGCTATATCCTGGTGTATAACCTTAACAGACTACCTTAGCTCACACAATTTAAACAAGCTATTCCAAAACAATGTTTCCTGAATTATTACATGTGACTTAGCCCTGTGCCCCCACCCCCATCTTACCATCTGAAGAGATTGTGGTCATAAAGTTTGACTGACTACATGGAATACATGTGCAAAATATTTCACCCGTATTTTCCATTATTGCACCAATAACAAACAGTGTTTGCACTTGGCAATAGTTTGTTTTCTTTAGTTTGCAATGAAGTCCTGCGAGGCCAAATGGCAAACAGAATTAAAACTGTGTACATTTCTGGTACCAGACACTCCTTTTTGTATCCACAAGTATGTAAAATATGAGGGTGAAATGCATATCTTGTTGTCCATTACTGTCTCCAAATCTATCCAAAATGATAATATGTGCACTCTTGAGTCATACAATACAAATAGATTTAACTACAAATCAACGGTTTTGACTCATCAAACTCATCTCATTTATCAATTAACATTGCAGTTAGGCCACCTCTTTGCTGGACTAAAATGTGACAAAATCATTTTGCCTGTGTATCCTGCAATTGGCTGCTTTGATCAGATGTTGTGATGTATTAAGCTAAATCTCCAATGTGGATGGCATACCTGCCATCCCAATATGCTAACCTAGAACTGTGACACAAACAAGAATCGTATATTTAACATTCAGATGAAAAGAAAAGAAAAATAGCACGCTGCTGATGCAGTCATGATATACAGTGCCCTGCGAAAGTATTCACCCCCCTTGGCATTTTTCCTATTTTGTTGCATTACAACCTGTAATTTAAATTGATTTTTATTTGGATTTTATGTAATGGCCTTACACAAAATAGTCCAAATAGGTGAAGTGAAATGAAAAAAAAAACTTGCTTTAAAAAATAAATAAAAAATAAAAAACTGAAAAGTGGTATGTGCATATGTATTCACCCCCTTTGCTTTAATGTATTTTTAAAGTATCATATTTAATATTTGGTCGCATATCCTTTGCATGCTGTTACTTCCTGAAGTCTGTGACCCATCAACATCAAATGACTCTCGATATCTTATTTTCAGGTACTGTTACAAGCGATACTATAACCTCTCTGCATTTGAATGGATCTCTATGGGAATTGGGGGGTGAGACTAGATTCAGATGTAAATTACGCTGGTACAGTATGGAACACATGACTGGCTAAATGGCAGTAAGTCATCAAGGGTCTAAGGTATCAAACGAGCCCCAAACCATCACTCTGCGGCCACATATGGAGTAGATGTGGATGGATCACTTTAAGGGTTTCTTCTCCTGACTTTTTTCCCCATAGAGTTTTATAGGAAAATGAGTCAGGAGAAATAAGGAGAAAGTCTGCACACCCCTTTCACCTTCTCCACGTTTTATTACGTTACAGACATATTCTACAATAGATTGAGTTCATTTTTTGTCTCAAAATTCTACACAAAATAGCCCATAATGACAAAGTGAAAACAGGTTTTTAGACATTTGTGCTAATTTATTAAAAATCTAAATGTAAAATATCATATGTACACAAGTGTGCACACCTTTGATATGACACCCAAAAGTGAGCTGAGGTGCATTTTGTGTCCACTGATACTGCTTGAGATGTTTCTACAACTTAATTGGAGTCCACCTGTGATAAATTCAATTGATTGGACATGATTGGGGATTGCCAACACCTGCCTATATAAGGTCCCACAGTTGACAGTGCATGTCAGAGCAAACTCCAAGCCATGGGGTGAAAGTAATTATCTGCAGACCTCAGAAACAGGATTGTGTCAAGGCATAGATCTGGAGAAGGGTACAGAAAAATCTCTGCAGCTTTACAGGTCCCAAAGAGCACAGTGGCCACCATCATTCGTAAATGGAAGAAGTTTGGAACCACCGAGAATCTTCCTAGACCTGGCCGCCCGGCCAAACTGAGCAATCGGGAAGACGGGCCTTGGCCAGGGAGGTGAGCAGGAACCCGAGGGTCACTCTGACAGAGCTCCAGCGTATCCTTGTGGAGATGGGAGAACCTTTCAGAAGATCAACCATCCAGGCAGCACTCCACCAATCAGGGCTTTATGGTAGAGTGGCCAGACGGAAGCCCCTCCTTAGTAAAAGGCACATCAAAGCCCGCTTGGAGTTTGCCAAAAGGCACCTAGAGGACTCTCAAACCATGAGAATCAAGATTATCTGGTCTGATGAAACCAAAATTTAACTTTTTGGCCTGAATACCAAGCGTCACGTCTGGAGGAAACCAGGCACCGCTCATCACCTGGCTAATAGCATCCCTACAGTGAAGCATGGCGGTGGCAGCATCATGATGTGGGGATGTTTTTCAGCAGCGGGAACGGGGCGACTAGTCCTGATAGAGGGAAAGATGAATTCAGCTAAGTACACCGAGATCCTTGAAGAAAACCTGCTCCAGAGCGCTCTGGACCTCAGACTGAGGCGAAGGTTTACCTTCCAACATGACAACGACCCGAAGCACACAGCCAAGAGAACAAAGGAGTGGCTTCGGAGAAAGTCTGTGCATCTGAACATCTGTGGAAAGAGCTGAAAATGGCTGTGTAGCGACGCTCCCCATCCAACCTGACTGAGCTTGCAAGGATATGCCAAGAGGAATGGGCAAAAATGTCCAAAAACAAATGTGCCAAGCTCGTAGCTTCTTTCCCAAGACGCCTTGAAGCTGTAATCGCTGCCAAAGGTGCAGCAACCAAGTATTAGGCAAAGGGTGTGTACAGATATGTAACCCCTATTTAACCTATTTTTGTCAGTAAAATAAAATTGCATATTTTCTAAAAACCTGTTTTCACTTCGTCATTATTGGCTATTGTGTGTAGATTTTTGAGGCAAAAAATGAACTCAATCTATTGTAGTATAAGTCTGTAACGTAATAAAATGTGGAGAAGGTGAAAGGGGTGTGCAGACTTTCCGGCTTGACTGTATATACATACTAAATATATTTCCTTTTCTGTGGAAATCAAACATGGTATTATATATATATATATATATTATGTATGTATATATATATATATATATATATATATATATATATATATATATATATATATATATATATATATATATATATTTTTTTTTATTTAAATGAAGCAACTGCCTTTTTCTAGTGCAGATTATTGCCTTCTACAATTGTGAAATAGTGTTCCTTAGGTACAAAAAAGTGCCTACAACTATACAAACACTTGTCACTGGGGTGGTACCCTATAAGTACATAAAATTGCACCTGAAGCCAGCAATAGATAATTCATGTTTAACATGTTTTGCTTCTAAAAGTTACTTAATAGTATCCAAATATTATTGTTGAATGGACTTCAGCTGTACCTTTTTTTCTGAAAGTGATAATGTATCGAGATATTATTTGTCCTCTTATTCCTGCATTATATCAAACATTTATATTCTAAAGAATATCCCAGATTAGTGTAAGGGATTTCAATCAAACAACATGTAGGCAGCTAATGCATTAATTGCATGTAATGTGCTGTGGCAAATAATTCCTATAGCTGAAGTACTAAATCCTCAAAGTCGACTCAGTGTTAACACACGTATTACACCTTTTCTTCACAAGTTTTGTGAGTTTGTTGAAGTGATTGCTCAACTCTCCAAGTTGTAGCTGTGAAGAAAACACAAGGAAATACTCTTGCTTCAATAGTCTGTCAAACGTAAGGACAAATACTGATTGAATTCCAGCCAAAGCAAATGGGAAATAAACCTGCATTGTGCTATAATCTGTTTCATTAAAACATGACGGAAATTAAATAAATCCTTTCAATAATGCTTTCAATGAAATTAACAAAGTCATTGGTCGGAATGACATCCAACCGTTCCAACGCTTGCTCAAACCTTAGCATTTGATTGACGTGCATCAATTATGCAAGGAGTGCTTTATTTCTCACAGGAAACCTTTTAGCATTTTATTGCTTCCGTTTTTACAATTTAATTATTTTGTTATTCTTTTTTTTCCAATGGCGTTAGATTTCATTGTCATGTATGGAAGGGCAGGTTCCACACACGCTGACTTAAAAGCCAAAAATCTAACGGTGGATATCAGATGCTAGAAAAAGGCAGGTCTAGTTTTTGCCTGGGCATGCCCGGCCAATGTTCAGAAGTGTACAATAGCGGACACATTCATATAGCTTTATACTAATGGCGATAGGGAATATACGTTGGTCTTGATGTAACACACTAAACATTGTTTTCAAAATCAGAAAGTTTGTTTCAACAAAATGTGCATATGTAACGGCGATGGTTGAAGAGAGTTCTATTACCGTTGGACTATGTGCTCAGTGTGCTTTGCTGCCAGCAATAAAAGTCCTGCTTAAAAGTCCCACTTGCGTATTTCACTACTCTTTTAATCTTTTCTGATTTGATACTGTGCTTCTGTCAATGGTTACCGCACAATTTCCAAGTGTGTGAAATGTTTGATAGTTTGTGAAGGCGGTTCTTGTGGGAGAAGCACTTCGAAGAGGTACTTGTCACTGGCAAGTGGCGACGTTTTCGACTGGCTGGAGAAGAAACTGCAATATTGCCCAGTACACAGAAGTTAATTTGCGAGCAGAAGGGCCTTTGTTGAACGTTCCTGACGTTTTTCGCTTGGGAAATAACTGAACGGTGTGTCATGTTATCAATATTTGGCGAAGAGAAAACACAAGTGAGCGGAGTTTTCAGGAGCAGAGAAACGCTGTGCCGGACTGGCTGAGTCTACACGGTCCTCATGTAGCATTTAAGTCCATCCCCCTGCCGCTCAAGCAGCTAAAACGAAACGTTCCCACTGTCCAAGGAGAGAGAATCCAACGAGAGACAAATGGCTGAAGTGGCTCCCGCTCCTGCCGCCGCCGCCGCCCCGGCTAAGGCTCCCAAGAAGAAAGCAGCAAGCAAGCCCAAGAAAGTTGGGCCCAGCGTCGGTGAGTTGATCCTGACGGCAATTTCTGCCTCCAAGGAGAGGAGCGGAGTGTCCCTGGCTGCCTTGAAGAAAGCGCTGGCCGCCAGCGGCTACGATGTGGAGAAAAACAACTCGCGCGTAAAGTTGGCTGTCAAGAGCCTGGTGACTAAGGGCACCTTGCTTCAGACCAAGGGCACCGGCGCCTCTGGCTCATTTAAGCTCAATAAAAAGCTGGCGGAGAAGAAGCCCGCAAAGAAAGCAGCACCTAAAGCTAAGAAACCCGCTGCGGCTAAAAAGGCACCAGCGAAGAAGCCAGCGGCCAAAAAGTCGCCGAAGAAGGTCAAAAAGCCCGCTGCGGCAAAAGCGAAAAAGAGCCCTAAGAAAGCCAAGAAGCCGGCCAAGAGTCCAAAGAAAGCCAAGAAGCCGGCGGCAGCAGCAAAGAAGGCCACCAAGAGTCCAAAGAAAGCAAAGCCGGTCAAGCCTAAAGTTTCCAAAGCCAAGGCCGGCAAAGCCAAGAAAGCAGTTCCCAAGAAGAAGTGAGCAAGTTGTACAGTGATGCAATTTTACAAACGCCAAAGGCTCTTTTAAGAGCCATCCAAAATTTATTGAAAGCGCAATTTCGTTCCTTTTTCAGCCAGCTGGGCTACATCATTGGTTATTGGGGTGGGTGCTGGGCGTTATGAGCGTAGTGGTAGGCTATTCGTTTGTTTATATGAGGTTTATGGAACGAGCAAAACGTAACCAGACATTTTTAGGAATTTATAAATGCCGCCTGGGCGGATATTTTCAGTCCCAATTTCAGAAATGTCCAGGGATATATGGAGCATCCAGGTTTAAACAGTAGGCCTACATTAAACATTAAAGTTATCTATAAACTCCACGGTTGCGGGTGAATTTGAAAAATAAAACAGTTTTTGGACATCGTTTTTTCTGTTAGATCTCCGTGCAGTCGTAAATATCGCTGGTTTGAATGAGTCTGTTAAAATGACAGACTGGCAATTTTATACTTTTATAAATCCCGAGGCCACAATTAAACGGGTTGTTGGTATGCTGACTACTACTTGGGTATGTTTGGGCCAATCGTCAATAAAGCTTGTCTACTAAGAGTATTGGAAGCTGTCTTAGGTGGTCCCGGCTTTTCTTTGAGGCAGGTTTCAATCAGGTCGTCTTACTTTGGTCATACTATTGACTGTAGGGGATGGGAGTTGGTAAACATTTGTATCATTTTTGTCTGCGTTCATTTACTCATGCACCTATTAATTTATGCTAATACTAACATCTATTTTATCACTAACCCGACCAACAACTTTTTTGCATGGCCATTTTCAAATTTTCAACTATATTTCATATTTTAATTGATTCTTTTTTGTTTATATAGACATACAATGTTCTTATCGATTCATTCTATGTATTACTTTGATTATAATTTTTGCTTTTAACCAAAGATCAATAAAGTTTGTATTAATTAAACAATCTGAAAAAAAAAAACTAACAATACGGGATAGGCATACCATGCATGCACACTGGGAACTCGAATTCCCCGAGTAAAAACTGTCCTCTTTCCTTGTCCCCCGCCTCGGCCAATAAAGTTCAGCAATCTATAGAAAACAGCAGAAGCTCTGCGCTATCCAGTCACGGTGCATAGTTTGTTGTCCAGAGATTCGTGATTAACGTAATTTTATTGTGTGTATTCGTGTGATTATAAGAATTGCATTTAACCTAAGATCAATGAAGTTTGGTCTAATGAAATAATCTGGAAAAACCAACATTGCGGGATAGGCGTAACAGGCACGGAGAAAACTAGAAAGCCCCCTAGTAAAAACTGTCCTCCGTCCTTGTTCCCCCACCTCGCCTCGGCCAGTACAGCTCATCAACGGATCGAAATGAGCAGAAGCTCTGGGCTATCCAAGTCAGGTCCATCGTTTGTTTATCATTTAGACTTTAAAGGAAAGACAAACGATTATAGGTCAGAAATATCTCAACAGAGCCAAACACAATCCTTCCCTGCGCAAAAAAAAAAAAAAAAACTGTGGCAGGGGCACAATGTGATGTGAAACCCCACTGTCCACCATGCTCCAGACACTACCAAAACACAACATCCGATCTCAAAATGAATGCTGTCTGAAGGCCCATCTGTGGCATCTGCATCACACACAATTTAGAGCTATATATTTGGATTTCCTTACTCATTTATTATTTATTAAACATTATCATTTCATCCTTACTCATGTGTACACTTTTTTCAATTATTTTATTACTCACATCTACTTAATTTAATTACTAACAGTACCAACAACTTTGTGTATGATCATTTTTTACATACTTATTTGAAAACTCTCCTCTGTCCTCGCACCGCCCACCCCCAACCAAACAAACCTCGGTCTATGAAGCTCAGGACTTGTGCAATAATGAAAATAAAGTCATGAGTTATATGGTGGCCATATTATGTATAGTGACGTAATTACTACAGAATGTGAAATAACACATTCTCAAGTGTGGAGAAAAAATAAGCTTCTGAGAACATGAGAGATTTTGGCCTGGTTGTTACCTGCGAGAGCGCTAGTAACATTGAAGGTTTCCAGTTGGCAACTCTAGTAAAATTGAAGATTACCAGTAAGAGCACTAGTAAAATGGAGTTAAAAACTAAACATTGCCCAAAGCCAAACTGTGAAGAAGACTAAACTTAAGAGCACTTGAATGCTATCGGTCTAAGGAAATATGGGAATATATTACATTTATAAGTGTAGACACAGGCAACGAATTGTGCCTGAAACTTTGTTTTATGGGAAGATGTGTAAAATTGATGAAAAATGTTATTATACAGTTAATCATATGTATTGTGAATGTAGAAATATGGAAAATGCCTTGTAGAATTACATTTGACCACATTTATATGCCCAGTGACTCAGTGGTTAAGATTATTTTGACATAATTAAAAATGTCGACAAACAGTTAAAGAATTAAAGCACGGACAAGTCTGTGGGAGATCCATGACTTTGTACACTTTTTTAAACTTAGTATTTAAACCGCTAGTTGCTCTGTGTTGAGCGCCGCGAACAAAAAAAAAAAAGTAATCCTTTTTGATTGGACGAATTGCCACCAAAGCTGCAACCAATGGGTGGACAGAGTGAGGTTATATAATAGACACTCGTCTGGAAACACTGTTATTATTCGTATCTTGTAGAACAGCGAACATGAGTGGCAGGGGCAAGACTGGCGGGAAAGCGAGAGCAAAGGCTAAGACCCGTTCATCCCGGGCTGGACTCCAGTTCCCGGTTGGTCGCGTTCACAGGCTGCTGCGCAAAGGAAACTATGCAGAGCGTGTTGGTGCGGGAGCCCCAGTTTATCTGGCCGCCGTGCTCGAATATCTGACTGCTGAGATCCTGGAGTTGGCCGGCAACGCTGCCCGAGACAACAAGAAAACCCGCATCATTCCCAGACATCTGCAGCTGGCAGTGCGTAACGACGAAGAGTTGAACAAACTCCTTGGAGGCGTCACTATCGCTCAGGGCGGTGTACTGCCCAACATCCAAGCTGTTCTGCTCCCCAAGAAGACCGAAAAGGCAGTGAAAGCCAAGTAACTCTTGCGTCGCTCCCACAAGGACGATTCACCCAAAAGGCTCTTTTAAGAGCCACCCACATCTGTATAAAGAGCGCGAAGCTGTCATTTCAACCAATTCTGCAGTACTGCGTTACGGCAGTTTGTCTTGCTCATGGCCGCGCAGTGTCCGTAATTTATATACACGCGAATCCAATCGGCGCAACTTGTGTGGATCAGTGGTCCTCGTGTTCGGCCCTGGGGACCACTGTGCACACTGGTTGCCGTTCCAACCACAATTGCCACATGATATCAGAAATGACTGCCAAGAATACAAGTCCGACGCACACATTATGCAATCGTTTGCGATATAGAACGAGATTATAATGTGATCAGTCCACCTTTATTGACTGAGGCGAATAGGCTCCTAATGTGAAAGTGTGGACACATGGCCACTAAAACTAACCGTTTGATAGATGATGAAAAATGCAAAGACACTTTGTTTTCCTGTGTTGGACATTTAATCAAAGCCTTATTATAGAATAAACGTACATTTCTTGATTAACCAAACATATATATATATGGCACACGTGAAATCACGATAGGTAGAGCATTCATTCGTTCATTCATCATTCATACACTCGTTTCGCAAAGTTGGAATAAATAAGGCGGTAGGAGAAGAGTTTATCTTTCAGGCGGCAGAGGAAGCAAAAAAATAAATGAATAAATCTAACCAATGGCCTCCGTGGCTGCAGGCAGGATCCCAGTCAATGATAATCCGCAAAAGCCTATCCAATCAGCTCCTCGCTGCAATGCTTTAAATGAGTAGGTCGCGGACTTCGCGAGAATCAAAAAAGCGAGCACGACGCCATGGCTAGAACTAAGCAGACCGCACGTAAGTCTACCGGTGGCAAGGCCCCCAGGAAGCAACTGGCCACTAAAGCGGCGCGTAAGAGCGCGCCTGCTACAGGCGGCGTGAAGAAGCCTCACCGTTACAGGCCTGGCACTGTTTCGCTGCGAGAAATCCGCCGCTACCAGAAGTCTACTGAACTGTTGATTCGCAAGCTGCCCTTCCAGCGCCTCGTGAGGGAGATTGCTCAGGATTTCAAGACCGACCTCCGCTTCCAAAGCTCAGCTGTCATGGCTCTGCAGGAGGCCAGTGAGGCGTATCTCGTCGGTCTGTTCGAAGACACCAACCTTTGCGCCATTCACGCCAAGAGGGTGACCATCATGCCCAAGGATATCCAGCTGGCCCGCCGAATCCGGGGAGAACGCGCCTAGGATTTCCAAGCACACCGCCGTCTATACAAAGGCTCTTTTAAGAGCCACTTAAATACTTGAGAAGCAAGTTTGTTCCATGTTCTTTACTGATGCTCGATGTTTAATCACATCAATCTAATGTCATCGTATGGGGTATGCATTAATTTTGAGGAGGGCGAAGAGAATCGCAAACCTACACGCGCCAAATAGTAGCCAGGTAAAACGACGACTCCGAAACGTTTTCCTCATTGTATAAATCACTATTGACATCTAGTGGACAAGTACTGCAACGCTGTCACAATCCGCTACATTATAATAATGCCTGGCAGTTACATAGAGTTTCACAATGATGAGGGGGAAACGCCTCAACCAGCACCAATGTGTATCTCCCACATTATCTGCACGTTCGGCTTCATCTTCACGGATAAATGCATTTCGGCTAACTGGCCAGCGAGCAGGAAATGTACTTCAGTCAAATGGCATTTGCATGGTTGCAAAAGAGGAAAGAGCACACTAACGTTAAATGGGGGAAATGGCCTATTGGTAAATTTGGAGTCGTCAATACTGTCCATTATTATTATTAGTATTGTTATTAATTTTATTTTCAATGCTACAGGCCATTTTTATGTTTTATGGTTATAGGTTGGCATGTGTTCACAGACATTAAATGCCTTCTTGAGTTTGCACAGAGTCACTGGTCCGTGAATGTCATCCACCAGGATTTAGCAGTATTCTCGCACAGCTCTGGTGGATGCACTGATGTTCCGTTCCATTGTTACATCGCCAAATGAAAGCAGTTACAATGTAATTATAGGACACAATCTCAAGTTAATGGTAGCGCTTTCTTGACGTCAAAATAGTCCATGCCTTTTGTAAAGCGGTAGAGCGTACGCGAGCAAGGAATAAGCCATTGCGTGGCGCATGCACGCTCCTATATGGCTACATGTTCCAAGCCTATATGCCTCGCTGTGGATTAAGCTGGCGTCTCGGCTCTCATTCGCCCACCTACTCGATCTTGTTGCGGTAAACAAGCCTCAGTGAATTAATTTTTGCCTCTTGTTGAGACCGTGAGTGGCTCTAAAAAGAGCCTTTGGGGTTGAGTATTGTTGCGTTACGGATTACTTCGAACTAGTGTACTTCGTGACGGCCTTGGTGCCCTCAGACACCGCGTGTTTGGCCAGCTCTCCTGGCAGCAGAAGGCGCACGGCGGTCTGAATCTCCCTTGAAGTGATGGTAGAACGCTTGTTGTAGTGAGCCAAGCGAGAAGACTCGCCAGCAATGCGCTCGAAAATGTCGTTGACAAACGAATTCATGATGCCCATAGCTTTTGAGGAAATGCCAGTGTCAGGATGCACCTGCTTCAAGACCTTGTAAACGTAAATAGCGTAGCTCTCCTTTCTGGACTTTCTCCGCTTCTTGCCTCCTTTCCCAGCCGTCTTGGTTACGGCTTTCTTGGAACCCTTCTTGGGCGCAGACTTGGGTTTTAAAATAACTTTATTGATTATTTATCATTTCATAGAATACATTTTAAAATTACATACATACAAACCAAAACATACATACATTTACTAACAACAAAGCCATTTGATTATATCATGATTTCAGTCATTCAAATTCAGTGTTTTTTCGTTTAAGGTCTATAGTTCTTTTTCTTCTTAATGCAGTTACAATTTATTTAAAGACAGTGTCACTTTTTATAAAAACATGTTCTGTTGTCATCTTACATCTTGTTTTCCACAATTTAAGCACAGTAATACAAATACACAACCAGTACAATTTCCTTTTCTCATCGTTTAAAAACGCGCTAAATGTTGCATAAATAATTGTTTTTCGGTCACATATTATATCTAGCCCAATACGTTTTAACTTCTCCCACACTTATTTTGTCCTATAGCAGTTAACTAGTAAGTGGCCAATAGTTTCTTTTTCATTACAATCTGGCATTGGACAAGTCACTGTTTTCACAAAACAACTCCATTTTACCACTCCTCTCACTGGGAGTCTGCCATTCACAGTTAACCACATTTTATGTCCCCAGAAATACAGTCAAGCCGGAAAGTCTGCACACCCCTTTCACCTTCTCCATGTTTTATTACGTTACAGACATATTCTACAATAGATTGAGTTTATTTTTTGTCTCAAAATTCTACACAAAATAGCCCATAATGACAAAGTGAAAACAGGTTTTTAGACATTGCTAATTTATTAAAAATCAAAATGTTAAATATAATATGTACACAAGTGTGCTATGACACCCAAAAGTGAGCTGAGGTGCATTTTGTTTCCACTGATACTGCTTGAGATGTTTCTACAACTTAATTGGAGTCCACCTGTGATAAATTCAATTGATTGGACATGATTGGGGATTGCCAACACCTGCCTATATAAGGTCCCACAGTTGACAGTGCATGTCAGAGCGAACTCCAAGCCATGGGGTCAAAGGAATTATCTGCAGACCTCAGAAACAGGATTGTGTCAAGGCATAGATCTGGAGAAGGGGATGGAAAGATCTCTGCAGCTTTATATGTCCCAAAGAGCACAATGGCCACCATCATTCGTAAATGGAAGAAGTTTGGAACCACCAAGAATCTTCCTAGACCTGGCCGCCCGGCCAAACTGAGCAATCGGGGAAGACGGGCCTTGGCCAGGGAGGTGAGCAGGAACCCGAAGGTCAATCTGACAGAGCTCCAGCGTATCCTTGTGGAGATGGGAGAACCTTTCAGAAGATCAACCATCCAGGCAACACTCCACCAATCAGGCCTTTATGGTAGTGGCCAGACGGAAGCCCCTCCTTAGTAAAAGGCACATCACAGCCCGCTTGGAGTTTGCCAAAAGGCACCTAGAGGACTCTCAAACCATGAGAATCAAGATTCTCTGGTCTGATGAAACCAAAATTGAACTTTTTGGCCTGAATACCAAGCGTCACGTCTGGAGGAAACCAGGCACCGCTCATCAC
Organism: Synaphobranchus kaupii; assembly: GCA_029718625.1. Taxonomy (NCBI): domain Eukaryota; kingdom Metazoa; phylum Chordata; class Actinopteri; order Anguilliformes; family Synaphobranchidae; genus Synaphobranchus; species Synaphobranchus kaupii. Next base: position 25,787,528 of record CM056384.1, read on the forward strand.
CTGGCTAATACCATCCCTACAGTGAAGCATGGCGGTGGCAGCATCATGATGTGGGGATGTTTTTCAGCAGCGGGAACGGGGCGACTAGTCCTGATAGAGGGAAAGATGAATGCAGCTAAGTACACCGAGATCCCTGAAGAAAACCTGCTCCAGAGCGCTCTGGACCTCAGACTGGGGCGAAGGTTTACCTTCCAACATGACAACGACCCGAAGCACACAGCCAAGAGAACAAAGGAGTGGCTTCGGAGAAAGTCTGTGCATGTCCTTGAGTGGCCCAGCCAGAGCCCAGACCTGAATCCAATTGAACATCTGTGGAAAGAGCTGAAAATGGCTGTGTACCGACGCTCCCCATCCAACCTGATGGAGCTTGCAAGGATATGCCAAGAGGAATGGGCAAAAATGTCCAGAAACAAGTGTGCCAAGCTCGTAGCTTCTTTCCCAAGACACCTTGAAGCCGTAATCGCTGCCAAAGGTGCAGCAACCAAGTATTAGGCTAAGGGTGTGTACAGATATGTAACCCCTAAATAACCTATTTTTGTCAGTAAAATAAAATTGTATATTTTCTAAAAACCTGTTTTCACTTCGTCATTATTTGCTATTGTGTGTAGATGTTTGAGGCAAAAAATGAACTCAATCTATTGTAGTATAAGTCTGTAACGTAATAAAACGTGGAGAAGGTGAAAGGGGTGTGCAGACTTTCCGGCTTGACTGGATATTTACAATTTAAAAGTTTTATTAAATATTTACTTTGTTCTTCTGTACAATCTTTATACATGACAACACCACCATAAATATTATCATTAATTAAATTATAAATTACCTTATTAGCTTGTGTGGCCCAGTTAATATCCAAACCTTTGTGTTTTTCAATAAAATCGCCATACACCAATTCATAATATGTACCGCCTTCCATTTACGGCCTTTTTTCTTTTCCCACCATTCCACGTTTCCCACCCATACAGATTTTCTTAATATTCCATTGTAGACATTTTTACAAAATGCTATTTTAAGTTTGGTACCAATTTCTATGGCTCCTAAACCTCCATATTCTGTACTCTTATACATTAGTTCTCTTTTTGTAACCTCTCTGTTATTTCCCCATATTCATTTCACGCAGAGTTTATTTATCCTGGTAACATACTTGTCTGGTGGGGGAAATATTGTTGCAAGGAACATTAATTTAGACAAATTAATGTTCAGTCTTCACTATGCCCACCCTTGATTTATAACAAGTATCTCTATTCTTCCATTTCTCGGTTTCTTCTAAAACCTCATTTGCCTTTCGTTCCCAATTTTTGTTAACACAGTCTTCCGAACTTATGTATAATCCAAGTATTTTCACTTCATCCTTTTCTTCTATATTCAAAATGGGTTTGTCCTCCTTTTCACCAATCCAAATACACTCCGTCTTTGTATGATTCAGTTTGGCTCCTGCTACCTTTTCATACTTTTGAAACAGCCCAATGATCACATCCAATTCGCTTTGATTTTTAATAAAAACGGTTACATCATCTGCATAAGCAGTAACCTTTAAAGACTCTATGGGCTCTATTTTCAAACCAGCGCAAGGGGACGGTATAGTCAAACGCAAGCTTGTTGACAGCATCAACGTCTTAAAACTGGCGCTATGGCGTTTCTCAGCAATACCGCTAGGATCAACAAATTCTCAACATAACATCCTTTCGCTTGCGCTGCAGTGGGATGGGTGGCGCTGTCTGGGGCGTGTTCTAAAATACTTTCGGCTCAGTGACAATTTGAACCAACGAAAACCCATTGCGTTATGATCCGCTGGAACCACCTCTTAGCGGCAACGCAATAGACTCTGGCAATTTGGCAACTTGTTAGTCATGTAGTTCTATGTAGTGTCTATAGGTGATGCCAACATTACACTTCCATTTAATGAACAAATAGCCTATAATTATTATTAATTAATTTTAATTTAAACTACTAGAATAAAACAGGACAGCTTACAAGAAACTTGCGATCATGTAGGCCAATAGCCTATAATATATAAATTACACATTGACACAGTTGAATCATAAGCCTACCATTTGAATCATAATTATGCCTACATCACCTCATGTAGGCTAATTAATGCATTCGCCACCTCCTCCCGTGCCTTCCGAACTTCTGGGAGACGAGGTGGTGTGGATTGTGATCCATAAATTACTAGTCCTAGCCTGTACTTCTGTTGCAAGTATGTCTGATTCCTGTGCGGAAAATCGCTCTCGTCGTTAACGGTCCAGTGCGTTTGGGTTGCTCATTATGAAATTGCATGGAGCGATTGCGTTCCAACTGGCTTTTTTTTAAAGCATGAGAACAACTATTTGATTGGCTACCATAGAGACACACCTTGGACATTTAAACCCAGCCTTTTAGCAACACCGCCATCAGATGCGCCAAGATTGCCGTCATGAAATTACCAAATTTCTCGCCGACACGCCCTCAGAGCGATACCGCCAAGCGATTACTCTTGCGTTCACCATTGCGTTTGGTTTATTAAAATAGAGCCCTATATTGTTACCAATTTTAACTCCAGTTAAATGTGTATTACTTTTTATTTTATGGAGAAGTGGACTGATAGCGATAACATACAAGGCTGCACTCAAAGGGCAGCCTTGTTTTACTCCTCTATGAATCTCAAAGGGCTCTGTTAAACCCCTGTTCACTTTAACTCTGACCTGCGACTTTGTGTATAATAATTTCACCAGATTTATAAAGTCAACAGGAAAGCCAAAATTTTTCATCACACTCCATAAGTAATCTCTCGATATACAGTCGAATGCCCTTCTTTGATCAAAAGCAGCCATAAAGAACCCTGGGCTATTCAAATGCGGGCATGAGAGCAACTCACAAATCATACACAAATTATCCCACATTACCCGACCTTGGATGGCACATGTTTGTTCCTTCAAAATTATTTGATTCAAGACAAATTCATCAAGGTGATTTGTCGCCAATTATTAATATCATATTCGTCTCCTTTTTTATATATCAGAGTTATCACCCCTTCATAGAAACTATCATGCATACATTTACTCTCAAAGCAGAAGCCATAATGTCTGCAATGTCATCTGATAAAAACTGATAAAATTCAGTGGGAAGTCCGTCTGGTCCTGGCGATTTACCCCTATTTAATTGGTTTATAGCGATTTTAATTTCATCTTTTGTGATATCACCAAAGAATATCTCAGGCGGCATTTCTGTTTTTACGTCACATAAGAATTGTTCTGTTTTCTTGTTGTCTACTGGAATGTCTTTGTACATTTCTTTAAAATATCATAACCCGCTTGTACCTTAATATTCGTTAAAAACTCATTATTATAATTACTTAGACTATCTTTAATGTCCTTTTCTGCTGCCTTCTAATGGCAAAACAAAGAGACATGACCTGATTGAGCTCACTACGAAGGTGGTGGTGTTATGTGAAGTTATGTGAAGTGCCCCTTGTCTGACTGTTCAATGAAGGAATCCATTAATCATTTTTTTATTATAATGTGACAGGATATACAAATATGGGACAGCCTGCAACAAATTGATATTTGATATTTTTTTCTAATCAATTCCTTGTGGAATATTTAAATAATAATTTTCCCAAAAAATATTTTATTGGATGATTACATGCATTGAAACCCGTAATTTATGGGAAAAAATATGTAAAATTAAGTTTGACATTTAATATTACACATGAATCATGACACGTTATTATACAAAAGATTACTAACTAAACTGAAACAATGAACTCTTGACACAAAACACAACAAACCTGTCCCATGAAATCATCATCTAATACTATATGTAAAGTTTAATTGTCTTTTTTTTTCTGTGTAACTAATGTATTTTTACAATTTACCAGTGAGTATATACTGTACGAAACATCACCAAACACTAATGCAAATTCACTATCCTGAGCAGGAATTAAAATACAAATCCTGAATACATACAGATTGCATCAATGGTTAAGACACTTTTGGGGAAATGAATGGGAGGAAAACCAAGATGCAATCTGAACAAGTGGGTTTTCAGTCTTTGTCTGGACAATAATTTTGCTGCACTGACTACCGTTTGAAAATCGATATGCAGATTTTCTACAACCAGCACCTTTACCTGAGATCATTGACATTTTCAGATTAGAAAATAAAGAGCAACAATTAAAATCCCAGATTATTAAAATAGATGCAGCTGAGAGGGGTTTGATTCAGCAAATTCACAACTATCTTAATGGGCTTTCAGGAATAAAGGGGAACTACCAATACACATACTGGGACCTGATTTTCAAGGAAGCCATGGCGGCATCAGTACTGGCTTTACTGGTTCTATCGGCTCTGACTTGTTATTTTCGGGTTATAATAAAAGAACACAAAAAGGATGCTGAGTATCTAAAGTCATCTAGTGTTACTGGGACTCCCTTCCCTTGGTACAGCTCCATTGTGGTTGTTCCTGGTATCCAGTGGAGTCAAACATTATCTCCTAACAATACTAGGGATAGCTGCTACATTATGGGAAGGATGTGCTTTGTCTTGTCTGTTCTGTAGTGATCTCGATGATGTCTCTGTATGCACTTACTGTACGTCGCTTTGGATAAAAGCGTCTGCTAAATGAATGTAATGTAATGTAATGTTGTTCCTGAGTTAAACCTTTCTCTCTTGTTTTCATATGGGTCAATACAGGGAACAATACATTTCCTGCTTCAGTGTTCTCCCTCCCACACCACATACAATGTCCATTTGTTTGCCTGTCACCCAATCAGGGACAGGAACCTCCATTTTATTTCAGCATTTTATTTCAGGTTTAAAGCTTGTACCCCACACAACACTATTTTGTGATTGAACTGCCTTGCTATTACCCGGTATCTTGTATACTCTAATGAAGACTATTTTGCATTGGAATTAAATTGATTAAATTGACCTAAACTTTGGAGCTACGAGTTATGCTTTATAAAGGACAGAATTCCTACAGGAGTATTGGTGTCACAGAAAAATGTTGGTCTCACAGCCAAAGAGCAACTGACCACAGCAAAAGAGCTTTTGGATTTTAAATCAGGGGTAATCTTCCGATGATCATTGGCAGAAACCGCGTGTTTCCAAGGCGTCATATGGCCGTGCTGGCCAAAACCAAAATCAAACAAATTTAGCACAGGCTTCAAATTTGGCCTACAAAATAAATAAATCCTGATTTTGTAATTCACACAAAATCAGCCCACTGGAAAATACATAATGATTAGGCATGAAATACTGACTTAATTCATCTGTAATGCTGATTGATTGTGTAAATGTCAAGGGACTCATTTCATATGAATGAAATCCCGAAGTACATAATGAATATTCATGAAATCCTGACTTCATAAATCACATACAAAATCATGACACTGCAAAGTACATGTAGAATACGCATGAAATCCTGACTTATTTTTGTAAATGTACATACACTTAGGTTGAAGTCGTTAAAACTCATTTTTAACCACTCCACAAATTTCATATTAGCAAACTATAGTGTTGGCAAGTCAGTTAGAACATCTACTTTGTGCATGAGACAAGTAATTTTTCCAACAATTGTTTACAGACAGACAAATTACACTGGAACAGTATGGAACACATTCGTTGGCTAAATGGCTCTAAGTCATCAAGGGTCTAACCTATCAAACAAGCCTTAAATCATCACTCTGCTGCAAGAAATACAGTAGATATGGATGGATAACGTAAAGGGATTCTTCTCCTGACTTATTCTTCCATAGAGTTCGATCAGAAAATTTGTCAGGAGAAACAACCCTTGAAGTGATCCACCATATCCACTTCAGGTCATCACTTGACATACGCCCATTACCTGCTGGTTATGCCAAAGTATTGCAGGCTTGAGAGCCGCACATGAACGCTTATTTGGCATGGAAAATTGTCGATGTTGTTATCAGCCTACAAAATGAGTTTCATTCTAAATTCAAAAGGAAACTGAAAGTCTAATTACTGAATTTAAGTCTTCCTTACATTATATACCATTATTGTATGACATGCAGAAACTTGTAAATTGGGGCATGGTGAATGCGAGATTCGTTATGATTCACAAAGTGTTGCTCATTAAAGACAACATAATGTATCCTATAAATAGTCTACTGTAAGCAAACAATAAAAACTCAACCATGGCTGTGCTAGCTTACTTGGAGGACGTGGCAAACCATGCGTTCAATTTTAAGTTTATTTGAGATTTATAGATGAAAGGTACGTACGACAGACGTACGCTATTTCAAACAAGCGCAGCCAATTTTATAAATAATGCTTACATCCATTTAAAGAAATGTGCTTACGTGAAAGTTAAAGATGACATCCAAGTACTTTTTTATAAATGAGGAGTAGGTGGTGAGAAATGGGCAGATTCTTCAGATGTTGCAGAGGATTGTGGTAATAATTGTGGCACACGTGGTGTTGTTAAAAATAATTAATTCTAGATGAGTTTTTTTTTTTCTCATAATAAATTTGCTTCAATTACAGGTTGGATTTTTCTCATTTCTTCAGTGTGACATTAAGCTAATTCACAAAATGGTGAATTTTGTATAACCCATTTAACTAATCTTTACCAGGGGTGCCAATAATAGTGGAGGGGACTGTATATAAATACAGTATATACAGTTGAAGTCGGAAGTTTACATACATAGGTTAAAATCATTAAAACTCATTTTTAACCACTCCACAGATGTTATGTTAGCAAACTATAGTGTTGGCAAGTCAGTTAGGACATCTACTTTGTGCATGACACAAGTAATTTTTTCAACAATGGTTTCAGACAGATTATTTCACTTTTAATTCACTATATCACAATTCCAGTGGGTCAGAAATTTACATACACTAAGTTGACTGTGCCTTTAATTTTTTAATGTTTGATCGCATATCCTTTGCATGCCATGACTTCCTGATGTCTGTGACCCAACAACATGAAAAAAAAAACTCTTTATATCTTCTTTTTTTTGTACTCTTACAAGCGATACTATAACGTCTCTGCATTTGAATGGATCTCTATGGGAATTGGGGGGGTGGGACTTTATTTAGCTGTAAATTACACTGGAACAGTATGGACGCACATGGTTGGCTAAATGGCTCTAAGTCATCAAGGGTCTGACGTATCAAACAGGCCTTAAATCATCACTTTGCTGCCAGAAATACAGTAGATATGGATGGATTACTTGAAGGGTTTTTTCTCCTGACTTACTTTTCCATAGACTTCAATAGGAAAATTTGTCAGGAGAAACAACCCTTAAAGTGAACCATCCATATCTACTGCATATCTGGCAGCAGAGTGATGGTTTGAGGCTCGTTTGATACCTGAATCCCTTAGATTTTTGTTTTTTAAGTGTGGAACCTGCCCTTCCATACATGACAATGAAATCTAATGCCCTTGAGAAAAAAAAGGAGATAAAAATTATGGAATTGCAGAAAAGGAAGCAATACAATTTAAAAGGTTTGCTGTGAGAAATGGAGAAGTCCTTGCAGACTTGATTAATTTAAATCAAATGCTAGAATGTTTCATATAATGGGGCAATAAGAGGATAAATCCTCTCTCGTTGTATTACCACTTTCAGAAATAAAGGTACAGCTGAAGGACATTTTTGTTCCTTAAGGAGCAAATTTTCCAAATGTACCTTGGTAGAACAATACTGTTATATGTGGGTACTAATAAGTAACTTTTACAAGCAAAAAAAGTTACAAATTACTTGGGGTACAATTGTATGTACCTATAGGGTACCACCCCAGTGACAGGCATTTTAGGCACTTTTTCACACCTTTGTATTTTATTTGAGTGAAAGAAAAACAATCACACATTTGTAAAAGTAAATAATCTCCACTAGAAAAAGTCTTCATTGTTTTTATGTAGTATAGCATATTTGATTTCCTCAGCAAAGTCTACTGAGTCTGTACATATTTGCAAAAGGCATGATATCTGCCTGTACTAATCCCAGAATTGTGTAAGTAACTCCCCACAGAGGTCAGCACAGCAGAATCCCTGGTTATTTTTTGACACAAACTGCACCTTGGCAGCGGAAGCGGGATGGAATGACACCGCCCTCCAGGGGTCCTTCTTGCAAGCCCTGAGCGAGGAACTGAAGGATCAGCTGGCAACCCGCGAAAAGTCCAGTTCGCTGAATAGCCTCATCAGCCTTGCCATCTCCATTGACAACCGTCTCCGGGCCCGGGCCCGGGAGAGGAAGAAGGGCCAGCCGCACACTCCGTTTACCGCATTCCGCGCTCGTACATCTCCGCCTTCCGGCAAACCATCCACCTCCATGTCTAACCAATCGGAGGGAGAACCCATGCAACTGGGTAAAGTGTCCATTGATGCTGAGGAGCGGTGCCGGAGAATTCGCATCAATTCTTGTCTGTACTGTGGCAATCCTGATCATCACTTAGCCTCTTGTCCGATTCGCCCAAAAGGCGTGGCTCGCCAGTAAGACTGGGCGGGCTGGTGAGTCCTATCTCCACCATTCACTCTGCTCAGAACCGGGTTGAACTGAAGGCAACCCTTTTGTGGAATAATCAAGTCACGTCTTTGCTGGCACTGGTCGACTTGGGAGCCGACGCCAACTTCATTGATTCCAATTTCGTCAAGAAAACCGGGATACCAGTGGAACCACTGTCTGCCCCTTTTACTGCACTCGCCCTGGACGGAAGAATTCTGGGTCGAGTCACACACTCTACCATTCCTCTCCAACTCGTGCTGTCAGGAAATCATCGAGAGAAGATCCAATTCTACCTAATTCATTCTACTCAGTCTCCCCTGCTGCTCGGCCAAACCTGGCTGCTTACTCATAATCCGCACATCAACTGGCGCACGGCACAAGTACAGGATTGGAGTTCACACTGCTTGGCTAACTGCCTCAGCTCGGCCCTACCACCATCAGGGGCGGGCAGGGCCTCCCATTACACTCCTGAACCAGATATATCCTGTGTACCTCATCAGTATCATGATTTGTCACAAGTTTTCAGTAAATCCCGTGCTGTGTCTTTGCCTCCCGATAGGCCCTACGACTGCTGCATCGACCTACTGGCCGGTGCGAAGTTGCCATCCGGTTGTCTCTACAGCCTGTCTGGTCCTGAGAAGGCTTCCATGGAAGCCTATATTCATGATACCCTGGTGTCAGGTATTATTCGTCCCTCTTCATCTCCGGTGGCAACGAAAGACGGTTCGCTCCAACCGTGCATCGACTACCGAGGCCTGAATGAGATTACTGTACGTAACAAATATCCTCTGCCGTTGATTAATTCTGCTTTTGAACCCCTACATGATTCCACTGTGTTTACTAAACTGGATCTCCGCAACGCCTACCACCTTGTCCGTATCCGAGAGGTGGATGAATGGAAGACGGCGTTTAACACCCCCCCTCGGACACTTTGAATACCTGGTGGTCCCGTTCGGTCTGCCTAATGCCCCAGCTGTGTTCCAGTCCATGGCTAATGACGTGCTGCGGGATCTCCTGGTTTGGTCAGTGTTTGTATACATCGATGATATACTAATCTTTTCTAAAAATCCCTAGGAGCACGTAATCCATGTCCGTCAGGTTCTCCAAAGACTCCTGGAGAATAAACTGCTTGTCAAGGCTGAGAAGTGCAGTTTTCACGCCTCATCAGTTCCATTCCTGGGTTTCATCGTGGAGGAGGGGAGGATCCGAGCGGATCCTGCTAAGATTCAAGCCGTCACCGACTGGCCCCAACCGGCCACACATAAGCACCTACAACGGTTCCTGGGATTTGCAAATTTTTATCGCCGCTTTATTCGCAATTACAGCGTTATCGCGGCTCCACTCACAAAATTTATCTCCACCTCAGTCCCTTTCCGTTGGAGTTCCGAGGCTCAACAGGCATTCAACCTCCTCAAGACCCGGTTCTCCACAGCCCCCATCCTCTGTCATCCGGACCCCGATCGCCAGTTTGAGGTAGACACCTCCGACACTGGCGTAGGGGTGATCCTGTCACAGCGGGCAGCCCAGGACAGCAAATTGCATCCATGTGCCTACTTCTCCCGGAGACTCACCCCGATGGAACGTAATTATGACGTCGGGGACCGGGAGTTGTTAGCGATCAAGCTTGCATTGGAGGAGTGGCGGCACTGGCTGGAGGGGCCAGGTAAACCATTTCTTGTCCTGACTGACCACCGCAACCTCCTTTATATTAAGTCTGCAAAAAGACTTAATGCACGTCAAGCCAGTTGGTCCATATTTTTTGCCCGGTTTAATTTTTCCATCATGTTCCGCCCTGGTTCCCGTAATATTAAACCGGATGCCCTGTCCCATGTTTTTTCCCCCCATGCCAGATCTGCTGATCCGGAGCCCATCATCCCGTCATCATGCGTTGTGGCAGCGGTCTCCTGGGAGATCAATGGCGTGGTGAAGGCCGCCCAGGCTAACCACCCGGACCCCCGCAATAACCCTAACTCTTGTCTGTTTGTTCCAGATTCCGTCTGCTCCCAGGTCCTCCAGTGGGCCCACGCCTCCCGTCTGGCCTGCCACCCGGGGATCGCTAGGACGACCGCCCTGGTCAGGAGGAGTTTCTGGTGGCCCACCCTGAAGGGGGATACCCGTGCCTTTGTCTTCGCCTACCCAGTGTGCGCCAGGAGCGAGGCCTCCCACCAGCCTCCCGCTGGCCTCCTTCACCCTCTCCCTGTCCCGGGTCGTCCTTGGAGCCACATTGGGGTGGACTTTGTAACCGGTCTGCCCCCGTCGGATGGCAACACTGCCATCCTTACCATCGTGTACCGGTTCTCCAAGGCGGCCCACTTCGTCCCCCTGCCCAAACTCCCGTCCGCGTTGAAGACAGCGGAGCTCCTGGTGTTGCACATGGTGAGGGTGCACGGGATCCCCTGGGAGCTGCCCTGCGGTGCGTGTCAGCTCGCAACCCCTCCTCCTGGAGTCGGTTCCTGCCGTGGGTGGAGTACGCCCACAACTCCCTGAGAAGCACCGCCACCGGGATGTCTCCGTTTGAGTGCTCCTTGGGGTACCAGCCACCCCTGTTTCCGGTCCAGGAGGAGGAGGTTGCCGTTCCATCTATATGGTCCCACCTCCTCAGATGCAAGCGTATGTGGAGACTGACACGCACCACACTCCTCCGCACCACCTCCCGTACCCGACGCCTAGCTGACCTTCATCGGACCGCAGCCCCGCAGTACACTCCCGGACAGCAGGTCTGGCTGTCCACCTCCACCAATCCACTCCAATCCACTTCTATGAAGCTACAGCCCCGGTTCATTGGTCCCTTCCCCATCCTCAGTATCATCAACCCCGTCACGGTCAAACTCCAACTCCCCACCTCACTTAAAATCCATCCCACCTTCCACGTCAGTCACGTCAAGCCTGTCGCCTCCAGCCTCTCAGTGCTCCCATTGACGCCTCCAACCCCCCCGGATGATTGATGACGCCCTGGCCTACACGGTAAGACGTGTCCTGGACATCCGCCGTAGAAGTTCGATCCAGGGTGAACACCAGGAGGCGTTCGTTGGGGGAGGGGTACTGTGATGTTCTCACTCCCGTCCTGTTGTGTCCCGTGTTTTACTTGTTCCCTCTCGTATCATGTTTGTTTTTTCCTGCTTGTTTCCCTCGTGCTGCAGGTTGGGCGTGGTTTTCCCTTTCGTGTCACTCTGTTCCACTACTCGTTATCCGCCTATCCCTTTCCTCCCTTCCGCATGCATCCCACACACTCTCTGCTCCGTTAATCACTCACGCATACATTCGCACGCGGCACCTAATTGATACTTGTTAATGTTTGTATTTAGTCACCCGGTGTTCTTTGTCCTGTGCCAGTTCGTTAAGTCTCCTTGTAGTAACTCTCTGGTCTTGTCTCGTGGATACATTGTATCTAGTCCTGTCTTGCCTACTTTAAAAGCCTTGTCTTGCATTTTGCGTTAACTCGCCATTTCCAGCTCTGTCCAGCTTTGATCAGCTCTCGCCAGGAACGGCGCAAACATGCTGTTCAGTCTGTCCTGCCTCGCTGTACTAACTTTTGTCTGCTCTGAGTCTACCAGCCTGCAGTTGTTCGTATATCCTGCTTGTGCTGCTGTTCCTGCCAACCAGCTGCTGTGTGTGCATGCAGCTGGTGCTCCAGCTCTGCTAACCGGCGGCGGTGCGTGCCTCCTGCTTGTGCTGCTGCTGCTGCCAACCTGCTGCTGTGTGCACGTCCAGCCAGGACCCCAGCTCTGCTAACCTGCAGCTGTTCCTGCCACTCTGCTCTGCCCTGTCTCCCGCTCCCCGCTCCTCCTCTGCTCAGCCTGTCCGGATCCCTGCCACCACCACCAGTCCCTGGCCTCCCCGTTCCTGCTGATCCCCTGCTGAACTCATTCCCTGATTGTCTGTCTATTCTTGTTCTCCCTATGCTTCAGGAGGAATTCTGGTCGAAGCAATAATTTATTGGAATTATTGAACTTCCTGTGTTTGGTGTCATGCATTTGAGTCCAGTTCCTATTCGGAACCGTAACTGACTATTGTTGTTCTCCCTATGCTTCAGGAGGAATTCTGGTCGAAGCAATAAATTATTGGAGTTATTGAACTTCCTGTGTATTGAGTCATACATTTGAGTCCAGTTCATACTCGGAATCGTAACACGTATCTTGATAAACAGTGAGAATAAATAATAAAAGAACCTCACACTCTCAAACGAGGAGCGATAACAGGAGGTCAGAGGAAAACAAAAGAAACACCCTGTATAAACAGGTGAGAGAATGAAAATGAAACTAGAACCTGTTACCTGCAGCTCTAGGTGAGAACGAGCTGAACAATAAGGTAACTGGTAGAGGAGTATAAAGGATAAAAATGAAAAAAAAAAGACTAAAAATAAATCTTTATCCTAACTCTAACCGGACTGCGTTTCTTATTCGTACAAACCAGAAATGCAGGGACCGAATTTCCTATACCTTACCGACTTTGTTGTCAACATAGCAAAGACAATATCCAGCAGGAAACTCAAAACAGGTGCGAGGGATAATGGCTACGTGAGAACAAAATACCAGAATGGAACACGGAAAATCCAATAAGAGTGCCCCGACAAACCACAAAAAAGAACCACAGAAACAAGCTCCGCTCACTTGTGTTTTCTCTTCGGCAAATATTGATGAAATTACACACCGTTCAGTTTTTTCCCCAACTGAAAAATGTCAGGAACGTTCAACAAAGGCCCTTCTGCTGGCAAATTAACTTCTGTGTACTGGGCAATATTGCAGTTTTTCTTCCAGCCCATTGAAAACGTCGCCACTTGCCAGTGGCAAGTACCTGTTCAAGGTGCTTCTCCCACAAGAACCGCCTTCAAAAACTATCAAACATTTCACACACTTGGAAATTGTGCGGTAACCATTGACAGAAGCCGGGGTCAAAGCAAAAAAGATTAAAAGAGTAATGAAATACGCAAGTGGGGCTTTTAAGGCCTGAGGATATGTGGTCATTGCAGTTATGTTTGTAGGGAACCCTGAAAAGTGCCAAACTCTCAGTGCTGTATAGGTATGGGGCATGGCCTGCCAAGCTGTAACTTGGCAGATGGCATACCTGCCATCTCAACATGCTAACCTAGAACCGTTACACAAACAAGAATCGTATATCTAACATTCATATTAAAACTAAATAAAAATAGCACGCTGCTGATGCAGTCATGATATAAATGCATAAGGAGTGCTGAGGGGTGGGACTAGGCAGGGAGTTAGGAGGTGAATCTGCAGTTTTGTGTTAGAAAATAGCCAGGGATTCTGCTGTGCTGGCCTCTGTGGCGAGTTGATTCCACAATTCTGGGATCAGTGCAGACCGATATCGACTTGCACAAATATATACAGTACATACTAAATATATTTAATTCCCTGTGGAAATCAAACATGCTATTATATTATTATAATTTTAATTTTTTTAATGAAGCAACTGGCTTTTTCTAGTGCAGATTATTGCTTTCTACAAATGTGAAATAGTGTTTCTTAGGTACGAAAAAGTGCCTACAACTGTACAAACGCTTGTCACTGGGGTGGTACCCTATAGGTACATAAAATTGTACCCGGAGCCAGCAATAGAGGAAATACTCTTGCTTCAATAGTCTGTCAAACGTAAGGATAAATACTGATTGAATTCCAGCCAAAGCAAATGGGAAATAAAACTGCATTGTGCTATAATCTGTTTCATTAAAACATGACGTAACTTAAATAAATGCTTTCAATGAGCTTAACAAAGTCATTGGTTGGAATGATATCCAACAGTTCCAACGCTTGCTCAAACCTTAGCATTTGATTGACATTCATCAATTCTGCAAGGACTGCTTTATTTCTCACACCAAACCTTTTTACATTTTATTGCTTCCGTTTTTACAATTTCATTATTTTGATCTCCTTTTTTTCAAGGGCGTTCAATTTCATTGTCATGTATGGAAGGTCAGGTTCCACACACGCTGACTTAAAAGCCAAAAATCTAAGGGTGGATATCAGATGTTAGAAACAGTCAGGTCTAGTTCCTGCAAAGGCATGCCCGGCCAATGGTCAGAAGTGTACAATAGCGGATACATTCATATAGCGTTATACTAATGGCGATAGGGAATATACATTGGTCTGGATGTAACAAGCTAAACGTTGTTTTCAGAATCAGAAAGTCTGGTTCAACAAATTGTGGATATGTAACAGCGATGGTTGAAGAGAGTACTATCACCGTGCGGACTATGTGCTCAGTGTGCTTTGCTGCCAGCAATAAAAGTTCTGCTTAAGGACATTTACTGCTATACCTTCTCATGTAAATGCACAGAATTCAAATAAGGCTTCAAACGTCCTCAAAATAAAGCCCCAAACTTGGATTATCATCTTCTTCTTCATCTTCTTACACAAAGAATAATTCTCCACATTGGATATTTAGCTAATGCATCACAACATCTGATCAAAGTAGCCAATTGCAGGGTACATTTTAATCATCGCGTTTTCCATATTTGTAAGTTCACTAGGCATATTATTAACCAATACAACTCTTTACTTTTTTCATTGGTATTACATATTTTTCCAAAAAAAAAAACAGTTTCCGGAGTAATTTAAATGTTTACCCCAATACATTTAATCTGTTCCCATATTTTTTTTGAGCGATAACATTCAATTAGTAGATGCTCCAAAGTTTCATCCACATTACATTCAGGCATTGGGCAAGTTTTAGTTTTAACAAAGGAACTCCATTATACAACAGCTCTCACTGGTAATCTCCTCACCGATATCAACCGGGCTACATCTCTCATACTTTCGGAAATATTTTTTTTCCATATTCGTGCAACAGTCCTTTCACATTCTATGTTGGTTAATTGTCTATGCATAATCAAACCACCATACACTTCAGTAATTATGAAATGATATATAGCCTTACTCTCATATTTATCCCAGTCAATATCTAAGTGTTTAAATTTGTCTACAAAATCGCCATACATAAGTTTAAAATAAGGTTGTCCCATTCTATTCCTTCCTTTCTTTTTTTCCCAATGAGTAATATTACAGATCCAACTAATTTGTCTGTTAATTATTCATTCATTCCACCTTTCCTTTTTTATTTTTAAAATATACTTTTTTTCAATTATTCAAATATTAGTGATCACACACTTAAACATGATAATTATCACATACTCAAAAGATACACTTGATTACATCACATATCAGACATTGTCAAAAACTAATTAAAAATCCAGGATTTCCCAAATGCTTGCGTTACCATTGTTTGTATCAATTGTCCTTCTGCGTTTTAGTTCTATTAAAATTTACAGAGTCACTGGATACATAAATATGGTCAATTTTCATTTTACATCACGTTTTCCATATTTGTAAGTTCACTAGGCATATTATTAACCAATACAACTCTTTACTTTTTTCATTGGTATTACACATTTTCCCAAAAAAAAACAGTTTCCGGAGTAATTAAAATGTTTACCCCAATACATTTAATCTGTTTCCATATTTTTTTGAGCGAGAACATTCAATTAAGTAGATGTTCAAAAGTTCCATCGGCATTACAGTCAGGCATTGGGAAAGATTTTGTTTTAACAAAGCAACTCCATTTTACAACAGCTCTCAATAGTAATCTCCTCACCGATATCAACCAGGCTACATCTCTCATACTTTCGGAAATATTTTTATTCCATATTCGTGCGACAGTTCTTTCACATTCTATGTTGGTTAATTGTCTAATCAAACCACCATACAGTTCAGTAATTATTAAATTATATGTAGCCTTACTCTCATATTTATCCCAGTCAATATCTAAATGTTTAAATTTGTCTACAAAATCACCATACATAAGTTTAAAATAAGGTTGTCCCATTCTATTCCTCCCTTTCTTTTTTTTCTAATGAGTAATATTACCGATCCAACTAAATTGTCTGTTAATTCCACTTGCAACGATCTTACACATTGCTATTTTTAATTTGATACTCAGATCTATTGATCCCAACCCTCCTAATATTCTCGGTTTAAATAACAATTATCTTTTGGTAACTTCTCTGTTCATTCCCCACACTAATTTACAACACACTTTATTTAGTTTTCTTATGTATTTTTCTGTTGGTGGAAACATTGAACTTAAAAACATTAGTTTTGACAGTATTAACATTTTTTAAATGTCTATTCTAGACCTATAATTAGTGTTTCTGCCTGACCACTTTATAACTACACCTTTAACTTAATTTTCCTTTTTGTCCCACAATTTATTTCACAACAGTTTGCATTACTTATATAGATACCCAATACCTTAATTTCTTATTTTACACCAATTTGTATGGGAAACTGCCTTTTTAAATCCCCAATCCAGACAGCTTCTGATTTATGTTGGTTTAAAACTGCCCTAACCCTAACCAGATACCTTTTCATAAGTTCTGAAATGTTCACATATAATGTCCACTTTTTAGCAAGACTGTTACATCATCAGCATAAACTGATATGATGACCTTTTCACTTACAACCTTTAACCCTTCTAATCTACTATCATTTAGAATTAGTTTCATCAAAGGGCTGATTGCAATCACATACAGGGGTGGCTTTACCGATTCCGATGTGTCTTCAGAACTGACGACACACTTCACGGTTTTTTTTAAGACATTTCTTGAAATTTTCATGACTCTTTCCCAAAGTATATCATGGACTGAATAGCCGATTTCAAGACAAACTTTCACGACAAACTTTGACTAACATAGACCAGACAGGTCGATGTAGAAAAGCCGATTCACACCACAGAAAGCATCACACATCGTGATCAGCCACTTTCCAAAAAGCATTGTAGAGTTATGATCATCTTTGAATATTTTTTCTTTGCTTTTCGTTTTAAATCTGATCAAACATAACTGACAAAAAAGACAGAGACAAACAGAAGAGCGGGAAAGAAATTAAATATAAATATAGCTGCAAGCAGCGATTCCTGGGGACCGAGCGGCATGAGCAGCATTTGTCAAACACAGAGACTGCAAAAATGGTAGACAACTCTAGACAGGGTTGACCCAAAATACAAATATTTGTTTCTAATCAGGGCTTTTACCATTGTTGATGCCATTGATATCTTAACCCGATCCAGTAAGGGCTTGCATATTGCGTCTTTTAAGTGCAAGTGAAAGAGTTAACAGTTAATATTGTTACATTTCTTAACCTTTGCAATAAAAAGGTGTTTCTTAATGTGAAAACAACATTAAAAGAAGCATAGCATTTGCACAATAGTTTTGTCAAACATTAACTTAACCTTTGGTACAAAGCTGGAATCGAACCACTGACCACACACATGGAAAGCCAAGATTGTATCCACCAGGCCAAAGCAGGTAAACAGAAATGTAGAGGCCAAATAATACTTTTGTGTTGCGGTATCAGATTGTTTTGGCTTACTGACTTCATAATTCAAACAGATAACAGGTAATATTGTGAAATGTCCTAGCCTTTGCAATAAAAATAACATTCTTACAATGACGTGCACATTGTGTGCCTCAAAAAAAACTTGGGAACAGGGGGGGATCGAACCACCAACCTACTACACAGCAGTCAAATGTCTTAACCACTAAGCTACAGGAACTTTCACAGTTGGTATAGTAGGTAGACGGCCTGTTAAGCAGAGATAGTGTACTTGGCGGATGGCATACCTGCCATCCCAACATTTGTATTTCTTTAGTGCCACCACGCAGATTGATTGGGTTAAAACTGCAGGGCTCAAGTCTTGATCTAACTCTCAATCAACCCACCAAGTTTCAGAACTTTATATCAAACGGTTTTAGAAGTACTAGCATTTGTGCGATAAGCCAGGCCCAATGCAAAATTAATTGGCTTCTCAAACGGTTCCTTGAGGCAAATTTGTTCAGTATGAGCAGACGGACCTCTATCCCACATTTTGTGACTCTAGATAAAACGGGGCATATGCAGTGGGCGTGTCAATGATTTTTAGTGAATTTTTAAATATTTTCTTATATTTGGATCTATATAGCGCCACCCCGTGGCTCGATTGGGTTGAAACTGTAGAGGTCAATTCCTCATGGTACTCTTAATAGATCAACCAGGTTGCATAACTTTCTGTCAAATGATTTTGGAATTATGAGCATTTTTGTGATAAGTCACGCCCATTGAAAATTCATTGGCTCGTCATTTGGCCATCTTTTAAAATATCAAAATTCTGTATATAATTTTTATGAAGCATGGTCTAAGGAGTTTGTCTACCTCGTTTCATGTAAATTGTCCAAATTTTGTAGGAGGAGTAGCATTTTAAGTGTTTTACAAAAAATGCTAATTAGCGGAAAATCCAATATGGCTGACTTCATGGATCCTTGAGGTAAATTTGTTCAACATGAGCAGAGGGACCTATCCACCACATTTTGTGACTCTAGGTCAAACGGGGCGTCAGCAGTGGGCGTGTCAATGTCACAATATTTACACATGCACTACAGCGCCACCAACTGGCCTATTGCCACGAAATTCTAACTATTTGCTTCTAACTATTTGCCAAGTTTCATGATAATCAGCCAAGCGTTTAAGGAAAAACTCAAAGAAGTAATAAATGAGTACATTTAAGCGAAAATGTCGGGAAATTCAAGATGACGCCCACCAAATTAGTAAAGTTCTATGATCCAAATCCGGCTCTTTGTCACTGTAGCAAGTTATACATCTCTGCAAAGGAACTGTGATTTTTAGTGAATTTTTTTATATTTCTTTATATTTGGAACTCTATAGCACCACCACATGGCTTGATTGGGATAAAACTGTAGAGGTCAAGTCCTAATGGTACTCTTAACAAACCTACCAAGTTTCATAGCTTTCTGTCAAATAATTTTGGAATTATTAGCATTTTTGTGATAAGCCACGCCCAGTGAAAATTAATTGGCTCGTCATTCGGCCATCTTTAAAAATATAAGAATTCTGAATATACCTTTTATGAGACATGGTCTAAGGAGTATTTACACCAAGATTCATCTCAATTGGTTAAATTTTGTAGGAGGAGTAGCATTTTAAGCGTTTTACAAAAAATGTTAATTAGCAAAAAATCCAATATGGCGGACTTTATGGTTCCTTGAGACAAATTTGTTCAGAATGAGCAAAGGGACCTGTATTTCAAATCTTGTGACTCTAGGTGAAACGGGGCGTCGGCAGTGGGCATGTCAATGTCAAAATTTTGTCACGTGCACTACAGCACCACCAGGTGTTCAATCTGCGTCATCATATAGAGGATCCAAGAGTTTGGCAATCCCAACAAGCATGCCACGTTTGGTGATTCTAGGCCAAACCAGCTCATGGGAATTTTAGGTGAAAGAATCCGAACAAAAACAATAGGGTACCAGCAACTACGCTGCTCTGTCCCCTAAAAAAAAGAGTCAGGACAAAAACAATAGGGTACCAGCAGCTACACTGCTCAGTCTCCCAATTAGTTGACATTGCAGCTGGGCTGCAAAAGCCCAGCTCCGTCTCGTCTCCACCCGAAGCCTGAGTGCAGAGAAACCCACCTGCCGACAATTCAGTGCAATTAGCCGAGGCAATTGCCGTCCTGCATGTTCGAGCAAACTAGCCTATTCACTGCTCTCACATTCTCCCTAACATTCTTTATTTCATGCATCAAGAAGTAAACATGAGTACAGTTATGTATTACTAACGCAGCAGTTATGTTGACCTTCCAACAAGTTGAAAGACGTAAAAGATAAATCAGGTGAAATTTTAGTCACTTCATTTATTTAAGGATGTGCAGACATTTTATAGGTAGGCTACTTTTAATAGGTTTCAAAAACTTCAACCACAGAATTAATAACTTGGACAACTTGGAAATGGGAAGTTAATGCTCCTAGCTGTTATACATTTTTTAATATTAATTATCCAATTGAGAGGAATAAATACATTATGCAATTGGAGTTGTTAATTAAGATGCTAATGAAAACAATTAGTTGACATAGCTCTGTCTCATCTACACCCCACGGCTGAGTGCAGAGAAACCCACCTGCATGTTTGAGCAAACAAGCATGTTCACTGCCCTCGCATTCTCCATTTTGTGCATCAAGAAGTATTTCATGCCAATGAGTTATGGTTCTCACTGTATATCATACGGGGGTTTTAAGTATACTACATTTAGACTTTTTTTGCCTACTTAACAACTTTCTCGTCCTGCCTACTCAATAGTAGGCTATGGAAGGGTGCTGATTCGGACACATCATGACATGGTTATTAAGGCTGCTATAGCTGAAAACATATTTGTAAAAGCCATATTTCAGTTAATGGTAAAATAAAAAGGCAAATGTATACTGAATGCATTGTTAAGTTATTTGAGTTATTTAGAATATGATGGTATTTCTAATTTGATGGTGACTTAACCTTTTTTATTTGGATAATGTAAGATGGCATCTTATTAGCTTTGCTGCAAGACAATTTTTGCTTTTGGATAGTGCTGTTTGCTTTGGATAGTGTACCTTTAGACTAGAGAGTGATGGATGATACATAAAATAAATTAGGATAAAAAAGGATAAAATACAGATTTCATTAGAAAACAAATAGGAAATAAAAAAAATGGGAGACTAAAAATAAGTAAATTACTGAGATATTACAGTGTAATAATACACTATGTTTTAATAGAAAAATTGATTATTGCTTCAAATTAAAGAGAAGGGAGATTCGTTGAGTACATTCGGGAGCATACTTTTCAAGAAGTACATAAATATGGTCATATAAATATGACGTGAAGCTTCATTTAAAAAAAATGAAGCACAGCTTCGCTGACGTTTTCGTTTAAATACAAGATAAACAACATGTGACATGGCAGCGCAAGTGTGGGGTGCAAGGTTGCCAGATCTTGTAAGACTTTCCAGCCAAATGGCGACTCAAAACTAGTCCAAATTATAGGCTATTTTTAACTGAAACCAACGTATGTAAGGGGGAGTGTAAGGTTCGGAGAACCAAACGCGACCGATGAGGATTTCTAAAAGCGTATCTAAAGAGATACGCCACAAAACGCAGAAATAGCCACACCAGGACTGAGAAACACAGGATCGGGAACAAAACTTCCCTAGCACAAGGCAAAACAAAGCAACCTCCAAAAACCGAGGTGATCTCGATAAACAGCGAGAATAACTCACAAAAGAACCTCACACACTAAAATTTTAGGTGTAATAGGAGGTGATGAAACAAAACAAAACTCAATAAAACGAGTGAGGGAAAAGAATAGAAAAGAAACAATCTAATCCTAAATCTTCTAACCGGACTTGCTGCTTTTCCTATATATGTACGAACCAGAAATGCAGCGACCGAAATTCCTATACATTTACCGACTTCGTTTGTCAACGTAGCAAAGACAATATCGAAGTGTCGGAAATGCGGACGTCCTGGGCTATATATAGCCAGCGGGAAATGCAAAACAGGTGTAGGGAATAATTGTTGGGTAAGCTACAAACACCAGAACGGAAGCGGAAAAAATCAGATAGAGCGTCCTGACGACACCAAAAGGAAAACCGAACACAGAAACAGCAGAGGCTGCTAGAAACCATGACAACGTATTTTAAATAGAAATCATCATGTTTTTACTTTTTAAAATAAGTGTGTGCTTTGCGACTTTTCATTTTTACCTGTGCCTGCACTTTGAAAATATCCCAATTTAGCTGTAAAACCACAGACATGGCAACACTGGTGGGATGCTAGAGGCATCTCTTATTTCTTTTCTTCCGAGTCTGCGAGCTGTTTGCCCACCTTTGCTGGGTCGATATTCTTTACTTCATTTGTTTGCCTCTCTACTTTTAGCTCTTTTGATAGTTTATGGAGCTAGAGGCAATTCCTTTTCCTTTCTCCATTTTTCTGCTGGAGTTTGCAAGCTTTTCGCCCCTTTTTTGGGTCACTTTCCTTTGGCTTTTCGCCAGGAGTTTTTTCCCATTAGTTTATTTTTTTCTGCTCCGTTCGCAGACATCCCTTCCTCTTCTCTAGTGGTTCCCATGTTTTGTCTTCCGAACCAGAGTCATTACAGAACACTGAAGCCATATGGAGGCAGCAGTAACCCCAGTGGTAATCGAACATGGCCTTTCATGAGGAGGGCATTTGTGCCCTCCAGGTACAACAGCAGGCCGTGATTATGCAACACAGCCAACTAGTTGACCAGCTGCGCCAGCAGGAGGACTGTCTGCAGGAGTTGGCAGACAGTCTCCGCCTACTGGTGGTCGCACCAGCACCAACACCAGTCACTGAACAACCCCCCTCTCAGCTCATCCCAGTCACAGTTAGGGAGCCCAAATTACAACTGCACCTGCGGTATAACGGGGAGTCAGGAAAGTGTTGGGGCTTCCTGTCACAATGTAAAAAAATTTTTAAGGCCTAACCCTCTCGGTTTACATCTCATGACTCCCGGGTGGCATTAATTTTATTGTTGCTCACCGGTACCACCCTTGCCTGGGCAGATCCCTAATTTGAGCCAACGCCCCGGTCATGAATAACGTGGATAGTCTGATGGAGGAGATGGCGTTAGTCTTTGATCACAACATTTCTGGTCAGGAGGTCGCCATGAAGCTAACCCGTCTCCGCCAGGGCACCAATGCCGTGGCAGGTTTCTCCATTCTGTGCACTGGCAGGGAAAACAGAGTGGTCTGAGGGTCCACTTATTTCGCTGTTCCTCAATGCATTGTCGGATCCTATTAAAGATGCCCTGGCAATGCTCTAACCGCCTGCCACGTTCGATGCCCTGGTTACCACAGCTATCCACATTGATAACCATGCCAGAGAGCGAGAGAGAGAGGTGAGAAGAGAGACTGCTTGACTCGTTACCTTCCCTCTCTTCCGGTAACGCCTTTGGCACCCTCCTCCGCCCACTCATCTCTTAACAGAGAGGAGCCCATGCAGGTAGATAGTTCTGCCCATAGTACTACCCATTCAATTGCTCTGGAACCATCGTTCGGATGACGTCGATGCATTCATCGATTCCGGAGTGGTCGAATGTTTTATGGATACCAAATGGGCCAAGGAGCACAGGATTTCCATTCACCGCCTGGTCCAGCCCCAGTTGGTTACGGCCCTTGACGGCCGCTTGTTGGGCACCGGGACCATTAGAGAGACTATGGGTTCCATCTATATGCGTGCTTTTCACGAGAGTCATTCCGCACTGATCCAGTTTTTTCTGGTCGACTCTCCAGCTTATCCCCTCATGTTAGGTCATTCTTGGTTAGTGTGGTACGGTCCGCATATTAATTGAGACAAGGTGAGCATCCTCCAATAGGGTCCCCAATGCAGATCTCACTGCCATCGGACCATTCCAGTCGCTTCTGGTGGGTGTGGTTACCACTCAGAGCTGAGCTCTGATGGTGACTTAGAGGAGGCTGATTCTCTGCCTGATCAGAATAGCCCTGTTCCTCTCTCTGTGGATGGAGAGGAGAGCTTGGCCTGGGACTCGCTGGCTGACGGGAACTCCCTTTGGGATGATTGCCCCCTTGACGAGCTCTCGGACTCAGAGATTGCGTGGGAGCCCATGCCTGATTCGCCCTCTAGTTTTGAAAGCACTAGAGTAATGGGGGCGCTCGAGTTTTCCTTGCCAGCTAATGTACCGGTTGAGTATACAGACCTCGCTGAGGTATTCAGCAAACAACAGGCTACTACTTGTCAAATCACAGACCCTATGAATGCGCCATAGATTTGTACCCTGGCACTGTCCCTCTCAGGGGGTCTTTGTACTCCTTATCGGCTCCTGAGTCCCTTGCTATGAAGGAGTACATTGAGGAATCCCTAGCTAATGGATTCATTAGACCTTCGACTTCGCCAGCGGGGGCTGGCTTCTTTTTTGTGAAGAAAAAAGATGGGGGTTTAAGGCCGTGCATTGATTATCAAGGCCTTAATTACATCACCATTAAGAACTGTTACCCGCTTCCTCTAATGAATTCCGCATTTGAGTGCCTTCAGGGGGCGTGTGTATTTACAAAACTCAACCTCCGGAATGCCTACAACTTAGTGCGCATTCGCGAGAGCAATGAATGGAAGACAGCTTTTAACACACATGACGGGCACTATAAATATCTCGTAATACCATTCGGGCTCACTAGCGCCCCCTCTGTCTTTCAGGCGCTAGTGAATGGTGTACTCCGGGAGATGCTGGAGAAGTTTGTTTTCGTATCAACCCCCTCTGTTTCCTGAGTTGGAGAGGAACGTGGAGGTACCGTCCGCAGGTTTTTTTGTCCGGAGGTGGCAATCGGTTTGGAGGCGTGTTCGTACGTCGCTTCTGCACAACTCAGTGAGACAAAGGGCTTTGGCCAACAGGCATCATCCTACCGGGTGGGGCAGAGGGTTTGGCTCTCTACGCAGGATCTTTTGTTGCACATAGAGTCTCGTAAACTCGCCCCCTGCGCGGATTGTGGGAGGAGGTCCAGCTTATACGGTTTGGCGCATTTTGACTGAGAGTCGTGTGGGCAGAGGGGTCTAGTTCCTTTAGATTGAGAGGGCTATGGCCTGGAGGATCGCTGTTGGGTTCCTCCCAGGAACATCTTTGACCCGGGACTTATTAGGGCCTTCCGCAGAGATAGTTCTGAGGGATTGTCTGGGGTTGTCCCTTAGAGGGGGGTCCTTTTGCAGGCTACTGTTCCTTCTCTGCGGAGGTTCCTTTTGCGGCCTTGGGACGGCACCCGTGCCTGTTTTTTCAATAAAGTAATCATTTTTAATATTTGGTCGCATATCCTTTGCATGCCATGACATCCTGATGTCTGTGACCCAAAAATATCAAAAGACTCTTGATATCTTATTTTCTGGTACGCCTACAAGCAATACTATAACCTCTCTGCATTTGAATGGATCTCTATTGGAATTGGGGGGTGGGACTAGATTTAGCTTTAAATTACACTGGAACAATACGGAATACATGGTTGGCTAAATGGCTCTAAGTCATCAAGGGTTTGTCGTATCAAATAAGTCTTAACTCGGTCTAAACCATAACTCTGCTGCCAGATATGCAGTAGATATGGATGGATAACTCGAAGGGTTTCTACTCCCAACTTATTTTTTTATAGTGTTCAATAAGAAAATATGTCAGGAGAAACAACCCTTCAAGTGATCCAAAATAAATTTTTAGAGCACTGTAATGTGCCCATTACCCTGGCAGAGGGTTACGCCTATGTTTCTCTGTACAGGCATATGCATGTTTTGGCTGTTTGTTAAAACAGGAGTGTATACCAATATAAAATAGTAACCATGCCAAAGAAGATGAATCAAGGGTAAACAATAAGGAACATTTGGCTCTATAGCAACCCCAAAACAGAGGGGCGAGTACACTTGTAGGCTTGAGTGTGAATAAAAAAAAAAAAGTTTCTGATCATTAATTTCAACATCCCCAGACTTGAGCACTGTTCACCATTTTATACCATGTAGTTGATGATACATATTGTAAATAGCACATTAATTATGTGTATGGTACATACATTTTCGTGCAACAGGAATGGGGATAACCTCAAACTGACAGATCAATTCCAAATGAGTTTCTGAATACTAATTTCAATGTCCCCAGACTTGAGCACTGCTCATCATTTTATACCATGTACAGATCCTTTCCAAAAAATTAGAATATCATGGAAAAGTTTTTTTTTTCCATAATTCCATTCAAAAAGTGAAACTTTCATAGATTATAGATTCATTACACACAAAGTGAAATATATCTAGCCTTTATTTGTTTCATTTTTCATAATTTTGGCTTACAGCTCCAGAAAACCCCCAAAACAGTATTTCAAGAAATTAGAATAGTGTGTCGAAAATCAGCATTTACTTCAGTTATTTCAGAGAATGAATGTTTTAGACTGAGCATCACACTATCATCTAATTTACTCAAAACACCTGCAAAGTTTATCTCAGTTTGGTTCAGTATGGGGAAGACTGCAGACTTGAGAATTGGCCAGAAGACCATCATTGACACCCTCCAGAAGATGGGTAAGCCACAAAAGGTAATCGCTAAGGAGGCTGGCTGTTCACAGAGTGCAGTGTCCAAGCATATCAATAGAAAGTTTAGTGGAAGGGAAAAATGTGGCAGGAGAAGGTGCACAAGCAAAAGAGATGACCGTAGGCTTCAGCGGATTGTCAAGCAAAGACGATTCCAAAATTTGGCGGAGATGCAGAGGGAGTGGACTGAGGCTGGAGTCAGTGCTTCAAAAACCACCACGTACAGACGTATCCGGGACATGGGCTACAACTGTCGGATTCCTCGAGTCAAGCCACTCCACTCATTCTCTGAAATAACTGAAGTAAATGCTGATTTTCGACACACTATTCTAATTTCTTGAAATACTGTTTTGGGGGTTTTCTGGAGCTGTAAGCCAAAATTATGAAAAATTAAACAAATAAAGGCTAGAAATATTTCACTTTGTGTGTAATGAATCTATAATCTATGAAAGGTTCACTTTTTAAATGGAATTATGGAAAAAAAAACTACTTTTCCATGATATTCTAATTTTTTGGAAAGGCCAAAATGGCATGATCTTTGGTCTTTTTAAGCGGTGCAGCCGCTTCTATACGTGACGTGTGTCCGTGCGTGTGTCCGTTCGTAGCATGAGATTTAGACCAATCAGAAGTAGCCCATGTGTCACATGCACCACTTAATTTACCACCTGGATGTGATTTTTCTACGTCAACCAGTCGTAAAAAAAGGCCAAAAACACCCATTTTGGCCCATTCATGTTTGCAGAAAGAAATTGGCTGCGTCCCAATATTCTTCACTCCCCACCTCCCTTCCTCCACTCCCCGACTACCTACTCCGAAATATGCAAAACTGCCTGAACGTTTTGAGTACAAGTATTTGCATGTACAGTATCCAATGTACATGACATTGCGGTTTGCGTCGAGACATTAATATGTAAGCATTAATACGTAATTAAGATGTAATCAGCCACATTAGATTAAAACACAAAAATCAGTTTCCGGGGCATGGAGTAGAGGAGTGGTAGTGGAGGAGGAAAGGTGGCATTTTTAGACTATTGGGACGCACCCATTGATAGATCAAAGAAACATGGTGCAGGCTCCACATAGCCTATCAGAGTCAATTCATAACTGCAAACAGAAAGGGGTTAGGTCTAGGGCAGAGGTGTCAAACTCGTTCCATCGAGGGCCGAGTGTATGCACGTTTTTTCTAACCATCCTCTCCACCAGCTTATTCCACTAATTAGTTCACCTCCTTGGTTGAAGAGCTGAGCTAATTAGTGAAATCAGCTGGTGTAGGGCACAGCTGGAACAAAAACCTGCATACACTCGGCCCTCGATGGAAAGAGTTTGACATCCCTGGTCTAGGGACTGAATTTGTGGGCCTAAGTGTGAGGATTGATTACTCCAGGTGGACTTTCAGAGAAACAGACTGAGAAAAGGATTTTCAACTTGACAGAAGGTTATGTTTTCTGGATAAAAGGTAAGCTGTATGTATATTATACAGTAGTGTGCAAAAGTCTTAGGCACCCTAGAATTTTAAAAAAAAATTTTCTTAGATGTTTATTTTTTGTCTTCTGCATTAGTATGTCAGTAGAAAAACACACACAAAGATTTCAAAGCATTAATTTTCCAAAAACTTTATTGAACTATCTTCAGCGAAAAGATGAACAAGAAGTTCTGTAACAGATGGTATGGCCTCCACAGAGCCCCGATCTCAACACCATCGAGGCTGTCTGGGATTACCTGGACAGACAGAAGCAAGCGAGACAGCCAAAGTCTGCAGAAGAACTGTGGCAAGTTCTCCAAGATGCTTGGAACAACCTACCAGCTGATTTTCTTATAAAACTGCACATCAGTGTAACTAAGAGAACTGATGCAGTTTTAAAGGCAAAGGGTGGTCACACCAAATATTGATTTGATTTAGTTTTTTACTGTTTACTGCTTTTTATAGTCAATTGTTTGATATTTAGAAACTTTTCATTTCATTATTCTTGAAAGCATCTTCGCTTTACAGAATATTTTCACATGTGCCTAAGACTTTTGCACAGTAGTGTATATACAGTCAGATATAGATATAGATATATCTTGGGTAGCATAAGAATGGTGTGGTTCAAGGTGCATTTTTTAATTTAATGCTATTGTTTGTTTCCTGCTTTATATTTTTTAGAGACATTGATTATTTTACCAACTGGACAAGCCAGGAGGTGTGCCAGTGGCTTGGTTATCTATTTCCAGCATTTGTGCACTTCACAGAATTTTTTTTCACATCCCCTATGTTGAGGATGTTATCAAGTTGCATACGGAAAAAATAAGTTAAATAGCATTTCGCTGATGTTAGACTCTTGATAAAAAAAGTATTTGCACACCTGGTTATTGTAGTACGGGTGCTTGAAGGATAAAGTCAGATATATAGAAAAGAGAAGTACTCCCACACACCGTATCTTGCATTAATCTCAATTTATTTTTATTCGGTGCTGACGTTTTGTTCAACAACCTTTTTCAAAGCTTTCTGATGTTAAACTCAACTGAAACAGGTCAATTTTTACCCTAACATAACAGGAAGGTTTATGGTTTATTTTATTTATTTTATCTTTCTTAAGTTCATTCATTTAATTCAGTCAACCTGTGTTTTTTTACTTACTTTTTGTGTTTTTAAATTAATCTGGTGTACAGAGTATAGTCTTTGGCACGAACCATCTCTTTTCTCTCTCTGCTATGTCTCTACTGCCAGAGGTCACCCAATGTCAATTTCTGAAGACACCCTGAAGTGCCTAGACCTCTTGGTCATGTTGCACCTGCTCTCACCTGTGACCCATTTCTGCTGGATCTACATAACCTTTCCCATCCTGATTGTTCCTCCCTCTTACCTCATAGGGCTTCCCCACCTCATCCAACAACCCTCCTAGATTTCTAACTGAAAGTTTGCTAAATAAAAGATGTGCTTGCTAGTCTATGTACATTCCTTTGTAGAATTATTGCTAATAATATACATTTAAGAACTATGTGATAATAATGAAGAAAAACCAAAAGATATGGAGAGCCTCGCAAGATTCTAAATGGTTCTAGGGAGAACCATTAGAAGATAAAATGGTTCTAAGCAGAACCCTTCATATAGGGTTCTAGGTAGAACCATTCAAAATGAAAGGGTTATAGGTAGAACCCTTTGTAGACGGTTCTTGGTAGAACATTAGAAAACAAGGGTTATGGGCAGAACCCTTCATAGAGGGTTCTAGGTAGAACCATTAGAAGATAAATATGGTTCTAACCAGAACCCTTCATAGAGGGTTCTAGGGGTGCGTCCCAATAGTCGACAAATGCAACCTTTCCTCCTCCCACTACCACTCCTCTACTCCGTGCCCCAGAAACCTATCTTTCGTTCCTCCCCCCCTCCACTGTCCCAATAGTGTCGAAGACCAGCGAAGCGGCTTCAAACTCGGCTTTTCCTCCCCTCCGGCGAAGCATACATCGATGTATGCTAGTGCAAAAGTTTTTTCACATTTTTGGGTGACATCATCGCGCTCACGCCCACAGAGGCAACAGTGATGATGCGTAGCTATGCCTTATATGAATTTCCCCAAGATAATGATGCCCCAATGCAAGATATTTAGCCTAAATTGTGTGTGCTTCAGTAGGCTATTAGCACACAAAGGACATAGCATCCTACAACAGATAACAAAATGCCAGTCCGTTTTTGTGGTTCATATCCTACATAAAAATTTGGCAATTTAAGTTGGGGAAACAGCTTTATTTATTTGCTTGCACATTAACGTTGCTTATTAACGAACATGACTGTAGGCCTAGATAAATATAGCCTAAGCATGACAGCTACCATTTCAGTAGCTATGTGAATATGCATTAATGAATTTATTCAAACATTCCAAAGGACGTTTTTAAATTTGATTTCAGAAATTACAGTAGCCTATGCCTATAGGTGAATTAGTGTTCGGTATGTTCAAACATCGGGGACATCGGGATTCTGGAATTACAGTAAATTGTTTGCGGAGCCTTAACATGTTTACTTTGATCTAATGTTGCTGATTACATGTTAATTAGTGTCTCGACACGAACCACAATACAGGCTTGTTTACACTGATGCAACTATAGGTTACTTGCACCTGTAACTTAAAATACATTTTGCAGCTTTAAATGGGCTTCAGTCAAAGTTATGATAGGGCAACTTCATCAATAGTCGACGGCGATTTTGATGACGGTGAAGCAGATTCGCTGTCCCAATTGTCTTCACGGTTCCTTTCTTCCACTCCCCTCCTCCCCTCCCTTCCTCCACATACTTCCGGGTAGCAGAGGAGTGGTAGTGGGGGAGTGGAGGACGGGAGGTGGGGAGTGAAGAATATTGGGACGCACCCTAGATTTAGGAAAAATCTTTATTTCCCAAGTTACCCCTTATGAGGTCCCCTTGGGAAAGAAAAGTTTGCACTGGCCATTCAGTGTACTGCAGCCTTTAAGTAGGAAGAATTTGGTCCCTCTTGTGTTGAAGTTTTACCAGCGTTTGTTTAATCCTCCCGGGAATATGGTGTTGAGTTTTCTAATGCAATGTCTTTTTATCCTACGTCTGTCCTCTTGTGTCCAGTTAATGTTCGAATGCAGGCCCGATATTCCTACTGCTTCAAGTCCATGGTGTAGGAAATGACCACTATGTGTGTGTCTGTTTTTCTATGATTTTTTATGTGATATATGTGTTGTGCCAATCTGGTCTTGATTGTATTTCTTGTCTCTCCAACATATTTTATGTCACAGTGTTTGCACTTTATGACATATATGCAGTTATATGTGTTAACTGTGAGTGTTTGTTTAATAAGGTATGTTGTGTTTGTAGTGTTGTTTCTCACTGTAGTGGCCTGTTAAAATATCAGGCCTTGTGTGGGTAAAATGTTGATTTCCGGTACTTTACTACTTACCAGATGGTTCTTAAGGTTTTTGTTTTTTTTGTAGGCCGAAATGATTTTGTATTCTTGGAGCAGGTGTGTGTTTTGCAGACTCCTGGCCAGGTTCTGTTTCATTTTTCCATTCGCTATTTGGCTGAATGTCGAGTAGGTGGTGATAAGTGGAATTATTTTTCTAGTGTCCTGTTGTTTTGTAGTCAAGAAGGTTTTCCGAATCTGTCTGAGGAATGATCTGGAATACCCCTTTGGTTTTAATGCATTGAACAGGGTCTTGGTAGCATCCTCAAAGTCTGTCATTTGTGTGCAGATTCTGTTGAACCTTAGCAATTGGGATTTAATCAAACCTCTGAATGTATGTTTCGAGTGGAGACTGTCCTTGTGTAAGAGTGCATGTGTGTCTGTGTCTTTAAAAAAAACTTTAGTGTCTAATGTGTGTGTTTGGGGAAATGAGGGCCCCTTGTATGTGGTAGTGTCCAAAAAATCTATATGTTCATAGTGTGTGGTGTGTTTAATTGTGATAGATGTATGGTGCGTGTTGAAGATCTGTATGAATTGTTTGAAATCTTCTGAGCTATATGTCCATGTTCCCCAAATGTCATCTAAATACATAAAATAATTAATGGGAAGTTTGGGACATTTTTCAAAAACAGTCTCCTCCCAATGTGCCATGTAGATGTCGGTGCAAATTTTTTTTCAGCTGTGCCGCTGGTCTGTAAGAAAAATTATTTATTGAATTCAAAGTAATTTTTGGTGAGGCATATCTCCAGTAATTGCAGGAGGATCGTATCCGGGCGATTGTTGTCCGGGTACTTTTCCATCCATGTTTTTATCGCTGTTAATCCCGTTGCTGCGTTTATGTTGGTGTATAGACTATCTATGTCTATGGTGAACAGGATGGCTTCTTCTGGTATTTTGGTGGTTTTTATATTGTTAAAGAAATCATATGTGTCTTTGATGTAGCTTTTGCGTTTTGTGGACAGTGGATTGAGAAAAAAAATCTAAGTATTCAGCTATCCCATAGGATTCGCTGTTGCAGTCTGAAATAATCGGCCTCCCTGTCGAGATCTCATATGGTATGCTCCAGGATTCTAGTGGCTTGTGTATTTTAGGGAGGAGGTAAAAAATCCTAGGTCTCTGTAATAATATATTCGATATTGTCATTGCTCTTTGACTATCGGAGTCGGTAAGGTAAAGGATAGCAGTCTGTACGTTGCTCTTCAGAAACGTAGGTAGTCCGGTTAAGAGTTAGGGTAAAGATTAGTTAGTCTTTTTGTTTCCTTTTCTCTCATTATCCTTTTGTATTTCCTCTACCTGTTACCTTTTGTTCAGCTCCTTCACACCTAGAGCTATAGGTAACAGGTTCCTTTTCTATTAAGTTTCTTTTGCCCTTGTTACTCAGGCTTTCTTTTGTTTTTTCTCTGACCTCCAGTTATATGCCTCTTGTGTGAGTGTGTGAGGTTCCTTTGTTGTTTAATTACTCGCTATCGCAGTTTGCCCTCTTTTTGACTTGTTTTGTGTTGGCTTACGCCAGGAGGTTTTGATTCCCATTATTTTGTTTAATTTCTCCATATACTGCGGAGCTGTCCGCTTATTGGCGTATTTCAAACGAAACACGCTTTCAGATCCCTTGGTTGTGGCGCTTGGTTCTCCAAACCTTACACTCCCCCTTACACAGAAGACTGCTATATCAAAGATAAAATGCAGTACAAGAGGTTCTGTGTCCAGAAAACATTTCAGATGTATATAAGACAAAACATTCACAGAGATATTTGTGCTACATCCAAGTCTGTACAGGACCTAGCACACAGATTGATTTCAGTTGGTTTACATTCTTTGTTACTTTTGACATCAGAAAGGTGTACATAAACTGCTTTCATCCAAGAAAATAGTCTTAAGAAGCTGGACGGGATTGCAAAACAGTTCCTAGTTTCTACCGCTAGATGGCAACATATTCCAAGCTTTGTTGTTTAGTCTATTTGTGAGCGTGAATGTCAAATTCAAATAGCATTCAAATCACTTTTGTAATAAATAAAATACAAAACATGATGTTATAGCTTAAAAAAAATGTAATAGTAGCCTATTGGCAATTACATTTGTATTTGGAACATAAATATGTGTAAAATATTTTGTAGAAAATTTAGTAGAGGCTATCTGAAAAAGGATTGCTTGATCTCAGCACCTTTTAATTTAATCAGAAATATTTAATCTGGAGTCACCAAGATTCTATTAGGCTAATTAATATCTAAAACTCACTGCTTGTAAGTTTTTCGGAGACTGTCTTCCTCTCTAATGCTACTGTAAATGTGATTCGTTTTTTAAAGAGAATGACAGACTAAGACGGCCCCCTAACCAGTCAGTTTCAGTGTTGGTTCAGCAAAGGGATCCTGCATCCTGAACGTGGAACTACCAAGTTCACAACGTGTTTGATCTTCTTAACACACATTGCATGAAGACTCGGGAGCGCTGAGACAATACATATTTCAGGATTAAACGACCTGGCACAAAGGTAAGGTTAAATACGTTTTTTTAAAGCGTGTCTTTAAACTGTACAGCCTATATTAAGCGGTGTAAATACAGACGCAGTGTTCTCTTAGCCCACCCGTACCACTATCCACTGCGGTGGTGAATGTTGTTGCAAGCTAGCGATGAATACAATAGGCTACATTATAGAATGGGCACAATAGCAAACATTACTCTTAGGCTATCTCCTTAAGCTCATGATTACGAGTCCAAATATTGTAAATATAGTGGTATATAAATACTGGAAATGTATAGCTACGAAGATATAGCCTACGGTGCATGATTTCGCTTTCACTGATGTATCGCAAAGAGCGAGAAGTAATATATTATTTGCGATCTGTCGAAATTTTTTTTATGAATTAGAGGCGATAGCTGGCGACTACTAGCTGGATAGCAACGTTAACGTTAACTTCATGCTTCTGTCTATCGTGTCCATCTAACTGTAGCCTGCATAAGAAGTAGCCTATATAATGGAGACCGAATTGATAGCGGCTAACTTCGCACAATGTTGACATCTTAATTATTGTGCATCAAATAAAACCTTGATGTAGGACCTAGCTACGGTGTAATTTTGTAATAATGGTACATTTTCAGTTGAATCAAACGGAATCAAGACAATCACCATAACACGTGAACAACAATATGATAGGTTAATAATTATTATAGTAATAATGCTACTAATGTTAATAGGCTACCGCATACACCAGACTTCAATAGGCTACCGCAACACTGCCATATGAGGTTTGTCAGTTTGGTCTAAACTGCAGTAAAATTCTAATAAAACTAGCCTTGCAATGTGTTTTCGCGTAGCATGGTGGATGTTGAATGACATGCCATGTTAGTCTGATCATTTCTGATTGGCTTCATTGTTTACATTACATGGATGATGCCTTTTCTAGACAAAGACACTGGCATTTCCATTTTAAATGTTTCAGAGGTAGTTGATATAAGCTAGCCAATATGATAAATTACCCTTAACAACAAACTACTGCAAGCGAAATAGGCTATGTATGATGTATAATTTTAATCTTTTCAGATAATTAATATTGTAGCTCCGTATATTTATTTTAAAAACCTTTACGATAATATTGGTGAACTGCGATTTTGTTGTTTACCTTGTAGGTCTAAATCTAGTTGGAAGAGATTAATTGTTTTAACTGCATATTTTTAATTTAGTAAATCACAGGTAGGCGTGTTAGCCTGCGTTTGTAATTTGCATTACGCACTTTATGATCTCAGTTTACAGGGTAACAAAGCACTCTGGTGGCAAGACTAATTTATTAATTTAAGAGCTTTAAGACAAATTAAAACGTGTTAATATGTCGTACGTTTTGATTCTAAAAGCAGTGCGGGGGGGGGGGGGGGGGGGGTGTCAATCTTAAGAGGTTTTATTAAAGGCATTATTTATTATATACATTTAGCTACAGTATATTACACGTTATAGTGATCCAGATGAATACACAGCATAGGTAAGGGTATTTGCTAATGCTTTGGAATTCTACAGTAAAACAGAGGAAACAACGGTTCCATATGGAGTTACCTTAGGAAACTTCTCCATGCTAAGGCATGTTATCCTGCAGAGAACAGTGAGTGGGTAGCCTTTTAATTTTATTTACTATTAATATAATTCTTATTTACATATATGGTGCACTATCCATGAGAGAAAATGGCAGGTTATGCAAAGGGATTGAGTGTTGAAAGTTCAAATGCCTTAGGGACAGAAGCTCTCCCAGGAGAGAGGTTTTAATGTTTCTTTTACACCTTTATGTGCTACACAACCTGCTGCACATTTTATTGTTTTTTCAATTAATGGGAGAAAAGTACATCTTAGTGTACTTTCAAAAGGCAAATGCCAAAAGGAGGGCATAGCATTTTGAAACATGAACTGAATTACTTGGTATTGTTGATATAGGCCAACTGTTGAAGCTTTGAGTCATTTATACATTTTCACAGGTTTTATATGACAAATATTTTAATTGAATTACTGTATTTTTTTAATATGGTTAAAGATACATACATAAATTAATGTTTTGTTTAGCTTAAATATGTGATTGGTGCTTCTTTGTGCTCAAAGAAGCAATAGGAAGCTAGACATTTTCTTGTGGCATTCACTTTATTTATATAGCACAAGTCATACATCAGATGCAACTGCAAGTGCTGAACATTAAAAGTGGAAACAGGAAAAGCTAAAAAGAGCATGATTGGGATGGCAGGTATGCCATCCACCAAGTTACGGCTTGGTGGGGCATGCCCCCATACCTATACAGCACCGAGAGTTTGGCACTTTTCAGGGTTTCCTACAGAAGTAACCACAATGACCATAGACTCTCAGCCCTTAAAAACATTAACTTCTGTATGTTCTGACCTCATGTAACCACACAGCATTCAGATACAACTTCACACATCCACACAATAAAGCCCCATTATTATTATTATTATTAATTCTTCTTCTCCTTCTTCCCCAAACTGCCTGCCTCCATCGCGATGTTATCCAATGGGGAGAATTATTATTTGAGGGTATGGTCCAGATACCTGCTCATCAAGCTTATCGTCCAATAAAAAACAATTTGCTTCATACTAATGTTTTTTAATGTTAATGGAGCTAATGGCTTCATGCTTTCCAAGAAGCTGCTGTGGCTTAGTGATTAGAACTGCAGTCTCTCACACTGTGGATTGTGGGTTCGAGCCCAGCAGGGCATATGCTTATTTTCCACAGAAACAATGTGCAACTGTTAAGTACTTTTAATTTCTTAGACTGTTATTATTTTCACATTGACACATTAACACATTAACATATTTTTATTGCAAAGGCAAAAGAGGTTTCCAATATTAACTGTTCAATGTTTCGCTTGTATTTCACTTGTACTATATCACACCCTCCCCAAACCGGACGCTCGCTCTTGTCTGGTTTGGGGAGGGTGTTACGCTCTGCTCTTGCGGTCATGACTGACTGACTGTGGAAACCGAACCTCAGCATACCCTTGCCTCGGCCAACATTTCTTTATTCATTAATTTCTTCCATAGCTGAGGTGGTGCTGTTCATTGTATTTCATTACACATTAAATACTGCTCATCTGCAAACTCTTTTAATGTAATTGTGTGCTGTCTGTAATAGGATAACTGTTCTCATTCTTGTCAATAGAGAGTGTTATGGTTACGCAAATGTCTGCATACATTTCTTTGGAATGCATGTTTCTCCGTGTTTATCTTCATGCATTACTCATCATTAGTTAGCTAATATCAGATCAAAAACGTCTACGACGTAAAAAAAAAGCCAAGTTACTCACTCATAGCCTACATAGCATTGTCTATAAGTCCTTAATTCCAACTTGCAAAAACTAGGCCTGCCTTTAAAAGTCTTGATATTAAAATGTGGCCAAGTTACAACTAACAATATTGCCTATCGTAGCTCACACTAAATGAACTAGCTCTATTCCAAAGCAATGCTATCCAAACTTTCCTAAATTATTTAATGCAACTTGGCCCTGTGTTTCTTCATCTTACCATCTCAAGAGAATTTGGTCAATTAAACTGTATGTGCCACATCAAACTGCAAAATGAAAATTACTTATAGTGGAAATACTCTGATTCAGATGTGTTGCACTTAGAAATTAAACAGAAAAATTACTACACTATAGGGCATGTTTGAACAATTGTCTGCATCCACTGCTTTGGGTCTATGAAAAGCACAGAATGAATAAAATGTATTATTATTATTATGTATTTATTGATTTATTTCTTTGGATTTTTATCAAAACCTGTGTGGTCCTACAGAGCATAGATATCCTTGTGGGGCACAATCTCTTCACATGCAAAGATGAAGAAACACAGGGCCAAGTTGCATTAAATAATTTAGGAACGTTTGGATAGCATTGCTTTGTAATAGAGCTAGTTTATTTAGTGTGAGCTACGATAGGCAATATTGTTAGTTGTAACTTGGCCAGATTTTGATATCAAGACTTTTAAAGGCAGGCCTAGTTTTTGCAAGTTGGAATTAAGAACTTATAGACAGCGCTATGTAGGCTATGCGTGAGTAACTTGGCTTTTTTTTTTATGTCGTAGACATTTTTGATCTGATATAATATAATACAACTGATAATAAAATAAGAAATAACAATAAAGTGAAAGTCAAAGTGAACACACACTAGATAAAAGCCAGGCTAAAAAAGTTTTTTTTTTTAAAGTTTTCTTTTAAAGATATCCACACTCTCTGCCACCCGCAGGTCCTCCGGCAAGCTGTTCCATAGGCTGGGGGGCCATAGTGGCTAAAAGAGGCCTCGCCGTAGGTTTTAGACCGGACCCTTGGAACAACCAAGCGACAACTACCAGGACCTGTGGGATCTAGTGGGTACATATCTTAAAACCATGACAGACATGTAGTCGGGAGCGAGACAATTTAGCGATTTGTAGACCAATAAAAGAATCTTAAAATCAATTCTAAAACTAACAGGTAACCAGTGCAGTGATTTTAAAACAGGTGTCATGTGTGCTTTCCTTCTGGTCCTGGTCAACACACGAGCAGCTGAATTTTGTATAAGTTGATCTATGATCTATGACTTTTTTTTGTAGACCCGAAAGGAGAGCATTAAAATAGTCCAGCCTACTAGTGATAAAAGCGTGCACTAGTCTCTCAGTATTGGCCTGGGAGAGAAACGGACACACTCTGGCAATATTTTTTACGTGATAAAAGGCAGTTTTGGTCACATTCCTGATGTGGGCATCGAAAATTTAATTAGAATCTATAATGACACCTAGGTTTTTAGCCTGGTGCCTGGGACTGAGTGCCAGTGACTTCAATTTAGAGGTCAGTTTCTCTCTGTGTGCCTCTGCTCCAATGACGAGTACCTCTGTTTTGTCCTGGTTGAGCTGAAGGAAGTTCTGAGCCATCCAAACATTAATGTCTAAAATACACTTATGGAGGGCATCAATAGGGCTTGTGTCATTACAAAATTATCCTTGTTTCACTAACACAATTAATTGAGGCATCTGAAAATATAGTTTTCCACTGTATAGAATTAGATTTTTTTTTCAGATATAGTACACTGTTGTTCATCACTATGTTCTTTGGGTGAGAATGCCTGCTATATTAACGTAATCTAATGTAATGTAAAATGTTCTGCAATATGGAAAAAGATATACTTGTAAATATGTAAAACATAAATGTACACAAATATCAACTGTTAACCCTCATTGCCTTCTAATTCGTAAGTGTGTTTCAACACACATTACATTACAATCATTTGGCAGATGCTTTTATCCAAGGCGACATACAATAAGTGCATAACCACACCACACCCCACTATTCCCACCATTTTAATATTTAGATTAAATGAGCCCGTAAAAGGATTATCCTGCATCCTGCACATCGTGTTTGATAGTTTAATTAATTTAGTACCACAAAATATAGGCCTAAGTAACATTTTGAGACCTAATCTATACCAGGCATTAAGGCATGTTTCAGTTTATAAAACTTTTTTATTTTTAAGGGATCACAGTGGGCAAGGCTATTTGATATTTGTTTTAAAAACCTATAGTAGTTGTAGTTGACATTTGTGTTACACAAATTTATATTCTGTTGAGAAATGCACTGGCCAAAAACATTTCCTTTGCTTTATGTATAATGAGCTGTTACCAGCCAGCATTAGAAAGCCTCTGTGTTGAAAGTGACCTGGTTTTGCACCACATGATTCCACGTTATGCTGCATCTTTGCAGTTTGTTGTCGTCTACAGGGGCTACTTATTTCTGCTGAGTATTCAAAGTCTCTGGAATAAAGGGACAGTCATGCAACCAATGCTTTGTGGAGACACCAGAGGAAGGTAACCCTTTACTGAAAGGCAACCAGGCACCAAGCTATTTATTCCAGATATCACATTTTGTATTCCTGAGACTTACACTGATGTTCTCCACTTCTGTATGTGCTAAGTGAATGTATTGTAATGCAATACTACAAATGGGACGATATAGCACAAGGCCTGTTTTTATTATTCCCCTTTTGAATTAGACAATACAAGTGACTATTGTTTACCAATACAAATCAATAAGTATTGTCTTACACACACTTAGGCACATAGACAAAGGCACACCCTTTTAAAAAATTTTTTGAATGTATTTCTTAGAATAGTGTATATTATTTTTATTTAGGAAATGTAAAATAATAATAATAATAATAATAGTAATAAGAAAAATCATTAATTTAAATGGTGGTATAATGGTTGTATTGTTGGATTGGTGGTATCAGAGTCTAGGCTGTCCAGTTGTCTCGCTCTGACCTGCTAACTGTAGCTGGTCTACAGTATGTGCAGCCAAGAGGGGCCCAGATTAGCCCGGCTGTTATAAAGAGCTCATTCAGGTGCCTCAAGCTGCAGCTCATGGTCGTATAAATCAGCTGGAAAGGAGCTTTACTCTGCTGTGGTGCGGTAGCATCAGCAGGCAGGCAGATAGATGATGGAGCAGTGGTAGAGGAGCGGCCGCTGGATGCCTTCCAGAACGGCGGAACACTGAGTCTTTGAACACTTTCAGTCATTAAAGGAGTCCTGGGTGTCGGGAGTCCAGTCGGCACAGTGATGTCAGACTGCGTCGCAGAGCCGGGAAATATTGCACGCTTAACCCCTTCGTGCAGATGGCAAATTTGGTAAATTCTCATCTATTTAGGAGGTGCTCTGTTTAAGGTTTTATAACTCCAGGTGTAACTCCAACTCCATAAGCTTGGTAAATGGCTTAAATGAAACACGACAGGTGTACCATTTACAATACAAGCTTAGATGTGTTTATTTTTATAATTTGAGTCAAAATAAAGTGCCACAAATGCAAAGAAACTTTGGGAAAAATGCAAAAAAATTATTGTTTTTCTTTAGTTTGCAACAAAATACTGAGAGTTACATAAGTGAAACAGGTAAATATATAGATTACCTGGATCATAACCTTCATGTTAACAAGTGTGCAAAATCTGAGGATGATATGCAGAACTACTAAAGGTCTATGATGACTGTGTACCCTGTTGTCAATTAGTGTCTCCAAATCTATCCAAATTACTAAATTGTGCACTGCTCTAAATAAATAAATTATGATATATTTAAAGGAGCTATATGTAACATTTACAAAGAGCAAAATGTAATGTTAGCTAAAAGATAAAAAACTTTCTTTGTTGTTCGACCGGCAAGGACTATCTGTAGGCTAACTTAAAAACGGTGTTGGATGGATTACT
This sequence comes from Synaphobranchus kaupii, assembly GCA_029718625.1. Lineage (NCBI taxonomy): Eukaryota > Metazoa > Chordata > Actinopteri > Anguilliformes > Synaphobranchidae > Synaphobranchus > Synaphobranchus kaupii. The sequence continues at coordinate 25,828,473 of CM056384.1, forward strand.
TTAAAAATGTAAGACAACAAAATTCCTTTGTTGGAACAATGTAACCTTAGCTAGTTTGCTAGCTAATGTTAGCCTCGAAACAAAGAATACCTTACCTAGACGCAAGCTAGCTAACGTTAGCTACATCGTTTCACTAAAATATCTATTTAGCAATCTAACGCTAGCGAAATTTGAACACATTCAGTCACAAAATGAAATACACTCTTCTAAAACAGGTATCTGGTTTGCATTAGATAAGAGATAACTAGCTAGTAGCCATGATAAAGCTCAATGCTTACCTGTTCAGGAGAAAATTAGCCAACCTGGCATCTGTCTTGAAAGCTTTCTGGGCTCTCAGCTTTCTCCATCTTTCAAATGCCAGTCCAAGATTTACCCGTGCTTTATCACGGCTCCGGTTGTGCAGCTGATTCCTCCATTGAAGCAATGGAAGGGAACGACAGGAAGAAAGGATACATTTTGGATCAGAACGTAGCTCATATATCTCATAGATCTGCACTCTGGGACCTCCACAGACAAAATAAGAAACGGTGATTAATTGCGTTAAAACCTTTAACACGCTAATCATTAGAAATAGTTAATCATGAGTTAATGCGTTAATGTTGACAACCCTAGTATAAAGTTTTCAACATCTTTATGAAGTTTGATACAAAAAAAATGTTCCGCAGTGTGTGCCATAAGTACGGCCATTCAGCACGATAAAAGGCTTTCTCTGCATCAACTGACAACACTGCTGCACATGGTGTTATTATGGATGGTGCTGAATAAACAATATGCAATAGCCTTCTTATGTTATCTGCTGACATTCTATGTTTCACAAAACCTGTCTGATCAGGATGAACTAGTGCCGGCAAGTTTCGTCTCCAGCCGGTGAGCCAAGACCTTGGCATACAATTTAATATCTCCATTAATAACAGATAGAGGGCACCAATTTGAGCATAAAGTTAAGTCTTTACCCGTCTTATGGAGCAGAGATATGATTGCAGTATTAACATCTCTATGAAAACTGCCTTCTAGAATGGCAGTTTGTATCATTGCAAGTAAGTGTGGCTCTAGCTCAGGCCAAAAAGTTAAATACAGTTCCGGTGGAATTCCATCCCAACCTGGTGATTTCCCACGGTTCATATCTTTCAATGCATTATCATCAAGAGTTAGAGGTGATTCTAGTCAATCAAAATCACTCATGGAAAGTTTGGGAAGATTTAAACCAACAAAAAAGTTATCCAGCTCATTACTTGTAGATTGTACCTCCAAAGTATATAATCTCTTATAGAACTTGAAATTATTTATTTATTAATACTTTATTTATTATTTATTATTGAATTATTTATTTATTAATACTGGGTCATGTAGTAAAATGCCTTCCTCTGACTTTGTATTGACTGTATATCAGCTAATCCATCATTATTTTTTTTATTTGCTGGCAAGCAGAAAACTGGGTCTACTCCCATCAAGATAATCTGTCTTCCTCACTCTGAACTAAAAATTCAGCCGCTTGAGTGAGGAGTGCAGTTAGCTCAGTTTTGACTTTAGCTAATTTGTTTTCTTTTTCTTTATCAAATTTTCTCTGTTCCTCTGCAACTAATAATGACTGAATGACTTCTAATTCTGTAATTCTTTTCAGTTGGGCCTTGTTTGCACCTGAGGAAAATGCTATTGCATTATTTTTAATAAAACCTTTGATAGTATCCCATAAATACCTGACTTCGTCCACTGAATTTTGATTAATATGTATAAATTCTTGTAGCTTGGATCTAAACTGTTCACAAAACTGTGCATTCTGTAATAAAGTCAGATTAAATCTCCATCTTGAAGCTCGGTTAGGACAACTAGGGAAAGACAATATACATACATTTGCATGATGATCAGACATTATGACAGATGTTGGTTTTCTGGACCAAGTGATTTACCTTGGCAGATATCAAAATATGATCAATCCTTGAATATGTCATAGGTATGTTTATTTAAAAAAAAAACTATAATATGGTGTCAGTTTTCTCTAATTGTCTTCCTTTTTAAGCTAATGTAGGCTGATTATTTTCATTCGTGCATGCATCAACAGCATGATGGCAGATAATCACATGCTCCAGGGTGCGCCTATAGTACTGACATGTTTATTAGTCTGATTCAAACCATGTTGGGGTCAAATCGGGTCGGGCTTTCATGCTGCAACATGCGGGCTCTGGTTGGGCTCGGGCTTAAAATTATGTGGGCTCATGTAGGGTTAGGCTGATATTTTTCGGCCTGTTTCAAGCTCTAACCCACGTCGCCAAGACATCCAGCTCCTGTTCAGAAAACATGACATTTCTATTTCTCCCTGGTATTGTTTTAACTTCTTTCCATGTGCTTTGGTCTTGTGCTTTTATGACATCATTAACTGCACTTGCTAACTGTTTGGGCATGGTTATGTTATGGTTGCATTTTTACTGTAATTATTACTGTAACAAATTATTTGCTTTGGCAATACATTGCAATATATATAAAGCAATAAAGCATATTGAATAAGAGAAAGAGACTGAGAGTGAGCAATTCCCATAATATAGATGTTGGGGGGTCTTGCCCAGCCACCATGCCTCCCAGCTGTCAATCACAGATTTATCCTTCAACCTTAATTTGCAGATCACAAGAAGATTGTCATGGGTCACATAAAGCGTACTTTACACAGCAGGGTTAAGAGTTACCGTGAATTGAACCATGTTCAATTTAAAGGGCTTTAAAGATGCAGCGCACTTTGCCCCCAGTACTTATTTGCCAATGGAAAAATTTGCTTTGTTCTTTATGTATGGCATTCCCATGCTCCCCGCTCTGCCAGGATTTATCATTTGCTGATGAGCATCATGAGTGCCTGTGTGGACAGGGGGAGGAGAGAGGGAAAACTGATTCCCATCCAGTGCTATATAGAGACAAAGTCAAAGATCGAATTCAAATCTACAATTTTTTTTCCACTGAAAAGAGGGAATTGTAATTTACACTGGACACTGTCTGCACGTCTGTGCCTGTGACCCAGTATGTTCCGTGCCAACATCTCAGCATACATGCAAAAGCAATTTAGAAGTGCATATCCATTCCCAGCCCCTTGGTTTATAAAAAGGACTAATTTAGCCAGAGGCTAAATGAAACATTGAAATGATCTCATTAACCTTAAGAAGAAAGTAACCACAGTCTGAGCATCGGTGTACAGTATGCATTGCTTATATGTTTCTACCACATAATGTCTCATGGTCTCATAATGTCTCATGTCAGCTTTTTTCTTACAAGCACTCCACATTTGCGACAAATACAGGTGCTGTACCATAGACGCATTAAGAGGTGCTTTGATTTGAAGGCTGGAAGCTGACATCTGCAGCCCTGGAAGAGCAGCATGTAGAGAACTGTGATGCACATCAAGACCACTCCTGCTTTCGCACAGTCAGCCTGTGCTGATACCACCAGGCTCCACCATGTGGAACCTGTGCCAGCCATGTGTCATGGCTCTTTGCAGCCACTGCTGTTTCTGCGGTTGTCTTTCTATTTGGCGTCGCCGGGACGCTCTATCGGATTTCTTCTGCCTCCGTTCCAGTGTTTGAATCTCGCCCGGCAATTATCCTTTTCACCTGTTTCGGATTTCCTGTTCATTATAAATAGCTCAGGTCTTCCACCGTCCTACACTTCGATATTGTCTTTGCTATGTTGACAAACGAAGTCGGTAAGGTATAGGAAATCTGAACAAAAAACGTCTCCGACGTAAAAAAAAGCCAAGTTACTCACGCATAGCCTACAGAGCACTGTCTATAAGTCCTTAATTCCAACTTGCAAAAACTAGGCCGGCTTTTTAAAGTATTGATATCAAAATGTGGCCAAGTTACAACTAACAATATTGCCTATCGTAGCTCACACTAAATAAACTAGCTCTGTTCCAAAGTAATGCTATCCAAACTTTCCTCAATTATTTAATGCAACTTGGCCCTGTGTTTCTTCATCTTAGCATATGAAGAGATTGTGCCTCATGGAACAACATATGATTTCAATGAATGTTTTTAACAGTTCATGAATAATTACACTCCAGAAAGGATATGGTTATACTTTGTTGGCAAGTTTACTTTAGAAAATGTGAACTGCTGCTACAGATTTCTTTACAATTCACAAGCAGACATTTATATCAAGAAACATAGACAATAGACAAGTACAATAGAGAAGGGGGGATGAATAAATAAATGCAGATAAAAATAAGTAATATTTTTAAAATAGCGTACATTTTTACAAACGGATCCAGACATGTTTGTGGGTCAGATGATGGAAAATAAGTAATAGTACTACTTTTCTTAACATAATAATAGTTATGATATTTGCAAACAGAATTTTATTCAAACATGCCCTATAGTGTCGTAATCTTTCTGTTTAATTTCTAAGTGCAGCACATCTGTATCAGAGTATTTCCACTATAAATTATTCTAATTTTGCAGTTTGATGTGGAACATACAGTTTCATTGACCACATTCTCTTGAGATGGTAAGATGAAGAAACACAGGGCCATGTTGCATTAAATAATTGAGGAAAGTTTGGATAGCATTGCTTTGGAATAGAGCTAGTTTATTTAGTGTGAGCTACGATAGGCAATATTGTTAGTTGTAACTTGGCCACATTTTGATATCAATACTTTTAAAGGCAGGCCTAGTTTTTGCATGTTGGAATTAAGGACTTTGTGTTAGTAACAAAGCTATTGTTAGTAGCTTTTTTTTACGTCGGAGACGTTTTTGTTCAGATATGACTTATTTTTGGTAGCTAACTAATGATGAACAATGCATGAAGATAATGACATCGAGAGAGAATGCATACAGAATAGTACATGCATTCCAAATAAATGCATGCAGACATTTGCGTAACCATAACGCCCTCTACTGACGAGAATGATAACATTTATCCTATTAGCGATAGCCCACAATTACATTAAAAGAGTTTGTAGATGAGCTGTATTTAATGTCTAATGAAATACAATGAACAGCACCACCTGAACTATGGATCATGAAGAAGCATGAAAATTAATTAACCAAGTCTATATGGAGACATGCATGCACAATAGGCTAGACACAAACACATTGTATCTGAAAGAAATACATACAGCCTAAAATATAGAAATACAGTTGTAAAATTAGTATTAAAATTAGTACAGTTGTATTAGTATTCTATAGAAATAACGTTAGGCTATTCAACAGTGGCTTGTCGGATGCGTAACTCCAAGCTTCCATGTCTGGGCTACGAGCTGCCGAACTTCATAAGCACAGCATAATACCTTCGTGTTTTTTTTGTTTTTTTCCCGGTAGTGTAGTCTAACGTTGTCTGCGGGAAATCTTTTGGTACCGGACCATGTAGCTAGGTTTAGTTTAGTTTTCTGTAGTGCAATGGATGTAAGGCATGTTGATTCGCTTCGTAGTAGCCTAGCTTGTACCTGCTTCCTGACTAGCAGCTGACTGACCTTTCTCTGGCAAAACAAACGTTGGCTAACAAGCTTAATTGGACAATGCATATTTCCCAGGAATCTTAGCCAGAAAGAAAACAATAGATACTACTAAGAAAGTAACTTACCAGAGATTATTCTTATTATTATTATTATTATAATTAAAAGTGTTTGCAGTAAGCTACATTGTCTGCAGAGTACCGTAGACTAGAGCAATGTTCGGAGGCTATAGTCATTCTTTTAAAGTGACTAACCATGAATCATATATGTTTAGGGAATTGTAGGTTTGTAAATGCAATGTCTTAAGGGATTGCAGCTTATAGTAGGCTATCGTCAATTCTTAATGCATTATCGTAAATTCTTAATTTTCCTAGTAGTTAATTTTATGGTGACATTGTGTTCTGTGTGAAAAGGATAAACTGAACAGAGCTGAAGTGAAGAAATGAATGAAGACATAATAAAGAAATGTTGGCCGAGGTGAGCGTTGAAGGTTCGATTTCCAGAGTCAGACATGACCGCAGCGGAAGAGGACAGCAGGCTCCACACAGACAGGTTTTTTTGTCGGCATTTGTGTGAGATTAAAACATGTAGCCAATGGCACAGTTATTTATAGAATTAATTTTTTACATTAATGCAAGAACACGATGTTAACCAGATGATATTCTGCGTTGAAACTTTTTTCTTTGCTTGACAAATGGCCATGGGATGCCTGTTCCCATAACGTTAGCTAGCCCATTGCATTACTGTCGTGGTGTCCAGTGACTGAATTGTTTAACTAACAGGCTACAAGTGAACAGTTAATATTGAAAATGTGTCTTTGCCTTTGCAATAAAAAACATTCTTGCATGAGAAAACCAGAACATGTGCACACTGTTTGAGTCCAAAATGAAATTACACTTTAATATCAACCAGGCGAGGTACGAACCCACGTCTCTCGCAATACTAAGGCTTGATGCTAACCATCTTAGCCAGAAAGAAAACAATAGATACTACTAAGAAAGTAGCTTACCAGAGATTATTATTATTATTATTATTATTATTATTATTATTATTAATAAAAGTGTTTGCAGTAAGCTACATTGTCTGCAGAGTAGCGTAGACTAGAGCAATGTTCGGAGGCTATAGTAATTTTTTTAAAGTGACTAACCATGAATCAGATATGTTTGGGGGAATTGGAGCTTTATAAATCCGATGTCTTAAGGGATTGCAGCTTATAGTAGGTTATCGTCGATTCTTAATGTATTATCATAAATTCTTAATTTTTTAGTTCATTTTATGGTGACATTGTGTAATGTGTGAAAAGAATAAAGTGAACAGAGCTGAAGTGAAGAAATTAATGAATAAAGAAATGTTGGCCGAGGCAAGGGTACATTGAGGTTCTGACTTCAGTCTGTCATGACCAAGAGCAGAGCGTAACACCCTCCCCAAACCAGACAAGAGAGGGTTTGGGAAGGGTGTGATATAGTACAAGTGAAATACAAGTGAAACATTGAACAGTTAATATTGGAAACCTCTTTTGCCTTTGCAATAAAAATACGTTAATGTGTTAATGTGAAAATAATAACAGTGTAATAAATGAAAAGTACTTAACAGTTGCACATTGTTTTTGTGGAAAATAAGCATGTGCCCTGCTGGGCTTGAACCCACAATCCTCTGTGTCAGAGACAGCAACTCTGATCATTAGGCTGCAGTAGCTTCTTGGAAAGAATGAAGCCATTAGCTATATTGACATTAAAAAACATTAGTATGAAGCGTTATTATTGGGCGATAAGCTTGATGAGCAGGTATACGGACCATACCCTCAAATAATAATTCTCCCCATTGGATAACATTGCGACGGAGGCAGGCAGTTTGGCAGGAAAAATAGGAAGAAGAAGAAGGAGAAAAACGGCAAAATAACCCAAGTTTGGGGCTTTATTGTGTGGATGTGTGAAGTTGTATCTGAATGCTGTGTGGTTACATGAGGTCAGAACATACAGAAGTTAATGTTTTAAGGGCTGATAGTCTATGGTAATTGTGGTTACTTTTGTAGGAAACCCTGAAAAGTGCCAAACTCTCGGTGCTATATAGGTATGGGGAATGCCCCGCCAAGCCGTAACTTGGCGGATGGCATACCTGCCATCCCAATTCGGTCGCTGCATTTCTGGTTCGTATGAATAGGAAACGCAGCAAGTCCGGTTAGTGTATTAAGGATTAGATTGGTTTTCTTGTTTATTTCCAATCTTTCTCTTTATCCTCTAATCTTGGAACCTGTTATCTTTTGTGTTCAGCTCTTTCGGCACTAGAGCTCTGGATAACAGGTTTTATTTTCTGTTCTTTTCCTTCACTCGTTTTATCGAGTTTTGTTTTGTTTCAATACCTCTTGTTACGCCTAATTATTTAGTGTGTGAGGTTCTTTTTTTAGCTATTCTCGCCGTTTATCGAGATCGTTCTCAGTTTTTGGAGGTTGCTTTGTTTTGCCTTGTGCTAGGGAAGTTTTGCTCCCGATCCTGTGTTATCTCAGTCCTGGTGTGGCTACTTCCGTGTTTTGTGGCGTATCTTTCTTGATACGCTTTTAGAAATCCTTATTGGTCGCGTTTGGTTCTCCGAACCTTACACTTCCCCTTACAGAATATCGAAGTCAGAATGGAAGAACCAGCGACTTCTACCGATTCATACAAAACGCTGCCTAGCCAGGGCGCAACAAATGTTACCTCTGTGGAGGCTATTTTCATTCTGCAAATTCAACAAAGGCAGTTGATGGAACAACTGCAGAACCCGGGAGACTGCCTGAAAAAACTAACAGAGAGCCTCCATAGACTTTCTGTGGCAGTTAATGCTCCCCCAGTTGCACAAGCACAAACTCCTCCCGTAACCATGCCACATACTATTAAGGAGCCCAAACTCCAGTTACCACCACGGTATGGTGGGGGTGCCGGGTAACTGCCGCCCTTTTCTGACACAATGCCTTATTTCCTTTCAAGCACAACCCTCCCGTTTTACCACATCAGAATCCCGCGTAGCTTTTATTTTGTCCCTCCTGAACGATCAAGCTCTCGCTTGGGCTGACCCTTTAATTCGGGCCAATGCTTCCTGTATTTGCGATTCTATTCAGCTGATGAAGGAGATGCAACTGGTCTTTGATCATGAGGTTTCAGGCGAGGAAGCAGCCAGGAGATTGACCAGCTTACGCCAGGGAACTGACACTAGCGGCTTTTTCGATCGCATTTCGAGCTTTAGCCGGGGAGACAGGTTGGCCGGACGGCCCACTGAGATCTTTATTTTTAAAAGCGTTATCTTAACCTATAAAGAGCGCTTTGGCTATGATCGAACCACCTGCCACGTTCAGTGATCTTGTTACCGCGGCTATACGCATGGACAACCCGTATTAGGGAACATGAACGTGAGGGCAGAAAACGCCTGGTTCGGCATAAGCTTTCAGTAGCAGTAGGTACTCCCCCATGTTCTCCATCATTCTCCTCCGTTGATCAGGAGGAGCCCATGCAGGTGGATGCGTCATCTCTCCACAAGTCTAGGGGGGCGAAACCGCTGAAGTACTGGTGTTGTTATTGTAGGCGCAAGGGTCATACAAAGGATCAGTGTCCCAAGTTGATGGGAGGGGTCTCACTAGGGAGAACAAGGTTCCCAGGGAGACAAAATAGTACTCCTTCTTGTACCCTTGTACCGGTCCAACTGCTTTGGGATGGGCGTTCGGTCAGCGTTAACCGCCTTTATTGATTCCGGAGCAGCCGATTGTTTTATCGACGCTAAATGGGCTAGGGAATTTAATGATTCCCACACACCGACTCACTAGTTCACGCCAGGTTACTGCTCTCGATGATCGCCCTTTGGGTTCCGGAATCATTAAAGAGAGAACTGGCCCTGTATTGATGCTGTTTTAGTGATGGGTTGAGGCTTGTTTGATACCTCAGATCCTTGATGACTTACATCCATTTAGCCAACCATGTGATCCATACTGATCCAGCATAATTTACAACTTAATCTAGTCCCACCCCCCAATTCCCATAGAGATCCATTCAAATGCAGAGAGATTATAGTATCACTTGTAAGACTACCTCAAAATAAGATATCAAGAGTCTTTTGATGTTGTTGGGCCACAGACATCAAGTAGTCCAGACATGCAAAGGATATGCAACCAAATATTAAAAATTATTACTTTATTCTACATTATGTTAAACTACAATATTTTTTGATGCCCGAAAATGGGGGCGACTATGTACAAAAGGTTCTCTCAATTGATCGATCGATCAGCTCAGCTGGGAAAAGTGTTGTAGATTATGCCATTACAGATGTGGACCCCTCCTCCATAAATGCATTCACTGTCAGGCAACAAACCCCCCTATCAGACCACAACCAAATCATTGTATATATGTAAAAATATGATACTGGAGAGATTTTTTAAAGTGATTTTCATTTGTTTACCAAAGTTTCACCTTCTCCACGTTTTATTACGTTACAGACATATTCTACAATAGATTGAGTTCATTTTTTGTCTCAAAATTCTACACAAAATAGCCCATAATGACAAAGTGAAAACAGGTTTTTAGACATTTGTGCTAATTTATTAAAAATCAAAATGTAAAATATCATATGTACACAAGTGTGCACACCCTTTGATATGACACCCAAAAGTGAGCTGAGGTGCATTTTGTTTCCACTGATACTGCTTGAGATGTTTCTACAACTTAATGGGAGTCCACCTGTGATAAATTCAATTGATTGGACATGATTGGGGATTGCCAACACCTGCCTATATAAGGTCCCACAGTTGACAGTGCATGTCAGAGCAAACTCCAAGCCATGGGGTCAAAGGAATTATCTGCAGACCTCAGAAACAGGATTGTGTCAAGGCATAGATCTGGAGAAGGGTACGGAAAAATCTCTGCAGCTTTACAGGTCCCAAAGAGCACAGTGGCCACCATCATTCGTAAATGGAAGAAGTTTGGAACCACCAAGAATCTTCCCGGCCAAACTGAGTAATCGGGGAAGACTAGCCTTGGCCAGGGAGGTGAGCAGGAACCCGAGGGTCACTCTGACAGAGCTCCAGCGTATCCTTGTGGAGATGGGAGAACCTTTCAGAAGATCAACCATCCAGGCAGCACACCACCAATCAGACCTTTATGGTAGTGTGGCTAAATTCAATAATTATAAACTTCCTTTTTGAGCACAATATCTTGAGTACGAGTCAAATTGGCTTCCTCCCAAAACACCGCAGATTTACACCCTATACACCCTTATAGATAAACATGTTCACCAAATTAAAAAAGGCAAAATCTTTGAATGCTTTATTGACTTTAAGAAAGCATTTGACTCTATCTGGCACCAGGGATTAAATTATAAAATACTTCAAAGTGGTATAGGGGGCAAAGTATATGACATTATTAAATCAATGTATTCAGAAAACAACATACTCTCGGACGGCCGATTTCTTGAATCTTAGCCCCTGACGGAAGACTGACAGTGTCAGAAATTTCTGGCCAAATTCTTGCAGTGTGTCCGCTGCTACGACCACAGACTGTGGAAGTTTCATTGACAACTAATAGGAGAACAGCAATGCACGACACAAGAGACTGCAACAAATGGTTACAACGGTAACCATGTTCTATGAGCTCCGGATGACCATTACAGTCGTCCATATGGATGGATCTTCTGGGGCCAGATGCATCGAGACTTTTATACCGGAATTTGTCATGGGACATGACCTCCGCGTAGTGATGTAATTCCTCCCATAAAGGGAGGGGAACGTCACTGCGGAAATCCTTGGAACACTTTTCTCGCCCTGAGTGACCATGATCCCTAATAGTCATTCGGAACTCATAGAACGTGGTTACCGTTGTAACCGTTCGTTCTATTTCGTTCCTCCGACCATTAGGGTCGTCAATATGGATGACTAATACCCAAAATGTCAGGAAGGACCATCATCCTTACGTGGATGCCAAGGCTGCAGGTAAGATGGTTGCACCGACTGTTGAGCCTGGCGCCACATTGACGTGATAAAACCTGGTGAATACGCAGGGGAATGCCCACGTCGCTGCATCACAAAATTCTTTAAGAGGTACGCCTTCCAGGGCTGTCCATGAGGTAGCCATATTTCTTGTGGATCTGCCCTGGATATCAATAGGTGAGGGCTTAGCGCTAGCCTCATAGGCCGTAGCTATCACCTTCACTACCCATCGGGAGAGGCTCTGAGCCGAGAGCACTGTCCCTTTGGTCTTGCCGTAGCAAACAAAGAGTTGCCCTGTACATCTGATGGAAGCGGTAGCTTTGATGTAGCGTCGCAGCGCACGCACTGGACATATCCGGTGTGCGTCCCGCAGGTCCTTGCCTGGCGGGGGGGCGAAGTGCAGCGAGCTCGATCGGCTGGTTGATGCTGAAACGATTTTGGGCACAAACAATGGATTAGGCCACAGTGTGACTCCTGAGTCGGCCGGGCCTCCACCTTCGACACTCTGCGCTGATGGAGAGAGCGCAGAGCTCACAACGCGTCTTAATGATGCCATCGCTAGCAGAAACGTCTTCTTAAAAGAAAGTAACTTAAAGGGTTAGTTTGGAATTTTGGGCATAATGTCTCATTTACGATTTACCCATGATGTTGTTGATTGGTGGAGACCATTTTCAGCTGATTCCATGCTGTCCTTATTGTGGACATACACACATTGCTAATGCTAGCGCAACTCTATGGTAACTGGTAGGATCCACTACTAAACGCACCTAACCACTCCACAGTGCACCCAAAGCAAATACCATACCATACGATTGTGCGCATATAAGCCAATCGTCTAGGTATGGTATGATTCTCAGCCCCCTCAGCCTGAGCGGCAATAGAACCACGCTCATGCAGTGAGTAAGTACACGTGGGGCTAGAGACAAACCGAACAGGAGGGCATTGAACTCGTATGCCCGACCTCGGAATTCAAATCGTAGGAAACGATGATGCTAGTGTTAGTGGGGCGGGGGGATATGTGGTGGGATATGTGGTGGCACCCACAGAAATTTGATTGGCCACCACGGAAACCTAGTTACAGATGACAAAATATGCTACTATTTGATATAATTGATTTATAGGTTTAGTGGATGGAAATTTTGCTAGATCGCTAGATAAAACCACACATTAACGATTTAAATATTAATTTACCTCAAAGCGTAGGCCTGGCTGTAAATAACGTTAGGCTAACCACTTATTTTTCCTTTACCCCAAGTCGCATCACATACATCACAAAGACCGACAGCCAGCTCACTCACCAGAGTCTGTCTGCCCTCTGCAGTTGAACACTGAACAGTAACAGTGCCATTATGTGGGTCTCACGAGTCGTTGTGTTACTATCGCAATAATATTTTGTAGCACAACTGAAACTGCTACTGCAGGAGAAACACAACCCCTCTCTTTGTCCGACGTTCACTCTCACTGTGAGAAGGCGCAAACGTTATTGTTCAGTAAGTATTAAAGGTTGTATCAGCGATTTTGGGTGGAAACATAAATGATCACATTCATCTGATTTTTCCTCACGATCCGCTAGCTGCCCGCCCCATAAGCAGGCCGTCAAAAAACCGCGTCTCTGTAGGCAGCCTATGCTCCGAGATCGTACACAAAAACAAATGGTACTACCAACCACTCAAAACCAAAATAAACAGTATTCCAACCAATCACAATGATCTGCACTAACATTCGTAACATTCACTGTAACGCCCGCTCTGTTTTCACTGCCTGATGTGACGTCACCGTTCGATTTGCCAGATTTGAGGTGCGCGTGGCCGATTTCATTACTAAAATAAGCATAGATAGAATTCTAAGTGTATTAAAAAATATATACATTTTAAATCCCATTGCTAGCCTACATCATTTTCCCACATATTAATTCACTGTTGATGTTAACCTAAAAGTTGCCCTTTAAAGTGTAAACGAAGCATGCTCAAGTTATATAGGCTAGCTACTGCAGCTTTAATGTGAAGTTGAATTAATTAGTTGTTGTCACTGCACAGTTCAATGAACACCCCTATACAGTTATTTAAAAATAAAGAATCTGTTCAGAAGAAGTAAGCTTTGCTTACCATTTTTGAAGACAGTTTAATCTTTGGTCCAGGACGTCTTGAATTTTGGCATCAAGATGACTGCTACTAGTTCTGGGTCTCCAAGGAGCTGAAGCGGTTCTTCAAACCCTGTTGAATGGCATCGACCATTGGAAAACTTTTTGAACTTTGGAGACCGCAAGCTAGCTAGCTATCTAACGCAGGGGTTCCCAAACCGGTCCTGGGGACCCCCTGTGTATGCTGGTTTTCGTTGCAACCACAGTTGCAATCCCAGAATTTTAACAAGCTGTTAATTTATTTTTAATTAGGTGCTTTTCATGTTTGGAGGAATTATTCACCCTCTTAAGCCACATTATGTCAGAAATAGCTATGCATGCCATGTAGAATAAACTCCCTATGTCACGCATAGGTAGGTATAGACTAGGTGGGGGGTTGCTTGATAAATGGACTTGCTACAGGGAAATAGTGACACTTAGAAACTACGTATTCGGCAGAAATCGTCACGAACCGTCTACCAATAAATTTAAAACACAGAGTTTGTGATTTCCAATAATAGTTTGGCTGCAGTAGCAACTAATGTCTCAGTTGAGCAAAAAGCTTCCGCCGGGGTCACCTTCGATGGATCTGTTAAATAATTTTCTTATCTTTTTTAAATAATATAGCACAATAAGCACAATGTGAACATGGGGTGTTTATTGTACATGGCATCCATAGCTATTTCGATATAATCTGGTTTAAGAGGGTAAATAATTCCTCTTAACATGACAAGCACCTAATTAAGAAAAATTAACAGCTTGTTAAAATTCTGGGATTGCAACTGTGGTTGAACGTTGAACGTTGAACGTTGAACGTGAACTTTTTAGCCAATTTGAAATCACGCACTCTCGGGGTTAGCTAACGTTCACAGGGAAACTTTGCTAGCAATAACCTTAACTTACCTTGCCATGTTCTCAAATTTGAAGGCGTTTTTGAATTCCGAAATGTCATTCTTCCGCAGCAGACATTTCAGGCAATAAGAATGTCCTCTTACTCCAATATAATCGAACATATCCCTTTTATATGGCCATGGGTAATGTTAAACAGGCGATAAACCACCGATAGTTGAATTGCCGAACGGGACTGGTGCATCTGGCGCCGTTTTCTTTTCAAAATAATTATTTTCTTCTTTGTTTTTTATTGGCGGTTTACAAATCAGCTTTTGGTGCATTACCACCGCCTACTGGGCAGGAGTGTGGTCCTAAGATTTTATCTTCTTTCCCCAAAATGTACTAGCTACTATTAATATTGTAAGATAAATAATACATATTATATATACATGTATATACATAATGCACATAAAACCTAATAATAATAATAACAAATAAATAAGTAAAACTCTAAATTAACTTAGAGCTAGTACTAAATTTATGTTGTTGTGCAATTATAATATTGATAAAATACCAGTTAAATTGTTGAAATGTGACAAACAGATTATTCTCGCTTGGTCTTTGGCTTAAAAGCACAATTTCTCACCCCACAAATACTTCATTTGGAATAATATGGATATTTTGTACAAAATTAAGTAATTGTTTATTAAGACGTGGTATGATGAGAATATTATTTTGGTATTTGGTATGTTAAGAAGTTAAGAAGAACTTATGTCTCTTTTTGATATCCTGTTGGTAGGAAACATCTTTCTCCTATTTACATTATAATAATAACATACAAATCAGAGCCCCGTTTAAAAAAGATTTGGTTTCAATAACTTCTGTTACCTGTTAATGGAACTGTGGTTTTGATGGTATCAATTGGAGAAAATTATGGTTATCAAGACTCTTGATATCTTATTTTCTGGTACTCTTACAAGCGATACTATAACGTCTCTGCATTTGAATGGATCTCTATGGGAATTGAGGGGTGGGACTAGATTTAGCTGTAAATGACACTGGAACAGTATGGAACACATGGTTGGCTAAATGGCTCTAAGTTATCAAGGGTCTGATGTATAAAACAAGCCTTAAACCATCACTCTGCTGCCAGAAATACAGTAGATGTGGATGGATAACTTTAAGGGACCCAGATGTCACAGACATCAGGAAGTCATGGCATGCAAAGGATATGTGACCAAATATTAAAAATAATTACTTTATTCTACATTATGTTAAGCTGTCCAATTTGTTTTGATGCCTGGAAATGGGGGGGGGCCTATGTACAAAAGGTTCTATAATTTCTAAACGGTTCATCCGATATGGATGAAAATACCCTCAAATTAAAGCTGACAGTCTGCACTTCAACCTCATTGTGTATCCTTTCAAACTCAAAGTGCTGGAATACAAAACCAAAATAACAAATAAATGTGTCACTGTCCAATGAATTATGGTTCTCACTGTATATGGTTCATATAGTGAGATAGGTCCAAGATTACAAGGTGGAAATGCCACTGAGATTTGTATGTGATAAAGTGAGACATGTTTGAGGTAGATAATATAATTGTCTCATTTTGAGACTCCGTTGTGATCTTGTACTACTCTCACTTTCTATTAGCTGAGACTCTAGAAAATAGACACTTGTGAGAGAGTTTAGAGAACTCATAGAGTGATCACTGTGAGACAGATCCATGTCCATTTCTCAGGAGTGACAATTGAGATGTATGAAAAAATGCACAAAATCTCACTTTAGCGTTGACTAGTGCTCTTTTTTTGTCTAGGAGATTGACAGAGATTATAAACGAGATCTCATCTTGGATTTTGCTTTCCTATGGGTGGGCACAAAAAATTATTTAAAAAACTATATAAACACAGTAGTATATTTAAACTTAGGCCTACCTTTGATGGATTTGAATTGGCGTGTGATGTTTTCTACATGACTATAGAGTGCTACAGTTTGTACTCTTAAAACCCGGAAGTGAGTTAGCATTTTTGAGCCATGGGTTCCCTCGCTTTCCGATGGGGTCTTACCATGGGGTTTTCGGATTTGTGCCAAATATAAGGTATGTGGTTAATATGAGCCTAAGAGTTTTCATGTTTTGTTCTATGACATAAATTACACATATTAATATCTTAACCATTAATTCTTAAGCTTTTATATGGTTTTAAAAAGTATGTTGCTAACAGGCCTCTATATTCAAACTACAACTTACACATCAATAAATACACATCATTACCTCAGCAGATCCTTGGCTGCTCTCAAGTGTATCTAGCAGCTAGTCATGTCAGCGCTCCTTTCAAACTTTTCCGCATCAACTTGTTTTATATGAAATTCAAGAATATGAATGAATACTACTTAAAACTAAGGTATTCGTAGCTTGCTAGCCAGCAAGCTAGTGTGGCAAGCCATTTCAACATGTATTCGGCTTCCATAGCTAGCTACCTTATTAGTCCCAATTAGCTGCTTATTTCCTAGCTAGCTGGCCAAATATGACTTAGCTAACTACCACAATTGCAAAGCTAGCTAGCTGCTGTTTGAAGATACGTTTTATTTTGTACGAAAAATAAAATGCTCTAGTTAAACTAGCTGCACTTAGGACATAGCTAGCTAGTATTGGAGCAGCTGGCTAGTAGCTAGGCAATCGCGGTAGCTAGCTGACTTAACTCATATGGCCAGCCAGCTAGGCAGCTAGTACTGACTAATTTAATAACTGTTCAATTAAAACGGCTTGCCATAAGCTATCATTAGCTTGCTAGCTAAATGTTAAATTGACTTGCCATGCGCTATCGTTAGCTTGCTAGCTAGCGAACCCAGCATTGCCAAACCAGATTCGGGAGACAAAGTTAATCAACCTCCCCGTCAAAAACATGCCCAAACAATCGGGAGAGTAGGGCGATTGTGGATGGGAGGCGGTGGAATAGCTAAATTAATATCTAAATTGATAAGCTAGCTAATGTCTTTCAACAGTAGCGCCCAGATTTTTTTTTAAAACAACCCCAAAAACGCAAACTGCGACATCAGAAAGGACAAACCTAAATTGCATATGTAGGCCTATATAAGCAGTCTTGGCAGCTCTGGATTTTGCTTTGCTCCAGGAGGTAGCAAATAGGCTAAAGCGCTGGGGCCTAGTTGAACGCGGGAGGCCGGCAGGCTTGAAAAACTGTTCAGTGGTGATGAGTGACGTTTACGGAATGCGACCAATTGCTGTAGTAATGTAGTTCACTTTAGCATAACATTATATTTAATTTATAGAAATTGTGTGTGTGGTTCAAAAATTGCACTCTATAGGCAGTAGGCTAGCCTATGGCAGGGCTTGATGTTGAAAAGGCTATGGATATAATTTCATTATCATCCAAAGAGAATATTTCTATAAAGTTTCCTTTGTTAATTGCCTCTTCCGTTTCCCTGAGCCCGTGGAGTGGAATATCCTGCTTTGCACATGTCATTAACGTCACGATGTTACGCTTCACTTCCTTGGTTTCGCAAAGCTCGGCGGCCCGACTATGGTCCTAGCTGCTTGTCCGAATCTTCCCCAAGCATCTTTTTTTTTTTTTTTTTAACAAAATGATTGATAGGCTATTTGTTTACCCATGTTAGCTAAGTCAATGTAAACTAGCTAGCAGCTAACTTACTTGCAGTAGGGTCTAACGCACTATGTGCAGTGACGGCGTATAAACCTCTGGCATCTTTTAAATAAATTAAGAGTCTGATAGCTAAATGATAGTTTTGTGAATGTGATGCAATTGGCTTTCTTTTTGCAGGAGTTTTTTGGGGGAATTGTTTTAAGAATCTGGCAATATTGCACACAGTTAGCCGAGCATTCATTCACTTGTTTGTTCGTCCAAGATAGCCTGAAGTGTAATTATCTGAAGTGAAAGATGTGCTTCAAAGGAAACCTTCTTCCTTTTGTAGGGAATATTCATTTAAATATAGGGGTACCAAAAATGTAGGGGACATACCTCTATATTTATACACGTGGCGTCACTTATGTACTGCGATACGTCACTACCATCCTGATACAACTGGTGGCATAGTTTTGTAAAATAAATCAGTCTCATAAAATTCATATATTATTCTCAAAAGAGAATATACTAACTAAAAATGGGTAACTTGAATTAATAATTATTAATGTGTAATTTGATTGGTAATTAATTTAATTATCTTAGCAAAATCACAATATTATGTATTCAGTTGATACCAAATTAATATAAATGATCCAGCTAAAAGGTGAAGGCATTTTGGGGAATCCCTGCGATTACCATTGGCTGATTCAGTTCAACACAAGAGCAACATTAATACAGGCAATCTTGGATAAATGTAATAGTTTATTGAACACAAAGTACCAAACAGAGCAAGGCACGATTCACTACTATAATGTATAACAAACTATGTGTGTGTGGCGCGTTGGGCGCATGTGGGGTTTCCATGTTCTCCTGCGTGTGGGGTTTCCTCGGACACGTGTTCAGAGAGAACAAAGAAACTAAAATGGAGGGAGGTATGAAACTAGCTTTCGCTGGAGCTAGCTAATGGTGGCGCATGAACCATACCATACACATAGGGGATAGCCGTAAGCTTATCTATGCGTGTGCGTTCAGATCAGCGTGCAGTGTTAACATTACGACTGGTTAGTGTTTAAAGACGTTCTGTGCGTGATGCATTAAACCTAATGCAGCGCAGTGGATGGCTTACAGCCACCCAAAGTAAAACTGTAACACAAAACTTTTACAGAACACACATTAACCTTTCAATAGCTATTGTTTATTTGTTTATTTCGGCATGTGTATAGTCACATTGCATCACATTTCTGAAATATGCATTTAACAAATACATTTCCTGCCGAAAAGGGATACGGGAAAAAAGCAGCCTGCTTATCAAGTCCCGCCCCAATTCCCTCACGATTTTAAATGTTCATATTATATCATATAGCAGTTACATACATCCAGTCACAAGCATGTTGCGGTTGCTAACTAATATGCTATTGCCCATATTACAACCTTACTTGAATCAAAGTCTGTTAAATAGGTTCCTCCGTTGGATTGCACTCCCAATGAAAAGGGGAAAACCAGTCGCCCAATCCTGTGGTTGCAGTTCGTAGTGTTGTGATAGATAGGGGAACCGTCCACCTCATCTTGGGTCCCTGGAACTGGTTTATTTCATCGTCAGGGTTGCAGTTCGTAGGGGGTGGATAATGGAGCTGGTCGCATTATTTCTTCCGAACTATGCAGCGTCATCCTACTGCAGACCGCTTGCCTCTTTGGGGACTCATCGGCGGTGCTCTGCTGCAGGATCAGGCGGGCTGGGTGGTCCGCTTGGTGATTCTTCCTGACCACCGGGTGCTCGCGATGCCTCCTGCGTCTCGTCTCCGGTCCTCCGTGGCCGATAGCCGGGGGTAGATGAGCCCGCCTCGCTCAGTTGGATCGGTGTCATGGACGACTGTGCTTCCTTGTGGAGCGAGGGCTCTAACCCCGGGCGTGCAGGCCGCACGGGGCCTTGAGACGAGACAGTGAAGGCCCTGTCGAGTTGAGCGGACAACGAGGAAGAAACTGCGGGAAGAACTGGGTGTGTTGCCCCTTTTATAAACTTTATGGCCCGTTACAGTGCGGAAATCACAACTGGTACAACGTCCTACGTCACTTCCAATGTGGAGGAGGAGCCTCCTGTGGACTGTATGGAATTGTAGTTCCTGTTGTCCCTACACTTTCTTTGCTTTCGTTAAGGATATTACATTGTTAGTGACGAGTTTCTCAAGTTAGTTTAAGGCTGTTTATTTGGGACGTGAAATGGTTTGAGAACGGTAGCAAAATGGCATAGAAAACAAAGTAGTTGCAGTCTCTTGTGTCATGCATTGCTGTTCTCCTATTGGTTGTCCATGAAACTTCCACAGTCTGTGGTCATAGCAGCGGTCACACTGCAAGAATTTGGCCCGAAATTTCTGACACTGTCAGTCTTCCATCGGAGGCTAAGATTCACGTAATCGGCCATCTGAGAGTATGTCACACTGAGCGATTCTTCTACGATTCGCTAATTTTGTCTGGGACTGAAAAATCGTGGCAGAAATCGTACAGTGTATACCAGCCTTAAGAAGTATAAATATGCATAACCACACCACAACTGTGTCCTTAAACCTAAAAATAGCTGCTTAAACAAGTGGCATCCGATCAAGAAATAATGAATGAATCATCTTGCAAGGTTTTTTTTTTTTTGTTGAAGAGGGCATCCATTAAACTATACGCCATTACCCATTGTATTGCAATTGCTCTTAGGGCTAATTGTCTGATATATACATGCTTTAGGTAAAAGTGCTCTCTAATTAATGAATACCAATGGCAACATTGTTCATGCCATGGCTGTATGGATTTTGTGTGTCTGTGGTGCGAATCAGTGCAATGTCTTCATCTGTTTTCCTGGTGGAGATACCTTCTGTGTTTACAGCATCTAGGCTGCTTGCAGTGCCTTGAATAAGCAAGGGAGAGAAACATTGAAAGAGTGTGGTTTTCAATTCACCCACAAAACAAAGTACGACTACTGCCATCAAATGCTAATGAAGGTAGCAAAATCTTTCAGAGTCTGATTTCATTCAAAGTTTTGGAAAAGATTAACAGATTTTTTAGATGGGGCAGTTACATCTCCTCCCAATTGTATTCATATTTACATAACAGCTCTTGTGCTTTCATATTTGTATCAAAGCATGAATTGATGAAATCATTTGTCAACAGTGACACGTAGTGGATCTACAAAGGCCTTTTGTTGGTATAATTTGAACATGAATAGAATGAGCAGAATGAAGTGAATTTAGAATTATGTGCTTCTCTTTGTACTTAATTAGTCAGTGAATAAATTAATTAATTATTTAAAAAAGTATTTGAAGCAGTCTGGTATCCCACCAGATAAGGATCTGTTGTGTGAGTTTCCCTGTGCAGCGTCTTTGTGACAGTTCTCTGTAAAAAGCGCTATACAAATAAAATTGAATTGAATTGAATTGAATTGAGTGGATCGCTGAAGTTTGTGACTTTGCTCTCTTTGATGACGCTTTGAAGATCGCAGCTTAGAACTACAAGCCTAGCTGCAGCAGTGACAAAGCAGGTTACTGCGGATCAATGGAATAAACTCAACTTCTTAAGAAATTACATGTTTTCATTTACTGGTCATAGAGTAAAACCCGGAACCCTCCCAAATCTGGAACATTCAATTATCCAGCTAATACTAACAAAGGGGCCAAGACTGGGCTTTTGTTTTGAAGCTCACTTCCTGGTTGGGCTGGGAGCGGCAATTGTGCCATTGCTTACTAGCGCCACTGCGATTGGCTCGAGTATAGGTCTTACACCATGTAAGTCAATGGCAGCAATGTGGTCAAAATACTCAGTCAATACATTTTTCCCACAAAAAAATGTAATTGCAATAGGTGCCTTTCCAGAGAGAACAAAGAAACTAAAATGGAGGGAGGTATGAAACTAGCTTTCGCTGGAGCTAGCTAATGGTGGCGCATGAACCATGCCATACACATAGGGGATAGCCGTAAGCTTATCTATGCGTGTGCGTTCAGATCAGCGTGCAGTGTTAACATTACGACTGGTTAGTGTTTAAAGACGTTCTGTGCGTGATGCATTAAACCTAATGCAGCGCAGTGGATGGCTTACAGCCACCCAAAGTAAAACTGTAACACATTCAATTATCCAGCTAATACTAACAAAGGGGCCAAGACTGGGCTTTTGTTTTGAAGCTCACTTCCTGGTTGGGCTGGGAGCGGCAATTGTGCCATTGCTTACTAGCGCCACTGCGATTGGCTCGAGTATAGGTCTTACACCATGTAAGTCAATGGCAGCAATGTGGTCAAAATACTCAGTCAATACATTTTTCCCACAAAAAAATGTCATTGCAATAGGTGCCTTTCCTTCATCTAATGCCTCTGCATGTGCTGATTTTTTTAAATATTGTGTCGTTTGGACAGTGTATTAACGTTTGTTCAGGACCAATCAGAGGAACAGGTTGAGTCCTCTTCGGCTCCACGGAGCAGACGCAGTTTGTACAAACCGGCGGTGAAAAAGACTTCCGGAGGCTCAATTCGGTTTTTACGAGGCCGTGGGAAGGCAATGGGTGACGTCACAGTGACTTTGTCCATATTTTTATACAGTCTATGGTACTAACTCAGTAATCCTGCTTCGTAGTATACCACCTTGGTAACTAAAGTGCTTGTGCATAGTTCATAGTGCAGCAAAGTGATACTTTACAGTGTTTCCCCTAGATTTTTTTTCAGGCCGGGCGGTGAAAGTGCGCCATTTTGCGTAGAGGCGGAAACTATAATTACACCCTCATAATATCAGCGCTGCCATTGAAAATTTTAATTAGGCCTAAGGGGAAACCGAAGCTCTTTTGGCAAGGGTTTTTCCAGATGCTATTTTGATCATTCCCGCATTCTGCGGTAAGGGAAATATTGCAGCTACATAAAAAAATATTATATAAAAAAAAAAAAAAAGAATAATATAATTGTTTTGTTTTTTTTTCATTAAAATTATTTATTTTCCCTCTTGTCCAAGCTGGGCGGCACGTGAGTTTGGCCGGGCGGTAGGGGAAACACTGCTTTATATGTTAAAGTATTAACAGTAGGCTACAGTGCTTCAGCAATAAAACATATTTTAGCTTGATGGATAAAAGGCAAATCAGTTCAACACATAAAGTACATTTAATGTTACTTTCAATTTGGCGCTTAATATTTTGGAGCAAGAATGCTGTCAAAAACACGTATGCATAACTTTAAACATTCGTGCGTAAATACACATACACAAATACACACATTTGTTGTACACAAAATTATGTTTTCATACACGTAAATCATACATAAAATATGAAGTTGTAAAATTGCGTGCGTGTGTTTTTATGAGAGTACGAATCAAAAAGCTACGACTGCAAAGATTTATGGAAACTCCGATTTCTACGGCTATGAATTCTTCCTAACAAATACGGATTCAAGTTTGTGGGTACGAATTGAAAAGTGTTAAAATTACGTCACTGGGGCACAGGCAGGTCACAGGGGAAATGAATCGAACATCGATTCCACCAAATGTGCATGCGTTGAAGGCGCAAGATGGCTTTTAAATCACTAATTGAAATTAAATAGGCTACAATTAATTAAAATAAATAGGCTACACTTTAAATTGATTCACTGATGATATTACACCAATTAGAGTATATGCCACTAACACATTAGTAGGCTACACAGGATAATTATAACTTCAAGAATGTTCTGGACCAATAACATCAGTGCACCGATCAATCAATAGGATAAGCAGTATGGCAAGCCGAATAGTTGCCCGCAGCTCGATCTGTTTTGTTTTGAAAGGGAGAATTTATCTTTTTGGCAGGAATATAGGCTATTGTAATGAACCAATTACTCAATTGGCGAGGCCATATAAGGGCCAGCGTGGCACTGGTCCATGTAGATGGAAGGCTGGTCCACCCAATCAGAGCTGAGGGAATTTTAAGCACAATGATGTACAGCGGTTGTATCCAATAATGGGTCGATATGTCACAATGCATCCGGAAGCGCAAATACGGGGAAACCGACTGTGCAAAGGGAGCAGCCTATGCAGTTACTTCGTCATGGCTAAGCAAATTTCTTTAACAAATTTATTTTAAAGAAAAATAATCGAAGAAACTCTGTCTCCTCCCGTTGTCGATTTACCACCTAGGGGCGGCACGGTGGTGCAGTGGATAGCACTGTCGCCTCACAGCAAGAAGGTCCCGGGCTTGAATCTCAGATGGGACCTTTCTGTGTGGAGTTTGCATGTTCTCCCCGTGTCTGCGTGGGTTTCCTCCAGGTACTCCGGTTTCCTCCCGCAATTCAAAGACATGCAGGTTAGGCTAATCGGGTGGGGGGGCATTAACAGGGCGTTGCTGTAAAAGAGCATGTGTGCTCAGTCAACCTACCCTGTATAAATAAAGGTAAATAAAAAATAAATAATAACCACCTGATGGCTAGGAGTCCACATCTGCCTCAGAACACCCTAACGTTACTCCCTCAACTTTAGGCCTAAAGATTCAGAGGCCGTTGGTGAGAGACGATATGTCAACACTAACGTTAGCCCGCCTGATTTGTCCTCCATCGATGAGCCACCTACTCAGCCGGATTTGGCAGTTTCCCCGGGCCACCAAAAATGGGAAATCAAGATACTTTAATGCGAAGTGGTACAGACTTCTTTTTTAGAATGCAGCATAGCAAGAGATGCTGTTTACTGCAAGATGTGTCGTCACTTCAACGACACAATGCTGGATGGAGTTTTCGCCGCGGAGGGCTACAGGGATTGAAAACACCTCAGGCAGGCTTGTGAGAGGCACCAAACAAGTAAACAACACTTGATCGCCTTGGAGAAATACGAAGGCTATCGGGCCTGTCAAGGTTCTGGCCGTGGGACGGTTCTTAACCGGTTGAGTCGTGATGCCATGGATTTATCATTTGTTCAGAGAAATCGAGAACATCTGAAAGTAGTTCTGGACATTGTTGTGTTTTGTGCTAAGCAGGGCATACCGCTTCGTGGCCATAGGGAGAGTGGACATGAAGATGCTTTCAATAAGGGCAACTTTTTAGAACTGTTCAAATTCTTTGCCAAATATGATCCCCAAGTAGCAGCGCGATACCAAAAAATGCAACTTTGCTGAGTTCTGATACGCAGAATGATTCACTGGAGTCGGCTGCATCTATGAGCGTCGCAAATGAGTTTGCAGAGTAAATTCTGTCGGACAACCTCTCGCTGTAGCCGACCATGGTTGGCTAGCAATCACGCATCACATACTCAACCAATCACAGGCATGTACCTCTAATGGAGCGCCAAAAGCCAAGAATTAGTTCTCTCTGTACTGCTTGAATGCTGATGCGCTGCTCTTTGTTGCTTACGGCTTGTGTTAAAAGAAATTTGCTGTCACCCTCCAACACCCCAGCTTCGACCTGGGGATCTGTTTTAGTACGGGGGGTTTCTGGTCATCTCCTGTTTAGCAGGGGGTGCCCCGGAATGGATCTACTAAAGCAGATCCATTCACCACCAAACTAAAATAATTATGCAGCACATTCATTCATTAAACATGTCATATAAATACGTGTGTTGTCCTGACAGAATTACTGTTACGGAAAATAAAGGCCGAGCTGAGCGAAACACCTGGTACTTACTTTGCTCTAATTGCTGATGAGTCCAAGGATGAATCAAAGCGGGAACCAGTTGCTGTATGTATCAGGTATGTTCACCGGGGAACCGTAAAGGAAAGGGCTGTTGGATTTGTGGCCACCAATGACATGAGTGCAGCTGGCATCTCAGAGAAGATATTGGAAGTGATTGAGCCATTGCAATTATACCCGTCCCTCTGTGTCGGTTTTAGCTTCAACAGGGCCTCAGTGATGTCTGGGAATAAAGGGGAGTGCATGTAATTCTTAAACAGACTTTTGCAAATGCCATTTACATGCACTGCAATTCTCACCGCCTAAATCTTGTACTGGCAGCAGCATCGAACGTCTCCAGTCAGGAAAACACATTTTTTGACACGTTGAATTCTTTACATAGTTTTATGACAGGGAACAGCAGACATGCCAGCTTCCTTGAAATACAAAAGGAGCTCCATCCGAGTCGCCCGTGTCTTGAGCTTGAGCGATCCCTCGACATACGATGGAGCTCAAAGTCTGGGTCAGTAAGCAAGGTGCTAATTTTACTAGATGCTGTTTTAGAAGTACTTGCTGAAAACAGTGAAAGCAGCAACAGTCAAATGGAGGAAAATGGAGGCACAGGCTATTCAACAAATACAAACAAAGAGATTCCGTTTTTTTGTTGGTCACATTTGGAAAACGTTTTGAGACGAGCGATTTTGCCACAAAAGGACTACAGAGCCCCACATTATGTGTAATGGTTTGCATTAAGTTGGTGGAGGGTTTAAAAGGCAAATTTTCCCTCTTTCGGGACAATTCACAATCTGACTTTGATAAAGTGTTAAAGCTCACTGATGAATTGATGATTAAGCATTCCATTATGAACTCGGATGTCACCAGTGGCAGGGAGCGAAGGTTGCCTGATAGGCTTAGTGGGTCGACAGTGCACTCAAGTATTGGGAGAACTACGAATGTGAAAAACAATGATGATCTCAAACGGCTATGGACTGAAATTCTTGACAGCTGACCGAGTTAAAGAGCCGTTCCCAGGAGGATCAGTCTGGAATAATGAAAGCAGCAGCGGCCTGCAGAAAAGGAGCTGCTTCACGCACCTTGTCAACACTATGGGATACACATTGAGGATGCTGAGCTGACTGTGTTTGACAGCTGCGTCGGAAAAGTATGGATGGACACGAGTTCCCATCGCTGATGGAAGTAATGGACCGCTGTCCGACCAACATATTCCCCAACATTAATAAACTGTTACGAGTCATAGTTACCCTGCCCATGACCTCATGCAGCACAGAATGCCTTTTCTCTACTACTGGTAGAATAAAAACCAGTCTAAGATCATCCATGGGAACTGCTCATCTTAACCACCTTGCCATTCTCTCCCACGAGCGGGAGTTGACATCATAGCAGTTTACAACCACCGTTTACGTCTGGTCCTTTGAACAAAGGAAAGCGTATTTTTCCTCTATTCTATGCAGATTTTATTTGGGTTTTTTGGGTTTCCGAATAATGAGCGCTAACAAAAGAGACATCTCACATTGTTTAGGTCAAGCCTTTGACTCTCTCTCTCTCTCTCTCTCTCTAGGGGTTCTCAAACTGCAAAAATTGTCTTCAGACAGGAAGGAATCTTTCATCACAACAGCTACTGATGTGTTCATTACTAAGGCTGTCTTGATCTTGTACATATATAAAATAAATGACTTCCTGTGAGAAATAAACATGACACGCTTTTGTCAGAAAAAAATTATCTGGTTTGCTTGCATAATAGGGCTGCTTTGTAATCAGTTGTCAAGAACTGTCAGTGATGTAAATGTAGTGTTACAGCTATCAATGGCCGTGTGAAACAAAGTAGCTAGCTAGCTAGCGTTGATTTGCTGCTCCTGTCCCCACTGGGCAATGATGTTTACGTTACAGCCATCGATTGCTGCATGTCTAAAACTAAATGCAGGTAACTAACATTTCCTTATCAATGCTGCTTGTCAGTTACATTGTAACGAGAAAGCATTTTATAACCATTCTGAAATTTGCAAATTGTGCAACTACTTTTATTAGAGGCTATAGCCTAGACTTTGTTGAGTTAAATTAGTCATATTGAGAAAAGGGGTACACATTAGGCTATATCATGTATTTACGATCAAATGTGCGAGTAGGTACAGAATGGTGGTCCACCCTATTTAATCAAAGTCCACTCACTTTATGATTTCTGGCCTCGCCACTGGGGTCACCTACTGCTATGGGGAAACATTTAGGCTAGTACATTAGCCTACATGTAAGATAATATGCTGTGCATTTTGTGAATAATACATGCAAACTTTTTCTCTTTTTTTGTCCGCAGAGGGCCTCACATTTTTTTTTTTTATTATTATTATTTTTTTGCATTCCCTTGAATTCAGTTTGTGTGTAATCTTTACCTGTATTATACATTGCAGCATCTGACTACAAGTGTTAACAGTTGCAGTGCTAGATTGCACCTTGTCTACTAGCCTTTAAACTAAACTGATAGAATTAACTTGAGAAAAATGTTGCATCCAGTTACCCGTTAGATCATTTAGCTTTACATCCTTTACCCCTAGTGCTCGTTGCACTTTTTGTAATCGAAACGTTGTAAGAAAGAATTATCTATTTTTGATAAACATGACTCTGGTGCTTTACCTCAGGTAAATTGAAAATTGGCCTGAGCTACACATAGTTTTTATGAGTAATCGCCTTTATCCTATGATGAATGTGTGGTTTCTTTCTTCCAGTGGTTTCTTTCTTCCAGGATGAAGCGGTCTCCACCACCATTTTAGGCTAGGCCTCTACACAGTCTTGTAACGCATTTAGGGCTATTACAGACAGCTATTGTGGTAGGCTAGTTACTGTCGTCAGCTGTAACCTAACGACTGTGAACATGCAACAAAACCGTTTTGATATCAAAGATTGCCACCTCATGAATTTTGAGCCAATAGTTGCACTTTTATTCTACATGTTACACCAGAAACCTTATAAGTTGCACCACAGTGCCAACTAGTGGCACCACAGCCAACTAGTCAGCCTTTCAACCCACTAGTGGCCTTTTAAGCCTAACACGTGTTGCAATTAAAGCAGCACTAGTTAACTAGTGAAGTGGCAACAGTGTAACATGTTAACTAGATAAATTGCATAGAGTCCGTATATTCGCCTGAGTAGTTACATAGGCTACACTTCTCTTCACTAGTTTACTAGCCTAAAACCAACATGTCCACTAGTTAATTTTTTAGCACATCAACTAGTAGCCTTTAGTTGTAGCAAAATTTTTGTTTTATTAAAGGTGGCGAGCCCACCGGAATCAATACTGAGGCGGTCTAGGTCTATCTAGATGTTCAATTTAAAAATACAAACAACAAACTAGCATAAATGCAAGAATGATTTGGCAGTGAATGACATTTAACGACACAGTGACATTATCTCATTTGTTGTTTTGATGATGGTGGTGGAGACCGCTGTCATCCTGGAAGAAAGAGACCACTCCCATCAGGATAGAAATGCTTCATCATATGATAAAGGCAATTACTCATAAAAACTATGTGTAGCACAGGCCAATTTTCAATTTACCTGAAGTAAAGCACCAAAAAAAAGCATGTTTATCAAAAATAGATCATTCTTTATTACAAGTTTTGATTACAAAAAGTGCAAGGAGCACTAGGGGTAAAGGATGTAAAGCTAAATGATCTAACGGGTAGTAATGAAGTGAATTCAAGAAAATGCAAAAAATAAAAAAAACGTGACAAGGCCCTCTGCGGACAAAAAAATAGAAAATGTTTGCAAAGCCTGTATTATGTTTGCAAATCATTCACACAATGCACCGCATATTATCTTACATGTAAGCTAATGTACTAGCCTAAATGTTTCCCCATAACAGTCAGCTACCCATCGAGTAATTGGTTCTTTACGATAGCCTATATTCCTGCCAAAAAGATAAATTCTCCCTTTCAAAACAAAACAGATCGAGCTGCGGGCAACTAGTGGGAAACCGTAAATTTGATATCAGGGATATGGAATAAATTCCCATTCATGCAATACTGCTTATCCTATTTATCGATCGGTGCACTGACGTTATTGGTCCAGAACATTCTTGAAGTTGTTGCCTAATTATCCTGTGTAGCCTACTAATGTGTTAGTTGCATATACTCTAATTGGTGTAATATCATCAGTGAATCCATTTAAAGTGTAGCCTATTTATTTTAATTCATTGAATACATTTCAATTAGTGATTTCAAAGCCATTTTGCGCCTTCGACGCATGCGCATTTGGTGGAATCGATGTTCGATTCATTTTCCCTGTGATCTGCCTGTGCCCCGGTGACGTAATTTTAACACTTTTCAACTCGTACCCACAAACTTGAATCCATATTCGTAAGGAAGAATTTGTAGCCGTAAAAATCTGAGTTGTATCCATAAATCTTTGCAGTCGTAGCTCTTGGATTCGTACTCTCATAAAAACACACACACGCAATTTTACAACTTCATATTTTATGTATGATTTACGTGTATGAAAACATAATTTTGTGTACAACAAATGTATTTATGGACGAATATTTAAAGTTATGCATACGTCCTGTGTACAACAAACGTATTTACGCACAAATGTTTAAAGTTATGCATACGTATTTTTGACATTTTCTGGTCATTTCAATTTAACATCTGGTTTTAATGTATTTGATTTAGACTTTGTTTTGACTTGTTGGTTGATCCACCAAATGTTCAACTGCCCTATCAACGAATTTGGCGATTTAATTGATGATTGTCATTTTTTATAATAATTATTCAATTAAATCCATTAAATATAATTCAATGTATGGTTGAGTGAGGGGTTTTAGCATGCGATACCGCTTGTGTTCAGTATTCAGAGTGCTGGGCATTCTAACAAGGGCGTTGAGTGAACTGCTAGATTCAGAAAAATAAACACATTTTTCCTTAAACCTCACTTCCCCGACAGTGTGATGTTGTAGCCTGTAAATCCTTCGTTCAAAGTTACGTAATAGATACTATTTAAACCTATGACGTCATTGTGTTAATAGCTGGGCCTCATGTAGGTTGACTCGCCCTGGGCCCCGCCCACCATTGAGATGGTCCTGAAAGGGACAAACACAATATTTCTGTGTAGAGTGTACACAATGAGTATGAACAGGCTATGTATTAATAAGACATAATAGTGTAGTGGACATTTCCATGATGCCGTTTTTGGGATGGGGGCCATTTTTAGCAGAACATTGCAGACCACAGCATCCCCGCCCCCTTGACCTGATCTGTGAGGGCGGTCTGCAATGCATATTTGTTTGGTCCTGCTGTACGTTCTCCTTATTGGTTTGATAAAATGAAAGCCTCAGAGAAAGCATCACTTCTCTTGTATAATTCTCTTTGCTTCTGCCAACAGGCCCACGAGAGCCCACTGCAGTATGACAGCAAGACTGTTTGACAAATTTCCGTTTTCCCTTTCCCCCGATTCTGGTTCTGATGCTGTGAATACATTCCCTTGTTCCGCTGCCTGAAATATCTGCATAAGAAACATACCAACTGTTGAATGTATCCCCCTTCTTATTTTTCCTCATTAATTATTTATAACGAAGAGACTTTTCTGAGTTTCCCATAAATTTCCTCACTTTTTACACACTGTGTAACAACATGGTCAAAAGGGACGGATCTTAGTGGCTTGCTTTCAATCATTTATTTTTAAATAAATTGCTTGGATGAACAGAGTGTGTTGCAACAAATTGTCCTGTGTTTCTTTCCAGTTATCTTTATTGCACCTTGGTCATCACGTACGCAGTACTGAGAGTAGCCTCATTTCATAACAGTGCATGGGTATTTGGTATGCCTTGCACTGTTGCACATGCAAATAATTTCTGACAATGCAGAGCCCTGCACTCCGATACTAACAAAGACTTTTGTGTGGTTATTTAAATACTGTGTTTTGGCTTGGTTTTGGGGGGGGGGCTTCCCCAGGACACAGGCCCTCCACCTGGGAGCAGAATAAGCACCCAGCTTCCAGAGAATCTGAAGTGAGTATACTGTATATGCATATGCATAATGACCTGGAGGAAGGTTATAGTATTTGGAGCATAAACATAACAGGGCTCAACAAACACTCCTGTAGGTTAGACAATTTTACTTCATGAATAATTCCTGTGGGCTTCAGCGATTTGAGAGTTCAATGCGGGTGTGCTGGTCTTGCGAATGGAGAAGGCCCAGAATGTGAAAGGACTGGACAATGTATGACTGGAAATAATTTATTTATTGACTGCCCCAGAGATCTGTGCCATGTGCTGTCACAGCTGGTGCCATGCAGCACATCCTGTAGTATTAGTTGGACACGCTAGTTTGGTTTTGGTTGCAACTTACTGTACGTGTTAGAAACCCACATTTCGCCAGTCAGTATCTCAGCTGTTTTAGCACAAATTACCAAGCCACTTGGCAGATCAACTCATCTCATCAATATCTCAACATAAAGCAAATATGGGAAAGATTTGTTAAGCCGTTTTCATGCAATTAAGTACATAATTAGCATTTAGATTAAGACTTTTTTTTTCCAACGACCTAGCTCAAATTCTCCAACTCTAATCGCTAAAGTAGACATAGCGATATGTTGGGTATGACATGGACTAATGCTTTTGACAGGTGACATTTCGGTTTATTGTACAGTTTTTAAATAAACCTTTATAATTCTATGATACTGGAAATGTCCATTGACTTAACATTGGGGCATAAATTTGCTAGCAACCGAAGGCTAATTGAGTTCAAACTACTGTTAATTGAGTTCAAACTAACAGTCTTGTGCTATGCAAGATTTCTTGCTCCTCGCTCTGTCTCTGAAGCTATCCTGAGCCTCTGATACTGCCACATCACAGAAACCAGCCGTAGGCTACTAACTGTTCTGTTTTTAAACTAAAAGTCCAATGCGAGTTAAAAATTTTACGCATGGTTTAACATTTTTCTGAAACACAAGTGTGTGCAAATCAACTCGAGAGAGCAAGGTGGATAATGTTATTTTGCTTAAAAGATATGTTGCCAGGTCAGTGATCACAGTGATGAACTATAACAGTGCCAAGCAACATAACGTTTGGACAATTAATTAATGTTGACGTTATGTTAGTTTGTCTTTAGAATAGCCAGATATTTTGCTGAATATACAGTAATTTTGGAAGAATGTAACATTAGTTAGACTAAATCCAACCAACACAATAAAGTTGAAGAGTGATAGTTTAAGATTTATCACCAGTAACATTAACGTTGTCATACAATTTCTTCGTACCGTGAAAATCGACTTGCTTACATTCTCCTTTTTAAAAAAAATCTAAATAAAAAACGTAGGCAATACATAGCCTAACCTATGGCTATGATAACAGTCTTTGGGACTAAACTGAGTTAATAAAACTCAAAAGTAAGCTAAAGATATCCAGTGAGCACAGATTACACTAGGCTAGGCCTACTAGTTCACTATTTTTAATATTCTCTTTTTTCTGTAGGCTAAGTATAAACCAAAGTATTATTTTTTTATTATTGTTTATTTATTTTGTATTTATTTTATTACACACTGAAGTATACCTTCCTGAAGTGTGTCTCTGTGGCTCAACGATAGGTAGCCTACCTTTTGCCGCATGACTCGCTCCCATTCCTCTTGTCTCTACACTTTTTTTTTGTATTTTTTAAATTTATTTATTTGGTAGGCTTATTTAATCTGTAGTGATTTGAGTGCCTATGCACTGTTGGTGTTCTATGACCCTGAATTCTATGACCTAGTGATGCTGGGGTGTCTCATGATAAATACCGTAGTAACGTACTTGATAAAACAATTAGGTTGAGTGAACCCTAGGTGGACCCTACAAAGGTTTATAAGTAGCCTACTCTCATAGAGTATACTTTCTTAAAATAAGTGTTAAAGCTTCTCATATTTATTGGACAGAGACAGGAGGAATGGGAGAGAGTAGGCTAAAGTGAAAAAAGGTTGGATTCGAACATACGACGTCGCGGCTCGTAAAAAGCATGGGGAAAGTCTAGCCAGGTTCCTCTACAGGCTGAGCCACTGAAATAAAGAGCCTATACTAAAATAAATACATAAATAAACAATAATAATAAAGAAATACATCTAAATTTATACTAACATAAATAAAGAGAATATTGAAAGCCTAGCCTAGTGTAAGCCACTTGTGCTCACTGGATATTTGTAATGTTAATGAACTAAAAAGTGGCCTGTTTAGTCCCAAAGTTATCATAGGCTATGCTACGTGTAGCCTACGGTTTTTATTTAGTTTTTTTAAAGGGTTTCCACGCTATTATGGTTTTACAAGCTCCGCGCTATGATGCAGCTTTGGCAAAAACTGGTATGCAGTAACAGCATAGCCTTTTTCTTTTATTTATTTTTTTTGTTTTCAAAGAGGGCATTTTCCGATATAATTGCTGACTTGTGGCGAAAGTCCCGCCATAGTGATAGATTTACGTTAACATCTGTCCGAGAATGTAAACAAGTTGTCAATTTTCACGGTAAGAATAAATTATATGACAACGTTATATCTTCCATTGCCATGGGGTGCTAGCCAGCTTGCTAAATTACATTGGGTAAAAAGGAAACTTACAACAAGAGCCTGACATTGACAGATTGTATAAGAATTGTATGTGTATGTAACTATTGTATGTGTCAGCCCTATTCAGATGGGATAAGTCTTATGGGGGGAGATGGGGTAATGTAGCCTAATTATTACCGGAGGATCTTCATTATTTTAGTCCCGTTGTAGTGTACAATTCTTCCCAACGTATAATTTTTCCCACTTCCGGGTCCGATGCTTGACTGTACGTCTCGCTAGCTACTAGCACTGAACTGTGTCGATTATACGCTCTATGCTAGCTCTATGCTATAAAGTGGTTTGATAATTTTCAATGTATTTGTTGAATTAGCCAGTAAATAAACATTATTAGCTAGTTCATACACTCGCATTAATGCTAGTATATAATAAAGGTAGCGCGAATGATAACTACGGACCATTGATAGGTTCAAAAAGATAGCTCGGGTGCGTCCCAGTACTCGAAAAATGCACCCTCCTTTCCTCCACTACCAACTCTTCTCTTCTTCCCTGGAAACTGATCTTTGTGTTCTAATCTAAGGATGCTGATTACATATTAATTACATATTAAATGTTGAATATTAATGTCTCAACACCAACCGCAATGTCAGGTATATTGTATAGTGTACATGCAACTACTTGCACTTGAAACGTACAGACAGTTTTGCATATTTCCGGGTAGGAGACGAGTGGAGGAAAGGAGGTGAGGAGTGAAGAATATTAGCCCTTGTCTTTTCATAAACAGGCACAATGAAAGTGTTTTGTGATTGGACATTGCTCAACTTCCTGCTTGTAGTTGAGCAGTGTTCTGGTCTATTAGGGTGCTCTCGAGGCACATTGATTGAACTTTATAGCAGTATGTAGCTATACATTTTCTAGTGATTGTGTAATCTTCAGTTATGTTTATTCAACTTTCAAGTGGATGTGTAACAATAGTTATGATGATTAAATTTCTTTAAGAAATGGACACTACTACATTAGTTTTTTATATCTGACTGCTATACAGTTCTGTAGCTATGTTGCTCTACTCTATTTCAAACAACATGTACTCACTGGCTGATTGGTTCAAACCTTCTCTCAAAGAGCCTGATTCATAGTCTTAGAGTATGTGCTGCCACCCATGATAGTGACCTGTACAAAAAATCTTTGTATTTCCCTACTGCAGTTTTGTGTAGGCTATTTCTCTATTCCTCTTATGCCTCATACCAATATTGATAGCTGTGATAATATTGGTAGGTAGCTTTTGAAAGGTGGCTCTGAATCTTTTTACATTTCAAATCCTTTTTAGAAGTATTCTAAAGCTATCTAAAGTTATATGAGTAGATGTATAATTGTATGCTGTGATTGCATTAGGCTATTCAATGTATACTTTCACCTATTGTTTTTATTTCTACCCTTTGAACGCCACTATGTATGACATATCTCGCCAATTTGGCCTATATGTTACGCTATGACTGACATCTTATTGACTACTACTCTGTATATGAACAGTGTATGTTTTCATATATTTCATACTACTTACAGGGTTGCCAACTTTAAGAAAGGTTTTGGAGTAAGATACTAGTTTGGTGTGACCGTGGTCCGGGAGAGAGCAGGTCCGCCCCAAGAAAATGTGGTGTTATTTGACAAAAAACTATGCATTTTCACATCAGTTTGGACCATTAGGCCTTTCATTATCATATTTGTGAAAAAGGTACATCCGTGGGGAAAGGGGGGAGATTTGGCTCTTTTTTTTTAAAGGGCGTCTTGAAAAATTTTCAATTTTACATACCTTTCATGATTTATGAGCTGCACAGCTAGCAATGGAATCAACTGGAAAATCTGATAAAATATGACACATTCTCATCTCCACTACATGGCTTTAATTAAACATTTATTAGTAAAAATCTACAATAGTTTGGACATGTACAAATCAATTGGCAACAATTTAGCCTTCAAAGTTACCTTCAAACTTAAAGGAATGTCACCTTTTTAACAAAATTACTTAAAATGTCTTCAAATAAATCTCTCTTCCCTGCCACTTTGAATCTTTGAAAAAGAGAACTTACCCACCTTTTAAAAATGAGCCTAGTTTTTTTTTTTTTCAGATCAACTGTAGTATTACTATTCAACAATTGGGGGAAAGGGTTAGTAAAACTTGTTAATGTTTAGTTAACGTTAGTTCACGTTAACATTAGCTAACAGGTGGGGTGACATAATGATGTTGGCCCAAAGCTTGCCAAAAAACGAACTAAATTAAAAAACTTCTGTCTTTTTCTAACAGTATATCGTACAATGTTGTATGTGTGACTAACGGTAATGTTAGACCGGTTACATTACATTACATTACATTCATTTAGCAGACGCTTTTATCCAAAGCGACGTACAGTAAGTGCATGCAGAGACATCATCAAGATCACTACAGAACAGACAAGACAAAGCACATCCTTCCCATAATGTAGCAGCTATCCCTAGTAATGAACGTTGACTGTAGTTCACAGTAAGCTGTGGGTAAATCAGCAATACTACACTTCTATTCTAAATACTATTATAAACTATAATAAACAGACAGGAAAACACAGGGAACTAGTAAACACAGGGAACTGATATTCCTAGGTTAGGATATCAGTCAAGGTGGAGTCTGAAGAGTTGTGTCTTCAGGCCTCGACGGAATGCAGGCAGGGTTGGAGTAGAACGTAGGGGAATGGGGAGTTAATTCCACCACTGAGGAGCTAGGGTAGAAAAGCTCCACAGTCGGGACGAGTGAGAGCCGTTGACACAGAGGGGGGGGAAGTGTGAGTCGCCCTGCTGTAGAAGAGTGAAGTGCTCGAGCAGGTACATAGTGCTGAATTAAGTCCTGCAGGTAGGACAGGCCTGTCAAGGTTTTGGTTCTCACACACCGTGCATGTCATGGTCTAGCCCCAGCCTACATCATGGACCTCATCCGCCCTTACACCAACAGCCGGTCATTACGATCAGCCGACCAGGAGCTCCTGATGGTGCCCAGGACCAGGCTGAAGACGAAAGGTGACCGAGCCTTTGGGGTGGCGGCCCCTAGGCTCTGGAATGCACTTCCCCTGGTCCTAAGAAACATTCCATCAGAGTCTCTTTTTAAAAAACAGCTAAAGACACACCTGTTTAGGCAGGCGTTCGGACCTTCATAGGCTCTCACTATCTGACTGTTATTGTTTTATTCCTGTTTTAATATGTTTTTATTTTTTATATTTACTCATGGCTTGTAAAGCACCCTGTGCATCCGTGCTGGGAAGGGCGCTATATAAATAAAATTTACTTACTTACTTACTATCTTGCATGTGATCTGTCTTTAAAAACTAACCAGTCGTAATCCTAACACTGCACGCTGATCTTACATACACGCATTGATAAGCTTACGGCTATCTCCTCTGTATGGTATGTTCATGCGCCACCATTAGCTAGCTCCAGCGAAAGCTAGTTTCAAACCTCCCTCCATTTTACTTTCTTTGTTCTCTCTGAACATGTGGCCGAGGCAACCCCCTACACGTAGGAGAACATGGAAACCCCACATGCGCCCAACTCTACACACACACACACACACACACACACACACACACACACACACACACACACACACACACACACACACACACACACACACATAGTTTGTTGTACATTATAGTAGTGAATCGTGCCTTGCTCTGTTTGGTACTTTGTGTTCAATAAACTATTACATTTATCCAAGATTGCCTGTATTAATGTTGCTCTTGTGTTGAACTGAATCAGCCAATGCTAATCGCAGGGATTCCCCAAAATGCCTTCACCTTCTAGCTGGATCATTTATATTAATTTGGTATCAACTGAGTACATGATATTGTGATTTTGCTAAGACAATTATTAATGTGTAATTTTATTGGTAATTAATTTAATTATTAATCCAAGTTACCCATTTTTAGTTAGTATATTCTCTTTTGAGAATAATATATACATTTTATGAGACTGATTTATAATACAAAAACCATGCCACCAGTTGTATAAGGATGGTAGTGGCGTATCGCAGTACATAAGTGACGCCCCGTGTATACATATAGAGGTATGTCCCCTACATTTTTGGTACCCCGTGTATAGATTTAATCGAATATTCCCTACACAGGATAGCTGTGGACTCTCTGGTTGGAGGTTGAAGTCACCCAGTAGGATTACAGGGGTACCATCCTCAGGGAAGGAGAGTGTCAGGAGAGTGTCCAGTTCATCCAGGAAAGCACGAAGCGGACCTGGAGGGTGATAGAGTACAACAATGTTCAGTGTAGATGGGTGAGTTACAGTGACTTCAGGAAACTCAAAGGAGGAGATATTCAGGCAGTGTACAGTGGGAATAGAAAATTTTCAAGATGTGGAAATGAGCAAACCAGTACCCCCGCCTCGACCAGAGGCCCTGGGGGTGTGGGAGAAGGTGTAGCCAAACAGAGCAGCTGGAGTGGCTGTGTTGTCAGGGGTGATCCACGTCTCAGTGAGAGCCAGGAAGTGAAGTGACTTCATCTTGGCATAGGTAGTGATGAAATCATCTTTCTGGACAGCTGACCGGCAATTCCATAGTCCACCCGCCACTGAGAGTTCCTTATGAGAGGACAGGGGTGGGCAGACCAGGTTAGCCGGACAGCCTCTGCGGTGGTTGGGCCTCCTGGAGCGAGGCATAGGGCACAGAGAAATGGGGGTTAGACGACACATGGTAGGGGGAGATAAGACAGGCTAGATAGGGAAAGATCAGTACAAACAGACAAGTCAGACAAATTGATGACGAGGCAGCCTCTGCTTTAGCTTATACACTATTTCTCAATTGCACTCAGCTGCTTGCAAGGCTAATTCACACAGATGAAGCTAGTTTAAATTAGCAACACAAAAGACCGGTAGTTGGCCTAATTACACAAAGCAAGTTACCAACTGACCGCTAATACTTCAATTTACTTAAGCTACACAGTGACTATGCTACAAACAGTTTGATTAACTAATGCACAGCTGAAACTGAATGAAAATATGATACTTAGCCTATCCGAGAATAGATAATCAACAACGCCGTCTAAATGGACTCTGAAGTAGGAGTGGCAAACATGCTATATATTCACACAGGTGAAGCTAGTTTAACTTAGCAACACAAAAGACCGGTAGTTGGCCTAATTAGACAAAGCAAGGTACCAACTGACCGCTAATACTTCAATTTACTTAAGCCACACAGTGACTACGCTACAAACAATAAATAAAAGGGCCCATAGGTCAAAGACCACATACCTGTCCCTCAGCGAAGGGGAATGCCGCATTAAATTGCTTTCAGCCCACTCAATCAACATCCAGGCGATGTGCGATGGTACGTGTAAGGTTACATGTATAGACTATTCACAATATTCCTGGATCAAGCTATGACTTAGCCTATATTTGCCAATAATTCCTGGAATCTTCTGGGGGGACAATCTTCTGTTACAGGACAATGGCTATCCACTAAACACTTTGCTGATATAAACACTTACAGTCAAGCCGGAAAGTCTGCACACCCCTTTCACCTTCTCCACGTATTATTATGTTACAGACCGTTTTATTACGTTACAGACATATTCTAAAATAGATTGAGTTCATTTTTTGTCTCATAATTCTACACAAAATAGCCCATAATGACGAAGTGAAAACAGGTTTTTAGACATTTGTGCTAATTTATTAAAATTCAAAATGTTAAATATCATATGTACAATTGATATGACACCCTAAAGTGAGCTGAGGTGCATTTTGATTCCACTGATACTGCTTGAGATGTTTCTATAACTTAATTGGAGTCCACCTGTGATAAATTCAATTGATTTGACATGATTGGGGATTGCCAACACCTGCCTATATAAGGTCCCACAGTTGACAGTGCATGTCAGAGCAAACTCCAAGCCATGGGGTCAAAGGAATTATCTGCAGACCTTAATCTACCACAGGATTGTGTCAAGGCATAGATCTGGAGAAGGGTACGGAAAAATCTCTGCAGCTTTACAGGTCCCAAAGAGCACAGTGGCCACCATCATTCGTAAATGGAAGAAGTTTGGAACCACCAAGAATCTTCCTAGACCTGGCCGCCCGGCCAAACTGAGCAATCGGGGAAGACGGGCCTTGGCCAGGGAGGTGAGCAGGAACCCGGGGGTCACTCTGACAGAGCTCCAGCGTATCCTTGTGGAGATGGGAGAACCTTTCAGAAGATTAACCATCCAGGCAGCACTCCACCAATCAGGGCTTTATGGTAGAGTGGCCAGACGGAAGCCCCTCCTTAGTAAAAGGCACATCACAGCCCGCTTGGAGTTTGCCAAAAGGCACCTAGAGGACTCTCAAACCATGAGAATCAAGATTCTCTGGTCTGATGAAACCAAAATTAAACTTTTTGGCCTGAATACCAAGCGTCACGTCTGGAGGAAACCAGGCACCGCTCATCACCTGGCTAATACCATCCCTACAGTGAAGCATGGCGGTGGCAGCATCATGATGTGGGGATGTTTTTCAGCAGCGTGAACGGGGCGACTAGTCCTGATAGAGGGAAAGATGAATGCAGCTAAGTACACCGAGATCCTTGAAGAAAACCTGCTCCAGAGCGCTCTGGACCTCAGACTGGGGCGAAGGTTTACCTTCCAACATGACAACGACCCGAAGCACACAGCCAAGAGAACAAAAGAGTGGCTTTGGAGAAAGTCTGTGCATGTCCTTGAGTGGCCCAGCCAGAGCCCAGACCTGAATCCAATTGAACATCTGTGGAAAGAGCTGAAAATGGCTGTGTACCGACGCTCCCCATCCAACCTGATGGAGCTTGCAAGGATATGCCAAGAGGAATGGGCAAAAATGTCCAGAAACAAGTGTGCCAAGCTCGTAGCTTCTTTCCCAAGACGTCTTGAAGCTGTAATCGCTGCCAAAGGTGCAGCAACCAAGTATTAGGCTAAGGGTGTGTACAGATATGTAACCCCTATTTAACCTATTTTTGTCAGTAAAATAAAATTGCATATTTTATAAAAACCTGTTTTCACTTCGTCATTATTGGCTATTGTGTGTAGATGTTTGAGGCAAAAAATGAACTCAATCTATTGTAGTATAAGTCTGTAACGTAATAAAACATGGAGAAGGTGAAAGGGCTGTGCAGACTTTCCGGCTTGACTGTATATCAAGCCTAATGCACAAATTGTCATTTACACCGAATGCGTGAATTTTCATTCAATGGAAAACTCGCACACTGCAATAGACGGACATTTGAGTTCTGAAAATGCGCTTCAGATGTCATTACAATACAGCTGTCTTCATCTAGGCCTACAGCCTGTAAGTAAATAGAATGGTTTTGACAGAAAAAAAGTTCAAAACCTTGTCCAGTGAATATTGCACTTATTGTTTTTCAAATTGCCTAGGCTACAGTCCCTGGGATTCACTTTGCATAAGGTTTTTTCGATAGCCTACAGTTGAAAAACAGAGATTAATTTAAATGTCACCATGTTAACTGAATTGTAACCTTATTCTTCGACCTTCATATTTTTTTAAATTACAGTGACCAGGTTTCCATACTCTCAGCTTATTAAAACCCAGCTGATTTCACCTGTTATTCCTTAACTACACAGAATAATTTTAAAGAGAACTAAGAGTCTAATTAGAAACGAAAACAAATTTGCAACACATTACAGAATTAATTCACAATTCATTTTAATGGTATTCTCTGCATGTGCACTTTAACTTCATGCAGGAGCAGGTCTGTTTCCCTTGCTGTAAATCACACTTTTCACAGTCTTCTTGAGAAAGTGGACTTGGTTTAAAGCATTACGCTACCAGTAAAACAGGTTGGTCACATTTCACATTGCATGTCTGTTTCGCCATCGTATAAGCAATCCGCCAAGGTGGAAAAGCAGGCTTTTAACTCCTTTGCGTAGAAGGTCCCGTCGGCGGGACCTTTTTGCTGAACTGAGACATTCGTTGCTACTGCAGTCAAACTATTAGTGGAAATCACACTCTGTGTTTTAACTTTATTGGTAGACGGTTTGTGACGATTTCTGCTGAATACGGAGTTTCTAAGTGTCACTATTTCCCCCATGGCAAGTCCATTTAAAAAGCAACCCCCAACCTAGTCTATACCTACCCATGTGTGACATAGTGGACAATAGCGTCTATGTTTGAGTTCATGAATATATTTATTCATTATATAAAATTAGAATAACCTCATAGCAACAAGATGATAAACCCAACAATAGCCTGATCGTATGCCAGAAAAGCCGTGAAAAGCCCTGCTCACTCAAATGCAAAATAAACTGTGAAAGTACTGTCTCATTCTACCATGTATTCTACTAGCAATATATTCTACTAAATATGAAATAAATATACAATACTACCATCGGTTTTACACATCGAGATCTTCCTTTCAAAATGCAGTGGTCATTTATTGTCTGGTACAATCGGTTTGAGAAATATACAACACTTTATACCGCTATTACACTATCTGAAACGTCGACGCGTAATACCCCCATGCCCTGTAAGCCTGTCTCATTCATTACAGTTAATTCTGGTTTAATTGTCGGCTTTTTTATCCAATAGAGTACATTATAACCTTAGCAACGGTATATGCCACGTCTTTTTGGGTGCTTTGAGCAATTTACTACAGCCCAGCGTAACGGCAGTTTTCGTTTTAACTGTCTAGTATTACAAGCTCTATAGAATACGCATTACGGAGGGGAGTTTCCCTTTTCCGATATGTAAGTATTTTTGCGTCTAAAATACTGTTGGTCTCGCTGGCTACATATGTACGTTCGTGTTTCCACTCGAGCACTGTCTTTCCAATATTTTTGATTGCCCTATTGTTATTTTCGCAGTTTGAGTGCATTTCACATACTGTAGTGCAATTGTTAAATGCATTTTTGATGTAGGCTACCGATGTTCAT
Source organism: Synaphobranchus kaupii (assembly GCA_029718625.1). Taxonomy (NCBI): domain Eukaryota; kingdom Metazoa; phylum Chordata; class Actinopteri; order Anguilliformes; family Synaphobranchidae; genus Synaphobranchus; species Synaphobranchus kaupii. The sequence continues at coordinate 25,871,432 of CM056384.1, forward strand.
TGAAGATAGAACATTTGGCAGCATTTTGCAGATGGTGGAATACTATTGTATGTTCATGTTATCGTACATAATATAGGCTATGGCGTGTATACTTGTCTCTTAGGGCATGACAAATGCTCATTCCAATTTACTGTGCGCTGATATGTGGTAGATTAAGGTAAACATTTCCTTGGAGTCATTATGAATAGGAAAACTTAAAAGATTAAAAGAATACAGAAAAATGCAATCCCAGCACAAAAGTATACATACTGTAGAGTACAGGGACAAGTGATGTTTTATTGAGGTACAAGAGTGAATGATTAGGCAACATATTTAGGTGTATGTAACACTGTGATATCAATGTTTTTTTTTCTTAAGCCATCAGAAGGAGCAAATGTATAGGCCTATACTTTATAATACAATAATGAATAATTTTATTCATTTTATGACATGTTTTGCATAGGGGTTTTGGACCCATAGATATCTACCCCCCTATACTGATGAAAATATAGTAATTCCCACTTGAAAACTATGCAAAAGTGAGTTTTATGAGCCAAAACTGTTTGCCATCTGCGCCAAGGGGCTAAAGGGAATGGGATATGACATTTTGATTGGTATATTGCATTTTACACCCAAGACACATATATAATTAATGAATAGACTAAGTTCAGCCCATTTGCACGTTGCGGCTAAAAAAACTTGCCGTCTAACTAGCAAAAGTGGAATTGGACACGCCCTAATTGCACTTTACGCCATGCGTTTAGACCAAGCACTAAGATCACCAAGATAGAGCCCCTTGTATTGCCTTTCCTCTCCCTATTTTAGAGTTGTGTCGATGCCAACTGTATTGATAAAAAATATACATATCCCTTGATTATTTAGTCTGTATTACTCTTCTTTAAAATGGACTACCTTGAGCTGTTTGTTGTCATGTTCTCCTAATATCCTTGGTTTCAGTGCTAATGTTTCCCATCAACCTCACTCCATAACACTGATTCCTGTAGTCAACCATGTGACTGCTTGTGACAGTTGGTGATGTGCAGACTGCGCAGTTCAGCTGCACATGGAGTATTGAGTATATGAGCTGCGCTGTCACATTCCGTCCACAGTCTTCTTTGGCACTGTTTCCATAGGAACAGAGGTACCTCTCAGCTGGAGAAAGGAGTCACACCCCTTCAGTGGAGCTTTCCAGTTTTTGTTTCTGTTCTCAAGAACTTTGTAATTCGCTGTAGTTTAAAAAATATGAAGGACGAAGAATAGCTAAGGTTACAATTTAGTTAACATGGTGACATTTATCTCCGTTTTTGAACGATAGGCTATCAAAAAAACATTATGCACAGCAACTCCGCTGTAGCCTAGGCTATTTGAAAAACAATAAGGGCTCTATTTTAATAAACCAAACGCAATGGTGAACACAAGAGTAAGCGCTTGGCAGTATCGCTCTGAGGGCGTGTCGGCGAGAAATTTGGTAATTTCATGACGGCAATCTTGGCGCACCTTATGGCGGTATTGCTAAAAGGCTGGGTTTAAATGTCCAAGGTGTGTCTCTATGGTAGCCAATCAAATTGTTGTTCTCATGCTTTAAAAAAAAGCCAGTTGGAACACAATCACTCCATGCAATTTCATAATGAGCAACCCAAACGCACTGGACCGTCAACTTGGATGTGTGTATGATTCTACGTGGGAACATGCATTGAAATGTTCATTTTAAAAGCTGATCCGATACTTACCATTTATCTAGCCCTGTTAAACTGCTCAGCCAGTTGATTTCTCTTTGCTCTGGCTGTGATGGGGACCGCGACCACTGGTGCAGGTTGGGCAAGCTAATTTTGTCACTGTCTGTGGTGCTAAAGTACATCTTCCGGCAGGCGCATTTCACATTGGTGAAGATGTGCGATATTATGCAGCACCTGGACATTGATGGAATGTGTTCCTTTGCGATTGACGAAAACTATTGCATGCTCGGGTGGTGCGCGGATTTGTATGTGCGTGCAGTCGATAGCACCAAGCACCCCAGGGAACCCACACTTGAGAAAAAATGCGAGTTTTGACTTTTTACTGCATTCATTGTCCGTATAGTTGAGGAAGGACACCCGCTGAAAGTATATCCTTTCTGTGTATTGTCGTCGTCGTCGCCGCAAACGTCGACCGATCACATACTCCATCGTCAGTGTCACGGGATTGAATCCTTATGCCACTAACACCTGCCTGCATAAATAGTCACTTATATACCCTGCTGATGATTGATTGAAGACTAAATGAATCGTTTGGTTAATTCGCCTACATTAGGTAATGTAGGCATAATTATGATTCAAGTGGTAGGCTTATGATTCAACTGTGCCAATGTGTAATTTATATATTATAGGCTATTGGCCTACATGATCGCAAGTTTCTTGTAAGCTGTCCTGTTTTATTCTAGTAGTTTAAATTTAAATTAATTAATTAATAATAATTATAGGCTATTTGTTCATTAAATGGAAGTGTAATGTTGGCATCACCTATAGACACTACACAGAACTACATGACTAATAAGTTGCCAAATTACCAGAGTCTATTGCGTTGCCGCTAAGAGGTGGTTCCAGCTGATCATAACGCAATGGGTTTTCGTTGGTTCAAATTGTCACTGCGCTGAAAGTATTTTAGAACACGCCCCAGACAGCGCCACCCATCCCACTGCAGCGCAAACGAGCCCCAAACCATCACTCTGTTGCCAGATATGGAGTAGATGTGGATGGCTCACTGCAAGGGTTATTTCTCCGGACTAATTTTCCTATAGAACTCTATGGGGAAAAAAGTCAGGAGAAACAACCCTTAAAGTGATCCATCCACATCTACTCCATATCTGGCAACAGAGTGATGGTTTGGGGCTCGTTTGATAGCTCAGACCCTTGATAACTTACAGCCATTTAGCCAGCCATGTGTTCCATACTGTACCAGTGTAATTTACAGTTGAATCTAGTCTCACCCCCCAATTTCCATAGAGATCCATTCAAATGCAGAGAGGTTATAGTATCGCTTGTAACAGTACCTGAAAATAAGATATCGACAGTTTTTTGATGTTGATGGTCACAGACTTCAGGAAGTAACAGCATGTAAAGGATATGCGACCAAATATGAAATATGATACTTTAAAAATACGTTAAAGCAAAGGGTATGAATACTTATGGAAATGAGAAATTTTTGTTTTTTATTTTTAATAAATTTGCAAAAATCTCAAAAAAACTTTTTTCACATTGTCATTATGGGGTGTTGTGTGTAGAATTTTGAGGGGAAAAAATGAATTTAATCAATTTTGGAATAAGGCTGTAACAGAACAAAATGTGGAAAAAGTGAAGCGCTGTGAATACTTTCCGGATGCACTGTATGTTGAGAATTTGTTGATCCTAGCGGTATTGCTGAGAAACGCCATAGCGCCAGTTTTAAGACGTTGATGCTGTCAACAAGCTTGCGTTTGACTATACCGTCCCCTTGCGCTGGTTTGCGCCGGTTTGAAAATAGAGCCCTAAATGCAATATTCACTGGACAAGGTTTTTTCAGTCACAAACCATTCTATTTACTTACAGGCTGTATTCCTAGATAAACAGAGCTGTAATGTAATGACATCTGAAGCGCATTTTCAGAACTCAAATGTCCGTCTATTGCCTGCGTGAGTTTTCCATTGAATGACGATTCACGCATTAGGTGTAAATGACAATTCGCGCATTAGGCTTGATAGGTGTTATCAGCTCCTTTTTAATGGATAGCCATTGTCCCGTACCATCGCACATCGCCTGGATGTTGATGGAGTGGGCAGAAAGCAATTCAATGTGGCATTCCACTTCGCTGAGGGAAAGGTAGACTATGGACCCTTTTATTATTATGCATTTTTTGATATAGCCTACACAATAATAATATTTCACATTGTAATCTTGATATTTTAGTCATGCTTGTGTGTGCCCCTGTGTGTAACAGACAGGAGGGTACGCACCTTGTGCACACGCCTATGTAGACACACTTATATGCGCCATTAAAATAACATGTAAACAACTGCGACATGACTTTAGACCAGGTTTGTGGTGGTTCTAGCGCAAGCGCTTTCTGCTGGCTCAAGATAGCAATACGCCAAAAATAATCCTGGCCACTCCTCATCTTAAGACCAACACGCCCAGTTCACTTGCAACGGGCGCAAGAATACATGGTAGTTAAACGACGTAAGCGCTAGGCGTTATAATGAACCCAGCGCCGGGTGTAAGATAGCAAAGACACTTGCGTTTGGGTTAGCGCCGCTTTGTAAGATAGGGCCCCAAGTGTGTAACTGCATTTTTACTGTATGACGTGTGTTCTTTATGTGTGTGTGTTGTTCTCTGGCAGCATGGTGCAGGATGGTGAAAACAGATCTGTGTGGCCGGTTGGGATGGGTCTGAGGGACAAGCTTCGCATGTGAGGGGAACGGCAGTTCAGCGAGGGCTCGGCTGGGCCCGCTAAACGTGGTGACGCCATGAACAAATTCGCTCTCTGAAACCCGCCCCTTTCCATTCCGCAACCCCCCCTCCCCAAACACGCACTTGTGCACAGACAAGCACACCCTCGGCGCCCGCGCCATGGGCTCGGTGTATCTGTGGAAGCTGTCCTCCCAGAAGCTGGGCTTCTTTCTGGTCAGCTTTGGCTTCATCTGGGGCATGATGCTGCTGCACTTCACCATCCAGCAGCGGGCGGCCCATGAGAGCAGCGCTGCCCTACGCCAGCAGATCCTGGACCTCAGCAAGCGCTACATCAAGGCCCTGGCTGAGGAGAACCAGAATGTAATGGACGGGCCCTACGTGGGGACCATGACAGCATACGGTGAGCAAATGCCTGAGCCAGGCCATTTATTAATCTCATTCAATTTGATTCAATAGATATTAGTGTCCCCAAGCAGCAAAGCTGTGGAGGTGAAACTTCCATGGCAATTTACATTTCCCCTTGGTTTTTCTGCATGGGTTAAAAATAGAAGCTTCATGACATCACTCAAAACCATGATAAATTATACGTGTAATACATGCTAAAATGCCAGTAAGACAGAAGTGTCTGTTTGCAATACATATCAGCACAGATATGGTGTTAATTTCTGCAATAGCCATTTTCATTGATGCGGTGTGGGTGGTGTTCGCCTTTATTGGCTCTTGCATTTAGGGAGGTAATGAAAGTAATAAATGTAGTGGGTGCCAGGATAGTCTCGTTCCACCTCACTGAATTAACTGAAACCCTGATGACAGAAACCATATGATTTATGAAGCAGTTGTGTTTCATAGATGTTCAATGTTAAAGTCTCACTAATATATCAACATCTTATCTTAATAAATGCAGACAGGACTCAATGGAGTCCCAGTTTTCTATTATAATACGTGTCTTAGAGGTTAACATAACCTTTAGTGGGTACAGTAAATCTTCAAGATGAATCTCTATTCAATTATGAATTGAAGCATTTTTTTTATTTGTTTGTTTAATACATCTTATAATGGAGCTTAGAGTAATGCAATGTCTGAGGGACTGGGAGGCACAGGGGCAGCGGTGTGAAAGCAGGTGTCATATGCATGCAACCATTTCCACCATCACTGCAAGAACGGGTCTTGCTCAACGTGTACAGTGATGCATGATTAATGGAACAGGTCTTTACTTTAAGTCTTTATCTGATGTTGGTGTTAAGTGCCCTTTAGTTTAAGCCTTTGTCTGATGTTGGTGTTACATGTACGTGCTCTTTAGTTTAAGTCTTTATCTGATGTTGGTGTTAAGTGTTCTTTAGTTTAAGCCTTTATCTGTTGTTGGTGTTAAGTGTTATTTCGTTTAAGCCTTTATCTGATGTTGGTGTTGAGTGTTCTTTAGTTTAATCCTGTATATGTTGTTGGTATTAACCCTTTCCAGCCGGACCGTTCTAATTTCAGCACAATTGTGCTGATGGTTTGACGTATAATAGCTCTGCCGTCCAATCACTGATTTTCTTTTTGAAAACTGCTAGTTACAGATGACAAAATAAGCTACAATTGCATATAATTGGTTCATGAGCTTAGTGGGCGGGGATTTATTTGTAGACCGCTAAATAAAACCGCACGTCAACCTCGTAAATCTCCATTTGCTTCACCGCGGGCGGAGCGGACCACCCCGGACAGAAGACTATCGTCTGAAGACTTTACTGCGACTGAGGGAAAGCCAGTAAACCCCCTGAGGTAAGAAATATTTCAGATAATAATTAACCATAGATATTACTTCAGAAACGATTTTATTTTGAATAAAATCCTGTTTTTGTACCGCAGACTTTCTCATATTTTCACTTGAAATTCGCTAAGGTAGCTAACGTTCGGCTCTAGCTTCAAATGATGCCACTGTGTTGTTGTTACCCCAGCTCGTTTTGAGATGAAATTGTGAAAAAGTCTGTCATACAATGAATAAGTGAAGTGATAACGTTAGATGTGAATATTTTCCGTATCTTAGTGTAGACTTTGATAACTAAATAATAGCGAACTAAAGCTAAAACAAATAACGTTAGTCTAACAGTGCGCTGCCATCCTAAACCGCGCGAACAGCCATTTTCTTTTCTGCGTTTTTGTTTTCCTAATTTGAAACGTTAGCTCTGCTGTCTGTCTTGCTAGCTTTATAAATGTTATACTCAACTATTAGTCTTAGCAATAGCAAGTACTAACTAGCTAGTTTTTTTAACATAACGTTATGTATAAATTTGAAGGTTGTTGTTGATCAGTCCTGTCGAAAATGAATGGAGTAGAGAACTAAACAGCAAACATTTCCTAACGTAACGTCAGCTTCACGTTTTATTTTCTGACTCACGTCTTTGACTTGAGCAAGATTAGCCTGTTTAGACAAATATGACAAAAAGACATCATTCAGTTGAGCCAATGTCACTGATGATTTAGGTCTGTTCATTCAAAACAATATCTTATATGAATGGACATTATGCTAAGTAGTCTAACATTGTGTTAAGTAGTCTAACATTGTGGTGTTGTTGTGCTTTTTATCTAACGTTATTCTGGAGCATAAAGTGTTTTCTGTAAAATGTCATTCTCATTATACACCCCTTTAATGACTCAGAAATTGTTTTATATGTTATGGATTAATGAAATGGCAATTGATAATATATTTATCTATTACAGCGATGGATGGACATTATGCTTGTGTCCAGAATAGCTATTTTATCTATTCCTGACATAAGCATAAAGCGTTTGCTGTAAGATGATGTTATTGCAAGCCCTTTAATTACTAAAAAATGGTTTTATATGATATGTTATGGATTAATGAAATGGTAAATGATTACATATTTATGTATTGCAGCAAAGGATGGACATTTAGCCATCTGATACAGTCCCTGAAGAGAAGGAAGGTGCGGAGGGTCATTGCAGAGCACGACATGGAGGACCATCAGGGCATGCATGCACTTAGTTATCTTCTTGATTTTTGAATATATTGAAGGTATTTATGCTTGACCATAGATTTGTCTGCTGTATCTGTACTAATACATTAATGATTTTACTGTAAATAAATCCAATGCATTAATTGTACGGGTATCTAAACTGATATTTGCCATGGGTTGTATCTTGTTTTCATTTGTTTTACAATGTTATCCATTTACTTAGTTCATCCATTCACTATGTTATACATTTTTTTAAAATAAAGTGTGTGTTTCATTGAACACATAAATTGTATATTTCAGTGTATGTGTCTTTCAATTTTGCATTATATCAACAGATTCTCAACAGTGACCCATTAGGAGTATGGATAAGTGGTAATGTGAAATGTCAATGAACCTAACATTCTACTAAAATATTTTTTTTGCCTTTTCCCATACATCACTAAGATGTTATAACTTTTTAGCAGTAAATGATAAATCTGTTCTGATTTCTACTCTATATCACTTACAAAACAGTGAAGATACCACACAGTTTGTCTCCCTCGATCTTGAACATGAAATGTTTAAAAACCTAGGTTTCTCATGGAGAATAGCCATTTAGAAAGTGTTTTTATTATTATTTATTTTGTGATTTGTTTTAATAATTGATGATATTGTGTTAAAGTAAGCATATTATTGTATATAAATGGAAAGCTCCAGTTATCCTGTTTAAAATGGTATATTATCTTTAGGGGTGTAACATAATATGATCACACCACAAACAGTTTTGCATACACATGTCATATTTTCAATGAACCTAACATTCTAAAGCGTTTATTTTAGCCTTTTCTTACCCATCACTGAAGTGGTTATAACTTTTGAGCAGTAGAAGATAAATCTATTCTGATTCCTATTCTATGTGACTCACACAATGGTGAAGATATCATATGCTGTAAGTTTCCCCCTATCTTGAACATGAAATGGGTAAAATAGTAGGTTTCTCATTAGAAAATAGCCATTTAGAATGTTTTATAAATTTAGTTGGTAAATGTATTTCCATAATTGATGATATTGCCATCAAGTAATCCTATTATTTCTTATATCAATTGAAAGCCCCAGTTATCCTGTTTACAATGGTATATCAAGTTTAGGTATCTGATGTCATATGATCACACTACAAACATTTTTGCAACGCACATTAAGAAATAAAATGGAATAGAATGTTGACCCAATATTCGCTTAGGCTGGAAAGGGTTAAGTGCTCTTTGGTTTAAGCCTTTATCTGATGTTGGTGTTGAGTGTTCTTTAGTTTAACCCTTTCCAGCCTAAGCGAATATTGTAGTTTAAGCCTTTATCTGATGTTGGTCTTGATTGTTCTTTAGTTTAAGCCTTTATCTGATGTTGGTGTTAAGTGCTCTTCAGTTTAAGCCTTTATCTGATGCTGGTGTTAAGTGCTATTTAGTTTAAGCCTTTATCTGATGCTGGTGTTAAGTGCTCTTTAGTTTAAGCCTTTATCTGAAGTTGGTGTTAAGTGCTCTTTAGTCTAAGCCTTTATCTGATGTTGGTGTTAAGTGTTCTTTAGTTTAAGCCTTTATATTAAACTCAATAAAGTTAAAACACAGAGTTTGTGATTTCCACTAATAGTTCGGTTGGAAGAGCAAGGAATGTCTCAATTGAGCAAAATCTTGCCACCGGCAGCATGGTCACTAGGCATCTCCGCAAAGGGGTTAAAAAATAGGTATCGGTCTATAACAGGATGCTTTTCAAAGACCATTCAATCTATAATAGCCTTTACTGATATGTAACCTGGCTGTTCATCTTTGAAAAGAATGTATTGATTTAGCACTGGGATGGCCACGTGTTCAGACAACAGGCTGAAGGATGCCGCATTATGCTGTACTCTATCTAGAACCATGAGAATAACTATCAATACGTATTTCATGCAGCAATTAGACCCATTTGTTCAACGAGCAGTTTTATGAAGAGAATGCGATCATTATTGATTCCCAACTATAACTAAGCTGGAACTCAGTGTAAAACAGCTGACCTGAATGCACCCAAGTTGGCTTTCAGGACATAAAAATATAAAAAATGTAAAGGCACAGTCAACTTAGTGTATGTAAACTTCTGACCCACTGGACTTGTGATATAGTGAATTAAAAGTGAAATTATCTGTCTGTAAACAATTGTTGGAAAAATTACTTGTGTCATGCACAAAGTTGATGTCCTAACTGACTTGCCAACACTATAGTTTAATATGTTAACCTGGCTGGGCCAGTGACATCCAGGAATAGGCTGGATGACTACCACGAATAGAGTGGCGACTGCTGGAGAGACAGCAGACAGCTCGGAAAGACGGCAACCGGGGCAGGAAGGGCCAGCAACCCAACTTGCATCTTCTGTAAGGAAGAACCCAAACCACCTACGAAAAGTCCCAGAGAAACATACCCCCAGGGGAGCCTGAGAGGGGGGGGAGAATGAGCACCCCAAACGGACGGACAACCAGGCAACGACCAATGCATTCGGACAAGCGACGACAAATTCGACGTGTATGTTGTACGATGTGCAAAAATCCGCGGGGTCTGAAGATCCACCAGGCCAAGATGAAGTGTTTGGTGAGGGTGCAGCTGGAACAACGCACAGGGAGCAACCTTGGTGAGACGCAGGAGGAGCCGGGCCAGGAGTCAACCCACAGCGCCCAGAACCTCCAAGTTCCAGAAGTCCAAGCACCACACACTTCACAACATCAAGTGCGGGTTAAGTGGCCTCCAGCTAGTGGCGCCAATTCGACGAAGATGTAGACAGCATCCTGGAAGCAACCATGAAGGGGGGAGCAGAGAGGAAACTCCACACTATGGCAACCATGATCGTCAGCATCACTACCGAAAGGTTCGGCACAGTGGAGAAGAGTGTTACCAAGATACAGTACACCAAAAACCGGAGGGCAGAGAAGATCACCCAGCTGAGACACAAACTGCGACTTTTGAAGAGGCAGTTCAAGGGGGCAAGTGAGGAGGAGAAGCCTGGGCTGGCAGAACTATGTGGCATCCTTAGGAAGAAGCTATTGACTCTCCGAAGAGCTGAGTGGCACAGGAGGCGGACCAAAGAGAGAGCCAGGAAACGCACTGCCTTCCTAGCAAACCCTTTTGGGTTTACCAAACTGCTGCTAGGCCAGAAGCGCAGTGGCCACCTTATAAGCTCAAAGGAGGAAATACACAACCATCTCCAAAACACCTACAGTGATGCGGCACGAGGGGAAGCCCTAGGAGAATGCAGAGCCTTGATCATTCCACCTGAACCAACCACGGCCTTCAACACCAAAGAACCCAGTTGGAAGGAGATCCAGTCTGTTGTCAAGGCTGCCAGAACCAGCTCAGCACCTGGAACTAATGGAGTGCCGTTCCTGGTGTACAAGAGGTGTCCCAAGCTCACGCACCGACAGTGGAAGATCCTGAGGGTGATCTGGAGGAGGGGGAAGGTGGCCCAACAATGGAGATTTGCAGAAGGTATATGGGTTCCAAAGGAGGAAAACTCATCTAACATCGAGCAGTTTCAGACAATCTCGCTGCTCAACGTCGAGGGGAAGATATTTTTCAGTATCGTTGCCCCTCGGCTGACAGAGTACCTCCTGAAAAACCAGTACATCGACTCCTCTGTGCAGAAGGGGGGGATCCCAGGGGTTCCAGGATGCTTGGAGCACAATGGAGTGGTAACGCAGCTGATCAGAGAGGCTCACGAAGGGAAAGGGGACCTTTCTGTATTATGGCTGGACCTAGCCAATGCATACGGCTCCATACCCCACAAACTAGTGGAGTCGACATTGGAGCTGCATCACATCCCGAGCAACATCAAGGACCTCATCATGGATTATTATGACAATTTTAATCTGAGGTTCACCTCTGGGACCATCGCATCGGAGTGGCACCGACTGGAGAAAGGGATCATCATCTCGGTGACTCTTTTTTCCTTGGCCATGAACATGCTGGTCAAGTCGGCCGAAGTGGAGTGCAGAGGCCCAATAACCAAATCTGGAGTCCGGCAGCCCCCCATCAGAGCTTTTATGGATGACTTGACAGTAACAACATCGTCAGTCCCAGGAACTAGATGGGTCCTCCAGGGCTTCGAGAGGCTAATCGCTTGGGCTCGGATGTGTTTCAAGCCGGCAAAATCCAGGTCCTTGGTACTGAAGAGAGGGAAGGTGATTGACCGGTGCCACTTCTCTCTTGGAGGTACCCACATCCCATCAGTTATGAAGAAACCCATAAAGAGCCTCGGAAAAACCTATGACTGCACTCTGAAGGACACCGCCTCAATCAGGGCGACCTACCAAGAACTGGAAGGATGGTTGGCAGCTGTCGATAAATCAGGACTCCAGGGGAAATTCAAAGCCTGGATATACCAGCATGGCATCCTACCCAGGATCTTGTGGCCATTGTTAGTGTATGAATTCACACTGTCCACTGTGGAGGGCTTTGAGAGGAGGATCAGCTGTCACCTCCGGAGGCCCTCTACGGCAGCACAAACAAGCTAACACTCCCTTTTAACAGCATTAGTGAGGAATTCAAAGTTGGCAGAGTGAGAGAAGTGCTGCAATACAGATAATCCAACGACCTAAAAGTCTCCCAAGCTGGCATCGAGGTGAGGACTGGAAGGAAGTGGAGAGCACCGGAGGCAGTCGACCAGGCGGAATCACGGTTGCGCCACAGAGTGCTAGTGGGATCCGTGGCAATTGGCCGAGCAGGACTAGGTAGTATTCCAACAACCCACTACAACAGAGCCACGGGCAAGGAGAGGCGGGACCTGGTCCAGAAGGAAGTGAGAGCCGGGGTCGAAGAGCTGCGTGCAAGCCAGATGGTGGGGCTGCGGCAACAGGGTGCATGGACCAGATGGGAAGAAGCGATAGATCGGAAGATCTCATGGTCTGAGCTGTGGAAGGCGGATCCCTTCCGCATCAAGTTCCTCATCCAGTCGGTGTACGACGTTCTGCCCAGCCCATCTAACCTCTTCTGTTGAGGCAGGGTCGAAACACCATCATGTCCCTTGTGCCAGGGAAGAGGAACACTGGAACCCATCATCAGCAGCTGTCCTAAAGCACTAGGGGAGGGTTGTTACCGCTGGCGCCACGACCAAGTGCTGAAGGTAGTTGCTGAGTACATCTGCAGCACCATCGATCAGGTCAAACGTCTCCGACCAGCAAGACGCGGCATCACATTCGTGAGAGCAGGAGAACACCCAAACCCCGGACCGAAAGCCCAGGCAGGCCTCTTGGGAACAGCACATGACTGGCAGATGAAGGTGGACCTGGGGAAACAACTCAGATTCCCGGAAGACATCGTGGAGACCACTCTCAGACCGGATATTGTGTTGGTCTCAGAAACATCAAAACAAGTGGTCATGCTGGAGCTTACGGTGCCCTGGGAGGAGAGAATGGAGGAGGCCAGTGAGCGGAAAAAGGGGAAATATGCTGAGCTGGTGGAGGAGTGCTACAGACGGGGGTGGCGTGCACGGTGTATGCCCATTGAAGTGGGGGGCTGGGGCTTTGCAGGGAAGTCACTGTGCAAGGCATATAGCCTCCTGGGCATTATGGGGGCATGCAAAAGACAAGCCATCAGTAGAGCTTCAGAGGCTGCAGAAAAAGCTTCTCGATAGCTGTGGATCAGGAGGGACAAGCTGTGGTCTAAAGCTGCTGGGACACAGGCTGGGAACTGATCACTCCTGGTCGGGTCGCCAGGGGGACGGGGTCTGAAGTTGAAAGACCCGAAACCCCCGATGACCCCTGGTACTATCACTGATGATGTGTCCCAGTGCATCACTAGATGTATGTATCTATCATGCTAATATGAAATCTGTGGAGTGGTTAAAAATGAGTTTTAATGACTTCAACTTAAGTGTATGTAAACTTCCAACGTCAACTGTATATGCTAGTCTTGTAGTAGTCTCGCGAAGGCCAGACTTTGTATCACAAAGTCTGGTCCATAGACTTGCCTAACGCAGTAAAAATCCACCCACTTTGACAAGATGGTGCATTTGATTGACATGCAATATAACCAACCACAGACCGTCTATGGTCGAGTCAGAAACAGCGCTACAAGAAGACCATACCCACAAGAAAAAAATGTGATTTACACAAATGGCACGGCGATCTCACACTGAAGAAATGTTGTGAACTTCAAAAACTTTCTTCAATCCAGCGTTAAGCTCTTAGTCTTTGTCTGAAACACTCAGATAGATTCTTGATGAATTTCGCAGCATTCACTAGCTACCGATTACTTAGTACTACTTGTTTTGCGACGGACTGATAAAACCCAATGCACCGCATCGTACCGGAAATCCACACACACTACTGTGACTTGACAGTGCTGCTAGCCAATAGGCCTATTGCACAACGTAAATACCCACTTCTGGTCAAAATAAACTTTATGGCCAATAGCTTCCTGTTATCTTGTATCGCCCGCATCAGCTCACGTAATCTATTTCTCCGGTCTTTCTCGATAAGGTTTTTTTTGTAAACGATAGTAGTTAGCTAGTCATATATAGTAGTAGTATTGTTGTCTGTTTGTAGTTTATTCAAATTTAGACTTTTCAAATTTAGTATTTTTTTATTCTAGTGCTGTCTAGCTCGTTAGCTGATACATTAGCTAGCTAGCTAATGCTAACTTAGCTAAGAGACTAGCTAACGCTAATAATATTTGCTTGGTTCATATTTTAAGTATTTTTTGTAAATAATAGTAGTTAGCTAATCATATACATCAGTGTCAACAACCGAACGTCGTTATGGCTCTCTTTTACACTCGTTGTCTAGAAGAGCTTCCGAAAATAACAGTGACAGATGTCCATCGGCTGGCAGAAGCAAGTTGTAGGCTAAAACTCCCGGCAGCAAACTCGAGAAGGGCTTCAAATTATATGCGTCAAGCTACCTCTTCAATTATGAAGTTGAGTTGATCTAATGTTATCTTTAGTGTTGATATTAGCTAGCTTGCTCATGTTACCTGTAACATATAGCTAATGTTAAATATTTGGTTCACTATTATTTTATTGATATACAAGTCTTGTGCATGTTAGCTACTGATTGCATTAACGTTAGCTAAGTTAGCACTAACTTGCATGAATTAATCTGCCTGCATGTTCTGAAATCAGTGTCGTGTCCAACAGAGACAAAGTGACAGGGGAAGTAACCGTTTTACAACTCGCTTCTGCCAGCCGGTGGACATCTGTCACTGTTATTTTCGGAAGCTCTTGTAGACAACGAGTGTAAAAGAGAGCCATAACGACATTTGGTTGTTGATAAAAATACTAAATTTGAATAAACTACAAACAGACAACAATACTACTACTATATATGACTAGCTAACTACTATCGTTTACAAAAAAAACCTTATCGAGAAAGACCGGAGAAATAGATTACGTGAGCTGATGCGGGCGATACAAGATAACAGGAAGCTATTGGCCATAAAGTTTATTTTGACCAGAAGTGGGTATTTACATTGTGCAATAGGCCTATTAGTTGATGACTGTCAGTTTCCCACAGTACGACCAGCTTGTGCAAGCCTATGCATCAGGCGCTTGGGTTTTTTGATTTGGACTTTAACTTGGACTTGGACAGTACTTTTTTTCATATCGCGGAAGAAAAACTCCCATCAGTGGACGCGATTTCTTTAGCTGTTTGCGTAATAGTACATTCACTAGATTTAAAATTCTGTTATGCTGGGCTGCGAATTAGAAATGACAAACACCGTTGAAAAGGATATACTGTCCTCTATCGGATAAAACAGTTGTTAATAAAACTGGAATCAAATAAAATACTTCAGAGCTGCAGGTACAGTATGTGTACTGTATATACTGGGTGTTGCTCGCAGACGTTCAATGTTGTGTAATATCGAGCTAAACTGGTGTGTATTTCTCAAACAGATTGTCCAAGACAATAAATGACCACTGAATTTTGAAAGGGACATCTCTATGCTTAAAACCAATGGTAGGATTGTATATTTATTTCATATTGAGTAGCAGATATTTATAGTAGAATATGATACAATAATTTCACATGTTTATTTTGCATTTGAGTGAGGAGGCTCTGCACTGTGGTCTAGGGCAACGGGCATCTGCCCGAACCGCCTCCTCTGGAGATACCACAAGCGCCGCGATGGGGGGTTCAACAGAGGGCATCTGGTTCAGCCCATGGACCTCAGCGTCCTCCATAGACGTGAACGTCCCACAATCTTTGTGCACCCGCTGCACGCCAGGGCATGTCCAACACTTAGCCAGCTCTGTCAGAAAATCGTCCGCTGAATCTCCAGTGGACCACGAACCTCCCACCGACCCCCTCTCAGATTGGTCAAATGTGCAGGACCGATTCTGAGAAAATAGGGTGTTAGACCCTGTAATGGAAAGCACATCAAACCCCTCACAATCCGGATCAATGTTTGGATCATCCACTCATTGGAATACAGGGAGAAGGTGCGGATTAAAATCAAGTTAAAATCAAGTTCACCAAGAGAAACGAGAAGGTGGTAATGATGATCTACTCTGTAGGTCATATAACGCCGCTGCCAGGGTGGCACGGATTGGAAATTCGCTTTCCTGGCTGATGGTTGCACAGTCACAAATGTTGCTGGATTTCGGGATGGACACTTCAATCAGCGACGCATCTCTTCAGGTGTTTGCGTTCATGACACGAGAGCTTAGTCGTGTGATGTCCTTGCTCACTATGACCCGGCATCAGGTGTGGTTGGCTCAGTCATTACATTACATTACATTATAGGCATTTAGCAGACGCTCTTATCCAGAGCGACTTACACAACTTCTTATTACATTTATCCATTCATACAGCTGGATATATACTGAAGCAATTCAGGTTAAGTACCTTGCTCAAGGGTACAACGGCAGTGTCCTACCTGGGAATCGAACCTGCTACCTTTCAGTTCCAAGTCCTTAACCATTATACTACACTACACTACACTACACTACACTGCCGCCCTACACAGTCCCCTCTACCTGACGCCACGAAGAGAACCATTCAAGACCTGCCGGGCATCCCCAACCAGGTCTTTACGGAGGCAGCCAAACCGATGCTTCAGCGCTCTGTGGAGGCATTGAAATACAGGGAACGGCAGATACCCGCCCTTAAACATACTACTGTCTGTTGGACACTGCCTATGGCTCGTGGTCACACACAGCCCTCATTTAAGCACCGGGGGCCCCTCGTCAGGGAGCGGCCGCCTGTGCAGCGGTGTCTGATTCATGACACAAACTAATGGGTCCACCTAGCTGTCCAGCTAGGGGACAGCAGAAGGGTTAACGCCTCCAGTTCAACCGTCGGCCCCTAACATTTTCCGGGGTCAGGTATACTACATGTGTCCTGGACCCATCCAGTCTGGGATGCTGACTTGAGAAATTTCAGGCCTCCTGGAAAATGGCGCCGTGTCAGCTCCCTCCGAATGGCTCAGTGGCTTTTATTCAATCTATTTACTGATACTGAAAAAAGATTGCCTCCTCTGACCAGTCCGGGACCTGAGGGGCCTGAATTTATATCTAAGGCGATACGCTTTCAGGATGCTCCGGATATCGGGAGATTGTTTCACGGCTGTGGACTTGAAAGACGCGTACTTCCACATCCCTATCTGTGTGGCACATCGTCGTTTCCTTCGCTTCGCATTTGGAGGTCGGACATCCACCACAAAACTTGCTCAATTATGTAAATGGTTTTAGACATAGCCTGTATACAGCTGGTGAGTTGGCAAAAGAAAAGCTTGAAGCTTCACAAGAGCTTATGAAACGCATATAGTTCTAGCTCTTTTACCTATTGTCAGTTCTCCATTTCAGGCCAAATATACTGTTGTTCGTCAGGTTTCGGAAAAAAAAAAATATTTGATTGCGACTCCGAACCGCAGAAAGTCAACAAGATTGTGCCACATCAATTTACTGAAGCCTAATTATTCTCGTGCTTCTTCTGGTGATTTGCAGACAAGTGATGTTCCCTCAGATATTAACCCTGTTCTCCTGGCCTGTTCTGGTTTTCATTATCCAGTGGCAGTGTGAGGAGGACAGTTTGGTTCCTGATGAAGGTACTTTATGGAAAAATAAGTCAGGAGAATTTTTTCAAGAGTTCAATAGGAAAATTAGTCAGGACTCTCAGGAGAAACAACTCTTAAAGTGATCCATCCATAGCTACTGCATATCTGGCAGCAGAGTGATGATTTGAGGCTTGTTTGATACCTCAGACCCTTGATGACGTACAGCCATTTAGCCAACCATGTGTTCCATAGTATTCCTGTGTAATTTATAGCTTAATCTAGTCCCACCCCCCAATTACCATAGAGATCCATTCAAATGCAGAAAGGTTAGAGTATCGCTTGTGCGAGTACCTGAAAATAAGATATCAAGAGTCTTTTGATGTTGTTGGGTTACAGACATGAGGAAGTCATGGCATGCAAAGATATGCAACCACATATTAAATATGATGACTTTATTAAAATTTATGTTAATTACCTTTGGTGCCCTAAAATGTGGGAGACGTACTATGTGTAAAAAGTGGCTACAATTGCTAAAATATAAATAGAATGAAATAGAAATAGTAGTTTCTAACATTATCAACGTCTTGACTATTTTTTCTTAATCAATTTAATGCTACCTTGGTAAATAAAAGTATCAATTTCTTTCAAAAACATAAAAATGTCTCAGTGATTCTAAACTTTTGAACGGTAGTGCATGTATATAATAATCAATTATAAAAATAATAAGTTGCAGCCCTATTACCAGTGCAGTTTTGGTGAGTTCAGTAATCACCAAAATAATCTGCAAAATGTGGATTAAAAACAATTACCTGCACTGAATTGTAACTTCAAATTTTAGGACAAATATATATTGAATCCATGCCATTCTTCCCTGAAATAAAAACGAAATATTGGGTTACTGGTTCTGCATTCTTTATGATTCCGAAAAGGTAAGTTTTTTGAAGATCAGTTAACAGGGATGGAAACTTCTCTTTTTTTTTTACATTACATTAATTTAGCAGATGCTCTTATCCAGAGCAACTGACATGCAAGAGCACGATGAGCTACACACGTGCAGTTCTACAATGCACTTAAACACTGCTCTTATACAGAGTACACAGCAAACTTCTCAGTGTTAAATTAACTCTAACAGAGTTTATATGAGTCCAAAAGGGACTATATGTACTGTATTAAGTGATTTGCGTTTACACTGAGCATTTTGCTGTGTAAGGTATTTACCCAATACTCTGGAAAATATTAATACTGTGCCTTCATCATGGAAACGTGGTGACGTGATCTGATCTTTCCTTCTCTGACCCTGTCAAAGCAACAGGACTCAGTAGCAGCCTATCTAGTTACCGTGAGCAACAGAGGGGCTGGCCCATACTATTGTCTGCTGGTCATTCATCTGTGCACCACTGGCTGGAATTTACCACCTCAGCCATAGGCAGGAGCACACAAAGCCAGGGTTGCCATGGCTGTAGGCCAGAACCCACCGATGATGTCTGTATCAGGGATATGGTTGAGATTAAAAGAGCGAGAATTGGACATATGCCAGATACATAGTGTAGTATGTATCACGTGTCCCATTATGGACTAGTTATCCTAGCATGACTCTCTAAAAGACACCTTCAGCACATATTTACTGACTCACGTCATTGGACACTGAATATGTTGTTGCCTGGTCCTTTATGCAGTATGAAATGATGTAACTTAGTTAAACATAGTGCTGGGATATAAGCTTTATTTCTTGCAAAGAAAGGCGGTGTTGCGGGGCTGTTCAGTACTGGATGGACCATAGCCTGTCTGTCTCCCACATGTGACATGTGTTGAGGGTAACTACCAGAGGTGAAGAAAGTACCCAAATACCTTACTTAAGTAAAAGTCAAAATACCCCGTAGTGGTACATGGTATAGTCGTATTTGCGTGGGTTCAGGGTTTTACTCAGTGCAGTTATTCAGCTAACTCTGTAAGCTTCTTGAAACAGGCTTATTGGGTGGCATAAACTTAATCCATAGAGCCTAACAATTTCCCTGCCAAGGTTATAGGTTATAGCAACTTTAACTTACAAAAATATGTAAATATCACTTTAAGTAGTTGTGACTGAATTAAAAATATATTCAGACTCTTTAATGGACTTTTTATTATTATATTCGTCATCTCTAGGCTAATTTATCAATCTCATCAGTGAATAACATTTCACTTTGTGAGTGCATCGGCGGATGTATCTGACAGAACGATTCAGGGGCGCAAAAGTTGCTGCGCATCTACAGTAGCCATAGCCAGTAGTAGTATAGTAGCTACTTACAGAAATGGAATGGACAATAATGACTAGAGCCCGACCGATATATCGGGTCGATATTTGCGTTTTTTGGACCATTCTATATCGGTAGTCAAGGATGACATGTGGCCGATATGAACGACCAATATAGGCTATTTTTTTCTTCATTTTTTTTTTTTTACACTGAATCCATCTAGTGGTTCTCGCTACCCGTCATATCATGTGACATGGAATCTTCACTCAAAGAGCAGTGCTGCTGCTGGAGGAAGCATCACTGAATGAAAGGAAGGAACAATAACTAAGGTATGTTACTCTTGCTAGCTAATTGAATATTGTAAATAATAATAATGTATTAATACAAGAGTAATGTTATAGTCATTTAATTGCAGTCATAATAAATGTTTGCAAACTGCCGATGAATATAAACTACGATAACATTGCTAGCCAGCTATCGGCAAACTAATCAACAACCAGTAATGTGAGATGCATCCACAGACCCGTTGTGCTGTTTTACTTAGCTAACCTTATCATTAATGAGTAGGCTACCGATTGAGATATAATGTATATATTTAAGACAGTGTGAATTTAGATTCACCCCCAAATTTAAACTAACAGACATTTATTTTCATATCGAATAAATTCATGGGATTAACGTGACCGACGTAAGGTGACGACGACGTTTGTTTTGAATAGCTAGCTAAGGGTAGCTAGCTAATAACAGCTCCTGGGGCCTGTTTCACGAAGCTTATAGAGTTAGTTGAATAACTGCATTGAGTAAAACCCTGAACCCTCCCAAATCTGCAACATGGACTGAAGAAAAAAAGCTGTTCTGGCTTTTTAATTCAGTAATTCTGCTTTGTGAAACATTCTCTGCTCAGATGAGAGGAGAGGAAAACCTTATTGGTATGGAATCTATGTTACCGGTCATCAAGCTAACGTTAGCTAATGGCCTTGTACACACTAGGGTTTTACTTTTGAAACATTTCAGAAATGTTTTAGTTCTGTTCCGTGGTTCCGAATCTGGACAAGTTGGTGATGGAGCTGATTGCCACAGATATACAACCATACTCCATTGTTTCAGGTGTTGGTTTTAAAAGGCGTTTAGCTGCTGCAGAGCCCAGGTACACCATAAAATCTGAGAAGTTCTACCGCACAGAGAAGCTGCCTTAAGTGCATGGCAAAGTGGTGGAAAAAATAAAACTGCTTCTCTCTGTGGAAAACGCTGGAGATATTGCATTCACAACAGACTGCTGGTCAGGCACCACTGAGGCACTGATGAGCTTGACCGCGCATTTTATCGACAAAGAGTGGAAAAGAGTACAGGTCGTACGTAATGTGAAGGCAATGTCAGGATCCCACACTGGCGAATATATAGGCAGCCTGTTTTTAGAGATGCTGGAAGAGTGGGCTATTGACGGCAACTGCGTACTGCTGGTACTACGTGACAGCGGTGCCAACATCGTAAAAGCGAGGATAGTGGACATGGTGTTATGGTTCCGAAACTGGAATGGACCCAAATGCAGGACTCAGAGACAGACTCGGGCAAAAACTCAGAAAGGAGTGAATTTATTAACAATGAGGACAAACAAGCAGGCAAACGGGAGCTGGGTGACGGTCAGGATACGGGGTTGGCGAATAATAAGAGGGCAGGATAGATGACGGGGCAGGAACGAGCAGGAGCTTGGCAACAGGCAGGAGGGCTGGGTCACAGACAGGATGCAGGATTGGCGAGTACAGGTGGGCAGGAACAGGGGAAGCAGGCTGGACGGGCGAAACTGAAAGCAGACTGGACACGTTAGGAACAAACAAACAGAGGCCAAAAAAAACGTCAAACACACAGCAGACTTGACGGAACGAACTGGCAACAAGACAAACAAAGAGGGCGATATAAATAAGGGGAGAAACAGGTGAATGGGAGATGAGTAATGAACCGGGCGTGAGGAATGTAAGTGAGAGTTAATCAGGTAATGAATGTAAGCGCGGAATTCAAGCTGGGGAGGCGAGTGATTGGCTGGGAGATAATGGGGAGAAAATTAGGAACTAAACAGGGAAACCATGCCCAGCCTGCACAACACGGAGAAACAGACAAAGTAAACGGAAAAACATGACATGAAATGAGAGGAATGGGGAAAACACGGATAACGAAAGGAGGGTGGGCTGGAAGGGAATGGTGGATGTTACACATGCCAGGCCTCAGCTGTAGTGCCCACATGCTGCAACTGGTACTACAAGATGGCCTTCAATCACAGAGGTCTGTAATGGATGTCATTGCCAAGCTGAAGATGTGTGCCACTCACTTCGGTCACTCTATATCTGCCAAGCAGAGACTTCAAACAATCCCGGAGGAAGTTGGCCTCCCTGTTTATGTCATCCTTCAGGTCACTCCAACCAGATGGAATTCAACATTACACATGCTCAAAAGAACACATGAGCAGAAACCCTGAGTGCTCACCCTGTACTCTGGAGAGTACGGACATTTTACATGCCCAACTGTTGATGAGTGGGACATAGTGGGCAAAGTCATTAACACTTTGACTCCAGTAGAAGAGATCACTCTGGAAATGAGTAAGTTGGATGCTTCTGTCTCGTGTATCATACCCAGAACTGAAGTACTACAGCGCTATTTGGAGTCAGAGGGTCCAAACACAAGGGGAATCCAAACCCTCAGAAAGACAATGCTGCACAGCCTGAAGAGTAGATTTGCAGCCATGGAGGAAAGAAAAGTAGTAGTTTTGGCCTGCATATTTGATCTGAACAAAAACGTTTTCAACGTAAAAAAAAGCCAAGTTACTCACGCATAGCCTACACAGCGCTGTCTATAAGTTCTTCATTCCAACTTGCAAAAACTAGGCCTGCCTTTAAAAGTATTGATATCAAAATGTGGCCAAGTTACAACTAACAATATTACCTATCGTAGCTCACACTAAATAAACTAACTCTATTCCAAAGCAATGCTATCCAAACTTTCTGCAACTTGGCCCTGTGTTTCTTCATCTTAGCATGTGAAGAGATTGTGCCTCATGGAACAACATATGATTTCAATTAATGTTCTTAACAGTTGATTAATAATTACACTCCAGAAAGGATATGATTATACTTTGTTGGCAAGTTTACTTTAGAAAATGTACAGGTTTTAAAATGTTAAGTGCTAGCTGCTACAGATTTCTTTACAATTCACAAACAGACATTTATATCAAGAAACATCAGGTGCAATAGAGAATGGGGCGATGAATAAAGAAATGCAGATAAAAATGAGTAATATTTCTACCTAGAAAATAGCGCACATATAGCATTTTTACAAGTGTATCCAGATGTGTTTCTGGGTCAGATGATGGAAAATAAGTAATAGTACTAATTTTCTTAATATAATAGTTATTATATTTGCAAACAAAATTGTGTGAATATGAATAAGGATATCTATGCTGTGTAGGACCACACAGGTTTTGATAGAAATCCAAATATTCCAAATAATAATGTAATGGGGACGTGACGTGTGAGGTTCGAGGGACCAAACGCAGTAAGGGGATTCTAAAAGCTCGAAATAGCCACTGAGACGGGGAGACCTCATAATTAACCCTATTTACTTTGGCCCATTTGGCCCAATTTTCGACTAGTTTTTACTAGTGTCAATTAAGTGGCAATATCTCAAAAATTATTCACTGCACATCCATGGTTGCAAGTTTGAATGAAAGAAGAGGCTTGTACCATTATAGAATAAACGATAAATGTATGTCAAAGTGGTCACATACAGTTTATACAAAATACATAAGAATACAAAAAAAAGTACAAAACGCCTTGTGTTTTTATAGTGTATCACTGAATATCTCAACTTCAAAGTACTGGAGCAAGCCCGAATTGCTTATACTAGTGCAGTAATATGCTGTCCACTTGTGTATACAATCTGGTAAAGATATCTACAGGCTTTCCTTATCCATTGGTATTTTTCCCAAAACGGGGCCCAGGTGTCCCAAAAGCTATCCAAACCTCTCCAAATATAAAACATGTGCATATCTTTCTGTCTAGGCATGTCAATCATCAGAAAACTTTATTTTTCTTTTAAAACTGTTTTTGTAATACAAAATGTGAAGAAAAGTAACCTACACATGTTTTGTGTTTATGTGTATGAGGGTATTCTCTTACAAAGCGTGCCCAAAAGTGCCCAAATACCTCTCCGAAAAGGATTACTTACCCTAATGTTATCCAACCAATCTGCTTTACATTTAAAATGGTACTGTACAAAATTTGATTTACCAGAGCCCCATAAGCCAGCAGAATAACAGGTTTATCTATAACAAGCCTTCCACATGACTTTTTACAGCAAAAGTAATGAATTATACATCACTTTATTTGGCAAAACTGTCTGTTACCACCTCCTATGACAGAGTTGTCAGGTGGGGGAGGGGTGTCTTCACTGTCCTCCCTGAAAAAGACAGATTGAAGTACATTACTAAGTAGAATCAGTAAAAAATGAGAACACTAATTATCTCAAAAGGACATATGGCAAGTATTACAATTAAGTGAAAAAATTAATATATATATATATATACATATATATATATATATATATATACAGATATATGCACACACATATATTATATTATATATATATATATATATATATATATATATATAAAATATACACACGCACAGTGTTTCCCCTAGGATGGAGTTGTAGCAGTGGAGGTGAAGCACTTATATACATATATATATATATATATACAGTCAAGCCGGAAAGTCTCCCCACCGCTTTCACCTTCTCTAGGTTTTATTACGTTACAGACTTATACTACAATAGATTGAGTTAATTTTTTTCCTCAAACATCTACACACAATAGCCAATAATGACGAAGTGAAAACAGGTTTTTAGAAAATATGCAATTTTATTTTACTGACAAAAATAGGTTATTTAGGGGTTACATATCTGTACACACCCTTAGCCTAATACTTGGTTGCTGCACCTTTGGCAGCGATTACAGCTTCAAGGCATCTTGGGAAAGAAGCTACGAGCTTGGCACACTTGTTTCTGGACATTTTTGCCCATTCCTCTTGGCATATCCTTGCAAGCTCCATCAGGTTGGATGGGGAGCGTCGGTACACAGCCATTTTCAGCTCTTTCCACAGATGTTCAATTGGATTCAGGTCTGGGCTCTGGCTGGGCCACTCAAGGACATGCACAGACTTTCTCCGAAGCCACTCCTTTGTTCTCTTGGCTGTGTGCTTTGGGTCGTTGTCATGTTGGAAGGTAAACCTTCGCCCCAGTCTGAGGTCCAGAGCGCTCTGGAGCAGGTTTTCTTCAAGGATCTCGGTGTACTTAGCTGCATTCATCTTTCCCTCTATCAGGACTAGTCGCCCCATTCCCGCTGCTGAAAAACATCCCCACATCATGATGCTGCCACCGCCATGCTTCACTGTAGGGATGGTATTAGCCAGGTGATGAGCGGTGCCTGGTTTCCTCCAGACGTGACGCTTGGTATTCAGGCCAAAAAATTCCATTTTGGTTTCATCAGACCAGAGAATCTTGATTCTCATGGTTTGAGAGTCCTCTAGGTGCCTTTTGGCAAACTCCAAGCGGGCTGTGATGTGCCTTTTACTAAGGAGGGGCTTCCGTCTGGCCACTACCATAAAGGCCTGATTGGTGGAGTGCTGCCTGGATGGTTGATCTTCTGAAAGATTCTCCCATCTCCACAAGGATACGCTGGAGCTCTGTCAGAGTGACCCTCGGGTTCCTGCTCACCTCCCTGGCCAAGGCCCGTCTTCCCCGATTGCTCAGTTTGGCCAGGCGGCCAGGTCTAGGAAATTTCTTGGTGGTTCCAAACTTCTTCCATTTACGAATGATGGTGGCCACTGTGCTCTTTGGGACCTGTAAAGCTGCAGAGATTTTTCCGTACCCGTCTCCAGATCTATGCCTTGACACAATCCTGTTTCTGAGGTCTGCAGATAATTCCTTTGACCCCATGGCTTGGAGTTTGCTCTGACATGCACTGTCAACTGTGGGACCTTATATAGGTAGGTGTTGGCAATCCCCAATCATGTCCAATCAATTGAATTTATCACAGGTGGACTCCAATTCAGTTGTAGAATCATCTCAAGCAGTATCAGTGGAAAATGCACCTCAGCTCACTTTTGGGTGTCGTATCAAAGGGTGTGCACACTTGTGTACATATGACATTTTACATTTAGATTTTTTATAAATTAGCACAAATGTCTAAAAACCTGTTTTCACTTTGTCATTATGGGCTATTTTGTGTAGAATTTTGAGACAAAAAATGAACTCAATCTATTGTAGAATATGTCTGTAACGTAATAAAACGTGGAGAAGGTGAAAGGGGTGGGGAGACTTTCCGGCTTGACTGTATATATAATTAAAAAGAAAATTCTTATAAAAACCTGCCGGGAGGTTTCTTTCTGTCTGCCGGCACCAGAAGGACTCTCGAGGCCTAAGTACATACAGTACAGTCAAGGACAACTACAGGCAGGGGCGTAGGTTTTATTTGAACATTGGGGGGGGGGGGGCCACAAACAGTAAATGTTATTTGTGATGATAATGGAGGGGGACACTAATAATATAGCATCCAACAGTAGCGAACCATGACTATTGGACAGAGGCCCTCAACCATTCCTGTGAGCAAAGAAATACAAAGTATCAGGGGGTCTGGGGGTCCTCCCCCAGAAAAATTTGAGCCTTTTAAAACTAATTTCCTGCATTTCTACACAACCTCACCCAGGGCATTTTCTAAAATAAAATGTTTTATTTATGAACATTTTGGAGAAGTTTTTTTTTTTTTTTTTAAAGCACTAGGCGACATTTGAGATGCTTTCATATAAATCAAAAGCCATGGTAGGCTAATCAGTACATTAGTGGATATGATAAGTTTATAACATTTTAAACTCTGTGGTTCTCAAACTCGGTCCTGGGGGTCCCCCGTGTATGCTGGTTTCCGTTGTAACCACAATTGCAATCCCAAAATTTTAACAAGCTGTTAATTTTTCTTAATTAGGTGTTTTTCATGTTTAGAGGGATTATTTACCCTCTTAAGACAAATTATGTCAGAAATAGTTATGCATACCATGAAGACTATGCCATGTTCACATTGTGCTTACAGTGCTATCTTGCAAACAATAATACAAGGTAACATTTTTTAAAACTGATCAATTTAAAGACTGAGGTGAATCAATAGGCTCCTAATTCAGTAGTTGAACACTTGTGTTTTAAGTTCCTTCATTTTTCCTTAAACTTATTAACACAATGCAGGTTTGGCTCATTATCATTTGCTTTGTCTTTTGAATTGTTCATTATTTACCAAGTCTATAATTTTAGTTGCCAATGTGTCCACAATTTCACCAATTAGGAGCCTATTGATTCACCTCAGTCTTTAATTTGTTTAATTTGATCAGTTAAAACATTTTTACCTCTCTTTTTGTAATTGTTTGCAATATAGCACAATGTGAATATTTGACTTTTATTATTCATGACATGCATAGCTATTTCTAACATAATGTGGCTTCAGAAGGGAAATAATCCCTCTAAACATGAAAAACACCTAATTAGGAAAATGAAAATTCTGGGATTGCAATTGTGATTGGAACGAAAACCAGCATATGCAGGGGGCCCTAGGACCGGGTTTAAGAACCACTGCCTTTAGTGGTAGTCATTGACATCCAAATTATGGTATTCACATTTCTCTGAACTTCAAAATTAGGCTACAGTGTGTCGCCGCTTGCGAATACATCAGCCTCTCATGTTGCACTGCAGGGCAATAAACATTTTAAGGAACCAAATAGCCTACATTTAAGAAGCTACAACTGTTTTCTGATGAACCCTGAAGAAATTCTCTATTCAATTGTCCAGCAACATCGACATTTCCACAGTGCTACCTAACGTTATCGCACTCGCGGCTTTAATACATTGCTTGTTGTTATGAAAAAACATGTACTTTTTTTAACGTATATATAAGGCATAGATATTTTTTGTAGAAAAATAAGGAGTAGTTAGCTAGGTTAGGAACAGCGCCTATAGTAGCCTAGCCTACCTGAATGGGGAAACTTCTGGGTTGGCGGTTCTTTTATTCACTGTGGGGATTTTGATTTGATTTTCAGTTGAGAGGACTGAAACGTAGCAAAGGCCGCCTATACAACAAACAAACAATCTGCCCTACCACCGTAACGAGCGTCTCGATTTCATACTCCGTGACGTTTCTCGTCTTTTTTTGCGGTCTGACTTCTCCATTACAACCAACCTGATTATAACATATCCATAACGTTACACAAAACACTGGGTTATGGAAATTGAAGTCCTAGTATTATCGGCTTGAGCAATCACCCCTAATTGTTGACTACATATCCCATTTGTGCTTTCATAAACTCAAATTTGTCGTGACCATGAGATAAACCATTGCTACTGTTTGAAGTAGCGAGGGGGTGGGTCAATAATTCATACTATGTTTACGGGCGTTACATATCTTTCCGCATAAATTTAAGTCATTTTTTACCGTTGTTGCAGCCTTTATTGACTGTAAGCTTTACATGGGAGAGGGATCAATTATGGTTGGGGGGACAATTCGACTCTTTCCAAACATTAGCGGGGACACATCCCCCGTTTCCCCGAATTTAATTATTTCTTCCTGTCGTTCCCTTCCCTTGATTCAAGGGAATTCACATTGAAGCAAGGGAAGGGAATGACAGTAAGAAAGCATTCATTTTGGATCCGAACGCAGTCCAGCACTTAACATGAAACAAGTTGTGTCAACGTTACACTACTTGCTTCACGTAGGCCTATATCATTAGTTAGACTGCTAAATGACTGTGACCCATATCACCCACTGGGTGACCGTTTACGTCCACTGGGTGTTGGCTAGCGGCTAGCTAGCTGTCATTCATTCTTCCAATTAGTCATTCTTAACTGTCCTTTTTTCCAGAATTAACTTGCATCACCACACTGTTGTATTGTCAAACATTGTTAATTTACTTAAATGTAAAATGTATTTTCAATGATAAAATAACTTACATTTATGACGTTTCTTTAAGGGAATCCAAAGAATATCTGTGAGGGAATCTGTCAAAGTTGTCTTTGAGATTGACTGCTTTCGCGCGTCACGGTGGCCCTCGAGACACGACCTATAGAATACTCTCGCGCATAGTAAGGCCCGCCTCCAGGAAGAAGAGATAAACAATCGGTGCATGTGGAATACTTTTACCGAAAACGAAACGTATGAAGATGGATCTTGCAAATGTTGTTTATTTCACAGATATGTGCTTACTTGCGTATTCCTATCAAATGATTGCGTTTGCTGTGACATTACTGTGCGATACTCACGTGAAGTCGCAGGACTGTTTTCCCTTCGGCGAATGATAATCCTGTATCCGTGATCAACATTGCTTGCTTGTTGACATCTACCCGGTGTTTGTTGTTATAATCGTTGTGCTGACATTATCATATAGGCCTACACTTAGGTAAGCCAAAGTTTCTCTTTTCTATGCTTTACTCACAAGTGTGTGAATTGACCTGTATACGAAGCGTCCGTAGTGCAAAGTAATATAGTTTCTAAAGAGATAAGACGGAGCATTTGATGGCCATATACGACCTAGCTGAAAGTCAGCTTTGCTTAGAAAGTTTGGACACAATCGCATTTCAAATGAGTTTATGACATCAACTTTTCCATGAAAGCGCTTTACGTTTAAAACGTTTTTACGTTACTCTAAAACGTTTACAAAGCCGTTTACTCCAGCATTTTGAAGGGGAGAGAGTGGATTGTTTTGTTTTGTTTACAAAAAGTTTTTTTTTTAAAATAATTCTGCAGCGGCGGTCATATTTCAGCAGCGGCGTAACGCCGCTGCTAGGTGCATATAGGGGAAACACTGCACGCATATATATATATATATATATATATACACACGTATATACAGTATATACATTAAAAAATCTTACATCCACAGTACGTCTGATATTAGCTCCAACATAATTAGCAATCGTAGCTAACGAAGATTTATGAATTCGTTTGTCAGCTTGCACAAACTAAATTACATTATTATAATACTGTAATGTCTTGACTGAACCGTGAAATAAAGTACTGAGAATGGATGTAGTTTCATGCGTGAATTCAACAACTAGCCCTGGTTGCTACACAAAAAAAAACTGTGAATGAACACTACAAAACAAAGCCCCTTAGCAGGCCATGAGCTCCTTTCCAGCCTGTGACAACATAGAAGCTAACTAGCGAACTTCTGCGAGAATCCATTTATCACCAAACTAAAAATACTTTAGATAATAGTGCCCCATACTGTTGATGATTATGATAATGGTGATGATAATAATAATAATAATAATAATAATTTGTATTATATATTTTTAAAAACACTTTCATGTTCAGGTACAGGTCTATGCCACAGAGTCATTGCTATGCCTGAGGACAGACTTCTTCACCTTTCCTTCATAAGCGCTCTTCGTTGCTTGCCACGTTCGCGTATAAATGTATAAAATAATCGTAATCATTGAAGCAGCAAAGACATATGACCAGCGCAATTACACCATACAGCAAACCACGTACGCGTAAAGAGAAAAGCTAGCCTATGACATACATACAGCTAACAAAAGCGCTACACATGGCTAAATATCATCTGGATAGACTAAAAACGTACTTGCACAGCAATCCAGTCCATCCCTTCCAGGATAAGCTCAGTAAAAATGGCCACAGGCGTAATCTGATGCTAACAGCAGTGTCATGTGGCCGAAAGCGCACACCACGATTGCCTTATGGGCTGTCGTTACGCATGGATACAGTGCCGTTCCCAGTCGCTCGAATATGACATATTTTACTATGACATGTTTTAAAGGGCAGGAAACCCCATAGAAGATAATCTACGTGGTTTATGTTAGATCATCCCTGAAGCAGTCTAGTAATGTTTTTACACAACGGTAGTAACGTAGTACAAATGCAAATGCGATGGGTACGCACCGGGGAAATTGAGATTTTGCTGGACAATGGATAAATGGATTACGAAAAAACGTTCAGGATTCTTCAGAAAACAGTTATAACTGCATAACCAGGTATCAAATTTGGTTGATTAAACATGTTTATCAAGAGATTTTGTAGAAAATATATACAAAACCGGAATTACATCGGTTGTATGCATAGTGAAGTGAGCACGGGGAAAAAACACATAATGTTCTTTTATACAACTTTTCAGTAACATACAATTGTTCCTAAATCGGATCTTGATTTTTTAGCGTGTAGAAACTGTACCAAGAGTTTTTGTGATATGCATTTTATTGCCTGTGACTGCGGTGAGGTGATGGCTGTAAACAGTGGGTTGGGCTATTAGCACCCTGCTGCTTTATGGCCCTGCAGTGTAACGTGAGAGCTGATAAGCATATAAACTAATGTGTTCACAGGCTGTGACTGTTTTTAACAATTTTTCCACGGAAAGTTCCGTGTTTAATTAACGTTTTCATGTAGAATTTCACAGAAATGTGAACACTATAGAAATTGAGATGGATACGTCCTACCACTAGGGGGCCAAAGCCCATAGAGTTAAGGGAAGAAAAAGGAAGCGTGAGAGAACGAATGCCTAGGCGGTAAAATAACAAAGGGACAGAAATTAGAGCGGATAAAAGGGAGGAAACAATAAACAAAAATAACTCCCTCGCTCTAAATGGAGAGGACTGCTCGCTACTGGGCGGAAATAAAGCAGTCTCCGAGTCCTTTCATCTACCGGCACCGGTGCAACAAGCAACACATGAAAACGGAATAAACGCCCTGACTCTCAATAAGGGGGGAATGTAGCCCACGAGAAGGAGAGATGAAACAGGGAACTAAAGTACCGAAGCTACTAACCAGCTCGCTGTCACACGCAAATAAGTAGAAGCGCCCGGTCTCTCAGTAAGAAGAAACCATCAAAAAGCGAATAGAACAGAGAACTTCTGTCCTATACTTCTACGAGCTAAGTGACAAAAGCAGAACCAGAAAAAATAAATTCCCTGCCTCAGTAAAGAGAAGTGTAAGAGAAGGCGAGTAGCACAATGGAACAAAAAATACACACCCAACAAACACTGAATACCCAAACAGTACAAAATAGTACAAAACAACACAGAAGCCCCGAACAAAGGAAACGGGGGCTTCAGTAGCTCCGAGGTAACCACGCACAGGTGTGGACGCAGAGAGTGGAAGCTCTGCGACAAAGACGAGGCGGAACAAACATCCACTAAAAGGGCAGCGCCCTCGCGTGGCTACTGAGGGAAACGACCGCAAGGGAAGAAATCGTCAAAAACCATGACAAATAATAATAATAATACATTTGGGTCATTCCGTGTCAAATCAGATAAGGTTGTTGCAGCACCGTCTCAGATTTTGTTCAAACCTTGTCTATATCATGAATGGGTCCCAAAACCAAGGCTTGTTAAATATTTCTGTTCAAATCCTATGTTTTCATATTTTTTCAGCCCTTGATATAATTTAATTTTTATAGCTTCAAAAACGCCTTATCTGGGAAGCCATGTTTGCGCATTAATATCTTGACAAGTATTGTTCCTAGCCTCACCAAACTTTGTACGATGGAAGACAAGAATGTTTTCTGTAAAACAATTAAAAGCCTGTACTACATGCCATTTTATTTTTATAAGGCCCTAGATTTGGAAAAAAAGTGCAAAATTCCTAAACAAGAGTGATATTGAGGATACTACAAACCCACATTTTTGCAACCATATGATATCAATCATTATTTTTTCTGCAAATACAATCTTTTTTTAATTTTGTGCAAATATTTGAGGTCTCTACCCCCAATGGACATGAAGATATTATGAATAAAACAAGGTGTGGTAGCATATTTTGTCATTTTCATAGGACCAGAATGGTATGTGGGGTAGCTAGTAGGAACATAAAAATGTCCATGGAAATCGCTTGATGTATGTTTATTAACGGTACAACGTGCCAATGTCCTTTTGTTTTTCCTTCATACAAAAATAGACACAGATTTGAGAGATATTTTACCTATGGCAGAAAAACATCCATTTCAGGATTAAATTTTTTTGCCTCAGTATCTCCATGATTATTGAATTCCTGTGTCATAGGAATTGTAAGAAATAAAGGATAAACATGTTTTCAGTATGATCATTTGAATAGAGGGCATTTGAGATGGGAATTGTGTCTCCGGTAAGGTCCTGGATATTGAAAATAAGTGAAATATTTTGATAAAACCTTTGGTATAAGGAGGAATAAGTGGTATCCTAAATGGCCCTCTCATGCTCCAGTTGGACTGTTTCCACATAAAAGATTGGATGTATTTAAAATTGCATGTACATGTATACAGTGTGCATGTTAGAAAGCTATATATGGAAATTGTACTGATACGCATGTTGAAACATGTCCACACAGTGAAATCATCAGTATATGCCCTTATATTTACCAATCAGTGAATAATGGGACATAGGGATTCCACTTATCAAGAAAACACCAAGCATGTACCTAATTCAGTCCTGTTGTTCAAGTTATATGGTTAAAGGATAATAGTTTTCATCACATGCAATTTCTAGTACATAATTTGCTACATTCCACATCATTTTCAATAACATTATTTGAATTTTTTTATTGAGTATCTTATTCTTTTTTAAATATGGGATATAAAATTGAACCACTCCATTGAATATAGCATCTATCAGAGTTAATGCCTTTTTCTATAATGAGGCCTTGATAGTAAAGAATATAGCTTGCATTAATAACCTATAGTAAAATGAGCCTACAGAAAACATGTATTTCTTTACTCCAATCAATATTTCAGAGGATGGCACACACATAAGTAGAGATAATAAGGGAAGACCCTGCTTCTTCATTATGGATGTTTTTTTTCTAGAGGTAAAACAATGCCTTCAACTAAGTGTATTTATCTATGAAGGGAACATGGAAAGACATTGGCACTTTGTACACTAAATTACCATACATTAAGCTATTTCGACATAACATTTTCATGTTCCTACTAGCTACCCCACATACCATTTTGATCCTATGAAAATGACCGAAAAATGTTACCACGCCTTGTTTTATTCTTAATATCTTCATGTCCATTAGTGGTAAATATTAGCACAAAATTAATAAAAGATTGTATTTGAAGAAAAAATAATGATTGATACCATATGGGTGCAAAAAAAAAAAGGTTTATAATACCCTCAATATCACACTTGTTTAGGAATTTTGCACTTTTTTCCAAATCTAGGGACTTATAAAAGTAAAATGGCATGCAGTACAGGCTTGTAATGTAATGGTAAAGTCATACTGAGAACATGTTTGTCTTCCATCCTACAAAGTGTGGTGAGGCTAGGAATCATACTTTTCAAGATATTAATGCCCAAACATGGCTTCCCAGATAAGGCGTTTTTGAGAGTGTAAAAATTAAAAAATATCAATGGCCAAAAAAATATAAAAACATTGGAATGGAAAAAAAATATTTTACAGGCCTTAATTTTGGGACCCAAACATTATATAGACAAATTTTGAACAAAATCTCAGACAGTGCTGCAACCACTTTCCTGGATTCTGTCTGATTTGACACGGAATTACCCATTTTATTTATTGTGTGCTTTTCATAGACCCAAAGCAGTGGATGCAGACAATTGTTCAAACATGCCCTGCAGTGTAGTCATTTTTCTGTTTAATTTCTAAGTGCAACACATCTGAATCAGAGAATTTCCACGATAAATTATTCTCATTTCGCAGTTTGATGTGGCACATACAGTTTCATTGACCACATTCTCTTGAGATGGTAAGATGAAGTTTCAAGTTGCATTAAATAATTTAGGAAAATTTGGATAGCATTGCTTTTGAATAGAGCTAGTTTATTTAGTGTGAGCTACGATAGGCAATATTGTTAGTTGTAACTTGGCCACATTTTGATATCAATACTTTTAAATGCAGGCATAGTTTTTGCAAGTTGGAATTAAGGATTTATAGACAGCGCTCTGTAGACTGTGCGTGAGTAACTTGGCTTTTTTTACGTTGAAAACCTTTTTGTTCAGATATCACTTTTTTGGTAGCTAACTAATGATGAATAATGCATGAAGATAATGACATCGAGAGAGACATGCATACAGAATACATGCATTCCAAATAAATGCATGCAGACATTCGCATAACCATAACGCCCTCTACTGACGAGAATGAGAACATTTCTCCTATTACTGATAGCCCACAATTACATTAAAAGAGTTTGTAGATGAGCTGTATTTAATGTCTAATAAAATACAATGAACAGCACCACCTGAGCTATGGGTCATGAAGAAGCATGTAAATTAATTAACCAAGTCTATATGGAGACATGCATGCACAATGGGCTAGACGCAAACACATTCTAGCTGAAAGAAAGACATACAGCCTAAAAAGTTAGTGCAGCCTAAATAGTTTGCATGAGTAAAATATGGAAATACAGTATTAAAATAGGCCTATTAGTATTCTATAGAAATACAATATTTCCCAGAACAGTTCCCATCTGTTTCATGGTTAGTCACTTTAAAAAAATTACAATAGCCTCCAAACATAGTCTTGGCTACTTCTCCAGGAAATGTAGCCTACTGCAAACACTTTTAATTATAATAATCATCTGAATAATAATCTGTGGTAGGCTACTTTCTTGTCTTTTTTTCTGGTTAAGATTCCTGGGAAATATGCGTTGTCCAATTAATAGTTTTATTAGTTAGTTTTGCCAGAGAAATGTCAGTCAGCTGCTAGTCAGGAAGAAATTAGCCTACAAGCTAGGTTACTACGAAGCAAATCAAAATGCATTAGATGTCCATTGCAGTACAGAAAACTAAACTAAACCTTCATGGCTGGTACCAAAAGATTTCCCGCAGGTAAAGTTATACTACTGGAAAAAATTACACTGTATGCTGTGTTCGCTATGAACTCGGCAGCTCGTAGCCCAGACATGGAAGCTCGGAGTTACAAGCTCAGAGCTTTCCAGTTGTCACTTCGTAGCAACCATAGCTGAAGGCAAGAAGCTGTCGCTAGCGGCAAAAGGTTCAGAGCTACTTTGTCACATAGAGGAAGAGAAAAATGCATATGGCAAGCCAGTGTTGAATAGCCTAACATTACATGTATTTCTATAATACTAATAGGCCTATTTTAAAAATGTATTTCCATATTTTACTTATGCAAACTGTTTAGGCTGTAACCCCGTAGATTGGCTATATTTCCTATACGTGTTATCAAGTGAAGGATGTGGGCACGCATACACATTGAAACGACCACTAAATTTTATTGTGTTAAATTAAAATAGTTTCAGTAAATTATTTGGAATGTTTGGATTTCTATAGAAACCTGTGGTCCTACAGAGCCTATACATTCTTGTGTTCACAAAATTCTGTTTGCAACTAACATAACTATTATTATTTTAAGAAAATTTGTACTATTTCTTATTTGGCATCATCTGACCTACAAACATACAGTAGTCAACATTAACAAGGCAAACAGAGAGAAATCTGTAGCAGCAGCATACATTTTAAAACCTGTACATTGTCTAAACTTGACAACAAAGTATAAACATCCTTTCTGGAGTGTAATTATTTGTGAAATGTTTAAAACAATAGGAGTCTATTGAATCACCTCAGTATTTGATCAGTTAAAAAATGTGCTCTCCTTTTTTGTAAATGTTTGCAATATAGCAGAATAAGCACAATGTGAACATAGGATTTTTTATTTATTTTGGCATGCATAGCTATTTCTGGCATAATTTGGCTTAAGCGGGTAAATAATCCCTCCAAACATGAAAAGCCTAATTAAGAAAAATTAACAGCTTGTTAAAATTCTGGGATTGCAATTGTGGTTGGAACAGAAACCAGCATACACAGGGGGCCCACCAGGTCTGAGGTTGAGGACCACTGGTGTAAATCATAGCATAAATGAAACTGCAGGCATATTTAAATGTATTTTTTGCGAAAGCTGCTTAGCAAAAAGGTCCTTATGGGACAGCGCAAGCTATTGGGGGACAGATGGGACCCATGCAGCTCTCTAATCTCCTGCAGACCTGAAGAAGACCCTGGCTGTACTCCTGGACAACATCCTGCTGAGGCTGGGAAAGCTGGAATCCAAGGTGGACAACATCATCTACAATGGCACAGGTGGAAACCTGACCAATGGCACTGGCAGCAGCACCACCACACCAAGCACCGGGAATGGCGAGAAGGTGAACGTGGCAGGTGGGCGTCTCTCGGTTCGGATCTCAACCGCTGTTTGTTCACCAACTCTCAGTGACACAATGTGAACACCTGCCTGTCTTCCCCCTCTGGAACTGCACCACTTTAGTGCAGCTGCATTGTAGTATAATGGCTGTAGAGCAGCCTTATAACACTGAGGCTGCATGTTGGGTTCCCAGGTAAGGCACTGCCATTGTCTCCTTCAGGAAGGTACGTCACCTGAATTGCATCAGTCAAAACATTCAGCTGTATTTTTAAAATAACGTGCAGAAGGCTCCTTTTTTGTTCACACCCTTGATAAAGATGAACAAAAAGTACTGAGGTAGATTTTATGATCACAAATGCCGAAAATTATATTCTTTAATAATAATGCATTTGCACAAACCACAATCGATCAGTTCACAAATATACTTTTTTTTACCAGAAAAATCAAGAATCATAAATATTCACAGTACTTTGTGGTTCCTCCCTTGGCCATTATAAAAAGCAAGTAATCTGCCTCCATGCCGAACTGTTCTCGTTTCTTCAGATGCTTGGGTTGACGTGTGTGGACTGCTTTTTTTCAGTTCAAACCACAAATGTTCAATTGGATTCAGGTCTGGAGACAGAGATCTTTGTCCAGGTAGAAGGTCCTTGGACTTTCACTTACCTCAGGCTCTAAAATGAGATGTTTCATCACAGGTTTTTAATATTTAGGGATAAAAAACCCATCAATTGGGAGACACACAAAAGGTGACACAGAAAGTGTCCAAATCTTTCTATTACAATAGTTTTGTGTCAGTTTAATCTTGACCCCAAACATAAAAGGGTCATGAAATGTTAACATAATATGAGGGATATGTATGGCTGCATGCAGACACAGCTAAACTAATACTTTAATAAACATTTTATTGAACAGATGGTTTCTTTTTTAGAAAATAATTGTATTAGTATATTTCCAACTGATGGCATTTTGTTTTGCAAGAGCACCTTCATGAATCCATCATAGACTAACATAAGATAAAGTTAGCATGGTAATAGATCAGTGTACAGAAGCGATAGGTTAATTTAACACAATAGTGATTTGCAACAATAATGCAAATTATCTAACTATCTGGATCTTTTTTTAGTCTTGCTAGACTAGCTGTCAGTTAATTGCCTATCTAGCAGTGGTCTTTTATGAACATGGACAGCCTTACCAACACTTGGCTAAACCAATTTACTGACATCATCATCTTTCTTTCTCATCTTTTCCTTGTTTTTATGTCCAAAAAAGCAGAATATTGCTTCCTCTTCATTCTCAAGAGCTGCGAGCAAAGAACTCCTTTGCTGTGAAGAATGAATAGGTATAGTAGCCTACGATGGCATGTGATGTTACATTTTTTTTTTTTTTTTAAAAAGCCAGAACAAGAGTACATATAGTACAGCTACTTTGACTAGAGGCCTTGAAAGAGCCACTATGCTGGGGGAGTGTTTAGTTAATGTGTTGTGGTGCCAGGAAGGGAGTTTGGATGCCGCCCTCTACGGGATAGCACCGCCATTGCACCTAGCCAGGGGAGCCAGCTGTGGCTCCTGTTAATTAGCCCAGGGGCCTCATGTATAAAACGGGCATATGCACGGATTTGATCGTAAATTCACTAGATTTGATCTTATGTGAACATCGACGCACAAATTGAGATTTATAAAACTTGAAAGTGACATGAAAACATCCATATGTGTACGCCAACTCTAGAGGAGGCGTACGACCATTTCATTGCGGCTATGCAGCTGTATATACAGTACACATTTTTTTAAGATGTGACAATATTTTACCAATCCCTTTAAAAATTTGTAGCAAACATATTAGATACGCGCATGCATAATATTTATTTGTGTGATAAGCACTGTGAGACGCAATATTGTTGGCCATTAACTAGGCTATATGCGTAGGTTTGGGGGGAGAGAGGAAGACATTTCACTGCCAATACTTTCATATGAATTGGTACCGACTATCTAGTAACCTATATGTTTGTGAGACTTAACGTTTGACTACGCGAGACTAGGTGGTCCAGCAGTGTGTCTCCCCAAAGTTCAAATAAAACATGATGAATATGATTGCACTCTTGCTGTGAACATTATCATGTGTGCAAATCGTTATTGTCATGGTTATTTGCAGCCTTTGCTGTTCTACGTTTTGGTTTCCTTTTTGGCGTCGTCAGGACGCTCTATCTGATTTTTTTCTCTGTTACGGTGTTTGTATCTTGCCCGACGATTATTCCCTACACGTGTTTTGCGTTTTCTGCCAGCTATAAATAGCCCAGGACTTCCGCATTTCCAACACTTCGATATTGTCTTTGCTATGTTGACAACAAAGTCGGTAAGGTATAGGAAATTCAGTCGCTGCATTTCTGGTTCGTACAAATAGGAAACACAGCAAGTCTGGTTAAAGAAATTAGTATTTGATTGGTTTTCTCTTTTCTTTCCAATCATTTTCATTATCCTTATTCTTTTTACCTGTTGCCCTTTGTTTTCAAGCTCTTTTGCCATAGAGCTTTGGATGGCTTTTATTTTCTGTTCCTTTCTTTCACTCGTTTTTGAGGTTGTTTTGATTTGCCTTGTGCTAGGGAAGTTTTGCTCCCATTCTTTTGTTTTTCTCCTCCCTGGTGCGGTTCTTCCGCTTTTGTGGCGTATCTTTCTAGATACGTTTTTAGAATCCTTATCGGTCGCGTCTGGTTCTCCGAACCGTACTCTAACCCTCACAGTTATTAAAAATACAACAGCCTAATAATAATGAATTATTATTATCGATATGTGTATGGTTAAAACCTTAAAGGAGAAGTTTGGTATTTAACATTATAATCCCTGTTAAAAGGTTATTTACGATCATATACAACGGTCCATATCAACATTTTGACGAACTGTGCAGTCTTGAGGTATATTGTTTATTGCTCATGTCACAGCTAACTTACACAATGGATCTGGATGGGCATATAGAAAATCCTTCAAAAAACACCATAAACTGTCGTTTTCAAAGATGGGAAACTCACCAAGTGGTCACTGGTGTCTTCTTGTAATTTACGTTTACGTATGAAGGCATAGTCTTCATAGCCGTTGTCAAATGGTAGCTTTGGAACCCTTGTAACCCCATGATGTCAGGTTGTTTTGGAGATCTTACACTGTGTCCTTTCACTTCTTTTTGCCTCTTGAACCATCCATCACACTACATGTGGGGGCGAGATAGACTTGTGTTCTCTACCTGGAACAGTGGCCTTGAATATCCTAATAATTTACACAACAGTGGAAAGTGGTATCTTTTTATGGATTTTTTGTAGCCATCTCCTCTGTAGTCAGTAACCTTTTGTCCGATGCTTTCAGGTTCTCTGCCTTGACCATGATGATGGCTGACCACAGTATTTCAAACATAAGCTCCCTCCTTTTTATACCCTAGGGAAACAGGAAATCATTGTAGGCCACTATATGGTTCCATAACCTTCCAATTAACTTCAAATAAGTTGCATATTTATGAAGATGTGTTTTTGTTGGATTGTATTTAAAATAATAAGAAACTAGGGTTTTTTTTAGGGGTGTGAATAATTGTTATCCAGCTATTGTCTGGAAGAAAAATATTATTAATCAAACAAAATATGTTGTCTGAACAATTGCATTTGTACTGTAGGTTTGGAATTTTCTACATTGCCTAAACGTTTGAAAGTGGGTAACTGACTGGCTGGCTGGCTGGTTGGCTGGCTGCCTGATCCCCCCGATGTTGAAAGCGCATACGTAAAGTTTGAGTAATTACGGTAAAAAGTTTGCTGTCTAACTCCCTTCCCCCTTTTACTAGAACAAGTTGTAGCACCCAAAAATCGTGAATGAACAACTGGATATGTTTAAAGATACAGGTCAATTGGCTGAAATGTATAATCTTTCTCGCGTTATTTCCCAGTCAGTATTGTTTCACCAGCGGGAGGGGGACTTCATTGGTATTGAAATTTTACTCACAACTGTTTACTTCAGGGAAGTTAGGCCAGATAGCTATACTCTCCAGAGGAAGACATTGCCCATGTTTTAATCTCAATGTCAGAGGAGCAACAACTAGGCTAATGAAAAGTAAGCCCAGTTCAAAGCGGATTATTTTTTGACTGTGGTCCCGGCAAATACGCAACGTACCTTTTCACCTTTGTGTTCTCTTTTATCTATGTATTATCCGCCGTAGTTAGTTTGTGCTTTAAAACGATTCATTTTGGTAAGGTCCTGAAAATGAATGGGAGTGAATGGGGACCCTGACAACCGGGACTAACGGCGATGCCATTAACGGTAGGCTCCAAAAAATTACTTATGTCACACGAAGGTGAAATATCCCTTTAATGAACTCGGCGGATCGCTACTTCTAATTTATTTGAAGAAATCAACAACATGGTTTCGTGACAGTCGAGATTTAAATGAGTATATCTTGCTTAATATTTGGAGTAGAAAGATAATATTGGCATCGGCAGAATATCCTATTTATAATGCTCAAAATGGCATAGCGTCCGCCTGCCCCGTCCTCTTTTTAAAAATGAATGTATGGTCACCCTATACAGTAGGCTACAAAAATGACGAGATGCCGAAAAAATGCATAGCACCCAGCTCGCAAATAAAAAATGCTGTAATAAACATGGTATTTCCTGAAACGTAATGTCGGTTAAGTGAGGACTAGGTAAAATGTGTATTTTCTGAATCCAGCGGTTCCAGCAGTCAATGCCCGTGTTAAAACGTTCAGCACTCTGAATACTGAACACAAGCGATATTGCGTGCTAGAACCCCTCACTTAACCTACATTCAAAATAAGTTTTACGTTATTTTAATTTAATAATTATTATTAAAAATGACAATCATCAATTAAATCGCCGAATTCTTTGATAGGTAAGTCGAACAGTAACCTGGTGGATCAACCAACAAGCCAAAACAAGGTCTAAATCAGGTCTTGAGATTAAATAATTTTATTAATTAAGCGAAAACAGTCAATTGGAATAATGAATTGAAATCATACATTCACTAAGGAATGTAGGCTGACTACTTATAATTTACAAAATGGAAGACATTAAACCAGACATTCATTTGGATATACCAGTAAAAGAGAGATAAGCCAAAAATTTCCAAAAATTATTTACCCTCCAGCTGAACGCACAAGGAACCAAAAAGGATGACTTCTCCAAACAAACTCCACAATTGACTAAATTTTTTTTTTTTACGGTACACTCATAAAATACCTCCACAAGACCATCCCTGTCCTGATTGGGTTAAGGTATGGGGGAGGGGGGGGGGGGGGGGGTCATTTATGACAAAGACTGGCTTATCTTTGATGTTGGGGGGGGTGAGAGTGAGAGAGAGACAGAGAGCGACAGAGATAGAGAGAAGGGGGGGAATATTAGATATCCTACAGTAACATTCTACTTATTATCAAATACGACCATATGGGTTTCCATATGAGTAACCTATGATGATACATGGCTCGAAATGTCTGACTCAGTTTTTGTTTAGTTTATTTCGCCAAAAAAGGATGGCCTATACGTTACAATGTTCAATGTGCTCTCGTCCTGTTGTTAGTAGGAGGATATAGCCTAATGGAGATAAGAAATCAATCCTGATGTTCTTGTGAACAGATCCCATGGCTATATTTTCAAATAAATATGATAACATGTTCAGAAGAACTGTAGTGAATAGCCTACTGTCACAGAACATTTTGACAAAAAAAATATATACGCGCGTGGTGTCTCTACTCGACTCACTCGCGCTTTCAGTCAGTCAGTGGTGTCTTGTCAACTTGTGGACTGCAGTCTCGCAAGCTAGCTACGTATTTAGATTTGTTAGCCATGGAAAAACATCCCAAAAAGTTTTTTTCCGATTGAGGAGGTGTTGGAGGAGTTGGAGAGAGAGCGACACGGAGGTCCAACTTGAGAACAGCGATTGGAACAGCTGTGACTCCGGTGAAGAGGAGTTCTTCCTCAAAGGGATAGACCTGGTTCTGGATTTGTAAGTATTAATTTGTGGCAATGACAACTTCCTAGTATTTATACACATTGTGTTTTGTGCTATAGCGAACCGCCTGTGTTGGAGAACTAGCATATACATTTCATACAATAATAGTTCCCTAACATACCTGGTACTCCCTATAAAAAAACATTGAGAGATTGTATATGAACTGTATACAAATATATAATATAATACTAATCAACATATATGATTTTTTGAAAACTTTGCAAGTATGATCATATATGATTTTTATAGACCTTTTGCATATGGGCTAGCTAGGCTAGATCGATAGGCTAGATTATCGCTCTATTGTCAAAAGAATAGATTGGCATTGATCTAGCCTAGATAGATAATCTATACATCTATGCTTTAGACAATAGAGCATAGGCAAGGTGTGAATTATACCCCTTCAATTCAGGGAGCTCCATTCAGATCAGACTGACAATAATTTCCTAGGCATTGTCAAAGTAACTTATATGATTAGTGTATTGTTTTACAGACCCCCCAAAACTTTACATGTGTTGGCTTTGGGGAAGCTTGGGTCTTATTCAGGGGATCTGGGCTTCTCCTGGCTTCCCCATAATTTGCATCCTGAATAGGTATTAGGACAACATACCCATGATCAGTGGTGGTTTCACTCTCACAGTACATGTAAAGCATAGTAATACTGTCTTCAAAAGTGATATTCAATTAAAGTTTGTTACCATTCCTACTGCGCCACAGCAGGTTGTCTTATAGTGTCTTACAGTATTATTTATTTCCATTCTGCTCTGCAGTGTGGACTCCCCAGATGATGAGGCCAGGATTCCTTCCCTGAGCACAAGCGTGTCTGAGAAGTGTGTCTTTGAGTGTGTCTGAGTTTGTATATAGTGTAAATATTTACAAGAAAACACACAAAAAAACATAAAACGCAAAAATATGTATATAGTTACAATGTTATTGTTATAAACATTGAACTAATACAAAATGGTTATTATTTCTCTACAACATCTTGCTCAGTATGGGTTCTGTTCATAAATAGTTATATAGTTACACTGTTATTGTTCTAACCATTTAACTAATACAAAATGTTTATTATTTCTCTACAGCATCTTGTTTAGTATGGGTTGTGTATGGAAATATTTATATGGTTACACTGTTATTGTTCTAAACATTGAAGTATGGGTTGTCTCACTCCTAGATGTGATCTGAGCATACCATCACAGACTTCAATTGCCCCCTTTCAAATGATGATTATATATTTGAATATCCACATTTCACAATCCACATTTCAACAGCTCCCAATAACGCCTTGGTAACCACCTACAAAAGCCCTTGTATACTATGTTCTATTTGTTGCATCAACACCTGGTATTTTTACAGTTGTTGGTAACATGTAATTGAGGACATGTGGCGTGCCAAAAGAGATTCATTATGAAGAGCGTTTTTAATCAGATGTCAAAAATCTGTTTGAACATTGAAATAATAAAAAACGGTTATTGTTAATGTACGATATGTTGTGTTGTATGAATTCTGTTTCTGCTTGATCTAATCTGAGCTTACTAGTATATGCTATAAGGTGTCCTCTTTCAAATGAGGTCAGGTATATGCATGTGCTATAGATATTACCTGAGTTATAACCATCCAAGTTTGGGTATGCTATTTTATGCGGAAATTAACATTTGGAATGTTGCAGAAACGCTAAGTAACCACTTACAAAAGCCCTCGTACACTATGTTCTGTCTGTTGCATCAACATGTGGTCTTTTGACATAAATTATGAAGTGCATTTTTAATCAGATGTCAAATATCTGTTTGAACATTGAAATTATAAAAAAACTGTTATTATTAATGTACAATATGTTGTGTTATATGGATTCTGTTACTCCTTGATGTAATCTAAGTATACCATTATAAACTACAAGATATTATCTTTCAAATGATATCAGTTATATGCATGTGCTATGAATATTTCCAGAGTTATAACCATTCTCATTTT
Organism: Synaphobranchus kaupii; assembly: GCA_029718625.1. Taxonomy (NCBI): domain Eukaryota; kingdom Metazoa; phylum Chordata; class Actinopteri; order Anguilliformes; family Synaphobranchidae; genus Synaphobranchus; species Synaphobranchus kaupii. The sequence continues at coordinate 25,916,155 of CM056384.1, forward strand.
CGAATGAAATTCTAGGCGAGAATTGTCATATTGGCCAGTCAGCTCAAGAGGGGGGCCATGTCCAAGCCAGAGGTTGTAACGTGGCTCACCCCCTCAACCCACAGAACCCACTGTAACAGACAAGCCCCAAGAGCAAGGGAATTGTGGGTAAGGGTCAGGCCCTGATTTGAACCAGGAGAGCTCAGAGGAAGTAGTGCCCTCATTGACACAGGGAGGCCACTATAAGTGTCGGGTCTGCAGTGTCCCAGACAACAGCAACACCATGTAAATCTGCAGCAAACCAACATGTTTGCATTGCAATTAGGCTGTGGATGCCAGGAAGGCATTATGTTAACCATTGTTTTGATTCAAAGCAAAATCAGACATCCTCTACTAGAGAAAATAACTCAATTTTCTACTAGGGAAAAACTCCACTGGTTGAAATAGTAAACATTGGATGCATTACATGATCGGTAAAAGGATATTTATATTTTTAGTGTGGAAACAGCTATGATATAAGCAGTAACCAAATTTCTCAGTGTAGCCTTTCACATGATTGTGATCTCAAGCTATCCAGAGGCTACATTTACACTGCTTTATTCTGACCTGGTCTCCACACTGCCAAAGTCTTAGTAGGTTAATGTCTTTCGCTACCTTCATTACACACTGTTTGCAAAAGCCAGTAGTCTGTCTCTGCTAGCCCCTACATGGGAAAATGGGGAATCTCATTTGTGCAGCACGCCTCTTTTATTATTTTTTATATATTTTTCCCCCCTTATGTTTTTTTCTCCATCTCGTTTTCAAGGGGGTCCTCAACGACAATAATACAATCACGACACAATTAGAAAAAACATTTAACAAAAAACTAAAATAACAACAAGATAATTAAACGACAGCAAATGTGACAAAGAACAAAGAACAAAAAACAAAATCATCATTCATTCATTGATTATAGAAAAATATAAATTTCAGTTAAGTAATAAAGGTATAAAGCATAATTATAGAGGTGTTATTATGGACATGTACAACTGATCATATAATAAGAAGATAGGGAATTTTTGAACAAGTAGAAAGATGATATGGATCGAATATTTACAGGTAGATTATTCCATTCAGAGGGGGCTTTAAACATAAAAGCTTTCTTAGCTATTGACTTAGAAACAGCAGAAACAGAAAAAAAAGTGTCTCAATTGATAATTAGAGGAGAAGGGTACCATCAACTGCTTTAAATAGTGAGGGTATTTGTAATGTATACATTTAAAAATAAACTGCAGCCAATGTCGCTGCCTTCTTATGATGGGAGAGGGCCAATTAAGAGTTGCATACATTGTACAATGATGAGTTATGAAAGGACAGCCAAGAACAAATCTGCATAGTCTATTATAAACTGTATTGAGAGGAAGAAGATTAGTTTTGGATGCAGCCTGATATACAACATCAGCATAATCCAATATAGAGCTCGGGAAGCGCTTGGGTGGTTGCTATGACAACCGCACCGGCCGCCATGTTGGGAGTATGATATAGCGTTAGCCAAGTATAGTCTATATAATGTAGGCTAGTACTAGAAAAGAAAGTGTAACTTTAGCTAACTAAAAAACACGCAAAATGAAAAAAATCTGAAAAGGGAAGTGCGACAGATACCATATATAGAAAAATTGCTGGTTGATGACAAAAAACGTTATATAGAAAAAATAAGCACAATCAACAATGTCGATCCATATGAACTGCCGGCCAAGCACTGGACTAGGGATCCAGATTGGCTGCCTCCACTCACCTACCTTGACATAGTGAACAATCTTGTTTATGGCCTGAGTGCCTACACTACGCAGGAATTTAAGAATTATAAGTCATTGGAAGCGCACAGTTCACTAATGGCTGGGTCCAAGAGCTATCAACAAGTCGGCCAACTGTGACAACACTGTCGTTTCAGCGAAAGTTGCTTTTCTTTACTTTGCTAGCTGTCGTTAACGTTACTTTACTCAACTGTGGACGCATACCAACAACATAGGTGTCAACCCATACAGTTTTCCCGTATAAAACATGGTTTTTCAAAGGTATACGGGCGTATAAGGTTATGATACAGGAAATCTACTCTAATACGTTTTTTCCCCAACCGTTTTCCATCATAATTAATTCAATCGCAGCAATCACATTTTATTTCTCCTTTTCTTTGGGGTCAGTCATGTGGGGTGTCTCTGTGACTGTTCAACTGTTTTAAAACGAGCACCTTGCTGAATTTGTAGCCTATGTAGCTACACAGTCATTATTATGTGAGAAGCTAAATAGCCTACAGGAACATACAGTCAAGCCGGAAAGTCTGCACACCCCTTTCACCTTCTCCACGTTTTATTACGTTACAGACATATTCTACAATAGATTGAGTTCATTTTTTGTTCTAAATTCTACACAAAATAGCCCATAATGACAAAGTGAAAACAGGTTTTTAGACATTTGTGCTAATTTATTAAAAATCTAAATGTTAAATATCATATGTACACAAGTGTGCTCACCCTTTGATATGACACCCAAAAGTGAGCTGAGGTGCATTTTGTTTCCACTGATACTAGTTGAGATGTTTCTACAACTTAATTGGAGTCCACCTGTGATATATTCAATTGATTGGACATGATTGGGGATTGCCAACACCTGCCTATATAAGGTCCCACAGTTGACAGTGCATGTCAGACAAACTCCAAGCCACGGGGTCAAAGGAATTATCTGCAGACCTCAGAAACAGGATTGTGTCAAGGCATAGATCTGGAGAAGGGTACGGAAAAATCTCTGCAGCTTTACAGGTCCCAAAGAGCACAGTGGCCACCATCATTCGTAAATGGAAGAAGTTTGGAACCACCAAGAAATGTCCTAGACCTGGCCGCCCGGCCAAACTGAGCAATCGGGGAAGACGGGCCTTGGCCAGGGAGGTGAGCAGGAACCCGAGGGTCACTCTGACAGAGCTCCAGCGTATCCTTGTGGAGATGGGAGAATCTTTCAGAAGATCAACCATCCAGGCAGCACTCCACCAATCAGGCCTTTATGGTAGTGGCCAGACGGAAGCCCCTCCTTAGTAAAAGGCATATCACAGCCCGCTTGGAGTTTGCCAAAAGGCACCTAGAGGACTCTCAAACCATGAGAATCAAGATTATCTGGTCTGATGAAACCAAAATGGAACTTTTTGCCCTGAATACCAAGCGTCACGTCTGGAGGAAACCAGGCACCGCTCATCACCTGGCTAATACCATCCCTACAGTGAAGCATGGCGGTGGCAGCATCATGATGTGGGGATGTTTTTCAGCAGCGGGAACGGGGCGACTAGTCCTGATAGAGGGAAAGATGAATGCAGCTAAGTACACCGAGATCCTTGAAGAAAACCTGCTCCAGAGCGCTCTGGACCTCAGACTGGGGCGAAGGTTTACCTTCCAACATGACAACGACCCAAAGCACACAGCCAAGAGAACAAAGGAGTGACTTCGGAGAAAGTCTGTGCATGTCCTTGTGTGGCCCAGCCAGAGCCCAGACCTGAATCCAATTGAACATCTGTGGAAAGAGTTGAAAATGGCTGTGTACCGACGCTCGCCATCCAACCTGACGGAGCTTGCAAGGATATGCCAAGAGGATTGGGCAAAAATGTCCAGAAACAAGTGTGCCAAGCTCGTAGCTTCTTTCCCAAGACGCCTTGAAGCTGTAATCGCTGCCAAAGGTGCAGCAACCAAGTATTAGGCTAAGGGTGTGTACAGATATGTAACCCTAAATAACCTATTTTTGTCAGTAAAATAAATTTGCATATTTTCTAAAAACCTGTTTTCACTTCGTCATTATTGGCTATTGTGTGTAGATGTTTGAGGCAAAAAATGAACTCAATCTATCTAGTATAAGTCTGTAACGTAATAAAACGTGGAGAAGGTGAAAGGGGTGTGCAGACTTTCCGGCTTGACTGTAGCCTATTAAATAAACTTGAATCAGACAAATAACTGTGGTGGCTAGTGATTTTAACACAGGAATAGATAGATAATGTTCTATACGGTTTTTGGAGAATTTATACAGTTTTGTCCTATGCAAGTTGTTTCCATCACGTCTCCGGTGTCTGTATAGCCTACTTACCGTAGCCTACTACTGCGGTAGATGAGTAGCTGTTGGACCCAGCCGTTCGTGAACTGTTCGTGCACTTCCGAGGTACCGGCTGCTGAAGACATTCTCTGCCCGCCTCCCGTCATAGGCTGAGATGCATCCCTATCCCTGACTGCCCCCTGCATCCAAAAGCATGTTTTACACACAATCTGGCTGATTTACCTGAAAATGTTGTAGCGATCCGTCAGAATGAATACACACACAGTTAACGTTACAGATCTGCAAATAAACGGTTTATTTAACGCATTTGTTTACTAAAGAAACCCGCTCTTTTTAAGTGAAACGGGTAGAAGATTAGTGAATTACTTGACTCAGACATGGGTCCAGAGGGAGAGTATACTCCCAACATGGCGGCTGGTCTAGAATGCAATGCTTGTGACGTCAGCTTTCCGAGCTCTATTGGTAAGATGAGTTGTAACGCAAGCTTCTTTCTAACAGTAAATGAGAAGCAGTTTCTGGATCGGTAAAGAACCCCAATACTGAGGATCATTTTCTTAATAATATGACTAATATGGCATTTAAATGAAAGTTCAGAGTCCAGCCATAGTCCCAGGTATTTGGTGTGTTAAACTCTTTGCAATGGCGTACCATCAAGACAGGCAATAATACATGCATGAGCTTTAGATTTGGATTTAATGCTTTGGCGAGTACCAAAAAACATAGTGTGAGATTTTGTTTTATAGAGTAGTAATATTATATATTACCGTATCTTCCGCATAAAGCTGAACACATCATTCAGAACAAATCGAGGGGATGTCATTAATAAAAATGGAAAAAAGAAGTGGACCAAGAGTTGAGCCTTGAGGCACGCCTCGTTGTTGTGCTAATGTATCAGATTTGCTTCCTTGTATGACAGCACATTGTTTTCTGTTATGAAGATAGGTATTAAACCAAAGTAAAGCATTACGTGACAGACCAACAGAGTGAACTTTATCTAAAAGAAGGTAGTGGTCGACCAGATCAAAAGCCTTGGTCAAATAAATGAAAATTGCACCTAATTTACTAAAATTGTTCATTTACTATCGTTAGATGCAGAGAAAATATAATTAGTAAGTATTAACAAAGCAGTAGTTGTGGAATGATTTGATCGAAAGCCAGACTGAAAAGGTGATAAGATATTGTACTTAATCAGATAATATGACAGTTGCTCAAAAATTAGTTTTTCAAATACTTTTGCAGTAGAACAGATGATTGAAATTGGTCTATAGTTATTAAGTTCAAGTACATCGCCCCCTTTTTGCAAGGGAGTGATACATGAACATTTCCATATGACAGGTATTTCACAAGTAGATAAAGACATGTTAACCCTATTTACTTTGGCCAATTTGGCCCAATTTTTGTCTAGTTTTTACTAGTGTCAATTAAGTGCCAATATCTCAAAAGCTGTTCACTGCACATCCATGGTTGAAAGTTTGAATGAAAGAAGAGGCTTGTACCATTCAGAAATTTGCAACAGAATAAATGTATGTCAAAGTGGTCACATACAGTTTATACAAAATACACATAAAAATACAAAAAAAAAGTACAAAACGCCTTGTGTTTTTATAGTTTATCAATGAATATCTCAACTTCAAAGTACTGGAGCAAGCCAGAACTGCTTAGACTGGTGCACTAATATGTTGTCCACCTGTGTATACAATTTGGTAAAGATATCTACAGGCTTTCCTTATCCATTGGTATTTTTCCCAAAACGGGGCCCAGGTGTCCCAAAAGCTATCCAAACCTCTCCAAATATAAAACATGTGCATGTCTTTCTGTCTAGGCATGTCAATCATCAGAAAACGTTATTTTTCTTATAAAACAGTTTTTTGTAATACAAAATGTGGAGAAAATTAACCTACACATGTTTTGTGTTTATGTGTATGAGGGTATTCTCTTACAAAGCGTGCCCAAAAGTGCCAAAGTACCTCTCCGAAAAGGATTGCTTACCCTAATGTTATCCAACCAATCTGCTTTATATTTAAAATGGCACTGTACTTCAAAATTTGATTTACCAGAGCCCCATAAGCCAGCAGAATAACAGGTTTATCTATAACAAGCCTTCAAAATGACTTTTTACAGCAAAACTAATGAATTATACATCACTTTATTTGGCAAACCTGTCTGTTACCACCTACTACGACAGAGGTGTCAGGTGGGGGAGGGGTGTCTTCACTGTCCTTCCTGAAAGACAGATTCAAGTGCATTACTAAGTAGAATAACAAAAAAAATGAGAACACTAATTATCTCAAAAGGACATATGGCAATTACTACAATTAAATGGAAAAAAAATAATATATATATATATATATATATATATATATATATATATATATATATATACATATATACACACACATATATATATATGTAAATATAATATATATACACACGTATATACAGTATATACATTTAAAAAAATCTTACATCCACAGTACTATTAGCTCCAACATAATTAGAAATCGTAGCTAACTAGGATTTATGAATTAGTTTGCAGCTTGCAAAGTGTTTTTAAAAATATATATTACAAATTATTATTATTATTATTGTTATTATCATCATCATAATCATCAACAGTATGGAGCGCTATTATCTAGAGTATTTTTAGTTTGGTGATAAATGTATTCTCGCAGAAGTTCGCTAGTTAGCTTCTATGTTGTCACAGGCTGGTGAGGAGCTCATGGCCTGCTAAGGGGGTTTGTTTTGTTGCGTTCATTTGCAGTTTTTTTTGTGTAGCAACCAACACAAGGGCTAGTTGTTCAATTCACGCATGAAACTACATCCATTCTCAGTACTTTATTTCACGGTTCAGTCAAGACATTACAGTATTATAATAGTTTCATGTGTGAATTGAACAACTAGCCCTTGTGTTGGTTGCTACACAAAAAAAACTGCAAATGAACACTACAAAACAAACCCCCTTAGCAGGCCATGAGCTCCTCACCAGTCTGTGACAACATAGAAGCTAACTAGCGAACTTATGCGAGAATACATTTATCACCAAACTAAAAATACTCTAGATAATAGCGCTCCATACTGTTGATGATTATGATGATGATAATAACAATAATAATAATAATTTGTATTATATATTTTTAAAAACACTTACATGTCCGGGCACAGGTCCATGCCACAGAGTCATTACTATGCCTGAGGACAGACTTCTTCACCTCCGGGATCACTGCGGTGCAGCACCTCCAAAACCTGAGCAACCGTGAAATAAACTCTCTTCTTTCCACCGTTGCTTGCCACGTTCACGTATAAATGTATAAAATAATCGTAATCGTTGAAGCAGCAAAGACATATGACCAGCACAGTTACACCATACAGCAAACCACGTACTCGTAAATAGAAAAGCTAGCCTATGACGTACATACAGCTAACAAAAGCGCTACACGTGGCTAAATATCATCTGGTTAGGCTAAAAACATACTTGCAATCCAGTCCATCTCTTCCAGGATACGCTCAGTAAAAATGGCCAAAGGCTCGATCTTATCCTGACGACAGTGTCATGTGGCCGATGCGCACACCACGATTGCCCTATGGGCTGTCGTTACGCATGGATACAGCGCCGTTCCCAGTCGCTCAAATATGTCATATTTTACTTTGTTTTAAAGGGCAGGAAACCCCATAGAAGATAAACTACGTGTTTCACGTTAGATCATTCCTGAAGCAGTCTAGTAATGTTTTTACGCAACGGTAGTAACGTAGTCCAAACGCAAATGCGATGGGTACGCACTGTGGAAATGGAGATTTTGCTGGACTATGGATAAATGGATTACGAAAAAACGTTCAGGATTCTTCAGAAAACAGTTATAACTGCATAACCAAGTATCAAATTTGGTTGATTAAACATGTTTATAAAGAGATTTTGTAGAAAATAAAATATATTTATCCAAAAGCGGAAGTACATCTGTTGTATGCATACTCAAGTGAGCACGGGAAAAAAACACCTAGGGCCCTATCTTGGCGATCTTGGCGCTTGGTCTAAGCGCATGGCGCTAAGTCCATTTAGGGCATGTCCAAGTCCACTTTTGCTATTTTAGCGGCGTGTTTTTTGGGCGATAAGCACAGCGCAAGGTGCAACTGGGCTGAACCTAGTCTCTTCATTAATTATAGGTGTGTCTTGGGCGTGACATGCAATAAACCAATCAAAATGTCATATCTCATTCCCTTTAAAAGCCTGCTTTTCCACCTTGTCGGATTGCTTATGATGGCGAAACAGACATGCTCGTGCGTGTTTAGTGCGATCAAGGAATAGGCTATATGGATCAATAGTAGCCTATGATCAATATTATTCGGGCTAACCATTATGAGTTCCCGATAATTCCTGACAGTGCTGTTTACAAAATATATGTGGTTAAATTTTGTTAAAAGCACCTGCAACAGCTGAGAATAAGCGACCAATTGCTTCCGTCTCACCTTAGAAAACGCCAAATTAGCCTGCTTGTTTATCGAAATTTCGTTTGATTATGCAATGAACTCATGTTCAAGCTTCATCCGAAGTTCATCAGGCTACCTGCATTCTAATTTTGATTAATAACATAAATAACGTTATTTTGCCTTAATGATGACACTAAATACAATAAATCTGTCAGGTTGGCAACCCATAGGTTCAGCATATTTCCCCTTGTTTTATAATGTCCTGCTTATGGAAATGTGACCAACCTGTTTTACTGGTAGCGTAATACGATCCACTTTCCCAGGAAGACCGTGAAAAGTGTGATTTACAGCAGGGGATTTACACCTGCTCATGTAAAGCGCACATGCAGATAATGGAATTAAAATGAATTGTAAATTAATTGTGTAACGTGCTGCAAATTTCGTTTCTAATTAGAAGCTTAGTTCTCTTTAAAATCTTTTGTTCAGTTATGGAATAACAGGTGAAATCAGCGGGGTTTTAATAAGCTGAGGGTATGGAAACCTTGTCACTGTAATTTTAAAAATATGAAGGATGAAGAATAGCTAAGGTTACAATTCAGTTAACATGATGACATTTATCTCAGTTTTTTAACCATAGGCTATCGAAAAAAACCTTATGCACAGCGAATCCGCTGTAGCCTAGGCTATTTGAAAAACAATAAAAGCAATATTCACTGGACAAGGTTTTTAACTTTTTTCAGTCACAAACCATTCTATTTACTTACAGGCTGTATTCCTAGATAAACAGAGCTGTATTGTAATGACGTCTGAAGCGCATTTTCAGAACTCAAATGTCCGTCTATTGCAGTACGCGAGTTTTCCATTGAATGACAATTCACGCATAAGGTGTAAATGACAATTCGCGCATTAGGCTTGATATAGGTGTTATCAGCTCCTTTTTAATGTATAGCCATTGTCCCGTACCATCGCACATCACCTGGATGTTGATGGAGTGGGCTGAGAGCAATGTCATGTGGCATGGTTTCCCTTCGCTGAGGGAAAGGTATGTGGACCTATGGAACCTTTTATTATTATGCATTTTTGATATAGCCTACACAATAATAATATTTCACATTGTGATCTAGATATTTTAGTCATGCTTGGGCGCGCCCCTGTGTGTATCAGACAGGAGGCTACGTAGACGCACTTATATGCGCCGTTAAAATAACATGTAAACAACTGCGACATGACTTTAGACCAGGTTTGTGGTGGTTCTAGCGCAAGCGCTTTCTGCTGGCTCAAGATAGCAATACGCCAAAAAGAATCCTGGCCACTCCTCATCTTAAGACCAACACGCCCAGTTCACTTGTAATGGGCGCAAGAATACATGCTAGTTAAAGGACGTAAGCACTAGGCGTTATTATGAACCTAGCGCTGGGTGTAAGATAGCAAAGACACTTGCGTTTGGGTTAGCGCCGCTTTGCGCCGGGTGTAAGATAGGGTCCCTATTGTTTATTCATACAACTTTTCAATAATATACAATTGTTCCTGAATCGGATCTTGATTTTTTAGCATGTTGAAACGGTACCAAGAGTTTTCGTGATATGCATTTTATTGCCTGTGACTGCGGTGAGGTGAAGGCTGTAAACAGTGGTTTGGGCTATTAGCACCCTGCTGCTTTATGGCCCTGCAGTGTAACCTGAGAGCTGATAAGCATATAAACGAATGTGTTCGCAGGCTGTGACTGTTTTTAACAAATTTCTGTCGAAAGTTCAGTGTTTTATTAACGTTTTAATTTGGAATTTGAGAGAAATATGAACACTATAAAAAATTGGGCTGCATGCGTCCCACCACTAGGGGGCCAAAGTCCATAGGGTTAAAAAGATCACAATGAGGGTACATGAGAATGTTGGTCAATAATTTGAGAAATTTGGTTTCAATGCCATCTAACCCAGGACCACTACTCACTTTTAGATCATTAATGGCATCCTGGACCTTGACAGGTGTTATTCTCCTGAAACAGGAGGAGCTGTGCCTAGCCAATACATTGTTAAAATCACCACCAATAGAAGGATCAGGCATTATGGCAGAACAGACCGAGGAGAAATGCTGGTTAAATGCTTGAGTGAGTAAAAGTGTATCGTGCAATATAACATTGTTAACTCTTATCTGGTTAGATAAAATTTTATCTGATGCATTAATTATAGTTTTGGTTTTATTCCAAAATTGTTTATGGTTTTTAAAGTTATGAGCAAGAGATTCTTTATAATAATTGGATTTGGCATTTCTGGTCATAGTTTTGCTAATATTTCTCAACTGTCTGTACTTTTCCCAGTCAGCGGGATCCTGTAATGGGGGCGTGACGTGTGAGGTTCGAGGGGCCACTCGCAGTGAAGGGATTCTTTAAGCTCTAAGAGCCACTGAGATGGAGGGACCCCGTATTTAGAAACCAACCAAAGGCTAATAGAACAGAGAACTGCTGTCCTATACTTCTACAAGCTAAGTGAGAAAAGCAGAACCAGAGACAATAAACGCCCTGCCTCAGTAAAGAGAAGCATACAAGAAGGCGAGTAGCACACAGGAACAAAAAACACACACCCAACAAACAATGAATAGTACCCAAACAGTACAAAAAAATACAGAAGCCCCGGACGAAGGAAACAGAGGCTTAAGTAGCTCCAAGGTAACCACGCACAGGTGTGGACGCTGAGAGAGAAGCTCCGCGAAAAAGACGGGGCAGTGCAAACGTCCACTAAAAGGGCAGCGCGTGGCTACCGAGGTAAATGACCGCAAGGGAAGAAATAGTCAAAAATCATGATAGATCCTTGAATTTTGAAATGTGGCCCATTTGATACATTTGAATACTGTATTTAGGGGCAGACTGAGGATTTGCTGATTTTGCATGCTTAGGTCTCAAATTGTTCTCATACTATTTTCACAATCCTTGTCCATCCTAATGAATAAATCTAAACTTTGGTCATGATATTCAGCATCATTGTAGAGATAGAGGGGTCCAAATAGGCCAAAAAATGGCCGCCATCATGGGGGTTGGAAGACTTTATGTGAGTGTATTTCAGGAAATAAAGGAAATAAAAATCATATTTTTGGAGGGATAATTTCACAGAACTCATAAAACACATATTTATTTAAATAGTAATGCTGCCATCTATACAGGACATATAACAAACCATTCTGTGGTTTGTCTTCAAGTATATGTGGGCATATTAGTATAATCTTGAAACTTTCACAATTTAAGTTGTGAAATGTAGCCAATGTGTACAGAAAGCCATCATCCTTATGAAATTCCTTCATAGTGAAAATAATTGTTCAATCATAACTCCTACATTCGGTCAGTGTGATGTACTACACATATTGGACACCAGGTGGCAATTGATTTATTGACATAATTATTTTCAAAGACCCAATGGCCCCAATTTACACCTGTTGTTTAACACTAGTTCAGATCTCAGTCATCAAATTCAATGTGGAATAATGACTAATAAATGTCCCTGAAATCCTTGGATAACTGGGTATGATGAGCGTGCAGCAGCATGCATGTTTCACAGTAACCATACATTGAATCACCATTTCTCCTTGTGTTCTTCTTTATTGAATTTCATAACTGAGATGTGAATTTACAGTTAAAAATTTAAAGTTAAAAATTTAAGTTTTGGTGGGTCACCTTAATAGCCAGAAATAATGGCTCTCATTATTTCATTGGACGAGAGGAACACACACTCAAACAATCATGTCTACAGTTATCACTCAGGTCAAGTTTTTAGTTCAGTCATGATGACCTGAAATTAAATGATGTTGGATGATGGGCTAGATTGGGCTAGATTCAGAGTTTAGATAAGCACGCGCAAATAGGCCTTACTCCCAAAATTCCGCGTAGCTTAAGCTATTTGTGATTCAGACATTTGACTTATCCACTGTTTTAAGCATCTCTCGAGTACATACGCGGCATTACATGCGCAGGGTGGAGATTTGATGAAAAGGAGGCGTGTCTGCAAGGTACGCATATTCAGGGTTTTCATTTAATAATTTTTCCCGCGCAACTTTTATCGGAAAAAAAGGTGGTCTATGTCTAGTGCCACCAATAGATGATTATGAAAAATACTGTCACGTCCCGTGCCTTTGTCTTGATTTCCTGGTTTTCCGTTTCTATGTGTATTCTGTTCCGTGTTTTCCCATTCTCCTTCCATTTTGTGTCTCCACTTTCCGCACCTGAATTGTGTTTCCTCATGTGTCCTCGTCTCACCTGTTCCTCGTTGTCTCGTTAGTAATCTGGCATATAGTCTCCCCTGTTTCTTTGTTCTGTGCCAGTTCGTCTTGTGCCCTGCCTTGTGCTTGTCATATTACCTTCCAGCGTTTTTGTTGTTTCCTGTCTGTTCCCGACCTGCTCCTCGACCCTGTGTTCAGTCCTGTGTACCCGTCCAGTTTGTCTTCTCCTGCCTGTTCCAGCCTGCTCCTGTCCAGCCTGTTCCCGTCCAGCCCAGCTCCTATTCTCCTGCCTGCCTTTCCCGTTCCCGTACAGCCCTGCTCCCTTCCAGCCTTTCTCCAGCCCTGTGTTATCCAGCCTGCCCATTCCTGACCTCCTGCCTGCTAGCCTGTGTGGGCATATTTGTAAATAAAGTCTCCCGCGTGGAGTTCAACCAGCCGTCTGTCTCTGAGTTCTGCGTTTGGGTCCCATCCTGTGTACCACAATACAGCATATTTTGCAAAAATGGATATTAGAATGAGTGCATGTTCTTTGAAAAAAATATTGGTTTTATTTTCCTTTGCCTAGCCTACTTACAATTATCAAAGAGCTGTCATAAAAAGAAAAATATGTAAAAGTTGACTGTCTGGTATATAATACCAGACCAATATTAGATGGATTCATTATCAATATTAGATGGATTCACAGCTGCTCCAAAATTATTAGGAAGCGCAAAGTAACTCCCTGCGGTGTAGATCTGCCAGTGTTCCAGGTTAAAATCTCCTTCCTCCTTCCTGGCCACATCCTTCTAGCATGAAGACGGCGCATATAGGCTATTATTTTACTGTACATTACTTTATTAGGTAGGCTAAATCATAAAAAAATATATATTTATAAATCTTTTTTTAAATCAAATACGACAATTTATTTGTTTACTTAATAATATTGTGTGCAACCACTGTCCAGCAATTATTTTTTTGATTGTGTGATGGGTATCAGTCATCAATAGAAGCTATGATCATTTTATCAATGCCATGTATTAATATGTTCACTGCATGCCTATACCCCGTCACGCAAGAGTAACTACAATGCACAAAGACAGGATTTTCCAAAAGGCAAATGCGGTTATTAAAGGCACGGTCGCTGACACGTTAAAAATGCATAACCCCACAAACATTTTTTTAGTAGATACCTGGCAACCTGGGGGGCAGGTACAAGAAACACATAATTAGAATATCATGCCCTGTACCACCCACATTTTGAGTTAAGCACCTGCGCAACACAAGTTAGAATATGGCGTAAGTAAGCTCGCGTTAAATCCGGCAGGAGAAGCACTTAAGTGCATGACTTAAGTTGGCCATCTCTGAATCCGGCCCAAGGTCCCATATGTAGGGACAACAGGAACTACAATTCCATACAGTCCACAGGAGGCTCCTCCTCCACGTTGGAAGTGACGTAGGACGTTGTACCAGTTGTGATTTCCGCACTGAAATGTGATACTGCACAGCGGAATGCGCGACATGACATTACATTAGAGGCATTTAGCAGACGCTCTTATCCAGAGCGACTTACACAACTTTTTAGCATTTTTTTTACATATAATCCATTTATACAGCTGGATATATACTGAAGTGATTCAGGTTAAGTACCTTGCTCAAGGGTACAACGGCAGTGTCCTAGCTGGGAATCGAACCTGCAACCTTTCGGTTACAAGGCGACTGGCAATAAAGTTTATAATAGGGGCAACACAGCCAGCAACAGAATTCAGTTCTTCCCAGTTATTCCGCTCAGCTCGACAGGGCCTTCACTGTCTCGTCTCACGGCCCCGTGCGGCCTGCACGCCCGGGGACGAGCCCTCGCTCCACAAGGAAGCGCGGACGTCCATGACACCGATCCAACTGAGCGAGGCGGGCTCATCTACCCCCGGCTATCGGCCATGGAGGACCGGAGACGAGACGCAAGGAGGCATCGCGAGCACCCGGTGGTCAAGAAGAACCACCAAGCGGACCACATGCAGCCCCTGATCCTGTAGCAGAGCACCGCCGATGAGTCCCCAAAGAGGCAAGCGGTCTGCAGTAGGATGACACTGCATAGTTCGAGAGAAATAATGCGACCAGTTCCATTATCCACCCCTACGAACTGCAATCCTGACGACGAAAGAAACCTGTTCCAGGGACCCAAGATGAGGCGGACGGTTCCCCTATCTATCGCAACCCTGTGAACTCGCCACCACAGGATCCGGGCGACCGGATTTCCCCTTTTCATTGTGAGTGCAATCCAATGGAGAAACCATTTAACAGACTTTAATTCAAGTAAGGCTGTAACATGGGCAATAGCGTATTAGATAGCAACCGCAACATGTTTGTGACTGGATGTATGTAACTGCTATTGAAAGGTTAATGTGTGTTATGTGAAAGTTGTGTTACCGTTTTACTTTGGATGGTTTTAAGCCAGGTTTAATACATCACGCACAGAACGTATCTTGCATGTGATCTGTCTTTAAACACTAACCAGTCGTAATATTAACACTGCACGCTGATCTTAACGCACACACATTGATAAGCTTACGGCTATCCCCTCTGTATGGTATGTTCATGCGCCACCATTAGCTAGCTCCAGCGAAAGCTAGTTTCAAACCTCCCTCCATTTTAGTTTCTTTGTTCTCTCTGAACATGTGGCCGAGGCAACCCCCTACACGCAGGAGAACATGGAAACCCCACATGCGCCCAACGCGCCACACACACACACACACACACACACACACACACACACATAGTTTGTTGTACATTATAGTAGTGAATCGTGCCTTTGTGTGGTACTTTGTGTTCAATAAACTATTACATTTATCCAAGATTGTGTTACGATCCTGATACGGGACGAACCCAAGTGCAACGACCAGGAGACAGATTACAGAAAGTGGAACTTTATTAAGCGTTGGGGTGGTCCCAAAGCTGTACACGGGAGCAAAACAGGTTAGTTAGTTAACACAGGATAGCGTCCAACTGAGGACTGCTCCAAGCCGGAGCTGGACTTGAGGAAACACGGAACTGTTCCAAGCCGGAACTGGACTTGAACGGAGGTGTCTAAAACACCGGAACTGGACTGGAACTGGACTGGAACTGGACTGGAAACTGGATCGGAACTGGACTGGAAACTGGACCGGAAGGTCCACTCAGGAAACGGGAACGGCACGGAACTTGTTCCAAGCCGGAACTGGACTTGAACGGAGGTGTATAAAACACCGGAACTGGACTGGAACTGGACTGGGAACTGGACTGGAAACTGGACCGGGAGATCCACTCAGGAAACGGGAACGGCACGGAACTTGTTCCAAGCCGGAACTGGACTTGAACGGAGGTGTATGAAACACCGGAACTGGACTGGAACTGGACTGGAAGCTGGACCGGAAGGTCCACTCAGGAACACAGGGGACGGCACGGAACTTGTTCCAAGCCGGAACTGGACTAGAACGGAGGTGTCTAAAACACCGGAACTGGACTGGAACTGGACTGGAAACTGGACTGGAGCTGGACTGGAAACTGGATCGGAACTGGGCTGGAACAGGACTGGAAACTGGACCGGAACTGGGCTGGAACAGGACTGGAAACTGGACCGGGTAGCTTGAGTAACCGGGCAGAAAGCAGAGGTTAAAGGCAGGGTGTTGTGACAGGACTGTAGCTGGTGAATGCACCGCCGAGTTGGAAGGTGCGGCGTAGCTCGGGCAATACTGGCGTAAGCCGGCTGGCATGCAGAGGTCCTGGTACTGCAACACGAGTACGGGAGGTACGTAACACGGGGAGGACAAACACAGCTGCGGGAAGACTGGAACTGCGGCGTCTGGAGGTTTTGAAGGGAAACAGGTAAATGCATGCAGCAGCGAAAGATTTAGCAGAGATAGCTACCAGTCAGGAAACCAGGCGAACAGGTATGAACCAGCAGGTTCACAAACACTGGACCAGAAACGGGATACGAAACAAACACGGTAGGTTAGTCAACGAACTGGCGCTGAATAGCAGCCAGCCAGGGGTTTAAATGGTGCAGGAAGTGAAGGAGAAAACGAGAAACAGGTGTGATGTTAAATCAGGAGTGATTGCCGAAGCACAGCAGTGAGGAATGTGAGTAACGAGAGGGGCGAGTGATAGGCGGAAGCTAAAGTGGAAAATGAAACCAAAAGTACCCGAGGGAGACGCCCAGTCCACAGCCAGGAGGGAAACACGGACAAGGGATCCAACATGACACGGAAGGAAACAAGGAAAACATGGAAAACGGACAGGACGGGAACGGAACGTTACAGTACCCCCCCCTCAATGTACGCCACCTGGCGTACCCGGAGGCCTGGTCTTGTCAGGGAACTGTTCGTGGAAGTCTTGGATTACTGAATGGTCCAAGATCAGGCTCTTGTGGAGCCACGACCTCTCCTCAGGACCGTACCCCTCCCAGTCGACGAGGTATTGGAAACCCCGGCCCCTGCGGCGGATATCAATAACACGGTTCACCGTGTAGGCCGGGGCGTTGTCAACAACTCGGACGGGAGGAGGCGGGATGGTAGGGGTACTGAGGGGGCTGGAGGAGACAGGCTTAACCTGGGACACATGAAACACAGGGTAAACTTTGAGGGAGGCGGGGAGGGAAAGTTTAACAGACACCGGGTTAACTAGACAAATGATGGGGAAGGGACCAATAAAACGGGGCTGAAGCTTTCTGGATGAAGAGGGAAGGGAGATGTTTGCAGTGGAGAGCCAGACCTGCTGACCGGCCCTATACTGTGGGGCTGCGGTCCTGTGAAGGTCCGCCAGACGTTGGGAGCGGGAATTGGCGTGAAGGAGTGCGGTGCGTGTGAGTCTCCAAATGTTTTTACAACGAAGGACATGGGCCCTAACAGAGGGGACAGCTATCTCGGCCTCCTGGGTCGACAGAAGAGGGGGTTGATAGCCTAAAGCACACTCAAACGGGGATAGGCCAGTAGAGGCACTCTTAAGGGAGTTATATGCGTACTCGACCCAGGGGAGAAAACGGCTCCAAGAGGCAGGATTGCGCACTGTAACGCACCGCAGGGCGGCCCCCAGGTCCTGGTTCGCCCTCTCTGCCTGACCATTAGACTGGGGATGGAAACCCGAGGAAAGACTAGGAGAGGCACCCAGGGCTGCACAGAACGCCCTCCAAACTCGGGAGGAGAACTGGGGCCCACGGTCTGACACGATGTCAGAGGGGATCCCGTGCAGCCTGACCACGTGTAGCACCAAGAGCTCAGCGGTTTCAAGGGCGGACGGGAGCTTGGGGAGGGGAACAAAGTGAACCGCCTTGGAGAACCGGTCCACTATTGTCAGAATGACGGTGTTACCTTCTGACAACGGCAGACCGGTTACGAAGTCCACACCAATGTGACTCCAAGGACGGCCAGGGACGGGGAGGGAAAGGAGAAGACCGGAGGGAGGCTGGTGGGAAGCCTTGCTCCTGGCGCACACCGAGCAGGCCAGGACGAAGGCACGGGTATCCCCTTTAAGGGTAGGCCACCAGAAACTCCTCCTGACGAGGGCGATAGTTCTGGCGACACCTGGGTGACATGCCAGGCACGAGGCGTGAACCCATTCGAGGACCTGGGAGCGGACGGAATCGGGGACAAAAAGACAGGAGTTAGGGTTATTGCGGGGGGTCCGGTTGGGAAGTCTGGGCGGCCTTCACAATGCCCTCAATCTCCCAGGAGACCGCAGCCACCACACAGGAGGCCGGCAAAATGGGCTCCGGATCAGCAGGACTGGAGGGAGGGGAAAAAATGCGGGACAGGGCATCTGCTTTAATATTACGGGAACCAGGGCGGAAAGAAACAGAGAAATTAAAGCGTGCAAAAAATAACGACCATCTAGCCTGACGAGAATTGAGCCTCTTGGCAGATCTTAAATAAATGAGGTTTTGATGGTCGGTAAAAACAAGAAAAGGGGTACCTGCCCCCTCCAGCCAGTGGCGCCACTCCTCAAGAGCCAGTTTTATCGCCAGCAGTTCCCGATCCCCGACATCGTAGTTCCTCTCGGCGGAGGACAGCCTCCGGGAGAAGAATGCGCAGGGATGGAGCTTGCTATCAGAGGCGGACCGTTGAGACAGAATGGCCCCCCACGCCGGTGTCGGAGGCATCCACCTCAACGACAAACTGCCGAGAAGTGTCAGGGTGAAGGAGGATAGGTGCTGAGGAAAACCGAGCCTTGAGTAGCTCGAAAGCTCGCTGGGCATCGGAATTCCAACAGTAAGGCAGGGCAACGGAAGTGAGTTTAGTCAGGGGAGCAGCAATGGAACTGTAATTGCGAATAAAGCGGCGGTAGAAATTTGCAAACCCCAGGAACTGTTGAAGGTGCTTGCGGGAGGTGGGTTGGGGCCATTCTGTCACCGCCTTGATTTTCACAGGGTCCGCCCGGATACTGCCCTCCTCGATAATGAAGCCGAGGAACGGGGACCGTGGAAGCGTGGAAGGAACATTTCTCAGCCTTAACAAACAGCTGATTCTCCAACAGCCGCTGGAGAACCTCTCGAACGTGACGGACATGCTCCTGCGGGGATTGAGAAAAAATTAAAATATCATCGATATAAACAAAAACGCTCCTCCCTAGGAGGTCCCGCAGGACGTCGTTCACCATGCTCTGGAAGACTGCTGGGGCGTTAGTAAGGCCGAAAGGGACCACCAGGTATTCGTAGTGGCCCAACGGGGGTATTAAAAGCAGTCTTCCACTCGTCCCCCTCACGGATACGCACCAAGTGATACGCATTCCGGAGGTCGAGCTTGGTGAACGTCACAGCTGGAGAGAGGGCTTCAAAGGCGGTGTTAATGAGGGGAAGAGGGTATTTGTTACGGATGGTGACCTGGTTGAGGCCCCGGTAGTCGATGCAGGGTCGCAGGGAGCCATCCTTCTTCCCAACGAAGAAGAACCCTGCACCGACTGGGGATGAAGAGGGACGGATAATACCCGAAGCGAGGGAGTCGTGGATGTATTCCTCCATGGCTAGTTTCTCCGGTCCAGACAGACTGTAGAGGCGTCCCGATGGCAGTTTAGCTCCAGCCAGTAGGTCAATGGCGCAGTCATACGGCCTGTGAGGAGGTAAGGACAGAGCACGTGATTTAGAAAATACTTGCGCGAGGTCGTGATACTCGCTGGGAACATTCGTTAAATCCGGTATAGGTTGCATGGAACAGGGTTTACTGGGCCCCGGAGGGGGTAGTGCAGAACGGAGACAGCTGGCTAGACAGTGGGCACTCCACGCCAGGATGCGACCGGCTTTCCAGTCAATATGGGGATTGTGGAGGCGAAGCCAGGTCTGACCTAAAACCAGAGCAGATTGTTGGGAGTTAATCAGTAATAGCTGAATGGACTCCCGATGATTGCCAGATAGAACTAATTGGATAGGAACGGTGGAGTGGGTAACTAACCCCAAACTCCTGCCGTCCAGAGCTAGAGCTGAAATGGGTGAAGTGAGACGTTCCGTGGGAATGCCGGCCCTCCTGGCGAAGGTGATATCCATGAAGCTGGCGTCAGCTCCGGAGTCAATTAGGGCCGAAGAAGATAGGGTCTTGTCCCTCCAAAGGAGAGTAGCCTTGAACATGAGGCGGTCCTGGGCAGCATGGTTGGGAACGATGGGGCTCGTCAGTACGCCCAGTCTTACTGGCGAGCCCCTTCTTTTGGGCGAATGGGACAGGAGGCGATCTGATGGCCAGGCTTGCCGCAATAGAAACAGGATCTGGTGCGCTGACGGCGCTGACGCTCCTCGGGATTGACCGCAACTCTGCCCAGTTGCATGGGCTCTTCCTCGGACCCGGCCGTAGGCGCCCGAGATCCAGTGATGGAGTGTGAATGAACATTAGAGACGACGGAGGGCGAATGACGCCCGGAACTTCCTCCCCGCTCCCGGGCCCGGATGCGGAGACGATTATCGATGGCTATAGCGAGGCTGATGAGGCTATTAAGGGAGTTGGATTCCTCCCGAGTGGCAAGCTGGTCCTTGAGTTCCTCGCTGAGAGCTTGGCGGAAAGCCCCCT
This sequence comes from Synaphobranchus kaupii, assembly GCA_029718625.1. Lineage (NCBI taxonomy): Eukaryota > Metazoa > Chordata > Actinopteri > Anguilliformes > Synaphobranchidae > Synaphobranchus > Synaphobranchus kaupii. Next base: position 25,936,821 of record CM056384.1, read on the forward strand.
GGAGGGAGGCGTCATTCCATCCTGACTCCGCGGCGAGGGTACGAAACTGAATGGCCATTTCTGCGACACTGCGGTTGCCTTGGCGAACTTGAAGCAGACGCTGGGTAGCGTCACGTCCACAGGTCGGGTGTTCAAACACACGTCGCATCTCTGCCGTAAAGGCTGCGAAGTTGCTGCATAACGGAGCCTGGCTGTCCCAGATGGATGTAGCCCACTCCAGGGCGCTCCCTCCCAGGCTGCTCATAATGAACGCGATCTTGCTGGAGTCAGAGGCGAAGGAGGAGGGCTGCATCCGAAACACTATGTCACATTTAAGTAGAAATTCACGACATCTCCCCAACCCCCCGCGATATAACTCGGGGTGTTGTACACGGGGCTCACGGCTGGAAGTGGGAGCCGGTGCCTCCGGATGGGGTTCGGGAGAGGAAGGAGTAGGGTTGGCTGGAATCCGTAGTAGCGGTTGGTGGAGCGAAAGTTGGGATACTTGCTCCGTGATGCCCCTAACTACTTCCAGCACATCATCCAAACGGCGACCCTGTTGGTCGCTGATCGCAGTTTGGCAGGAGAAGGCGTGGCGAATCTGTTCCAGATCGGCTGGGTCCATATTGTTGGCCAGTTCGTTCTGTTACGATCCTGATACGGGACGAACCCAAGTGCAACGACCAGGAGACAGATTACAGAAAGTGGAACTTTATTAAGCGTTGGGGTGGTCCCAAAGCTGTACACGGGAGCAAAACAGGTTAGTTAGTTAACACAGGATAGCGTCCAACTGAGGACTGCTCCAAGCCGGAGCTGGACTTGAGGAAACACGGAACTGTTCCAAGCCGGAACTGGACTTGAACGGAGGTGTCTAAAACACCGGAACTGGACTGGAACTGGACTGGAACTGGACTGGAAACTGGATCGGAACTGGACTGGAAACTGGACCGGAAGGTCCACTCAGGAAACGGGAACGGCACGGAACTTGTTCCAAGCCGGAACTGGACTTGAACGGAGGTGTATAAAACACCGGAACTGGACTGGAACTGGACTGGGAACTGGACTGGAAACTGGACCGGGAGATCCACTCAGGAAACGGGAACGGCACGGAACTTGTTCCAAGCCGGAACTGGACTTGAACGGAGGTGTATGAAACACCGGAACTGGACTGGAACTGGACTGGAAGCTGGACCGGAAGGTCCACTCAGGAACACAGGGGACGGCACGGAACTTGTTCCAAGCCGGAACTGGACTAGAACGGAGGTGTCTAAAACACCGGAACTGGACTGGAACTGGACTGGAAACTGGACTGGAGCTGGACTGGAAACTGGATCGGAACTGGGCTGGAACAGGACTGGAAACTGGACCGGAACTGGGCTGGAACAGGACTGGAAACTGGACCGGGTAGCTTGAGTAACCGGGCAGAAAGCAGAGGTTAAAGGCAGGGTGTTGTGACAGGACTGTAGCTGGTGAATGCACCGCCGAGTTGGAAGGTGCGGCGTAGCTCGGGCAATACTGGCGTAAGCCGGCTGGCATGCAGAGGTCCTGGTACTGCAACACGAGTACGGGAGGTACGTAACACGGGGAGGACAAACACAGCTGCGGGAAGACTGGAACTGCGGCGTCTGGAGGTTTTGAAGGGAAACAGGTAAATGCATGCAGCAGCGAAAGATTTAGCAGAGATAGCTACCAGTCAGGAAACCAGGCGAACAGGTATGAACCAGCAGGTTCACAAACACTGGACCAGAAACGGGATACGAAACAAACACGGTAGGTTAGTCAACGAACTGGCGCTGAATAGCAGCCAGCCAGGGGTTTAAATGGTGCAGGAAGTGAAGGGAGAAAACGAGAAACAGGTGTGATGTTAAATCAGGAGTGATTGCCGAAGCACAGCAGTGAGGAATGTGAGTAACGAGAGGGGCGAGTGATAGGCGGAAGCTAAAGTGGAAAATGAAACCAAAAGTACCCGAGGGAGACGCCCAGTCCACAGCCAGGAGGGAAACACGGACAAGGGATCCAACATGACACGGAAGGAAACAAGGAAAACATGGAAAACGGACAGGACGGGAACGGAACGTTACAGATTGCCTGTATTAATGTTGCTCTTGTGTTGAACTGAATCAGCCAATACTAATCGCAGGGATTCCCCAAAATGCCTTCACCTTCTAGCTGGATCATTTATATTAATTCGGTATCAACTGAGTACATGATATTGTGATTTTGCTAAGACAATTATTAATGTGTAATTTTATTGGTAATTATTTTAATTATTAATTCAAGTTACCCATTTTTAGTTAGGATATTCTCTTTTGAGAATAATATATAAATTTTATAAGACTGATTTATAATACAAAAACCATGCCGCCAGTTGTATAAGGATGGTGGTGGCGTATCGCAGTACATAAGTGACGCCCCGTGTATAAATATAGAGGTATGTCCCCTACATTTTTGGTACCCCGTGTATAGATTTAAATGAATATTCCCTACACATATATATCTTTAATTAACCATGAAGGAATTTCATAAGGGTAATGACACATTCTACATGTTAAATGTATACAGACATAAAAAATGTGAAAGTTATGAGGCTGAACAAATATGCCCACATGTGATTTTCTAACTTTGAAGATATACCACAAAACATTTGTATAATGGTTTCTATACATTTCTGCTATCCATATGTTCATAGTGGTTACTTTAGCAATCATTCAAAAAATCTGATAGGATTTACTCTAAATAATAAATAGAGATAGAGATAATAGAGATATCAATCTGAAAATGGTATGTCAATAAAATATGGTCATTCTGGACCTTAATTGAACCTTTATATTTCATAAACTATCAAGAATTCCAGGTTCAAACTTAATTTTCTTTCATATGGGTGGTTGAAGAATGTGTATACCAAAAATAAACTGATTCTGAATAATACGCCTGCCACGCTCATTGAAAATGTGTGGTTTGACTCTTAAGATATTTTTATTACATAAGAAATTACTGTCCGCTGTGACATTGTGTGAGTTCCTGAAAGTAATTTCAGTGCTCATTTGAATGCCCAATGCGGTTTCTGAGGGAAATTCAAATATAGTAGTCAAATATATAAAGTAATGTGAAAGGCAGTGCATTGACTGACACGGCAGAATGAGACTCTGAGCCTCAGCGTTTTCAGTGCAAGCTGGCAAGGGGTCACCCCTGGCTCAGAAAGCAAACTCTTCATCTGGCGGAGAAATGTGCTGTGTGACTGTGTAGTTTCGGAGAGGCTGTGGCCCCATCTGAAGTGGCCCACTTCCTGGGAAACGACTGGAAAGCAATTATAGAGATAGGATCGGGCTGTCTGAGAGAGAGCGATATCGGGTTGTAGCAGGATATGTTATCCGAATGTGTGATCTGCGATAAAGTCGTCTGACGCCATGTCTTATAAGACTTGAGCGATGATACAGTGGAGATGCTGCTAGAGCTCAGAAGGATTAAGATTAAGGAAGTGCGGCCTAGGTCTGCCTCCATGCTCTCCAGTGCTAACAGCTGACTCTGGTACTGATTCACTGATACTGCTGAACAGCTCCTGTGCCCGGTGTGCTTTAAATGTTGTGTGCTTTTTAAAGATTAAGGAACTGTTAGACCAATAACTTTATGGCAGTTGCTAAATCACAGGACAGATCAGTCCACCACATGTGGAGTCCTAAAGGACAGGTCAGAATTGAACAATGAACCCAACCCAGACTGTTATATATCTGTATAAAGGTACAAGCTGTAGAGGTCTGTCTTCAGCTCCTGATGGACTGTTGGACTGGGGGTGGAACCCTGATGACAGGCTAGTGGAGGTCCCTAGGAGAGAGCAGAAGGCTCTCCAGAATCTGGAGGTAAACTGGGGACCGTGGTCAGAAACAATGTCTACCGGGAGACCATGTAGCCTAAAAACAGGCCTGTTTCACGAGTGGAGAGAAGTTTGGGTAGGGGTTGCCTTGGAGAATCTGTCGATGATCACTAGTATGGTGGTGAAGTTGTTAGAGGGTGGGAGACCAGTAATGAAATCCATGGGCAGTAGACCAACATAGCTACAGAACTGTATAGCAGTCAGATATTTAAAAAAACTGGAAATCCCAGATAGTGTAGAGAGCTTAAGTTTGGCTTGGTGGTGCTCATTTGAATTTCCTGTCTTTTTCAGCTTTTGACCAAGCCAAACTTCTCACTAAAAACTTAGTTCTGTGCTATTAATTGCATTTAGCATTACTGTGACTTGACTAGGCTCCTATTATAATTATTTAGTCATTGTTTTGCGCCCCCTGGGCGATAATACCGTTCACCATGGTGATTTGGCTTCTGATTATTTTTGTATGTAAACTTCATAATTCTCACACATATTTGGGAGTTTGCTACTGCTTGGCTGCAATTTTAAAGTGTCGAGCTGCGCTAAGACTTCTTGAAAGGGATCCTGTATCTCAGGAGTCCATCTGGCCTCCTCTCCTCAGCACTCAATGGGAGTTGAAGGGTATTGATCTGACGAAAGCCCATCAATGTCTGTCAGGTTAAAGAAGTTTAAATCTTGACAGCCATGTCTGTTAGGCCGTCACAGCACATACAGAGTGGGAAAGCCATGCCTTTTCAATCAGGGACAGCTTTATACAGGTTCAATGTGGAGGTTACGGCAAGAAAAATATGGAATCAATCAATGTTTGTCCTCAACCAGTGTTGTAGTGCTATTTTTAGAAGTGAGGGAGTGCCGCGCCGTAGCCTAACATCAGATCAGCAACAAGTAGGCCTAGCCTTGTAAGGGGGGAGTGTAAGGTTTGGAGAACCAGGCGCGACAGCCAAGGAATCTAAAAGTGTATATCGAAATATACACCACTAAAGCGGACAGATCCGCACCAGGGAAGGAATACAAGTCTTGCTTAAGCAAGACTTTAAGCCAAATCAAAACAGCCCCAAAAGAGGGCAAACTCAAGAATAGCGAGTAATAAACAACAAACTAACCTCACGCTCTCAAACAAAGAGCAACAAAAGGAGGTCAGAGAAAAACAAAAGAACTGTAAATGGGTGAGAGAAAGAAAATTAAAATAGAATCTGTTACCTTAAGCTCTAGGTGCGAATGAGCTGAACAAAAAAGGTAACAGGTAGAGAGTATAAAGGATAGAGAGCAAGATAGGAAAGAAAATTGGCGTTAGAAGAGTGGCGCCATTAGCCGGAGGGAGCCGAGCATCCTTTTACGGTCTGGACTGACCATAAAAACTTGGAGTATATCCAACAGACTAAGACGCGCAACTCTCTGCAAGCTCGATGGGCTTTATTCTTTGCCTGTTTTAGATTCCTCCTAACGTATCGTCCCGGGTCGAAGAATATTAAACCTGATGCGTTATCACGCATTTTCAACCACTCTGATAAGGAACCACGCCCTGAGCCTGTTGTTCCCAGTTCCAAGATTGTGGCTCCGGTTATGTGGGCTATTGAGGCGGCTGTACAGGAGGCATTGCGTTCCGACCCTGGTCCAGGTAGGGGTCCGCCCCATTGTCTGTTTGTTCCACCCCGGTTGAGATCTCGGGTTCTCCACTGGGGTCATGCCTCATAGTTCTTCGCCCATCCGGATGTTCACCGGACCAAGGAATTTGTTTCTCACCGCTTTTGGTGGCCCAAATTAGAGAGCGATATGCAGGAATTTGTCACCGCTTGTATGGTTTGCGCTCACAACAAGGGTTCACGGCTTCCACCCTTGAGTCTTTTACGTCCTCTACCTGTCCCCAGCCGTCCCTGGAGTCACATCGCCCTCAACTTCGTCACCGGCCTGCCGGTGTCTCACAGGAACACAGTGATCTTGGTGGTGGTAGATAGTGGTGATCTTGGTGGTGGGGCGGCGAAACTCGAATGCCCCTATTACCTCCGGAATCCCGGAAGGAACGTCCGATGATATTTCCAAATCGAAATCGGAACCAGAAAGGTCATCCTCCTCCAGAGCGGTAACCTGGCGGAAGCTAGTTAGTCAGTGTATGGGGATTTTTAATTCCCTAGCCCATTTAGCGTCAATGAAACACTCGACTTCTCCGGAATCAATAAAGGCATCAACATTGACCGAGTGCCTATTCCAAAACAGTTGGACTGGTAAAAGGGTCCGAGACTGAGTACTATTTTGTCTCACTGAGGACCCCTGTACTCGCTGGTGAGACCCCTCGTCCCCCACCAACTTGGGACACTGATCCTTAGTATGACCCTTGCGCTTACAATAGCGGCACCAGTACTCCCGCGGTTTCGCCCCCCTAGACTTGTGGAGGGATTGCAGACTCTCCGTCAACTTGTGGAGGAATTGTCCCTGACAATGCAGTTGTTCCATCAACTGGCCTTGTTGTATTTGCAGGGTGAGAATGACCTCCTCAGAAGTAACCCCTGTAGCGCCCTGACTGGCCAGCATTTTGTGATATACCTGTGGTGTCGCTGGTGCTCCAATTTTGGCTTCGATATTCTGTAAGGGGGGAGTGTAAGGGTCGAAGAACCAGGCGCGACAGCCAAGGAATCTAAAAGTGTATATCGAAATATACACCACTAAAGTGGACAGATCCGCACCAGGGAAGGAATAAACAAAAGAAAATGGGAATAAAAACCTCCTGGCGTAAGCCAAATCAAAACAGCCCCAAAAGAGGGCAAACTCAAGAATAGGGAGTAATAAACAACAAACTAACCCCACGCTCTCAAACAAAGAGAAACAAAAGGCGGTCAGAGAAAAACAAAAGAACTGTTATGATTCCATGAAGGGACTGGAATTTCAAGAATTCAATAATTTATTACTTCGACAACAACTCCTGAAGTATAGGGAGAATAGGTATACGGGGACTGGATCCTGGAATGGAGTTAGCAGGGGGTAGAGCGGGAGTGGGAGTAGGCAAGGGGCTGGTTAGTGGCAGAATCCTCGGCTGGTGTAGCAGAGGAGGAGCGGGATGTGGGAGACGGGGCTGCGAACATGCAGGCTGGTGAACATGCAAGGCAGAACAAGGCGTTAATGACAGCAAGGCATGACAAAACAGGCAGTGATATACGCTGAGTTAAGCAAGACTTTAAGCAGCAAGCAAGGCAAGACAAGGCTCGATTGTTAGGCACGAAGCGAGACAAGACAAGAGTTCAACAACAAGACTTAACGAACTGGCACAAGACAAAGAACACCGGGAGAATATATAGGAGAGTTAAAGAGTACCAATTACATGCAGTGTGAGAATGTATGCATGAGTGATTAACAGAGCAGAGAGCGTGAGGAATTCAAGCGGAGAAAGGAATGGGATAGACGGAGATAATGCAAGGGAAAGTGACACGAAGGGAGAAACCCACACCCAGCCTGCAGCACGAGGGGAAACAGGAAACATGAAAACGAACACGACACGTGAGGGAAAAGGTAAAACAAGGAGCACAGCGGGGACGGGAATGGAGAGCGTCACAAGAACGCCCGAGTAAATGGGCAAGAGAAAGAAAATTTAAATAGAATCTGTTACCTTAAAGCTGGGGTATGCGATTTCTTTTTTTGGTAATATCTGGTGAAATTCTCTTCACATTCCGACAGCTAGCAATAAATCAACTGCTCTGGAAAAAAATCAGATATCTGTGGCTGTCCCAGGACAGATTTTCAGGGACTTCAGTTTTTCTGCGCTCCCTGTAGCCTACATCCAATCAGGGCAGCGCTCAGCCAGGAGGCGGTCTTAACCTGCCTATCAAAATTGTGGCGCGCGTCCCCGAGAGGCTCACTCACTGGCTAGAGCAACGTAGTCATGGCAGAGAAGCAGCAGCCGAAATTTCTTATACCAGCTTTGCCAACAACAGCGTATTCAACTAAAGTAACAAAGAAAAGAAAAAATGAAGAAGAAAAGGAGACATTGAGAAAAGAAGTTGATCGAGCTAGAAATAAAACCAGAGTCAACATTGGACGGGCATATCAAAGATGGAGAGAGCTACGGGACCTAAAAAACCTGAAAAGTGATGCAGAGCTTGCTTGGTCTAACGTTATTTCTTTGTGAATTTGTTATTGTCCCGAACTGTAAGGTTAGCCAACGTAACGTTAGCTTGTTCGCTAATGTTAGTATAAGCCCAATGCCGGGATGTGATCCCACTGCTAACCATGTAGCTACTGTCATGGAGATGTAGCCACTATCATCCTAGCTAGCTAGGTTCATAGGGATGTGTGTTATCAGCTGTGTATTCTTAGCTAGCTAGCTAGCTAGGTAGCTAACTTTATCAAGCTAGCAATCGATAGCTAGCTAGCTTAGGCTTGTGCCACCAACGCGCTTTACATTATGCCTCACATTCATCCGTGCACACATAACGTTACACAAAATCGGTGGAGGCAGCTAACCTTATGTGAATAAAGCTAGGCTAGCTAGCATAGTTAGCTGATAGGGACCTAACGATACAGCCAGGCAGCCACGAATGGGCTCAGATAAGGCACACACAAGTTAGCCCGGGTGCCTGCATTTATAATCTAATAACGTCAGATCCCGCTACGATTGTAGTTAGATGGTTACCTAGCAAGTTGTCTACGTATTAGTTTCGATTACTTGAATGTAGCTTATGGCTGTGTGTTGCAATGGTGTTGAGGGGAGCGATCTAACGTTACACATTTCACCATATTTGTCTCTCTGTAGCCACGAACGCGCGTTCATGTGCTTGGGGGGAGGGGCCGGGGAAGGGAAAAAGAGGAGGGGGTGGGGTTTTCGCCGCTGTATACATTCAAAATCTTTGTCCTTCTGCCCAGATTATGCTCGCGCCAAAAACCTGCATACCCCAGCTTTAAGCTCTAGGTGCGAATGAGCTGAACAAAAAAGGTAACAGGTAGAGAGTATAAAGGATAGAGAGCAAGATAGGAAAGAAAAGACTAAACCAATCTATATCCTAACTCTAACCGGACTTGCTACGTTTCTTATTTGAAACAACCAGAAATTTAGTGACCGAATTCCTATACCTTACCGACTTCGATGTCAAATAGCAAAGACAATATTGAAGCACCGGAAAGAGGAAACCCTGAGCTATATATAGCCAGCAGGAAACCCAAAACAGGTGCGATTAATAATAGCCGGGCGAGATCAAAATACCAGAACGGAAGACGGAAAATCCGATAGAGTGCCTCGATGCCGCCAAAGAAAAGAACGACCGCAAAAATAAACGGAGGCTGCCAAAAACCTTGACAAGCCTAGCTATCCTAAAGTAGCTAGGCCTATTTTAAAAGGTAGGCAATTTTAACAAGTTGACAATGCCGGGTCAAACTTTAATCACGTTCAGAATTGACATTTGAATCACAAAGACGTGCAAGATAAAAATAGCCAATATTGCCACAAGCAAGATTAATGCTAGCTTGTAGCCATCAGCTTTATAAAGCTAGCCAGCAGTAGGGTTGCAGGCTCATTTTTTAAAATCTCAAAACAAGTGACGCAGTCTGTCAACCAGAAAAGCCAAACCCATGAAGTTACGCACGACAATAAACTGCTTTAGTAGAAAAGGCAAAATTGTGAAATCAGCCAGCTGATAAAGCCGAAAATGGCAATGCTGCTAGCAAATTGATTTGGAATCGGAACTGATTCTTTAACCCGGTTCCAGAACTGAAAACCGGTTCTGGAATCGATTCCCAATTTCAGACCAAATGCCCATCACTAGCGTTGTGTAGGTCAGGAGGCCTATAGGTTAATTATCGAGTGTTCCATTCTACGAAACTGCAGGGGGCTATCTGCCGACTATGCTACTGCAGTGATTCCTATACGGTTTATGAGAACACACCTCATTTTACTTGTTATTTTCGAGTGACCAAATCTTTTTATGCATAGTAAAAGCTAAATTACATTTCGAAAGGATTAAGAAGTGAGCTCCCTCTCCACTGCACCCCTGTCCTCAACCTAAACACACATTTTCAAATTTACATATATATTTTCTTTTCATAAACTCTTTGGCAGCTTCAGTCATGGCCAAAATTAACAACAGCTTATTTTTGAAGAAAAAAAAAATTTCACTTGCATTTATTTGCACGTCAAAGTTAAAGAATAGTGTTGTTTGAAGCCATGCCAAGATGTGTATGCATATGTGTGTGTTTGTTTGTCTATGTTGCCTATGTTCATATTAATGTGATGTACCATATCATAGCATCATGTTTTTACATAAAAAGATTGACACACACATTGAAACACCATGCTCTAGTATCTGTAAAACTGGATGATGTTTTCTTTTAGGATGCTGCTGAAAGCTGTCAGCTCACAGTGATATGTGGTGGAGATAGCTCTCAGTGTGTGATGTTTCTCTCTGTGCAGCTGTTAGCTCACAGTGATATGTGGTGGAGATAGCTCTCAGTGTGTGGTGTTTCTCTCTGTGCAGCTGTCAGCTAGGGCTGGGCGATATATCGTAACGATAATTATCGATTGCAATAACGGCCGCTGCCAGCATGTGGGGTATTGCCTTTCTTTTCATCTTTTTTTTCTTTAATTATACCTGATGCGGTAGTAATCTAAACTTCAAAACCCGTGTGAAATTATTCCGGGAAAAAAACGTCATCACTGTCTACTGCGTGTTGATAAGACGGACAATCACAGAAAGGCGTTGCGCTTTTCATGCGATTGACCAAAACACATCACATGATCACGTGAAAGCTGTACGGCCTTGCTGCTGGTTCGTTGTCTTATCAACACTCAATAGATATCAGCGGTGATGTTTTTTTCCGGAAGCATTTCACGCGGCATCTGGATGTTTACTGCCGTATATTGGGTTTACTTCAAGAAAAAAAGACGAAAAGAAAGGCGCCCCACACGGTGGCAACGGCCGTTATTGCATTCGATAATTATCGATGTTGTATATCGCCAAGCCCTACTGTCAGCCCACAGTGATATGTGGTGGAGATAGCTCTCAGTGTGTGGTGTTTCTCTCTCTGCATGCTTTCAGCTCACAGTGATATGTGGTGGAGATAGCTCTCAGTGTGTGGTGTTTCTCTCTGTGCATGCTTTCAGCTCACAGTGATATGTGGTGGAGATGGCTCTCAGTGTGTGGTGTTTCTCTCTGTGCATGCTTTCAGCTCACAGTGATATGTGGTGGAGATAGCACAGAAAATGGGCCATTCTGCACACTGAGAGCTATCCACCACATATAACTCTCCAGTGTGCAGAATTGCCCATTTTCTGTGTAACGGATGACACCACTGGTGATGCTGTCACCCAGGAGTGATGTGTAAAATCTCTGACAGCTTTAGAACTTCAATACAAATGTAATGTCTTGTTTATCCACAAATCTTTATTTACAGTGCTGAAAATATTATGCCCCATGCACAAAAACACACCCATTCTTTTGCCCAACCACAGCGACAAATCCAGCTACAGGCTGACGCTCTCCGGGCCCATATCTTCAGGCATACCTTCTCATGAATATTGATATTCTCAAGACTGGAATTTACGTTTCCATGCATGTCTGTAAGAAAAAGTGTTGCTGCAATTGCAGTTTAATTCAACGGTCTCATTGTTGCCGTAACTTCAGCGGTAGAGCAACAAACTGCACGGTAAGTTGTTTTTTGTATTCATTGTCAATGTATGATGGAATGTTATTGGAGCAAGAAATAATTTGACTAGGTAGCTAATATTAGCTAGCCAGCTGTGCTCCTGGCACGGCTTGCTAGGCAACCTTAGATAATAATTGTATCGATATAATAATAAATATTTAGTGAAATGATGTGTGCCTCACTGCCTGCTTATTATATATCCCTTTAATGGATTTCTCAACCTTGCAGTAGAGCTGACTGATAGTGGAAAAAAAATCAGAAAAAAAAAATCTGACCAGCAACCTGATTGTAGTGGGGCTCCAATCCCCCTTAATCAATTTGCATAAAGAGTACAGTATTTCAGCGCAACAGTGTGGAACAGCAGTTCCACAACTTCCCCCACTTTGAAGACAGAGCACCACAAATCACTCCCCAAAGATTAGGGTTAGGATTAGGTTTAGTGTTGATTAGGGCGTAAAACAAGAATTTGGTAGGTAAGGGATAAACCGTGATGTTTTTCAGATAGAAGAGACCTTAAAGAATAGGAATATGATGTTAGATTTCAAAAATGTCAAAAATCTTGTGCCAGAATTTTACAAAAACATGATCAACCGTGCGGTTGATATTTTGGTAAAGGGTAGAAATGAACATGAAGCACGGCAGATGTTAGCATGGTAGTTAGTACAGTATGAAGATTTTTGAGTGGAAAAAGCAAGTGAATATAATTAAATTAGATTATATTACTAAACCACAAGGTCATCCTATTGGATTAGGCTATATGTCAGCGTATGCCTTACTATGCGCATACAGTGCCCTCCATGATGTTTGGGACAGACATATTTTTTCTTGAATTGGCTCTTGTACTCCACAATTTTAGTTTTGTAATCAAGCAATTTGTCGCATGTCCTTTGCATGCAATGACTGCTTGAAATCTGTGACCCAAAGACATTACCAGGTGTGGAGCATCTTCTCTGGTGATGCTCTGCCAGGCGTGTACTGCAGCCATCTTTGGCTCCTGCTTGTTTCAGGGGCTAGTTCCCTTAAATTTTCTCTTCAGCATATGAAACGCATGTTCAATTGGAATCAGATAGGATCCAAGTGTCTGACTTGGCCAGTGAAGAATTTTCCAGTTTTTGGCTTTGAAAAATGTCTTTTTTGCTTTAGCAGTATGTTTGGGATAATTTTCTTGCTGTAGGATGAAGCGGCGTCCAATTAGTTTTCAGGCATTTGCTTGAGCGGATAAGATGTTTCTGTACCTTACGGAATTCCTTCTGCTGCTGCTAACAGCAGTTAGATCCTCAATGGAGCCAAGTGAGCTAGTACCTGTGGCAGCCATACATGCCTAAACCATAACACCCCCACCTCCATGTTTCACAGATAAGATGGTATGCTTTTGATCTTGGGCAGTTCCTTTTGGCCTCCACACTTTGCTCTTGCCATCACTCTGATACAAGTGAATCTTGGGCTCATCTGTCCACAAGACCTTTTTTCCAGAACTCTGCAGGCTCTTTTCAATGCTTCTTAGCAAACTGGAACTTGGCCATCCTGTTTTTGCGGATAACTAGCGGTTTGCATCTTGCAGTGAAGCCTCTGAAGTTCATGAAGTCTTCTGTGGACAGTAGTCACTGACATGTCCATGCCTGCCTCCTGAAGAGTGTTTCTGGTCTGCCGGGCAGGTGTAGAGGTCTACCTTAGCCTACCAGGCCCTTTGAAATTACTGAGCTCACCAGTGCTCTCTTTCTTCTTAATGATGTTCCAAACAGTTGATTTTGGTAAGCTTTTGGTCTATGTCTCTGACATGTCACTTAGGCTGGTCTGTAATGCTAAATGTTACATAGGCTGGTCTGTAATACTGAATGTTAAATAGGCTGCTCTGTAATGCTGAATGTCACGTAGGCTGGTCTGTAATGCTGAATGTCACGTAGGCTGGTCTGTAATGCTGGATGTCACATAGGCTGGTCTGTAATGCTGAATGTCTCATAGGCTGGTCTGTAATGCTGAATGTTACGTAGGCTGGTCTGTAATGCTGAATGTTACGTAGGCTGGTCTGTAATGCTGAATGTTACGTAGGCTGGTCTGTAATGCTGAATGTCACGTAGGCTGGTCTGTAATGCTGAATGTCACGTAGGCTGGCCTGTAATGCTGCTATATGCAACGTCATCAACTTAATAATTTTGGAGAAGCTGTGCTGACACAAATTGTCTCTCTGTCAAAGTGAATAGGATCCAGACACTGGCTATCAATTAATCCATCCATATTGGTTTGGTATGATATACCAGACGGTCAATCATCAGCCTACTTTTACATATTTTTCTTTTTATGAAAGCTCTTTTATAATTGCAAGTTAGCTATGCAAAGGAAAATATCACCAATATTATGGTGAAATAACATGCACTCATTCTAATATCCATTTATGTGAAAGATGCTGTATTATTCATAATAATCTATTGGCGGCGCTAGCCATAATGCACCTTTTTTTCCGAACAAAGTTGTGCGGAAAGAAATTATTAAATGAAAACTCTGAATATGCATATCTTGCAAACACGCCTCATTTTCATCAAATCTCCACCCCGCGCGTGTAATGCCACATGTGAGCCAAAATTTTGCTTTTACTTTTACAACCAGACTCTGGTTATCATCTTCTAATCTGGTTTGGAATTGAGAGCAAATCTGAATTTTTTTATTCTCTCCTCTCCAGGACTGCATTGACTCGTTGGCACCCCTGGAGGCATTCAGAGTGTACTACTGGTGAATTTACACTTTGCCAACATTCATAGCTTGTGACCATGAGTATTATCTGTGACCATTATGAAACTTTTTCCACACCTGTTAAGTCATGTTTGATTGATTGTGTGGTTCAATATGATTTCTGTAGAGAATTGCATTAGCTGTGCAGTTAAATTCCGCACCAAAAAACAAGCATTGAGTCTAAGGCCTGAAATGTTTTAATTGAGAGGTTTTCGCTACCTTGACCTGTTCGTACACATTACTCAAGTACATTCTGTGGTTTTCGAAACCTAGAATGCGCTCCACACGGCACGTTTTCTTGACAGCAGATTTGATCTTTTGCTTTCCTTGGTGACCATATCGGCATTTACAGTTGAGAAAAAATCATTGTCAAATGGATCATTTGCCGCTTTCCCAGTGTTTACGAAGCAACGTGTCTCCTCCTCCTTCCAAGTTGAACCATGATTGGCAGCCATAATATAGAGACAAGATAATATCATAATGATAATAAAATAAACACAAATGTGCAACTGTCAAATTTACTTTGTGAAAATGTTCGAAATTCTCACGGAACTCACGAGTACAACCAATGGAATTGTACGTAATTTATTTATGACGCAAGCAAAATGATTCTATAGGTCCTGTACACACTCACGGCTAAAATCAGTTAAGGGTTTTCGAAACGTTTCCAATCCTAGTTCCAAGGGATTTTAAAATGTTTTTGAAACCCCTGATAGTGTGGATTTGACGGTTTTTAGGAGTCTAAATGGTTTTCGAAATGGGTTTTAGTGCTAGTGTGTATGACGCCTAAGTCACAGTCCTCCAGAACACTGTCCAGCTGCCTCAAAAACCACACTCATTCACTGCTGTCTGTAGGTACTACCAATTATGATCTTATTCATTAAAGATAAGAAAATATCAACCGTTACCATTTATATTAGTAACAAATGACCCAGAGAGCACCTTGTCATTTGAACATATTTATTCATTTTGGGATTTAAACTTTTAAATCAAGTTCTCCAATCAGCACTTTTCTTGTGCACTAAAACCCACCTGCTCCCCTTCTTTTTACAGCACGTTAAATGACTGAATAAATCCTGGGATTTCGGAAAATCACTTCAAATTTAACGTTCCGCTGAATTAACATTTTGAATAAATTATTATTTGCACTATACTGTGGGTCTGCTGTCACCTCACTGTCTCTGACTAACTGAAGTCATCACTGAGGCACTGTTCACTCCAAGTGTCAGACTTAGTTTTATCTGAGCACTTCTTCAATATGTTCTCCTTTTCCCTTTCCTCATTCTTTTTGCCCCTGGTTTAGTTCTATTTACTGCTATCTTCCCTCTCTTCTACAGTATATTCCCAGTACTACTTGTACCTCCCCTGGCCAGCTAGATTCATCGCCACCAAGACTCACTTGTCTGAGTAGCATTTTGATCCATTCCGCGCTGGGATCACCTTCCACACTTTGTGCCCTCACTGTGGAGCCATCACGTCGCTCCACACTTTCTGATACCACATTCCCATGTCCAGGGCTGGACTGGGACAAAAAATCAGCCCTGGCATTTTTGGCCCAGACCGGCCCACCACAATCGGTCGGACACCGCCCACCAGTACACCATCCTTGCGGTCCCCTTGAATATGCGTACCTACTGTACTATTCCCCCAAACCACTACAAAGCTGAGTAGTAAGTGCCGTGGACTCAAAATACAAGCCTGTTTTGCTCTAATGTTTACAAACAATACATTACATTACACTACATTACAGACATTTAGCAGACGCTCTTATCCAGAGCGACTTACACAACTTTTTAGCATTTTTTTACATATTATCCATTTATACAGCTGGATATATACTGAAGCGATTCAGGTAAAGTGCCTTGCTCAAGGACACAACGGCAGTGTCCTACCTGGGAATCGAACCTGTAACCTTTCGGTTACAAGGCAAGTTCCTTAACCATTATACTACACTGCCGCCCAATACAAATGTAAACAAACCTTTTATGGCTTTTAAAGTACATCTAAGGCCCCGTCTACACGTATACGGATATTTCTAAAAACGTATTATTTTCTCTGCGTTTTGGCCTCCCGTCCACACGAAAACGGAGTTTTAGTCGCTGAAAACGGAGCTTTTGGAAAACACCTTCCAGGGTGGAGATTTTAAAAAAACTCCGTTCTACGTGTATTCGTGTGTACGGGTGAAACGGAGTTTTTGGAAAACGCTGACATCATGACCTGAATTTACGCGTGGCAAATGTTGTTATATGTCAATTTTCCAAGAGACACAGACCATTGGAATAGTTATTTTCTTATTTTAGTGAACTCATTATTTTTTTCTGACTATATTTTCTCATTGATACCATATTTTATCAACGTATCACACAAAAAAAAAAAATACACACACAAAAAACTGTTGTTTTAGAAAATCTTGCACAGAATTACGTTATAGACTTGTTGCTTGTCATTTTCGTGGATGGTTTTATGTCTCCCGATACACGACTACTTTACAACCAAAGCCTACATGGGCTCTTGTACTCAAAAAATTGTATTTATGGTGAAATTAATGCAAAGAATTTAGTTTTTTGCGTTGTCGTGTGGACGGAGAGATTTTCTAAAATGGTGTGGTGTGGACGGGAATTTTTTTTTAAACGGAGGGGGAAAAAATGCGTTTTTAGAAATATCCGTGTACGTGTGGACGAGGCCTAAAACTCATTTTTAGCTCTTACAAACTGATATTCCTTGTATCAAGAGCTCTGTCAGAGCTAAAAGATACATTAAGATATAAAAAAAAAAGAATGTTTTCATTTGAAGGGCCATAAAAAAAATGTACTCAGTGTACCTTTAACATGATTATACATTCAGGTCCAGAATTGTTGTAATTCCATGACAAAGATGCGCAAAAAGCTGAACAATTTAAACAATACCATACTGGTAATGAGCAAATAGTTGTTTATTCAATTAATGCATGGAGCTGTTCCATCTTATTTCATTTGATACTAACTATGCAGTTCATACAGATTTCAAATATCCAAATATTGATGATGAATATTGCATAAGGTTTACACAGTTAATACTGTATATCACCTTTTTGTTTTATATTAATGTTCAGAGAGGAGTAATAGTTAGATCTTTGTATGCGATAGGGAAATTAAATCAATGGTGTGCTTGTTTGTTTGGGGAGTTTGACCTACCGTTCATGCGCCTATCACGTGAAGATGCATGCTCAATGGACAGCAGCAACAAACAATTTGAACTTACTGTAGGTGGAGAGCTACCCCACAGATAGTAACAACAGTAATCCATACCATATATATCCTAATAGTTACCACCATACCTGGCTGAAAATAAACATAGGACAACTTTGTTGCCTGTTGTTGGAAATGAAAAGTTTTTTTTCTTCCTGTAGGCTAATACATAAGCAGGCATACATTTTTGCACAGTAGAGCTACATCTGTTGTATATTATACAGCCTTTTTGTGCACCTTTATCAAGGGAACCCTTAGCCTAATAATTTGAATTTGATTATGATGATACGATATGGACCTAGGTCACTCACAGCAACGTGGGCTTAGCCAACACGATGCTGACAAAATAACGTTAGCTAGTTAACGATAGAGTAGTCAGCCGCAGTTGCGACTGCATTAGGGAACTATGCTAGCTACAAAAACAATACCAAATAGCTTATGCTGCGCTATTTGACATTGACTGACTGAGTGACCAGCAGCAGTAGGTGACGGTCTCACTTTATGATAGCGTTACGATTATGTTATCTTATCTTATTATCATCGACATTAATTGAATCATCATCGTCATCATGGCATGGCGCGCACACACTCCCTCCTTGCTCCCTCCCTGCGAGTCTGTTAATCATGAAGCTACCATGCTTACCTCTTCAACTACACTCTCCTCCTGCTCCTGCTCACTCTGTCCCTCGGCCCTCTCATGTTCACTCTGTCCCTCCTCGGCTCCCCTGTCAAACGCCTGCTCCTCTGCCTGGCAGTGGCCATAGCCAGCCACGTCTCCTCCTTCAAGTTCCACCTGTTGCTGCACAATGTCGGGTACTGTTGATGTTCAAGCTACTGCAGCCCCTGCAGCAAACGTGTTATTTTTGCACATTTGGCGACATCCGCCACCTTCTCCGCACCCCCCTTGCACTTTTGTTCATCAATTTTAACGCCCTCATCCATCCACAGATTTTTGGCTCTGAGCCACGGCATCTGACACGAGAAACAGAGGACAGAGGGAGAGGGGTGGGGCCTAGTAAGAAATGTTATTGTTATTGTTATTGAGATGTTTTTAATTAAAAATTATACATTTAATTATATCGGCCCCAAGGTGCGTCGGCCCACCGGGAAAATATCCGGTATGCCAGATTACCAGTCCAGTGCTGCCCACGTCACTCCGCACTTTCTGATACCACATTCCCAAGTCGCTCCGCACTTTCTGATACCACATTCCCACGTCGCTTGGCACTTTCTGATACCACATTCCCACGCCGCTCCGCACTTTCTGATACCACATTCCCACATCACTCCGCACTTTCTGATACCACATTCCCACATCACTCCGCACTTTCTGATACCACATTCCCACAAGCTACGCTCCTCTGACAGAGGGCCATTCCCTCCTTCATTTTTGGAGAGGCTTGGTCTAGTCCGCACTCGAGTTTGATGAGACTGTTCTTCAAATACATTCCAAATTTTGGAGAAAAAAGCCACCTGTTAGTTCCATATTTACTCATCACAAATGTACAAGTATCACATTTAAACAGATGTGATTAATGTGTTGGAGACACAAGCTTAGATTCAGTCAACCCTGCTCATTAATGTTGGCTCACAGTTCAATTCTAGGGTTACATTTTCTGCATTTAGCAGACACTGTTTTCCAGAACATCTTACATTATTTTACATACAATCCATTTCTGCAGCTGGATATTTTACTAAATCAATTCAGCAAAAAGTATTTAGCAGAAGGGTACAACAGCAGTGGCTCATGTAGGAATGAAACGTACAGTTTCATCTCCAGTTTCCTCACCATTATACTACACTGACACCCCAAAGCTGTGATACAGAGATGTACACTTTGGGCATTTAGCTGAGCTCCTTACACAGTTTATGAATTGGCAAACGAGCACTAAACTCATTGTGAGGGGAAAAAACTCTTCCAAGTCAAATTTAAGGACATATTTAATTGTTGCCTGAACCCAGTTGACAGTAGCTGTCCATGCCGTGTGATTGGTATCGCCACTCCTTACGTCTTAGTGCTTCCCTGCGATTGCTCTCAACAACATGGTGCGATTGCACCTCTCTGACTGCGGCAACTCGCATCTGCCAGGGGGAACACAGGTCCGTTTGGAGTCTGGCCTTCCTTGGACAGCCATAACACTGCAGTGCAGGCCACAGCGACCAGCTGTGACCAAACACCACCTAGAACTCCCACCCACTAGCTTCACATCATATTCTCAGTGTTAAATCACCTCTAACAGAGTTTATATGAGTCCAGGAGGGGCCTGCACTCTGTTTGAGTTAAAGGTGCTCTATAGCATTGCATAGCATTTCCCCAGCTAGGAAAAAGGTGATAAGAATAAATTGTACCCCCACAGCGCCCCGGAAGATAGAGAGGATTTAGGCGGGGGGCTGGGGGGACACACACTCAGTGAGGTTGCAGCTTTCGCTAGCCAAACGCTAGAAACAGCCCGCCATTCCCGCTGTCTGTTTTTAATGCGCTAAAAACATTTCCATGTTTCCCCCCGGCTCAAGGCCAGATGAGCTCTGTCAGCACAGTGCTGGCAAACTGCTAGCTACATGAGAGGGATTGTTTTTCTCATTTAAAAGCACAGAGGATGTAACTCCTGAGGGATAGTGTGACCGTGTGTTCCACTTATTATTACACATTCCATATGGTGTAATGGATATGGAAATCCGGGGAAGCTAGTTCCCAGTGTCCCATGCTGCTTGGAAGCAGAGTGTGTGTGTAGGGATACGTTTCGGCTTTAGCGACCTGCTTCTAATTAAAATTTGTTTTTGTTCTCACATTGAACATGGATCTTATCAGGAGCCAATGGGGTGCTGGTTTTAACGGCAAACAGACGCACGTGGCTTCTCCTCAGGAACGCCATTTAAAGCGATTGGAGGCTCGCTGAGTGCAGCTGCAAGCTTCTCGGTTCCCTGACTTATATCTAACGAGGTATGTGGAACTGCTGATTCTGTATGCCAGTCCCTGTTCTCACCAGCACTAACCCCTCCATTCCTCCGTCCTGGACTAGGCCCCTTCCTAATCAGGGCTCTGAATGGGGATCCTGAGAACATCTGGAAACCTCACAGGCAGCGGCACGTGCGCTCTACAACTATCCGTTCCTGCCTTGCCACCATACACGAGGGCCACAAGGGGCCGGTGAAAACAAGTGACCTCAGTATTGTTCCCACATTTACTGGTGCATGATCTCATGGTCTTTTCGACTTAGTAGCATGTTGTTTTTCCCCCCTGTATTCTTGCACCTTTAGTGTCAAACTGATCGATTGAATTCTGCTGCTTGAAGCTGTAGCACCTGCAGCCTTCTCATGTGAAACAGTTAGCACTTGGATGACATATCTAAGTTGCTGCTGGAAGGTGTTTGTGGGCCAGTAGGAGGCACTCTTCCCTCTGGACCGAATAGAAATCCAATGACGCACCGCAGTGATGAGGGCACTGTGCTTCGGATGAGACATTAAACCAAGTTCCTGACTCATTAAATATTGCATGGCACTTTTCAAAAGAGTAGGGATGCTAAACCCAGGTGCCCTGGTGAAATTCCCACATAAACTGGCCACCTAATCATCTGATTGCTTGTGAATTCCAACCAACTTTGATTCCCTAGTTCCTCATTACTGCAAAAGAAAATTAAGTTCTCAGTTGACCTACCTAGTTAAATACAGGTTTAGAAAAATCTACTCTAAAATAAGTGATTAGAGTAGCAGACCAGTGATCACAGGATTTTGGGCTTTAATCCAAGATACTATACTGGTGTTCTACAGTCAAGAAACATCTTACTGCTATCTGCCCTTTGTATTAATGTTATGCTAAATAAATACAATGTCCCCCTCTCACAACAGTGAGATCAGAATATCCATTTCCTTACAAAAAACACAGTCAGATGGTTTTTGCCTGGTGCTCCTTTCCTGTGTGTATGACTCATGCCCCCAGCGGCTGCTTTGTGTGAATGGATTTCAGTTTGAGTCCTTTTTTCTCTCCTTTGGCCTGGGCTGAACGCAGCTGTGCGCGGCCGCCTGATCCAGTCAGCGCAGAGCCAGCAGGTCCCCCCAAACGTCCACTCCTAGCCCCGCCTTCCTCACGGATTAAGGGGGAACTTCACCGTAGTTTGACATTATTGTATTTTATTAAAATGTCCACTGTGGGAAGGTTAAAAATAACTGTGGTTACGTAGATATGTCACACCGTGTCCTGCACTGAGAGTGGGCATGCCTTGGGGGGGGGGGGGGGGGGGGGGTGCATTGAGAACGTGGCAGTGGGCCATTGAGACTGTTAACAGGGTGGTGGGCCATTGAGACTGCGAGGGAGGTGGGCCATTGAGACTGTGAACTGGGCGGTGGGCCATTTAGACTGCGAACATGGCGGTGGGCCATTTAGACTGCGAACAGGGCGGTGGGCCATTTAGACTGCGAACATGGCGGTGGGCCATTGAGACTGCGAACAGGGCGGTGGGCCATTGAGACTGTGAACAGGGCGGTGGGCCATTGAGACTGCGAACAGGGCGGTGGGCCATTGAGACTGCGAACCGGGCGGTGGGCCATTGAGACTGCGAACAGGGCGGTGGGCCATTGAGACTGCCAACACGGCGGTGGGCCATTGGGACTGCGAACAGGGCGGTGGGTCCTTGAGGCTGCGAACAGGGCGGTGGGCTATTGAGACTGCGAACAGGGCGGTGGGCCATTGAGACTGCGAACTGGGCAGTGGGCCATTGAGACTGCGAACAGGGCGGTGGGCCATTGAGACTGCGAACAGGGCGGTGGGCCATTGAGACTGCGAACCGGGCGGTGGGCCATTGAGACTGCGAACAGGGCGGTGGGCCATTGAGACTGCCAACACGGCGGTGGGCCATTGGGACTGCGAACAGGGCGGTGGGTCCTTGAGGCTGCGAACAGGGCGGTGGGCTATTGAGGCTGCGAACAGGGCGGTGGGCCATTGAGACTGCGAACAGGGCGGTGGGCCATTGAGACTGTGAACAGGGCGGTGGGCCATTGAGACTGCGAACAGGGCGGTGGGCCATTGAGACTGCGAACCGGGCGGTGGGCCATTGAGACTGCGAACAGGGCGGTGGGCCATTGAGACTGCCAACACGGCGGTGGGCCATTGGGACTGCGAACAGGGCGGTGGGTCCTTGAGGCTGCGAACAGGGCGGTGGGCTATTGAGACTGCGAACAGGGCGGTGGGCCATTGAGACTGCGAACTGGGCAGTGGGCCATTGAGACTGCGAACAGGGCGGTGGGCCATTGAGACTGCGAACAGGGCGGTGGGCCCTTGAGACTGCGAACAGGGCGGTGGGCCATTGAGACTGCGAACAGGGCGGTGGGCCCTTGAGACTGCGAACAGGGCGGTGGGCTATTGAGACTGTGATACATAATTTATTTAACGAGGGAGCCTTTGGTTTTTTATATGGCATGAGATGTGCTTGCGTAGTTTGAGAGAGAGCCTGAAAGCATGTGTCTCACGCCAAAAGCATGAGAGTTGGCAACCCTGGTGGTCTTCCAGCAGCATTTTCAGCTCTCCTCCTCGCCCTGGCCCGCGTCTCATAACTGCTGCTTCTCGGTCTCGCGGCTGTGCCCAGCCTTGTTACCTCACTTTCCTCAATTAACCTGAAAAAACTGAGAAAAGTTTGTCGCGGTTCAGGAATAGTTGCAATAATACGTGCCTGTTTGAAATGGTGGAGAAGCCCACCAGCTCGCTCTTGCACAGTTTCTACACCATGGATGGCTTCTCCAGATCTCCAGCAACACAAACCATGTGGTGGAATTGCAACAGGCATGTGCTCCTGCACGTGCTGCGCAGCGTGCTAAACCCCTCCCTCACGCCTGCCGCCTGGGTAAATAGAAGGTTCTGGTAACGTTTTTCCAATGCTTTCTCTCCACTGGGGGTTGTGTGTGTCAGCCTTTCAAGTAAGTCAGACATGACTAAGCATTCACTATTACCTTTGTAACGTCCAGTTCCTGCAAAGCTCGGCTGAAGCAGGGGCTGTCTGGGTTTTTGTTGGAAAGTTCACTGTTTATGGCATTTCTCAATAACGTTGTCTCAGTGGGTGGATTTATTTGTTTTTACATAATGTGGCAATGTTCCAGGAAGCCCTGAGGACATCATAATCTCTGGAAGGTGGATCGTAAGCAGATACTGTTCCCTGACATTTTTATCCTGCTCTTTAACCTCTTCCTACCGAGGGCAAAATAAGCCAATTATTGCCTGTTTTCACTAGTGACAAACAAAGCCGTTTATCTCAAAAACTGTAAAGGCTACAAATATTGTTCTTAGTTTTTATTAAAAAAGCAGTTAGAATTCATATACATACATTCTTTGCTACTTAATTACAACAATTTATGTACAGAAATTGTGAAAAAAACTAAAAAATGGGTAGCTACATTCAACTTTCTGATTTTTTACCTTTTTTAGATTTTTTTCAGGTGAACCATTTTGGTTACCAAAGTTGGCACAAATTGTGCCAAATTGTGCAAAATGGCAAGGTTCCAGAAAAGTCTCAATATGATTTATTTTTTAAGTTTTACAATAAAATTTGATAATTTGTCAATATTGGCAATAAAAGTTAATTTTTAGATGTGTTTTCTGTATGGCCCTGGTAGCCTGTATACAATTACAAGGGTAAAACTGATTGCTTTTTTGTCTGGATGTGCAAAACTGAGAACAAGCACTTCAAAACAGTTAAATTTGAAGCTGGATTTCAAAGTAGCATGGAGATTAGAATTTATAGAGCAGCAACACCACCTCCACGACCCGTTAGACTGGGAATGTGTGTATAACTGTAACCAGAAGGGGGGGATTCATTTAAGGCAATATATTCATCAGTTTTAAGCCAAGTTACAGTTAAACATAGGATTTCAACTTGGTGATCAGTAATTAATGAATCAATCACATTTTTTTAGCTCAGTTTGGTTAGCCCCATTATTAGTAGAGGGTCTGATTTGTTTTCAGATTAGCCATACAAATACCCTTAATGGGCTTCTTAGCAAAGCTTAATTTAGGTTGGGGGAAAGACACTATCTAAATGGCATGAAACCTGGGCAGCAGTTCTTGGGAACAAGCAGAAATCTGGGTAAGACAGTAGTTCTGCTGCCTGGCCTTGGCTATGGTGTGTCAGGAAATGGAATTTCTGAGATTACGTGTATATGATAAAATCCTAGAAATAAGAGCGGCACCCTCCCACAAGGGGTGAATAACATGTCTTTTCAAAAGACCAGGCCTTCCCCAAAAAGTATTCCTTTTTGGGGAAATTGTCTACAAAGCCAACACTGTTTGAAGGGCACCAAACAGACAGCCAGCGATTTAGTGATATTTAATCAATAGTGATGCATGTTTAGTGATGTAAATGTATTTACAAGTGTTGCATATCTGAGCTACTTATCTGTGCCTTCTTCACAACGGAGTCGATGTAAGTCTCCCACTTCAGATCATGAGAGATGGTACATCCCAGGAACCTGAAGGTTTTGTGAAAACAGGAGGTTTCCTTTTAATATCAATCTGAATTTAGAAGAAACACAGCTCTTATATGACATTTTAGAGGGCTTTAATTTTGAAATTCCACATCAAAATGTCTTGAGATTGTCTGACTGACACTCTGAGGTCTTCTTCTATCATTCTGAAGAGAAATGCTTTTGTGAAAACAGGAAGTTTCCTTTTAATATCAATCTGAATTTAGAAGAAACACAGCTCTTATATGACATTTAGAGGGCTTTAATTTTGAAATTCCACATCAGATTGTCCTGAGGTTCTCTGAATGACACTCTGAGGTCTTTTTCTATCATTGTACAGTGAAATGGTTTTGTGAAAACAGGAAGTTTCCTTTTAATATCAATCTGAATATAGAAGAAACACAGCATTTATATGACATTTTAGAGGGCTTTCATTTTGAAATAACACATCAGAATGTCCTGAGGTTCTCTGAGTGACACTGGGAGGTGTTCTTCTATCATTCTGAACAGAAATGGTTTTGTGAAAACAAGAAGTTTCCTTTTAATATCAATCTGAATTGAGAAGAACACAGCTTTTATATGACATTTTAGAGGGCTTTAATTTTGAAATGACACATTGGAATGTCCTGAGGTTCTCTGAGTGACACTGAGGTGTTCTTCTATCACTGTGCAGTGAAATGCTTTTGTGAAAACAGGAAGTTTCCTATTAATATCAATCTGAATTTAGAAGAAACACAGCTCTTATATGACATTTTAGAGGGCTTTAATTTTGAAATTCCACATCAGATTGTCCTGAGGTTCTCTGGGTGGCACTCTGAGGTGTTCTTCCATCACTGTGCAGTGAAATGCTTTTGTGAAAACAGGAAGTTTCCTTTTAATACTTTTAATATCAATCTGAATTTAGAAGAAACACAGCTCGTATATGACATTTAGAGCGCTTTAATTTTGAAATTTCACATCAGAATGTCCTGAGGTTGCCTGAGTGAGACTCTGAGGTGTTCATCTATCATTCTGAAGTGAAATGGTTTTGTGAAAACAAGAGGTTTCCTTTTAATATCAATCTGAATTGAGAAGAAACACAGCTCTTATATGACATTTTAGAGGGCTTTAAATTTGAAATTCCAAATCAGATTGTCCTGAGGTTCTCTGAGTAACACTCTGAGCTTTTCTTCTATCATCCTGAAGAGAAATGGTTTTGTGAAAACAGGAAGTTTCATTTTAATATCAATCTGAATTGAGAAGACACACAGCTCTTATATGACATTTTATAGGGCTGTAATTTTGAAATTTCACATCAGATTGTCCTGTGGTTCTCTGATTCACACTCTGAGGTGTTCTACTATCATTTTGAAGTGAAATGGTTTTGTGAAAACAGGAAGTTTCCTTTTAATATCAATCTGAATTTAGAAGAAACATAGCTCTTATATGACATTTTAGAGGGCTTTAATTTTGAAATTCCACATCAGAATGTCCTGTGATTGTCTGACTGACACCCTGAGCTGGTTTCCTGTCATTCTGAAGTGAAATTGGTCAGTGAAAACAGGAAGTTTCCTTTTAATATCAATCTGAATATAGAAAAAACACAGCATTTATATGACATTTTAGAGGGCTTTAATTTTGGAATTCCACATCAGAATGTCCTGAGATGGTCTGATTGAAACTATGAGGTGTTCTTCTATCATTCTGAAGTGAAATGGTTTTGTGAAAACAGGAAGTTTCCTTTTAATATCATTCTGAATTTAGAAGAAACACAGCTCTTACGTATATGACATTTTAAAGGGCTTTAATTTTGAAATTCCACATCAGAATGTCCTGAGGTTCTCTGAGTGACACTCTGAGGTGTTCTTCTATCATTCTGAAAATAAATGGTTTTGTGAAAACAGGAAGTTTCCTTTTAATATCATTCTGAATTGAGAAGAAACACAGCTCTTATATGACATTTTAGAGGGCTTTAATTTTGAAATTCCACATCAGATTGTCCTGAGGTTCTCTGAGTGACACTCTGAGTTGTTCTTCTATCATTGTGAAGTTAAATGGTTTTGTGAAAACAGGAAGTTTTCCTTTTAATATCAATCTGAATTGAGAAGAAACACAGCTCTTATATGATATTTTAGAGGGCTTTAATTTTGAAATTCCACATCAGATTGTCCTGAGGTTCTCTGGGTGGCACTCTGAGGTGTTCTTCTATCACTGTGCAGTGAAATGCTTTTGTGAAAACAGGAAGTTTCCTTTTAATATCAATCTGAATTTAGAAGAAACACAGCTCTTATATGACATTTAGTTTTAATTTTGAAATTCCACATCAGAATGTCCTGAGATGGTCTGATTGACACTATGAGGTGGTGTACAGTCATTTTGAAGTCAGATTGGTCTTTGAAAATGTATTCTTTATTAGTAAGTTACATATTTTTTATTAATGAGTAATTATTCACACAATTGAAATTAGGGGTGCTCCGATCAGCATTTTTGGGGCCGATCACCGATCACCGAAATTATGATCGGCCGATACCGATCACGGCCGATACCGATCGTGAAAAAAAAGAAAAATTGGCCTCTCAATATTTTCAATCTTAATTGTCTCTAAATATTGTATCCCTATTTTATGATGCATCCTTTTTACAACTTCTGTGTATATGAAAGTGTGCTATACAAATAAAATTCATTATTATTATTTCTATTTATCATGTAACATTATTCTTAACAACATTGTATATTAAGTATTAAAATTAAGAGATGACAAAGTATAATGAATTGACAACTGTTAATTTTTTGTCAGGCAACATTCCACACACTCTAGTCTAGAGACACTCTCTTAACACCTTTGCGCATACTGTAAGTCCCGCCGATGGATATTCTTGCCTGCGGGACCTTTTTTGCTCAACTGAGACATTCGTTGCTACTGCAGCCGAACTATTATTGGAAATCACAAACTCTGTGTTTTAAATTTATTGGTAGACGGTTCGTGACGATTTCTGCCGAATAGGTAGCTAGTTTCTAAGTGCCACTATTTCCCTGTGGCAAGTCCATTTATCAAGCAACCCCCCACCTAGTCTATACCTACCTATGCGTGACATAGTGGACAATAGCATCTATGTTTGAGTTCATAAATATTTGTATTCATCATATAAAATTAGAATAACGTCATAGCAACGAGATAAACCCAACAATAGCCTGATCGTATGCCAGAAAAGCCATGAAAAGCCCTGCTCACTCAAATGCAAAATAAACTGTGAAAGTACTATCTCATTCTACCATGTATTCTACTAGCTATATATGCTACTAAATATGAAATAAATATACAATCCTACCATTGGTTTTACACATCGAGATGTTCCTTTCAAAATCCAGTTGTCATTTATTGTCTGGTACAATCGGGTTGAGAAATATACAACACTTTATAGCCTACCGCTATATTTTTACACTATCAGAAATGATGCGGCGTAATACCACCATGCCCTGTAAGGCTGTCTCATGCATTACAGTTCATTCTGGTTTAATTGTCGGCTTTTTTATCCAATAGAGTACATTATAACCTTCGCAACAGTATATGCCAAGTCTTTTTGGGTGCTTTGAGCAATTTACTACAGCCCAGTGTAACGGCAGTTTTCGTTTTAACTGTCTAGTATTACGCAAGCGCTATACAATACGCATTATGCAGGGGAATTCCCCTTTTGCGATATGTAAGTATTTTTGCGTCTAAAATACCGTTGGTCTCGCTGGCTACATACCTAGCTACGTTCGTGTTTCCACTCGAGCACTGTCTTTCCAATATGTTTGATAGCCCTATTGTTATTTTCGCATTTTGAGTGCATTTCATACTGTAGTGCAATCGTTAGCTAAATGTATTTTTGAAGTAGGCTACCGATGTTCATTGAAGATAGAGCATTTGGCAGCATTTTACAGATGGTGGAAAACTATTTTATGTTCATGTTATCATACATAATGTAGGCTATGGCGTATAGGCTACTAGTCTCTTAGGGCATGACAAATGGTCATTCCAATTTACTGTGCGCTGATATGTGGTAGATTAAGGTAAACATTTCCTTGGAGTCATTATGAATAGGAAAGACCGGCGAAGACATTTTAGCAGCACGCGGTAGTGAAATAAAAATTGTCTCGCGTGTTTTTGACATGCGATCGGCCTGATCGGCCTTTTTTAGCCGATCACCGATCACACTTTTTAGAACGAATATCGGCCGATACTGATCGGCGACCGATCGATCGGAGCACCCCTAATTGAAATGAGAGAGCCTCAATTTTTCTCTGAAATAGTTTGCAGGTAGTAGTTGTTTTTTTTTAATAATTATGAATTTTATTATTTAATAATTATTAATTTAGTTTTATGTATGTATTTATTTATTTATTTATTTATTTATTTATTTATTTATTTATTTATTTATTTATTTATTTATTTATTTATTTATTTATTTATTTATTTATTTATTTATTCATTCATTCATTGTTTACTGACAGACTGACTGATTTATTGAATGTATGTGAAATTACTTTCACATCTTATCACGTTCACCGGAACTTCACTTTTATTTTGAAATCAATTCTTACACGCTCTTACCGTAGAATGCCTAGTATATTGCGAACCAAAAAAAACGCGGCGGCTAGTTTGACCATCTTTTTCGACGTGGAGGCTGGCTTGACCGCAGTGGCGAAACTTACCGTAAACAGACTAGCATACGCACAGATTAACACCAGAACATGTCAACATGTTAATCTTCCTGAACAAAAATGTGTAGGCTAGCTAATAAGTAGACTAATTTAGATTCTAGTTTAGCCGATGTCCATTTAAAAATAATTAGGGCTACAACGTAGGCTGCTATTTGTAGGCTATACAATGTATATTACAACTATTTGTTATGTTGAATGTTACATTTTGAAAGCAATAAATACCATTCTGAGAAACGTCCATTCTGTGTATGCATGCATTTTTAATTCGGGGGTTTTGGGTTGGGTATTATGTGGGTGATAACTGTAGAACGTTTCAGCATTCCTAACCGTTAATTAACCGAATAATGATGTCGGCTAACCGGTTGCAAAACTATCCGTTATCAACATCCCTATTATCCATAGGCAATTACAGAAGTGCAGGCAAATATGGTTAGGCAGCAAAGAGCTGATGCCAGTCATTACGGTCACAACTGATAGTAGCTGTGAATCCATAACTTACTGAGAAGTAAGTGTCAGAACCAAAATGAGACTCTTAGAAGAGAAGAGACACTTAGAATTGATGATTAATCATTTTAATTAATAACTTATCCAGTGTGCCTATTACATTCAGACGTTGTTGTTATAAGTACAGTGGAACAGGAGACAATAGAATTCATTGTCAAAGGCTTGGGCACAGCTACTGAACTCCAAACACGACTCAAAGGAAAGGGATGATTATGAAAAAGTTACAGCACTCACCCCTTCACCGCCACTATATCAAGTTTATATTTATGAAAACCTTGCCTTGTATAATGTCATCTGAACAAAAAAAAACATTTTCAGCATACAAACAATCCAAGTTACTCACAGCCGACAAAGCACATAGTCTGTTAATTAATTAAAACTTGCAAAAAGTAAGCCTGCCGTTAAGTTACAACAAACAATATTGCCTATCGTAGCTCACACTAATTAAACTAGCTCTATTCTAAAGCAATGCTACCCAATCTCTCATAAATTATTTAATGTAACTCAGCCCTGTGTTTTTTTATCTTACCATCTGAAGAGAACATATGCTGCCATCTAGACCTTTTCAGGGACGTCCCGGCTTATTTCAGCAAGACAATGCCAAGCCACATTCTGCACGTGTTACAACAGCGTGGCTTCATAGTGTAAGGGGGAGGCGAATTATGGGGGTGATTAATGCCTGTATTAAGATGCTCATTTGGAAGGAAGACCTGCTTGCGGAAGGAAGGTGATCATTCGGAGTCGAGTGAAGGTGTGCTTGCAAAATGAAGGTTTGCTCGCGGAACATACACACGTGGAATGAGGACACGCTCATTCGGCATGAAGTCTTGCACACATTAAATGCTCATGCGTAATGAAGTCATCCATGAGATAATTTCATATGCGGAATCGAGAACCGCAGTAAAGATAGCATTATGTTCAATTTCGTTTCATAGCCTATTCACTTTTCAACGGCTAATAACTTCGAACTCCTTTGACATAAACATTTCAAAATATTTGCGTTTGACATAGCATGATTTCTGAAACTTTGTTCTTATGGGTTTTCCTCATTTTGTTTTTTTATTCGATATATAATACATTTTAAAACGCATTAGGTTGACAAGAACGGAACATAGAGATGTCACACCAAATTGTTCAAATGATTTATGATTTTTTTCAGTGATTTGCCTGTCAGTTCCCTACAGAGCGAGTACTTCATAACAACCAGCGCATCAGTTAGTCTGCGACAAGATGGTGGATTCACATAATTTAAGGAATTCAAAGGTCCAATATGCAGACATCATATAACTACTGCACTGGTGCATAAGAGCTGAACATTAATAGAAACATGTGGTAAAAACTTCTTATTGTATTCATATGAACATTTTTTTAGGCTACTTCAAAAGGGTTGATTTCACTGTTTTCCCTCCCTCTATAAACCAAATAACACCACATCTAAATAATGAAAAAAAAACTGCTCTACCTAGACTGGTAAATCCTGGACTAGATTAACATTAAGAGCCTAGTTACGAATCGTGAGCCAATCAACGATAAGATTTATGGGGGTTATACTACACTGAATTTGCTGGATAATTGCACTAGAAAGTAAAACCCCAGAACCCTCCTAAATCTGGAACATGGACTGAAGTAAAAATAGCTGTTCCAGGTTTTACCTAGCAATACAGCTAACTTACTAAGCCTACTTTGTAGTATTTTTTGTTTCTATTCATGTTCAGCTCTTATGCAGCAGTGCACCAGTTATATGATGTCTGTATTGGACATTCAACATTCCTAATTCACGTGAATGCAGACAAATTGATGCGCCAGTTAACTACTTACTCGCTCTGTAGGGAACTAACAGTATTTGTGAAAAAAAATCACAAATCATTCTGAACAAAGTGCATTTGCTGTGACAGCTGTACGTTGCGTTCTTGTCAATCTAATGCGTTTTTAAATTGAATCGGCTAATAACTTCTAACTCCTTTGACAAGTAGCCTATTTATGTCAAAGGAGTTAGATGTTATTAGCCGTTGAAAGTTTCAAAAGTCTTGCATTTGTGACAACATCAACATTCACTTTCAGCTGATGAAAGTGTATATCAAAGGAATATCAAACATAATGCTATCTTTACCACAGTTCTATACCCCACATATGTAATATCTCATGGATGACTTTGTTACGCATGAGCATTTAATGTGTGCTTCATGCCGAATAAGCGCGTCCTCATTCCGATTGTGCATGTTCCGCGAGCAAACCCTCATTCCGCAAGCACGCCTTCACTCCAAATGATCACATTCTGCAAGCAGGTCTTCCTTCCGAATGAGCATCTTAATAAAGGCATTAATCACCCACCATACGAATGGTTCGGAGGACGAGATGCGACAAAAGGGATTCTTAACACCTTTGCGTAGAAGGTGACGCCGGCGGGACCTTTTTGCTCAACTGAGACATTGGTTAGTTTACATACACTTAGGTTGAAGTCATTAAAACTAATTTTTAACCACTCCACAGATTTTATGTTAGCAAACTATAGTGTTGGCAATTCAGTTAGGACATCTACTTTGTGCATGACACAAGTAATATTTTCAGCAATTGTTTACAGACAGATTATTTCACTTTTAATTCACTGTATCACAATTCCAGTGGGTCACAAGTTTACACTAAGTTGATTGTGCCTTTAAACAGCTTGGAAAGTTCCGGAAAATTATGTCATGGCTTTAGAAAATTCTGATAGGCTAATTGACATTATTTGAGTCAATTGGAGGTGTATCTGTGGATGTATTTTAAGGCCTACCTTCAAACTCAGTGCCTCTTTGCTTGACATCATGGGAAAATCTAAAGAAATCAGCCAAGACCTAGAAAGAACATTGTTGACCTCCACAAGTCTGGTTAGAGTCTGGTTCATCCTTGGGAGCAATTTCCAAACACCTGAATGTACCATGTTTGTCTGTACAAACAATAGTATGCAAGTATAAACACCATGGGTCTACGCAGCCATCATACCGCTCAGGAAGGAGACGCGTTCTGTCTTCTAGAGATGAACGTGCTTTGGTGCGAAAAGTGCAAATCAATCCCAGAACAACAGCAAAGGACCTTGTGTAGATGCTGGGGGGAACAGGTACAAAAGTATCTATATCCACAGTAAAACATTACATTACATTACATTCATTTAGCAGACGCTTTTATCCAAAGCGACGTACAATAAGTGCATAAAACGAGTCCTATATCAACATAACCTGAAAGGCTGCTCAGCAAGGAAGAAGCCACTACTCCAAAACCGCCATAAAAAAGCCAGACTACAGTTTGCAACTGCACATGGGGACAAAGATATTACTTTTTGGAGAAATGTCCTCTGGTTTGATGAAACAAAAATTTTACTGTTTGGCCATAATTACCATCGTTATGTTTGAAAAAAAAAGGGTGAGGCTTGCAAGCCGAAGAACACCATCCCAACCGTGAAGCACGGGGGTGGCAGCATCATGTTGTGGGGGTGCTTTGCTGCAGGAGGGACTATAGATGGCATCATGGGGAAAGAAAATTATGTGGATATATTGAAGCAACATCTCAAGACATCAGCCAGGAAGTTAATGCTTGGTCGCAAATGGCTCTTCCAAATGGACAATGACCCAAAGAATACTTACAAAGTTGTGGCAAAATGGCTTAAGGACAACAAAGTCAATGTATTGGAGTGGCCATCACAAAGTCCTGACCTCAATCCAATCCAAAATTTGTGGGCAGAACTGAAAAAGCGTGTGCGAGCAAGGAGGCCTACAAAACTGACAAAACTGATTTCAGCAGCTTATTGTGAGAAACTTGTGGAAGGCTACCCGAAATGTTTGACCCAAGTTAACCCTATTTACTTTGGCCCATTTGGCCCAATTTTCGCCTAGTTTTTACTAGTGTCAATTAAGTGCCAATATCTCAAAAACTATTCACTGCACATCCATGGTTGAAAGTTTCAATGAAAGAAGAGGCTTGTACCATTCAGAAATTTGGAACAGAATAAATTTATGTCAAAGTGGTCACATACAGTTTATACAAAATACACATAAGAATACAAAAAAAAGTACAAAACGCCTTGTGTTTTTATAGTTTATCACTGAATATCTCAACTTCAAAGTACTGGAGCAAGCCAGAATTGTTTATACTAGTGCACTAATATGTTGTCCACTTGGGTATACAATTTGGTAAAGATATCTACAGGCTTTCCTTATGCATTGGTATTTTTACCAAAACGGGGCCCGGGTGTCCCAAAACGTTTCCAAACCTCGCCAAATATAAAACATGTGCATATCTTTCTGTCTAGGCATGTCAATCATCAGAAAACTTTATTTTTCTTTTAAAACATTTTTTGTAATACAGAATGTGAAGAAAATTAACCTACACATGTTTTGTGTTTATGTGTATGAGGGTATTCTCTTACAAAGCGTGCCCAAAAGTGCCCAAATACCTCTCCGAAAAGGATTACTTACCCTAATGTTATCCAACCAATCTGCTTTACATTTAACCCTATTTACTTTGGCCCATTTGGCCCAATTTTCGCCTAGTTTTTACTAGTGTCAATTAAGTGCCAATATCTCAAAAACTATTCACTGCACATCCATGGTTGAAAGTTTCAATGAAAGAAGAGGCTTGTACCATTCAGAAATTTGCATCAGAATAAATTTATATAAAAATGGTCACATACAGTTTATACATAATACACATAAAAAAACAAAAAAAAGTACAAAACGCCTTGTGTTTTTACAGTTTAGCACTGAATATTTCAACTTCAAAGTACTGGAGCAAGCCAGAATTCCTTACACTAGTGCACTGATATGTTGTCCACTTGTGTATAGAATTTGGTAAAGATATCTACAGGCTTTCCTTATCCATTGGTAATTTTTCCAAAACTGTGCCCAGTGTCCCAATATTTATCCGAACCTCTCCAAATATAAAACATGTGCATATCTTTCTGTCTAGGCATGTCAATCATCAGAAAACTTTATTTTTCTTTTAAAACATTTTTTGTAATACAGAATGTGAAGAAAATTAACCTACACATGTTTTGTGTTTATGTGTATGAGGGTATTCTCTTACAAAGCGTGCCCAAAAGTGCCCAAATACCTCTCCGAAAAGGATTACTTACCCTAATGTTATCCAACCAATCTGCTTTACATTTAAAATGGCACTGTACTTCAAAATTAGATTTACCAGAGCCCCATAAGCCAGCAGAATAACAGGTTTATCTATAACAAGCCTTCAACTTGACTTTTTACAGCAAAAGTAATGAATTATACATCACTATTTGGCAAACCTGTCTGTTACCACCTCCTACGACAGAGGTGTCAGGTGGGGGAGGGGTGTCTTCACTGTCCTCCCTGAAAAAGACAGATTCAAGTACATTACTAAGTAGAATCACTAAAAAATGAGAACACAAATTATCTCAAAAAGACATATGGCAAGTATTACAATTAAGTGGGAAAAAAAAATTATTTTATAAAAAAAAATATATATATATATATATACACACACACACACACACTTTATATATATATATATATACGTATATACATTAAAAAATCTTACATCCACAGTACGTCTGATATTAGCTCCAACATAATTAGCAATCGTAGCTAACTAGGATTTATGAATTAGTTTGTCAGCTTGCACGAACTAAATTACATTATTATAATACTGTAATGTCTTGACTGAACCGTGAAATAAAGTATGCGTAAATTCAACAACTAGCCCTTGTGTTGGTTGCTGCACAAATAAACTGCGAATGAACGCTAGAAAACAAAGAGCAGGCGCTCCTTACCAGCCTGTGACGCCATAGAAGCTAACTAGCGAACTCCTGCGAGAATCCATTTATCACCAAACTAAAAATACTCTAGATAATAGCGCTCCATACTGTTGATAATTATGATGATAATAATAACAATAATAATAATAATTTGTATTATATATTTTTAAAAACACTTACATGTCCAGGCACGGGTCCATGCCAGATCATTGCTCTGCCAGAACACAGACTTCTTCGCCTCTGGGACACTTCTTCACCTCCAAAACCTGAGCAACCGTGAAATAAGCACTCTTCTTTCCACCGTTGATTGCCACGTTCGCGTATAAATGTATAAAATAATCGTAAACTTTGAAGCAGGAAAGACATCACCAGCGCAATTGCACCATACAGCAGCCCGTCTATGCTTACAGAGAGAGACTGGTCTGTGACGTATTTTTCAGCTCACAAAAAAGCTACACATTGCTAAATACATCCGGATAGACTATAAACGTACTTGTAACAGCAATCCAGCCCATCCCTTACAGGATAAACTCAGTAAAAATGGCCACAGGCGTCATCTGATGCTGTCGACAGTCAGGAGCGCACAGCCGATTGCCCTATGGGCTGTCTTTACGCGTGGATACAGCGCCGTTCACAGTTGCTTGAATATGACATGTTTTACTTCGTTTGAAAGGGCAGGAACCCCCGTAGAAGATAATCTACGTGTTTTACGTTAGATCATTCCTGTAGCAGTCTAGTAATGCTTTTACGCAACGGTAGTAACGTAGTACAAACGCAAAAGCGAAGGGTACGCACTGTGGAAATTGAGACTTTCCTGGATAATGGATAAATGGGTTACGAAAAAACGTTGAGGATTCTTCAGAAAAGGGTTATAACTGCATAACCAGGTATCGTATTTGGTTGCTTAAACATGTTTATCAAGAGAATTTGTAGAAAATAAAATGTATTTATACAAAACCTGAAGTATATCGGTTGTATGCATACTGAAGTGAGCACGGGAAAAAAACACCTAATGTTTATTTATACAACTTTTCAATAATATACAATTGTTCCTGAATCGGATCTTGATTTTTTAGCGTGTTGAAATGGTACCAAGAGCTTTTGTGATACGCATTTTATTGCCTGTGACTGCGGCGAGGTGAAGGCTGTAAACAAATAAAAAAAGTGGGTTGGGCTATTAGCACCCTGCTGCTTTATGGCTCTGTAGTGTAACCTGAGAGCTGATAAGCATATAAACGAATGTGTTCGCAGGCTGTGACTGTTTTTAACAATTTTGCGTCGAAAGTTCCGTGTTTTATTAACGTTATAATTTAGAATTTAAGAGAAATATGAACACTATAAAAAAATTGGGACGGATACGTCCCACCACTAGGGGGCCAAAGCCTATAGAGTTAAACAATTTAAGGGCAATGCTACCAAATACTAACAGAGTGTATGTAAACTTCTGACCCACTGGGAATGTGATGAAAGAAATAAAAGCTGAAATAAATAATTCTCTCTACTATTATTCTGACATTTCACATTCTTAAAATAAAGTTGTGATCCTAACTGACCTAAGACATGGAATGTTTACTAGGATTAAATGTCAGGAATTGTGAAAAACTGAGTTTAAATGGATTTGGCTAAGGTGTATGTAAACTTTCGACTTCAACTGTAGGTACACACAGACAGATGTTTTTTCTCGGTAATACTGTAATGTTACTTACGGTGGTAACGTTACTGAACCATGTCAGCTTTTGTCTGAGATTGAGACTAGTGAAGTCTTTGAAACAAATGTTTGTTGAAAACATGTAGCCAATGGCACAGTTATTTATAGATTTTTTACGTTTAAGGCAACAGCGCAATTTTAACCAATGATATTTTGTGTTTATTGTCTGTGCCTGACAAATAATGATATTTGTTCCCATTTAACGCTACTGCCCTGCACTGCGTAAATGTTACCTGTGGTAAACCTTTTGTTGGTAGCGAGACCATGTTGGCTGACTTTCTCCTCTTTTTAAGTACAAATGAAATGGTGAACAGTTAATACTTCTTAGCCTTTGCAAGAAAAGTATGTTCTTTAATGTGAAAAGAACATCCATACATGTGAAAACCATAACATTTGCACATTGTTTTTGTCGAAAATGAATTTACCCTTTGGTACCTGGCAGGGGATCAAACCCGGATGTCTCGCATGGAAAGCCTCCACGCAGGCCACTACACTAAAGGAGCAATGGGTACGCAATATAGGGCTTTTGTCAGTGTATTCTGCGATATCCTGGTGAGTCATGGTGTTGAGATGATGAGGTGTTGTTATTGGCGGATGAGATGTCATCATCCAATGGGGAGAATTATTGTTTGAGGGTATGGATCATTTTTGATGACAAATTCGGCAGGAGGAAGAAGAAGAAAAAGAAGAAGAACAGGAAGAAGAACCCAAGTTTGGGGCTTTATTGTATGGATGTGTGAAGTTGTACCTACATTCTTTGTGGTTACATGAGGTCAGAAAGTACAGAAGTTAATGTTTTTAAGGGCTGTGAGTCTGTGGTCATTGTGGTTATTTCTGTAGGAAACCCTGAAAAGTGCCAAACTCTCAGTGCTGTATAGGTATGTGGCATGCCCCGCCAAGCTGTAACTTGGTAGATAGCATACCTGCCACCCCAATTATAAGCGGAGGCTTAGGTCCCTCTAAGTGCCACAGCATAGTAGCACTGCAATAAATATCAAGGTCTTTTTGGAAAGTCCTGGTATGTAATCCTCCCTGGGTTTGAATAAGGGTATCAGAGTAGGGTATTTTGTGTCATGTCCCTGTTACCTTCCTGACATCAGGGATATGATTCCATGGTTTTTTCTCCCTAGTGCAGTCAAGGTGCCCTTTCCACCCCTTTCACTGTTTTGATCAGAATGGTATACTCTGGAACAAAATTGAATGGTTGATTTTTCCTTTCTATTTTTGCCTTTACAGGTGACTCCCTTTGGGGTTTGGAGACTGATATATATTTTTTAAAGTATCACCTTGTAAGTGCAGCTTATCTTGAGGTTGTGGGACTTGAAGAGAAATCATATTTTGTTGAGGTGGAAGATTTAATGAACAATCCCCCACTTAATCATTTTAATTCTGTAGATGGTCCACTTCCCAGATCGGATATTCACTGGGCTGAACTACAGACAGTCCCAGCTCAATATGATGGAACTACAGACAGGACTAATTCCTTGTGATGGGACTGTGGATAGGCCTAATTACCTTGTGATGGGATGATGGACAAACTCAATGAGAAGGCCTGACATGCTATCTATTGCTAGGGTTCTGCACATCACTTTTGTTGTCATCCTGCTGCTAAATAGTAATACCGTTAGTTCATGTTGTTTCGAGTTCACAAAACATCTTTTTATATTCAAATTAAGGGAAAAGATATGCCCCCCACCATGAACAGCCAGATTTGCACTTTGTAAGCTCTCTTTCTGAGGCAGATTTACTGTGGGTGAGCTGATTTGACCTCACATCTGCACCAGGTATGCAAACTGCACTTTGCTTGGTGATGCAAAGTAGTTAACAGGGGTGTGTGCACAGAGACCATGGTCCACACTGCCCCTCACTCCAAATTGCTCCATGCTCCTCCCCATTTCACACTGCTCCATGTTCCTCCATACTGCTCCAGGCTCCTCCATGCTCCACACTGCTCCATGCTCCTCCATGCTCGACACTGCTCCATGCTCCTCTATGCTCCACACTGCTCCATGCTCCTCCATGCTCCACACTGCTCCATACTGCTCCATGCTCCTCCAGGCTCCACACTGCTCCATGCTCCTCCATGCTCCACACTGCTCCATGCTCCTCCAGTCTCCACACTGCTCCATGCTCCTCCAGGCTCCATGCTGTTCCATGCTCCTCCAGGCTCCATGCTCCACACTGCTCCATGTTCCTCCATGCTCCACACTGGTACATGCTCCTCCATGCTCCACACTGCTCCATGCTCCTCTATGCTCCACACTGCTCCATGCTCCTCTATGCTCCACACTGCTCCATGCTCCTCCATGCTCCTCCATGATCCGCACTGCTCCATTTTCCTCCATGATCCACACTGCTCCATGCTCCTCCATGCTCCATGCTCCTCCATGCTCCACACTGCTCCATGCTCCTCCAGGCTCCACACTGCTCCATGCTCCTCCAGGCTCCACGCTGTTCCATGCTCCTCCATGCTCCACACTGCTGTAGGCTCCTCCAGGCTCCTCACTGCCCCATGCTCCTCCAGGCTCCTCACTGCTCCATGCTCCTCCAGGCTTCACACTGCCCCATGTTCCTCCATGCTCCTCCACACTGCTCCATGCTCCTCCATACTCCATACTGCTCCATGCTTCTCCAGGCTCCATGCTCCTACAGGTTTCACATTGTTCCATGATCCACATTACATACTCTTCTACACTTCACACTCCATATTCCTCCACACTCCTGCATGCAGGATGATCCAGGGTTGGCAGATAAATGTACAGATTTATAGCTGATGTTAAGTGAGTTATGTACTAACAGGGAAATGGTTACCATGACAAAAATAACATGTACCTGAACAGATGAACAATAACAACTTAAGTTCAGGACTTAAGTTCCAGGACCTGGAAACTAGTGACTAACTATACTAACTTTAAAATAAAATGGCACTACCATACTCCAATATTTCATAATCACAATCTATTGCTTGGTGGTCAGACAGTGGCCTATCCTATATAGTCAAACAAAGGAATTTACTTACTTTACTTACTTGGAGAGCTGTTTGATGCTAATGCTACATTTACAGCAACACTATAATTTACTCTTTTTTTTTCTTTACTTGCAGCACCGTACTGCCTTGAAGGCATACGGGTACCATGGAACTCCAATCTCCTTAAACATGACCTCACAAAGCAACTGTACAACACTGAGAATACCAAAGGAACTGTATCAGCAATGTATTCCCAAATAATGCAAATATCATATAAACCAATCGCAATTCAAACAACTTGGGAAAATGTCTATTGCTCTATCTCTTCTGAAATAGCTTGGGAAACTTTGGAAAAACATCAATCAAGCTTCGAAAAATCCCAACCATTCACTTAAGATTTGTACACCAAACTTATCTAACACTCAGAATTAGACATTTGATAAAATTTGATTAATCTCCCCTTTGTCAGCTCTGTTCACAAGGGCTCATAGGTACTTTCACACATATGTTTTGGGAATGCCCTGAGGTGCAGTACTTTTGGTTAAAGGTCACTGAATCGCTATCGGAAATCTTCAACAAAAATATTCCATGTTGCCCTTTGGAGTTTGCATGTTCTCCCCGTGTCCACGTGGGTTTCCTCCGGGTACTCCGGCTTCCTCCCACAGTCCAAAGACATGCAGGTTAGGCTAATTGGACACTCATGCCAATGGGTATGAGTGTGTGAGTAAATGGCGTGTGTGCCCTGTGATGGATTGGCGGCCTGTCCAGGGTGTATTCCTGCCTCTCGCCCAATGCATGCTGGAATAGGCTCCAGCACCCCCTGCGACCCTGACCAGGAATAAGCGGGTTAGATAATGGATGGATGGATGGATGTTGCACTTTATTATGCCTACTTAATGACAATTCTCAGGTCCTTATGTATGTGCACAAAAAAATAATTGGGCTTTCCGAGCTAACTACTGCAAAGAAAATCCTAGTAGTATGGTGGAAACCACCACACACACTTTCAATTAACCATTAGTGGTACCTGCAGTTAGATATCTTGACTTAAGAGCTGTCTGTTGCACGATCTCATGGTGCCAAAGGAAAGACAATAAGGTCTTGGGTCAGAAGCTCTCCTAGCCGCTGAATCTCTTGCCAGAGGGAGGGGGGTTAACCAGGATCGGGGGGTAGATCACTCACCAGGGAGGGAAATGAGGGGTAAATCAACATAAAATAGGTAAATTGTTGATGAATTGCAAATGTATACAATTATCAAAATGCAACCATTAAAAAAGTTGCAGTGTGCTGTAGGGGACATGCCGGTGGCATAGTTTCAGTATAATAAATCAGTCTCATAAAAATTTTAATATACCATTCTCAAAAGAGAATATACTAACTAAAAATGTGCAACTTCAACTAATACTTAAATTAATTATCAATAAAATTATACATTAATAATTATCTTAACAAAATCTGAATATTATATACTCAGTTGATACCAAATTAATATAAATGATTCAGCTAAGAGGTGAAGGCATTTGGGGGAATTCCTGCGATTAGCAGTGGCTGACGCAACATTAATACAGACAATCTTGGAGAATGATGGTAATGAAGTTTATTGAACACAAAGTACCTAAAAGGGCAAAGCATGACGATGATGTACAACTATGTGCGAGTGTTTGTGTGTGTGTGTGTGTGTGTGCGTGCGCACGCGCGCACGTGTCCGTCCGTGTGTTGAGCACGTGCGCCTAAGCTTGAGGTGATTTTTCATGTTCTCCTGCATGTGAGGGGTTGCCTCAGACATGTGTTCAAAGAGAACAAAGAAACTAACATGGAGGGATATTTGAAACTAGCTGGAGCTAGTTAATGGCGCATGAACCGTACCAAACAGATAAGTGATAACCGTAAGGTTATCGGTGCATGTGCGTTGAGATCAGCATGCAGTGTTATGACCGTTAGTATTTAAGATAGATCACCTACAAGATATTTTCTGTGGGTGATGTATATCAAAACTGAACACTGTGCGGTGGATGGCTTAGGAGCCATCCAAAAGAAAATGGTAGCACAAACTTTTGCAACAAACATTCAATAGCACAGTTACATACATCCAGTCACAAACATGTTGCAGTTGCTAACTGATATGTTATGCCCAGTGTTACAGCCTTACTTGAGTCAAGTCCTTTGAATTGTTTCTTCCGTCATCGGGGCTGCGAATTTCCAGGGTGCAGTTCGTAGGATTTGATAAGGGAAAACCGGTCCGCCTCATCTCTCCCAAAGTACGCAGCGTGATCTGTCTGCAGGCCCCTTGCCTCTGGAGGACTCACAGGAGTTGCTCTGCATGATCAGGGGGTGTGTGGTCCGCTTAGTGGTTCTTCTTGACCACCGCATGCTCGTGTGCCTCCTTGCGGGGTCTCGTCTCCGGTCCTCCGTGGCCGATAGCCGGGGGTAGATGAGCCCGCCTCGCTCAATTGGGTGGGGCGTCACGGAAGGCCGATACTTCCTTGTGGAGCGAGGGTTCTTCCCCGGGCGTGCAGCTCGCACGGGAGTGGTGATACGAGCCAGTGAAGACCCTGGCGAGCCTAGAGCGAACGGACACAAACTAAACTGGGGAAGAGGGGCCGTGTTGCCCTTTATATAAAACTTTATTGCCAGTCGATCATTCCGCCCGCAAAGTATCGCGTTACTGTGCAGAAATTACAGCTGGGAACAATGTTCTATGGCACTTGCAACGTGGAGGAGGAGCTTCCTGTGGACT
This sequence comes from Synaphobranchus kaupii, assembly GCA_029718625.1. Lineage (NCBI taxonomy): Eukaryota > Metazoa > Chordata > Actinopteri > Anguilliformes > Synaphobranchidae > Synaphobranchus > Synaphobranchus kaupii. The sequence continues at coordinate 25,980,052 of CM056384.1, forward strand.
GTATGGAATTGTAGTTCTTTTGACCCTATAGTACTATCACAAAAATGGATCAAATATTTACATTTAATTGTGATTCAAGGTCATGTTAATTGAATCTAGGAGCAATGTGTTATTTTGATATTTTCCACCTTTTTACAGAATACTGTATATCAGTAATGGTGTTTATTTATGGTTAGCTAACATTATACCTAATTAGCATGTAATATTGACGATGTATTAAATGCTTAACAGAAAATGTAATTCATAGCCATGGTTTCTAAACTGAATTCTTTTTTTTTTTTCAATATACATGTGCATGTATTATACAGTATATTATCAGACTTTTTATGAAACTATTATGAAACTAGTGCACAATTACTCATTTCCAAACAGAATCAAAAACAAAACAATCAGTATTGCTCCCTTGGGCAGTAGTCATATTGATCCAATCGTAAAATGTGTATCATTGTTAGACTGTGTTTTATAGATTTTTAAAATACTTAATTAAGATGATTCTCATTTCCTCACATTTTTCACTTCAGTTGTCCAGTGGAGGATGCTACTGCAATGACTACTTTTCAAAACAATTTCATTAGTATTCTCATGGGGTTTGTGGCCATTTCCATGTCTGATAAAGAAAAGAGGATTTTGCTATGACCTGTTATGAACCTGCTTTCATATTGGGCTCGGCTGTGCTCCAGGAAAACTGCAGTCCATTTTAATTCAGCTGAAGTAGACATTTGAGTAAATATAAAGCAATTAACTCTCCACTGTGGTATTTATCAACATGACACAAAAGAGAGATTGTTTGGAAAATAATCCCCATTCCACACTGCCAGAAGTCTGCAACTTTCTGTGGCCGTGGAAAGAGAAGGTTTTGGGTTTTGTTCAGCCAGGCCTCCCTTCCCACCCCTAGCCATTTTTTTTCTTTTTCTCCTAAACATGAAATCGGCAGCTGTGGCTCTCACCACCCACAAAAGTCACTGACCTGAAAACGATCCATGCGGAACAGCAGCTGGAAGTGAGGTGACCTCTCACTGAAAACAACTGGCAGCATTGTGGGTGCCTGCCGTGTCATTGGTGATAACTGTGTAACCCAAGCAGCTGAGTTGAAAGTCTGATGAGCCAGCCCAACTCTGATTAAAACCAATTACACCCTGGTTTTACAAACCTGTCTCAGTGACTGTAGCGCCCCGTCTGCACTCAGGGTCTGCGCTTATTCAGAATAACCCTCTCTGGAGTGCATATATTCAGTCATGTACCATGCACACGAGAACCCCCTTCCCAATGTCATCTGACCACATCTCTCTCCTCTCCTGCACTCCACAGACCTCCTGAATGGCGCCCAGGGAGAAGTGCGAACAGCCCACCATGGACGGCTTTCCCCACTGCGAGGGCAAACTGAAGGTGAGCAGCACTTGTCTACAGCCTGACACTGTTTATATCGCACCCCATCATCTGCTATCCTCTGCATGCATGCTCAGAACAAAGGGTTCCCAAAGGCTCCTCTGTGGTCTCAATAGAGGGAGCCTATCTAGTGCAAGGGGTCTCTGTTGGGCAAAATGGTTAAATCTGGGAGCTTTCACACTTTTCACACCTACTGTAGAGGGTTCCATAAAGAACTAAAACCTTATGGAGACAAGCCAAAGAACCCTTTTTTTTCTGAGAGTGTGGTGTAAGTAGAAAAAAAATAATGGACAATGATTGATAATGTGCCTCTCATAGTGTTCCACTACCGTCTTGTAGTATAACGTGACAGCCTGCTCTTAACGGAGTGGATTATTAGAGACATACTTCAGGTATTTATTTAAATTGAATAAAAAAAACATTGTTATATACAGTTGAAGTCGGAAGTTTACATACACTTATGGTTGACGTCATTAAAACAAATTTTAACCACTCCACAGATTTCATGTTAGCAAACTATAGTGTTGGCAAGTCAGTTAGGACATCTACTTTGTGCATGACACAAGTAATTTTCCCAACAATTGTTTACAGATTATTTAACGTTTAACTCACTATATCACAATTCCAGTGGGTAAGAGGTTTACATACACTAAGTTAACTGTGCCTTTAAATTTTTTATATTCGGTCACATCCTTTGCATGCCATGGACTTCCTGATGTCTGTGACGAAACAACATCAAAAGACTCTTGATATCTTATTTTCTGATACTCTTACAAGCGATACTATAACGTCTCTGCATTTGAATGGATCTCTATGGGAATTGGGGGGGTGGGACTAGATTTAGCTGTAAATACGCTGGAACAGTATGGAATACATGAGTTTGTAAAATGGCTGTAAGTCATCAAGGGTCTGAGGTATCAAACGAGCCACAAACCATCACTCTGCTTCCAGATATGCAGGTAGATATGGATGGATCACTTTAAGGGTTGTTTACAATAGAATCACTTGCTTGGCATCAAAAATCTCGACAGCCTAAAGAAATTTGCCCCATTCTCTGCTCTTTTTTTTTTTTTTTTTTTAACAAAGACTGGTTTTGGTGGTATGAAAAAAAAAAAATCTTGACAATTGTTCTTCTCTTGCTGTCTTGTGCTTTTAGTTCTATGATTTAGTAGTTGTCTTAATCTTGATCAGAAAATGTTGTCCTAACTTTTGATATCTTAGTCAAGTTTCAATGACGTTGTTCCTATCCTGCAAGCTAGCTAGTTTCATGTGTTCAGGGTTGGGGCAATTGTAACAAAAAGTGTTACTATTGACCCCTGTTAGCATTGCCCCCAGAATACTCTACTAAGTGGAGACTGTTGCACTCGTTTTCTCAAAGACATGCTTTTTGCAGTGTGTGCTTTTTGATATACATCCATGCGCACTTTCCATCCCTTCACTGTACCCGTATTAATCATATCAAAATGAGTAACTCACCTGTATAATTTGTTTCTTGACTGTGTTGTCCGAATCCCTCCACAGACTGCCGGACGATAACACTTGAAATAAAAGTTTTAATCCCTCTTGATTGTATTATAGATACAAGCTGGTGGCCCTAGCCACATAACATGTGTGTGTCATAAAGATGTGATCGTTTGGATATAACTTAAGGAATGTATACTTATCACATACATGATATCACGTGGCTATAGGTAATATCTATTAAATAGATATGTTAGAGATAATGTGGCTATAACGTATGTTTGTGTCTTCATCACATAGATGTGTTATTGATTGTTTGGCTATAACACATGGATGTATCTATCGCATCAATGTGTTGTTTGGCTATTCAGTAACACTAGTAATACCAAAATGTGTTCTTCTGCTTTACTTTTTTTCTGTACTTGTTTATTTTTCTGAAGCCTTGGTTGTAACACAAGCCATAGAATGTGATGTGTTACTATATTTAATAGCATTTTGATGGAGCTTGATGTTTCGATAACTGCTCTTCATAACCAGGGCATTTTATCCTTGATGTTGTTGATGGTATTGTAAAATCTCTTTCCGTTTGAGGAGTTTATATTGTGGTTAGATTAAAGGTTATGCGGGATTTTTTAGCCTTGCTGTGGTCCTGTGTTTACAATCAAAGAAGTCTCCTCCTAAACTGTCGTCCTAAACCCCGTTTCACTCACCTCCGTTGAGCCACATAACTGTATTCTGTGTGTTGAGGCCAAGAAACATGCAGCAAGCAAAATGTAAAGCGAAGATAAAGTGAAAATAACATTTTAGCAACATGCACTATATGGATGGTAACAGTTATTAGGAAGTACTTTTGAAATTGTTTTGAAGTTCTCCGCTCCCCTACCACATCAACCATCTGGCGTCATCCTTACTGCCGTCTCCGACAAACACAGTGTTATAACTGGGGATTCCATCATCCGCAACCTAGATGTTGCCAGTGATTTTAATGATTTTGTAGGCTACTGTTTTTTCTGGTGGCGAGAGTGGATGGCATAGAACATCAAGCTGAGAAAATAATTTTAAAGTTTTAAAGAACAATTTTAATTGATTATATAACTGTATCAAACACATTTGCAAGCTTGTGATCTTTTTCAATGTATAAAAATGGCAAGTTACTCACACATAGCCTAGAAAGCACCCTCTGTAAGTCATTAATTAAAACTTACAAAAACTAGGCTTGCTGTTAAAAGTATTGATATGAAAATGAGGCCAGGTTACAACTAACAATATTGCCCATCGTAGCTCACGCTAATTAAACTCACTCTATTCCAAAGCAATGCCTACCCAATCTTTCCTAAATTATTTCATGTAACTTGGCCCTGTGTTTTTTAATCTTACCATCTGAAGAGAATGTGGCATTGAATCTTTATGTGCCATATCAAATGACAATCATTTATAGTGGAAATAATCTGTGATTCAGATGTTACACTTTAAAGGGTAAGTACACCCAAGATCACTTTTTTTTAGCTGTAAATGTGTTTGTATGCCTACCTTACAATGAAACCTATTCATCCATTCCGTTATTTCAACAATTATGAAATAATATTGTACTGTATGTGACCGGGGTGGTAATTTGATTTATTTATACCCAACCTTATGTTCAGTTTATGAAAGCAATTCATTTTTGTTTAGCTATGTAACAAAGGAGATGTGTTACTGTTTTATTTTTATTTATTTTTGTAACAGTTAATTTATAAATGCAAGTTATAATGTAACTTTAGGTATGGGGCGATTTAAGATTGCACTTTATAAGAGAACAACAACTCACAAGTTCTTAGGTGTTGTAATCTGCTGCCACTAGAGGGCGATATCGCGTATTCGCGTATTTACATGCGCAGTAGGAGAGTTTGATTATTCAGCAGCTGGTAGATGCAAGGTAAACGCATGCCAACAGAATCCAGCGTGATCTTCGAAGCCCACTGCTATATTTTTGTGCCGTGTTTTGTACCAATTTGCCAATTAGGGGGATTCAGCTCACTCCCAATGTCGAGCGATATTAAAAAAATAAAGAACCCTCCCCAGGAGTAATTGTGTCCTGTGTGGTACCTAATTCCACGGGCTTACAGTATATCATAAGAAACTGGTAGAAAAGCTTCTTTGTGCTGCCCCTAACGGTTGAAATTCCCTTTCTGCTCCCCACATCGCCCCCGCCCCAATCGTGATGTCAGAGTACCTCGTTGGAGGTACCTCAACATCATATAGATAATTGTTGTCGCCCACAACGGAAACAGCCAGCACCTGATTGGGTAGACCCACAACGTTACGTTTGTTTCGGCTCCACGTTTTTAAACCGGAACAACAGTGGCCAAGTTGCATTAAATAATTTAGGAAAGTTTGGATAGCATTTCTTTGGAATAGAGCTAGTTTATTTAGTGTGAGCTACGATAGGCAATATTGTTAGTTGTAACTTGGCCACATTTTGATATCAAGACTTTTAAAGGCAGGCCTAGTTTTTGCAAGTTGGAATTAAGAACTTATGGACAGCGCTATGTAGGCTATGCGTGAGTAACTTGGCTTTTTTTACGTCGTAGACGTTTTTAATCTGATATCACTTATTTTTTATAGCTAACTGATGATGAATAATGCATGAAGATAAACACGGAGAGAGACATGCATTCCAAAGAAATTTATGCAGACATTCGCCTAACCATAACGCCCTCTATTGACAAGAATGAGAACAGTTATCCTCTTACAGACAACACAAAATTACATTAAAAGAGTTTGTAGATGAGAAGTATTTAATGTGTAATGAAATACAATAAACAGCACCACCTGAGCTATGGATCATGAAGAAGCATGTAAATTAATGAACCAAGTCTACATGGAGACATGCATGCACAATGGGGTAGACGCAAACACATTCTAGCTGAAAGACATACAGCCTAAATAGCTAGTACAGCCTAAATAGTTTGCATCAGTAAAATATGGAAATACAGTTTTAAAATAGGGCTATTAGTATTCTATGAAATACATTTAACATTAGGCTATTCAACACTGGATTGCCGGATGCGTAACTCCAACCTTCCATGTGTGGGCTACAAGCTAGCGAGCGAGCTAGTGAGTTTCTGCACAGCAGAGTTTTTTTTCCGGTAGTGTAGAACGTTACCTGTGGGAAATGTTTGGTACCGGACAGCTAGGTTTAGTTTTGTTTTCTGTAGTGCAATGAATGTAGGCTATAATGCATTTTGATTCGCTTCGTAGTAGCCTAGCTTGTTTCTGCTTCCTGACGAGAAGCAGGAAGTAACGTTGGCGAACAAGCTTAATTGGACAACGCATATTTCCCAGGAATCTTAGCCAGAAAGAAAACAGTAGATACTACTAAGAAAGTACATACCAGAGATTATTCTTCTTCTTTTAATTATAATAATAATAATAATAATAATAATAAGTGTTTGCAGTAAGGTACATTATCAGCAGAGAAGCGTAGACTAGAGCCACATTCGGAGGCAATTTTTTTTTTTTTTTAAAGTGACTAACCATGAGTCAAATATGTTTGGGGAATTGGCGGTTTATAAATCCGATCTCTTAAAGGCTTGCAGCTTAAAAGAGGCTATCATCAATTCTTAATGTAGGCTATTATCGTATATTCTTAATTTTCCTAGTAGTTAATTTTATGGTGACCTTGTGTTATGTGTGAAAAGGATAAAGTGAACAGAGCTGAAGTGAAGAAATTAATGAATAAAGAAATGTTGGCCGAGGCAAGGGGTTTCCACAGTCAGTCAGTCATGACCGCAAGAGCAGAGCGTAACACCCTCCCCAAACTAGACAAGAGCTAGCGTCCGGTTTGGGGAGGGTGTGATATAGTACAAGTGAAATACAAGTGAAACATTGAACAGTTAATATTGGAAACCTATTTTGCCTTTGCAATAAAAATATGTTAATGTGTCAATGTGAAAATAATAACAGTCTAAGAAATTAAAAGTACTTAACAGTTGCACATTGTTTTTGTGGAAAATACACATGTGCCCTGCTGGGCTCAAACCCACAATCCACTGTGTGAGAGACTGCAGGTCTAACCACTAAGCCACAGTAGCTTCTTAGAGAACTTCTTACAGAAGTTAATGTTTTTAAGGGCTGAGAGTCTATAGTCATTGTGGTTACTTCTGTAGGAAACCCTGAAAAGTGCCAAACTCTCGGTGCTGTATCGGTATGGGGCATGCCCCACCAAGCCGTAACTTGGCGGATGGTATACCTGCCATCCCAATTTGGCTTAAAAATATCAGACATCAAAGAAAATAAGAGACACCGGAAAATAATGAAAACGCAACGCGAGAAGAGGATAAATGATCAGTTTAACATTTTGTCAAAAAGGTGGCTAAAATATTGTTGTTTAACTGCTGCTCTGTGATTGGATATTTAGGAGTTTCATTCTCTAACGAAGATCACAAAATTTACTTATGAGTTAGTTGCGCTCTTAGGCATGTTTCATAAAGCTGCACCGTAACGTTTGCGTTGGTTTCTGTATTATCAGAACAGTTTCAACTGTCACCATTCTCCCCCTATCTCATTTAGCCTGTACATTACATGGAGGAAAGACGGAAGATCTTGGACGTTACCTGGCTGTTTTGGGAGGGCAAGCGGCTCATCTTATTAGCTGAAGATGACAAAGATTGAAGATTATCATTTAGCTAATTTAGGTTAGTTATATGCTTTCCAAATCTAGGCTACTCATCTGTGCGTGACCAAGCAGGGCAATCGATGTTCAGATTAGTCTACCACCAATCCAAACACTGCAGTTTTACACTTGTAGTTGGTTATAGACTCCCGAGGGAATTCACACATTTCCGAAGATGGATCACAAAATGGAGATCTTACGCGAACACATTTATATTGATTTTTTAAATGATAGTAGCTTAAATTAGTTTTCAAAAAATTACGTTTACATTTTATATTTTAGGACAGGCCGCCAAACTCTGCCAGCCAGCATGCACTGACTGAATGAAAAACGACAGTGCGCATGACGTGACACTGTTTTGCTATGCGTAGCTGTCGGGAATACATGCTGGGAATCGATAGATGGCCGACAGCCCCCCAGAGAATCGATAAGCTTGAAGGCAAACGATTCCGAGGAATTGGACAACTTGGAAACCGGTTCCTAACGATTCCCACCCTACCCCTCTCCCTCGCTCACCCCACAATGTATTTTCTAAATGGTGTAGTAGGCAGAGACAGGCTGAGACAGTAGTGGCACTTTAAAAAGAAAAAAAGACTATAGGCTATGTTTGAACAATTGTCTGCATCCAGTGCTTTGGGTCTATGAAAAGCACAGCATGAATGAAGTGCATAATTCTTATGGTTATAATAATAATAATCATAATGATGATTTATTTATTTATTTATTTATTTATTTATTTATTTATTTATTTATTTATTTATTTATTTATTTATTTATTTATTTATTTATTTGTTTGTTTGTTTGTTTGTTTGTTATGTGGAATATTTGTACTTGAATAAAAACCTGTGTGGTTCTACAGAGCTTAGACATTATTTTGTTCACAAAATTGTGTTCACAAATTTATTTGACATGTTAAAAGAATTAGTACTATTTTCCTTATTTGGCATCATCTGACCCACAAACATTGTATATGATACATTAATGGGGCAAACATGTGTCTGGATAGGTTTGTAAAATGCTATATTTAAGCTATTTACTAGGTATAAATAATTCTAGTTTTTATCTGTATTTATTCATCCCCCTTTTCGCTATTGTAAATGATCTGTTATTGTCTGTTTGTAAATTCAAATGTTATATGCTGCTAGAAAAATTTATAGCAGCATCGAACATTTTAAAACCTGTACATTTTCTAAAGTAAACTTGACAAATAAGTATAAACATATCCTTTATGGAGTGTAATTATTCGTAAACTGTTTCAAACAAAAGGTTACGGCTGTAATCATGTTCAATGTGTCGGTTTTTACTGGTTGCCGCCCTTTCTCCACTTAAAATTCTCTCTCACTCCGGGACGGCGGCCGGTCCCTAATCAGCTTTCAGTTAGCACACCTGTCCAGGTGATTTCGTCGTCTATATTAATGCTGCACCTTCCTCTTCCTTCCTCTTGTTTTTGTTCATTCTGACACTAAGGCGGTAAGGTATAGGTAGGCACTCTAAGGAGACCTCTTTCCTCCACCGCCTTGCTTTGGAGTTACGAGGGACTTGCCTTCTTGTGCTTTAGACACATTTACAATTATCGCTCTCTTTTGCATTTTCTGTCCCTCGCTCATGTTTACCTTTGTCTCTCGGAGACAGTTTTCTTTACCGTTTCTCTCTACCTCTCTTTATTTCTTTGTGTTCTCTCTAATCGGGAGTGAGAGGTATTTTCCTTTTATTTTTATTCTGGAGCCTACGAGCCTTGTTCCCCCGATTATTTTTGGGTCGCTGTTATTTCTCCCTTTTTTCAGTCTCCTCTGTATTGTTCTCCGGTTTTGAGAGTAGGAGCTCTTCTCCTTATTCTTCCCTATTCGTGGAGATCTTTCCACTCTATTGGTGTTCACTGTTGGACACTTTAAGAATCCCTTTTGTCGCATATGGTCCTCCAAACCATTCGCCTCCCCCTTACACTATGAGTTCCGGATGACCATTAGGGTCGCCAATATGGATGGCCTTCTGGGCCAGATGCATCGAGACTTTTATACCAGAATTTGTCATGGTACATGACCTCCGCGTAGTGACGTAATTCCTCCCATAAAAGGGGGAGCATCACTGCGGACGTCCTTGGGACAATTTTCTCGACCATAAAAAAGGTCCCGAGTGACCATGACCCATAATGGTCATCCGGAACTCATATAACATGGTTACAGCCGTAGCCTTTCATTCTATTTCGTTCCTAAGACCATTAGGGTCGCCAATATGGATGACTTAATACCCAACGTGTCATGAGGGCCCATCCTCCTTACGTGGATTCCAAGACCGCAGGTAAGACGGTTGCATCGACCGTTGAGCCTGGCGCCACATTGACGTGATAAAACCTTGTGAATGTGCAGGGGACGCCCATGTCACTGCTTCACAAATTTATTTAAGAGGTACGTCTTCCAGGGCTGCCCATGCATACTTCTGGTGAATTGGCCCTGGATATCAATAGGCGAGGGTTTAACGCTAGCCTCATAGGCCGTGGCTACTGCCTTCACTACCCATCGGGAGAGGCTTTGAGCCGAGAGCGCTGCCCCTTTGGTCTTGCCGCAGCAAACAAAAGAGTTGCCCTGTACGTCTGGAGGAAACGGTAGCTTCAACGTAAACATCGCAGTGCATGCACTGGCCATATGAGGTGTGTGTCCCGCAGGTCTTCGCCTGGTGGGGGGCAAAGCACTGCGAGCTTGATCGGCTAGTTGATGTGAAATGCCGAAATGATTTCGGGCAGAAACGATGGATTAGGCCGCAATGTGACCCCTGAGTCTGCTGGCCTTCACTTTAGACAATCTGCACTGATGGAGAGAGCGCAGAGCTCACCAAACGCGTTTTGCTGATGCCATCGCTAGCAGAAACACCATCTGTAAAAGAGAGAGCCACTTAAGGCTGATCATCCAGAGAGGCTCATAGCGCTGATCCGTGAGCACTCTCAACACCAAGGGGAGATCCCAGGAGGGAGCGACCAGTGACCTTGCAGGTGTCAGCTGCCGGGCACCCTTCAGGAGCCGGCTGACCAGGTAATGGCTCCCTGCAGGCTTGTTATGTACCCATACATGCCTGCTTAATATGACAGCCGCATAGGCTTTCAGTGTGCTGGCTGATTTCCCGTTATTAAGTAAGAACTGTAAGAAGTCCAATAGTACAGGAACCGGACAATGTACGTGGTCTGCACCTTCCCGTAAGCACCATTTGTTCAATGGCTGCCACAAACACCTATAGGCCCTGCTCGTAGAGGGGGCTCTGGGGTTAAGTCGCGTCTGCTGGACATGGGATCCACATTCTGTTACACAGTGCCTCTGTTGTGATAGCAGATCCTCCCGAAATGGAAATTTTCCAGGGTGGATCGCAAACAAGGCAGAAGACCGTGGGAAACCAGAGTTTAATTGGCCATCTGGGGGCTACCAGCAGGAGCTTGTGGTAGCTCATGGTGGCTCGTGCTGCCCGTGTGCAGTCGCATTTATCAGTGACAGGTGGATCGGGTGGAAACACATATAACAGGCCGTCCGGCCACTTGTGCGCTAATGTGTCTATCCCCAGTGGGCTCGAATACCCGTTCAGGGAGAACCACTGGGGGCAATGAGTAGACTCTTGAGAGGCGAACAGGTCTGTTTGAGCACGACCGAAGTGCTGCCATATCTCCTCCACCACCTCAGGGTGGAGACGCCATTCGCCGGGATGAATCTCCTGGCGAGATAGTACATCTGCTGTGCCGTTCCGAATACCTGGTAGGTGAATGGCACGCAGGGAGGTAAGTCTGAGAAGTGCCCATGTTAGCAGGCGCTGGGTCACTTACAACGATCGGCGGGACTTCAAACCGTCTTGATGATTTACGTGATATACTGCTGAGGTGTTGTCCAACCTCAATATCACGTTTGCCGCATAGTACGGGCAAGTAATGTCTCAGTGCTAGAAATACTGCTTGGAGTTCGAGCACGTTGATATTGTCCGACTGACGCTGTCGGGACCATAAACCTTGAGCTGGGAGGTGCTGGCCGACAGCCCCCCAACCACTCAGTGAAGTGTCCAGCGTAACGACCACGCGTCGTGAATAACCCCCATCCGGACCCCTTCTTTCAGGCGGCTCACTCGTCGCCATGGGCGGAGTAGCCAGCAAAATTGACCTGTTACCCTGATTCCGGCATGACGGTCCCACCTGGGGTGCAGCGACTTGGCGTTCAACCAGTGTTGAAGTGGCCCGGCTGTCAGGAGTCCGAGAGGCACGACTGCTGAGGTGGCTGAAATTAGGCCCATAAACCTCTCAAAGTCCTCATTTCGAGGAACTGATTCACTCGGAACTGAGATACCGCGTCGAGCACAGTGATTATGCGACGGGGCGTCAGTGATGCTTTCATGCTTTTTGAATCGAGCAGCAGACTAATGTATTTGATTGACTGTATCGGAATCAGCTGGCTCTTGCCGTAATTGACATTGATGCCCACCTTGCAACATGTTCCAACATCTTGGCAGTGTGTGTGAGTGCCATACCGTACGATTGTGCGCATATCAGCCAATCGTCTAGGTATGGTATGATTCTCAGCCCCCTCAACCTGAGCGATGATAGAACCACGCTCATGCAGCGAGTAAGTACACGTGGGGCTAGAGACAAACCAAACAGGAGTGCATTGAACTCGTATGCCCGACCTCGGAATGCAAATCGTAGGAACGATGATGCTCCACCCCGACAGGGATGTGGGAGTATGCATCTTTAAAATCCACAGCCACGAACCAATCCTTCCTGTTCCTACGGCGTGTATAACGTTCAATGTCTGGAGCATCCGGAAAGTGTATCGTTTTAGATACATATTTAGGCCTCTCAGATCCGGTAACATTCTCTCGTGAGAGCCTTCCCATTCACCAGCCGGTGTTGGCGGCCTGACTGCCAGATGGACCTACGGGGTTATGTCGCGAGTCCAGTCCCAGTGCACGGGCGGACGGACGACGAAAAGCTCCCCTGCCATACGCAAGTTGTGCATCCCTACTAACCGTTAGTTGGGACCAGCACAGACCAAAATGTTGGGGGGGGGGCTATCTGTCGCTCCCTGTGTCTTAACACCTCCACAGACCGTTCCAGTACCTGTTTGGCTGCTTCAGAGAAAACCTGGCCTCTCTGATTCTTATTTCTTTACTTCATCTGGTAGGGGCGACTGTCACCGTGAGAAGGAACATTGCTCGGCCTAACTCACGGGTCAACGCAAATGCTTGTAGTGACATATCGTTCAATGAGGTGTCAACCTCTGCATCAAGCATCGTCTGCGACTGCGTGAGCATTAGCCATGACAGCAAATTACCAATCTGTGCTGCTCTGGCAGCCACTCTATAAGCCTTACAGAGTAGATTGCTTGTTGTTCTGCATTGTGGCATATAATCTCTGGCCATCCGATACATACCAGGGTGTGGCCAACCTTTATTTAGCTCCTCCAGAAAATCACTGACGCTGGCATAGCCAATCGTACCCCCTGAGGGGCCCGTCGGTGAAACCTTAGACATCCCCGAAGTGCTAGCCTGAGGCATATCACAATGCATGCATGCCAAGGCCGCACGAAGAATGGTTTCTAGGGAGGCCGAGTAACCCACTGCTTTAACTGTTAGTGGGACCCGAGCCTACTCTCGACCCTCTGTCAGATTGGTCTGCTGTCTCGGACCGACTCTGACTAAAGTAGGTGTTTGACGCTGCTGTAGAAAGGGCGTCAAAACCATCACAGTCAGCTGTTGTGCTGCCGCACGTAGCTGCCTGTGGCCAGTACAGACTTAAAAATCAGTCACCAGAGCTGTAGCTCGTGGATTGTAAGGAATCAGATCTCACTGGGGTACAAGCAGGCTCAGGTTCGATCCGGACAACCAAATGTCTTATTGGGGTGCCGCCGTAGCCAGTACAGACTTAAATTCAATTAACGGAGCCGTAGCTTGTAGATTATACAAAACCAATCCATGGTTCCCCCACATTCAGTGCACAAGGCGCTCCCGCCTTAGCCACATAATAAGCACTCGCCGATGACAAAGCGTGGTGATGGTTTCTAGTAGGGGAAGCTGTAAATCCCGCGCAGCTAGACCAATGAGGGAATAGCTCGGAGCGAAGGTTTAAGCGTGATGTTTTCCCGCTGTTGCTGTGGGAAAAGGTAAGAGTTCTGAAATATTACCGTTCTTACACCCGGATGAGACTGCTTCTTTAGATTTGCGGGATCAGCTAATAATTGGCCACGTGTCAGAGGCAATAGTACCACTTTGCCTCCCGCTCTAAGTCTGGTCTGCAGGCTGACCCCAGCTTATCCAAAAAGGCAGCCTGTGTATATTATATTGACTGTCAGCCACCAACGCTGATTCTATACTCATGTATCTGACTCCAATTTAATTATTAGTATCTAATTGTGATGTAGAATTTACAGTTGATTTGTTAAAGTACTCTCATACTCTTGAGCCTGTTCTCTGAACTGGATGTGCTGGTTCCACCGGGTGCTACATACGGCTGTTTATGTACACCTCTCACGGCTGACTAGATGTCTGCATTTATCAGAAGGTTGCGTGTTCGAATCACGTCGAGGTCACCAAATTGTAAATCTCACGCAGCTAGACCAATGAGGGAATAGCCCAGAGCGAAGGTTTAAGCGTGATGTTTTCCCGCTGTTGCTGTGGGAAAAGTAATATCACCGTTCATTTATCTGACTCCAATTAGAATTGACGCTTGATTGCGAGTGGAATTCTGTTCTTTTGAAACTATCTATACCGGGGACGCTGATAGCCCCGGATACGGGGTGCAGACTGACACACTGAAGCGGACTGACAAGCTCAGAAACCCTAGCCACATAGAAACTCAGCGGGTTTCAAATATGTCACCATCACAGATGCTCAGAGGTTTTTGACCATAGAATCCACCATATACTAGGAAAAGAGAAACTCAGAGGTTTGGAACATGTCACCATCACAGGTACTCAGAGGTATTGAACATAGAATCCACCATATACTAAGAAAGTGAAAACTCAGAGGTTTTTAACATGTCACCATCACAGGTGCTCAGAGGTATTGAACATAGAATCTGCCTAGTACTGGCTAAGGCCTAGCAGAGCCGTCACATTACCACAAACAAGATTAGTCAGTGTGAAACCCGGTAATATAGACACAATTCACGGAGACCACGCAAATCAGGTCTATAAATAGAATAATTTATTAATGACAATAATCACTGGTTAAGACTGTGAGAGCAAATATGAACACATTCAATACCTATAGCTAAACACAGGATAACATGCTGCTAAGACAAATAAACATGAACAGGTTCACCAACAAAGTATAACCAAATGATTCCGTACAGTGTGACTATGGTACCAGGAGACCTGTTAGGCAGATACTCCTATACGGGTATAACTATAGTGCCACTACAGCACTAGGCAATCTGTTAAGCAGATACACCTATGGTGAAAGAACTATGGTGCCACTACAGCACCAGGAGATCTGTTAGGCAGATACACCTATAATGGAAGAACTATGGTGCCACCACAGCACCAGGCGATCTGTTAAGCAGATACACCTATAATGGAAGAACTATGGTGCCACTACAGCACCAGGTGATCTGTTAAGCAGATACACCCATAGTGACGGAACTATGGTGCCACTACAGCACCAGGCGATCTGTTAAGCAGATACGCATATAGTGAAAGAACTATGGTGCCACTACAGCACCAGGTGATCTGTTAAGCAGATACACCATAATGGACGAGCTATGGTGCCACTACAGCACAAGGCGATGTGTTAAGCAGATACACCATAATGGATGAGCTATGGTGCCACTACAGCACCAGGCAATCTGTTAAGCAGATACCCCATAATGGACGAGCTATGGTGCCACTACAGCACCAGGCGATCTGTTAAGCAGATACACCTTGAATGTCCCTTTGGACTTCCCTTAAATGCAATCCTGGGCAGGCTTTCCACATTCCACAATTCCCTTTGTTTGTCCAAACAAGGTCTGGCCAGGAAGAGGGCTGTAAAATCTAACCACCAAGAGACCCCCCTTCTCCTCCAGGAAGAGAAACTGCAGTCTACCCCCCTGCCCCCCCCCCCCCCCCCCCCCCGATCTAGTGATAGCAATAAGATACTTTGTACGACGGCGCGTGATCTTATGATTTTACCTGTCATTTATCTAGATACCAGGTGAGGTCCAGGTGATGGCCACTCTGTGATCCAGATACCTATGTGGACAAGCACATCCCTGATAACCTACAATCCCCCTGCCAAACACATTATTTATTCCTTACATACCCCACATTTCAATTGGTATTAATCCCAATCCACCACATTTATCATATTATCCAGTTATTCACATGTACATACATAAGATGCCTTACACATACAGCGTTGCTTCAGTCCAGAATATTTTAACATAGGGTGCTTGTTCACAGGCCTTTTATGGCCTGAGAACAGGCCTCGGTTGCCGACGTCATTAGGACCTCTAATGTCATTCCAGCTGTCGTTTACAACTTTGTGCCTTTTGTTGTAGGGCAGTGGAGTTGGGAGTCCTGTGTGACGAGGCGAAGATGTAAGGGGTGGGTAGAACAGGAGATTCTTAGGCCACCTGGTGAATTGTTTTATTGCACCCTCAAGGAAGTCAGGGTTTATGACTGACAATCCCAAGGATCAATAATTTTCAGTCTTACAAAGCCGAGGCGGATTGTGTAGCGAACTCTGCACGTGCACTCTTTACTATAAACCCATTGATGTAGCACCATGCTAAACGATTGGGAAGCCTCACTGGTGTGCCGCCGCAGCCAGTACCGACTTCCGAATCAGTTAGCGGAGCCGTCGCTCACTGCTTGTATGGTAGCAGATCTTACTGGGGTACATTTTCCACACCCAGGTTTGATCACTGGAATCTCATGCCTCAGCAAAATGAAGAACACTTGCAGATGAAGAACGTGGCACTGGTCTTTTAGTAGGAAAAACAAAAACAAGGCAGCTAGTGTAGCGAAGCACGCGCACTCTGCCTACAGACCAATCGATGGATCTCACTGGGGTACTCCACGCCCAGGTTCGATCAACAGAAATTCGTACTTTAGTACAATCAAGAGCACCTGCAGATGATAAAACGTGGCAGTGGTCTTTTGTAAGGAAGTTAAGGCAGGTAGTGTAGCTAATCACGTGCACCTTTGCCTTACTAACCAATCAATGTAACAGATCTCACTTGGGTATTCTCTCAGACCCAGTTTGATCAACACAAAATCTCATGCGTTTAGCAAAACAAAGAACACCCGCCGATGATAGAACGTGTCGGTGGTCTTTTAGTAAGGAAAAGTTGAGGCAGGTAGTCTAGCGAATCACGCGCACTCTGCTTTACAAACCAATCAATGTAACAGATCTCACTGGGGTACACTTTCTGACCCAGGTTCGATCAACAGAAATCTCCTACGTTAGCAAACTAAAGAACACCCACAGACGATAGAACGTGTCGGTGGTCTTTAGCAAGGAAATTGAGGCAGGTAGTGTAGTGAATCACGCGCACTTTGCCTTGCAAGCCAATCAATGTAACAGATCTCACTGGGGTACACTCTCAGACCCAGGTTCGATCAACAGAAATGTCATACGTTAGCAAAAAAAAAAGCAACCGCAGATGATATAATGTGTCGGTGGTCTTATATTAAGCAAAGTTGAGGCAGGTAGTGTAGCGAATCACGCGCACTTTTGCCTTGCAAGCCAATCAATGTAACAGATCTCACTGGGGTGTGCTGACCTCGCCCAGGTTCAATCAACAGAATCTCATGCGTTAGCAAAACAAAGAGCAACCGCTGACGATAGAACGTGTCGGTGGTCTTTTAGTAAGGTACGGTGAGGCAGATAGTGTAGGGAGTCACGTGCCTTACAAACCAATCGCTACGGCACCATGCTACCCGATTGGGAAGCCTCACTGGTGTGCTCGTGCAGCCAGTACCGGCTTAGAATCAATCACTGGAGCCGTAGCTCGCAGATTGTTTGGTAGTAGATCTTACTGGGGTACACTCTCCACGCCCAGGTTCGATCGATCAAATCGCAGAAAGATACAAACCTGCACTTTACTGCATACAAACCTGTTCACCACGTAACTTGCTTTGCTAGAGTGAACACAGTAAATGCGGTAGCACCGCGTGCCTATCGCCGCAGTATCCAAGAGCTGATATCCATGTGAAATAGCCAGGCTATTCGCGGATGCTGCTCGTAAGTGCTTATCCTCGCCTCTGGAGTGCAATAAGAATCATGTTTGGACGATAAAAATCGCCACCACGACCAAAGTCACGAGACGCTGTGGGATTTCACACAGGATACAAACAGACTCAAGTCTTGCATTGGCGAGAAAATTGAAGAGGACGTCCGCAGTGACACTCCCCCCTTTTACGGGAGGAACTACGCGGAGGTCATGTACCATGACAAATTCTGGTATAAAAGTCTCGATGCATCTGGCCCAGAAGGCCATCCATATTGGTGACCCTAATGGTCTTAGGAACGAAATAGAACATGTATTGAAATGATGTGTTGTTCCATGAGGCAATTTTTGATATTTGACATTTAAACTTTGAATGACTACATTCTCTTGAGATGGTAAGATGAAAACACACAGGGCCAAGTTACATTAAATAATTTAGGAAAGATTGGGTAGCACTGAATAATTTAGGAAAGATTGGGTAGCATTGCTTTGGAAAAGAGCTAGTTTAATTAGTGTGATTTTAATGAATGACTTACGGACAGTGCTATGTAGGCCGTGCATGAGTAACTTGCCATTTTTGCACATTGAACATGTTTTTTGTTGAGATATCATTTAATTTTGTACCGTGTTTACTACGTTTTACTACTAACAGATGCTGATAATGTACATGAAGATAACATAACATAACTTAATGACGAGAACAGGCCATTCAGCCCAACAATGCTCATCATCTTCCTACCACTCAAGGGTACCTAGCGCTCCCCTACAAACTACAGTGGTGTTCACAAAAATAGCAGTACAACATCAGTAACCTGATGAACCACTGTTATTAGTAGTAGTGATATTTCTGCATGGCAAATAATTTACTTGTAGATGTAGTAGTGTAATAGAAAAACAATAGACCCAACTGCTAGCGATTGGGTCACGGAATCGTGTAGGCTACAGCAACATTCCAATGCAATTAGGCCTCTATGAACAAAGTGTTACTATTCATGACTTGACTGTAAATCTGCATTTGTACAAATACATAGGAAAAAAATAATAAACTACTTAAAACACATTTTTTACTGTTTACATTTGTTTGTGTTTCATATGATCTCGTAAATGCCTACTTTATTTAATCTTGACCTGGGCGCGTCATCACTAGACTCACTGCACTCCACAAGGTAGCGCCAATTTGCCAAAACGCTGGTACTGTTACGTTGATGCCCGAAAATGGGGGGGACGATGTACGAAAGGTTCTATAATGCCTTGATGCACTTTGTTTAATTACTTCTTTTTTTTTTGTACAACATAAGATAGTTATCGGCTTTAGCTAATCATCGCAATCCAGTCTTTTTGTGCTTTTGACATCAAAAATAAATCTGTAGGCTATAGAAATATTGTCTGTATTAAAACATTAGCTAATTTGTTTTAAGTTTCCTATTGGGAAATTGATAAGTGACTAAGGCCGCATTTACACTGCAGGTCTTGATACCCAGTTCCAATTTTTAGCCTATATCCGATTTTTTTGACCGCCTGTTTACATCTACTTTTGAAAGTGACCCATATCCGATACCTGTGTTTACACTTGCTTAACACTTGAAACAACCCGCATGCGTACAAGAGGGTTTGGTTACCGAAACGAAAAAACGAAAGTAAACAACCAGCCGGCACTTTCTCGCAATGGACGCAAACGAGACCGAAATAATAATTCAAGCAATTGCTTTCCGAAGCATCTTTAGAGGTCCGCAAAATATATATATAGGCTATATATAATTTCACTTGCGCCGTTTTTTTTCCACCGGAGAGTAGTTGTGCACGTGAAAGTAACGTTATACGTCATTAAAATGCAAAAAAGTACAAGATCGTCGCATTTTCAATGACGTGCGAATCACAATGACAGGGAATATCCGATCTGTCCGTTTAGATGGCAGTCGCATTGGCAGATATCCGATTCA
The DNA here is from genome assembly GCA_029718625.1 of Synaphobranchus kaupii. Lineage (NCBI taxonomy): Eukaryota > Metazoa > Chordata > Actinopteri > Anguilliformes > Synaphobranchidae > Synaphobranchus > Synaphobranchus kaupii. The sequence goes on from CM056384.1 coordinate 25,999,667, forward strand.
TATCAGAGTTATTTCCACATATGATTGAGGCCTGAAACGGATCTGAGAATATCCGATTCCATGTGCTTTTTTCCTGTTTACACGTTCATAATACATATCCGATCTGTGCCACATTCCGCAAAAAATCGGAATTGGGTCACTTTTACCAGGTAGTGTAAAGGCAGCCTAATTGGCTACACCAAAATGAGAGGCACTGACAATGAGTGTAACATTAATGAGAAGAAATGTTTTGTTTTTATCCTACAGTTCTCTGTCTAGATCTCTAACAGTGTGATATCAATGTTTATCTTAAACCATCAGAAGGGGCAAGTGTATATGCTTTATAATGGACAAAACAAAAATTGTATTCATTTTATGACATGTTTTTTGCATCTGAGTTTTGGACCCATAGATATCTAACCCCCTATACTGATGAAAAGATAGTAATCCCACTTGAAAATGTTGCAAAAGTGAGTTTTATGAGCCAAAACAGTTGATTTGTAGTTAAATATATCATCCTTTTTTATTTAGAGCAGTGTACACCTTAGCCTTTTGGATAGATTTGGATACACTAATGGACAACAGGGTACACCACCTATATTTTGCATCATAGATCTTTAGTAGTACATTAAATGAAATGTATAGATTTACCTGTTTCACATACAGTATGTAGCTCTCATTGCAAACTAAAGAAAAAAAATGTTTCTTGCATTTTTCCAAAGTTTCTTTGCATTTGTGGCACTTTATCTTGACTTAAATTATAAAAATAAACAAATCAAATAACAAAAACAAATGTAAATGGTACAACTGTCTTGTTTCATTTAAGCCATGTACCAAGTTTCTGTGATGCTCACACCTGGAGTTATAAAGCCTTAAACAGAGCACCCCCTAGATAGGTGAGAATTGACCAAATGTTCTGCATGAAGGGGTTAATATTTTTTTAACTCCTTCCTTGCGGAAAAAAACGTTATTTCATGTGAAAAGAACATTCTTACATGTGAAAAGCATAACATGTGCACATTGTTTTTGTCAAAAAATAAATGTGAACTGGTGAGGCTCGCACCTCCATTGTGGTAGTCTGTTGCTGTAACCACCAAGCTATGGGCGCTTTCACAGTTTGTGGGGTAGACACCCTCTTAAGCATGCAGCGACAGTGTACTTTGAGATGAGACTACTTTGATCAGACGTTCTCATTGGCAGACAGATGTTGTTATCCAATCTGGAGAATTATTCTTTGAGGGCATGGAGCACTTTTGATGATGGCAGGAAAAAGAAGGAAGAGGAAAAATGCAAAAATAACCCAGGTTTGGGGCTTTATTGTGTGGATGTGTGGATGTCTGAATGTGTGGCTGTGTGGATGTCTGGATGTGTGGCTGTGTGGATGTGTAACTGTTTGGATGTGTGGCTGTGTGGATGTCTGGATATGTGGCTGTGTGGATGTGTGGATATCTGGATGTGTGGATGTGTGGCTATGTGGATGTGTGGGATGTGTGGATGTGTGGCTATGTGACTGTGTGGATGTGTGGCTGTATGGCTGTGTGGATGTGTGGCTGTGTGGATCTCTGGATGTGTGGATGTGTGACTGTGTGGATGTGTGGGATGTGTGGATGTGTGGCTATGTGACTGTGTGGATGTGTCGCTGTGTGGATGTGTGGCTGTGTGGATCTCTGGATGTGTGGATGTGTGACTGTGTGGATGTGTGGCTATGTGGATGTGTGGATGCGTGGCTGCCTGGATGTGTGGCTGAGTGGATGTGTGGACGTGTGGACGTGTGGATGTGTGGCTGTGTGGACGTGTGGCTCTGTGGACATGTGGATGTGTGGATGTGTGGCTGTGTGGATGTGTGAAGTTGTACCTGAATTCTGTGTGGTTACATGAGGTCAGAACGCACAGATGTTAATGTTTTTCAGGGCTGAGAGTCTGTGGTCATTGTGGTTATTTCTGTAGGAAACCCTGAAAAGTAGCAAACTCTATAGGTATGGGGCATGCCCGCCAAGCTGTAACTTATGGCATACTTGGCATACCTGCCATCCCAATTATTTTCTTAGATACAAAGTAATATTACATCGTTATTAATTAGATACAAAAGGTATCCAACTTTGGCCATCTAGCTACCCAGCTGGATAGCTTTTGGTAACGTTACTTACAGGTCCGAACGAAAACACGGCAACTCTGCGTCGCTTTTCAAAAACTTCAGCTGTCCCCATTGAAGGAAAAGTAAATCCTAGGTTGACTCTGCGTCTTTAACACCCTGTCGGCTTGCTGTTTGGCTTCACTGTAACATTAGGCTAATTTTTCTTGTTCACCTGTGCCATCGCAGTAGCCAGCTGGCTATAAATGCTCAGCTGAAACCTGAACCCACCCCACAGGCTTTGTAGCTTCACCCATCCCTCCCTTCCACAGGGATTGCCAGTGTACCATAGACATGACTGAGTTATTTTATAAAACTCCTGTGCCTTTAATGACTCTTTCTTAAATTTTTGGAGGTCTAACTGTACACAGTAATTGGATATTTTGAACATTTAACTTCAAATTAACTGACAGGAATATCATTCTTGAGAAATACTGAAGAAAACTGTGAAGAAGCAATGAAGTTGTGATAATGTTTTAGTAAATTGTCATGTATCATTGAAGATTGCTGTTAAAATTAAAATTGGCTTAATCAGAAATGTATGTGAACTAGTTGCAATGTTCAGAAAATACAACAGAATTTTTTATTGACAGGTAATACAAAAAGTGTTCACAGAATTGCTGTATGGTTATATGGTTTTAGCTGTGAGAAATGTATAATGTGTTAGATTTTCTGGACAATGTTGCAGTTGTTCTGGCTTCATTTTCTATAAAACATAATAGCAAACCCTGATAACAGTAGCCAAAACATCTTTGGATAATAAAGATGAATTTGTGGCTTGTTAGTGTGATAGCCGAAATATAGCTGAGCTGCGAATAGAAACCAATGTTTGTCTTTCAGGCTGAACAGGACTGTTTCTACCAGGTTTTATGCTAGTTCTGGCCAAGACTAAGGAGGTAGAACCACCTATATCACAAGTAGCAGTAGGGCTATATCCAAGTCGTGTTACTTCCTCTCTGTCAGTGTAGAATCTCAGACCTGGATCTAATCAACATTTTTCCTTAATCTTCACTTTCAAATACCAAGCAAATTTTGCCAAGTTCAGCAGTAGCTGAAAAGGTACATGGATGTACATGGAGCTTACATTTAACTGTGAGTCAGGGTTTAAGCACAAATGCTCAATAGAATCCAGGCCTGAGAATCTGTACCTGAAAGCCATTGTTTGTGAACTTGCTGGTTATAACAGTTGCCCTCTCTCTCATGTGGTTATTGAGGTAATTGATTTCTCCTCTCCCTCAGTGGATGAAGGACATGTGGAAGTCAGACTCTTGTTACAACAACTACGGTGTGGACGGCTCAACCTGCTCCTTCTTTATCTACCTCAGTGAGGTGAGTCTGAATTGGCCCTAGTGATTGTGATGTGGGGGTTTGTGTGGAGCCTTAAATGTTTGCCTAGTCGTTGCATCTTTAAATCATTTCCTACAAGCATTTTCATCTGAACTTCTTGAATATAGATGTGTGCCCTGTGGAATTTTGCTTTAATTAATGTATACCCTAATGACATCTATTAATGTGACCTAGAAGGTACAGTGCCCTCCATTATTTGCATATATAATTATTGGCACCCCTGGTAAAGATGAGTAAAAAGGGTTATAAAAACATTCACCTTTTGATGAATTAGTTTAATATCACACTGAAAAAATGAGAATACATCCAATCTTTAATTGAAATAAATTTATTCTGAGAAAATGTTTTTTCCCTTTTTTCCATTTATATTTTACTTTTTAAAGTTGATCATTACATGTTTAGGAACTTTAAAGCAGTAATCAATGACTTCCGGTTTCACTGGGGTATAAATATTAGGTGATACAGAGGCCATATTCCCTTATTCATACATCAACATGGAAAAGATAAGAGAACAGACAAATCAAATGAGGGAAAAGTGTGTTGAGCATCATAAATCAGGCAATGGCTATAAAAAAAATAGCTACTCAACTGAAAATGCCCATATCTACCATTAGGGCAATACTTAGGGCAATACTAATACAAATAGTTTAAAGCAACTGGAACTGTTACAAACTTGCCTGGAAGAGGACCCAAGTTTATTTTGCCCCCACGCACAGTGAGGAGGATGGTAAGAGAGGCAAAACAAATCCCCAAGGATCACTGTTGGAGAATTACAGAGGAAAGTAGCATCTTGGCGTCATGAAGTCTCCAAAACTACCATTAGACATCACCTCCATACCAACAAATTATTTGGAACGCAGAAATCCTTTCCTGTCATTTCACCACAAACGTAAGCGCCTGGAGTTTGCTAAACGCTACTGGAACTTTGACTGGAACCGTGTTCTATGGTCAGATGAAACTAAAATAGAGCTTTTCGGCTTGGCATAAAAAGAAGGATGATACCGAAAATAACCTGATCCCCACTGTTAAGTATGGGGGAGGTTCTGTGATGTTGTGGGGCTGTTTTTCCTCCAAAGGCCCTGGGAACCTTGTTAGGGTACATGGCATCATGAACTCCATGAAATACCAGGAAATGTTACATCTGAATCTGGCTGCCTCTGCCAGGAAACTAAAACTGGGTCGTCGTTGGATCTTCCAGCAGGACAATGATCCAAAGCATACGTCCAAATCAACACAAAAATGGTTAACTGAACACAAAATCTAGTTTCTGCCATGGCCATCTCAGTCCCCTAACCTAAACCCCATTGAAAACCTGAGGGCTGAGCTGAAGAGGAGAGTACACAAGAGAGGACCTAGGATCTGGAGAGATTCTGTAAAGAGGAATGGTCTCAGATTCCTTGCTCTGTATTCTCCAACCTTATTAGATGTTACGGGAGAAGACTGTTTTACTGGCAAAGGGAGGTTGTACAAAGTATTAAATGCAGGGGTGCCAATAATTGTGGAACACGTGGTTTTGTTAAAAATAATTATTTCCTGATGAGGGATTTTGTTTCTCAGAATAAATTTACTTCAATTAAAGGTTGGATTTTTCTAATTTTTTCAGTGTGAGATTAAGCTATTTTGTAACCCTTTTTACTCATCTTTACCAGGTGTGCCAATAATTGTGGAGGGCACTGTATATGAACATAGAGTGAGCACCATAATTCATTGGACAGTGACACATTTTTTGGTATTTTGGTTTTGTACTCTAGCACTTTGAGTTTGAAAAGGATACAATGAGGTTTAAGTGCAGACTGTCAGCTTTAATTTCAGGGTATTTTTATCCATATCGGATGAACCGTTTAGAAATTATAGAACCTTTTGTACACAGTCCCCCCCCATTTCCGGGCATCAAAAAATATTGGACAGTTTAACATAATGTAGATGACATGACTTCCTGATGTCTGTGACTCAAAAATATCAAAAGACTGTTGATATCGTATTTTCTGGTACTACTTGTTTTCTGTAGCCTACTTGTGTACGCACAGCTGCTCCAAAATTATTAGGAAGCGCAAAGTAACTCCCCGCAGGAGGAGTCGGCTGCTTAGGAGAGAACCGAACGCATCTTTAGGATCGCGCAAAAGCTATTTGTTGGCTGAGAGTGATGTATGGCTGGTTAGTCATTTTCGGGTTTTTATGAAACCTGCCCAATGTTATTAGTGCCGTAACTGTACTGCACAAATGTAGCCTCAACGCTCCATCCGAAGATACTTTGCAAAATATGCATAGAAAGGGCTGTCACATCTGTGCAGCTCATATATCATGCAAAATATATTGCTCACCGTCCTGGCCCGGTTGCCTGGCGGGACTATAGACAGATGGGACCCACAACAGCTTCAGTTGGCACTCGTTTGCAGAGACTTATTGGTGTAGCTACGTCAAATTTCTGTTTACTATGTCAGAGTATAGTTTCCTAACTACCTCTTTCCATCACTAGGGTATTGGGGATTTCAAACCACCTATCGCACGAACAGAACACCAACAAAATGACAAAATTAATAAATAATTTATTTTATTTTATTTCCAGGCTGCGAGAAAGACTGCAGTCTAGTGCTTGGCAGATAGAGGCAATGCGCTCATCCGATGCAGGAGATTCTGCATTTCCTGCATGTTATATCCTGCCATGTCTAGGCTACTTTACTATTTACTTCATGATCAGGGCCGGCCCTAGCCTTTTAGTAGCCCTAGGCAAAATCTGTAGATGGTGCAGCTGGGCAAAACCAAAAAATAATGGAGGGGGGCATCGTGGTGGGGGGCCACTAACTTTTATTTATCAAATTCTCAAAACATACAAATTTTGATCTGGGAGGGGGGAGGTGGGTGCCAAACTTTTTCATATTTTGTATTCTATGAAATATATATAAATATATCCCCCCCACAAAAAAATAAATAAAACAATCTTGGCTTGGCGCCCCCAGGCGTCATGGCGCACTAGGCGACCGCCTATACCGCCTATGCTTAGAACCGGCCCTGTTCATGATACTGGAACGGACAATGCTAAACTATTTATTTTCCTTGATTGATCTGCTAATAAAACTTCGATTTCAGTGTCGGAATAATTCTTTCTTTCGCTTTTTCTGGCCCATTTTGACTTCGTATGGACCTTTAAATGGAAGGGTCTGTTCATTTTCCTGTATGATCATACATAAATGAATACGAGAAAATCTGGCTTTCCCACACGGTTTGATGAATCCGGCGTAAATTGCTCATACCAACTCGTCTCGTACATAAATGTATGCGCATATTTAAGAACGCTTCATGATTGAGGCCCACTGTCTCAGCCTGTCTCCGCCTACTACACAAATACTTGACGTGGGGTAAGTGGGGGAGAGGGGTGGGGAGGTGGAGGAGGTGTGTCCATCGTCATTTGCATAAATGTATGTCTTCTGATATATGATATTAATTCAGAATTGTTTAAATAATGGAATGGATAAATAAGTTTCATTATAAGCTAGGCATACAAACACGTTTACAGCTAAACAAAAACGTGATCTAGAGTGTAGTTAGCCTTTAAAACGCAGTTTCTTGCTGTTACAACATGGTCATGCAAAACAGGATTACGAGGGTTTAGCATATTCCCTCATTTAATCATGCACATTTTTATAATGGTCGATAATATAGCTGCTTTTCCATGCAGGGCCGAACGGTTCTGAGTACGGAATGGAATGGTTCTGTTGTGTTTCCACCTGGAAACGGTTTGGCCCGGAATGGTCACAAACCGAGCCCAGCACCATTTTCTCGGCACGGTCAGACAACCATGCTCAGCGGAGCAGAACAGTTTGGGTAGGTGGGCTTAATGACGTAGCTATTCACTGATTGGTTTCACATTTCGTCAGTTCTGCAGGCGGCCTCTTCGTGTCCTCTTCCTCGACAGGTCAATCACACACCGACTGAATTAATTGAAATGCCTGAAACTGTGGTATCGTGGTCAGTGGAAGATACACTAGTACTAATTGATATCTGGTCCACCAAACACATCCAAGATCAGTTGGAAATGAAGAGAAATTAAAAAGTTTACGTACTGATATACCGCGGACCTCTAGACAGTGCAGAGAAAAGGTTAAGAAGCTGAAACACACCTACAAGACTCAGAAGGATAACAACAGTAGAAGTGGGGCCGCCAGGAAAACCGACCGGTATTACGACCTCCTGGACAGCATTTTGGGATGCCGTCCTTCGATACGGAACGATGGTGTCCTGGATTATTTTTCTTCCTCTTTCTCTGCGCCCTCCACGGCTACCACATCCATGATGGCTACCCAGCTCTTGGAGGCAATGGTGAATCCGTATGATGATGATTACGGTAAGTTGAGGCAACTAGTTCTATATCTAGCTAGTCCTAAGTTAGCTTCATTTTTTACCTCAGACTGCTAACGCTGGCTAATGTTATCTTCATTTAGCTAGCTAGCTAACGTTAGCTACTGTAACTAGCTAGCTAGCTAAATGAAGATAACATTAGCCAGCGTTAGCAGTCTGAGGTAAAAAAAAGCTAACGTTACCTAACTAACTAGCTAGTTTAGCTAACTAGCTAGCTAACGAAGACCGACATGCGTAGCCGGTCAAAAATATTCTCGGTGGTTAACTGATTAAAGTTTAACCATTGACATCCCCAATACATGGATAAGTTGGGTGTTAAGTTAGGCCTAACTTAAGCCTTATTTTTCAAACGTCTGGCGTAATTTTGTTGGACCAATCGGTGCTCTCATGTCCTCAGATGAAGCTTTTTAGGGGAACTGACTGACTGACTAGCTGACTGACTGACTGAGATCTCCACAAGGGCATATAGGGCTTGATTTGGGATAGGGTCCGAGCTGCAAACCTGGATCCCCTCATGAGACTGTTGACACCGTTCACCCCCACTCTCTGTGATTATGGTCCGTTGTCCTCTGCGCCCTCCTCTTCCAACATCGCCTTTAGTAATATGATCACAGGATTAGGTCCTCACACAATTATCTATCCATTAGATAGGCTTGCTCAATATGGTGTAACCAACTGTTGTGAGACTGTTGACACCGTTCACTCCCCCTCTCTGTGATATCAATACGGTGTAACCTACCGTTGACCAACTGTACAAATACTAATATTATTAGTTGGTCAACTGTTGACAACTGTTGATAATATTAGTATTTGTACAGTTGGTCAACGGTAGGTTACACCGTATTGATATCACAGAGAGGGGGAGTGAACGGTGTCAACAGTCTCATGGGGGGATCCAGGAGAGCAGGGGTTGAAGTCATGGTTGAATAATGCCCAACATGAAACTAATGCACTCAGGTTTATGTGTCATAATTTCAAACCACTTGGTGGTACTTAAACTGGGTCACATCTGCAAGGAGAAATGCCAAATGACTGACTGACTGACTTTGTTGCAGGGTTTTACTATTTATTACCATTTACTATTTATTTATTTATTTATTTATTTATTAGCATTTATATTTTCCATTGTTTGCTTTTGTTGTTAGCTTTTAATGTAATAAAGGCACTGTTCTGTTTCTCAACCAGCATTTCACTTGTTTTTTTCCAAACATTGTAATATGTAAATATGAGACCCAAAAGGATCTCAAAATAAAAGTAAAGACCTTATTTATATAAAGAACAATGATAACAATAGTAACAATGTAAAAGTGACAATATTTGTATAAAGAACAATGATAACAATAGTAACAATTTAAAAGTGACAATATTTGTACAATGAACAAGAATAATAACAACAATAGCAACAATGTAAAAGTGACAATGACAAGAAAGGAAGGAAAAGGTGTGTATATCAGATCCGGATTACAGTAACAGGTAATTCAGTAAGCGGGTAATAATTTAGTAAACTAAGAACAGTACACATTCTCTTAAATTTACAGTATAAACACTATTCCACTGGGCCCCTTATCGATCAGTGGCGAACAACCAAGCTGGGGCCCCCTGCATCTCCCCTCCTCACCCCTCCTCTCCTCTCCCCACATCAGGCCTCCATTGACTAGTAAGTACTGTCAGATCTCTCCCCTAAACTTGGATCTGAAGTAGGAACACTAATAGCACAGACCTAGTTAGTGTTGCAGAAGTGTCGCATCAGTCCATCACGTACTGCACTTGCTTCCGGCATGACTCTCTCCCTCTCTGGAAGTGCTCCTGCAGGCTGTGGTAGTTGTGGAACATCGGGGCTGTGTAGCATGTATACTTCATTGTGTTGCTCACATAGATTGTGCAGAACACAACAGACAACAACCATCTGTCTGGCTAATTCCAGATCACAGTCATTGCGTTTCAGAAGGCAGCGCCATCTTCCCTTCAGTCTGCCAAATGCATTTTCCACCATTACCCTAGTTCAGTCAGGACCACTGTTGTTCAAGTAAAACTTTATTGACATTATTAAAACAATACATTTTAGGTTTGGCGGTATGGTTCTGTTCAAAAAGCCCTCCCGCCAATCCACGCAAGCAAGCATGGGTATGGCGGTGAGGGCAGCAGCAACAACCCCCCAATAGGGTTGCACTTAGAACAGAACCGGCAGCACTGAGAATGGTTTTTAACAGATTCCATTCAATCAGTTGTATGTATATGGCACTTTTAAGTGTCATTATCACAACAATTTACAAGGAACTGGGCCTGAACCCACATAGAGCATGCCTAGGGCGACAGTGGCAACGAAAAACTCCCTGCTGTTAGCAGGAAGAAACCTTGGGCAGAACCTGACTCTGAGGGGGGAGTCCATCCGCCGCTGACTGGCACCGGTTAACTAAATAGTTGATTACAGAATAGAAAAATGGCAAGACAGAACATATGAAAATGTCAATATATAATGAGCCGGTGGTGGAAGATGGATTTAAGGCCAGCAGGTGGCATCATCAGTTGGGGAGGGTGTGGAGCTGGAGCTGACCGGCTGCTTCTGGAGAATGATGTTTGTTGATCTATAGCTACCGCTCCGGCAAGGAAGGAGAGAGGGGAAAGGAGAGAGGAAAGAAATCAGTAGGCACTCAAACATATTAGTGAGCCATGCAGGAGCGATATAGGCTAGGTGTATGTGCGCAAAGGGAACTGAAGAGGATGGAGCTGAGGTGGAGGGGTGGTTTTTGTGTGCAGCGGGCGTGCATCAGAGGATCCACCATGTTAGGGCGAGGCAGTTAAATAGACCGCCTTGCTACGTTTCTGACATTGAAAGTCTGCTGTTGTTCAGTCAGTCTATTGGTTTTATAGGATTGATTGACTCTAGGATTTTTGTTTTGTATAATAATAATAAAATCGGCATTATATATAGGCTATTAATCACGACTTGATGAGTTGATAAAGAGCACAGCTAACCCCGACCATAGTCTTGAGTTTTGATGAATGAACGTAGCTACAACAAACATTAGCGTTATCTATCACTTCAGCACCACGGACAGCGCCCATGCAAGACGGTCAACTCGGCGTAATCTGCTATAGGCTAACGTTACCTAAAAAGTATTGTGCCAATCACAAAATGCATACACAATCAACGGTTGTTGTAGTTAAAACCTACTTTTTTTATACGAGTCCTCCTCCTGCGGTTTGTATAGTCGGCCACCATGCGCATATAAGCATCTATGGATCTCAATAACTGACAAAAGTATTTGAATTTGAATTTAGATTGAATTTGAATTACGTATATACGTGTGACTTTTCATAAACTTGAATTTTTTTGTGCTGTATTTCATAAATTTGCATTTAAACAAAGATTGAAATAAAGATTTTCAAAATTCAGATCCATAAATACAAATCTCTCATTCAAATTTCTGAAATTCAGATTTTAAAATTTCAGATCCATAAATACAAATCTCTCTGATTAAAATTTCTATAATTCAGATTTTCAAAATTCAGATCCATAAATACAAATCTCTCTTATTCAAATTTCTGAAATTCAGATTTTAAAATTTCAGATCCATAAATACAAATCTCTTGGATTCAAATTTCTGTAATTCAGATTTTAAAAATTCAGATCCATAAATACAAATCTCTCTGATTCAAATTTCTGAAATTCAGATTTTAAAAATTCAGATCCATAAATACAAATCTCTGATTCACATTTCTGAAATTCAGGTTTTAAAAATTCAGATCCATAAATACAAAGCTCTCTAATTCAAAGTTCTAAAATTCAGATTAAAATTCAGATTTTATGTTAACTAGGCCAAAGGTGAAGCATCCGGGCTTCCCAGGAAAAGTAGAAGCGTTCGGAACTGTCGAACTCGCATTTAGCCAATCACAGAGTTGCTAGAGTGCAGCAACGCTGTTATTCACGCCGTGGTGCAGATGACGAGCCGTAACGTTAACGAGGTAATTATATAGTTATATAGCCTACGTTAGTTATATACGGGGTTGATAAACACTCAAAGCGCTGTATTGCTACTAATGTGATACATTTTGCGTTAGCTAATAGTGGTCGAATTGTAAAATGTTTTCCGCAGGCAGGTACATCCAATCTTGCCGTTCCTTTTCATTTATTTCAAAAAATATATTAATTTCACCATAGCCTATGTAGCCTATGCAATATGTCACGTTTAGCCTAAACAAAAATGTCAGTAATATTATGCTTACCTGCAAAACTATAATGTTTTAGCCTATTTTTTCCATGAATAAACGTGGCTTTTGTTCATCCTAAAGAATGGGTGTTGTTATGGATTAAAGCGCTTTATAATTAATGAAAAGGAACGGAAGATCGGATGTAGCTACCTGCCTGCGGAAAACATTTTACAGTTCGACCACTGTACCTATTAGGATTCTGAGTCTTGTCTGTTTGCGTTTGTTATTTCTGTTCCTTGTTGTTTATTAGTTTTCATTATTATTTGTTAATTATTGTATTCATGTATTTTTCTGTACTCACGTTTATTATGTATTAGTGTAATTACTTTCGTGTTTGATTACATGTTCACTGTTACATTCTATATTCCAGTTTCTGTTCACTTAGTTGTATTTATGTCACTCCCCGGTCTTCGTCTCACTTTTCGGGAGCTTTCGGGTGTTTTCGGTCCTCTCTGTATTTCCCCTGACTAAACTAGTTGTTCCACTTATTTGTTTATATTACTAATTAACACTAACAACTACTAACAGCTTAGTTTAGGTCTTTCACTAATCCACTAACTACTAACGCTTAGCTGTCACTCGTTTCCTACCATTTCTATCTTTCAATTATCTACTTTACGCTTCCTCCTTATTGATATCTTACGTCCGCTATCCACTAACTCTCTTGACGTATGCACGTGTCTTCAACACTCCCGGTCATGTCTTGTCTATTCGTTTGCATGCTTAGTCCAATCCGAGTCTTCCGTGTCTCCCTCATTATTCTATCATTGCTTCCCTCATTGTACGATTGTCTGCACCTGTGAGTCTTCCCTGTTACTCCTCCCACTCGCACCTGATTTCCCTTGAGTTGAGTGTTCCCCATCTATTTATACCCTTCAGTCTCACTTGTCCTTTGTCAGAACGTTGATCGATTTCCCAATGCCTACGCCTTTCTAAGCCTGAGTTATTTGTGAATTCCGAGACACCCTTCCGTTTGATTTCGAGTTTTGCCTGCCGATTTTGTTTGTTTGCCTTTCTGCCTTTTTGGATTTTTGACCTTTGCTTTCGTTTTGTTACCACGCCTCTGCCTACCCCCTTGTACCTTTGCATATCTGATTTCCTGGTTTTGATCTTTTTGACTGTTTTTGATTATTCTTTTGGATTTTGATTTTGTCTCGTTTGAATTCTGATGACCTGGCTTTTTGACTTGGACTGAAATAAACAACGTTTTTGCCTTACCCTGGTCTGCGTTTGGGTCTCTGAGTCTGGGGCGTAACAGTACCTAACCATTGACAGAAAACTAACGTAAGCCTGGTGTAGGTAGAGAACATTAGCTAACGCAAAATAGTCACACTAGTAGCAATACAGCGCTTTGAGTGTTTATCAACCCTGTATATAACTAACGTACCTATATAACTATATAGTTACCTGGTCCGTGTAACGTTTATCAATTTGATTTCCTGATGCATCTCAAATTGAAAAATTGGACAATTGGATTCAATATTTCAATTTCCATTTTTTTAATCCCTCAAATAAAAGGAAAATTAACCATTCAAACTCGTTTTTCAAATTTTTTGATTTACCGTTTGTCTTTTGAAAGTTGAAAATTGCATTATTGGCATGGGTGGGTAAACCGGGGTAGTTTCTAATATCAACGATCAATGGACGGACTCAACCATGACCGTAGGGTAGCGATAACAGACTTCTTTCTTATTAGTCGCTGGCTTAGCCTTTTACCTTGACGTTCAGAGTGCAGGATAAGTGCCAAAAATAAGACTACTGAGAGGAGCATGTCTTACTCGAAGCTGGCAAATGATCTAGCAGCTGATAAGCCGGTGGTGGTAAATGAGAAGCCCTCTATTGATTCGCCGAGGCTGGTAGCTCATGTGCCTGGCTTAGCAACCCACTGGATTTGCATTTTGCAACTGACCTGGCTGGTCACTGGCATTCCTAGGCTGGTCACTTGCGTACCTAGCATGGCAACCGACTGGATTGACGATTTATTTATGTTTTACAATTTCTGAATTAGGCTAATTTATCATCTCTCATCTCTTGCATTTGCAGTTTGAGTCTGCAGCTATCCACGAGGCAACAGTCGTTCAATTCAAGCGAAGGACTTAGGAAATCATTAACCTCATTAACTTTGGCCCACCAGAAGCAATTTTTGCCTATTTGCTAGGCTACTTGTCTTATTTAGCCCAAGTGTCATATCTCAAAAACGATTTACTGCAGCACATCCATGTTTTAAACTTCGAATTGAAGAAGAGGCCTATAGCCTACCATCAGACATTTGCAGCAGAATAAATTTGTCACAATAAGCCTATATGTAGCCTAGGCATAAAAATACGTAGCCTATTGTGTGTAGGCTATAGGCTCTATAGCATTTGAATAGGCCTACGTTAAAAGGTAGGCTATGTTTTTACATCCACAGCAATGTAGGCTATTACAGCTACACGTGCGATAGGTGGTCACTGTGGAAATGTCAACTTCATTGGACATTGGTGAACTATAACCGAAAGTTTGTTTATAGCCTACAACTTTTCAATAATATCAGGTAGGCCTAGCCTATTATTGTTCCTATATGGGAAAATTATTTTTGATGTAGACTAGAAACGGTGGGTTTTATGCATTTTATTGTCTGTGGCTGTGCCAAGATGAAGGTTACAGAACTTTTGGGGTTTAACCTGTAATTTATAATCAGATCAAAAACGTCTACGACGTAAAAAAAGCCAAGTTACTCACGCATAGCCTACATAGCGCTGTCCATAAGTTCTTAATTCCAACTTGCAAAAACTAGGCCTGCCTTTAAAAGTCTTGATATCAAAATGTGGCCAAGTTACAACTAACAATATTGCCTATCGTAGCTCACACTAAATAAACTAGCTCTATTCCAAAGCAATGCTATCCAAACTTTCCTAAATTATTTAATGCAACTTGGCCCTGTGTTTCTTCATCTTTGCATGTGAAGAGATTGTGCCTCATGGAACAACATGTGATTTCAATGAATGTTTTTAACAGTTGATGAATAATTATACTCCAGAAAGGATATGGTTGTACTTTGTTGGCAAGTTTACTTTAGAAAATGTACAGGTTTTGAAATGTTAACTACTGCTACAGCATTCTTTACAATTCACAAACATATATTTATATGAAGAAACATCATGTACAATAGAGAAAGGGGTGATGAATAAATAAATGCAGATAAAAATGATGATGATATTTGCAAACAGAATTTTGTGAACACAAGGATATCTATGCTCTGTAGGACCACACAGGCTTTGATAGAAATCCAAATAAATAAATCAATAAATACATAATAATAATAATAATAATAATAATACATTTTATTCATTCTGTGCTTTTCATAGACCCAAAGCAGTGGATGCAGACAATTGTTCAAACATGCCCTATAGTGTAGTAATTTTTCTGTTTAATTTCTAATTGTAACACATCTGAATCAGAGTATTTCCACTATACATTATTTTCATTTTGCAGTTTGATGTGGCACATACAGTTTCATTGACCACATTCTCTTGAGATGGTAAGATGAAGAAACACAGGGCCAAGTTGCATTAAATAATTTAGGAAAGTTTGGATAGCATTGCTTTGGAATAGAGCTAGTTTATTTAGTGTAAGCTACGATAGGCAATATTGTTAGTTGCAACTTGGCCACATTTTGATATCAAGACTTTTAAAGGCAGGCCTAGTTTTTGCAAGTTGG
The DNA here is from genome assembly GCA_029718625.1 of Synaphobranchus kaupii. Classification (NCBI taxonomy): domain Eukaryota; kingdom Metazoa; phylum Chordata; class Actinopteri; order Anguilliformes; family Synaphobranchidae; genus Synaphobranchus; species Synaphobranchus kaupii. The sequence goes on from CM056384.1 coordinate 26,015,392, forward strand.
AATTAAGAACTTATGGACAGCGCTATGTAGGCTATGCGTGAGTAACTTGGCTTTTTTTTACGTCGTAGAGGTTTTTGATCTGATATAACTTATTTTTTATAGCTAACTAATGATGAATAATACATGAAGATAAACACGGAGAGAGACATGCATTCCAAAGAAATGTATGCAGACATTCACTTAACCATACCGCCCTCTATTGACAAGAATGAGAACAGTTATCCTATTACAGACAGCACACAATTACATTAAAAGAGTTTCTAGATGAGCAGTATTTAATGTGTAATGAAATACAATGAACAGCACCACCTGAGCTATGGATCATGAAGAAGCATGTAAATTAATGAACCAAGTCTACATGGAGACATGCATGCACAATGTGGTAGACGCATTCTAGCTGAAAGACATACAGCCTAAATAGCTAGTACAGCCTAAATAGTTTGCATCAGTAAAATATGGAAATACAGTTTTAAAATAGGGCTATTAGTATTCTATGAAATACATTTAATGTTAGGCTATTCAACACTGGATTGCCGGATGCGTAACTCCAACCTTCCATGTGTGGGCTACGAGCTAGCGAGCGAGCTAGTGAGTTCATAAGCACAGCAGTTAGGCTATTCAACACTGGATTGCCGGACACGTAACTCCAACCTTCCATGTGTGGGCTACGAGCTAGTGAGCGAGCTAGTGAGTTTCTGCACAGCAGAGTTTTTTTTCCGGTAGTGTAGAACGTTACCTGCGGGAAATGTTTTGGTACTGGACAGCTAGGTTTAGTTTCGTTTTCTGAAGTGCAATGAATGTAGGCTATAAAGAATGTTGATTCGCTTCGTAGTAGCCTAGCTTGTTTCTGCTTCCTGACTAGAAGCAGGAAGTAACGTTGGCGAACAAGCTTAATTGGACAATGCATATTTCCCAGGAATCTTAGCCAGAAAGAAAACAGTAGATACTACTAAGAAAGTACATACCAGAGATTATTCTTCTTATTATTATTATAGTAATTAAAAGTGTTTGCAGTAAGCTACATTATCAGCAGAGTAGCGTAGACTAGAGCCACATTCGGAGGCTATCTATTTATTTATAAGTGACTAACCATGAATCAGATATGTTTGGGGATTTGGCGCTTTATAAATCCGATCGCTTAAAGGCGTGCAGCTTAAAAGAGGCTATCCTCAATTCTTAATGTAGGCTATAATCGTAAATTCTTAATTTTCCTAGTAGTTAATTTTATGGTGACCTTGTGTTATGTGTGAAAAGGATGAAGTGAACAGAGCTGAAGTGAAGAAATTAATGAATAAAGAAATGTTGGCCGAGGCAAGGGGTTTCCACAGTCAGTCAGTCATGACCGCAAGAGCAGAGCGTAACACCCTCCCCAAACCAGACAAAAGCGAGCGTCCGGTTTGAGGAGGATGTGATATAATACAAGTGAAACATTGAACAGTTAATATTGTAAACCTCTTTTGCCTTTGCAATAAAAATACATTAATGTGTCAATGTGAAAATAATAACAGTCTAAGAAATGAAAAGTACCTAACAGTTGCACATTGTATTTGTGGAAAATACACATGTGCCGTAACTTGGCGGATGGCATACCTGCCATCCCAATTTCAGAGAAATATGAATAGGCCTACTGTAATTGGGATGTTGACGACTACCACTAGGGGGCCACCGTGGATAAGAGATCCACAACTGGCTTGTCAAAGTAAAATATTTAGCCTACCTACATGTCATTTTACCCTATTAAAAATAAAAACCATAGCTCCTAATTGATTAATTACAGTCCACTGGTTTTATTGCCATGTTAAAAATCTGTTTAAATATTTGAATGATGAAGCAAAACCCATCGAGCATTAAACTTTATGATATTTAGGTAGCCCAGTGGAATTCCTGCTTAGGCTATACCCTGCGATTTCGGTCGGAATCCAACATGGGGCAGAACTATTTAACTTTTGGACAGGAACAATCCTACTATTCAGTGCTGAGAATGTAGGCAGTAGCCTTTTAGACCAGTGGTTCCCAAACTCGGTCCTCGGGGACCACTGTGTATGCTGGTTTTCGTTCCAACCACAATTGCAATCCCAAAATCCTAACAAGCTGTTCATTTTTCTTAATTAGGTGCTTTTCATGTTTAGAGGGATTATTTACTCTCTTAAGCCACATCATGTCAGAAATAGCTATGCATGCCATGAAGAATAAAAATTCCCATGTTCCTACTGTGCCTATTGGGCTGTTTTGCAAATAGGTAGAAAAAAATTTTAAACTGATCAAATTAAAGACGGGTGAATCAATTGGCTCCTAATTAGGTAGTTGAAAACGTGAGTTTTTAAGTTCCCTCATCAAGTTTTTCTTAAATGTATTACTGCAAGTTTGGCTCGTTATCATTTTCTTTGTATTTTTTTCATTATTTATCAAATGGTTAGTTTTAGTGGCCATATATCCACAATTTCACCAATTAGGAGCCTATTGATTCACCTCAGTCTTTAATTTTATTTAATAAAATAAAATAAATTTGGTCAGTTGAAAAATGTTTTTTTTTTGCCCCTTTTTGTAATTATTTGCAATATAGCACAATGAGAATATTGTACTTTTATTATTCATGACATGCATAGCTATTGCTAACATAATGTGGCTTAAGAGGGTAAATAATCCCTCTAAATATGACAGACACCTAATAAAGAACAATTGACATCTTGTTAAAATTCCGGGATTGCAATTGTGGTTGGAACGAAAACCAGCATACACAGTGGTCCCCGAGGACTGAGTTTGGGAACCACTGTTTTAGACATTGTGTCATTGGATGAGCTTTCAGATTTATCCAATTCATCTACTGCTGTAGGCTAGCCTATACATTTGGGCTAAACACTGATGATATTAGTGTTGCTGTTGACTGACATCTGCACAATTACTCGCATAGCCTATGGTTTATTTACTATGATTACATTTGCCATTTTTAGACACATTTTTTGTGAGTTGGTTGGTGTTTGTTTTTTGTTGTGTTTGTACGTGAGTGTCCAGCCTAGGAATGCCAGTGACCAGCCAAGTCAGTTGCAAATCCAGTGGGTTGCTAAGCCAGGCACATGAGGTACCTTGGCGAATCAATTTGAGATAGAGCCTATATGCATCAGGTAATCAAATTGAAAAACGTTACACGGACCAGGTAAGTATATAGTTATATACGTTAGTTAGCTATATACAGGGTTGATAAACACTCAAAACGCTGTATTCTACTAGTGTGACTATTTTGCGTTAGCTAATGTTCTCTACCTACGCCAGCCTTAGGCTACGTTTGCTTGCTGTCAATGGTTAGCTATAGTGGTTGAATTGTAAAATGTTTTCCGCAGGCAGGTAGCTACATCCGATCTTTAGCTAACGCAAAATATATCACACTAGTAGCAATACAGTGCTTTGAGTGTTTATCAACCCTGTATATAACTAACGTAGGCTATATAACTATATAATTACCTCATTAACGCTACATCTCGTCATCTGCACCACAGCGTGAATAACAGCGTTGCTGCACTTCCCTCCGCTAGCTGAAGTCTAGCAGCTCTGTGATTGGCTAAATGCGAGTTCAACAGTTCCGAACGCTTCTACTTTTCCTGGGAAGCCCGGATGCTTCACCTTTGGCCTAGTTAACGTAAAATCTGAATTTTTAAAATCTGAATTTCAGAAATTCGAATCCGAGAGATTTGTATTTATGGATCTGAATTTTTAAAACCTGAATTTCAGAAATGTGAATCGGAGATTTGTATTTATGGATCTGAATTTTTAAAATCTGAATTTCAGAAATTAGAATCCGAGAGATTTGTATTTATGGATTTGAATTTTTAAAATCTGAATTTCAGAAATTTGAATAAGAGAGATTTGTATTTATGGATCTGAATTTTGAAAATCTGAATTTCAATCTTTGTTTAAATGCAAATTTATGAAATACAGCACAAAAAAATTCAAGTTTATGAAAAGTCACACGTATATAATTCAAATATACTAAATTCAAATTCAAATACTTTTGTCAGTTATTGAGCTCCATAAGCATCCTCTTTCCTTTTTCTCTCAAGACGTCTCCTCCTTGCGGCATCAACCCATAGCGTTGTGTGGTTACACGCACACACAAAAAGAAAAACAAAAAACAAGCCAACATACACAGAATCTTCGTTGTCAAACATCTTTAGCAGTAGCTAAAACAAGGTCGAATAGCTCAGTTTTTTCCACGCTTCAACTCTCTCTTCACTTCAACTCCACACAACTCAAAACTCCAAACACGACCACTTCTGAGTGAAACAGAGGCAGGACGACGGGAGCGCGAGAAACAACTGACGTATTACGCACACAACGGGGCGCTGCGTCACTATCTGGTTTTTGCAGCCCGACAGTGGAAACAGAAACTGTAACCGTTCCCACGAGTCCGGACCAGTCCTGGTACCGTTCGGCCCTGCAGTGGAAAAGCAGCTAATGAGATTCAGGTGGATTCAGTTTCTTTCGGTCTGGGCATCAGCCCTGTGCTGCACCACCTGCGCTTAAATGGGGTGCAAGAGCGTCTGCTTCCATGAAGATCAAAATAAACACAAGAAAGTGCTTTAAATTAAATTGTCCTTTTCCTGGAAGGCTGTCAGTACAGTATGTGAAATCGAACTCGAAGTAGGGCAAGGACACGTATACCCTAATCACAGTAAGCATCTGACTGGCCACGGCACAGCACTCTGCCGTCACATGACCTGCTCTATCTCCATGGCAATAGAAGTGCATATCTATTCTGCTGTTTCTCACCTTTCTCCTTCCCTTTCTGACATAGTGCAATGTATAACTCATATTAACCTTGAAGACGAACCAGGTTAGAAATGGAAACACAATTGCGCAGGTGATTTAATGCCTAGCATTAAAGTACTGAGCTTAAATCCCCCTCGAAACGAAAGCACTGAATTAATGTCCCATAACTGGGGAGAAAAATCTAGATCGATTGCAGCCAGCGTTTTTCTTTTTTCTTTGCTTCTCAAATATGAAGTCAGTGCCGCTATTTTCAGTGGGTCATTCATACCGGCCTGCAGTTTATGTAATTCGACCGGTTACATGCTGGCTGGGAGAGGGAGAGAGGGAGGATGACGGATCTTAATTGATGACGCACACTTGAGACGCTGAAGTAATTAGAGCAGGGGTCAAACCGACAGACTCCAGGTAGAGCGGGAAACCGCACTTGGCCATTGGAGCTGGAGCCAGGCCGGGCATCGATCGATGGATTGAACACCTGCTCCTCAGGACCTTTGAAGGGAGAACAGAGAGGAAGGGAGGTCTGGAGGGTGACATCTGTCTTTACACAGAAACAATTACCAGGCTAATAATGGCTCCCCCCACTCCCTCCCTCAGCAGCCTCTCTTTGGTAGGGTTGGGAATCCTCACACTCAGATTTTCAGCCCAGCAGGTTCTCATGGTTTCCTCTCTGTTTTTCTGCTGTCAGGTGGAGAACTGGTGCCCGCGTCTGCCCTGGAGAGCTAAGAACTTCAACGACGAGGCCGACAGGAAAGGCCAGGTGAGCGTTTCAGCACCCCACATGTTTAGCTTAGCTCCTGCCAGTGCCCCACCGGCACCTTCTAGCATGAGGGCAGAGAGTTGCACCAGCCTGTCAGTCAAATTCATGCCAGGCTGTCAGAGAGAGTTGCACCAGCCTGTCAGTCAAATTCATGCCAGGCTGTCAGAGAGAGTTGCACCAGCCTGTCAGTCAAATTCATGCCAGGCTGTCAGAGAGAGTTGCACCAGCCTGTCAGTCAAATTCATGCCAGGCTGTCAGAGAGAGTGACAGCCTGCTCTTAAAGTTGTGCTCAACCTCTACATGACAGAATGGCTCAGAATCACCCAGGCAGACCAACAGAGAGCTTCTGGTCTAACAGTCTCGCCCCAGCGACCTAGTCCCTCTTGTTCCCTTTGGGTTCCTGTGGCATAGCAACACAAGCAATGGGGGGGTGTCAATGAAAGTTGAGTGACATTTGTCTCCAGGACAACTCACTTCTTTGAAAAGCCCAGACCTGGGCCCAGCTATGACTTTGGTTCTAGCGTCACCCCAGTCACATTTGTTTAAAATATGATTTCATGGTTCGTGTAATACGCCTTAATGAAGAACACATTGTTCTTTTACTCTGTGTTACTCACTTGTTCAGTGAGGTCTTGTTCTGGATTTCTGATTGAAATCCCCTGCAGATGCCTGATAATTAGCAGTGATTTCCTGTCATGGAGACTAGAGAGCGATGCTAATCCGTTGCGAGTACATTGTTTTCCAATTATTCGGTTGTTAATGGTGGCTTACACTCATTTCCAGCTATGAAAGCTCAGTAAAAGTTATTTTAGTTACTGACACAAAAGAAAGAGGTGATCCCAGAGCGAATACCTATGAGTGTCAAGTGAGTGAAAATTATCTATGGCTAGTCATAAAACTTGCAGTGCATAAGAAATATAAGTGTCTGGGCTGCTGGGTGGCTCTGCTCCAACATAGATGGGCCCCACAGGAACGAACAAAGATGGTGCCAGCGCCAACCATGGCTGGCAGCCCCACAGGCCATAGCCTTGCCCAGGGAGGGAGGAATTCTGTCGGCTGGTATGACCATGTCCCCCTGCTGGTCAGTTGAGCATCCACAGTCTGCTTGCTCAAGCTGTACACAATGGAGATCATATGCTCATCTGCGCTCTCCAAAATTGATAGCAGCAATGAGCATGGTTGGTGATTCCAACTTAGCATTCAAAACTGAAATAGGGGAGAAAGTAAAAAATGCTCTTATGTAGTGGAATAAGCTCTTATGTAGTGGAATAGGATAATCTCCAGCTAGCAATGCTCCCTGTGTAACTTTATTACACCCACACTAAAGTAGCACCTGTGTCTGTGTCTGCAGACGGACATCCGGACCAGCTTTGGGGAGCTGTATCAGGTCATGTCCCGCCGGGAGGAGTTCCGCTGGATGGTGCTCCGGATCAAGCGCATGGCTGAGCTGTGGGTCGGTGCCATTCGGTCCCTGGCTACCAAGCAGAATCTGATGAGGCGCAAGCGCAAGAAGGTGTGCATCCCACGTACAGAGATATACACTCTCAACCAACACAGATACACGTCACTACCCCAACACAACTACACACTGTCCCCCAACACAGCTATACTACCCTAACACAGATGCACTACCCCAACAGAACTACACTACCCCAACACAACTACACTAACCCAACACAGATGCACAAACCCAACACAATTACGCTACCCTAACAGATACACTTCCCCAACACAACTACACTACCCCAACTCAGCAACACTACCCTAACATAGATACACTAACCCAACACAACTACACTAACACAAAACAAATACATACTCTCCTCCGACACAACTACACTACCCTAACACAGATACACTATCCCAACACAACTACTCTACCCTAACACAGATACACTACCCCAACACAACTACACTACCCCAACACCAATTCACTACCCTAACACAACTATATTACCCCAACACAACTACACTACCCTAGCACAGATACACTAACCCAACACAACTACATTACCCCAACACAGCTACACTACCCCAACACAGATGCACTAGCCCAACACAACTACACTACTGTAAATGATACACTACTGCAACACAGCTACACTACCCTAACACAGATACACTGCCCAACACAACTACACTAACCCAACACAGATACACACTCTCCTCTGACACAGCTACACTACCCTAACACAGATACACTACCCCAACGCAACTACTCTACCCTAACACAGATACACTACCCCAACACCAATTCGCTACCCTAACACAACTATATTACCCCAACACAACAACATTACCCCAACACAGCTACACTACCCCGACACAGATGCACTAGCCCAACACAACTACACTACCGTAAATGATACACTACTGCAACACAACTACACTAACCCAACACAGATACACACTCTCCTCTGACACAGCTACACTACCCTAACACAGATACACTATTCCAACACAACTACACTACCCCAACACAGATGCACTACCCCAACACAAATACACTGCCCTAACACAGCTACACTAGCCTAACACAGATACACTACCCTAACACAACTACACTACCCTAACACAGCTACACTAACCCAACACAACTACACTACCCTAACACAGATGCACTACCCCAACAAAACTACACTACCCTAACACAGCTACACTACACTAACACAACTACAGTACCCTAACACAGCTACACTATCCCAACACAATTACACTACCCCAACACAGATACACACTCTCCCCCAACACTACACAACCCCAACAAAGATGCACTGGCTCAACAGATACACACTCTTCCCAACACAGCTACACTACCCCAACACAGGTACACACTGTCCCCCAACAGAACAAAAATCCCCCAATACAGATACACTGCCCCAACACAACTACACACTCTCCCCCAACACAACTACAATACCCCAACACAAATACACTACCCAAATGAAAATGATGCACATTTGGAAGTGAGTTAATTGTAACTCAGGATGTAGGATTGTTGATTTGAGATTATTTGAATCGTTATAAGATGTCCGGTTCAAATGTGATGTCACCAGTTTCAATGTGAAAAGTTGTCATCCACCAACAACTTGTTCTTCTGTTCAAAAGTTATTTATTGAGTGTGATTCTGCAAGAATAACAAATACAAATGCAACATTAATATTGATATTAAACTAAATTACAATAACAAAGGAGTCTGCACGTTACATCCTATGACATTGCGTTATTACCAGTGGAACATCACTTAAAATAGGTAATATGAATAATTTAAGCAATGTAACCCCTTCGCGCCGACCGCCTAGTGGCCACGCCGCTGGCGCCAAGATTTTGCTCAATTCAGGCATTTACTGCTCCTGCAACCAAACTATGATTGGAAACAACAAACTCTGTGTATTGGCTTTATTAGTACACGATTTGTGACAACTCTGCTGAATACAGAGTTTCTAAGTGTCACTATTGTCACGTAGCTAGTCCATTTAATAAGCAACCCCCCCACACAGTCTCACCTGCAAATATACCTACCCATGCATGACACAGTGGACAATAGCATCTATCTGTGAGTTCATAAATTTTGTCCACCAAAAATTTGTATTCCATCATAGCAACAAGATAAAGCCAACAATAGCCAGATCGTATGCCAAAACAGCTGTGAAAATGCCTGCTCAATCAATTGCAAAATAAACAAGCAAAATTATTGTGTAATTATACCACGTCATTCTACTGTCAATATCTACTACTAAATATTAAATAAATATACAATCCTAACATTGGTTGTACGCATAGAGATACCCTTTCAAGAATAAGTGTAATTTATTGTCTTGACAATCCGTTTGAGAAATACACACCCCTTTTAACGCGAGTACACTTTCTGAAACCCCCACGCGTGAAAATCTGCTGCTTTCAAACCTGTCTCGTGCATTCAAGTTCATTCTGGTTTCATTGACAACTCTTCTATCCAATATAGGACATTATCACCTTCACAGCGGTGTTTGCATTGTCTTATTGGATGCTTTGAACAATAAATTACAGCCGGGCGTAACAGCATTTCAAGTTTTATTAGTTTAGTTTTAAACTAATCAATAAACTAATCTGTCAATTTCTGACAACAACTGCAGTGGAAGACAATAGGCTGTCTATTTTGAATTGATTTAATTAAATGTAATTGAGTTAAGAGGTACGTTTATATCGCTATACGTGCAATAAGAGTGAATGTATGCACCAAGTTTGTCATTCTTCTCATTACAGATGGGTGTAAGAAAGAATAGAGTACCCCTGGGACCACAGTGCAGTATGTTAACAGCCATAAACAATTAAAAACATAAATAAATACAGGAATTAGCCTAACATAAAAAAGAAAAAAGACAACGAACAATAAATGCAAAGTATGCATTTTTCCTGGGATTTATTTCAATGCCAGATTGGAATGCATATGATCCACAAAACGGTTGATTGGCTTTTTAATAGGTTCCTGCATGCATTGGTCAGGATAGCCCCGAAATTAGAAACTCGCCATTGCGGCATAAACATGGTCTCACCTGGCGGGAGGTGCAAGCGCGAATCACAGTCTAATCTTACCCCAAAATTGCATTCCGCTGCACTAAAATTGAACTGGGCTGCTCCCTTCTTGAGGGACACACCCCACAACAGCGGCTTCCCTCCCACTTCAGTGCACGGCGAGTCACCAAATAACCAAACGGGATTGCAACTTCACCAGTGATGGCTCGCCACCTGCCGGAAAATAGAGCCCCAAATTTTCACGTTCGCTGCTCGATCTGGACTGACACACCTCCACCAACGACTCTCCGCCCACTTTGGTGCACAGCGAGTCAAACGGGCTCAGGAGCGTGAAAATACATGCCGAAAGTGTCACTTCGCCAATGCGCTGGTTTGCCACCTGCCATGTGCCGGCTGGAAAATAGAGCCCTGAATGCGTATATTCTTTATAATGGACAAAAAATATTTAATTTGTGTTCATGACAGGTTTTGTTTTATTTGCCTTTGTGGCACTTTATTTTGACCTAAATTATGAAAATAAACAAATCTAAGTTAGTATTGTAAATGGTACAACTGTCTTGTTTCATTTAAGCCATTTTCCAAGTTTCTGTGATGCTCAAACCTGGGGCCCTATCTTACACCCGGCCCTAAGCGGTGGTAACCTAAATGCAAGTGTCTTTGCTAGTTTCAGACCAGCACAGGTGTCATTTTAGCATCCAGCGCTCACGTTGTTTAAATAACAAGAGAACTTGCACCCATAGCAAGTGAACTGGGCGGGTTGGTCTTAAGATGAGGTGTGGCCAGAATCATTTTTGGCGTATTGCTATCAGCAAAAACAGTTTGCGCTAAAAACACCACAAACCTGGTCTGTCGCAGTTGTTTCAATATTATTTTTTAACGGCGCAATATAAGTGCGTCTACATTGATGACAAATTCCTGCTGTCCCTATATGCACTTCCCATTGCTGTGAAATTAACGGCAAGTTCCAGCATCTCCTAAATTAAAACCCCAATCCACTGTAAATTTAGCCATATAGTCCGAGATGCAAATTAATACATTCAAGTCCCAATCACACCTGTTAGCCAAGAACGGGTAAAACAGGAGTTCACAACGAACTTTGGAGGGCAATCTTCAGTTAGAGGACAATGGCTATCCATTAAAAACCTTGCTGATAAAGCCTAATGTCATTGACCTAATGCGTGAATTGTCATTTAATGTAAAACACACACTGCAATAGACGGATATTTGTAGTGCTGAAGATGCACTTCATACAGCTCTCTTCATCTACAGCCTGTAAGTAAACAGAATGGTTTTGACTGAAAAAAGTTCAAAACCTTGTCCGGTGAATATTGCATGTGTTGTTTTTCAAATAGGCTACGGTCTCGGGGATTCGCTGTGCATAAAGTTTTTTTCGATAGCCTATGGTTTAAAAAAAGGAGATTCACCTTTTTAAATGAATTTTAACTCTATTCTTCATCCTTCATATTTTTTTTATTACAGCGACCAGGTTTCCTCAGCAATTAAAACCCCACTGATTTGACCTTTTATTCCATAACTGAACAAAGCGATTTTAAAGGCGAATTCCACCGAAAAATTATGTTTGATTTGCAGAAAAGTAGCTCTTGGAAACACGGAAACGACGCGTTTACCACCTCCGATATCCGACCTCCTGCCATAAATGAATGGGTTAACTACTGCATGGCAAACAGATTTAAAAACCCAGATTTGTACCTTTGTGGGTCATTCCGTGTCAAATCAGACAGAATCCAGGAAAGTGGTTGCAGCACCATCTCAGATTTTGTTCAAAGTTTGTCTATATAATGTTTGGGTCCCAGAACTAAGGCATGTAAAATAATTTTGTTAAATTCCAATGTTTTTATATTTGATATTTTTTTATTTTTACACGCCTTATCTGGGAAGCCATGTTTGGGCATTAATATCTTGAAAAGTATTATTAATATTCTTGAAAAGTATTATTCCTAGCCTCACCAACCTAAACGAGAGTGATATTGAGGGTATTATAAACCACTTTTTTTGCACCCATATGGTATCAATCATTATTTTTTCTTCAAATAGAGTCTTTAATTTTATGCCAATATTTGAGGTCTCTACCACTAATGGACATGAAGATATTAAGAATAAAACAAGATGTGGTAGCATTTTTCAGTCATTTTCATAGGACCAAAATGGTATGTGGGGTAGCTAGTAGGAACATGAAAATGTATAAGGAAATAGCTTAATGTATGGTCATTTAGTGTACAAAGTGCCAATGTCCTCCCATGTTCCCTTCATAGATAAATACACATAGTTAAAGGCATTGTTTTACCTCTAGGAAAAAAACGTCCATAATGAAGAAGCAGGATCTTCCCTTATTATCTCTACTTATGTGTGCCACAGCCTCTGAAATATTGACTGGAGTAAAGAAATATATGTTTTCTGTAGGCTCATTTTACAATGGGTCATTAATGTAAGCTATATTTTTTACTATCAAGGCTATCTTTACTATTCTTTACTAGAAAAAGGCATTAACTCTGATAGATGCTATATTCAATGGGGTGGTTACATTTTATATCCCATATTTAAAAAAGAATAAGATACTCAATAAAAAATTCAAATAACTTTATTGAAAATGATGTGCAATGTAGCAAATTATGTACTAGAAATTACAGGTGATGAAAACTATTATCCTTTAACCATATAACTTGAACAACAGGACTGAATTAGGTTTTGGGACCCATTCATGATATAGACAAGGTTTGAACAAAATCTGAGACGGTGCTACAACAACCTTATCTGATTTGACATGGAATGACCCTTGTTTAATGCAAAGAAACCCGTGGCTAACAACAGCTAACGACACTAGCCCAGAAAATGACATTGTTAACATTGCTTCTGTAATCGAATGTTCAAAGAAAACTATGGTCAGCTCGCTAATGTTAGTCTACTTTTCATGGTTATGGATCATAATGTAACATTAGTTGACATGGTTCTTTACTGGGTGATTCAATAAGGGAATGATACCGAAGGCCACTCAGTTGTATCATTTGTCCACTCTGTAACCGACAGCACTCGAGTCATGTTTGGTTTAGTTTGCCAAAACATCTATCTATAGGAAACAACATATCAATGTAATTTTCTGACATTATAATGAAATAGCAATGATAGCTAGCTTGATCTACGATGTGTCCCTACTCAGAACAGTGACAGATACAGCATTCTTTCCTCCCTCGCTGGCTCCGCCTACGTGCCTATGTAATTCACACGCCCACTTGACGCCACTGCATCGCGCTCGCCATACCTTGGAGATGAAAAAAAAAAAGGGTATTCATTCATAAAAAAGTGATGATTTTGTTTTGACATTCATTCAAGTACATGATAAGTAATAGTATTGTATTGCCTAGGCGGGAGGCGAGACAATCTATAATGCCATATGATAATATTATAAATTATTATAAATAATAAAATATATTTTTTTACTGAAGAAGATTTTCAAGTCATCTATAACAAGCGAAATCAGCACTGATTTTTTTATGGCCAAAAATGTTAACCATAATCCACACATCAGCAAGCAGAGATTTGTTTTTTGTAAGACCACAGTGTGACACACTCTCATATATATCCAGCTGCACAGGTACCCTTACAGAACTGGATAGTTTACTGCAAACTTGCCGCTAATATGTAGTGCATTTGCCACAAACTAAATTGTTTTCCACAAAATGTTGCCAGAGGTTTGCCAGACTTTGCTAGTAGCGGTGAAATTCTGGTGAACTTCTTGCAATGGAATTTCCCACAAAGCTAATTTGCATGTGAAAATATGAGCTTGCCGCAAACTTGTGGCAACAATGCCAGAGGTTTGATGCAAATTTGCCAGAAGGCCTATATTTTTGGAAGGGTATTTATTCGCCTATGTGCGGCTATTAAGAGAGGTGCATTTTCCCTGGCAGAACTTGAGGGTCAGACAGACTAATATCTGAAAAGCAACCACTGCCATCACATAATAAACATGCATTTACAATGCAATGGAAACGTTGCTTCGCGATTCCAGCAGATAGCCGCACATTTAAATTTTAGGCTACACAAAAACTGCTTAGGTACAGTAGCTCAGATGTAATGAAGATGTTCGAATCGATGTAAAGCAAGAGTTCTTTAATCAACTTCTGCAATCACAAGTTGATTCACACACACAATGCCCTGCAGATGTCTAATTTAGCCGTGCTATCTAGTTACCCAACAGCCACTTACGAGCCACAACAATGCACAAGGGAACGTTTACAGCTCATGAGAAAAAGAAAAAACATACTTTTTCTCCAATGTTGACATTCCCTTGAGAATCTGTTTAACTTTGCCTGTGTGCCCACATAATTTCAGGAGCGTTCATTTTCTAAACTGTCAGTGATAAAGAGTGAATGAGATCTCCACCATGGGACAAGAGAGACTGAGCAATCTAACTCGCAAGTCCTTCTAATGTGACTCGTTAAGCACCCTGGATTTCAATGATATCATTACAGATTTCTCAGCTAGAAAATAAAGAAAAGCTCCTACAGTGCCCTCCACAATTATTGGCACCCCTGGTAAAGATGAGTAAAAAGGGTTGTAAAAAATTCACCTTTTGGTGAATTAGCTTAATCTCACACTGAAAAAATGAGAAAAATCCAACCTTTAATTGAAGTAAATTTATTCTGAGAAAAGAAATCCCTCATCAAGAAATAATTAACAAAACCACGTGTGCCACAATTATTGGCACCCCTGCATTTAATACTTTGTACAACCTCCCTTTGCCAATAAAACAGCACTGAGTCTTCTCCCGTAACATCTAATAAGGTTGGAGAATACAGAGCAAGGAATCTGAGACCATTCCACTTTACAGAATCTCTCCAGTAAATCAGTAGGCTACCCCTCTCTTTATTGAAGCCATGACCTGCTTGCAGTGTAATGAGTTGCAACGGGTTGCAACTTACTGTGGGTTATATTGTAAAATAATGTCTCTGAATTTTACGGTAAACGTATGCAAAATAGTGAAGGTACAAAATTGTAAACAGCTGAAATATAAATAGGCTAATTGTATTGTTTATGGTGAAACACCGTTATATAATTAGATAAACAACCTGCTACCCCTATGCTTAACATATTGTTACCATTATTTATAGGCTACCGTAAAAGGTCTGTCAGTTCCCAGTGTGACCCATGCAGTACACTTTTGTGTGTACAATTTTGTTTTACGGAGCTTTTTTGTCTATAAAGGATTCAGAAAACGTATCTAAAAGACACGCCACAGAAGCAGAATTAAACCGCAAAAGGGAAACTGATAAGCGGGAGAAAAACTTCCCTAGCTCAAGGCTAACACAAAACAACCTCAAAAGGAGGCGAGGATTCGCTAGAACAGCGAGAAACAAACAAAAAGAAAGAACCTCACGCACTAATTGATCTGCGTATAACAGAGGTTGAGAAAACTGAAAAGAAACTAACAAAATAGCAAGCCTGTAGCTACAGCTCAGTCGGCTAAGGAGCTGCACAAAGAATAAACAGGCTGCAGACAAAAAGAAAAGAATAGAGAGCGATAGGACAGAAAACCAGAGATTCTAATCCTATATCTTATTCCAATAGCTGTGTCTCTGTATAACATAAAACAGAGATACAGAAGCTAGAGACTATTACCTATACCTAATACCGGCTTTCTAGTAACTACTCCACAACAATCTAGAAGCACCGGAAAGCGGAAGTGAAGCTCTATTTATAGCCGACGGAAACCAAACACAGGTGTAGAAGATAATGACCCGGAGAGATCCAAACTCCGGAACGGAGGAAGAAAAAATCCGATAGAGCCTCAGACGACGCCAAACAGAAAACCATGGTAAAAACAAAAGGAGACAGCCACTAACCATGACATTTAGAGAGGGAAAGGCACATATAGTCATTGTGTAAGCTATATGTAATGGATATGTAATGATCTGCACTTAAATGTCAGGCACTATTTGATGAACTGGATACGTATGTTCCTGATATCTCTGCCTAATGCAGCATTTGTTTGATGGTTGTTCCCCTTGTGGCAGTGGTTTAATTGCATCCTGTGTTGCTTCAGAGCTAAAACAGTGAAATGCAATTTGTGCATTTAAACTACATTTATTCCATATTTTCCGTGGCAGTTTTATTTTAAGGTATCTTCTTTTAGAACCAAAATTGACTATTTAATAGCATAATTAAAAACAAAAATCTCCAGGAAAGGGAGAACCCCCCCTACGTGGTCCTTTACCATACCTTGGCTTCAACTGAAATGACGCCACTGTGCCACTGTATTCTTTCAAAAATGAGGAAGTGTTAGAGGTGTACATCATTTGCAACTATACCTCTACCAAATTTGTACTTTCGCTGTCAATATTTCGGTTCACATATTGTTTTGGCCAACGACAAAGAGAGACTTAATTAGATGCGCCTTGATCTGTTAAATAAGGTTAATGTTGTCTTTTGGTGGAAATGCCCTTTAAAGAAAACTAATTAGAAACAAATTTGCAGCACATTACACAATTAATTCAGATAACTGTAATGCCATATTTTCTCTGCATGTGCGCTTTAACTTTGTGCATGAGCAGGTCTGTTTCACCAGCTGTAAATCACACTTTTCACAGTCTTACTGTCCGCCATATTAGCAATCCGCCAAGTTGCAAACGCAGGTGGCTTTTAAAGGAAATGGGATATGACATTTTGATTGATTTATTGTATGTTACTCCCAAGACACAACTATAATTAATAAAGTTCAGCCCATTTAGGCTAAGTTCAGCCCATTTGCACCTTGCCCCGTACTTAGCACTCAAATAACATGTCGTCTAACTAGCAAAAGTGGACTTGGACACGTCCTAAAGGCACTTGCAACATGCGTTTTAGACTAAGCGCTAAGATCGCGAAGATAGAGCCCCTGGAGTTATAAAGCCTTAAATAGAACACCCCCTAAATAGGTGCAAATTGACCAAATTTGGCATCTGTGGGAAGGGGTTAAGATATGCATATAGAATATTATGGAGTGAATTTAGTACCAATATTATTTACACGTTTTGCAACTCACACATTTTTTGTGCACCTCAAAACACAATTCACACGTGTTACGCATTGCAAAACTACAAATTTTAAACAGCAAATATACACACTCTCCCCAACACATATACACTACCCCAGCAAATATACACTGCCCGGCCAAAAAAAAAGTTGCACACTGTAATATTTTGTTGGACCACCTTTAGCTTTGATTATGGCGCGCATTCGTCGTGGCATTGTTTCGACAACCTTATGCAACGTCACAACATTTATTTCCATCCAGACTTGCATTAATTTTTGGCCGAGATCTTGTATTGACGACGGGAGAGTCGAACCACTCCGTGAAGTCTTCTCCAGCACATCCCAAAGACTTTCAATGGGGTTAAGGTCAGGACTCTGGTGGCCAATTCATGTGTGAAAATGATTCCTCATGCTCCCTGAACCACTCTTTCACAATTTGAGCCCGATGAATCTTGGCATTGTCGTCCTGGAATATGCCCATTGATGGGATAACCTGGTCATTCAGTACATTCAGGTACTCAGCTGACTTCATTTTATTGCTGCATAACGTTGCTGAGCCTAGACCTGACCAATTGAAGCAACCCCAGATCATAACACTGCCTCCAGAGGCTTGTACAGTGGGCACTATGCATGACTGGTGCAAATGCGACTTTTTTTTTGGCCGGGCAGTGTATAAGGGGGGGGGGGGGGGGGGCTCCAAGGTATACAGACTCAGCTCTCTGGACTGAGTGCAGTGACAGGCGTACGTGAGACTACTGCATCAGTCGCAGAATCTGTAAAGGCAAGAGCCAGTGTATGCTGTGAGCTCCCGGTAACTTTATCCCCTCATAGTGATATTCATAACAATGCCTTGCAGAACTGTAGGTTGTTTTTACTGCACAGGAAATGTGTTGCCCGATAGAATGAACATTACGCAATTGAAGAGTGTTCTTCCAAAACTCCATCCCACTTTTACATTTTAAACAGCTGCTTATCCCAAAGAGCATTGACCTGGACTGCCCTACTGTCAGACTGGTTGTTAGTTGCATGCGTATTTTCCTACATGTGTACTGCATGTGTGCTTACACGTGTACTTCAGATCAAAGAAAGCACAATATTTCCAGAACTTTAACATTGTCTTTACTGTAGCTTTGTTCTTCTGTCTAGCAGTCCTCCAATAAATGTCTTTCACTGTATAAAAAATAAATAAATAAAAATTAAAAAGGGAAAGTGAGGAATTATAAATAGGGGCTGAATTTATGGCCATGTTCCAGAATGTATATTTGCATATTACCAACAGAGCAGAGAAATAATAGGTTTTTGATGTACAGTATGGATTACTGTTCTAAAACTCAAACTCAAAAATATGCATAAGCGAGTAAGTGAAAGCAAGTATTCATTGACATTCCCCGGATGTGTTCTTGGATTGACTGAAGGTCATAGCATGCACTGTTCTCATAGCTGTCATATTCACAAGTCCTTGCCATGTCATGCTGCTCTTTGTGGTCAAACACTTTTTTGTTTTGATGACCCAGGGTTTGGGAGCTGTTGTTTTGGTGACCCAGGGTTTGTGAGCTGTTGTTTTGATGAACCAGTGTTTATGAGCTGTTGTTTTGGTGACCCAGGGTTCGTGAGCTGTTGTTTTGATGACCCAGGGTTTGTGAGCTGTTGTTTTGATGAACCAGTGTTTATGAGCTGTTGTTTTTATGACCCAGGGTTTGTGAGCTGTTGTTTTGATGACCCAGGGTTTGTGAGCTGTTGTTTTGATGACCCAGGATTTGTGAGCTGTTGTTTTGATGACGTAGATTTTGTGAGCTGTTTTGATGTGAAAGAAAGGCCTGTGTCTCCTCATCCCCCCAGATCCTGGTGCACCTGGGCCTGTTGACTAAGGAGTCGGGGTTCAAGATCGCAGAGAATGCCTTCAGCGGGGGTCCCCTGGGGGAACTGGTGCAGTGGAGCGACCTCATCACCACCCTTTATCTGCTGGGTCACGACGTCCGCATCTCCGCCTCACTGGCCGAGCTCAAAGAGTGAGAACCTCTTGTTACACACACACTTATGCATGCACACAGGCACACACAGACACACACACACACACACACGCACAAATGTATATACACACACACATACACAGATACACACATACGTACATACATACACAATTGAACATCTCAAATATCGTTGGCCTAGTCTGGAGTAGAGATGGTGGAAACACTGGGTTATCTTCATCTGTTCCCTCACTTGCACCACTGTGTAACCAAAATGGTTGCCCATGTCACCCGTATCTTGTTGGCATTCTACTTACCCTCAGTCAGGGGAGAGATGCTTCTGTAAAGCCGGGGGGGAGCATCTAATCAGAAAATTATCACCAGTTACTTTGTCAAGGCTCCAAAAACTTTCCTCTTTAACTTCAGTATGGGACTTTCGGTTTGGCATGCACTGTGAACCAAACAATTACAGTCTTGCTTTAATGCAGGCGTGGAACTTTTTTTTTTTGTTGCGAAACTTAAAAGAAATTGAATTCTGTAAGGGTGCTGGTTAGGGAGAACCAGACGTGACAGTATGGGGGATCAAAAAGCCGCTCACGTTAGTGAGGACCACTGAAGGGAGAGAAAAGAATCTGCGAACGGATTAACACAAAACAAAAATAGTGGGAATAAAAATCTCCTGGCGAATACTAGGGCGAGACTCGAAACCCGAGTAGAAAATAAATCAGAAAAACAGGGGCCTCACACTCTCAGTCTGATAATCAAACAAAAAGAAAGCCCAGAGGTAATGGGTGCTCGAAATGAGAAAGAACACAGAACCTGTTACCTAAAGCTTGAGGAGGGACCGAGCTAAAATACTGTAATTAGGTAACAGAGAGAGGAGTAAGACATAACGAAAATACTCCAGACAGAAAGCAAAGAGGAAAGGAATAAGGATAAAGAGTGAAACAATAGGAAACAAAGGATTCTAAAGATCTTTTCCTAAACTCTAACCGCTCTTCCTACTTTTCTTATTTGAACCAACAAGAAAAATAGTTACCATGTTCCTATACCTTACAGAGTTTGTGTCAAACGTATAACGACAACAAAGCACCGGAAGAGGGAAGCGAGGAGCTTAAATATTTGGCGCAATCACCTGAAACAGGTGAGCAAATTCACAGACGGACGGAAAACAAAACACGGAAGGGAGTCGACCCGGAGCCGCAAGAAAGCTCAAGCGGTGATGGGAACAGCAACTAGGAAAACCGTTCTCCCTCCCTGATGACTTAGCGTAAATGTGCCCTATACCCCGGTCTGGATAAATTCTCATTTTTGATTGGCTGGAGGGTGGGCATTCATTTCCAATAAAGGGACACCTATGACGTAGTTCCAACTAAGAGGCTTAGTCACCATTCCAAATTAATATGCTGTCTACATTATCTGCTGCCAGAGACATAGAGTTGCCTCTTTTATGAATGGTAACCATAGCAACACAAACAGCTGATTAATAAAGTTGGTAAATAACGCTAAATCTGTAGATTAAAAAGTTTGTATTCGCCATAGGGGTGTAACGGTACACGTATTCGTACCGAACCGTTTGGTACATGTCATGGTTATTGCTACCTCTGCGATTCTCTGTTTGAATTCTCGTTTGGGCGTCATCTCGACACTCTATTGGATTTTTTCCGCCTCCGTTCCGCCTTTGCTTTTCGCCCGACAATTATTTCCCACACCCGTGCGGTGTTTCCGCCGGCTATAAATGCTCAGCACTTCCGCATTTCCACACTTCGATATTGTCAGTTGTTATGTTGACACCAAAGTCGGTAAAGGTTTAGGAATTTTGGTCACTGCATTCTTGGTTTGTGAAAATAGAGACAAAATAGAGAAGGCAGCAAGTCCGGTTAGAGATTTAGCAAAGATATCAGTTTCTCCATCTTTGTTTTAGCTGCCTGGTATCGTGTGCTTTTAAACTCTTTTTCACTACAGAGTTTAAAGATACAGGTTCACATTTTCTTTCTTTCCTTTTCCCGTTTTCTTCGGGTATTTATTTTTGCGTTTTTTTTTTTTTGGTTGGTTTATTATTCTCGCTGTTTATTCGAGATTCGCCTCCTTTTGAGGTTGTTTATTATTTTGGTTTTCCGTTTCTGTGGCGAGTCTGTATTAAACTCGCTTTCTGATTCCCTGTCAGTCGCATTTGGCTCTCCGAACCTAAACTCCAATCATTGC
This sequence comes from Synaphobranchus kaupii, assembly GCA_029718625.1. Taxonomy (NCBI): domain Eukaryota; kingdom Metazoa; phylum Chordata; class Actinopteri; order Anguilliformes; family Synaphobranchidae; genus Synaphobranchus; species Synaphobranchus kaupii. Next base: position 26,036,626 of record CM056384.1, read on the forward strand.
AGAATATCGAAGTCATTATGGAGAGACCAGCGAAGGTTACAGAAACACTAAGAACACTAGCCAGCCAAGGCGCTACAGGGGCTACCTTTGAGGAGACACTCCTCGCCTTGCAAAGTCAACAAAGCCAGTTAGTGGAGCAAGTACAGAGCCAGGGGGAATGTCTACAAAGACTTACGGAGAGTCTGTATAGACTCAATACTGCAGCCAATCCTCCTCCAGTGACTCCAGCACAAGCACCTCCCATTCCCAGGCCACGTACACTAAAAGAATCCAAACTCCAGTTACCTCCTCGTTATGGAGGAGAACCGGAGAAATGCCGCCCATTTCTCACACAGATTGATTTTCTTTCAAGCGCAGCCCTCTCGCTTTTCCACACCAGAAGGCCGGGTTGCGTTTATATTATCACTGCTAGAGAAACGGGCTCTCGCTTGGGCTGATCCCCTGATTAGGTCTAACGCCTCTGTCATACGTGACCCAGTTCAACTTATGAAGGAGATGCAAATAGTCTTTGACCATGAGGTCTCAGGTGAAGAGGCAGCCAGAGAATTGACCAGTTTGCGCCAGGGTTCTGACACAGTAGCTTCCTTTGCTATTACGTTTCGAGCAATAGCTGGGGAGACAGGATGGCCCAACGGCCACTTAAATCTTTATTTCGGCAGGCGTTGTCCAAACTGATAAAAGACGCCCTAGCCATGCTCGAACCTCCTGCTGCGTTCAGTGACCTGGTCACGACGGCCATATGCCTGGACAACCGGATCAGGGAACGGGAGCGTGAAGGGAGAAACTGTGCGCCCCTTCATAAATCTGCGTTTCCTGTTGAAGTCCCACCCAGTTCTCCCACCCAACCCTCCGCGGGTCAGGAAGAACCCATGCAGGTGGATGGGTCATCCTTCCGCAGATCCAAGACAGTCAAACCCCGGGTGACCTGGTGCTATTATTGCAAACGCAAGGGGCATATAAAGGAACAATGTCCCAAGTTTGGTGGGAAACGAGGGGTCTCACTAGGGAGACCGAGGTCCCCAGTGAGACTAAATAGTACCCTTTCTTGGACACTGTTACCTGTCCAATTGTGTTGGGGGGGGGGGGGGGGGGGGCACTCTGTGAGGGTAGACGCCTTTATTGATTCTGGAGCTATGGAATCATTTATCGACACTAAATAGGTTAGGGATCTGAAAATTCCCACACATCGCCTTACCACATCTCGTCAGGTTACAGCCCTTGATGGTCGGCCTTTAGGCTCCGGGATCATTAAAGAGAGGACTGGTGCATGCATCTCTCTTCGGGATCACTCGGAGAGGATAAAATAATTTTTAATTGATTCGCCATCATACCCATTAGTGTTGGGACATTCATGTCTTGGGCTACATGATCCTCATATTAGTTGGGGCCGAGATGGAGATTCCATTCGCCAGTGGGGTTCCCAGTGTCACACGCATGGTCATACTACTGCCTATCCTTCGTCAGGCTTCGTTCCTTATCTGTCCGATCTCAGTTCCGAGAGTGAGTCAGAGGAGGCAGGAGTTTTGCCCCGACCAGGATAATTATTGTACTGTAAGTAGAGAGGAGAGTCTATCCTGGGACCCCTTTGCGGAGGGAGGCCCCATGGAGGAGGATGACACATCGGTTTCCGATTTTAACTGGGACAGGTCATCTGACGCTACTTCCGAGACTCCAGATGTAGGGGCGCTCGAGTTTGAGCTTCCCACGGCTGTTCCGGTGGAGTATTCTGACCTTGCTGAGGTCTTTAGTAAACAACGCGCTACTAAATTACCACCCCATAGACCCTACGATTGCGTTATTGAGCTTTACCCGTGTGCTGTTCCTCCCAGGGGCTCACTGTATTCACTATCGGTTCCAGAGAGCGCGGCCATGAGGGAGTACATTGAGGAGGCTTTGGCTAATGGGTTCATCAGACCTTCTACGTCACCTGCAGGTGCTGGGTTCTTTTTTGTTAAAAAGAAAGACGGAGGTCTGAGGCGCTGCATAGACTATTGAGCCCTAAATGACATTACCATTAAAAACAGGTACCCTCTTCCACTTATGAACTCCGCATTTGAGCACTTACAGGGGGCGTCGGTTTTTTTCCAAACTTGACCTTCGCAACGCTTATAACCTTGTGCGCATGCGGAAAGGTGATGAATGGAAGACAGCGTTTAATACGCACCATGGTCATTACGAATACCGAGTGATGCCTTTCGGCCTCACTAGCGCCCCCTCTGTCTTCCAAGTGCTAGTGAACGACGATTTGAGAGAGATGTTGGAAAAATTTGTGTTTGTCTACCTTGACGACATTTTAATTTTCTCTCCAGATCTCTCATCTTACGTCGTTCACGTGCGACAGGTCCTGAAAGCGCTTCTTGAAGCCCAACTTTTTGTTAAAGCCGAGAAATGTGCTTTCCACACCAGCTCCGTTTCTTTCTTGGGTTTTATTGTGGCAGAGGGTAAAGTGCTGATGGACCCAGAGAATATTTCTGTGGTAAAAGATTAGCCTACTCCCAATTCGGTGAAGCAGGTTCAACGCTTCTTGGGGTTTGTCAATTTTTATCGGAGGTTTATTCGTAATTTTAGCACTGTTGTCACTCCCATTACCGGTCTCACAAAAAATACATCTCCTGCCCATTTCCAGTGGAATCCTAAGGCGGAGGCAGCTTTCACCGAGCTTAAGAAGAGGTTCTGTTCCGAACCTATCCTCATAACTCCGAAACCCTCCCTTCCCTTTGTGGTTGAGGTTGACGCCTCTGAACTGGGGGTTGGGGCCATTCTCTCCCAACACTCGCCGCTGGATCGCAAACTTCACCCTTGCGCGTATTTATCTCGCATTCTTACATCTGCTGAGAAAAATTACGATGTTGGAGATCGTGAGCTGTTGGCGGTCAAGCTGGCATTAGAAGAATGGCACCATTGGTTGGAAGGAGCTGAGCATAAAAAGACCATAAAAACCTGGAGTATGTTCAACAGGCTAAAACACGGAACTCACGACAAGCCCGTTGGGCATTGTTTTTCACTAGGTTTAATTTTATTCTGACCTATCGCCCCGGGTCTAAGAATATTAAACCGGATGCGTTGTCACGCATTTTTGACCGGTCTGACAAAGACTCACGTCCTCAGTCTGTGGTTCTCAGCTCTCAAATTGTGGCCCCTGTCATGTAGGCTATTGAGGCAGCGGTGCAGAGGGCGTTGCATTCCGATCCCGGTCCTGGTGGGGTTCCCCCTCAGTGCCTGTTTGTTCCGCCCCGGTTGCGATCTCGGGTTCTCCAGTGGGGACACTCCTCCCAATTAGTGCCCCATCCGGGCATTCACCGCACTAAGGAGTTCATTTCCCGTCGGTTTTGGTGGCCCAAACTCAAGAGCGACGTGCGGGAGTTTGTCACCGCTTGTTCCACTTGCGCCCGTAACAAGGGTTCGCGGCTTTCCCCCTCAGGTCTTTTACGCCCTCTTCCAGTCCCCAGCCGGCCCTGGAGTCTTGATTTTGTGACCGGTCTGCCCCCGTCCCATGGGAACACCATTATCTTGGTGGTGGTGGTGGATCGGTTCTCTAAGGCGGCTCACTTTATCGCACTGCCCTAACTGCCGTCCGCTCCAGAGCCTGCTCAGTTAATGGTAGGGCACATTTTTAGAGTACACGGTCTCCCCCTTGATGTGGTGTCAGACTGTGGTCCGCAGTTCGCCGCTAAATTCTGGCGCTCCTTTTGTACTCAGCTGGGGGCATCTCTCAGTCTTTCGTCCGGATTTCATCCCGAGTCCAACGGACAAACTGAACGTACCAACCAGAGTATGGAGAGCACCCTTCGGTGTCTAGCTGTGTCCAATCCTACGTCCTGGAGTCGTCATCTTGCCTGGGCCGAATACGCTCATAACACCCTGCATAACGCGTCCACGGGTCTCTCTCCCTTTGAGGCTCAGTTGGGTTACTTACCTCCCCTATTTTCTGAGCTGGAGAGAGATGCGGAGGTTCCTTCCACCACTTTCTTCGTTCGCAGGTGTCAAGCGGTTTGCAGACGCGTGTGTTCCTCTCTACTACGCACTTCGGCAAAGCAGAAGGCGGTCGTCGTCCTGGTCCTTCCTACCGGGTTGGGCAACGAGTGTGGCTTTCCACACAAGACCTTCCGCTGTGAGTTTAATCTCAGAAACTCACGCCGCGGTTCGTGGGCCCCTTCAAGATAATCCTTAAAATCAACCCGGTTACTGTGCGCCTCCAGTTGCCTTCCTCCATGCACATTCATCCTACCTTCCACGTCTCCTGCCTGAAGCCTGTGCTCGTTAGCACAATCGCTCCAGCTGATAAACCGCTGCCTCCTCCCCGGTTCGTGGAGGGAGGTACGGTATATACCGTTCGGCGTATTTTGGCTGAGAGGCGTGTGGGCAGAGGTTATCAGTTTTTGGTAGACTGGGAGGGTTATGGCCCAGAGGAGCATTGCTGGGTCCCGTCCAGGAACATTTTGGATCCTACACTAATTAGAAATTTTCATAGAAGCAGGGCTGAGGGATCGCCTGGCGCCGTCCCTTAGAAGGGGGGTCCTGTCATGGTTATTGCTGCCTCTGCGATTCTCTGTTTGAATTCTCGTTTGGGTGTTGTCTCAACACTCTATCAGATTTTTTCCGCCCGACAATTATTTCCCAAACCTGTGCGGTGTTTCCGCCGGCTATAAATGCTCAGCACTTCCACATTTCCGCACTTTGATATTGTCAGTTGTTATGTTGACAACGAAGTCGGTAAAGGTTTAGGAATTTCGGTCACTGCATTCTTGGTTTGTCAAAATAGAGAACGCAGCAAGTCCGGTTAGAGATTTAGCAAAGATATCAGATATCCGTCCTTGTTTTGGCTGCCTGGTATCGTGTGGTTTTAAACTCTTTTTCGCTACAGAGTTTAAAGATACAGGTTCGTATTTTCTTTCTTTCCTTTTCCCGTTTTCTTCGGGTCTTTATTTTTTCATTCTAATTACCTCTTTTCTACACCTACTAGTTAGTGCGTGAGGTTTCTTTTTTTTGTTGGTTTATTATTCTCTCTGTTTATTCGAGATTCGCCTCCTTTTGAGGTTGTTTATTATTTTGGTTCATGCCAGGGAAGTTTTGTTCCTGATCTTTTGTTTCACTCCTTCCCCTGCGGTTAGTTTCCGTTTCTGTGGCGAGTCTGAATTAAACTCGCTTTCTGATTCCGTCAGTCGCATTTGGCTCTCCGCACCTAAACTCCAATCATTACAGTACATGGCTTTCGGTTCTGCGTTGTGAGCCGAATTAATAGTCTAGCTTTAACCACACACGTGCAGAACTTTTTTTTGTGTGCAGAACTTAAATTCAAAACTCCGAGTTCTCCCAGATGACATAACTTTTGCAAAGAGCCGGATGTTTTTAGTTCAGCCCATGAGTACAGCAACTGAATTAATGCTGCCTTCGTTTATTAATTTCCAACCAGGAATCCCAATATCTGACTAGGGAAAAGGTAATAAAACGCCCTTCCAACTAGGAGTCCCATGTCGGAAATCAAGGATTGAGAAATCAACCGCGACTAATAATATTTCTTAAGCTAGTTTGTATTTGTATGTTTATAAATTAAGTCATAAACCTTGAAGTGAGATTAATCTTTCACTTACACTTAATATTTATTTTCTTTTGGAGTTTTTGTCATGGTTATTGGCAGCCTCTGTTGTTTCTGCGGTTGTTATTCAATTTGGCGTCGTCTGACTCTCCATCAGATTTTTTCCGTCTCAGTGTTTGGATCTCACCCAGTCATTATTTCCCACACTTGTGTTCGGTTTCCTGTCGGCTATAAATAGCGCAGGACTTCAGCTTTCCTGCACTTCGATATTGTCATAATGCTAATTGACTTCAAAGTCGGTAAGGTATAGGAACACGGTCACTGCCTTTCTGGTTTGTACAAATAAGAAACGCAGCAAGACCGGTTAAAGAGTTAGGATAGGATTGGTTATTTTCTTTAAAGCTCCTATCCCTTTTCTTTGTACTTTATTCTCTCGTTCTGTTACCTTTTTTGTTTTCAGCTCTTTGGCTACAGAGCTTAGGTAACAGACAGTTTTTCTGTTTAAGTCTACACTCGTGTTGCTCTGGGTTTTCTTTTATTTTCTCTACCTCTCTTCTACGCTCTTTGTCTTAGAGCATAAGGTACTTTTGTTTGTTAAATTCGCTTCTTCGAGCTCGCCTTCTTTTGACGTAGATTTGTTTTGACTTAGGTTGGGAAGTTTTTTCTTCCATTCCTTTGTTCTCCTTTTCCTGTTGTGGTTTCTCCGTTTTGTGGCGTATCTCTCGAGGTACGCTTGTAGATTCCCTATCTGTCGTGTTTGGTTCTCAGAACCTTACCTCGCCCCTTCACAGTATTTTAATGCCCAGAATGCAGACAATGACTTTTAATGTAGTATGAAAAAGCTCCACTGCCCCCCTCCATTACGAATGGAGAACCCTACAAAGCAACTATCTTCCCCAATCTTATTTCAGATGGAGGAGTAATGTTTCCCAATCTTATGTGAGATAGAGGAGTAATGTTCCCCAATCTTATGTGAGATGAAGGAGTAATGTTCCCCAAGAAAGTGCTATAAATATGCCTCTCAAGGGTGAAAGTGTAAAGTGACCTGAGGGGTCCAGGACATACAGGAGAACCAGACAAAAAGACATGACATAGCCACACAAACAAAGGTTCAAACACATTGGGATTTATCATTATTCAACTTAGAGGTGGAAAATGCACAGCAGGAGAACATTATAACAAAAATAGATATACAGTATGTAAATAGATATGAGTATACCAATATATATATATACAATCCTGTTCTTTGATTAGTACCCTGCACTCTGTTCCTGTTGTTTGATGAATACAGTACTCTATGTTCCTGTTGTTTGATGAATACAGTGCACTCTGTTCCTGTTGTTTGATGAATACAGTGCTCTATGTTCCTGTTGTTTGATGAATACAGTGCACTCTGTTCCTGTTGCTTGATGCATACAGTGGTCTATGTCCCTGTTGTTTGATGAATACAGTGCACTCTATTCCTGTTGTTTGATGAATACAGTGCTCTATGTTCCTGTTGCTTGATTAATTCAGTGCTCTGTGTTCCTGTTGTTTGATGAATATGGTGCTCTATGTTCCTGTTGTTTGATGAATACAGTGCACTCTGTTCCTGTTGTTTGATGAATCCAGTGCTCTCTGTTCCTGTTGCTTGATGCATACAGTGCTCTATGTCCCTGTTGTTTGATGAATACAGTGCTCTCTGTTCCTGTTCCTTGATGCATACAGTGTTCTATGTCCCTGTTGTTTGATGAATACAGTGCACTCTGTTCCTGTTGCTTGATGCATACAGTGGTCTATGTCCCTGTTGTTTGATGAATACAGTGCACTCTATTCCTGTTGTTTGATGAATACAGTGATCTATGTTCCTGTTGCTTGATTAATTCAGTGCTCTGTGTTCCTGTTGTTTGATGAATATGGTGCTCTATGTTCCTGTTGTTTGATGAATACAGTGCACTCTGTTCCTGTTGTTTGATGAATCCAGTGCTCTCTGTTCCTGTTGCTTGATGCATACAGTGCTCTATGTCCCTGTTGTTTGATGAATACAGTGCTCTCTGTTCCTGTTCCTTGATGCATACAGTGTTCTATGTCCCTGTTGTTTGATGAATACAGTGCACTCTATTCCTGTTGTTTCATGAATACAGTGCTCTATGTTTTTGTTGCTTGATGAATACAGTGCACTCTGTTCCTGTTGCTTGATGAATAGTGCACTCTGTTCCTGTTGTTTGATGAATACAGTGCTCTATGTTCTTGTTGTTTGATGAATACAGTGCACTCTGTTCCTGTTGTTTGATGAATACAGTGCTCTATGTTCCTGTTGATTGATGAATACAGTGCTCTATGTTCTTGTTGTTTGATGAATACAGTGCATCTGTTCCTGTTGTTTGATGAATACAGTGCACTCTGTTCCTGTTGCTTGATGAATAGTGCACTCTGTTCCTGTTGTTTGATGAATACAGTGCTCTATGTTCTTGTTGTTTGATGAATACAGTGCACTCTGTTCCTGTTGTTTGATGAATACAGTGCTCTATGTTCCTGTTGCTTGATGAATACAGTGCTCTATGTTCTTGTTGTTTGATGAATACAGTGCACTCTGTTCCTGTTGTTTGATGAATACAGTGCTCTATGTTCCTGTTGCTTGATGAATACAGTGCTCTATGTTTCTGTTGTTTGATAAATACAGTGCTCTATGTGTCATGGTTTTGACGCCTTTTTCCCATACGGTCGTTTTCCTCGGTAGCCAAGCGAGGGCGCCGCCCTTTTAGTGGATGTTTACTCCGCCCCGTCTTGAATGCGGAGCTTCTGTCAGCATCCACACCTGTGCGTGGTTACCTGGGATTTATTTAAGCCCACGTTTCCGTCGTTCTGGCCTTCGATATTATTTTGCGTTATTTGCACTGTTGGGTGTGTGTTTTTGTGCCATTATGCCACTCGCCTGCTCTTTCGCTTCTCGTCATCTAGGCAGGGCGTTTATTATTGCTGGCTCTTCTTTAGTCACTTAGCTCGTAGAAGTATGGGATCTCTGCTCTATTCGCCTTTCTATGGTCTCTCCTTATTGAGAGACCGGGCATTCACGCTTTTACTTAGTTACTTAGCTCGTAGAAGTATAGGGCAGCAGTTCTTTGTGCCATTTGCCTTATTTGGTTTTCTTACTGAGAAACCTGGCGTTTGTGCTTGTACTCATTTGCGTGTGACAGTGAGCCGGTTAGTAGCTTCGGTACGTTTGTTCCCTGTTTTGTCTCCTTCTTGTGGACTACGTTTCCCCTTTGTTGTGAGTCAGGGCTTTTTATTATACTGAGAGGCAGGGCGTGTATTTTCTGCTAAGCTTGCGTTAGTCATTGAGCTGTTAAATGTCCGGAACAGTTGTTCTGTTCGTTCTTCGGTACCCGTCTCCGTACATGGAGACTGGGCGATTTTATTCGGAACTGTGGTTCTGTTCGTCCTTCGGTACCTGTCTCCTCATAGGGAGTCTGGGCGATTTTGCTGACGTGTGCGTGTGACTGCGAGTCTATGAAAGTAGCCTTGGAACGTTAGATCTCTGTTCCTTTCACCTTCTCGTTACCTTTTCCCTTTATTGAGATGTAGGGCCTTTATCTTTTGCATGTCTTGCGTTTGGCACATTGCCGGTAGGTTAGGACACGGAGACTGCTTCCCGTTAATTCCTGCAGCAAGCAGTTCGCTCCGTTTAGAGCTAGGGAGTTACTTTTCGCTTGTCGCGTTTTCCCTTTACTTGGCTCTAGTTTATGTCCTTTTGTTTGTTACCTCCGAGGCAGCCCGTTTCTCTCTTTCCACATTAGCATCTCGTTGTTCACTGTTTTGTATACTGTTAGTATTCAGTGTTTCTTTTAGCTCGTTGTGTTTTCCGAGCTTGAGATTCGTTGCTTTCGTGTGACGTCGCCCGGTTATACGGGTTGTTTTTGGTTACGCCCCTTTTTTTCTAATTCCCGTATTCCCCTCCAGTGAGAGTAGGAACTAGGTTATTTGCGTTTTGCATTTACCGTATATTTCCCTATATACGGGGTCTCTCCGTCTCAGTGGCTTATTAAGCTTAATGAATCCCCTTGCTGCGTTTGGTCCCTCCAACCTCACACGTCACGCCCCCATTACACTATGTTCCTGTTGCTTGATGAATACAGTGCACTCCGTTCTTGTTGTTGTCATGGTTTTTAACCCTGTTTCCCTATGCGGTCGTTTTCCTCAGTGGCCACGCGAGGGCGCTGCCCTTTTGGTAGATGCTTGCTCCGCCCTGCTGAGTTGGCGGAGCTTCTGTTAGCGTTTACACCTGGGCGTGGTCACTGAGCTATTTAAGCCTTCCGTTTCCTTCTATCGGGGCTTCTATATTGATTGTTTGTTGTGGTGTATTGTGCTGTTTTGTGTGTGGTGTTATTCAGCCTTTTGTATTTTAAGTCAGTATTATTTTGGTCTAGGCTTTTTAAGGAGACCGTTTTGCTCCGTAGTGTTTCATTGGAGTTATGCAGGACTCGCCTATGTGGAAGTAGCTATTAGGACTCGTCCCCCCGGCTTACCTGCCTATGTGGATGTAGTTATTCGGACTCTTCCCCCCTGGCTCTTTTCGGTCCTCGCTTCCTGGTTGTTTCCTTGTTAGTCCTTTGCCTAGATGTTTTGCCTTTCTATGTCTCTTTCTCCTCTGTCTGCTTTCCTCCGTGAAGGCGAGAGGAGTCTGTTTGCATGCATCTGTATAGTAGGTTCTTACTAAGAGACAGGGCATTTTTATCGTACTGACTTTAGGGTTTTCTTTTTGGTATGTGCTATTTGTACCTTTCATGCTACTCGCCTGTGTTAACGTCTCGTTGCTGAGGCAGGGCTTTATTCTTGCCGGCTCTTTGGTTACTTATCTCGTAGAAGTATGGGACCGCAGATCTCTGCTCTATTTCGCCTCTGTTTGGTTTTCTTACTGAGAGACCAGGCGTTTTAGCTTCTACTCATTTCCGTGTTACTGTGAGCCGGTTAGTAGCTTTTGGTACGTATTCCCTGTTTTGTCTCCTTCTCGTGGACTACGCTCCTCTTTGTTGTGAGTCAGGGTTTTTATTTATATTGAGAGGCTGTCGTGCTATTTTTGCGTTGGTCTTGGTTGCAGCTGTCCTCCGTCCTTTTTACCTACGGGACAATTTTGTTCGGAACTGTTCGTTTTCCGGGTATGTTTCTCCTTGTGTGGAGTTTGGGCGAGGTTGTGGACATGTTTGCGTGTGACTGCGCGTAGCATGGGAACATTAGCTCTCTGTTCCTTCGCTTCGTTACATATTCTTTTACTGAGAGGCTAGGGCGGTTGTTTCAATTGAGCTTGCGTTAGTCTATATGGATAGTAAAGTTATGGGACGACGGTGCTCCGTCGGCTCACCTGTAAAATGTTTCTCTCTCCTGGGAGATCGGGTGTTTACCCCTTTGTTTTCTGCATTTGACTGCGAGCCTATTAATCTCGCCATGGAACGTTAAATCTCTGTTCCTGTTCGCCTCGTTATATTCCTCATCATAGAGAGGCAGGGCGTGTATTTTCAATTAATCTCGCTTTGGTCTAGCCGGTAAATGTCTGGTACTGCCTGTCCTGTTCGTTCCTTTCGGTGCCTTTCTCCTTGCATGGAGTTTTTGACGATTTTGTTCGGAACTGCTGTTCTGTTTCGTCTTTTGGCGCATGTCTTCCTATAGGGAAGATTGGGCGATGTTGTGGACACGTTTGTGTGTGACCGCGAGTCTGAGAGTAGCCTGGGATCTGTTCCTTTCGCCTCCACAAATACTATCGTATTATTTTGCAGTGTTTGTTGACTGTGTTTTATGTTTGTCTTTACGCTACTCGCCCGTTCTTATGTGTCTCGTTACCGAGACAGGGCGCGTATTATTTCTGGCTGTTCAGAATCCTGTCCTTGCGCTCTACTTGGCGTGTGACAGTGAGCCGGTTAGTAGCGTCTGTAGTGGTGTTCGTTGTTCATTGTCTTGTCTCCTCCCTTATCTGCGGGGTATCCCGCCTTAGTGGCCTTAGGGCTTAATGAATCCCCTTGCTGTGTTTGGCTCCTCCCACCTCACACGTCACACCCCATTACAGTTGTTTGATGAATACAGTGCTCGATGCCCCTGTTATTTGATGAATACAGTGCTCTATGTTCCTGTTGCTTGATGAATACAGTGCTCTATGTTCCTGTTGCTTGATGAATACAGTGCTCTATGTTCCTGTTGCTTGATTAACACGGTGCTACCTCCCCTCTGTAGGATCATGAGGAGGGTGATGGGGAACAAGTCCAGCTGCCCCACCCAGGGGGACAAGGTGGTGGACCTCATCTACATCGATATTGTGGGCCTGACGCAGTTCAAGAAAACCCTTGGACCCTCCTGGGTGCACTACCAGTAAGGTCAACATGAAAACATAGGAAATTTTTATGACAAGAACAGGCCATTCAGCCCGTCGTGGCTCACCATTTTATCTGTTGCGAATATCTACTGCTAAGTATATTGTGAATGTCTAGCACTAATATCTAGCACCCCAAAGATATCGCTTTATCTTTTCTTCTGTGTCTGGACCAAATAAGCATGTTTAAAACATGCGTATGGGCAGGCACAAAAGAGCAACAACAACGGTTAGTTACCAGGGATGTAGGAAGTATATTTGACTAGGGGGTGTTGATGTATATGAGGAGGGCGGGTGTGAAATTACGACCTCCTATGAGATTAGTTTTTGCAGAACAGTGAATTCCGTTGAGTTTTGAAGAGAGAACAACACCAACAGGCATGCTTTCCCATCAATATTTGAGTATTAAAAATGTAACGTTAGCCTACTATGACATCAATGACTTTTTATACCACTATGTCTCCACCCGAACCCTCTGGTCTTCCACTGCCGCCCTTCTTAATGTTCCAAAGGTTTTATACAAAAGCTCTGGTGAAGCCGCTTTCTGTTTTTATGCACTAAAACTATGGAACACCCTCCCAGTAAATATAAAAATGGCAAGCTATTTTTAAGAATAAGCTAAAAACTTTTCTTACCCATGCACTATGTTCTTAACTTTGTCTATTGTTTTATTTCTTGTATTTTTTATTTTCTATTTTAGTTTCTTTTCTTTTCTTGTTCTTGTTCTGTATTTTGTTTTTATTGTTGTGAAGCACTTTGGGCTGCATTTTATGTATGAAAGGTGCTACACAAATAAAGTTTATTATTATTATTACTAATTATAACTAATTATAACTATTACTAATTACTAATAAGTTCAGCTAGCTACATAACATTAGCTGCCTATGTAACGTTAGGCCTATACAATATGCGTATGTTATTAATGTACAAATTTCCTGACTCAATCCCTGGTAAGGCTACAGCCAAAAACTACAGTTTAACCATACAAACCTTAGCTAATAATCATCTTATAAAAATTTCCCAGGTTACTGCCTTGACAGGTTCACTCTCTCAAAACACTCAAAAGCTACAGGTTTTTATCATGTGGGAATCATAAAAATGTAACGGAGCTTATAATAAGGCTTTCTCAGACATTGGGGGGCATATATAAGGCTTTTTCAGATATTGGGGGGTACAGATAAGGCTTTCTCAGACATTGGGGGGCACAGATAAGACTTTCTCAGACATTGGGGGGGGGGGGGGGGGCTACTGTAACGCTACTGTAACGCTAGCGGACCACACACACCTACTTTCTACGTCTATGTTAGTTACTGCGGTTATCTAATTAACCAAAACATGTAGTGTGAATGTAGCCTTAAAAAAACATGATTAATGTCTCAGGTTCTGTCAACCTGGGTTACTCTCTCATCCACAGTGAGAGAAACGTGCCTTCTGAAGACAAACTCAATAAGTGATTGAGAAATTATCAATATACAGTTATTTATCATGACTGTGCTTTATAAATTTATCATGACCGCAATGAGCACCCAACACTTTATAGCCAAGATCTACACCTTGAATCCTTGCTCACTGAAAAAGTCCACAGTAACTATGTGTGCTGTGACTTAATTGTGCCATATATCTCAAAAGTGAGCAGGTGTGGGGGGGGGGGGGGGGGGGGGCAGAGGTTAATTTTGGACAGAGGTTTTCTTATGTCGGCAGGTTTAATTTGCATGGTTTTTTAGTGTGTGCTGTTCCACTCTGTTTAGAGCAAATTAAATGTTAGTGTTTTAGTAGTAATTCAGCAATCCAGCGGTCTTATCTGTCCCAGTCCAGCCTGGTGCAGACAATCTTAAAGCATTGATGTGGATAAGAACATCCTGCTGTCTCTTTCACAGCCTCATTTTGTAGCCTGAAGGTGTTCATGCACATACCAATCAGCACTTATGATGTAGGAGAGTGATAAGAGGTGGAGTAATATCGCACTGCACCATGTCTCCGTTTATTGCTTCTGCCGATCAAACATTTGATGCCATTCACTCAGCCCTCCTAAAGAAGATTCTGGTCCCCTAACCCTCCTAGACTTGCATTCTTAATTTACAACCAGAATAATTATGCACAGCTTCAGGTTGTACAGACACTGACAGCTGGCTCTAAATCATGGAACCATTTAAATGTATTTATTTCTTTTTTTGAAAAGCCAAGACCAAGTTGTTGAAATATGGAATACGGAAACAGCGTATTGCTAAGAATTCCAAGATATAGGAGATGCAGGCTGAAATTAGTCACGTGCCTAGTATAAGAGTCAAGGAGATGGGCTCAGCTATATGTTTTCTAAATGATCCGTGCTGATAGAGGGAAATTCAAGAGCGGATGGTCACATGACTGGTCAGAAACCAGAAATCTTGAGCGCTCATGCCGAAGTTTGCATCTTTGTTCGCTGTGCATTGCAAACTGTGCCTGGTTTGCACTCGGTAGACAGAGTTGATACACACAAAAAAAGGGGTTTGTCTCCCAACAGCTGGTATTTAAGCAACTCGGAGACACAGGAGGGCAGAATGTTGCATCACATTTTTTGGTTTGGAGTTGTCTTTCCGTTGAGCCCAATTCTGGCCTTTCATCCCTGAACATCTGAAAAATGGCACAGAAGCACAGAGCATTCAGCTCCTGCCCAAAATAACTCATTATGTCTGCCTTCTGTTTATTCAGGGCTACATTTTGTTTCTCCAAAAAAAGATAGGAGAAAAGTAATTCTGGTTATTATTGTACATATACACTGCCCGGCCAAAAAAAAAGTCGCACACTCTAATATTTCGTTGGACCGCCTTTAGCTTTGATTACGGCACGCATTTGTTGTGGCATTGTTTCGACAACCTTATGCAATGTCACAACATTTATTTCCATCCAGAGTAGCATAGGTTTTTGACTGAGATCTTGTATTGACGACGGGAGAGTCAAACCAGAAACCACTCCGTAAAGTGTTTTCCAGCACATCCCAAAGACTTTCAATGGGGTTAAGGTCAGGAATCTGGTGGCTAATTCATGTGTGAAAATGATTCCTCATGCTCCCTGAACCACTCTTTCACAATTTGAGCCCGATGAATCTTGGCATTGTCATCCTGGCATATGCCCATTGATGGGATAACCTGGTCATTCAGTACATTCAGGTACTTCGCTGACTTCATTTTATTGCTGCATAATGTTGCTGAGCCTAGACCTGACCAACTGAAGCAACCCCAGATCATAACACTGCCTCCAGAGGCTTGTACAGTGGGCACTATGCATGACGGGTGCAATGGCGACTTTTTTTTTGGCCGGGCAGTGTACCTCTGTGGGACGAAATAGTATTGGGGCTCCTGCACCCTGTGAATGTGATACTGGAGAGCAGTGACAATTTATGAAGTTAAAATATATACAGTTGAAGTCAGAAGTTTACATACACTTAGGCTGAAGTCATTAAAACTCATTTTTAACCACTCCACAGATTTCATGTTAGCAAACTATAGTGTTGGCAAGTCAGTTAGGACATCTACTTTGTGCATGACACAAGTAATTTTTAGAACAATTGTTTACAGACAGGGTCAAGGGTCTGACGTATCAAACAAGCCTCAAACCATCACTCTGCTGCCAGATATGCAGTAGATATGGATGGATCACTTTAAGGATTGTTTCTCCTAATAAGTCAGGAGAAGAAACCATTCAAGTTATCCATCCATATCTACTGTATTTCTGGCAGCAAAGTGATGGTTTAAGGCTTGTTTGATACGTCAGGCCCTTGATGACTTACGCCACATTCTCACAGCGAGCAACTTGGTTGCTGGGTCGGTCAAGTCTACGAGGCTGGGGGCGGGGCAAGAGCTTCCCGTTGTGTCATCCAAGTCAGCTCATGCAGCTACAATTTTTTGATGAAGAGAAACAACAACAGTTGCCTACATACGTATAAGAAAGACATATTTGCGACACTGATAAGTATGTGTTCTTGCTAGCTAGCAATAGGCTATATCCATCTTCATCGCGAGCTGGCGATCTTTATCTATCTATCATTCGGTTTTACAGTGTATAAATGCTGGGCCAGTTTGGACTGCATGTTAGACTGGAAAGCTGACCAACATCATGCTGAACTGTATCTACAAATAAATAAGCTATACCGTCTTTCATCATCAAAACCGATTCAAGACCCTTTTATTTCTCGAACGTAATTGCAAGTACCGGCAGTTTTATACATAAATCTATCTAGATTTATGTATAAAACTCAACATGTAGTTTGGGCTCAATGTGATATTGGTAGAACAAGCCACATATATATCTTTTAAGGTTATGTTATGACACTGATATTTATACAATGGTAATATATAAATTATTCACTGTTGTTACCATTGCTAACCCTATTTCGCCTAGCTTAGTTTGATAGCCAATATTACGTAGGTTACGGAACAATTATTCATGAAATGGTTTTGTGTCGGTTGGAGAAATATGAAGTGCGGAACGATATCGGCGAAAAAGTTAAACTGCGGGCAACATTTATCGACTGATTTTGGTCGCTCAGTTGCCGAGTTGCTCAGGTCACTGACCATCGCTCAGCTTCATAGAGAATGAATGGACTTCCGGCAACTGGGCGACCGAAGTTGCTTGATGTGAGAACGCAGCGTTAGAGCCATTTACCCAACCATGTGCTCCATACTGTTCCAGTGTAATTTACAGCTAAATCTAGTCCCACCCCCCAATTCCCATGGAGATCCATTCAAATGCAGAGACATTTAGTATCGCTTGTGAGAGTACCAGAAAATAAGATATCAGGGGTCACAGACATCAGAAAGTCATGGCATGCAAAGATATGCGACCAAATATTAAAAATTATTACTTTATTCAATATATAAATGCAGGGGTACCAATAATTGTGGCCAACGTGGTTTTGTTAAAAATAATTATTTCTTGATGAGGGATTTTTTTTCTCATAATAAATGAACATCAATTAAAGGTTGGATTTTTCTCATTTTTTCAGTGTGAGATTAAGCTAATTCACCAAACGGTGAATTTTTATAACCCTTTTTACCCATCTTTACCAGGGGTACCAACAAATTTGAGTACATCTGTTTATATATATATATAATTATAATTAACATATCTCTGGTGGTAACCTCTGAGTTATGTGAAGGTGACTTTTTTTGAGTTGCTAAGAGCCATTCAGATTGTGACTGTGTCAGGCATCTGACCTTCTTTCATGAAATACATCTTTTTTCTAATTTTGGTTTGTTTCAGGTGTATGCTACGGGTGTTGGATTCCTTTGGCACCGAACCCGAGTTCAACCATGCCCACTACGCCCAGTCAAAGGGACACAAGACCCCTTGGGGCAAGTGGAACCTCAACCCCCAGCAGTTCAACACCATGTTCCGTAAGTCAATACCCACCCTTTTGCATTACCGTGGTGACCGAGAGCCATAGGGTGGCTGTGGGCAATCTCCATCGCCTCCAGTTTAGCATTTTCTTTTTCATACGCTTGATATCGAAATGTTAGCCTACAGTCTCAGTATCAAGGCTTTAGGCACCGCTAGGCCAAAATCCTGGGTCAGCTCAATTGGCCCTTTGTCCTCCTGATAGAGTAGGACATTCTCATATGGCTGTATAGGGAGGCCAGTGTGTACCTGCATGGCCAACTCACAGCACTCGTAGATGGGAATGCTGGAGCAGAGATTAGTTTAACACGCAATGTTTAACTGCAGTAGGGGCTGCTGTGTGTTTTTTATTTACTAAAGCGCAGGAGAACACAGATCAACTTAATTCTGCATTGTATATACCTCACCATCTTGGCTATTGGTTTTCAGCCCAAAAGGCTTTCTCACGATCCCAACAAATGAGTCCTTATGTGATGACATAGGATATTACTTTGGGCTGTAAATGGAAGCTTAGAGGGTGAGGGTGAGGGTGGTTCACACTGGTTCTGTTCAGTTGCATTCTGTTCAGTTGTCTTTAAAAAAATAATAATAATAATAACTCAGTCCTAACTCCCAGTGAGTGTGATTGGCGTGACACTTTGTGCGATAATGAAGAACCCCGTTTCCCAGTAGTGGCTTGCAGGCGCATTGGCGCTTATGCAGCATGGACACGTGATGCCAGCAACCAATCATAAAACAGAAGAGGAGAATATAGGTGTGTGTTTGTATGTACGTATGTGAATATGTGTCATCTACTTGTTACAATATTTACAAGAACAGTAAGCAGGGCTCGAATTGTTGTTGCGCGGGGGAGCGCCTTACCCCTTGTAAAGATAGGCAATTCTGTAAATACGAAAAGCAATGATTCACATAAAAGGGAAGGTTTGTGACTGAACACAGCAGCTGCGCAGCATGCACACTACAGACAGTTGTGCTTTTGATTGACACAGGTGTAGGAGGGGCTATGATAAAGTATGGGAGACTAGCAACATAACCAATAAACTGGCTACCAGCTTTTTTAAAATACCAATCAAGCACAAAAATTTACTTGATGAAAATCTGAGCCTGTAAGATTTAGGAATATAACGCCTTGCTGGTGTATTTACATTTGTTTACATTACTTTAACAAATGCCGGGCCAATATGCAATAAGTAATTTTCTACTCTCAGAAGTCATCAGAATAACCATTAACCAGTGATTTTTGGAATTTGTTCGACCACTGACAATAAATATGGCTCAGCTCTTTAGTAAAATATTACAGTGCATGGAGTGGCATAAATGGCAACATCAATGGATTATTTTCATCCAATAAATATTTGCATTTTAAAGCAAAAACTAGTTATTATTTATTTGTGATTAATAAAATCTGGAAAACAGTAGGTTAACTTTAACAAATTTAAATATTAGAAGTGCTAGCAGCTAAGCAGTGGCGGCTGCTGACCAGACTTTTTGGTGAAGCAAACCCACAATTTTTTTTCTACCTGTGAAAATCGAACCCCTGCTTTACCTGTTGAGCTAGGCCATTTTTGGGTTGTTTAACACTGACCACATCAACTGACCAGCTGTAGGCAGAAAAGAGCTGGTGGCCATTTAAAACAGGTTTATATTGCTTGACAACTAATCACTATGGCTGTACCATTTAAATTGAGCTGCCTTCTCTCAAATGAATAACACCAGATAGAATACAATGACAAGTAGTTATGTACACACTCATTTATTAGTAGCCAAATTATTTAATCACCTATGCATATTCAATAGATAAATACTCAAATCCACCTGCACCGTATCTGAAATAGTAGTATTACCTGGCAGTGGGGACCTCATGTGATTTGTGGAGGTCGTCTGTGATCTTAATCCCGAGCGAATCTGCATTTCCGTAATTTGTAAAGTCCAAATTCCCCACTGTAAATTACCTACCATATTTCGCACAAAACAGGTCATCTGATAATATTAGTCCTGTGTGAATCGGCATCTCAGTAATTTGGGGTGATTTTTTCCCCAGCAAGGATTCCTTGTTTTTTCCCTGCTTTTTTCTTCATCTTTCCGAGTTGAGATTTATGGAGGCTGCGGTGGAAATTATTATTTCTAATTCTGACATTTTGGGGGCGATTCTTATACCAAAAGTATTTAAATGTTACTGCTGAATTTAATGTGACTAAATTGAAAGGAATTGTAGCCTATTCGACTCTGTAGCCAGCTTCAACACACCAATTTGCATACGCTGTGCAAATGTGCAGAAAAACTGAGAATATGGAAGTAGCCTATAGAAATGTTAGGTTTCATTCGTACCCGTTGATAATCCCTGGGATTTCATAAGTAAATTTGAGGGAAACACTGACTGCGTTTGTCCCGTGCGAATGCGCCACATGAAACTCGTCAGGGGATAATTCCTAAATCATATGAGGTCACCAGGTAGCCTAATACCCTAGTCCAGTGCGAATAGGCCATTTGACATCCCGGCCAACACAGAGGGCGACCTGAACGTCATCATAGCGGGAAGGAAGCTCAGTCAACTCCCCGCTCTGTTATCCCAAGTTTCACTCTCATTATTTCTCTAAATGACAGCTCATGACGACCCAAGAATCGCATCGATCAACCTCGTTATTTTGTTATGGGTGCACCGTCATCAATAAAATGATCATTCTCAGACTCAATTAGCACGGTTACACTACTGTCATGCTCCTTCGATTTTACATAAATTTTAACAGACCTGAATTACGTAGCCTAAATAATGAAAGCCATCTCTCGCAAACATTGAACATCTCCTGTAGCAACACACTTGGATAAAAAATAATAGGCTTTCCTATTATATAGCATTTAACGTTAAAGTTCTGACTTACCGAGCCCACTCACTGGATAAGATTGATAGGAGGCTTCGGTCTCCCATCTGCCTTCACTTGCAATCTTTCTTCACAATCTTGAAAAAAATGTTACGTTACTCCTGCAGAATCCGATCCAGGATGTTTACATTCACAGCCAGGTTCCATTTTCTTTCAAATGCAGCCAAATGAAATGGCAAAAGCTAACGTTACAAAAAGTGAGCTAGTTTAGGCTAACGTTAGTTAAATCACTAACATTAGCAATTAGCTAGCTATGAACACTACAACACGATAAAAAAATTTAACTATTTACAATACAAATCACCACTGACAACGCCACAACCATTAAAATTGAATACATTTCTTTCTCGCTCCCTTTCTATCTCTCTCTAATACAGTAACACAGTAATGGTCCACTCAAAATTGGTGGTGAAGATGATTATATTCCTGGACAGCTGAACTGGTGTACTGAATGGTTAGACATTATGTCAATCATCAGGATGAGAACGCGCACAAGAACACGATTGGAACTCTATTGAATACTTCAGTGAGGCACTGCTTCACGGGTGGGCTCAACAACGAGTCATAATCCACAATTAACCAATCATGTCTTATAAAGTCCCCCATTGATTTCCAATGGTCAAGTGAAGCAGTCAGACACTGTGCCTCACTGAAGTTCCTTTTAAAATTCAAAGGGTGGCACTGTTTTTCACGATACAAGCACAGAAGTATATAAGAAGATACAAGGCATATTTTTGAATCTAAGCACTTTTTTTTTTTAGCTTCACAAGGGAAAGTCGAAAGTCGGTGATGATTCAATATTAACCCCTTGGCGCAGATGGCAAATTTCACCTATATAGGGGTGCTCTGTTTAAGGCTTTATAACTCCAGGTGTGAGCATCACATAAACTTGGTAAATGGCTTACATGAAAGAAGACAGGTGTACCATTTACAATACAAACTTAGATTTGTTTATTTTCATAATTTAAGTCAAAATAAAGTGCCACAAATGCAAAGAAACAGTTTACAAATCAACAGTTTGGGCTCATAAAACTCACTTGTGCATAATTTCCAAGTGAGAATTATATATTTTCAGCAGTATAGGGGGGTAGATATCTATGGGTCCAAAACCCCTATGCAAAACATGTCATAAAATGAATAAAATTAGTTTTGTACATTATAACGCATACACATTTGCTCCATCTGGTGGCTTAAGATAAAAAAACATTGATATCACAGTGTTACATACACCTAAATATGTTGCCTAATCATTCACTCTTGTACCTCAATAAAACATCACTTGTCCCTGTACTCTACAGTATGTATACTTTTGTCCTGGGATTGCATTTTTCTGTATCCTTTTAATCTTAAGTTTTCCTATTCATAATAACTCCAAGGAAATTTTTACCTTAATCTACCACATATCAGCGCAACAGTAAATTGGAATGAGCACTTGTCATGCCCTAAGAGACTCGTATACGCCATAGCCTATATTATGTATGATAACATGAACATAAAATAGTTTTCCACCATCTGTAAAATGCTGCCAAATATTCTATCTTCAATGAACATCGGTAGCCTAGTTCAAAAATACATTTAGCTAACGATTGCACTACAGTATGTGAAATGCACTCAAAATGCGAAAATAACAACAGGGCTATCAAACATATTGGAAAGACAGTGCTCGAGTGGAAACACGAACGTACGTATGTAGCCAGCGAGACCAACGGTATTTTAGACGCAAAAATACTTACATATCGCAAAAGGGAAATTCCCCTGCATAATGCGTATTGTATATCGCTTGCGTAATACTAGACAGTTAAAACGAAAACTGCCGTTACGCTGGGCTGTAGTAAATTGCTCAAAGCACCCAAAAACACTTGGCATATACCGTTGCGATGGTTATAATGTACTCTATTGGATAAAAAAGCCGACAATTAAACCAGAGTGAACTGTAATGCATGAGACAGGCTTACAGGGCATGGGGCTATTACGCGGCGACGTTTCAGATAGTGTAATAGCGGTATAAAGTGTTGTATATTTCTCAAACCGATTGTACCAGACAATAAATGACAACTGAATTTTGAAAGGAACATCTCGATGTGTAAAACCAATGGTAGGATTGTATATTTATTTCATATTTAGTAGCATATATTGCTAGTAGAATACATGGTAGAATGAGATAGTACTTTCACAGTTTATTTTGCATTTGAGTGAGCAGGGCTTTTCACGGCTTTTCTGGCATACGATCAGGCTATTGTTGGGTTTATCTCGTTGCTATGATGTTATTCTAATTTTATATGATGAATAAATATATGTATGAACTCAAACATAGACGCTATTGTCCACTATGTCACGCATAGGTAGGTATAGACTAGGTGGGGTTTGCTTGATAAATGGACTTGCTACAGGGAAATAGTGGCACTTAGAAACTACGTATTCGGCAGAAATCGTCACGAACCGTCTACCAATAAATTTAAAACACAGAGTTTGTGATTTCCAATAATTGTTCGGCTGCAGTAGCAACGAATGTCTCAGTTGAGCAAAAAAGATCCCGCCGGCGGGATGTAAGTATGCGCCAAGGTGTTAAAGAAAGCCTATGGTGTGTGTGTGATTGTGTGATATGCATGTTCTTTTTCACCCATTTTTTTTGGTGGTTGTCTTAGAGAAACCTCCTCTGTGGCTAAGTCAGTATCCAGAATTGGCTAACAATCAAAGCCAAGCCAGAGTGGCAGTTACAGAGAGTTGAAAAGTAACAATTTTTGGAACCATTACCATGGCAACCAGAGACACTGCTATCCAAATACAGTACCCTTCCAAGCTGACCAGCACAAAGGCTAAGAAGAAACACAAATTAACTGTAATGAGAGACAACCCTGAAACCCTATATGTGGACTTTATTTAAAATTACAACAAAAGGGTTAAAAACAATTTAATATTCTTCACTAATAACACCAAAGCCTGGCACAGCATCATATGTCAACACTACCCTGACAATCAAAGAGGGGGTATAGGAAAATGGAGTAAAATAACTGTCCATGAGGATGAACATTTTGACAGCATTGTACTGAATGTGAACATTTAGTACAGTTCTGATTCAAACTGCCAATGAAGCAAACTTGGACTCATTTGAAAAAGACTTCCCTGCCCTAAAAGAGGAGGCAGAAAAGGGTCTGCTCACCACCCAGACAGGGGACTCAGACCCTGCAGAAGCAGCACCCACCATCGTATCCAACCTGCAAAGTCTGCCCCCCGCATCCCCCCAGAAAGACACCCAGGACATCAGAGAGACCCTGGACCTGCTGGAGCTGGAGTTCGCAGAGTTCAGGGACCTCACTGACCAGGATCTCTGAGGCATACTTCCACCTGCAGCCATCACCAGCAGTGCAGAGAGACCAACACGGCCATCGCTGACCTACGAGAAGAGACCGCAGCACTGAGGCAGGACAACCAGGCCCTGAGAGCCCAGCTGGCCTCTGTGAAAGAGGACATGCAGCGCAGGGAAAGAGTCTTCATCACAAACCTGCAACACCTGAGAGAGCAGCTTCAGGAATACATGTCTAATCCCTGCATCGCCCAGCAAAGCATAAGCACTGAAATACACACCACTCCCCTCAAAACAACAGCCCTCCCACCTACAACCTACACACAGCCGAACTGACTTGCTGGCTCACGCTGACACAGATGTCACCCCCAGCTCACAGCACACAGAGTCAGAGAGCGCCCCAGCACACAGCCAAACAGCCCCTCAGACACCCCCTCCCTCCCTGTTTCACAGCCTTCCCCAAACGCAAAGTTCCCCACTACACAGCCCCCCACCACCCAACAAACCCTGAATCCAAACGCAGAAGTGGTCCTACTCTCGAATTCAAACAGGAAATTCATTGACCCAAAGAAGCTTTTTCCAGGCCAGGAGGTGAAAGGAAAATGCTGCAGTAACACAGCCCGGGCCCTGGAGCTGCTCAAATGGGACACGCTGGGGAAGGCTCGCTGTATCCTAGTGCACACTGGCACCAACGACCTGCACCGCCTGCGCCATAACACCGCCCAGTGAGGAAGGTGGCTGTGAAAGCCTCCCAGGAGTTCCCCAATGCTCGAGTGGTCATTTCCACTCTGCTACCAAGGGCCGACGTCTCCCCCCACATCATCAGGGACATCAACACGGAGATCACCAGGAGCTGTGCTGCACTCCCTAACGTGCACCTAGCCCATCACCCCACCATTAGGCACTGGCACCTCTTTGATGGGCTGCATCTAAACCAATAGGGTGTAATGTTATTTGCCCTGGTATTACCCTAAAAGACGTGGCCTTGATGTAAGGGGGAGTGTCAGGTTCGGAGTACCAGGCACGACAGCTAAGGAATATAAAAGTGTATACCGTAGTATACACCACTAAAGTGGACGGATCCGCACCAGGAGAGGGAAATAAATGACATTCCTGGCGTAAGCCAAATCAAAACAACCCCAAAAGAGGATGAGACTCGGAAATAGCGAGTAAGAAACAATGAAACCAACGCCGAGGGTCTCTCGCTCTCCAACAACGAGTAATAAAGGGAGGTCAGATATAAACAAAAGCAAGTGGATGCAAGAGACCCGAGGGTGGAAGCCGTGAACCCTTGTTGTGGGCGCAAACCGTACAAGCGGCGACAAATTCCTGCACATCGCTCTCTAATTTGGGCTACCAAAAGCGGCGAGAAACAAATTCCTTGGTCCGGTGAACTCCAGGATGGGCCACTAACTGTGAAGCATGACCCCACTGGAGAACCCGAGATTTCAACCAGGGTGGAACAAGCTCAGGGCATGGTTCCTTATCAGAGTGGTCGAAAATGCTTGATAACCCATCCGGTTTAATATTCTACGACCCGGGACGATATATTAGGAGGAATCTAAAACGGGCGAAGAATAAAGACCATCGGGCTTGCAGAGAATTGCCCGTCTTAGTCTGTTGGATATACTCCAAGTTTTTATAGTCGGTCCAGACCATAAAGGGATGCTTGGCTCCAGCCAATGGGGCCACTCTTCTAATGCCAATTTGACTGCCAACAGCTGTAATTTATCGCAGCAGATGTTAGGCCATGTTAGGCCACGATCGCTTTGGATAAAAGCGTCTGCTAAATGAATGTAATGTAATGAGAGAAATACGCGCATGGGTGTAGTTTGCGGTCCAGCGGAGAATGCTGAGACAAAATGGCTCCAACCCCCAGCTCTGAAGCATCCACCTCTACCACAAAGGGGAGGGAGGGATTGGGAGTTATCAGGATAGATTCGGAGCAAAACCTCTTTTTTAGCTCCGCGAATGCTGCCTCAGCCCTAGAGTTCCATTGGAACCGAGCAGGTGATGTCTTTTTGGTAAGGAGAGGCTACCGTGCTAAAATTGCAGATAAACCGCTGGTTAAAATTTGCGAAGCCCAAGAAGCGCTGCACTTGCTTCACAGAAGTAGGAGTTAGCCAGTTTTTTACCGCCAAAACTTTCTCTGGATCCATAAGAACTTGACCGTCCACCACAATGAACCCTAAGAAGGAAACGGAGTTGGTGTGAAAAGCGCATAGTTGAGCCTTAAGAAGCACTTCCAAAACCTGCCTAACATGAACGATGTGGGACGAAAGGTTAGGAGAAAAAATAAAATATCATCCAAGTAAACGAAGACGGATTTCTCCAGCTTTCTAAGAACATCGTTCACTAGCATCTGAAAAACAGAGGGGTCACTAGTGAGGCCGAACGTCATCACCCGGTATTCGTAGTGTCCGTGGTGAGTATTAAACGCCGTCTTCCACTCATCGCCCTCACACATGCGCACCAGATTGTAGGCATTGTGAAGGTCGAGTTTGGAAAAGAGCGACGCCCCCTGTAAGCGCTCGAATGCAGAGTTCATGAGTGGAAGAAGATAACTGTTCTTAACGGTGATGTCATTGAGGCCCCTCTATACAGGGTCTTAAACCTCAGTCTTTCTTCTTAACAAAAAAAAATTCAGCGCTGGCCGGCTCCCTCTTACCGGGTGGGCCAATGAGTGTGGCTTTCCACACGGGACCTACCCCTGCGAGAGGAGTCCTGTAAACTGGCACCACGGTTCGTGGGCCCCTTTAAGGATGGATGCATCTGGAAGCTCAACCCGGTCACTGTGCGCCTTCAGTTGCCACGCGCTATGCACATCCATCCCACCTTTCACGTCTCTCAGTTGAAACCAGTGCTGGTTAGCATTCTCGCCCCGGCTGACAAGCCACCGCCTCCCCCCCGGTTCTTGGAGGGAGGTCCGGTATATACCGTTCAGCGCATTTTGGCAGTGGGTACCAGTGTTTAGTAGACTGGGAGGGCTATGGTCCTGAGGAGCGCTGCTGGGTCCCCTCCAGGAACATCTTGGACCCCAACACTTATTAGGGACTTTCATAGAAACAAGGCTGAGGGATCGCCTGGGGTCGTCCCTTAGAGGGGGGGGGGGGGTCCTGTCATGGTTTTTGGCAGCCTCTGTTTATTTCTGCGGTCGGCATCGAGGCACTCTATCGGATTTTCCGTCTTCCGTTCCGGTATTTTGATCTCGCCCGGCTATTATTAATCGCACCTGTTTTTGGTTTCCTGCCCGCTATATATAGCTCAGGGTTTCCTCTTTCCGGTGCTTCGATATTGTCTTGGCTATTTGACATCGGAGTCGGTAAGGTATAGGAATTCGGGCACTACGTTTCTGGTTGTTTCAAATAAGAAACATAGTAAGTCCGGTTAGAGTTAGGATATAGATTGGTTTAGTCTTTTCTTTCCTATCTTGCTCTCTATCCTTTATACTCTCTACCTGTTACCTTTTTTGTTCAGCTCATTCGCACCTAGAGCTTAAGGTAACATTCTATTTTCATTTTCTTTCTTTCGCCCATTTACTCGGGCGTTCTTTTGTTTTTCTCTGACCTCCTTTTGTTGCTCTTTGTTTGAGAGCGTGAGGTTCTTTTGTTGTTTATTACTCGCTATTTTCGAGTTCACCCTCTTTTGGGGCTGTTTTGATTTGGCTTATGCCGGGAGGTTTTTATTCCCATTTTCTTTTGTTTATTCCTTCCCTGGTGCGGATCTGTCCGCTTTAGTGGTGTATATTTCGATATACACTTTTAGATTCCTTGGCTGTCGCACCTGGTTCTCCGAACCTTACACTCCCCCTTACGGAAGGTTCTTGCATTTTTTTAACACAAAAGAAATGCAGTACTCCAGCTAACCGTTTACCTGGCTTGAAATGGCAAAGCATGGAGGGCACCTTCAATTAGTATAGAGTAATTAGTCCCGGAGAGAGAGAGAACATGACCTGAGCACCCTCTCGTAGCCCTGAGAGCCAATGCCCGAAAAAAGACCGAGCAGGCAGAAACCATGACAGTTAGCGTGTTGCTGACGTTAATTTTCAGGTAAATTTATACTATGATAAATTTGTATTTCCAAACTGAATAAATAGCCTACTGCAACTCGAACCACGAAAATGTTTTGTTAGATTAAAGTAACTGAGCTATTTGCAGAATATAATATTTTTTTATCTGCAGATTAATGTTACTAGAGCAAAGCACCCTTCGGGCATTTCTCCCTTATCCCCTGACCTTTCCACCCCTTCTCCCCAGACCTCCCCATTGCCCCTACCCCATCCCTTAACAGTACCCTGTATGAAGAAGGCCAGACCATTAAGGCATATTAGTGGCAAGTTGGTGATGAGACAAATAGTGCATGGCAGGAAAAAAAACACATACAGCTCTCCTATGATAGTATAATAATAATACAAAGCCCAATTGACCCTTTGTAGCCGAATGTTGGGGAAATAATTGACAGGGGAAAACAACCAATTGCAGCGGTCTAATGCGTAGCAACTGTTGCTAGCCTCTACTGGTTTGTTGACATAATGTATGTAACGTTAGCCCTCTATGGCATAATTGCAGACCTTACTGTCTGCATCTTGCAGAGATTTGCCCTACCCCATTTGACCAAAACTGGTCAAGAATAGCAGACGGAACTGTCATGGCTAACTTTCTAACCAAATAATATAAATAAATTAAACAGTGAAGTATTTCCATTAAACTTGATGTTTTATCAGTTGGTTTAGATAATAGAAACTACCGGAGAATCAGACGTTTAATAGTCTTATGAACGTTAGGGCTCGCTCTCACTGGAGCTGGTGAGGATGCAGCAAGGAAGAACACTTTTCAGAGCCAGATGCTTGTTACACTACAAGGTCGTTTCTATGTAGTTCTCATGTAATGATCAAAGAAAGCAAGAAAGTCTTGGCCATTTTGTTTTGTAGTTGATCAGTAGGTATAAAAGCTAGAGGATTTTGAGTTTCAGTTTAGATTGAATGGTTCCCTATGGGATGGAACATTCAAAACATAAAGCTTGTCTGAATATTGTGAGTATGCAACAGTAATGAAAATGTTTTACTTTTCCATAGAGTTCAATCGGAAAATGAGTCAGGAGAAACAACCCTTAAATTGATCCATCCACATCTACTGCATATCGGGCAGCAGAGTGATGGTTTGAGGCTTGTTTGATACTTCAGACCAGGGGTTCTCAAACTCGGTCCTGGGACCCCCCTGTGTATGCTGGTTTTCATTCCAACCAAATTGCGATCCGAAAATGTTAACAAGCTGTTAATTTTTCTTAATTGCACTTTTCATGTTTTGATGGATTATTTACCCTCTTAAGCCAAATTATGTCATAAAATAGCTATGCATGCCATGTAAAATAAATGTCCCATGTTCACATTTTGCTTATTGTGCTATATTGCAAACAATTTAATTAAAAGAGGTAACAACTGAGCAAATGAAAGGCGAGGTGAATCAGTAGGCTCCTAATTGGTGAAAGTGTGGACACATTGCCATGAAAACTAACCATTTGGTTGATAATGAGCCAAACCTGCATTGTGTTAAGTTTAAGGAAACAAAATTATGAAAGACCTTGGGTGCGTCCCAATATTCTTCACTCCCCACCTCCCTCCGGAAGTATGCAAAACTGTCTGAACGTTTCGAGTACAAGTATTTGCATGTACATCATACAATGTACCTGACATTGCGCTTTGCGTCGAGACATGAATTCATATGTAACCATCAATACGTAATTAAGATGTAATCAGCGACATTAGATTAAAACACAAAGATCTGTTTCCGGGACACAGAGTAGAGGAGGTGGTAGTGGAGGAAGGGAGGGTGCATTTTTTGAGTATTGGGACCCCTGAATTAGGAGCATATTGATGCACCTCAGTCTTTAATTTGATCAGTTATAACATTTTGTTAACTCTTTTTATGTAGTTGTTTGCAATATAGCACAGAAAGCAAAAAGTGAACATGGGACATTTATTCTACATGGCAATCATAGCTATTTTATGACATAATTTTGCTTAAGAGGATAAATAATCCATAAAAACATGAAAAGTGCAATTAAGAAAAAGCTTGTTAAAATTCTTGGATCGCGATTGTGGTTGAACAAAAAAAAACAGCACACACAGGGGGGCCCCAGGACCGAGTTTGAGAACCACTGCTTCAGACCATTGATGACTTAGTCATTTAGCCAACCATAGGTTAAATACTACCCCTGTGTAATTTACAGCTTAATTTAGTCCCACCCCCCAATTCCCATAGTAGAGATCCATTCAAATGCAGAGAGGTTATAGTACCGCTTGTAAGAGTACCTGAATATAAGATATAAAGAGTCTTTTGATATCCTTTTATACCCCGTTATGATAGCATCACCTGTTTATCTGTGGAATGTTTCAAACAGGTGCTTTTTGCAAGGGGGTCGGGTTCGGAGGACCAGATGCGACAGAAGGAATCTAAAAGTTAATCCAGCATCGCTCCTCAGGGCCATAGCCCTCCCAGTCAACTAAAAACTGGACACCTCTGCCCATGCGTCTTTTGGCTAAAATGCACCGAACGGTATAACCGGACCTCCCTCCATGAACCGGGAGGGGGGGGGTTTATCTACCGGAGCAAGGGGACTCACCAGCACCAGTTTCAACCGGGAGACGTCGAAAGTGGGATGGATGTGCATGGAGCGTGGGAGCTGTAAACGCACGGTGACCGGATTCATTTTCCGGATAATTTTGAATGGGCCCACATACCGTGGAGCGAGTTTGCAGGGCGACGCCTGTCGGCCGCAACTTTTTGCTTGGACGTGGTGCGCAAGAGGGATGTGCGCACACGCCTCCAGACAGATTGGCACTTCCGAACGAAGGACCCCACAGACGGCACCTCCACATGTCTTTCCAACTCAGGAAATAACGGGGGTTGATAGCCCAGCTGAGGCTCAAAAGGAGAGAGACCCGTGGAGGCATTACACAGTGTGTTATGGGCGTATTCCGCCCAGGCGAGGTGATGACTCCAGGATGTGGGGTTGGAGGCGGCCAAACACCGAAGTGTGTTCTCCAGGGTCTGGTTAGTACACTCCGTCCATTAGTCTCCGGATGGAACCTGAACGATAAGCTGACAAATGCCCCCAGCAGGGAACAAAAGGCCAGAACCTAGCGGCGAACTGTGGGCCACGATCTGACACCATGTCCAGGGGGAGACCGTGCACCTTAAAGACGTGATCAATCATGAGCTGCACTGTCTCCAGTGCAGAAGGCAATTTGGGCAGAGCGATAAAGTGAGCCGCCTTGGAGAATCTGTCAACGACCACTAAAATCACGTTGCCCGGAGACGCAGGCAACACGTGATAAAGTCAAGGGCGATGTGACTCCAAGGACTCCCGCATGTCTTTCTCCATGTTAGGCCACCAGAAACATCGGGACAGAAATTCCTTGGTACAGTGGACGCCTGGATGAGCTGCTAACTGAGAGGAATGACCCAATTGGAGAACCCAGGACCTAACCCGAGAAGGGACAAAAAGGCAGTTAGGTGGGCCCCCGCCTGGGCCAGGATCAGCATGTAATGCCCGTTGAACGGCTGCCTTGACCTCCCACTTAACCGGGGCTAAAACTTGAACAGCGGGTACGATGGGTTTCGGGTGTGGGTCTCTATCAGCGCGGTTATAAATGTGTGAAAGCGCATCCGGCTTAACATTCTTCAAACCGGGTTGGTAAGTCAAAAGGAATCTAAACCGGGCGAAGAATAATGCCCAACGGGTTTGACGAGGGTTACGTGTTTTAGCCTGTTGGACATATTCCAAATTCCTAGGGTCGGTCCAGACAGTGAAAGGGTGTTCGGCTCCCTCCAACCAATGACGCCACTCCTCTGACGCCAATTTGACAGCTATCAGCTCCCGGTCCCCTACGTCGTAATTTCTCTCAGCGAGTGTTAAGGCACGAGATAAATACGTGCATGGGTGCAGTTTGCGGCCTTGCGGAGAATTCTGGGACAGAATAGTTCCTACTCCCAGTTCCGAAGCATCCACTTCAACCACAAAGGGAAGGGAGGGGTTGGGGGTTATCAAAATAGGTTCGGAGCTAAACCTCTTTTTAAGCTCCGCGAACGCTGCTTCAGCCCTAGGGTTCCATAGGAACTGGGCAGATGATGTTTTCTTTGTGAGGGCTGTGATAGGGGCGGCTACCGTGCTAAAATTGTGGATAAACTGCCTATATAAATTAGCAAAGCCCAGGAAGCGCTGTACTTGCTTCAATGAAGCTGGCGTGGGCCAGTTTTTAACCGCCGGAACTTTCTCTGGATGAAACCGATCAGCATCACCCGGTATTCGTAGTGTCCGTGGTGTGTGTTGAACACCGTCTTCCACTCATCGCCCTCATCGGCTCTTATTATTAAAGTTAATCCCATAGGAATTAACCACTGAGGCGGAAAGAATCCGCGAAACAAAAAAAAAAAAGGAATACCTTTTACTCTAGATAAGAGAGAGCACGGACCAAAGTATAGATAACAGAAAAGCAAAAGAGAGGATAGGGTGAAATAAACTCTTGGGCTCAAGAGTAAAAGGAAAGAAAAAATGACGCCTCGCTATCTCTCTCGGTACAAGAAAGTAGAAAATAGTGAGAAAAACGGAAAAACCTCTCACTTTCAATAACGAAAGCTGGGATAAGAGAGGAAACAGAGGTACACCTCCAAAGGAGGGAAACAGGGTGTTATGTTCTGATAAGGACCCAAACACAGACCACAGGTAGCAGGCAAAAAACGTTGTTTATTCACAGTCCGAGATCAGAAGCCCTGTAATCAGAGTTTGAAAAGGTACAAAATCGAAATCCAAAAGAGTAGTAAAAAACGAAGCAAGAGTAAAAAAAAAAAACAGAAAGACACGGCAAACAAAACAGAAGGGAAAGGCAGGCTCGAAGTCCTACAAAGGGTTGTCTCAAGAATCTCAAATAACACAGGCTTACTAACAATCGGCACAGTGGAATTGATCAACGTTCTGACAAAGAAACATTGCGCACTGAGGGCTTATAAACACTGGGGAAGGATAAGACAAAGGAGGGTCAGGTGTGAGAGAGGGCGGGCTTACAAACAAGACAAAGGTGATAACAATGGGAATCAATAATACAATAATGGGGAAATGACAAAGACGTGGACCGGATTCACGAAAACACATTGAAGACAACACAGCCTGGATCAGAGGCAGACCCGTGCTCAGATTGGTAGGAGTTACAGGCTAGAGACAGGTGCAGTCAATATGCGAAGGCAGCAGGAGTCAGGTAAAGCACACGAGAATGGAATGTTACAGCGTAGAAGATATGTTAGTATCAATTAGTAAATAACTACAATACGGGGGTTAGTCTTGTTTAGTAACACATATACATTAGTAGATTTAGTAAGTGTAACTTAAACTAGATAACCACAAGTGCAATAAGTAATTGTTAATATTATCTACAGTTTAATACAAAAGACTGAAGAAAGAATACGAGACACGAAGGAAAGCAGAAATCCCGAATACTTCTGAAATCACCCGAATAGTGCCAGCACAATACAGGGGAGTGACAACTCGGAACACAGCACACAGACAGAGGGGATCTGAGGGAAATGTATACTGTACAGGAACCAGGGCTATGGGCAATGAATATGAAAAATAATAAAGTAACAGAAAATAAACAGAACATAATACACAAACAAAACAGAACCATAACACAGGGAGAACTAGCAAAAGGCAAAAGAAAGGAAACGAGATCCTAAGATCTAAACCTAACTAAATCGCTAAAGGGACTTCCTGCTTTGCTTATTTGAAACAACCAGAAAAGCAGTATCCCAAGTCCTATACCTTACCGGCTACGTGAAGTCGCAAGACAACAACTAAGCACCTGGAAACGGAAACACAGAGCTTATATAACCGGCAGGTAAACAAGGACAGGTGCGAGAAATTAGGAAAGAAAGGACGAAAACCCGGAACGGAAGATGGAAAAACAAGGCAAGAGCGCCCCCACGCCACCCAGAGGAAGAACGACCGCAGAAACAAAATCCATGACAGCTTTTTGAACTTCCCAGTC
This sequence comes from Synaphobranchus kaupii, assembly GCA_029718625.1. Lineage (NCBI taxonomy): Eukaryota > Metazoa > Chordata > Actinopteri > Anguilliformes > Synaphobranchidae > Synaphobranchus > Synaphobranchus kaupii. The sequence continues at coordinate 26,070,094 of CM056384.1, forward strand.
TTTTTTTGGAATGTTTTGCAGGCATCAAATTTGAATTAGCATAATATATATTTACAAAAATCTCTAAAGTTGATAAGGTAAAACATTAAACATCTTTTCTTTGTATTGTTTTAAATCAAATTTATGTAAAAGAGAATTTACAAATCATTGCTTTCTGCTTTTATGTGCATTTTACATCCTGTCCCAACTTTTTTGGAATTTGGGTTTGTATATTGTTTCCCTGACCCTCCCCTAACCCCTTCCCTATGACCATTCAGCCCCTTTATCCCAGACCTCCCCATTGCCCCTACCCCCAGCCTCCTCCTCCCCTTGCCCCTCCTGTCCCACTTGCTGGACATAAACCATCTTATTCAAACATGGCCTAACAATGGCCTATCTGACTTTTCAGCTGAGCACCGTGAGGAGGGAATGAGGCTGAATATATTGAAGAAAGAAAAATAGAAAGAAAAATAGAAATAAATGAATATATTGAATTTCTTAAGAAACAATGGCAAGTGGTGTTATTTTCATGTTTAACTGATTCTGTAGGCTGTAGGTCAGGGCTGAGTACCAATTTGCATGACTATTCCTTTCATTAAATCAGTATTATCACGTTTCATCAAGTTTTCACAATTGGCCCCCCTTTTCGTATCAGAACGTGCATAATGTAAATAACCCTGATTGCTATTGTAGTTTCTCATATAGGCTAATGCCTTTGTCATTGACAATTTTCCTTCAATATATTCAATTTTTCAATGTTTATGAAATTGTCATATTGTCAATATGATATTGTGAAATATCGAGGTTGTGTTTCTGAGTGGTACATTTCAAGTGCTTGAACAAATACAACGGTGGTCGTTGCATTTGTTCAATGCAACCACCAATGTATTTAACGTTAATAATATGATATAATACGTTTGTCCGTGACTTAGTAACGTTACTTTAATTTCAACAGGTCAAAAACCACAACAACGAATTGTATTGATCATTCATTACACACCATAATGATACGACGAAGTAGCAGCATGGAGCAAAAATGAAAAAAAGTATTTCTGACGTTAGCACGTTCTCAAAGTTGGCACAGCCGAAACATGCGTTGTTACTATATATTTTTTTCCGAATATCAGGACTTGGATTAGTTAAGAACTTAACAACAAGAACAACAACACTGATGCAAATGCTCATGGTGACTAATAGAAATGGAACACGGTGATGCTGACGCTGATGGTAAGTCTCGTTACAATGTAGAAAGCAAATAAAAATTAAAACTGTCAATCGAGTGTTCATGTAAAAGCAATCAAAAGCACCCTGACCTATTTTTTTCTGGCAAGTTTGGAGGCGATCGGAGGAACGGTGCGCGGTCCAAATCTGGACAAACAAACAAACAAACAAACACACTGCTCTCCAATTATAGCAGTAGGATAACCACTGCTCATTGAACAATCAGAATCGAGTATTCACCTAGACCATGGTATAAATATATTTATTCATCATTTACAAGTAGTTTTCCCTCATAGCAACGAGATAAACCCAACAATAGCCTGATCGAATGCCAAAAAAGCTGTGAAAAGCCCTGCTCGCTCTCATAATTTCACAAAATAAACGTGAAATTATTGTGTCATTATACCACATCATTCTACTATCAATATCTGCTACTACATATGAAATAAATATCCAATCCTACAATTGGTTTTACATTTATTGTTTTGGACAATCTGTTTGAGAAATACACACCAGTTTAGCACGTTATTACACAATGTGGAGCGTCTTTGCGCAGTACCCCATCTGCCCTACCTAAAGCTCTGAAGTATTTCACGTCATTCCAGTTTTATTGTTTCAGCTTTTGCTACTTTGTTTCAGTAATACTTCTTACAGTAATTCTGACTCTTGGAAAACAAATTCCTAAGGTTTACCTTACAGAAGAGATCAGGATTATGTCTGTATGGTTAGTGTTGAAGAACACTTAACCATTTTATTTTCGGGCTTGTCTTCAAAATGGTAGTGCTTGAGAAGGGGTTAACAAAGATCCTATAAGATTTTACAGGATCCTGGTCAACATTTGTACCAGGGTGCAGACTCCTGATTGCGATGCAGCATTCTCTCTCGCTGGCTCTCGAGCCGACTCTGCAGTGTTGCAACACTAACACAAGAGCAGCGCATTGCTTTAGGTGTTGCCCACGCATCTCATCACCGTTTTGACCGCTGGGAGGGAACCCATGGGGGTTTTGCATTTTTTTTCTGCACCGTTCCTATAATAACTACAGAACATTACACATCATGTTTGGATTGTTTCCTGTGGAAACTAGGAGAATGCATCTTATCATCTCCGCTTAGAGCCACTGAGCCTTCCTTTTGGTTTTGGCAAGTAAACCCTTCCACAGGTCGTAAAGTAGCATATTCAGTTGAAGTCAATGATGAAGTCAATGATTGCCAGAATCATCACCAACAGTGGAACTTCACAGTCCTCCGTCAGTATCACCCAGCTTATACAACTTGCCCTAAATGTTACATTTGAATTGTGGTTTACTTAGTGGTTTCACATGTATGAGGGTATTAATAAAAGTTACTGATATTGTATCAATCTGTTAATATTGAAATGTCTATTATGTGGGCTGGGCGTCATTAGATTAGAGCAATAGTAAAATATGTATGAATTCATTTCATTCTTTTGTAATAGTAGTGTTAGCATGTTAGCATATTGCTTGTCATATAGACATTGCACATAATAAAATATGTTGGCTAATTCCCCTCTAATAGTTTTTAAGTGTCAGAAATGGGGGATATGTATTCTTCAGAGTATTCTGTCAGAGATACTTTAACACTGAACATTTTGCTGCTTGTACTCACCCTGAGCTGTTAGATGGGAGAAGGAGGATGTTTTTTAACGCTACAGTTTATTGTGCACATTCCAGGCTTTTTGCCAAATTTGGATGTCGCCCCCGCGCATCCTGCTTTCTGTGCTGTTGTGCACTGATGCTAACAGGGATAGCCGTATCGCCGTGCTGCAAAACTTCAATTGGACTGTCATATTTACAACAGCTGGGGGACAATAGTTGGCTCACAAAGCAGCCCCAAAATGTCATTCTTCAGATAAATATGCAGAAAACATGGCAGCTGAGGGGGCATTATGGGACCATTACCTGTAGCAGTGAGAGTGATTAATGACTGTTTTATCATCTAAGGAGGAGAATCTGGGACCACAGAACTAACGCTTTACTGGTGTGTGGTTTCTCATATTGATCTTAGCTATATTATTTACATAATCTATTTACATTTTCCTCCTTTTCCCTGAGAGAGATGCAGATATCTTATCTCCTGATTTGTGTTTGGAAACAGATGGTGCTGGCATGTGCTGTAGCCGAGCCAGTGCACGCTGCTTGCCCATTTGAATTCTCTGCCAAGTATTGCTAGAATGACAATCCAGCACTGAGGAAAACTGAATAGGATGGAATGCTATACAAGCTGCTCTGCTCAATCCACCACAGCAAGCATGGCTTGGAGCCACCAAATCTGCCAAAATGGCCATCAATTTGGGCAGCAATTTAGCCCGGTTTGACCAATTCATTTCCCTAGTCCAAATGAAAGGTTTTCTTTGGAAACATCTCACTTTAAATAATGTGTAAAATAAACAATATAAGTCAAAATATGATACTGGGACACATAAACGTGACATAGACACCAAAAAATTAATTGTTGCAAAAACCAATGCAAACACATTTATTTACAAGTTTGACAACTCTCTGACTCTATCAACAAGAAAGAAGATAATTCAATAACCAGAAATAGTCTTTTCAGGTCATATAAAATTTACCACAGTAGTGTTAGCATGGGGTCTCAATGACACGTGAGTGCAAAAGTATAACTTATTTTTTTCTAATTCATTAAAGTGTAGATACATACCCCATCCGAGGCGGTCCACAATGAAACTGGACTTTGAAGCTCTAATCTATTTATGGCTGTGTAATACCCGATTGATTAGAGGACACCGTTACGTACGTAATCAATGCAAGAAAAGATTAATTTTCTAAATTAAAAAATTTTAATAAAATCCTACCTTTCAATATGCGGACACGATTATAACACGATGGCTGTGTAAATGCTTTGATTTGGACGATTTTGATAAACTGGTGCGAGGTAAAACGTGAACGGCTTAGGTACGTAACCGCGAGAGGAAGCTTAGACACGCAAGGTTATCAGGCTCCTGTAGCGTCGGCAGCAATTGAAACAAAGCAATTCTTAGTAGGGGAGAACCGGGTCGAAAGATTAACTTTTTACATTCATCCGGTTTACTCGAAAGTCAATAGAGCTAGAGAGGCCATATTTTCTGACAAACAACTTGTGTGTGTCCCTCACTAATAGCAATGGGAATTTTGTTACCATCATAAACAAGTCGGATATAAATTGGCCGCAAACAGGATGAGTGCAATGTGTCTTTCGTCCCTGCCGTGCGGGACGAAAAACACACTGAATCGGGACGAAAGCATCACGTGAGGAAAAGTGTGCTTTAGCGGTCTTATCTCTGTCTTGTTGTTTTTTATGCTCATTCCTTTCAACAAATGTACTGTCAGGCAAAATGCCATGTTAGGGACGAGTCAATGAATAATGGTATAATTTAAAATCCATGAAAATCGCAACGTTAAACGGTCTGAAATTGATGATTTAATAGCAACTCACCTTTATTAATAGCTACTAGACATCATTTATTGATGCTTATTATACCACGGCATTGTTGAATACTCGGTTCTGATGGGGTCAATACGCATTCCAAGGTTGTGCATTGATTTTCACCATGGTCTTTCGTCCCGCTCGTGTCTCGCTTGCTTTCAACTTGGCTAGCAGCTAGTCTCGCAAGCATGGACGTACGTGGAGCTGATTTTTGTCACTGGCATTGTAGGCTAGTGGGTGCATACGCTAGCTAAAGCATAGTACATTACCTGTAACCTAATCACAAACATTGCAAACATTTACAAACACACAAATTCCGTATTCTTTTCCGATAAATTATTGTTTTTTTTTAAAACATCCCTGTATTGAGTCAGTACAAACATACCGCTAACACTTAGATATGCTCTATTCCCCGCACATTTTCTTAATTTTTGGAAAAAAATTTGTCCAGGCGTAGAAATGTCCGGTTAGGTTTTGCTCGTTCCATAGAACATATAAAGGCCTAAACAACCAAATAACATAGCCTAATAACATTAGGCTATTGTTCATAATGACCGCCCAAAATATTGATGTTTTGGTAGAATGTTTGTGGAATACAATTCCAAGAGCGGAAAAAAGACAGCTAATTTGGATGTTTAGCTAATTAGCTAGCTAGCTGTATCAATTACATTAAACATCCTTTGAAACAGACTCGCTAACAAACAGGCACACGACTTAACACCGATATATATAAAGATCCTTTCCAAAAAATTTGAATATCATGGAAAAGTTGTTTTTTTTCCATAATTCCATTCAAAAAGTGAAATATTTCTAGCCTTTATTTGTTTCATTTTTCATAATTTTGACTTACAGCTCCAGAAAACCCCCAAAACAGTATTTCAAGAAATTAGAATAGTGTGTCGAAAATCAGCATTTACTTCAGTTATTTCAGAGAATTAATGTTTTAGACTGAGTGTCACACTCTGTACGTGGTGGTTTTTGAAGCACTGACTCCAGCCTCAGTCCACTCCCTCTGCATCTCCGCCAAATTTTGGAATCGTCTTTGCTTGACAATCCGCTGAAGCCTACGGTCATCTCTTTTGCTTGTGCACCTTCTCCTGCCACATTTTTCCCTTCCACTAAACTTTCTATTGATATGCTTGGACACTGCACTCTGTGAACAGCCAGCCTCCTTAGCGATGACCTTTTGTGGCTTACCCATCTTTTGGAGGGTGTCAATGATGGTCTTCTGGCCAATTGTCAAGTCTGCAGTCTTCCCCATACTGAACCAAACTGAGATACCTGTCCAATTTAACGACAAACCTGTAGAAAAACTTTGCAGGTGTTTTGAGTAAATTAGATGATTAGAGTGTGACACTCAGTCTAAAACATTCATTCTCTGAAATAACTGAAATAAATGCTGATTTTCGACACACTATTCTAATTTCTTGAAATACTGTTTTGGGGGTTTTCTGGAGCTGTAAGCCAAAATTATGAAAAATGAAACAAATAAAGGCTAGAAATATTTCACTTTGTGTGTAATGAATCTATAATCTATGAAAGTTTCACTTTTTGAATGGAATTATGGAAAAAAAAAAACTTTTCCATGATGTTCTAATGTTTTGGAAAGGATCTGTATATATTCTTATTAAACAATGGTAGGCTATACAGGTATGGAGCAATCGATTTCAGATACGTAACCCACAGTTTGGCTTCATGCTCCAAGACACTTGGACAGGTCATTCATAGCATTTATTTGACTAATTGAGGATAGGATGTCTGAGCACTCGGTTTATGATAATAACGTTATTACTTTACCAGCGTTATTGTCCATTTTAAACTAAAATTAATTTGACACTCTCGCAATCTTAATTAACTTGGCCTACTCACAAATGACCTTGGCCCACCCATGTTGTAAATCCTGCCGCCGCTACTGGCTGAAACATCCCCTGCTGTATCATCTCACAAAATAGTATTTTTTTTTTTTCGTAGTGGACACATCATAGCTCGCTCCAAAATGAATATGTGATGGCAAACATGTTGAAGATGCGTGACAAGGCAGTAAATTTATTATGTTACGAACTGCGTCCACAAAACAACAGCTTGTTCAGGGTAGGCTACTAAGGGATCTTTTCCATCGACTTCCACTCGAAAAATCTCCCTGTGTAACCCCAGGCGTTACACGTTTTAGACCAATGATTGTTGTCTCCCCCTGGGGTCCCGCCCCTCCGAGTGAGTGCAGTGACCGTAGATATAGAACCTGTGACCCCAGTGACGCAACCTGTCCCTGATTGGTCCTGAACAAATGTCAGTACCCTGTCCTGACACAATAATTAAAAAAATCGGCACATGGAGAGGCATTAGACGAAGGAAAAGCACATATTGCAACTACATTTTCTTGTGGGAAAAATGTATTGACTTAGTATTTTGACCGCATTACTGCCATTGACTTACATGGTGAAAGACTATACTGGAGCCAACCGCAGCAGCGCTAGTGAGCTACGGCACTATGGCCGTTCCCAGCCCAACCAGGAAGTGAGCTATAAAACGAAAGCCTGGATTTGGCCCCTTAGGTAAAACAAAGGCGAGATGGCCTATATGTAGTTGGTGTTCATCTTTGCCTTGAGGACAAATCTTCAGCCTTTGCTTTTGATAAGGGCCAGAACATTTGCTGCAAATCTGCATTTCCTGGTGTAACGGCTTGTCTTGTTTAAAAGAAAAAAATGTGCCATACCGCAGATTGACAGAAATATCTTTACAGGCAATGCAGGACTGAATGATAGAACACCATAAATAAACATCTACGCATTCCCTACATTTTATTCTTCACACAGTTTGAAAGCTAGAATTATTTTCATATGTAACCATGAGAACAAATAAAAGGAACTATAAGGAAGCTGCCGTTTAACCTGCAATGGCAGCACTTTCCAAAGGAAAGAAGGGATAACTCAGAATGACGGCAAGTCCAGTGAAAAGAAGAGTGTTCCAGATTGAATGGTAGATAGATTTTACTTTAAAAATATGACAAATCTAAGGATGAGAAGTAGCCTTAGGTTGAGCCTGTCAAATTTCCCCTTGCTTTCAGAAAAGCACAGCGGCTTTTTCTTTGGTTAATAAACATTCCAAAAGCCATTGAAAACAACCCACAGCACAACATGCTGCCAGCTGTCCAAAAATACCCCCATAAAATGTATGGAGGCAGGTCAAAAACCATCCGATCAGTATTTCTAACTAAGCATAATTCACTCTGAGCCTCAGATTATGAAGCTGCTCTAACAGGAGGGATAAAGAGGTGGTGGTCCACAGGAGAAACGGAGAAGGTTTACACTTCATTCAGGCAAAATGATTGTTCTTGTTCAATTGGCTACCCTTAGGATATTAAAGTAGTATGAATGTTGTGGTCTGGTTGTACTTGCACCAAATTATTTAATGTTTGAAAGTGTTAATCTTAAAAATGTATTCTGATAAAATTGCTCTAGCATTTTCTATTTTATTTATGCGTTACAAATTTGACCATTAATAATTGGTCCTGGGCCACCAATCATTAACCTGGTGGGCTTGACTGAAGAAATATACTTCAGCCCTGCCCTTCAGTGTACATAGATGTGTTTTGTGGGCGATTGACACCTCCATGTTGAGGGAGCATACGTTTATCCCTTTCACTTTTTTCCCCCTCCTGAACTATAGAGTAACAGTAAGGTTCCCTTTCTTTTCCTTGTTTCATATCAACAAGGTCAGCTGTGCCTTTTTTCAACCCATAGGCTTGAAGTGTGACATTCACAGTTTGGGTTGGCAAAACTATTTGACTCTCTATGCTGGAATCTTAGACTGGGTTAAATAGGGAATAGCTCATGGCTTGCTGTTGATATCATCTTAATGGCATGCTGGTTGTCAGGTGTAATGGTTTTCTGTCTGTTTATTTAATCTTGCTGTATGGCTTGCTGTCTGTTTCTTATGAGTTTCTGTCTGTCTACCCACAGCTCACACTCCAGACAACAGCTTTTTGGGGTTCGTGGTCGAGCAGCACCTGAACGCCAGCGACATCCGACACATTGATGACATTAAGCGACAGAATCAGTCCCTGGTCTACGGGAAGGTGGACAACTTCTGGAAGGTACTGTGGGCCTGCTTCAGTTCATTCACAGGGCAGGAAGCTGGTTTCATTCACAGGGCAGGAAGCTGATTTCAGTCACAGGGCAGGAAACTGATTTCATTCACAGGGCAGGAAGCTGATTTCATTCACAGGGCAGGAAGCTGGTTTCGGTTTGTCTCACAAAAGGACATCATCCATGTAGGGTTGTATAGTTCTGGGTAAATTTCCCTTTTTGAGGTCATTTGGGGAATTTATGCTGTTAAAAATCTTTTTCATAAATCGTAAGTATGTCTAATTAATCCCTTCCCTCTCTCCCTCAGAGATTTGTGGGGAGTGTTTTGATGCAATATGGCTGCTTCACCCAGGCGTGTGTGACCCCCCCCACAGCACAGTCCATCATTACACTCAGTGTGGGGGGGGGGGGCACACTGAGATCTGGTGGGTGATTCAATGGCACAGTGAGAGACTAAAGCCTGGGTTTTCAGCAGGCTTTTTTATGTATTGGGCCTATTTGAGAGGTCACTGCAAATACTTTGTACACATTGGGCTTGATTCATGAAACATTCCTAAATATGTTAGTATGAAAAATTTATGGCGTGTTCACCTTATTTTGCAATTAGCATAAATCCAGGCCCATGAATTGCCTTATATGGAAGTTGTCACTTCCATTTAAAGGTCAAAGTGGTCCAGAAAAAAGGAAAATAAATAATTATTCCGACACTGAAATCGAAGTTTTATTAGCAGATTTTTAATCAAGGGAAACTAAATAGTTTAGTATTGTCTATTCCGGTGTCATAAAGTAAATAGTAAAGTAGCCTACATGGTAAAGGAAAAATTCCTGGCAGGATATAACATGCAGGAAATGCAGGATCTCCCGTCACACTAAGGGCTCTATCTTGGTGATCTTGGTGCTTGGTTTAAGCGTATGGCGTAAAGTCAATTTAGGGCGTGTCCAAGTTCACTTTTGCTATTTTAATGGCGTGTTTTTTGGGCGCTAAGCACGGCACAACGTGCAAATGGGCTGAACCTAGTCTCTTCATTAATTATAGGTGTGTCTTGGGCATGACATGCAATAAACCAATCAAAATGTCGTATCCTATTCCCTTTAAAAGCCTGCTTTTCCACCTTGGCGGATTGCTTGATGGTGAAACAGACATGCTTGTGCGTGTTTAGTGCGATCAAGAAATAGGCTAAATGGATCAATAGTATGATCAATATTATTCGGACTAACAATTAGCCTATGAGTTCCCGGTAATTCCCGACAGGGAATACAAAATATATGCGGTTAAATTTCGTTAAAAGGACCTGCAGCAGCTGAGAATAAGCTATCAATGGCTTCAGTCTCACCGTAGAAAACGCCAAATTAGCCTGCTTGTTCTACGAATTTCCTTTGATTATGCAATGAAAGTGTCAAACATCATTCCATGAGGCTGTTCTCATGGAGTTCTCGAAGTTCAAGCTTCATCCGAAGTTCATTAGGCTACCTGCATAGTAATATTGATTAATAACATAAAAACCGTTATTTTGCCTTAATGATGACACTAAATACAATAAAGCTGTCAGGTTGGCAACCCATATGTTCACGCATATTTCCCCTTCTTTTATAATGTCCTGTTTATGGAAATGTGACCAACCTGTTTTACTCGTAGTGTATACTGCTTTAAAACAATCCACTTTCCCAGGAAGACCATCAAACGTGCGACTTACAGCAGGGGAAACAGAAAACATGCAGCGCACATGCAGAGAATGGCGTTAAAATGAATTGTGAATTAATTGTGTAACGTGCTGCACATTTGTTTTCGTTTCTAATTAGATGCTTAGTTCTCTTTAAAATAGTTTAGTTCAGTTATGGAATAACAGGTGAAATCAGCTGGGTTTTAATAAGCTGAGAGTATTGAAACCTGGTCACTGTAATTTAAAAATATGAAGGACTAAGAATACTAAGGTTCAAATTCTGTTAACATGGTGACATTTATCTCCGTTGTTTAACCGTAGGCTATGGAAAAAAACTTATGCGCAGCGAATCTGCTGTAGATTTGAAAAACAATAAATGCAATATTCACTGGACAAGGTTTTGAACTTTTTTTCAGTCAAAACCATTCCATTTACTTACAGGCTGTAGGCCTAGAGAGCTATATTGTAATGACATCTGAAGTGCATTTTCAGAACTCAAATGTCCGTCTATTGCAGTGCGCGAGTTTTCCATTGAATGACAATTCACGCATTACATGTAAATGACAATTCGCGCATTAGGCTTGATATAGGTGTTGTCAGCAAATGGAAATGTTACGATCCTGATACGGGACGAACCCAAGTGCAACGACCAGGAGGCAGATTCAAGAAAAGGGGATATTTATTAAGCGTTGGGGTAGTCCCAAAGCTGTACAGGAAAGGCAAAACAGAATTAATACATAGAACATAAATTAAGTCCTATACGGACTGCTCCAAGCCGGAGCTGGACTTGAAATCAGGGAGGGTTCCAAGCCGGAACCGAAGGGGTGCAGGACTGGAAGTCCAAGCCGGACTGGGTGCAGGAAGTGCCCTACTGTTCCAAGCCGGGTCTGGACCGGAACTGGACCGGGAGGTCCACTCAGGAAAACGGGAGCCGACACGGAACTTGTTCCAAGCCGGAACTGGACTTTACTGGAGGTGTACAACACACCGGCACTGGACAGGAACTGGACTGGAACTGGACTGGAACTGGACAGGAACTGGGCTGGAACTGGACCGGGAGGTCCACTCAGGAAACGGGTGCTGGAACGGAATACGTTCCAAGCCGGAACAGGACTCTCACGGAATGGTGGGCTATACACCGGGACTGGACTGGAACTGGACCGGGTGAATCACTCAGGTACAGGTACTGGAACGGCGCGAATGTTCCAAGCCGAAACTGGACTTTACTTGGGCGGAGAATCTCTCTCCGGGACTGACACAGGAACTGGACCGGGTTATCAACTTGAGTCAAAAGGGTAGAAAGCAGAGGTTAGTAGCAGGGTACTGCAGACAGGGTTACGACCGGGAGGTCTTAAAGGAGGTTTTGACGACAGCCAGGGTTGTAGCTGGCGAAAACCCGACGGGGCTGGGAGGTGAGGCGTAGCTCGGGTAGGTCTCGTCGGAGCCGGCTGAACTCCAGGGATCCTGGAACCGTAACCGAAGTACAGGAGGTAGCTACGGCCGGACAGGAACGACAGAGAGAGTTAGCCAGGCAGGACTTGGCAGCGGATCTAGACCCGAGCTGGAGGTGGGAGTACCGCAACACACTCACGCAACATAAAGGGGAAACAAACACTGCTACAGGGAGGCTGGAACCACGGCGTCTGGAGATTTGATGGGAGACAAGTAAGTAGCATGCAACAGCGAATGTTACGGGAGGATAGCTACCAAACCGCAGAACAGGTAAGCAGATAAACAACAGCGAACAGTAGAACACCGGACCAGAAACGTGACATGACATAAACAAGGTAGGTTAGTTAACGAACTGGCGCCGACTAGCAACCAGACAGGGGTTTAAATAGTGCAGGGAATGAAAGAGTGAATGAGAAACAGGTGTGATAATTAACCGGGAGTGATTGCAAAACACAAAGGTGAGGAATGCATGCAACGAGTAGGGAGAGCGATAGGCGGAAACAAAAGTGACAATAAAACGAACAAGACAGAGGAAGACGCCCAGACTGCAGCAGCAGGGAAAACACGGACAAAGGAATCCAACATGACACGGAGGGAAACAGGGAAAACACGGAAAACGGACAGGAAGGGAACGGAACGTTACAGTACCCCCCCCTCAATGTACGCCACCTGGCGTACCAGGAGGCCTGGTTTTATCAGGGAACAGCCTGTGGAAATCCAGGATGAGCGAGTGATCCAGAATAAGGCTCTTGTGGAGCCACGACCGCTCCTCAGGACCATATCCCTCCCAGTCGACGAGGTATTGGAAGCCCCGGCCCTTACGGCGGATATCAATAACACGGTTAACCGTGTAGGCCGGGGCGTCGTCGATAACCCGGACGGGAGGTGGAGGGATGGTGGGAGTACTGAGGGGGCTGGAGGAGACAGGCTTAATCTGGGAAACATGAAAAACAGGGTAAACTTTGAGGGAGGCAGGGAGGGAAAGTTTAACCGAAACTGGATTAACCAAACAAATGATAGGGAAGGGACCAATAAAGCAGGGCTGGAGTTTCTTGGATGAGGAGGGAAGGGAAATATTAGCGGTAGAGAGCCAGACCTGCTGACCGGCCCTATACTGCGGGGCTGCGGTCCTGTGAAGGTCCGCCAGACGTTGGGAACGGGAATTGGAGCGAAGGAGTGCGGTGCGCGTAAGCCTCCACATGCGTTTACATCTAAGTAGATGGGATTTAACAGAGGGGACAGCTACCTCAGCCTCCTGGGCCGACAGGAGAGGGGGTTGATAGCCTAACGAGCATTCGAACGGAGATAACCCTGTAGAAGCACACTTAAGGGAATTGTGAGCGTACTCGACCCAGGGGAGAAAACGGCTCCAAGAGGCGGGATTACGCACAGTGACGCACCGCAGGGCGGCCCCCAGGTCCTGGTTCGCCCTCTCTGCCTGGCCGTTAGACTGGGGATGAAAACCAGAAGATAAACTAGCCGAGGCACCCAGGGCTACACAGAACGCCTTCCAAACCCGGGAGGAGAACTGGGGCCCACGATCAGACACAATGTCAGAGGGGATCCCGTGCAGCCTGACCACATGCAACACCAAGAGCTCAGCGGTCTCAAGGGCAGACGGGAGTTTAGGGAGGGGAACAAAGTGAACCGCCTTGGAGAACCGGTCCACTATTGTCAGAATAACGGTGTTACCTTCTGACAATGGCAGACCGGTGACGAAGTCCACGCCAATGTGACTCCAAGGACGGCCCGGGACAGGGAGGGGAAGGAGAAGACCAGAGGGAGGCTGGTGGGATGCCTTGCTCCTGGCGCACACAGAGCAGGCCAGGACAAAGGCACGGGTATCCCCCTTAAGGGTAGGCCACCAAAAACTCCTCCTGACAAGGGCGATCGTTCTGGCAACACCTGGGTGACATGCCAGGCACGAGGCGTGAACCCATTCAAGGACCTGGGAGCGGACGGAATTGGGCACAAAAAGGCAGGAGTTAGGGTTACTGCGGGGATCCGGTTGGGAAGTCTGAGCGGCCTTCACGATACCCTCGATCTCCCAGGAGACCGCAGCCACCACACAGGAAGCCGGTAGAATGGGCTCAGGATCAGCAGGACTGGAGGGGAGGGAAAAAATACGGGACAAGGCATCTGCCTTGATATTACGGGAACCGGGGCGGAAAGAAACAGAAAAATTAAAACGGGCAAAAAATAACGACCATCTAGCCTGACGGGCATTAAGCCTCTTGGCAGTTTTTAAATAAATAAGGTTTTGATGGTCGGTCAAAACAAGGAAGGGATTACCTGCCCCCTCCAGCCAGTGGCGCCACTCCTCAAGAGCCAGTTTGATAGCCAGCAGTTCCCGATCCCCGACATCATAGTTTCGCTCAGCGGAGGACAGTCTCCGGGAGAAGAATGCGCAGGGATGGAGCTTGTTGTCCAAGGCGGCTCGTTGAGACAGAATGGCCCCCACGCCGGTGTCGGAGGCATCCACCTCAACGGTGAACTGACGAGAAGTGTCCGGGTGACAGAGGATAGGAGCTGAGGAAAACCGAACCTTAAGCAGTTCAAATGCTCGCTGGGCATCGGAATTCCAACAGAAGGGCAAAGCAACGGAGGTGAGTTTAGTAAGGGGAGCGGCAATGACACTATAATTGCGGATAAAGCGGCGATAGAAATTAGCAAACCCAAGGAACTGCTGAAGGTGCTTGCGAGAGGTGGGTTGGGGCCATTCTGTCACCGCCTTGATTTTCGCAGGGTCCGCCCGGATACTGCCCTCCTCGATGATGAAGCCGAGGAACGGGACAGTAGAGACGTGAAACGAACATTTCTCCGCCTTGACGAATAGCTGATTCTCCAGCAGCCGCTGGAGAACCTCCCGGACGTGGAGAACGTGTTCCTGGGGGGATTTAGAAAAAATTAAAATGTCATCAATGTAAACAAATACACTCTTCCCCAGTAGGTCACGCAAAACGTCATTCACCATGCCCTGGAAGATTGCTGGGGCGTTAGTAAGGCCGAAGGGGACCACCAGGTATTCATAGTGGCCCAACGGGGTGTTGAAAGCAGTCTTCCATTCGTCCCCCTCCCGTATACGCACTAAATGATAAGCGTTACGGAGGTTGAGCTTAGTAAACGTAACCGCTTGCGAGAGGGGTTCAAAGGCGGTGTTAATGAGGGGAAGAGGGTACTTGTTACGGATAGTGACTTGATTGAGTCCACGGTAGTCGATGCAGGGTCGCAGAGAGCCATCCTTCTTCCCCACGAAGAAGAACCCTGCACCGACCGGGGATGAGGAGGGACGGATAATACCCGAAGCGAGGGACTCATGAATATACTCCTCCATAGCCAGTTTCTCCGGTCCCGACAGACTGTAGAGGCGGCCAGATGGCAGTTTGGCTCCCGCCAGCAGATCGATACAACAGTCGTACGGCCTGTGAGGAGGTAAGGACAGAGCACGTGACTTAGAAAAAACCTGAACCAGATCGTGATATTGGTTAGGAACATTAGATAAATCGGGCACAGGTTGCACAGAACAGGGATTTCTGGACCCCGGAGGGGGTAGAGCAGAACGGAGACAACTGGCTAGACAGTGGGCACTCCACGCCAGGATGCGACCGGCTTTCCAGTCAATATGAGGGTTGTGGAGGCGGAGCCAGGTTTGACCTAAAACAAGAGCAGATTGTTTAGAATGGATGAGTAGGAGTTGAATAGATTCCCGATGATTGCCAGACAAAACAAGTTGGATAGGAACAGTGGAGTGGGTAACTAGCCCCAAGCTCCTACCGTCCAGAGCAAGAGCTGAAATGGGAGAGGGTAGAAGCTCCGTGGGAATGCCGGCCCTCCTGGCGAAGGTGATATCCATAAAGTTGGCGTCGGCTCCGGAATCGATGAGAGCCGAGGAGGCCGCTGTCTTGTCCCTCCAAAGGAGGGTAGCCTTGAACACAAGGCGATCCTGAGCTGCATGGTTTGGGATGATGGGGCTCGTCAGTACGCCCAGTTTTACTGGCGAGCCCATTCCTTTTGGGCGAATAGGACAGGAGGCGATCTGATGGCCAGGCTTGCCGCAGTAAAAACAGGACCTAGTGCGAAGACGGCGTTGGCGCTCCTCGGGGTCGACCGAAACTCTGCCCAGTTGCATAGGCTCCTCCTCGGAGACACCAGTCGACGCCCTAGATCCAGTGACAGAGGTGTGTTGGCGTACGTTAGGAGTGTCGGAGGGTAGATGACGCCCGGAGCTTCTTCCCCGCTCACGGGCCCGGATACGGAGACGATTATCTATAGCAATGGCGAGGCTAATGAGACTATTGAGGGAGTTGGACTCTTCCCGAGTAGCAAGCTGGTCCTTGAGTTCCTCGCTAAGAGCTTGGCGGAAAGCCCCCTGAAGGGAGGTGTCATTCCATCCGGACTCCGCGGCGAGGGTGCGAAACTGAATGGCCATCTCTGCGACGCTGCGATTGCCTTGACGAACTTGGAGCAGACGTTGGGTAGTGTCTCGCCCGCAGGTAGGGTGATCAAACACGCGCCGCATCTCAGCGGTAAAGGCTGCAAAGTTGCTGCACAACGGAGCCTGGCTGTCCCAGATGGATGTAGCCCACTCCAGGGCACTTCCTCCCAAGCTGCTCATGATGAATGCGATTTTACAGGAGTCAGAGGCGAAGGAGGTGGGCTGCATACGGAACACTATGTCACACTTCATTAAAAATTCACGACATCTCCCCAACCCCCCGCGATATAACTCGGGGTGTTGCACTCGGGGCTCCCGGCTTGAAGTGGGAGCCGGAGCCTCCGGAGGTGGTTCAGGAGCGGGAGGAATTGGGCCCACAGGAATCCGCGGTAGCGGCTGGTGAAGCGAAAGTTGAGCTACCTGCTCCGTGATGCCCCTTAGTACTTCCAAAACATCATCCAAACGACGGCCCTGTTGGTCGCTGACCGCAGTTTGGCAGGAGAAGGCGTGGCGAATCTGTTCCAGGTTGGCTGGGTCCATGCTTTTGGGCCAGTTCGTTCTGTTACGATCCTGATACGGGACGAACCCAAGTGCAACGACCAGGAGGCAGATTCAAGAAAAGGGGATATTTATTAAGCGTTGGGGTAGTCCCAAAGCTGTACAGGAAAGGCAAAACAGAATTAATACATAGAACATAAATTAAGTCCTATACGGACTGCTCCAAGCCGGAGCTGGACTTGAAATCAGGGAGGGTTCCAAGCCGGAACCGAAGGGGTGCAGGACTGGAAGTCCAAGCCGGACTGGGTGCAGGAAGTGCCCTACTGTTCCAAGCCGGAACTGGACAGGGTAGGTGGAGGCGTAGCACCGGGTCTGGACCGGAACTGGACCGGGAGGTCCACTCAGGAAAACGGGAGCCGACACGGAACTTGTTCCAAGCCGGAACTGGACTTTACTGGAGGTGTACAACACACCGGCACTGGACAGGAACTGGACTGGAACTGGACTGGAACTGGACAGGAACTGGGCTGGAACTGGACCGGGAGGTCCACTCAGGAAACGGGTGCTGGAACGGAATACGTTCCAAGCCGGAACAGGACTCTCACGGAATGGTGGGCTATACACCGGGACTGGACTGGAACTGGACCGGGTGAATCACTCAGGTACAGGTACTGGAACGGCGCGAATGTTCCAAGCCGAAACTGGACTTTACTTGGGCGGAGAATCTCTCTCCGGGACTGACACAGGAACTGGACCGGGTTATCAACTTGAGTCAAAAGGGTAGAAAGCAGAGGTTAGTAGCAGGGTACTGCAGACAGGGTTACGACCGGGAGGTCTTAAAGGAGGTTTTGACGACAGCCAGGGTTGTAGCTGGCGAAAACCCGACGGGGCTGGGAGGTGAGGCGTAGCTCGGGTAGGTCTCGTCGGAGCCGGCTGAACTCCAGGGATCCTGGAACCATAACCGAAGTACAGGAGGTAGCTACGGCCGGACAGGAACGACAGAGAGAGTTAGCCAGGCAGGACTTGGCAGCGGATCTAGACCCGAGCTGGAGGTGGGAGTACCGCAACACACTCACGCAACATAAAGGGGAAACAAACACTGCTACAGGGAGGCTGGAACCACGGCGTCTGGAGATTTGAAGGGAGACAAGTAAGTAGCATGCAACAGCGAATGTTACGGGAGGATAGCTACCAAACCGCAGAACAGGTAAGCAGATAAACAACAGCGAACAGTAGAACACCGGACCAGAAACGTGACATGACATAAACAAGGTAGGTTAGTTAACGAACTGGCGCCGACTAGCAACCAGACAGGGGTTTAAATAGTGCAGGGAATGAAAGAGTGAATGAGAAACAGGTGTGATAATTAACCGGGAGTGATTGCAAAACACAAAGGTGAGGAATGCATGCAACGAGTAGGGAGAGCGATAGGCGGAAACAAAAGTGACAATAAAACGAACAAGACAGAGGAAGACGCCCAGACTGCAGCAGCAGGGAAAACACGGACAAAGGAATCCAACATGACACGGAGGGAAACAGGGAAAACACGGAAAACGGACAGGAAGGGAACGGAACGTTACAGGAAAGCCATTTTTAATGGATAGCCATTGTCCCGTAACAGAAGATTGTCCCCCCAGAAGATTACAGGAATTATTGGCAAATATAGGCTAAGTCATAGATTGATCTAGGATAATTGCGAATAGTCTATAGCCGACATGTAACCTTACACGTACCATCGCACATCGCCTGGATGTTGATGGAGTGGGCTGAAAGCAATTTAATTCGGCATTCCCCTTCACTGAGGGACAAGTAGCTATGTGGTCTTTGACCTATGGACCCTTTTATTATTATAAATTTTTTTATATAGCCTACACAGTAATAATATTTCACATTGTAATCTTGATATTTTTAGTCATGCTTGTGCGCGCCCCTGTGTGTAACAGACAGGAGGGTGTATGCACGTTGTGCACACGCCTATGTAGACGCACTTATATGCGCCGTTAAAAGATAGCAAAGACACTTGCGTTTGGGTTAGCGCCGCTTAGCGCCGGGTGTATGATAGGGCCCTAACTGTTAAAGTTCAAGCCTTTCTGCATCAGACAAGCACATTTTCTCCATCTGCCAAGCACTACGCTCTTTCTCGTAGCCTGTAAATAAATAAATAATTTATTCATTTTGTCATTTTGTTTGTTTGGCTGTGCATGCGATAGGTGGTTTGAAATCCCCGATCGCCTAGTGATGGAAAGAGATAGTTAGGAATCTATACTCTGACACAGTAAACAGCAATGTGATGTAGCTACACCAATAAGCGAGCCAGCTCTCACCACAGCGTTCTGCAAACGAGTGCCCCGCAGAATGAAGCTGTCATGGGTCCCACCAGGCACCCGGGCCAGGACGTTGAGAAATACATTTTGCATGACATAGGGACATAGGCCTATGAGCTGCACAGATCTGATAGCCCTTTTTATTCATATACAGTATGCAAACATATCTTCGGATGGAGCCTTGAGCCTACGTTTGTGCAATAGCCTACAGTTACGGCACCAATAACATTGCCAATTTCATAAAAACCCGAAAACAACTAACCACCCATACATCACTCTCAGCCAACAAATAGCCTATGCGCGATCCTAAAGATGTATTCTCTCCTAAGGTGCCAACTCCTCCAACAGCACAAGATCAGCCATTGCAATGCTGGCTATACAGACCTGTAAGTCATTTTATAGAAAATTTTGTTCAATGGTTAAACGTGTGATTTAATTAGCATATTTAACGTCATATAATGTTTTTATTTAATCAATTCAGAAAAATTGTAGCCTACTAGGAGCATTCATTAAGTTATGGATATAATTACATAAATTCATAGCCTACAATTGATTAATAGGCTTAATGAAAAGTGCTTGCTTTTTACAGTCGTAATTATTACGCTTGCATTGTGCACTTCAAAGGCTGTGCACATTTAGTTTTGTGAATTTAACTGAAAATAAAAATTAATTCATAGGCCTATTCTAATGGGCATTCAGAAGCTACATTTAGCAGCATTTTGAATTTACGGATGCAGTAAGCATGGTCCTGAGCAGGTGTAAATTTTGTTTGTACGTAGGAACAAATCTGAGATATGAAAACTTTGATGAATACGAACGATTTACGTGCAATTTCGTTCTGCTCACGTTTCATGATTGAGGCCCATTGGGTTTTTCCTATTATTGCACCTAGTGATTTGCTAAGCCATTGTCTGTGGAATTACGGCAAATAGGTTGCAGACTTAACCCAGACTTTGTATTCCAGTCATACAGTTTTCTTTCTATTCCACTGGTTGAAATTAAATTATATCATTGAGGCTAATCCAACCTATCTTTAACCCTAGACCCTAGACCCAAGTTAGTTTGGCGTCCACTTTTAGCCGCTGCAGTCTTGGTGTTCTGATACGAAAGAATGTGATTTAGAACAAATTAAAGCCACAAATGTAATCCTAAATTTCTGACAACAGCAACAAGTCACTGCTTAATAAGGACAGAGGGAGGGAGCACTGGCCCAGCCAAGGACTCATGATGGATTCTTAAGAGAACAGACAAATTACCAGTTTTCATATCTCATGGGCTGAATTAAAGCAATGCTACATGATATGTTTGGCTATTTCATCCACTTTGTGTGATGTAGGGTGCATAATTTCAGCATGCACATAAGACAATCAGCACCAAGTCTGTTTTCCATATCGTACTCTTGCATGAAAGAGGAAATACCAACTGGGAACTCGTTCAGAACTTGTAAGCCCAGTTAACATAACTGCAGAGATCCGTGTCTGCGTATGATTCTGGATGCCGTAGTTAGTTTCAGGGGTATTGTCTTGTAAGTATCAGTAAAACAAAATACATCAAGCCTCTCTGGCTTTGAGACATTTCCTGCTCAAACAAAACCGTACAAGGAGCCCCTCTGGCGCTTAGCACACAAAATGTCACGTACAGTTATCACAAAGCTGTCTTTTCTCATTAACTATTCTAGCTCCGTAAAAAGGATGTTGTCTTTTCTCAGTAACTATCCTAGCTCCGTAAAAGGATGCTGTGTTTTCTCATTAACTATCCTAAGCTCCGTAAAAGGATATTGTCTTTTCTCAGTAACTATCCTAGCTCCGTAAAAGGATGTTGTCTTTTCTCAGTAACTATCCTAGCTCCGTAAAAGGATGCTGTCTTTTCTCATTAACTATCCTAAGCTCCGTAAAAGGATATTGTCTTTTCTCAGTAACTATCCTAGCTCCGTAAAAGGATGTTGTCTTTTCTCAGTAACTATCCTAGCTCCGTAAAAAGGATGTTGTCTCTTCTCAGTAACTATCCTAGCTCCGTAAAAGGATGTTGTCTTTTATCATTAACTATCCTAGCTCCGTAAAAAGGATGTGATCTTTTCTCATTAACTATCCTAATCTCCGTAAAAGGATGTTGTCTTTTCTCATTAACTATCCTAGCTCCGTAAAAAGGATGTTGTCTTTTCTCAGTAACTATCCTAGCTCCGTTAAAGGATGTTGTCTTTTCTCAGTAACTATCCCAGCTCCGCAAAAGGATGTTGGCTTTTCTCAGTAACTATCCCAGCTCCGTAAAAGGATGTTGTCTTTTCTCAGTAACTATCCATCCCCCTTAAAAAGAATGTTGTCATTTCTCATTAACTATCCTAGCTCCGTAAAAGTATGTTTATGTTGTCTTTTCTCATTAACTATCCTAATCTCCGTAAAAGGATGTTGTCTTTTCTCATTAACCTCTTGCTGCCAAACGCCCCCTAGCGGTAACGCGGGCGTTACGGAAATTATGAAATTATACATTTCATTAATTTAATAATATATAATAAACTGCTCACCTCAATATTTTGATTAAATATCCTTAAGATATACCCATTCCTTCTGGGAAAGTGGTTTTTAAGCCCAAAACGTCGAGATAAAACTTCGTAAATAACGTTGGAAACTCTGACCTAATTCTCAAACATATATTGCAGCTTGATGTCACACCATAAACAATGTGCTGGTAAACTGTTCTGCTTAATTGTATTTCACAAAACTTTGGCTTGAAAAATCATTATACCTTTAGGCTTCAAGAAAAAATACTTTAAAACTTTCATAAGGCTGTACATGATTTTTTTCCAATTTTAAACCGACTTGTGCTTTTTTGCACTTGATTACGACTCGTTCGGCTGTGTTCACTTTGGCGTTGTGAATCTCAGCCAGTTTCTGGAGTACCAATCCCGTGGCTTAGTATATGTTAGCCAGAGTGGTTTTGAACTTGTTTGCAGAGATTTATGCAAAACCGTCGTCAATTGGGTGTATTTCTTTGACTGATAGCACAATAGGCCTATCTGAAGTGGGAAAAACTGTCTTCGACCCGCCTCCACTCCGAGTATTATTTGCTTTCCATTGGGTTTTAAAACTGTCTGTCAAATATTCCAGCCAATAGCCAAGACTCTTATCTTTCAAACAAGCCCTCATTCAACACATTGCCCTCGTAAAACAAGGAAATACAGCCCTGCGTATAAGGAACTGGCAACCACGCGTAATTATCGAACCAAGATGGCGCAGTGTTTTTACCTTGTAGCGTAGCTCGCTACATTCTGTTTAGCAAAGCACAATTCATAAGGTAAATGCGCTGTTTATATTTTTACTTTACAGTTTCTTTCATACAGTTTTTGGTTAGTTATGTCTAGGTTATTCAGGCAATTTATGCATGGCCTAACACGAGGGAGAGATAACATGAGGATGAGTTTGTTGTTGTTGATTATTATGCAGGCGTTTATTTTATCTAGGGTGGACATTTGATTTTATATACCTGGACTAATTTCTGGCTAATGAGGCAGAGCTTTTTGGGGACCACGGCTAGGCTAGTTAGTTGTGTAATATTAAACACACCAAAAACACATCTAAATGAACTTTTATTGCCAATTATCAGATTTTATTGTAAAACTTAAAAAATAAATTATATTGAGACTTTTCTGGAACCTGGGCCATTTTGCACAATTTGGCACAATTTGGCACAATTTGTGCCAACTTTGGTAACCGAAATGGTTCACCTGAAAAAAAGCTCTGTAGAATTTGAATGATTTGAGATATTGACACCATATCTTTAGCAGAGATAGGCAGCATATTGAGGAATCACAAAGAGGAGTTATTTCCTCCATAGCTATTGTAGCTCATCAGGTAAAAAATCTGAAATTTTAATTTAGGTACCCGTTTTTTGTTTTTTCACAATTTCTGTACATAAATTGTTGTAGTTAAGTAGCAAGAAGTGTATGTAGTGTATATGAATTATGACTACTTAGTCATAATAGTGCAGTTCTCTGTTTTAATAAAAGCTATGAACCATATTTGTAGCCTTTACAGTTTTTGACATAAACAGCTTTGTTTGTCACTAGTAAAAACAGGCGAGAATTGGTATATTTTGCCCTTGGTATTAAGAGGTTAACTATCCTAGCTCCGTAAAAAGGATGTTGTCTTTTCTCAGTAACTATCCTAGCTCCGTTAAAGGATGTTGTCTTTTCTCAGTAACTATCCCAGCTCTGTAAAAGGATGTTGTTTTTTCTCCTAATTTTGTTTCTTCATCAGTTAAATCCTTTCAGATCCCTTTTGTCTCTGAACAGTAGAGCCAACCATGACTTTCAAGAGCAAAACTCCTTCAGTTTACACATCAAAAACATTAGTGTGTCATCAATCTGCCCACTCCTTTCCTTACACCCTGAGTTTAATTAAAAATGGCATTGTGGAGCTGGTTTTTAATGATGTGCAATTTGTACTAGGCCTCCTCCTCAGACACCCCCTCTGAGGCTTTGGGTAGGCTTTGATACCTGGTGTTTGCATGAGAATGTCACTGAATCTGTGTCCTTCACTTCATAAACATCCCAGAGAGGCTAGTGCCTGTGCCGGAGTCTCTTTCCCTGAAGTTTTAGATATGCTCAGTTAGCATTTAACACATAGGTGTTGAATGGAGGAATGTTTGTGAATAATGTTCCCCCAAAAAGTAACCCACCAAATCCTAATAACCTAAACCTACTGTGTTCTGTGTCTGTCGCTCCACAGTCTGCAGCTTGATTCATGCTTTTGTTAGGGTGTGTGATACTTGCCTGACAGAGTGACCCTAATCAAAATATGGAAATTTGTTTGCTTTATAAGAGACATGAACCATAATTACAAATCTGAACATCCTGCAAAAAGAGCCACCTGTCTTCCGACAGCACGGCTTTCTTATCCATGCATAACCTTAAACTTTCTCTCCAATCCTCTATTGAGAAAGGCTTACAGTCCTGTCTTTTATACCAGCCCCCTGCTCACTCTTCTCCATAAAGGTAATAAAAATCCAACATTGGAAATCCACCATTATCATTCTTATTATTATTAAAATCCACTGTTGTTCTTATTTCTAAGGTAAGAACAGCATTATTACATTTTTTTGCGATTGCTTACACACTTATTGCGGACTTTGGCTCATTGTGTCAAAACTCTACACACAAATACGACACAACACTTGGAGATAAACATCTCACTTCTATGTGAAAATGAAACTCTGCAATCAAAATCTGACAATCCTTTTTCAAAATGGCATTTTTCAACAAAATGATACACACATGCACCATTTAAAGTACTCTTTCAAAGCAGCAACAACACACTGACGTACTTTATACAGAACACTGCTGTCTTTAGTACTTTGTATACCTTTTTAATTTTCTCATACAGGCTTCTGTGAAAGATTGTTCCAGTACAGTATTTCTACTCAAATGTCAATGAACACAAAAATAGAAAGGCTTCAGAAAAACATATATACAGCTTATTTTCTTTCCATTGCAGGTTTTTACAACAACAAAAAACACAAAGAAAAGTAAAATGACATTACAATAATCAATACAATATGTTACTGTAAACTACAACAAAAATAATTACAGTAAAATTACAGTGCAATGATAAAACAAAAAATAGTATTGTAAG
This sequence comes from Synaphobranchus kaupii, assembly GCA_029718625.1. Classification (NCBI taxonomy): domain Eukaryota; kingdom Metazoa; phylum Chordata; class Actinopteri; order Anguilliformes; family Synaphobranchidae; genus Synaphobranchus; species Synaphobranchus kaupii. The sequence continues at coordinate 26,094,820 of CM056384.1, forward strand.
GGAATGTAAGGGATGGGGTGGATGGTTTATGGATCCCGCCTTCTGTTAGGGTCTGGCCACATCACCTCATCCACATCACAGGTTGGCTAGGCAATGGGGAAAATATTGCCTTGCGTGCCGTATCCAACCCTGGACTGACCCCACCTCAATGTCTCCGCATGCCTCTTCCATTGCTTGCAGAAGAGGCAGGCGGGCATGTGGTTGGCGGACATACACTTTCCAACGCCAAGCCGAAAATAATTCCTCAATCAGATTGAGAAATGGGGAGTAAGGGGGCAAGTATACAACTGAAGTTATTGTGGTTGGTGAACCAGTCCTGGACCAGAGCAGCCCGGTGGAAACTAACATTTTCCCAGATGACAACAAACCTGGGCTGCTCTGGTCCGTCCTGTACAACTGCATTATGTAGTTTATCCAGAAATGGGATTATGTGTGCAGTATTGTAGGGACCTAGGGTGGCATTGTGATGGAGAATCCTTGCAGACTAATGGCGGCACACAAGGTGATATTTCCTCCAGCCTTTGAAGTGCACAATACATCATGAATATGGTGTAACTCAAAACACAGGACTACAATGTCTCCATTTTCACACAAGGATGGGGGTGGGTTGGGTCAGACACATTCAGTCAAAACTACAAGCTTCAGGCAAGGCAGGTGCCCCCACAGACAACCCCCCCCCCCCCCCAATTAAGAAAAATTAATAGCTTGTTAAAATTATTGGGTCGCAATTGTGGTTGGAACGAAAACCAGCATACACAGGGGGGCCCCAGGACCGAATTTGAGAACCACTGGTTTAAGGCATAGTTACAAAAGTTAACGTTTTGATGCTTTTGTCTAAGCATTCACTTTCAGTGTGTAAGCAATCGACAAAAACTGTAAATAATAAATGCATTCCATGCATCACATGGGATTGATTGAGTTATGGGCTGTGTGCACGTACTGTATTTGTATTTTTGGTCTCCTCCTAGCACAGGATACTTCCTCATTCTTTCACCAGGAGTGCAATAAAATAGTAAACAAGATAGAGTTGACTAAATACTTAGGCTGTGTAATATGATGAGTGTCCATAAAAAACTAAAAATCCTTAGTTGGTGATGCAACATTCACTCGTGATAATGCCTAGCCATTGAGGGACTGGAATCATGATTTGCTAAATAGTTTGGCTGTAGAATTAGAAGCAAGGCCAAGTCTCAAGGTTCTGTAGAGTATTTAGGTTTCAGCATCATGACCCTCACTGTTTCTGTCCACCACGCGCAGGTGGGTGACTGCAAAGAAATGCACTACAGGGTCACAACAGAGCATGCTCCACAAGCTGATGCCTGAGTTCATTGAAAGAGAGTGCAGCCCCATACATATTGATGTATGGACTAGGGATAGCTGCTACATTATGGGAAGGATGTGCTTTGTCTTGTCTGGCGTGGACCGGGGTGGTGGGCTGAGGGGAGGGGGCCTGTGGTGGGAGTAATAAATGCGCCAGCCAGGAGGCCATTTTTAAAGTAGGGGTTTCCATGGTAACATGCTTGCGTACTGACCCAGGATGAAAGGAGGCCATGCCTTCTAGATCCACTCTGGCTCTTGTAAGCTTGTGTGTGTTTATGTATGTGTGTGAATGTGTCTGTGGCTGCACGTGTGTGTGTGTGTGTGTGTGTGGGTATTTGCATGTGTGTCAGGATCATATTTGTGTGTGTGTCTGCGTTTGTGTGTGGGCATTTGCATGTGTGTGAGGATCATATTTGTGTGTGTGTGTGTGTGTGTGTGTGTGTGTGTGTGTGTGTGTGTGTGTGTGTGTGTGTGTGTGTGTGTGTGTGTGTGTGTGTGTGTGTGTGTGTGTGTGTGTGTGTTTTTGTGTGTGTGTGTGTGTGTGTGTGTGTGTGTGTGTACATATTTGCATGTGTGTGAGGATCATATTTGTGTGTGTGTGTGTGTGTGTGTGTGTGTGTGTGTGTGTGTGTGTTTTGTGTGTTTGTCTGTGGAAACCATAGGTGTCAGTCTGGCAATTCATCATGGGGTGCAGATGTTTGAAGTGGTAATATTCTCCCTCAGCAGTCACAGGTGTGAGCAGTGAGCCCACAGTCCTCTCCCTCTACTCTCCTTCTGCTCTCCCTCGACTCTCCCTTTGCTCTCTCTCTACTCTCCCTCTACTCTCCCTTTGCTCTCTCTCTACTCTCCCTCTACTCTCCTTCTTCTCTCCCTCTGCTCTCCCTCGACTCTCCCTTTGCTCTCTCTCTACTCTCCCTTTGCTCTCTCTCTACTCTCCCTCTGTTCTCCCTCTACTCTCCTTCTGCTCTCCCTCTACTCTCCTTCTGTTCTCCCTCTACTCTCCTTCTGCTCCCCCTCTACTCTCCTTCTGTTCTCCCTCTGTTCTCCCTCGACTCTCCCTTTGCTCTCTCTGTACTCTCCCTCTACTCTCCCTTTGCTCTCTCTCTACTCTCCCTCTACTCTCCTTCTGCTCTCCCTCTGCTTTCCCTCTACCCTCCCTCTGCTTTCCCTCTGCTCTCCCTCTACTCTCCCTCTGCTCCCCCTCTACACCATGACATCTGGAGAGATCACTCTGGTTTTTAAGAATGGGAGGAGGCAGTGGCTGTGTTTGTTATCTTTAGTGTCAGTATGTTGGGTCTCTATAATCTAGTACAGGGGTTGCAACTGTCTGCTGGATTTTCTTGTTACTCAGCACTTAATTGATCTATTAAAGCAGGCAATTAAGCAGGTGAATTGTTTGATGGTTTTAAGGCTTGCTGTGGCTCTCCAGGACCAGAGTTGCAGCCTTTTGATCTAGTTATTGAAGGCTGAGACTTTGGTAACACTAAAATGGGAGTTGAAACCATGTGGTCTTAGTCCAGTCATATAGAGTTCAGCTAAATCTTTTCATTGGTTTATTGGTTTATTATGCAGGTCACTGACAATATGGAGTTTCTGAAATTCCACTCTCCCATTGATACGATTGCAGGGTGGCACATACAGTGCATCCGGAAAGTATTCACAGCGCTTCACTTTTTCCACATTTTGTTCTGTTACAGCCTTATTCCAAAATTGATTAAATTCATTTTTTTCCCTCAAAATTCTACACACAACACCCCATAATGATAATGTGAAAAAAGTTTTTTTTGAGATTTTTGCAAATTTATTAAAAATAAAAAAATAAAATTTCTCATTTACATAAGTATTCATACCCTTTGCTTTAACGTATTTTTAAAGTATCATATTTCATATTTGGTCGCATATCCTTTACATGCTGTTACTTCCTGAAGTCTGTGACCATCAACATCAAAAAACTGTCGATATCTTATTTTCAGGTACTGTTACAAGCGATACTATAACCTCTCTGCATTTGAATGGATCTCTATGGAAATTGGGGGGTGAGACTAGATTCAGCTGTAAATTACACTGGTACAGTATGGAACACATGGCTGGCTAAATGGCTGTAAGTTATCAAGGGTCTGAGCTATCAAACGAGCCCCAAACCATCACTCTGTTGCCAGATATGGAGTAGATGTGGATGGATCACTGCAAGGGTTATTTCTCCGGACTCATTTTCCTATAGAATTCTATGGGGAAAAAAGTCAGGAGAAACAACCCTTATGTGTTTCCCAGGATTCCTACGGTGTGAATATCTAAGCTGTGACATGTATATTTTTTGAGATAGAGCTGTCTGAAGCTGGGCATGCTTTTCTCAAGCTACTATTGTATTCCTGGGCATGTGACGCCTAGGCGACTCCTGATTGGTTTAAATCTCATGCTACGGACGGACGGACGGACGGACACACATGTCACGTATAGAAGCGGCTGCACCGCTTAATAAAATAATCCGTCAGTATTGGCACAGTGCCATTATGCTCAGTCTTTTAAGAACATAGGCTACAGAATCATTTTCATTTAAATAGGTCTACCACTCAGACATGATTAGAGACATAAGCACTTATTTTATTGATAGCCTGCTTATTTTAATTTAGTGACATGGAATATGGGCTAAGCAATAGCACAATGTTGGTTTATCACACTGTCTAAGGCAACCCGGTGAACGGAAATCTATTGTCCCTTAGGCTACACAAGTCCTCCCTGCTGTTAAGGTTAAGTTAGTAGGAACAACGGACTGGCTAGGATCATCGTAACATTTAGGCTACCTCGTTGACTTTATAGTTTTTAGCATTTAGCCTATAATCCCCAAACACGAGGACTAGGAAATGTCGGTATCTAGCCTGGTAACAGCTTGACGGCCGAAATCACAGACAACCATTATGTTCAGTGGTTTGAACAGTCCCCTGTAACACCCCTTTCTTCGTTTGAACAGTCCCCTGTAACGCCCCTTGATGGGCAGCTTTGACAGTTTGCATGTTCAGTTTGGATTTTTGGCAGGGTTTTTGCGTGACCACACGGAAATGATGATGCAAACGGATGCAATGCCATTGCATTTGAATTATGTCACTCTTGTGCCGCAAAAGCATGAAAACCATATGTTAAATGGCAAATTGAATTATCATTTCCTTTTTGTCATGGATCAAGCGATTGCAACAAGAAACTGCTAATGCAAATGTGGTTTTGCATTTTCATTAAAATTATGGCAGGGTTGTGTCGTAGAGGGCGAGAAAAATTAAATGTGAAATGGATTGCATTAACATTTTCAAATTGTCAGATAAAGTGCGTACATTAACTTGCAAATGAAAACGCAAAGTGCACCTTTTGCATTTTCATTTGAATTATGTCATGGTTTTTGAGCACATCGTATGTAAATGAAATGCAATCGCCGATTTGCATTTTCATTTGAATTTTAGAGTGGATATGCTTCCATACTTAAGCATGTAGAGATAGTGTACTTTTAAACAGACCTCCTCATTGGCGGATTAAATGCGGTTATATAATGGGAAGAATTATTCTTTGAGGATAATTTTAATGATGAATTCAGCAGGAAAAAGAAGAAAAATAAGAATAAGAAATGTGAAAAGTTTGGGGCTTTATCGTGTGGATGTGTGTGGCTTTGTGGCATTGTACATGAATTCTGTGTGGTTACATGAGGTCATAAAGTCCATCCATTCATCCATTATCTAACCTGCTTATTCCTGGTCAGGGTCGCGGGGGGTGCTGGAGCCTATCCCAGCATGCATTGGGCGAGAGGCAGGAATACACCCTGGACAGGCTGCCAATCCATCGCAGGGCACACACACCATTCACTGACACACTCATACCCATGGGCAATTTAGAGTCTCCAATTAGCCTAACCTGCATGTCTTTGGACTGTGGGAGGAAACCGGAGTACCCGGAGAACATGCAAACTCCACACAGAAGGGTCCTCGGCCGGGATTCAAACTCGGTACCTTCTTGCTGTGATGCTAACCACTGCACCACCGTGCCGCCCTGAGGTCATAAAGTACAGAAGTTAATGTTTGTAGGGGCTGAAAGTCTGTAGTCATTGTGGTTATTTCTGTAGGAAGCCCTGAAAAGTGCCAAACTCTCTGTGCTGTATAGGTATGGGGCATGCCCCGCCAAGCCGTAACTTGCCATCCCAATTGAACCAATACTTGTCAATATCAAAGTGAAAATTCTTTAGCTAGCTGTGTTGTTTAATTTTGGTAAGACAGCACAGATTTATTGGTAACTGTAACTGGCAACAATGTGAAAAGCGTTGCAGTGCACAGACGGCTTAAGAAATAAAGAAATAAACAACTCCACACTATTACTCTTCAACCGACTGGGTCCAAGACATGCCCTGGCTTAAGTATAACTCCATTGTGAATGGCTCTTCAATGCCAGGGCACATCTGTGTCTGTTGTTTTTGTTCTGTAGACATACACACTCATTGTGCATTCCAGACAAACACAGAGTTACTGACCCAGTCGCTGACCCCATTTATCTTGCTTGATAGCATTTCCAACACCGTGTGGATAGGGGGATTAGTTACCAGCGACATGCACTCAAGAATATCTTTTTCAAAGCTTGCTACTTCGTCTTGGCAGCCATCAGCAGTGCAGAGTTAAAGAAGGAACATACAATAAGCAGGACTTACTGAACTCAGAGACCTATTACCCAGGATACCAATCAGGTAAATCTGTTTCAGAAGTTTAGAATGTATCAGAAAAAGTTGCTGAGTAAGCTTTTGGAGTGCTCAGTCAGTCTAATTTGAAAATTATGAATCACAGATGACATCCTATTTTCCGAGCACCCAGAAATCATCTTAGGCACAGGCCAGATTTAAGATAGAGATGGAGATGTGACAGATTTTGGAACATTCCTATAGAAAGACATGGAGGGAAGGGCTGTTGCTGCTGGGTGAATATACTAGCACACAAACGCTCTCTGACCATTGGAGTGTGTTTGTATAAGAAACTGCCAAACAGTGCCAGGGCCCATGGGTGTCAGGGTGTTTCTGTGGGGGTGTGTGGGGGGGGGGGTGTTGATGTGTCCCTTCTGAATGCAGGCCTACTGGGAGCAGCGCTGATGTGATGCACTTTGAGTGCTGATGCCAGCTGTGGCTCCAGTTGCAGCTCACTGGCTAAGAGTATCTGATAATGCAGCCCTGAGAGCCACCACCACCCCCAATACACATTCTAAAAAACTCGCTTCCCTTTGCCGCATTCCGTTCCTGGGAAAATACTCACAATTAAACAGTTGTGTCGCTTTTTATCACAGCAGCATGTGAAAAGTATGGCTGTTCGAGAAAACCTTCCAATACAACACAATAAGTAAGTCTGTTTGAGAGGCTTTCTAACAACTGGGCCCCAGTTCCAGTTTATTCAATATTGCACACGTCCTTTGATCCCTGTGCTCAGAATGAACGTGTAAGGGGAGGTGCGGAGCTGACTGAACAACCTCCTTGTCTTGTGCGCTTAAACTTAAACTGCAGGAGGCGCCCAATGAGCAGGAAGCAGGTTATTGGATGCATGTGGTAACTACAGGATTGGAAAATATATCGAAATTCAATATATCGCGATACAAAAGCATGACAATATGTATCGTGGGGAAGAAATAGAAGTGAATATTCCTTGAATTTATCTGCTGGCCAGATAAACGTGTCAGTGTAAAGTGTACTCTGCTTATGTCACTGTTCACATAGCTAGGGTTTTACAAGGCTTGCACCGTGAAGCCAGCAATCGCTGTTAACCACTTTGCGCAGAGGCTTAATTTTACCAATTTTCGTCAGTTTTTTACCGTTCTGTTTAAAGCTTTATAACTCCAGATATCAATGTGAAACAAACACCAATAATGGGTTAAATTAAAGAAGACCCTGATACCATTTATTTTCATGCCTTAAATGTAATTATTTTCATAACTCAGATGTAAATTATGGGCAGTGAATGCACAACCCCCTGTGAAAAACAAAGATCCACCACTCTAGTTTACAGTGAACACCTGAGAGTCAAATATGTTAATAAGGTTAAACTTAACATTTGTTGGTTTGAAAACATCCTGTCTGCATGTGTACAAAATATGAAAGTGATATGTATTACTGCTCAAATCTTATGAGGCAATTTGAAACAGTGTACCTTGGTGTCCAAAAATCTACCCAAAATGGATAATCACAGTAATTCAGGAGATAATCAAACATTTTCAAGAGATAAACTCTTTTGACTTGTTGGAATTAGATTTGTAGATACAAATCTAATTCCAACAAGTTCCAAAAAACTACTATAATCATCTCCTATATAAACATATGCCAGCCCATGGATTACTGTACGGGACTAGCTGCTGTGTCATCCATTTTTGTCCCTATATTAGCTATGCTGTTTCACCCAACGTAATGAATGGCTAGGCCAGACATGAAAGTTTCTACTGTAGTGTAGTACAAATTCCCAGTAAAGTTACAGTCTAGCCATAATAGATTGACAGCTCACCACCATTGTTATTACTTATGGTATACAAATCTCCCCACTCCCCATACTTTATCATTGAGCCTTATGCAGGCTTAGCTTATAGCCAATACATAGTAGGTTTCTAGCTTACTAGGTATAAACTAAATTAAACCAGAATAAGAGAGACTACAGGGCTTTTAATTCTGAATTCAGCACCACTAATGTAAAACTCTGTGACATCATAAACAATAATAACACAACCAAGCTAGCTATACTATTATGAATACAACACCATAAAACACACATGCACACCTTGTACACAAGGCAACACTTAGCTGTGGAATCCATTTTGTCTGCTTCAGATGAAGAGTCATGGATGTAAATCTCCTCATCTGAATCCAGAGGACGATTACAGTATCCAGCAGTTTCAAGCACTGAAAATCTTTTTGTCACTTCGCCATTGTACAAACAAAGCGATTTCTCACCGGAGTTCACTACATCTCTTGCACAAAACCACGGAGACGCAGACGCTTAACGGCACGTTGTTTTGAAATACGCATGTGACATGCACAGCTCTGACAATCACTCCCAACTGTCTAATGACCTATACCTCTTTGGAAAGCTTAGAATGCGTTCTTTTTGGATATTAACGCTGTCAATCAATTACAATTAGTTCCAAGACATTACTACTCAGAATCAGAATCAGAATCAGAATCAGCTTTATTGGACAAGTATGTGAACACATACAAGGAATTTGACTCCGGTTTTCCGTTGCTCTCAATGTACATACCCAGAATAGACATACAGCTAAAAACAAGGACAACAAAGCTGAACAAAGGTAAACATAAACATTTATCTACTATGTACAGATATACATATATAATTTTTAATAAAAACCAACAACACTGAAATTGTAAACAAAAAGACAATAGTGCAATGGTGCAGAGTGCAAAGATGCTGGAATAAATATGGAATTATTAATGCAACAGGTTACATTATATACATGAGGTAGTGGGTTGGGTTAGCTGACAGTATATGGGTGTATACAATACAGTATATACAGCGTGCTTAGATTTATATTGACAATGATATGTACATGTTAAAAGAAAACCTGTAGTTAAACTACAAATTATAATTTAGTATAAATAGGTACAGTGGATTTTTGGTGTTACATGTTATTTCACAGGGATTGTTCCTGACACTGTATGACTGATTTAAGTGTTCATCAGAGTGACGGCCTGCGGAAAGAAGCTGTTCTTGTGTCTGGTTGTTTTGGCGTACAGTGCTCTGTAGCGCCTACCAGAGGGGAGAAGTTGGAACAGGTTGTGTCCAGGGTGTGATGGGTCTGCAGTGATGTTTCCTGCCCGTTTCCTGACTCTGGAGATGTATAAGTCCTGGATGGAGGGCAGGTTGGCACCAATGATTTTTTCTGCAGTCCTGACTATCCGTTGTAGTCTGTTCCTGTCCTGTTTGGTGGCCGATCCAAACCAGACAGTGATGGATGTGCAGAGAACAGACTGGATTATTGCAGAGTAGAACTGGATCAGCAGCTCCTGAGGCAGGTTGAACTTCCTGAGCTGGCGCAGGAAGTACAACCTTTGCTGGGCCTTTTTGATGAGTGTGACTATGTTGGACGTCCACTTTAGGTCCTGGGAGATTGTGGATCCCAGAAACCTGAAGGTTTCCCAATTTGAATTGCATAATGTTCTGCAGACTAGTTTTTGAGATTTTGCCCATGTTGAAACTTACACTGTACACTACATATAGGTAGAAAAGGCAGAAAATAACTACATAATCTTATAAAGGACATATCTGGCTTTAATAATGCAGGTAAGGTTATGACTTTATATCATACTTTATGAGAGATTTTCATAGCAGAAGGAAATTATTTCATGATGACAGAAATTCACTGTAATAAGTGAGCAGGCAAAATAACAGTTTAATTTACCTATATCCAGGACCTTATGTGTTTTGTTATTGTTGCTGTGATAGTACAAAATTTGTTGGTGGTTAAAAACTGTAACCAACTCCTAAATATATTTAAATGTCCAGTCTCTTCAACCCAATTCGCTCTCATGTAGTTCACACTGTTGAGTGGTCAATATAGTTTTATGAAATACGGAAGAACAGTGGCACGTAGGAACTTCATATTTTGCCCGATAATAGCCCAACTCGCACTGATGAAGACCATATGCAGTTTTCCATGGTACCTCACATTCTGACGTAGTACAGTAGGATTTTTGTGATGTAGACCCCAGCATCTATGCCACTAGGGGTTCATACACTGCCTGGCCAAAAAAAAAGTCGCCGTTGCACCCGTCATGCATAGTGCTCACTATACAAACCTCTGGAGGCAGTGTTATGATCTGGGTTTGCTTCAATTGGTCAGGTCTAGGCTCAGCAACGTTATGCAGCAATAAAATGAAGTCAGCTGAGTACCTGAATGTACTGAATGACCAGGTTATCCCATCAATGGGAATATTCCAGGACGACAATGCCAAGATTCATCAGGCTCAAATTGTGAAAGAGTGGTTCAGGGATCATGAGGAATCATTTTCACACATGAATTAGCCACCAGAGTCCTGACCGTAACCCCATTGAAAGTCTTTGTGATGTGCTGGAGAAGACTTTACAGAGTGGTTCGACTCTCCCGTTGTCAATACAAGATCTCGGCCAAAAATTAATGCAACTCTGGATGGAAATAAACGTTGTGACGTTGCATAAGGTTGTCGAAACAATGCCACGACGAATGCACGCCGTAATCAAAGCTGAAAGCGGTCCAACGACTTTTTTTTTGGCCAGGCAGTGTATTTTCCGGTTTTGTTTAAAGGTCGGAACATAGAAGGGTTGCAACCAAACTTCAGTGTACTGTTCTCGAACTCTCATGTCGCCTGCATCGCCTCAAGTTCCCCACTCACAGTGAAAATGAACGGGCTTCCGGCGACGAGTTGTACATGTTGCTCTCAGTTGCTTTTCAGGAGCACTATGGCAGTTAAGACTAAATGTTGCGATGTGTGAAAATACTTTGAGGACACCATGTGCAGTGCAAATTATGCGACACAAAGCTAAATACCACCACAAGTACTATGCGATCACATATATTATTAAAGCATAAAGAAAAAAAAAAGTTTCTGCATTGAACATGACAGCCTTCCCCTCAAATTCATTTAATTGAAATTTTAAACAATTTTTATTTTTATATTTTATTGTTTTACTTGCTGGAGATATTATAGAATATTATTTCTGCTGAGGAATATCAGTTTCAGCCCATCGTCAATGTATCCAAGCTACTGATATGTTAATTTGTAATGCCTGTTGTGTTTTGATTTAGCTTATTTTATTCATTATTTCACTGGAGTAGGCAAAGAGTTCTATATTGCTCTGCCCAGGCCAGCATAAAAGCTATAATTTAGGCAACTGTAAGCTACTTTTTTTTTTATCACAAAGCAATAATGACATTTCCTTGTTTTGTTTGGTAAGATAATAGGCTCATACAATGCAATCATTGTATTTGAGGGATGTTTTCATGTAATTATTTTATTACAACATTTTATTATTATTTGTTACACCATGACTTGAGATATCAAATGACACTGTGTCTGTTTTTATTGATAATTAAGCATTGGGTATATTGCTGTGCATTGTGGTGTGCTGCCATGCTTTTTAAGATGTATTCTAAAAAATAGATTTCCCTCCATGAGTAATCCATCACTGATTTAGTAGATCAATCGATCTGGGGGAAAATGTAAAATGCCCACCACTACTTTGTAATCTTTGTAATATTATATTTTTATTACACTGATAAATTATATTATTTGCACTCTGTAATTATCCATTTTTAGTTTCAAGCAAGCCATTGTTAGAAATATTTATGGCTCAGAAATAAACAGACAATTGTGCACAGTCGTACTTTGTTGGCATTTAACTTTTATTATATCGTATCGTGGGTGTATCGAAAGGTGAACCCCACTTCGTATATCAAATCCATTCCTAATGGTAACCATAGAGATCCTGTTTAGAAGCTAAACTGGTAACTAGGTCTTTAGCTACTCAACCTTTGTACACATTCTGACTATGTTAAATATATTACACTTATGTAGTTAGTATTGTATTAATCACATTACCTTGAGCTTGTTTATTACATATGGTTGTACTTTTTACATTTATGTGTTTTGTAAAGTTTGTGTCCCCGAGAAATTTTAATGGAAATTTATATTTTAGTCTTTGCATTTCTTTGCTGAGATAAAAGGTAGCAAATGGCTAGCTGAGCAGCTAGCTATCTGGCCGCCCTTACTGAGTCTTCCTACGTGTCTTCCAGGGAGTTTTTCCTTGCTATGTTGCCTCTGTGCTCTGTGGGGGATTTAAGCCAGGCTAAACTGTAAAGCCTGTTGTGAAAAATCCTTTGTAAATAAAACGTGATTGATTGATTGGAGAGTAATATTTATATTGGTAAACCTGTCATTCTAAACAAAGAGAGGCACAGTATTGACAGAACTGAAAGAAGGTTGTGGAACCTTTTTGTTAGGCCGAAGCACGCAATAGAGAAGAGCGTACCCGCCTCCAGACCGCTCGACACCTGCGAATGAAGGAAGCTCGAGCATAGCTAACGCGTCCTTAATGGGGTTGGACAGCGCTTGTAAAAATAAAGATTTTAATGGCCCGTCAGGCGAACCTGTCTCCCCAGCTAATGCTCGAAATGTAATAGATAAAGCCACTACAGTATCAGTGCCCTGGCGCAAGCTGGTCAACCTCCTAGCTGCCTCCTCACCTGAGATTTCGTGATCAAAGACCAGCTGCATTTCATTCATGAGCTGAACGGAATCATGGATTACAGGAGCATTGGACCGAATCAGAGGGTCAGCCCAAGCGAGAGCCTGGTCACACAGGAGGGACAAAATAAACGCTACACAGGATTCAGGTGTGGTAAAGCGGGCGGGTTGTGCTTGAAAAGAAATAAGACACTGTTAAATAGGGACGGCATTTCCCCGGTTCCCCACCACAACGTGACAGCAATTGGAGCTTGGGTTCCTTAACCCCTTGGCGCAGATGGCAAATTTCACCTATTTAGGGGATGCTCTGCTTAAGGCTTTATGACTCCAGGTGTGAGCATCACATAAACTTGGTAAATGGCTTAAATGACACAAGACAGGTGTACCATTTACAATACAAGCTTAGATTTGTTTATTTTCATAATTTAAGTCAAAATAAAGCGCCACAAATGCAAAGAAACTTTGGAAAAATAAAAAAAAGTTTTTCTTTAGTTTGCAACAAAATACTGAGAGCTACATAAGTGAAATCGGTAATATATATACATTTCCTGGATCATAAACTCTGAGGATGATATGCAGAACTACTAAAGGTCTATGATACAAAATATAGCAGTGTACCCTGCTGTCCATTCATGTCTCCAAATCTATCCAAATGGCTAAATTGTGCACTGCTGCAAATAAAAAATATATATATATTTAACTAAAAATCAAAAGTTTTGGCTCATAAAACTCACTTTTGCATAATTTTCAAGTGGGAATTACTATATTTTCATCAGTATAGGAGGGTAGATATCTATGGGTCCAAAACCCCTATGCAAAACATGTCATGAAATGAATAATATGAGTTTTGTCCATTATAAAGCATATACATTTGCTCTTTCTGATGGCTTAAGATAAAACACATTGATATCACAGTGTTACATACATTACATTACATTACAGTCATTTAGCAGACGCTTTTATCCAAAGTGACGTACAATAAGTGCATACAGAGATATCATCAAGATCACTACAGAACAGACAAGACAAAGCACATCCTTCCCATAATGTAGCAGCTATCCCTAGTAATGAACGTTGACTGTAGTTCACAGTAAGCTGTGGGTAAATCAGCAATACTACACTTCTATTCTAAATACTATTATAAACTATAATAAACAGACAGGAAAACACAGGGAACTAGTAAACACAGGGAACTGATATTCCTAGGTTAGAATATCAGTCAAGGTGGAGTCTGAAGAGGTGTGTCTTCAGGCCTCGACGGAATGCAGGCAGGGTTGAAGTAGAACGTAGGGGAATGGGAAGTTCATTCCACCACTGAGGAGCTAAGGTGGAAAAAATCCGCAGTCGGGACGAGTGAGAGCCTTTGACACGGAGGGGGGGAAGTGCCAGTCGCCCTGCTGTAGAAGAGCGAAGTGGTCGAGCAGGAACATAGTTCTGGATTAAGTTCTGCAGGTAGGCGGGGCCTGTCCTATTGGCTGCAGTGTAGGTCAGAACTTTGAACCTGATCCTGGCTGCAACTGGCAGCCAGTGGAGTGACCTCAGCAGGGGGGGTACATGGGAAAATTTCGGGAGGTTGAACACAAGCCGGGCAGCTGCATTCTGGATCAGTTGAAGAGGCAGAATGGTGCAGGCTGGTAGGCTTGCGAGCAGGGAGTTGCAGTAGTCCAGGCATGAGGTGACCATGGTCTGGACAAGAAGCTGGGTGGAGTAGGTGGTCAGGTATGGTTGAATCCTCCTGATGTTGTACAGGAGGAACCTGCAGGTCCGAGCCGTCGCCCTGATGTGCTCTTTGAAGTCCAGCCGGTCGTCCAGGACCACCCCCAGGTTCCTTGCAGAGCGGGAGGCAGCCACCACGGTCCCGTCAACGGTGATGGAGAGGTCATGTAGTGGGGAGGTCTTGTACGGCATGAAGAGGAGCTCTGTCTTGTCAAGGTTGAGCTTCAGGTGATGGGTAGCCATCCACTCAGAGATGACAGTCAGACAAGCAGATATCCTCTCCTTAACCTGTGGGGTAGAGGGAGGGAAAGAGAGGAAGAGTTGAGTATCATCAGCATAGCTATGGTATGAGAAGCCATGTGAATGAATTACTGAGCCAAGAGACTTAGTATACATAGAAAATAGCAGAGGACCCAGTACAGATCCCTGCGGGACTCCTGTAGACAGGGGATGGGGAGCAGAGACGGAACCCTTCCAGGAGACTTGGTAGGATCTATCAGTGAGATACGATACAAACCAAGAGAGGGCAGTTCCAGAAATGCCCATCTCAGCGAGTGTGGAGATCAGGAGTTTGTGGTTGACCGTGTCGAATGCCGCAGACAGGTCAAGGAGAATCAGAACAGAGGAGAGAGAGGAGGCTCTAGCAGTGGCGAGTGCCTCCGTCACAGCCAGGAGAGCAGTTTCAGTGGAATGGCCGGTTCTGGAGCCGAACTGATGCGGGTCAAACAGGTTGTTCTGGTGGAGAAAAACAGACAGTTGGTCAAGGACAGCACGTTCAATTGTTTTGGACAGGAAGGGCAAGAGAGATACAGGACGGTAGTTCCTGACATCAGTGGGATCCAAGCTAGGTTTTTTAAGGAGTGGGGTTACACAGGCAGTTTTAAAGGCAGCAGGAACATGGCCACAGATTAGGGAGGTGTTAATAATGGAGGACAGATATGGAAGGAGCTCAGCAGATATAGACTGGAGGACTGCTGAAGGTATGGGGTCTAGTGGACAGGTGGTTGCGCGATGGTGCGTCACCAGCTGGAACACATCTAAGTCCTCCAGAATCTTGAAGGACGACAGTGTAGCGATGGGTTCAGTATGGGGGATGTGGGGTGTCACCGGATGCGTGAAGGAGTTCCGGATCGCGGCCACCTTCCCCTCAAAGTGGGTCAGGAAGTCATCTGCAGAGAGGGAGGAGGGTGAAGGGGGTGGAGGGGGGATGAGCAGGGAGGAGAAGGTGGAAAAGAGTTTACGTGGGTTAGATACACATGCATCAATTTTAGACTGGAAAAATGAAGTTTTAGCTGATGTGGTTGCAGCTGTGAAGGCTGCCAGCAGAGTGTGGTAGGAGGCCAGGTCATCTGGGGATCTGGATTTCCTCCACTTTCTCTCAGCGGCTCGCAGCATGGTTCTGCTGGATCTGAGAGAATCCGTCAGCCACGGGGAGGGGGGTGATAGTCGAGCTGGTTTGGAGACAAGAGGACATAGTGAGTTGAGAGACTGAGAGAGGCATGAGTTAAACACAGAGGTGGCAACATCAATAGGCATTTTAGCAAAGGTAGCAGGAGGAGGAAGTGCAGAGAGAGCAGAAGTAGTGAGAGAGGAGTGTGAGAGGGTGCGGAGATTTCTCCTGAACATAACAGTGGGTGGGTTGTTAGCGGAGTTGAGGGAGAGTGGGCAGGAGAGAGAAAATGAGATAAAGAAATGGTCCGATACGTGGAGGGGGGTCACTGTGAGTTCAGATGTGGCGCAACTCCTGGTGAGTACAAGGTCCAGTTGGTTACCACCCTTGTGGGTGGCAGGCGATGGGGACTGAGTGAGGGCAAAGGACTGGAGGTGTGAGGTGACACTGGATAGCTGGGAACTGTCTGGTTGGAGGTTGAAGTCTCCCAGTAGGATTACAGGGGTACCATCCTCAGGGAAGGAGCTCAGGAGAGTGTCCAGTTCATCCAGGAAAGCGCCGAGCGGACCTGGAGGGCGATAGAGAACAACAATGTTAAGTGCAGATGGGTGAGTTACAGAGACTGCATGAAACTCAAAGGAGGAGATATTCAGGCAGGGTACAGTGGGAATAGAGCATTTCCAGGATGTGGAAATGAGCAAACCAGTACCCCTGCCTCTGCCAGAGGCCCTGGGGGTGTGGGAGAAGTAGCCAGCAGACAGAGCAGCTGGAGTGGCTGTGTTATCGGGAGTGATCCAGGTCTCAGTGAGAGCCAGGAAGTGGAGGGACTTCACCTTGGCATAGGCAGTGATGAAGTCAGCTTTCTGGACGGCTGACCGGCAGTTCCATAGTCCACCCACCACTGAGAGTTCCTTATGAGAGGACAGCGGTGGGCAGACCAGGTTAGCCGGACAGTGTCTGCGGTGGTTGGGCCTCCTGGAGCGAGGCATGGAGCACAGAGGAATGGGGGTTAGACACATGGTAGGGGGTGATAAGACAGGTTAGGTGGGGAAAGATCATTACAAACAGATAGTTCAAATTGCCGATGAGGCTGCCGCATTACAGCAGCCTCTACTTTAACTTATAGACTATTTGCTAATTTCCCGATTGCACTCAGCTGCTTGCAGGGCTAGTTCACTCAGGTGAATCTATTTTCGTTTAGCAACACAAAAGACTAGCAGCTGGCCTAAAAACACAAAGCAAGTTAACAACTGACCGCTAATGCTGCAATTTACATCAACTAAACAGTGACTACACTACAAACAGTTCAATTAACTAACGCACAGCTGAAACACTTAACATACACCTAAATATGTTGCCTAATCATTCACTCTTGTACCTCAATAAAACATCACTTGTCCCTGTACTCTACAGTATGTATACTTTTGTCCTGGGATTGCATTTGTCTGTAGTTTTTTTAATTTTTTTAATTTTCCTATTCATAATGACTCCAAGGAAATTTTTACCTTAATCTACCACATATCAACGCACAGTAAATTGGAATGAATATTTTTCAAGGCCCAAGAGACAAGTATACGCCATAGCCTATATTATGTGCGATAACATGAACATAAAATAGTATTCCACCATCTGCAAAATGCTGCCAAATGTTCTATCTTCAATGTACATCGGTAGCCTACATCAAAAATACATTTAACGATTGCACTACAGTATGTGAAATGCACTCAAAATGTGAAAATAACAATAGGGCTATCAAACACATTGGAAAGACAGTGCTCGAGTGGAAACACATATGTACATATGTAGCCAGCGAGACCCACGGCATTTTAGACGCAAAAATACATACATATCGGAAAAGGGAAACTCTCCTCCCTAATGCGTTTTCTATAGAGCTTGCGTAATACTAGACCATTAAAACGAAAACTGCCGTTATGCTGGGCTGTAGTAAATTGTTAAAAGCACTCAAAAAGACATGGCATATACCGTTGCTAGGGTTATAATGTACTCTATTGGATAAAAAAGCTGACAATTAAACCAGAATGAACTGTAATGAGCGAGACAGGCTTACAGGGCATGGGGGTATTACGCGTCAACGTTTCATATAGTGTAATAGAGGTATAAAGTGTTGTATATTTCTCAAACCGATTGTACCAGACAATAAATGACCACTGAATTTTGAAAGGAGCATCTCGATGTGTAAAACCAATGGTAGGATTGTATATTTATTTCATATTTAGTAGCATATATTGCTAGTAGAATACATGAGAATGAGACAGTACTTTCACAGTTTATTTTGCATTTGAGTGAGCAGGGCTTTTCACAGCTTTTCTGGCATATGATTAGGCTATTGTTGGGTTTATCTCGTTGCTATGATGTTATTCTAATTTTATATGATGAATAAATATATCTATGAACTCAAACAGACGCTATTGTCCACTATGTCACGCATGGGTAGGTATAGACTAGGTGGGGGTTGGTTGTTAAATGGACTTGCTACGGGGAAATAGTGACACTTAGAAACTCTGTATTCGGCAGAAATTGTCACAAACCGTCTACCAATAAACACAGAGTTTGTGATTTCCACAAATAGTTTGGCTGCAGTAGCAACGAATGTCTCAGTTGAGCAGTTCCGCCGGCATCACCTTCTACGCAAAGGAGTTAATAGTACGTGGTGTAGTTATGGGGGGAGTTTGTGCTTGTGCTACAGAGGGAGGATTGACTGCCACAGAAAGTCTATATAGGCTCTCTGTCAGCTTTTGCAGACATTCTCCCTGATTGTGCAGTTGCTCCATTAACTGGCTTTGTTGAATCTGCAATGAGAGAAACGCCTCCTCAGAGGTGACCCCTGTAGCGCCCTGGCTAGGCAGCGTTTTTTAAGATTCTTTAGAAGTCGCTGGTTCTTCCAGAATGACTTCGATATTCTGTGAGGGTAGTGTTAAGGTTCAGAGAACCAGACGTGACCATTAAGGATTCTAAAAGCATATCTAGAAAGATACGCCACAAAACGCGGAAGTAGCCGCACCAGAGGAGGAAAACAAAAGAACGGGAGCGAAACTTCCCTAGCACAAGCCAAATCAAAGCAACCTCAAAAGGAGGTGAATCTCGATAAATAGCGAGAATGAATAACGAAAAAAAAAAACTCACGCACTAAATAATTAGGCGTAACAGGAGGTAGAGAAACAAAGCAAAAACTCGATAAAGTGAGTGAAGGAAAAGAACAGAAAAGAATACTTGTTATCCAGTGCTCTTGTGGCAAAAGAGCTGACACAAAAGGTAACAGGTAACAAGAAAAAAGGATAAAGAGAAAGATTGGAAATAAAAGAGAAAACCAATCTAATCCTATTTCTCTAACCGGACTTGCTGCATTTTTTATTTGTACGAACCAGAAATGCAGTGACCAAATTTCCTATACCTTACCGACTTCGTTGTCAACATAGCAAAGACAATATTGAAGTGAGGAAATACGGAAGTCCTGAGGTATTTATAGCCGGCAGGAAACGCAAAACAGGTGTAGGGAATAATTGCCGGGCGAGATTCAAACACCGGAACGGAGGCGGAAAAAAGTCCGATAGACTGTCCCAACGATGCCAAAAATAAAACCGAAGGCTGCTAATAACCATGACAGCATACTAAATAAAATAAATACATTTACACTTAAATCCTTAGTACTACTGCCAGTTATCTGTAATTATTATTGAATTATTTTTGGGTTTTTTCAGTGGGAATCTTGCTGAAATATGTATGGTAACCCCTCACACTGCACTTCAGGATCATAAGACAGGTGAAACATTACAATACGACTCTCTTCATCTACAGCCTGTAAGTAGATGGAATGGTTTTGATTGAAAAAAGTTCAAAACTTTGTCCAGCGTATATTGCAATTATTGTGTTTCAAATAGCCTATGGTCCCGGGGATTCGCTGTGCATGAGGATTTTTCGATACGTTTCAAAAAATGTAGATTGATTTAAATTTCATCATTTTAACAGAATGTTTTACCCTATTCTTCGTTCTTTATATATTTTTTAATGACAGGGACCAGGTTTCCATAATTTGAGCAATTAAAACCCGCTGATTTCACCTGTTATAACTGAACAAAACTATTTTAAAGATAATTGAGGGCCGGAACAGTCACAGTACAAAACATTCGCTATATTGTGGCTCTGTTGCATTCGCAAACACATTAACAACCGATTTACTATAACTGGTCCTAATTATGCATTCAAGTAAATTAAACGCCCTCATTTGCCATTTTTGCGGTAGGAGACCCCTATAGAGCTCCGTGGTCCCACCCACTTTGGTGACAAACGTCTGGTGCCACTTTTTGGAAAAAATACAATGGGAGTCAATGGACTGAAATTTTTTTTTTTATATATTCAGGCAGCTATACGTTCAAAACACCCAAGAAAGGGGTTGTCACATTTTTTAATAATTTATGAAATTGGTCATTTGCAATTATGTCCAACAAATAAACAACAAACACGTTTTAAAAAAAACAACTAAAATGACTACAACATCTGGGCTACTCACTTGCTCACCAGCACTGCTGAAGTTAAAGCCATAAAGCTGACACTTTCGACATGGCCAGACTGATAGTGATTCTTGCCCTTGATTTCACTTCCATAATAAGACAAAGTGATATCCATTTTCACTAGCAGAGCGGCCTATAGCTACTTCTTTGGCCGGTAGCTACTTCCATAATAATTTACAAGAGCAGACCGAGTGATAGCCATTTTAGCTAGCAGAGCGGCCAGTACTGCGTTAGCTAGCAAAAGCGGGAGCTGGCGATGTACGACCGGGGATTCTGGGTAGTGTAGTTATGTTTCTCAAACTTTAATTATATGATTCAAATTTGATTTAAATGCGGTGGTGAGTATATAATGGACTTTGTATCACATATGTCAAAGTTTGCCATAGTATTATCATAAGGGTGACTGAACGATCCAGAAGTGGCGGCAGGTAATGGCTTCCGGCAGTCTTCCGGGACCAGCCAGGGATAGGAGGGGGCGGGACTACGGAGCTCTATAAATATGCGGTAGGAGACATTTATAACAATGACCCATCCAGATTACAAGACGCTAATGAATGGATACGGAGCAACCAGGCACAAGTTGCGAGATAACCACAAGAAAAATAAAACTTAAATTTGCGAAGTACAGAACGCCGTATTACAGCATATACAACACCAACGGAGAGGAGAACATTTTGGAATGACATCAAATACAAAATTAATTTATGAACAGTAGAGAATGTAATGAACAGATGCTGTGATTTTAGAAAAACTTTCCTACAACATAATGTGGGAAAATGACACAGGTGGTGGTCCAACTAAGGAAAGAATATTAACACAGATAGAATAGCAGGTGGAAAAATCCCTGCAAAGTGAGCAAGTTGTGGGTGTGGGAGGAATAGACACGGATGAACTTGTGATGGGAGAAGGCCACAGAGAGTCTGAAAGTACAACTGTATTCACAATTTATTATACCTACTGACCGCACAGGCACAACAATTGTGTGCATTGTTTAAATTCAGACGTGGTTTTTATACTGCTAGCTTATGACTGCAATAGAAGTCTTGCATCCTTTCTTTAAAACAAATAGGCTATAATTTCACATTATATCTGAAAATAATATAAATTAGAAGTGATTAGTAGAAGCATGTATGAAACATTTTAAATTCTGTCTCCTTCGAGTGCTATACATTAGAGGATTTATTTGTTCTGCCGAGGACATGCGTATACAGCCCGACACCTTTCTCCAGAATCCTGTGTGTGAGCTATAGGCTATATCAGTGCAGGACAATTAGCCTGCCACCTGCTTTCAGGAGTTCTAAAAATTCCCACGCAAAGAAGACAGTTGCAATAAAAAAAAATTTAAAAAAAGTTGGGACAGTATGTAAAATGCACATAAAAGCAGAGAGCAGTGATTTGTAAAATAATTTTTTTGTGCATTTTACATACTGTCCCAACTTTTTTTTTTTTTTTTTTTTTTTTTTTTGGAATTGGGGTTGTAAATTATGCATTAATTGCAACTGTCTTCTTTGCGTGGGAATTTTTTGAACTCCTGAAAGCAGGTGGCAGGCTAATTTTCCTGCGCTGATATAGCCTATAGCTATATCAGCTATATAATTGAAAACAGTACAAATAAAATATGTTTAATGTTTTACCTTATCAACATTATTGATTTTTGTAAATATATGCTAATTCTGAATTTGATGCCTGCAACACGTTCCAAAAAAGTTGGGACAGGTGCAAAAAAAAGACTGGGAAGCTCAAAAAAACACCTTTTTGCCATTCCATAGGTAAACAGGTGATGCTATCATAACTGGGTATTAAAGGATATCAAAATACTCTTGATATTTTATTTTCAGGTACTCTTAAAAGCGATACTATAACCGTTCTGCATTTGTATGGATCTCTATGGGAATTTGGCGATGGGACTACATTAAGCTAGAAATTACACAGGAATAGTATGGAACCCATGGCTGGCTAAATAGGTGTAAGTCATCAAGTGTCTGAGGTATCAAATGAGCCTCAAACCATCACTCTGCTGCCAGATATGCAGTAGATATGGATGGATCACTTTTCCTCATTTTCCTATTGAACTCCACGGAAAAATAAGCCAGGCGAAACAACCCTACAAGTGATCCATCCATATCTACTGAATATCTGGCAGCAGAGTGATGGTTTGAGGCTCGTTCAATACCTCAGACCCTTGATTACTTACAGCGACTCAGCCAACCATGGATGCCATACTATTCCTGTGTAATTTACAGCTTAACCTAGTCCCACCCCCCAATTCCCATAGAGATCCATTCAAATGCAGAGAGGTTATAGTATCGCTGAAAATAAAATATCAAGAGTTTTTTGATATCCTTTAATACGCAGTCATGATAGCATCACCTGTTTACCTGTGGAACGTTCCAAACAGGTGTTTTTTTAACTTCCCAGTCTTTTTTTTGGCCTTGTCCCAACTTTTTTGTGTTGCAGGCATCAAATTCAGAAATAGCGTATATTTACAAAAATCAATAAAGTTGATAAGGCAAAACATTAAATATCTTTTCTTTGTACTGTTTTCAATCAAATATAAATTTACAAATCACTGCTTTCTGCTTTTATGTGCATTTTACATACTGTCCCAAATTTTTGGGAATTGGGGTTGAAGTAAATCAGACGGAATACTTAATTGGCCAAATTTACATAATCTCCACCCTGTTTTAGCGTGTTCACTCCAGGTATATGTATGCAAGACATTTAACGATGCATCAAAAGGAAAGTCGCAGAGTAATCCGAGTAAATTACATCCTAATAACGATTTTGACTCAGTGCGACCATTTAGTAAATCCAGCGTAGATATTGTGACCTTGTAGCGACTGCTTTAGCGTCCTAAATGCAGTCGCAATCCTTTAGTAAATCCGGCCTGAAGAGTCTAATTAAGGGAAATAAACATTTTCAACAGTTACAAACAAAAACAAATTTGCAGCACATTACACAATTTTAATGCCATATATTCTCTGCATGTACGTTTTAACTTTATGCACGTGCAGGTGTATTTCACCAGCTGTAAATCGCTCTCATATTAGCAAGGTGCAAACGCAGGTTGCTTTTAATTTTAACCTCTTAATACCAAGGGCAAAATATTCTCGCCTGTTTTTACTAGTGACCAACAAAGCTGTTTATCTAAAAAACTGTAAAGGTTACAAATATGGTTCATAGCTTTTATTAAAACAGAGAACTGCACTATTATGAATAAGAGTAATTCATATACATGTACTTTTTGCTACTTAACTACAACAATTTATGTACAGAAATTGTGAAAAAACTAAAAAACAGGTACCTACATTCAAATTTCTGATTTTTTACCTGATGAGCTACAAGAGCTATGGAGGAAATAACTCCTCTTTGTGATTCCTCAATATGCTGCCTATCTCTGCTAAAAATATGGAGTCAATATCTCAAACCATTCAAATTCTACAGAGCTTTTTTTCAGGTGAACCATTTCGGTTACCAAAGTTGGCACAAATTGTGCCAAATTGTGCAAAATGGCAAGGTTCCAGAAGAGTCTCAATATCATTTATTTTTTTAAGTTTTACAATAAAATTTGATAATTGGCAATAAAAGTTCATTTTTAGATATGTTTTTGGTGTGTTTCATTTTACACAACTAACTAGCCTACCCGTGGTCCCCAAAAAGCTCTCCAAACCCATGTAGCAGCACAGTGAATCTTGTATTCCACCAGAGCCCCATTAGCCAGAAATGAGTCCAGGTATATGCAAACGGGATATAAAATCACATGTCCACCAGTTTCCTAGATAAAATAAACCCCTGCATAATAATCAACAGCAAACTCATCCTCATGTTATCTCTCCCTCATGTTACGTCATGCATAAATTGCGCATTCATTTACCTGCACAGCCTGCTGTACTGCATACAGAACAATTTACTCATGTGGAACAATAACTCCTAAACAAACACTTCAGACGCCATTTCATTCAAAAGAAACTCGGAACAGCTCGTCTCAGACACAAATAGATAGCCAGCTGCTATGTGTAATTTTGCTGGCTAGCTTGCCATTGTTACAATATAGTAATGTTAGCTATATTCTTTTAATTCGGAAGGATTCGTTTTATACATAAGTGAATTTGCACTGGTATACGGCAAACAAATCTGTTACCTTACGCCACTCAGCGTCACTGAGACAAGATCGCAAAAACATCTTCGGGCTAGGACCTGCTGCACAGAGAAACGCCTGAATAACCTAGACATAACTAACCAAAAACTGTTTGAAAGAGACTGTAAAGTAAAAAGATGAACAGCCGCCATTACCTAATGAATTATACTTTGCTAACAGAATGTAGCTAGCTGCTACAAGCTAAAAATACGCGCAGCTGTATCTACATGACTTCTGAAGGCATTGTGTTGAATGAAGGCTTGTCTGAAAGATAAGAGTCTTCGCTATTGGCTGGAATATTTGACAGACAGTTTAAAAACCCAATGGAAAGCAAATAATACTCGCAGTGGAGGAAAAATATAAAGTAAAGGAAAAATAAAGTGTTATCAATGAAGAGACTAAGTTCAGCCCATTTGAGCCTTGCACCTATTTTTCGCTCAAATTATACGCCGTCAAAGTAGCAAAAGTGGAGTTGGACATGCCCTAAATGCACTTGCGCCATGTTTTAGAACAAGCGAGATAGAGATCATCAAGATAGAGCCCAGAGGCTTTAATGTTCAGACTGCGTGTGTGAGGGAGGGGAAGGGGTCGGAGAACCAGATGCGACCGGAAGGGGATCTAAAAGCTACCCACTAACGTGGGTTAACCACAAGTTGGGGGAAAGAAATAGAATACCCTGACAGAACAGGAAAAATAAAAGAGAAATAACCCCCGGCGTATCAGCCAACAGAAAACAACCCAGAAAAGAGGGCGAAAGCAGACTTGAAGACTCGAGTGGAAATAGACAGAAAGTGAAAGAAAAACCTCCAGCTCAATAAAATACAAATGAGCTCAAACAAGGAGGAAAAGACGAAAAGGATAGCAAAGGTTACAGCCTCAAAGAGGACTGAAAGAAAACTGAGGAAAGAACTTAGTTTAAAATAGAAAATAGGAAAGAAAAAGTCTTAGAGACCAAACCTATAACACTAAACTAAAGAAGTTCCTGCATATCTTTCCAAAACAGAAAAGATATGCAGTCTTCTAGTTCAATACCGAAGTTACCGGCCTGAGCATAAACAAAGCTTGAAGAAGCGCTTTTAACACCTGCCTGACATGACCAATGTGTTCAGATAGATTAGCAGAGAAAATTAAAATATCATCCAAATAGACAAATACAAATTTTTCAAACATCTCCCTGAGCACGTCATTCACTAGCGCCTGAAAGGGGGTGCTAGTAAGCCCGAACAGCATGATGAGGTACTCATAGTGTCCGCTATGGGTATTAAAAGCAGTCTTCCACTCATCTCCCTCACGCATACGCACTAAATTATAAGCGTTATGGAGGTCAGGTTTAGTGAACACAGACACCCCCTGGAGACGTTTGAATGTGGGGGGCATTCGGAAAGTATTAAGTTCTTCCTGGTCAACTCCCCGGCCTATCCCCTCATATTAGGGCATTCCTGGCTAGTCCGACACAGTCTGCACTGTGGGGTGAGAACAAAAATAGCATCCTTCAATGGGGCCCCCAATGCACATCTCACTGTCGGCTGACGTCATCACCCGCTTCTGGTGGCTGTGGGTATGATTCGGAGCATAGTTCGATCAGTAACGATGAGGAAGTGGAGTTCCCGGCTGATCAGGTTAGGTCTTCTCCTCCCTCAGAGGACAGAGAGTAGAGTTTAGCCTGGGACTCACTGGCTGATGGGAATACTCCTTGGGACGATTTCTCCCTGGACAGGTTCTCTGATTCTGAAATCGTGTGGGAGTCCACGCTTCCTTCCCCCTCTAGTTTAGATAATACTAGAGTGATGGGGGCGCTTTATTTCCCCCTGCCAGCTAACATACCCACCAATTATGCAGATCTCGCAAAGGTATTTAGTAAACAGTGAGCCACTACCTTGCCTCCTCATCGAACCTATGACTGTGCTATTAATTTACATCTTGGGACAGTACCTCCTAGGGGTTCTCTGTCTTCGTTGTCGGCTCCTGAAAGTGCCGCTATGAGGGAATACATTGAAGAGGCTCTGGCCAATGGTTTCATTAGACCCTCTACCTCACCGGCTGGTGCTGGGTTCTTTTTTGTGGAAAAGAAAGACGGGGGTTTGAGGCCATGCATAGATTATCGAGGGCTGAATAACATCACGGTAAAGAACTGTTACCCGCTGCCACTCATGAACTATATAATTTAGTGCGTATGCGTGACAGAGATGAGTGGATATGCGTTTAATACCCATAGCAGACACTACGAGTACCTCGTCATGCTGTTCGGGCTCAATCGCGTCCCCTCTGTCTTTCAGCCGCTAGTGAATGACGTGCTCAGGGAGATATTGGAGAAATTTGTATTTGTCTATTTGGATGATATTTTAATTTTCTCTGCTAATCTATCTGAACACATTGGTCATGTCAGGCAGGTGTTAAAAGCGCTTCTCAAAGCTTTGTTTATGCTCAGGCCGGTAACTTCGGTATTGAACTAGAAGACTGCATATCTTTTCTGTTTTGGAAAGATATGCAGGAACTTCTTTAGTTTAGTGTTATAAGTTTGGTCTCTAAGACTTTTTCTTTCTTATTTTCTTTTTCTAAACTAAGTTATTTCCTCGGTTTTCTTTCAGTCCTCTTTGAGGCTGTAACTTTTGTTACCCTTTTCTTCTTTTCCTCCTTGTTTGAGCTCATTTGTATTTTATTGATTTACTGCACTTATTGTACGTCACTTTGGATAAAAGCGTCTGCCAAATGATTGTAATGTAATGTTGTAATGTAATTGAGCTGGGTGTTTTTCTTTCACTTTCTGTCTATTTCCACTCGAGTCTTCGAGTCTGTTTTCGCCCTCTTTTCTGGGTTGTTTTCTGTTGGCTGATATGCCAGGGGGTATTTCCCCTTTGTTTATTTTTCCTGTTCTGTCAGGGTATTCCATTTCTTTCCCCCAACTTGTGGTTATCCCACATTAGTGGGTAGCTTTTGGATTTCCTTCTGGTCGCGTCCAGTTCTCCAACCCCTTCCCCTCCCTCACAGCGTGTCATTGAAAATGAGCAGAAGTCCTATTGGTCAGTATTGCTACAGCTGCTGCCAAGAACAAGCTTTCTGTCTAATCAGGTGTCTGATTTTTCAGGTGTGTCAGTCTGTACTTCACTCCTGTGCTATTAATAATTCATGCTGCGCTCTTCTGGGAAGATTTGTCTTTGCTCACTCCTTTTCTGAGCTTGTGCTATTGTTAGGTCAAACATTAATAATACCATATTAGGCCCTGCTGATAGCTTTCTGTTTCTCTTAGTGTGACTTTTAAAGCAATGTACTACTTTTCTCAGGTCCTCCTCAAATTTGAATGCACTTTCAGTCCTAGGATTCTGGTCTGAGCCCATTTGTTTTTCATCAAGCAGAAAGCTTAAAAACCAGGGAATTACTAACTGATCCACAGCCAGTTGTTTTTATCCAACTACAATGAGTCAGGATGGATACATTGCCAAAAAACACTTTTTTGGCTGGTTTGTTACACATAACAATATTATGAAATGGACTCTTTAAGTCAAATAATGCACATTTCAGAGATATTTCTGTTTGAGTGCACTTCAGGTGAATGGCACAGCTCCAAGGTAAAAAAAAAAATGAAGTGAAATGTTTGAGCTGCTGGTTATGCATCTGATGGGCAGATGCCAGTCGCAAGCCTTCTGTAAAGAGTTTAAGAGCTAGATGCTATCACGGTACATTCAGGGTTCTGCTGCCAAATATACAATTGTTATGCCGCTGCTTCAGAATTATGTAAGTGTATAACCTGAACATGGTAATGGCACTCTAAATGAAGCTGGCACAAAACTATGGACATTTATTATGGGTTTACTAGCTTCATCTGTGCCATATCTAACAGCATATCCTCAAACCTATTTACTACTTAAATCACCCCATCCTTAATCTCCCTCTTGCACATACTATGGCACTTCATATTGTAGGTTCATGAACTGACTACTAATATATGTTAGCACTGAAGACTTGATATCAGATCTGCTTCTTGCCTACACCTGTATATGTGCACTTTTGTAAGTTGCTCTGGATAAGCGTATTTGCTAAATGCCTAAAGGTAAAATGCTAACAGCAACATCCATCTTCCCTGAACAAGCCTCTCAAACCACCAGCCACTGCTATCAATCCCTTTGCCATCACAACAATGGTTGACTGTGGAAAAAACATCACTGTGACCAATCCCTTAGCGATCACTAAAATTAACTGTGATCACACCCACAGCCACCACAGGATCTCACTGTGATCAATCCCTTAGCCATCACAACATATCAATCCCACAGTCACATCCTCTACAAGACCATTTCTTTTTCTGCCTGACCCCAAATTAACACAACAGCTCATTTTTCTCTCCTCACAAACACAGTTTGACGAGTTCAGTGATCACCATGCTGTGAAGGAAGAGTAAGTACTGCTTGCACTTATCTGTAGCCCGGCTCTGAAGGACATCCCCATTTTCCGCTGTGGTCTGGAGGAGTGTACAGATGTGGCACTAATGTTGTGTTGTGCTTTTTGTGTCTGTTACAGGACAAGAGGAAGTACCTGGACATTATCCACAGCTACACAGAAGTCCATGGCACAGTGCACGGAACCAGCACAGTCCACCTGCCTGCCTATGTCAAGAACCATGGCATCCTGAGCGGCCGGGAACTGCAGTTCCTGCTGAGGGAGACAAAGGTTAGAGACTTAACATTAAGTTAAAGAGATACTGCAGAGCCTTTTCTAAGGCCTTTTTTGCCACTTCAATTTGAACTAGAACTCGTGAGTAGGTGTGGTCATATGACGATGGTGCCACGTAGTCATATTATGAATATTCATACGGTCAAGGAGTGAAAGGGTGTGTCTTGGTGAACTGACACAGGCCCACTGAACTCAGCCCCCTTCCTGCTCTCTCCTCACAACTAAAC
Organism: Synaphobranchus kaupii; assembly: GCA_029718625.1. NCBI lineage: Eukaryota > Metazoa > Chordata > Actinopteri > Anguilliformes > Synaphobranchidae > Synaphobranchus > Synaphobranchus kaupii. Next base: position 26,124,038 of record CM056384.1, read on the forward strand.
AAACAACAAAATGGCGAGCAACAAGAGTGACAGCAGTACTGCAGGGAGTTTTGAGGTGGAGGAGTTTGAAAGGATTCCTTCGTGGTGGAAGACTCTTCCTCGCGAAGATGTTGCTCGGGCAATACAGCCGTATTCATTCGAGTTACTGGCAGCAGCAGCCGCCGCCCCGGCTGTATTGGTTGAGCGACATCTTCGCGATCGAGGAGAGGACCAGGGATGTAACCAAATGGTAGAGCTAACGTTACCTAGCTAAGTTAGCTTGTTTGTCTGCCTAAAGTAACGGTACTATTAAATACATTCAAATACACAGCAAAACCCAGTCACACAGTAACGTTAGTATATTGAACATGGCTGGTTGTAGCGCCCAGCTCCACTTGGTCCGGAGAGAATTGTTATCATTTATTAGCTAACATTATTCATAAAAGATAGCAATAACTAGCTAGCTAGCTCAGTTACCAGTTCTCTGGACCAAACGGGGCTAAACTCACACACAATAGACTGCTTTGCATTACCTAATTTATCGATACATTCCGTCTCTCGGAAGATTATGAAAGCTAACATAGCCGGTGGCGTTACACCGAGGAACGATACATCTCTGACTCCTTGGCATAATGCAGGCAAGTTAGCTAAAGATACCAAAGTAAGACGTTGTAGATGAATAACTCTCTATGGCTACGTTCACACTGCAGGTAAAAAGTGGCCCAGATCCGATTTCTTCCTCAAATGTGACACAGAATTGATTTGTTTATGGAAGTGTGAACAGCGAAAATCACATTGAGAACATTTCCAATTCTCATTTGGGCCACTTTTAAATGTGGTATTAGATGCCGATACATAACCGATTGTGTCAAAGAAACCGCAGTCTGTCAGATCGGAATTAATGTGACTTTTTACGTCATTTTTGATGTAGCTAGCAGGGTTTTCTCATGTAGCTGCTTACCGAACGTTATGGTTGTCGGTCCAATAATGTGTCAATAGTTTAATCTAAGTGTGCGGAGTGATGTTAGCCTATACGTTACACATGAAGTTGAACAGATGTGTTGTGTGATAGCTTTTTTATATTGTGTATTTTAACACGGCTGGAACGCTGTATTGACCAATCTGCATCCCGGAACTTTCCGTTTTATAAATGTTATATCGACTGGTCTCACTAGCCAAACCAAGCGTTCCATTTTCTTAACTCGCCCGTCCTCATAATCACTTGCCCAGGCGAGTGGGTGAGGTTAATTTCATGCCTTGCTTGAGTTTCACTGAAACCGCCCATGTCACGGTCACCCCATTCCTGGCTCCGATCTCGCATTCATGAGTCCCTCTGCACAGAAGTAGCAGCCATGGCAGCACAAAAAGCTAGTAAAAACAAAAATTAACGCAGAAGCTGTGACTTTGATTACTTCCTTTTTGTTGTTGTTTATTTCTGCAGGCTGTGTAACAGGCGCTATGTCTTTTGTTTTTGCTAATTTGCATGGGTCATTTGAGGAGAGCAATCAGTTCACACTGGAATGAGATATGGGCCACATTAAAAAATTTATGTGAACAGCCAAACAAAAAAAATCGGATCTGAGCAATAAATCGGAATTGAGCACTAAGGCCTGCAGTGTGAACGTAGCCTTAGTAGCTCAATATAAGTTGTAATATTAACATTAGCAGTAATACAAAGCAATTTGCATTTGAACTTGAACTAGCTAGTTAGCAGTACAAGGGTCTCAATCTCAAAGAGGAAAAAAAAAACCCGTTGGTCTCTGCTTTTATACCAAGTGCCCAGCCGAGACCACCCCTAGGACCACCTCAACTCCACCCATTTTTATGTTAAGGATCTCGTGACATCACGAATCCCCGGAAACCAGCGTATTGGTAAGCCTACACAAAAATTCATATAAAACTATTTTGACTAAACATGAGATTTTCTGACATAGACAGTGTGTATGATTATAATCTAACCCAAAACATCTCTTTTCAATGGGAAAAGTCGGTTTTTGACTGCAGTATCACTTTAAGCCTAAGGGTTTCACACAAAGGCAAGGGAAAGGTCCATTCTGTGAGCACCATCAATCAAGACTATAAAATATGGGCCAGATCTAATTCTGACTGTGTAAGTGCTTACTATGGCTTGTGAATTCCAAGTTGGTAATTGAAATTTTTTTTTTTATTATGTAAGGACATTTTGTAATATTATTTTTATTATTTTTTATTACCCTATCTAAGGTTCCTTTTCTACAGTATATGACTATTTTGACTACAATGGATCAATAAAGTACCCTTGAGCTAGACTCTCAGCCCTTAAAAACATTTAACATCTGCACAATCTGACCTCATGTAACCACACATAATTCAGATACAACTTCAGTGCATTTTCCCTGGTTGGAAGGTCATAATTACGAGTATCCGAGGTAGGCTACCTGGAACGCAGCAATAGGCAGGAAAGTAGCCTGCTGGAAAAAAACATGCATGTATGTGCAGCTACGTTATGGCCTTGTGCTTAGTGTGCCTGACATCGATGCAGGAGTTCCCAGGTTCGCATTACTTTTTACTGCAGCTACGCCAGTCATCTTCCCACATGTCACGAGCAGCTATTTCGACAGTGTAGCCTACCCTTTAAAACACCTTCATATGTCTTTCTTTCAGCTAGAATCTGTTTGCATCTAGCTTATTGTGCATGAATGTCTCCATATTGATTCAGTCATTTACTTTACTTCTTCATGATCCATAGCTCAGGTGGTGGTGTTCATTGTATTTCATTAGACAATAAATACATAGTTAATCTAAAAACTTTTTAAATGTAATTGTGGGCTATCGGTAATAGGAGAAATGTTCTCATTCTCATCAGTAGAGGGCGTTATGGTTACGTGAATGTCTTCAGTAGGAGTCTGCATGTATTCTGTATGCATGTCTTTCTCGATGTCATTATCTTCATACATTATCATCATTAGTTAGCTACCAAAAATAAGTGCTATCTCAACAAAAACACGTTTTCAGTGTAAAAAATGCCAAGTTACTCACGCATAGCCGACAAAGCACTGTCTGTAAGTCCTTGATTCCAACTTGCAAAAAGTAGGCCTGCCTTTAAAAGTATTGATATCAAAATGTGGCCAAGTTACAACAAACAATAGTGCCTATCGTAGCTCACACTAATTAAACTAGCTCTATTCCAAAGCAGTGCTATCCAAACTTTCCTAAATTATTTAATGCAACTTGGCCCTGTGTTTTTTCATCTTACCATCTCAAGAGAATGTGGTCAATGAAACTGTTTGTGCCACATCAAACTGAAAGGACAATAATTTATAGTGGAAATACTTCAGATGTGTTTCACTTAGAAATTTAAAAGAAAAATTACTACACTATAGAGTATGTTTGAACAATTGTTTGCATCCACTGCTTTGGGTCTATGAAAAGCACAGTATGAATAAAATGTATTATTATTATTATGTATTTATTTATTTAATTCTGTTCGCAAATATCATAAGTATTATTATGTTAAGAAAATTTGTACTATTACTTATTTGGCATCATCTTGACCCACAAACATACAGTAGGCTACATTAACAGGGTGTCATGGTTTTGGACCCTGTTGTCCCATGCGGTCGTTTTCCTCGGTGGCCACGCGAGGGCGCTGCCCTTTTGGTGGATGCTTGCTCCGCCCTGCTGAGTTGGGGGAGTCTCTGTTTAGCGTTTCACCTGTTCGTGGTTCCCTGAGAGTTATATAAGCCTACCGTTTCCTTCGTTCGGGGCTTCGACATTGATTGTTAATTGTTTATTGTTCATTGTTACGTACTGTGGTGTTTTTTGTTGGCTGTGAGTTATTCGTACCCTCTTGGCTACTCGCCTTTTGTTAACGTCTCTTTGTTGAGGCAGGGCTTATTTCTTGCTGGCTTTGTAGTGGATTATCTCGTAGAAGTTTGGGACTGTAAAATCGCTGCTCTAGTTCGCCTGTGTGCGTTTTCCTCCATGTATGGAGATTTGGGCGATGTTCGGAACTGTAGTTCTGTTCGCCCCTCGGTGCATGTCGTCTCATGGGAGATCTGGCGTTTCGCTTCTGCTAGGTTGCTTAGCTTGAAGTGTAGAGTAGCTGTTCTTTGTTCCCTTTCGCCGGTTAATGGTTTTCTTATTGAGAGACCTGGCGTGATAGCTTCTACTCATTTCCGGGTTACGGTAAGCCAGTTAGTAGCTTCGGTAGGCTACGTTTATTTCCTGTTGTCTCCTTCTCATGGGTTGCATTCCCCTTTGTGGTGAGTCGGGGTTATTGTTACTTATTCCTTTACTGTGAGGCTAGGGCGTGTGTTTATTTAAGTTTGCGGTGTCTTTTGGTTAGTAAGTTTTGGGACGACGGTGCTCCGTCGGCTCACCTGTAAAATGTTTCTCTCATGGGAGATCGGGTGTTTACCCAGGTATGTTTGCTGCATTAGACTGCGAACTTATTTAAGTAGCCATGGAACGTTAAATATCGGTTCCTGTTCGCCTCGTTACTTTTCACCTTACTAAGAGGCTAGGGCGCGTGTTTAAGTTAGTTTGCGTGAGTCTTGGGATAGTAAGTTATGGGACGACGGTGCTCCGTCGGCTCGCCTGTAAATGTTTCTGCCTCCTTGGAGATCGGGTGTTTGCCCAGGTACGTTTGCTGTATTGGACTACGCACTTATTAAACTAGCCATAGAACGTTAAATCTCTGTTCCTGTTCACCTCGTTACATTTCCCCTTACTGAGAGGCAGGGCTTGTGCTTGTGTTAGTCAGTTTTAGCCGATGGTTAAGGTGCAGCTGTCCTTCATCTTTTTGTGCTTTCCTTCTCCGTGGATAGGAGATGTGGGCGATTCGGTTCGGAACTTTAGTTCAGTTCGTCCTTCGGTGCAATTCGTCTCAGGGATACCTGTTGATGATGTTGGACATGTTTGCGTGTGACTGCAAGCCGTTGAGCCTTTATACATTAATTATCGGTTCCTTCGCCTCTTTACATTTCTCCTGTCTGAGAGGCAGGGCTTGTGCTTGTGTTAGTCAGTTTTAGCCGATGGTTAAGGTGCAGCTGTCCTTCATCTTTTTGTGCTTTCCTTCTCCGTGGATAGGAGATGTGGGCGATTCGGTTCGGAACTTTAGTTCAGTTCGTCCTTCGGTGCAATTCGTCTCAGGGATACCTGTTGATGATGTTTGACATGTTTGCGTGTGACTGCAAGCCAAGAAGCCACGGAACGTTTGATCTGTTCCTCTTGCCTCCTCATACTATCGTATTATTTTTGCAGTGTTTGTTTGTGTTTTTTGTTGTGTTTACGCTCCCGCCCGTTATGTGTCTCGTTTCCGAGACAGGGCGCGTGTTTATTTCCGGCTGTTCAGATCCCTGTCTTTGCGCTCTACTGGGCGATTGGCAGTTAGCCGGTTAGTAGCGTTTTGTGTTCGTTGTCTTGTCTCCTTCCCTTATCTGCGGGGTATCCCGCCTTAGTGGCCTAAGGGCTTAATGATTCCCCTTGCTGCGTTTGGCTCCTCCCACCTCACACGTCACGCCCCATTACAGAGGGCAAATATATCTGGATACGTTTGTAAAAATGCTATATGTACGCTATTTTCTAGGTCAAAATATTACTCATTTTTATCTGCATTTATTTATTCATCCCCCCTTTCTCTATTGTACATGATGTTTCTTCCTTGATATAAATGTCTGTTTGTGAATTGTAAAGACATCTGTAGCAGCTGTGAACATTTTAAAACCTGTACATTTTCTAAAGTAAACTTGCCAACAAAGTATTAACATATCCTTTCTGGAGTGTAATTATTCAACAACTGTTTAAAACATTCGTTGAAATCATATGTTGTTCCATGAGGCAATTTTTGTTTTTTGACATTTACAGTTTGAATGACCACAATTTCTTCACATGCTAAGATGAAAAAACACAGGGCCAGGTTGCATTAAATAATTTAGGAAAGTTTGGATAGCATTGCTTTGGAATAGCTAGTTTATTTAGTGTGAGCTACGGTAGGTAATATTGTTAGTTATGCCATGGTATGGGTGAATACTCGATTCTGATTGGTCAATGAGTGATGGTTATTATGTATAACCTTCAGTCATGCGGGTCACAGGTTTGATCACCGTTCTAAATTAATGCACTGCCTGCCTGGCCAGCTACACAACCTGGGAATGGCAAACTATGCCAAGTCCAAGACGTTCTAGAAAATAAGTGGAATAAATAAAGTGAATTAATAAAGTAAAATGAGCAGAATGTAGCCTATCTACTTTCTTTCCCTCAGTGACTAACGTTACAGGACGGCAGACGGCTACTTCGCCTCGTAGGCTAACTTAGGCTAGGCTACAATAAACTAAGATAATGCAAATGCAATACGTGGAAAGGTAACTATTGCTAGGCATAGTTACATTATCACGGAGTTAGCAAAGCGCATGGTGTTTATGTGCAATGTGTAATCTTTTTTTACTGCAAGCCATAGATCTGTAACTTAAGAAGTTAACGTTGCCGTAGCAACAGCATAGCCTACATCTGATTTATAAAAAATCGGTAAATAACATTAATCTACAGATAAAAACGTTTGTATTTGGCAAATATCTAAATTAGCTACAACTCGTTTAATCTAGCAAAACATTTTTGTGGTTAGAAGTGCAGTATTTATTCTGTTTATATAGTTTGGAAATACAAATTTATCATAGTAGGATTTTGCATGCAACACACTGACTGCTTGTGAATGCAAGCTACTTCACAAAGCACGTTAATCTGTAGCCTATAGGCTATAGAAAACCTTTTATCCAGCGAAAATTCTTCGATAAGTTACATCTAACAAACTCCGTAGTATTTTTTAGAAGGTCCCATGCATAGGCCATCATGATGCGAATCTGAAATGTAACCTATGTTATTTCCTCAGTTTAGGCTATTTAAAATAGGCTAGCGACACACACTGCATGACCAAGCCATTTTTAAAAAGCGAGACAGAGAGAGGGAGGCAAGTTAACATTGAATCTTGAGTTATATGGTTTCATACAATTTTCTTAAATAATGTAATGACAAAAATAATTTGTGTGTTATAAAAACGAGAAGGAACAATTGTTTTCCTGATAGAATCAATTGTTTTCAGAACTAACGACCGAGGGTTTTGCACTTAAATAGAACTAACCAGAAATAGAATTAGCGACGAGGGGTTTTTAGTTCAAAAAGAACTACCAACAAGTAGTTTTGCTTGACAACGGGAAAACAACATGCCCGAAGGACAGCGGAAGGATATATAAATCTATATCAATAAATAGGCTATGAAAGTAACTATATATAATCATTGTTCGTAACCATGGTATAAGCGCAATAATCCACTCGGAGGGATTACACGGTTTTAACCGCACTCCGCTGAGGCAACCACCCTCCCCTTCACATCAACATTGTGCGGTTAAAACCGTGTAATCCACACCTCATCGTGAATTATTGTTTACTTGTAACTTGGCCACATTTTGATGGCAGGCCTAGTTTTTGCAAATTGGAATTAAGGATTTACAGACAGTGCTTTGTAGGCTATGTGTGAGTATTGTTTTCTCTGAGTATTGTATTTATATAATATAAATTAGCATTTTCTCATGTACAATATAGCCCATCACTTGTGTTGTTTATTTTATAGTCTTTTTAGTTCTATCAAGGGTGCTAATAATTTGAGGGCACCGTATAGGCTTATAGCAAACATACCATACGATGAGGTTAGCTAATCTGTGTTCATATTTACTGACCCTTGTTTCCATCACAGTTCCAATTATGGTAATAAGCACATCAAAGATGTGCAGAGAATGTATTTTAATTGATGAGGCCCTGCTGGGAACAGCATGGAGAATCAGATGAACAGTGAACAGGGGGAGGAGTGAGGCGATGAGTGGGAGGGCAGTTCGGTGCTCCGTTTCGACAGTGTACAGAGACCGCAACACTGTGTGGATGGAGGAAAGTCGTGGAGGCGGCGTTTGTGTGTTGGACTGCTAAATGACACTGGACATCTCGGGACAGCGGGGGATATTTTTAATCATGGCTGTATTCAACTTTAATTCACTTAATTTGATATTGAATGTCTTTATTTGGTGTGTTTGTTTGTGTGTTGTGGGTCTGCCCCACGGTCTATGCTTTTTATTGTTGCTGGTGGCTACAACTGAAGTTCTTTAAAGGGAAAATAAAAGTTATTCTATTCTATTTTATTCTATTCTAAAATAGGCCCATTTCCCAAAAGGATCTTAGATAAAGATCTTAGGCTATTTTGTTTTTATATTACTTTTATTCTTTGTTTTTCATCATTTCTCCCTCAATTTCTGTTTTGTAATGTCAGTAAACTTTTATCATTTTAATCATAAAATTCATAAAGCACAAACACAAAACACTGATGATCTTAACTCTAAGATGCTTTTGGGAAAGATCTCCAGTGCAAAGGATGCTGGGAGGCTCTTGTGTTGACTCTTTTTACCCAAGACACATACAGGGAATTAGCATTTTCTCATGTGTTCATCTAAATGTTCACAACTTTTGTAGTAAATGTTAACAAACAGTTTGCAGTTTAATGTTTCAGCCTGCTGGTATATCAGTCAAATGCACACCCTGGGGGACCCTATGTCATTTTTCCACATGTGCTCTGGGCTTTGAGCCACTGGGGATGGGTGCTTTCCTAGACCAGGGGTTCCAAAATGTGGGTCCTGGGAGTCAGTGATAGAGTCCATGGAGATCCTTGAGCACAGTGTAAAAAAATTCTGTATTTTCTCATTTTCATAAATTACAAATTGTGTTACTTACAGATGAATTAAAACTTGCTGTACACATTCCCGTTAAAGTTGTTTATTGTTAACAATTGTTGTAATTATTAAATATTTACATCACACTAAATAGCTGCATGCCTTATATTGCTCCATGATATAATGGCATTACAGATAAAAGATACAGATAACTGCCTGTGTTACTTGCATTTAGACATGCCTGTTTTTTTTAACCATTTTTATTGTTTTATTGAAGTGGGGACTTTTGAGACGTTTGGGAGCCCACATGTTGGATTAGGACGGGTCCTCTTTAGCAGAAGGGCCCACAGTGATGTTGTTGCTGTGACTGGCAGCCATTTTGGTCACGTGTGGCCAGAGAGAAGCATGGAGTAGCACTGATCTGGGCCCTTGTCCCTCATCACACTCCACAGCTGCGCTCGCGCTTGTCTCCTTGACAGCCTTTTCCCTCGGACTGAAAGGGCGGGATTCCGCTTAGTCGCTGGGGACGTAATGGGATAGGGAAGGTCGAGGCAGGGGAGGGCGACAGAAGAACATCGCTTTGGTGCCCTTCGCTGTTCGGCTGTGAGCACGCCGAGCTAGAGTAGGCACTCTGAGCAATAAAGCATGCAAATGGGGTATCTTGTAAGCAGACTCTGGGGTATTTTATGCGGCTATGACCATACTCTCGAGTATTTTGCGCGGTTATGAGCATGCTTTTTTTTTTGTGCAATTACGAATAGGCTCTGGGGTATTATTTGCAGTTATGAGGATGCTCTGGGGCATTTTATGTGGTTATGAAAAGGCTCTGGGGTATTTTGTGTGATTATTAATAGGCTCTGGGGTATTTTATGTGGTTATGAAAAGGCTCTGAGGTATCTTGCATGATTATGTGGGCATGTGAGTGCATGTCTGTTTATGTGTCCCTGTGTGTATGTGTGTGCGTGCGTGAGTAAGTGCATGTGTGTGAGGATCATATTTGTGTGTGTGTGTGTTTGACAATCAAATTTGTGTGTGCGTGCACATGCGTTATTTGTGCCTATTTGTGAGAGTGCACGTGTGCACGTGTGTGTGTGTGTGTGTGTGTGTGTGTGTGTGTTGTAAATTGTGGATCTGGAGATATGAGTTAAGAAAGAGCAGGTTTTTGGTATCTCTCTGGGGTTATCTGGGGTTATTATGATACTGTGTTCCGTATCTCAGTGTTCTTATCATTTTACACATTCAGCCCCTTTGATTACCTCGTACGGCTGGTTCTGCCATCATCATCATGGCATGTTTTTGACAGGGCATTCCCATTGTAGTAGGTGCCAGATAGAATGATATACTTTTGTGAGTAATGTTTGGCAATTGAATTAGCACTTTCCCAGTGGTGCCGGTGTAACCTGTATGGTTACCGTAGCCAGCAGCCAGACCCTCCAGGGCTACGGAAGTTTACTCATGGACATGCTGATCCACCAATCTGTAGAGCTCAGGTCTACGTGCAATCAGGGCTGAACGGTGCCTTGCGATGGTGCCCTCTTCACAGGGCCACCAGTTTGTCTAACATGGCCCAGAAGGATTTCAGCTTGCACTTCAATTGTTATCCTCCAGGGGTTCCTGTCAGCAGTCGACCGACACGGTCAAGTGACTAATTATGCAATTGAGTGGCTAATTGTGAAGTTTATAAAAACAATTAGTTGACCTAATATGGGGAGAGTGAAAGGAAGGGAAGGATGAAAATGGATTGCACTTTAAATGCACACACTGCAAAAAGCACGCCTTTGTGCAACAAGTGCAACAGCATCTGCCCTTCACACTGTAAGCACGCATTAAACACAAAAAAAAATACAATAAAATAAAAATAAAAAATAAAAAATAAACATTGGATAAGGTTTTAGATCAACAGTGACGGGGAATCATATGTCAGCAGGGGAAAAGACAACCTTGATCAGTGGCTGGATGTAATTTCGGATTTAACAGATGTGTTCTTGGGGGCTAATATTCCCCTGGAAAATCTGAATGATCCAAAATTACCTGCATTTTTAAACAAACAAGTAATAAACCGTGGGACAATTCCATCAGCTACATAGCTTCAACAGGAACTTATCAAACAACTGACGGCATATCTGTAACCATGGATGAATCAACAGATTCAATTATGTTTTTTGAATTATGTTTTAGATCTTTTATTTGTTCTTCAAGGAAAAAGCATCACAATGTACAGTGCCCTCCACAATTATTGGCACCCCAGGTAAAGATGAGTAAAAAAGGGTTATAAAAAAATCACCTTTTGGTGAATTAGCTTAATCTCACACTGAAAAAATTAGAAAAATCCAAGTTTTAATTGAAGTAAATTTATTCTGAGAAAAAAAAATCCCTCATCAAAATTTTTTTATTTTTAACAAAACCACGTGTGCCACAATTATTGGCACCCGTAGAAATTCTTATGAACAAAATGTAACTGAAGCATTTTTTCCATTTATATTTTACTTTTTTTTGATCAGAGTTTCAAGCAGTAATCCACAACTTCCTGTTTCACTGGGTTATAAATATGAGGTGACGCAGAGGCCATATTCCCTTATTCATACATCAACATGGGAAAGATAAGAGAACACACAAATCAAATGAGGGAAATGTGTGTTGAGCTTCATAAGTCAGGGAATGGCTATAAAAAAGTAGCTACTCACCTGAAAATGCCCATATCTGCCATTAGGGCATTACTTAAAAAGTTCAAAGCAACTGGAACTGTTACAAACTTGCCTGGAAGACGACCCAAGTTTATTTTGCCCCCATGCACAGTGAGGAGGATGGTAAGAGAGGCAAAAAAAATCCCAAAGGATCACTGTTGGAGAATTAGAGGAAAGTAGCATCTTGGCGTCATCAAATCTCCAAAACTACCATTAGACGTCACCTCCATGCCAACAAATTATTTGGAAGGCCTGCCAGAAAAAAGCCTTTCCTGTCATTTCACCACAAACGTAAGCGCCTGGAGTTTGCTAAACGCTACTGGAACTTTGACTGGAACTGTGTTCTATGGTCAGATGAAACTAAAATTTAGCTTTTCGGCAACCAACACTCAAGGTGGGTTTGGCATAAAAAGAAGGATGATACCGAAAATAACCTGATCCCCACTGTTAAGTATGATGGAGGTTCTCTGATGTTGTGGGGCTGTTTTTCCTCCAAAGGCACTGGGAACCTTGTTAGGGTACATGGCATCATGAACTCCATGAAATACCAGGAAATGTTAAATCTGAATCTGGCTGCCTCTGCCAGGAAACTAAAACTGGCAGCAGGACAATGATCCAAAACATAGATCCAAATCAACACAAAAATGGTTAACTGAACACAAAATCAATCTTCTGCCATGGCCATCTCAGTCCCCTGACCTAAACCCCATTGAAAACCTGTGGGCTGAGCTGAAGAGGAGAGTGCACAAGAGAGGACCTAGGACTCTGGATGATCTGGAGAGATTCTGTAAAGAGGAATGGTCTCAGATTCCTTGCTCTATATTCTCCAACCTTATTAGATGTTATGGGAGAAGACTCAGTGCTGTTTTGTTGACAACGGGAGGTTGTACAAAGTATTAAATGCAGGGGTGCCAATAATTGTGGCACACGTGGTTTTGTTAAAAATCATTATTTCTTGATGAGGAATTTTTTTTTCTCAGAATAAATTTACTTCAATTAAAGGTTGTCATTTTTTTTTGTGTGAGATTAAGCTAATTCACCAAACGGTGAATATTTTATAACCTTTTTACTCATCTTTACCAGGGGTGCCAATAATTGTGGAGAGTGTATGTGAAAGATTTCATTTAATTCGTGTAACTACTTTCATGAATTGATCTTCAGTTGTGGCTGGCATCAATAGGGATTTTAAGATTTTGGAAATATGTTTTTTTTCCAGGAACGCAAGAAAGTCGATATTGTTAAAAAGCATATAAAGACATCCTTGAAAGCTTGTTGCCAAATTCAGTGCATTTAACAAAGCATGATCAGATTTAATCACAGAGTTTGGAACCTTGAATTTTCATTTGAACTTTGGACATTACATTCACCACTTTTATTTAATTTCATTTTTAATATACCTCTGCTGCAAACTATTTTATTAAGAACAGTGTTTTTTATTTACTTAACTATTTAAAGTTAATTCAACGTTAACTGCTCTCATTTTTAATTTACTTCCCACTGCTTCAAACAAAAAAATAACATCCTTGTACAGCATTTCTAAATATTGCCGCGTGTGCACAGTTGTAAATAACCCAACTGATTTTAACATGGGAGTGTCTTTCGTAAACATTGCTGTCAATCATTTATCATTAATCATGATTGCGGTGTTTTAATGGGGACATTTTTGGTATGTTTGTCACTTGGCTTGAGAAAAGGCTATTGACATATTAGTGGCAGAGCACTGAAGTGCTCTGAGAAAACAAGCGGAGACAAACTGGTGGCACTACCTGTAGTCTCTCCCATATGTGTGTTCTCCACAGCCATCACACAGCTCAGCTTCTCCTCATATTTTATATTCTTTGTATTCGCACCAACAAAACTGTCCAACTTTTCATTCACTGGACTGTAAAGCACTTTAGTAAATCTGCCTTTTCATATAAGCCATTTTGTGAGGTTGCTATTTTTTGTTGCACAGGAGTTTACAATTCTGAGAACAATTTACGCAGTTCTGTGTGAACTGTCTGTGTTCCAGGACACGTTTCCCAGTTGACATTCTCTCAGCCTCAGCTGCAGTGCTCTTTCCAGTTTCCATTAGACAGAAGCACCTGTTTCCCAGGACTGTGAGTTACAGCCAACTTGAGGTTGTCCTGCTGTTCAGGCGTGTACCCCTGCTGCCCCCTGCTGCCAGGATGCAGGAAGAGCAGCAGTGATGACAGACATGCAATATGCTTGTGTGTGTATATGGGCTTGCATTGTTGTCTTTACATTTAACCATGTATGTAAACAAGAAAAGCGCTTACATTTTAGTCGTCATTACAATTTATAATTTAAAAATGTATCAGTCGAGTGGACCCATGTTACTGATCTGATCGGGACAGCCCGGTACCAGGACCCATTGATCTCTGCTTGTGGCGTGGCAGTGAGCTTTTCAGAGACCTGGAGGAATTGATCTCTGCTTGTGGCATGGCAGTGAGCTTTTCAGAGGTTAATTTCTCGCATTCCACTTGAATCATCCTTTCCCAGGCTTGCTGTGGACAATAATGTTCCCTTTGTAATGACATCTCCTTTCTCAGTTTATGTCTGTATAACATCTCTATTTTAGTTATTGTGTGCTTGGGATTACAAAAGCCTATGACATGTAAAATAGAATTGAAGAGCTGCAGTCTCACAGTCAGTCAAACCTCCCTCACGCATTTGGCTAAACCCGAACACATGTGGATTTACAAACACCCCCGTCCCTTTTATTGCTAAATGAAGCAGAAAACCACACAAGATTAAGCGCATCTGAAGTGGGCGAGCTCTGACTCACGCTGTTGAGAGAATGGGAGGCACTTCCTCCTCCCCAGAAGCGAAGCCTAACGGATCTTTGGTTTCACGCTTCACAGCTGTTTGTGGGACTGTCCTTCCCCTACGAAGGGCCCGCCCCTCTGGAGGCCATCGCCAACGGCTGCGCCTTCCTCAACCCCAAGTTCACACCTCCCAAAAGCAGCAAGAACACAGACTTCTTCAAAGGAAAGCCCACACTCAGAGAGGTGAGAGATCGTCTTCCACATTTAACACCTGACCCTGGTTGCGTATCATTATGGAACAATAGCTAAATGTACTTGTTTAGTCTTTGTTTTACTATCAGGGCTCAGTTCATAAAAACTTTTAATCTGGATTACAATTGTACAGATGATGAAATCCACATTTTTTGATTGATCATACTGATTTTGAGCCAGTTTTTCAAAACATTTTCAGAAGGGATAATTCTGATCCCTATTTATTTTCACAAGTATACAATAGAGAATTTTAAAGACAAAAATCAATGTATCCTTGAAACGGAAAATAAATCCAAGCGATATTGGCAATTTCTCTTCTGTTTTTTCAAGCAGTTTATTGAAAATAAAGGTTCAAATAAAGACTTTTCTGGGGAGGGTCAAGTTGTGTTGAACCATTATCTGAGTTATTGCTTTTGCTAAAGAAAATGGTGGTATGAGACTTTCTTTGTCTTAAAGGTATACTATGTAGTTTCATTGTAAACAACTCGTTCTTTGTTTACATTCAAATTTTCTCCCCAAAAAACATTGTACGCAAACGTGGACGCTTCGAACTGCGCAAAGTTTTTTTTTTTGCCATGACATTTGTGAAAGACAAGCCAGAGCATTGCAGCAAGGGACGCTATAGCAGCAACAACAGTAAACAACTTTCTTGTTCAATCTGTGCTTTCCTCTGGTTTGTCTTTCACAAATGTCATGGCAAAAGGAAAAACTGTTCACGAAGCGTCCACGTTCGCGTAGCTATTTGCGTGAGGTATGTTTCTGCCCTTACTCATTAGCAAGATGTTTTCAGCCGAGGAGGTAACAATATCATTATAAAAATTGCGCCCATTACATTACATTATAGTCATTTAGCAGACGCTTTTATCCAAAGCGACATACAATAAGTGCATACAGAAACGTCATCAAAGTAACTACAGAACAGATAAGACAAAGAACATCCTTCCCATAACGTAGCAGCTATCGATAGCTAAGGCTATCTATTGTTGTGATGTTTGTTTATTGTTGACAATAGTCTATGTATCATGTTTGACCAAACCTTGATCGTGTAAATGGAGACTACGTTACATGCTCAAAGCATATAAGTTAGTAATCTTAGCTATTGCTCTGTAAATTTGACCACTGTTCATTTTCATAAAATAATTCAAAATCATAATTTTGTAATTCTGCTCGGTTCATTCTGTAGCCATCAACATCCAGTGGTCGCGGCCCCAGAGTAAGGGTGAGGGGCAGTCATTACATAAACATTACATTACAGTCATTTAGCAGACGCTTTTATCCAAAGCGACAATCGTGTTCGTGGTGGGTGAGGCAGGGCCAGGGGAAGAGGACAGCTTGATCAGAGTGACCGTGATAGAGTCAACAGACTCCGGGAGGAGAAACATTGCCATCTCAACGAAGTTGAGACGGAGCGGCACTTTATCACAAAATGCGAAAAATACAATCAAATCAGAAATAAATATTTTCCAAAAATAAATCAGAGATACCCTCAATTAAAAAATTTAACAGACATCCAAAAACTCCCCATCTTCTTAGGAGAGGAGAGGACGTGCTGTGACCTGGCAGCACAATATATACCTGCCTGCCATCGTCTTAGGGACAGTGAGTGACAGAGATCATTATAAACCAATTTTAATGTTTTATATTTATTATATTCACTTTATAAGATCATATGTATCGTTCTCATCATCATTATCATTTCTATTGATAATTATTATTATTTTTAATTGTACTTTATTATTTTACATTATTGTTATTTCTAAATCCATAATCAAAGAAAAGTTATTGTTTTCATGTATGGTTACTGTTCATTCGTTTCTAGTCTTTGCTGTTTTGTATTGTTCAGAGTTGGATGTATGTCTTCGACTGTTTTAATGCAGTATGCTTTGACAATACATTACATTACATTACATTCATTTAGCAGACGCTTTTATCCAAAGCGACCTACAATAAGTGCATACAGAGACATCATCAAGATCACTACAGAACAGACAAGACAAAGCACATCCTTCCCATAATGTAGCAGCTATCCCTAGTAATGAACGTTGACTGTAGTTCACAGTAAGCTGTGGGTAAATCAGCAATACTACACTTCTATTCTAAATACTATTATAAACTATAATAAACAGACAGGAAAACACAGGGAACTAGTAAACACAGGGAACTGGTTAGAATATCAGTCAAGGTGGAGTCTGAAGAGGTGTGTCTTCAGGCCTCGACGGAATGCAGGCAGGGTTGGAGTAGAACGTAGGGGAATGGGAAGTTCATTCCACCACTGAGGAGCTAAGGTGGAAAAACTCCGCAGTCGGGACGAGCGAGAGCCTTTGACACGGAGGCGGGGGAAGTGCGAGTCGCCCTGCTGTAGAAGAGCGAAGTGGTCGAGCAGGAACATAGTTCTGGATTAAGTCCTGCAGGTCTGGACAAGAAGCTGGGTGGAGTAGGTGGTCAGGTACGGTCGAATCCTCCTGATGTTGTACAGGAGGAACCTGCAGGACCGAGCCATCGCCCTGATGTGCTCTTTGAAGCAGGTCGTCCAGGACCACCCCCAGGTTCCTTGCAGAGCAGGAGGCAGCCACCACGGTCCCGTCAATGGTGATGGAGAGGTCATGTAGTGGGGAGGTCTTGTACGGCATGAAGAGGAGCTCTGTCTTGTCAAGGTTGAGCTTCAGGTGATGGGTAGCCATCCACTCAGAGATGTCAGTCAGACAAGCAGATATCCTCTCCTTAAACTGTGGGGTAGAGGGAGGGAAAGAGAGGAAGAGTTGAGTATCATCAGCATAGCTATGGTATGAGAAGCCATGTGAATGAATTACTGAACCAAGAGACTTAGTATACATAGAGAACAGCAGAGGACCCAGTACAGATCCCTGCGGGACTCCTGTAGAGAGGGGATGGGGAGCAGAGACGGAACCCTTCCAGGAGACTTGGTAGGATCTATCAGTGAGATACGATACAAACCAAGAGAGGGCAGTTCCAGAAATGCCCATCTCAGCGAGTGTGGAGATCAGGAGTTTGTGGTTGACCATGTCGAATGCCGCAGACAGGTCAAGGAGAATCAGGACAGAGGAGAGGGATGAGGCTCTAGCAGTGGCGAGTGCCTCCGTTACGGCCAGGAGAGCAGTTTCAGTGGAATGGCCGGTTCTGAAGCCGGACTGATGCGGGTCAAGCAGGTTGTTCTGGTGGAAATACAGATTAATGTCTTGTCATGCCAATAAAGCGAATTGAATTGAGTCCACGGTCAAAGTAAATATGTGTGAAACGTCACCACAATGCTCGTGTGTCGTCGTGCGCGTCTGAGAAGAACACGTGATAAGCAATTTTCGGTGAGCCCTTTTCTCCTATGTGCTCAATATTGCCATCTAGTGTTCTGAAACTACATAGTATACATTTAAAGGTTTTGAATTTTTAGTGGATTTTGACTTGAAATATAAACAACAAATAAACATAACAAATACATGCAAATACATAAACTAATAATGATAGGATGAAGAATAGTAATAATGATTTAGAACTATTGACATTTTTATATAATAATTCATTATTATTTAGGGTCGCAACTGTCCCTCAGGCTGTGGCAGGTAGCTATATATTGTGCAGCCAGATTTTGGCAGCACTTTTTTTCTCCCAGGAGAATTTGAATTGTCTCTAATTCAGGTAGGTTTGGGAAGTTTGGGAATTGCTTCGTGAATTTGTGTGAGCAAAGCCGCTCCTCCCTGGGCAGCCAGGTCTGCCGGTGTCGACCGGTCTCTATCGCCAGGCTGTGCTCGCTTAGTCTGCACTTCGTCAATGTTTTTCTGTGTTTGTTGTTTTTCACTGTGGTCAGATAGTCTGCCACAGTGTATTCTCCATTTAGGGGCAGATAACATGCCAATTTGCTTTGGTTTTTTGTTTGAGTTTCCCAATAAGTAATGTAATTTAGTTTTTGCTTTGTCATGGTTTGGTTGATTCTAATTGGCTTAATTGGAAAGGGGTGTCCTGAGGCTGGATGGTGTTAGTGGGGTTAGTGAACTGAGCCTCAGGTCCAGCTGGTTGAGGGGGCTCTTCTGTGGGCTCAGCTCTTGGCATTTAAGGGCTTTGTAATGGTATGAGTGAGGGTAGCTGTCTTTTAGGTGCTTCCAGAATTTGATGGCTCTTTTTTGGATGGTAATGAGTAGCGGATATTGGTCTAATTCTGTCCTGCATGCATTGTTTGGTGTTTTCCCCTGTACATGGAGGATGCTTTTACAGAATCCTGTATGCAGGGTTTCAGTTGGTTGTTTATCCCAATTTGCAAAATCTTGCTTTGTAAGCGGACCCCACACTTCACTGCCATATAGTGCAATTGGTTCAATTATGGATTTATATTTTGAGCCAAATATTTTGAGCCAAACCTTAATTGGTATATCTATTTTAATTTGTTTCTTTATGGCGAAGAATGCCCTGCATGCTTTCTTTTTCAGTTCATTCACAGCCAAGTTGAAGCTCCCTGTTGAGCTAATCTTTAAACCTAGGTATGAGTAGTTTTCAGTGTATTCTATATGTGTTGTCCCTATTGTAAAATTGTGTCTGATTTCCTGAGATCTGGATCTTTTCTGGAAAATCATTATTCTGTTTTGTGGGCGACAGCAGAACCAGATCATCTGCATAAAGCAAAAATTTGATTTAATTGTCCAGTAAAGTGAGACCAGGGGCAGGTGATTGTTCCAAAGCTGTGGCCAGTTCATTAATATAAATGTTAAAAAGTGTTGGGCTCAGACTGCAGCCCTGTCTCACTCCATGCCCCTGATTGAAGAATTTGGTTTGCTTTTTTCCAATCTTTATTGCACATTTATTTCCTGTGTACATTGATTTAATAATATCTTATGTTTTACCCCCTACACCACTTTCTATAAGTTTATAAAGTAAACCATCGTGCCAGATTGAATCAAAAGCTTTTTGTCTATTAGGGTGTGTAGGGTGTAAATGATCGGTTCTGCTGTGTTTTGGTAAAAACCAAATCTGACTTTTACTCAAGACATTGTGCTCGTTAAGGAAGTGTAGACATCTTGTATTTATGATACTACACAGAATCTTCCCCAGATTACGGCTCACACAAATGCCTCATTGGTAGTTGTTGGGGTCAAATTTGTCTCTGCTCTTAAAAATAGGGGTTATGAGTCCTTGATACCAGATGTTAGGGACACTCAGAACCAAATTGAACAGGTTTAGAATGGCTCCTCCATATATCCCCATTTTGAATGGCCAGTTCTTCATGTTGTGATTTATTAAGGGAATTCCAGTTATCCCAGAACTTGATGGATTTAATGGACCCTGGATTACAGTCAGTTGATAATTGACATCTCTCTCTCTCTCTCTTCAGTTTCTTTGTGCTATTTTTGATTTACATGTGAAACTAATTGGCTCATCATTTAATTTATATACAGTATGTATATATATATATATATATATATATACACTGCCTGGCCAAAAAAAAAGTCGCACACTCTAATATTTTGTTGGACCGCCTTTAGCTTTGATTACGGTGCGCATTCATCGTGGCATTGTTTTGACAACCTTATGCAACGTCACAACATTCATTTTCATCCAGAGTTGCATTCATTTTTGGTCGAGATCTTGTATTGACAATGGGAGAGTCGAACCACTCCATCAAGTCTTCTCCAGCACATCCCAAAGACTTTCAATGGGGTTAAGGTCAGGACTCTGGTGGCCAATTCATGTGTGAAAATAATTCCTCATGATCCCTGAACCACTCTTTCACAATTTGAGCCCAATGAATCCTTGGCATTGTCATCCTGGAATATGCCCATTGATGGAATAACCTGGTCATTCAGTACATTCAGGTACTCAGCTGACTTCATTTTACTGCTGCATAACGTTGCTGAGCCTAGATCTGACCAATTGAAGCAACCCCAAATCATAACACTGCCTCCAGAGGCTTGTACAATGGACACTATGCATGACGGGTGCAACGGCGACTTTTTTTTTGGCCAGGCAGTGTATATATATATATCATTTTTTTATATAGGTTATATTTTATGCCTGAGACGCTGGGGGGCTTGCCTCTGTTGACGGCTGCCGTTTCGCTGTGAGAGTGATAGAGAACGTGAGAGAGAGAGAGAGAGAGCTATGATAGTGTATTTTAATATTTGTGAAGTATTCCAAAGTTTGAGGAAAGTAGGGCTGACTAGCCAACACACAGCAGTAGGCTAGCTAACACACACACACGTGCAGCCAGCTAATGCAATGCTGCAGATGTTCCGCAGAATCGCAGCTATAACAAATAGGCTAGATGCAACATCGAATCTCCCAGACGGAGACTCTCGCCACTTAGGCTAGCGAATATTATATCCTAAGCAATGCGTAACAGTTAGCTATAAAGAAGAGACATCGTAGATTGATCAAAGAAACTGACCTCTCTCGCTGCGTGTCCATGTTTTATATGGCCAAACCAACCAATCAGATATTAGAGAAATATATTATTTTGATGTGTCATTTTTATGATTGGCCGAATCGTCTGTAGCTCTAAGCCTACTGACGGCGCTACGGGCGCCGACTTCATATTGTCGGATTTTATTTTTTATGGATTTGGCTTTGGGGGGGAATTGCCCCCCCGTGCCCTCCCCTAGAACCAGCCTTGTCCCCCTCCCTCTCCCTTTCTCTCTCTCCCTTTCCACCCCCTCTCTCTCTCTCCCTTTCCACCCTCTCTCTCTCTCTTTCTATCTCTCTCTCCCCCCCTCTCTATCTCTATCTCTCTCTCCCTTTCCACCCTCTCTCTCTCTCTTTCTATCTCTCTCTCCCCCCTCTCTCTCTCTATCTCTCTCTCCCTTTCCACCCTCTCTCTCTCTCTTTCTATCTCTCTCTCCCCCCCTCTCTATTTCTATCTCTCTCTCCATCCCCCCAGACGGTGGAAGATATCCTGCTTGCGGTTGGAAAGCAAGTAGGGTATGATAACATCGTTTCCGCCTCTAGGATGAACAAAGTAGTAGTTGTTTTCTTTAAAGATGAAGAGTTTGTTAATCAATTAGTTCAGAGTGGACTTCAGATAAGTGATTTATTTTACCCGATTATGCCGCTTGTTTTGCCGACGGTGAAAGTTACTGTCTCCAATGTACCACCCTGTATCCGATCCAAGGATATTGAACGTGAACTCACTCGTTTTGGGAGGTTTTGCCAGTGGAGTGAAAATGGTCCCGCTTGGGTGTAAGAACCAAGCACTGAAATACATCTTATCGGCAGGTGTTTATGTTTTTGAATTCCCTTACTGTTGACATTTCTTTTCGGGTATCTCATGAAGGTAAATAGTATATGATTTACGCAAACACAGGGAGTGTGGGGATATTGGACATAAGCGTGTTACGTGTCCTCGTAGAACCCAAGCAGAGGAAAGTGCGGAAACTAGCACAGCTTCGGCGAGGGAGGCTCAAGGAACAGCGGTAGCAGGGTTCTGCAAGACTTGCAAAATCAAAATACTGCTGTGGCTGATTGTCCGGTATCACAACAACAACCTGTGAATACGAGCACTGAAATCACTGATGGGTTAGCAGTGGAGGATAGCATAGTGCAAACTGAGCAGCCAGCGATTGAGACCAGTGAGACAACTGAGGAAAGGTCTGCAGTTGAGCAACTGACAGTAGGACAAAGCGGAGCGGTGGCTACTGTGATAGAAATGGGCACTGCGAGACTCGCTGATAGTTTAGAGCAGTCAGCAGGAGAGGCAGGGTCATCAGTGGGAGGCCAAATTTGCGAGAACATTAGTGAAGAAGAAATGAGGGACGAGGAAGCATTATCGGATGTTTCCGGAAGCTCCGAGTTTATTAGCCAACGAAACGAAGAGCAAGTATACTCTTTGCAGGAAATAAACTTCTTTTTAGACGAAATATATGGAAGGACAGTTGAAATCCGCAATTTTTTTCCTAATGTGGATAAATTTGTTGCATCAGTATCGAGGCTGCAACGGAGAGTAGCCCCGCTTAAAAGTAAAAAATAAAGATGGATTCAGTATCATGTGGTGCACTCTCTTTTTTCTGTTTTTGGTTTCTGTTCTTTCTGATTATTTTTCTTCATCACTACATTGTAAGGGGGGTCGGGTTTGGAGGACCAGACGCGACTGAGAGGGGATCAAAAAGATATCCACGAAACGTGGACATCCACTAGATGAAATAGAGAAGAGGAACAGGAGAAAAAAATAACTCCTGACTAAAAGCCCAAAATAATAACGACCCCAAAATAGGGCAAGGCTTGTAGACTCAAGCAGAAATAAAACAGATAGGGAAACAATAACGTGTAAGCCGGAAAATAATAGCGACCCAAGAAAACAGGGCGAAGCTCGCAGACTCAAGCAGAGAAATAGATAGTCGGGGAAAATAAACTTGGCGAAAGCCAAATGATAACAACCCAGTAAAATGGGCGATAGCTCACAGACTTGAGCAGAGGAAAAACAAAGCAAAACAGAGAGGTAAAAGGAGACGGGAAGAAACCAAGGTACTGTCTAGAAACAGACAGGAGAGAAAACCAAGGAAGGAAATGAGTGAGAAGGGAAACGAGAACTCCTATCTCACTAAGGCAGACCCCACCTGTACTTTTAGTAGAAGCAAAAGAACAAGTGGTCGCCAATTCCTATACTGTCAATACCTGGCTTTGTGTAATGGCAATGAAAACACAAAAGCACCGGAAGCTGGAAGCACCGTGCTTATATAGCCAGCGGGGAACTCAACACAGGTGCGCCAGATAAGTCCCTGGAGGTGGAAAAACCCTGCACGGTGGCGGAGAAAAACGGGACAAGAGTGCGCACATGGGCCTCCGAGAGGAAATGACCACAGAGATGGAAGGAAGACAGCCAAACCATACATGCTTATGCGAATAGGCTCATTAAACATAAATGATGGTTGAGATGTAGCCAAGAGAGCCATTCTTAAAGAGTTTATTAACAGAGACCTTAATGTTACGTTTATACAGGAAACCCACAGTGATATGTCCAATGAAATAGACTAGAGAAAATGGGAGGGAGAGTTTTCTCCAAGTCATGGAACCAATGTCACTGCAGGAGTGGCTATCCTTTTCTCTAAATCCTTGGAAATTAATATTCTATCTAAATTAGAGGTTGAGAAGGGGAGGCTTCTGCTGGTAAAGGCAGAAGTAAGTGGGGTTATTTTTGTTTTTGTTAATATTTATGCTCCCAATAGAGGAACAGAAAGAGTAGAGGTGTTTTGGAAATTAAGGAGCGCATTACAATACTTTGATGAAAATGTTTGTGTTGTTATGGGAGGGGATTGGAATTGCACCACAAACTTCATTGTGGATAGGAATGGGGAAGAACCTTACCCTCAATCTAGTATAGCACTTTCAAACATTATCAAGCACTTTGAATTAGTAGAGGGCCAGGAATCAGGCAGTAAAGCAGTACACGTGGGTCAAAGTTATAGATGAGAGGGTGAGTGGTGCAAGATTGGACAGGATATATTTAAGTAAGTGCAATAACAATAGAGTTTTAAATGCTTCCATTGCGCCCGTTGACTTTTCAGACCATCATTTGGTCACTATTGACATTAGGCTAAATATGACGGTTCACCCAAAGTACTGGCATTTCAATACAAAGCTTCTCCAAGATAGTTTTTTCTGTGAGAAGTTTATAGTTTTCTGGGACGAATGGAGATTGAGAAAATGTCATTTCAAAACTTTAAGTGAATGGTGGGAGGTGGGGAAAACGCACATTAAGATTTTTTATCAAGATTACAGCGCTCACTCTACATATAAAGTAAATGTCACCATAGAAAAACTAGAGAAGGATATTACAGAAATTGAGAAACTTCATAATGACAATAATAATAATAATAATAATAATAATAATAATAATAATAATAATAATAATAATAATAATAATAATAATAATAATAATAATAATAATAATAATAATAATAATAATAATAATAATAATAATAATAATAATAATAATAATGGGACCCCTGAAAAACCAAGTATGTTGAAAACCAATAGAATAGAATAACTTTTTTTTCCCAAAAGGGAACATCAGTTGTAGCCACCAGCAATAATAAAAAAGACATAGACAGTAGGGCAGACCCACAACACACAAACAAACATATAAAATGCCAATATATACTGTATATAGCCAAACGTCATGATTAAAATAGCCCCCGCTGTACCGAGATGTCCAATGTCATCAACCAGTCCAACACATAAACTCCACATCGGCGCCTCCACGACTTTCCTCCATAGGCTCCACGCAGTGTTGCGGTCTCTGTCCACTGTTGAAACAGAGCTCAGCCTTCCCAGTCGCTGCCTCACTCCTCCCCCGCATTATCTTCTCCTTCCCTGGTGGCCTTCTGAAGATTGCCCGCAGTCCCGAATCAGTCCCGACATCTTCAACTCCGGTGAAGAGCGATGGTATACTCCGTGGCTGCAGATCCAACGGACATTTCCAAGCATAATGCAAATGCGTCTCCATGGTGACGACCACAAACAAAATCATCCCCGCTAGACAATTCATCAATATTATAAAAACGAGCAGAAGGAGTGCCCAGAAAAATCTCCAGCCCACTTCCCCGTCCCACAACAGACACACAGTGCATGAAAAAAACAAAAGACAAAAGCCGGACACAACAAAACACATTCACATTAACAAACACGAACACAAGAGACAGCTGGACTACATGTCGCCATTACAGCGCCACATGACGTCACACAAGAAGGATGAACTAAGATCTCTTCTGCATGAGAAGGTTAAATGAGCTTTGGTAAGGGCTCGCATGTTAGCATTAAAGGACATGGATGCACCTACCTCATACTTTTTTAATCTTGAGAAGAAAGTGGTGCAGCAGAAGCAAATGCTCCACCTTTGCCGTCCTGATGGGACCATAACCTCGGACCCACTTGAGATGAGGAGGCTGGAAATAGCATTTTATGCGGACCTTTACAGAACTGGTGAATATGATGCAGATGTGGCGGCCCAACTCTTACTGGGACTACCGAGGTTGGACCCTGGGCAGAGAGAGGCGCTGGACTCTGTTATTGCATTTGATGAAGTCTCAGCCTCTGTCCAGCAGCTGTCTATAGGACAGGCATCAGGGGTGGATGGACTGCCTGCAGAATTTTACAAACATTTTTGAGGACTGATAGGCAGAGATGTCTATGAGATGCTGCAGGACTGTATACAGAGTAGCGTCCTACCAAGCAGCTGTAGGCGTGCGGTATTGTCACTCCTACCCAAAAAAGGGGATTTAAGTCTCCTAAAAAACTTGCGCCCCATTTCACTTTTATGTTTGGATTATAAAATAGTTTCTAAGTGTCTGTCAAACAGACTAAAAGGTTACCTTGGGGTTTTAGTCCATAATGACTAGACATACTGTGTACCAGATCGGTCAATATTTGACAATATTTTGTTGATCTTGTTGACCTCTCAAAAATGCAGAACCTAGATCTCGGCATCCTATCTATTGATCAGGAAAATGCATTTGATCAGGTGGGACACGATTATCTTTTTAGTGTTCTGCAGGCGTATGGGTTAGGGGGAAATTTTATCTCTATGATTAGACTGCTTTATATTGAGGCAGCGGCAATGCTAAAGGTTGGGGGCAGGTTGAGTTGTCCAGTCTCTGTTTTAAGGGGTATTAGGCAGGGGTGTCCACTCTCAGGGCAGCTATATAGTGTA
Source organism: Synaphobranchus kaupii (assembly GCA_029718625.1). Taxonomy (NCBI): domain Eukaryota; kingdom Metazoa; phylum Chordata; class Actinopteri; order Anguilliformes; family Synaphobranchidae; genus Synaphobranchus; species Synaphobranchus kaupii. The sequence goes on from CM056384.1 coordinate 26,150,052, forward strand.
TCCATACTAGAGCCGCTTCTTTGCAAATTACGAGCGGAACTGAGCGGGTTCTGCATACCAGGGGATCTACAGGGCTCAAAATGTTTTTTGTCAGCTTGTACGATGTAAGATGTACAGCTTGCAACAATGTAAATATTTTTATCACAGGGCAGGAGGATGTTTCCTCTCTTAACAGAAACTTAGCCCTGTATGAGAGAACTTCTTCAGCCAGGGTTAATTGGGCCAAGAGTCATGCATTCCTGGTGGGGCAGTGGGAAGAAAAAGGACCACTTCAGCTACCAGGAGGGTTACAGTGGGCTAAGGATGGGATGAAAGTACTGGGGGTCTATTTAGGCACACAGCAATTTCAACACAATAACTGGGAGGGCTTGCTGGATAAGGTGATAGCTAAGTTGTCTAAATGGAATTGACTATTGCCTACAGGGGGAGGGTCTTGGTCACCAATAACCGAGTCGCCTCGATGCTCTGGCACAGACTTATTGCCCTGGAGCCGCCAGGGGATTTAATAAGACAAGTACAGCAACGGCTAGTGAATTTTTTCTGGTCTGGTCAGCACTGGATACGGGCCGCTGCACTTTACCTGCTGTAAGGGTAATTTTCTGATTCACAATGTGTGTGTGTTGACATGAAGACAATCAGGTGATTAAAATTAACTTTTAATGTAATCTTTATTACCAATAAGAATATGTATGCAGAATTAAGTGCTTAAGAAATATGTTCTATAATACATATGGATTCAGACCAAAAATCTTTCTCTGTCTCTTTTGGAAACAGACAGCCTAAGAGATGAATGTTATTGCTAGTAGAAGTTTGCTTGGACATTTCGATATTATGGCAAGTTGAGGCTAAATACTTGAGGCTAAATACTGCTAAGCCTAGGTTGTCAGCTGTATGTCCTTGTAATTTATACATAGAATCCGCCCTGGTGGAGAGATACCAAGATTGTGTATAAATTCTCTACTGTATGTATGTTTCATCAGAGCACTGGTAAGGAGCTCTCATTCTGGTCTATTTGCAAATAAACGGAAGTCTTATTCTAAATCAAAATACTGTTTTGCTGTGGATCTGTTTCATCAGACGATGCTCACTGTGGTGTAGTAAGGGAATTTAAAGCAAATTTCCCTAACACTGCCAACACAGGAAGGGGGGTAGGGCCTCATAGACATCAGGAGCAGAGTTAGTGCTTTTCGGCTACAGGCAGCGCAAAGGTTCCTCTTTAACAAAGAGCTGGCTTTGACCAAGACTGCCAAATGTCTCCTGTGGAAGGTGGGGAATCTGTGCTATGACCACCAATTGTTCTCTCTAAACCTGGACGGAGTACGACTGTAGCCCCTCATGCTGTTTTATGTGTCCTTGTTGAGAGTTTGGGCTCAGACACTGAAAGTTCCAAGGGACATCTCATGGCCTGGGGGGTGGATGATGGATGAACCTTTGTTCCACAACCCAATAATCCTGACTAAAATCCTATTGTCACCTAACCTGAAGGGGAGCACAGTGAGAAATGGGCTCACAAAATTGTGCCACCTAAGAGATGGAGTGGGGTGGATGAAAGCTGAAGCTCTACTCTACTCTTGATGTAAAGTCAGTACGGTTAGTTAAGAAAATCTTGGAGGAAGTGCGCTCCACTTTAGCCATTAACTGCAGGAAGTTCCTGGAGCAGGAAAATCAACGAGACCAAGCAGATGGAGAGGAGCTTCTACCCTACCATAGTGGTCTCTGCAGCTGTGAATCCTGAAAATATTGAGTTTGATGCGGTGCTGCTCAGTTTTGGAACCCCTGAGCTAGGAGATTTCCAGTGCATGGATAAGAAGACCCTTTACAGAGCATGTGCCAAAGTAGCCCACCAGGGCTCACTAAGAGGACTTCAGGTGGCTGGGTGTCAGAGTTGGTGGTGCCAGACCCCTCTCTGAGGGGACGCTGGAGGGCCCTATATAAGCCTCCCATAGAGAAACGCACAGCGGATCTCCAGTGGAGGGTTATTCATGGGGCCATAGCTACAAACAGACTCGTGGCTCACCTGAATCCAGCAGTGGGTGAGGAGTGTCCATTTTGTAACGAATTTGAGACACTCAGTCATATCTTTTTGCAGTGTTCACGACTCCTCTTTAGACTAGTTGAATCATGGATTGAAGCATTGGGGATTGAGTTCTCTGTTGTTTTTGTGTACAATTAAAGAAACGGGTCAATTTGATAATCAAAACTAGCAAAAGAATTAAATTTTGGGATCTGGGGGTGTAAATACTGAGGCCATGTTAAGGGGATTTGTGGCTGCATGCATCAAGGTTGAACATGGATATTATAAACTGGTAAATGACATACCCAGTTTCAGTGAAATTAGGGCAGTGGGGGGAGTTTTATGTGAGATGGATGATACAGGGCAGATTTCTTTAAAATGTTAGTTTTTTTTTTAACCTGATAATGATATCAGGTAAAGTTGCGATGGTTGACATGTCTTTTCTCTCTTGTGAACATGGTATGTTGAACTGAATTTTATGGAAAAAGGAAAATAAAGGAGGTTTTAAATCTCAAAAAATCTCTCTCTCTCTCCCCCTCTCTCTCTATCTCTCTCTCTCCACCCCCCCCTCTATCTCTTCATTTCCCCCTCCCTCTATCTCTCCCTTCCCCCCCCCCTCTCTCTTTCTCTCATGTTTGCGTGTTTGCTGGGAGCGTGTGTTGAGTGTTGGTGAACTCTTCTTTTCCTTTTTTCCTTTCTGGTAATATTGCATGATTCAGTTTTACTATTGATTTGAATTCGTTTTAGGGTGGAATCGGTGGTTCGTGTTTGTTTGGCTGGCTTTTTGAGCCAGGTGTTTTTGGTGAGGATGTGACAGGCCCGAGGGACAGAGTGAGCAGGAGCAGGAGGAAAGTGTAGTTGAAGCAGTAAGCATGGTAGCTTCATGATTAACAGGGACTCGCAGGGATGGAGCAGGGAGGTATAGTGTGTGTGCGCCATGCCATGATGACGATGATGATGATTAATTCAATTAATGTCGATGATAATAAGATAAGATAACATAATCGTAACGCTATCATAAAGTGAGACCGTCACCTACTGCTGGTGGTCACTCAGTTAGTCAATGTCAAATAGCGCAGCATAAGCTATCTGGCATTGTTTTTGTAGCTAGCATAGTTCCCTAATGCAGTCGCAACTTCGGCTGACTATTCGAACGTTAACTAACGTTATTTTGTCTGCATTGCGTTGGCTAAGCCCACGTTGCTGTGAGTGACCTAGGTCCATATCGTATAATCATAATATTATTAAAATCATTAGGCTAAGGGTTCCCTTGATAAAGATGCGTGAAAAGGCTGTATAATATACAACACCTGTAGCTCTACTGTGCTAAAATGGATGCCTGCTTATGTATTAGCCTACAGGAAAAAAAATTGTCCGATGTTTATTTTCAGCCAGGTATGGTGGTAACTATTAGGATATATATGGTATGGATTACTGTTATTACTATCTGTGAGGTAGCTCTCCACCTACAGTCCAAATTGTTCAAATTGTTTGGTGCTGCTGTCCATTGAGCGTGCACCTTCACGTGGTAGGCGCATGAGCTGTAGGTCAAACTCCCCAAACAAACAGGCACACCATTGATTTAATTGCCCTATCACATACAAAGATCAAACTATTATTCCTCTCTGAACATTACTATAAAACAAAAATGTGATCTATTAACTGTGTAAACCTCATGCAATATTCATCATCCATATTTGGATACTTGAAATCTGTATTAACTAAATAGTTAGTATCAAATGAAATAAGATGGAACAGCTCCATGCATTCATTGAATAAACAACTATTTGCTCATTACCAGTATGGTATTTTTAAAATTGTACAGCTTTTTGCACATCTTTGTGAGGGAATTCCAACCATTCTGGACCTGAATGTATAATCATGTTGGGGAATACAGTAGGTACGCATATTTAAGGGGACCACAAGGATGTTGTACTGGTGGGTGGTGTCCGACCGATTGCTGTGGGCCGGTCTGGGCCAAAAAATGCCAGGGCTCATTTTTTTGTCCCAGTCCAGCCCTGGTGAGGGTTTTTCCAGAACCGAGTGTCACAGTAGAGGAGGTGTTTCTCGCCGCTGGAGAACAAGTCGGCCATGAAAACATTGCTTATGCGTCTCACATGAATAAAGCGGTGGTAGTATTTCTGAAAGGAGAGCGCTTTGTCAGTCAGTTGATTGAGAATGGCGTTTTTCTTAATGATGTATTTGTACAAGTCTCATCCTTGGCTGTTCCCTCTACGAGGATAACTGTGTCGGGAGTGCCTCCATTTATTCCGAACGAGGCTCTGGAGCGAGAACTGCGGCGCTTTGGGAAGTTTGCTAGCACTTTTAGAGCGATAAACCTCGGATGCAAAAGTGAAAAATTAACATGTCCAGTCTCTGCAGAGAAAGGTTTTTATGTTTCTTGATTTCCCCACTCAAACCCTAGAGGTATCCTTTCGGGTTAAATATGAGGAAGGTTTTTATATGGTTTACACTAGTTCAGGAAGTGCAAAGTGTTTTGAATGTGGTGACGTGGGACACAAGCGTTTCGCTTTCCCGCATAGACAGCAGACTCTGGGAGTGCTGAAGACAGCACCCCGGTCCCTGAGCCTGAAGCTAGTGGAGAGACTCGCGAACTGTCTGGGAGAGGCGAGACATACAGCGCAGAGAGCAGGTCCCTCTCAGGAGAATGTAACAGAACTGCAGACGCAACAGGGCGAATCTGTAAAGGAGGCAGCTGTTTTGGGCAGTGTGTCAGAATGCGCAAAGTAGCGGAGAGGTTGTGGTAGAGGCGCCTGCCATTGGTTGTCAGGGGAACAGCGAGATTGTTATATACGTAAGTCATGGGACAAATTTCAGTGCAGGGGTAGCTGTTGTTTTTGCACCTGGCTTGGGGGTTAATGTGTTAAAGACAGAGGAGTTTGTGAAGAGAAGAGTTAAGGTTAAGTTAAGGTGGAGATAGAGGAGAATTTTTTTTTGTCTACTCAACATATATGCTCCCACTATAGGTTGTGAACGGGTTGTATTTTTCAGGGAACTTAGGGATGCACTGTTGCAGTATGATCAGGGGGAAGTTATTGTTGGGGGGGGGGTGGGACTGGAACTGCACTATAGATTTTACAGTGGACAGGATAGGGACAGAGCCTCACCCTCAGTCCTCTTCCTTTCTAGCGAGATTTATTTTACAGTTAGAGCTGTAGATGCCTGGAGAATTAGAAATTCAACAGCCAGGCAATACACATGGGTCAGGGTAGCTTCTGGTGCACACAGTTCACGATCACGGTTAGATCGTTTTTATATTTACAAGGTTTTTAGTGCTTGACTATTAAATGCTTTTATTCATCCTGTTGGGTTCACGGATCATCACCTTGTTACAATGGACCTCTGCCTCACTACCACTTCATGATCTGTGTCTTACAGGCACTTCAACACAAAGTTGCTGCAGGATCAGGTTTTTAGTGAAAAATGTTAATGTTTTTGGGGGCAGTGGCAGGAAAGAAAGGAGCAGTTTGAGTCTGTTAGCCAATGATGGGAGGTAGGTAAAGCACAGATACGTGTGTTCTGTCAGCAGTACACCTCTCATTCTTCTGTTGAAGTAAAGCAGACTATCAGAACGTTTGAACAGGAAATCCGTAAGATTGAGAGAGATAGTTTCTCAAATGGGGGGATGAAGAACAGTGGGAAGCTGCAGGAGAAGAGGCAGGAGCTCAGCTCCTTTTAACAAGAGAGGGTAAAGGGTGTTGTTAAAATTAAAATTCTCTCTGTCTCTCTCTCCGCACAGCTTCCCTCCCAGCACCCCTATGCCGAGGTGTACATTGGCCAGCCCCACGTGTGGACTGTCAACATCGACAACGCCGTAGAGGTGGATAGAGCTGTCAGATCCATCCTCAGCCAGAAGGTGGCGCTGTCATTTACTCCTCTTCGCTATTTTACACTAGTATTGATTGCACAGCTGTACAGCATATTTACGTAAGACATTTGCCTACACTGAAAGCCTGGATGCGCATGTGATTACATTTTACAATGAATGAATAGCAGGCAAATAACAATGCCAGTGTTTGTTTTGCCAGCAAAACAATAACATAAAAAGGCCTAATCCATGCCCAGGCACCCAAGAGAGCTTACTATATGTGAGAAGAAGAAAGAGAGCAGTATAATGGCTCATGTTGCTCCTCTAGGCTGTGTGTGTTTAATATTGAGGGCAGGGCTTGTGTTCTGTGGTGCTCAAACAATAGTGTGTTCATCAGAGAGGCCTGTGGCTGTGAAAGTGCACTGCAACCTGCCGTTCCCAGAGCCAAACATCTTTAATCTTATTATTCTGACTCCACAGAGGACATACAGATTATTTCACCAGTTGAAGTTATTATAAGACCGGCACATTTTAAGTGAGTGCTTTATTAAAGTTTCATAAGGGAGTATTGGATCTCTCTCTTTCTCTTCTCTTTTCTCCTCTCTCTCCCTTTCTCTCCCTCTGATGTTTTATTATTGCGTGAGAAAGATATTTCACACAGCCTTCCTGATGTCACAGCGTAAGAGCACGGTCACAGTGAGCTGCTGAAACCACATCTCTTCTATTGCCATGGAGAAAGAGTACTTACCTAGGTGATGGGCCTCTGATGATCTTACAATCACACAGACACTGTAACTAAGTAACTAATCATAAATAAATAAGTATGTTGTTGTCTTTTTAAGAGCACTATAAGATGATATTATTTCCACAACATGTACGGGTATCTTGACCAACACAGATTTGTCAGGATGTTGTCTTTACTGTCCGTTGCTCGCTCTCTCTCTCTCGCTCTCTCTCTCGCTCTGTCTCTCTGTCTCTGTCTCAGCCCCACACACACACACACATCGAAAGAAATGTCCTCAGCTCATTGTCTATGCAATCTAGGATGGCATAGATCCCCCCCCCCCCCCCCCCCCACCTTATCCCCTCCCTGCTGGGTAAGGTACTTAGGGGGGGTGGCCGAAGGAAAAAGTGGCAGTTTGAGTTGGGCTGTGAGTTTTAATTGGGCTGAGAAGTTTGAGTGGGGCTGAGAAGTTGAGTGCGCTGCGCAGCAGAAGTCCTTCCTTAGTCCTTGGAGTTTTTATAACTTTTTTGTCCTGGAGGAGGGTAATACTGGCAATTTCTGGCTTATCTGTCTCTCTCTTTTCTGGTAATTTCAATTTACCATTTAAATGTCTTCTTTATTTTTGTAAATTGTAAACAGTGAGCTTACATTCATTCATGAATGTATGACTCCAATTCATTATTCTAATTGACGGTTTTTCCTGTAATAAAACTACTTAATCTTAAGACCTGATTTAGACTTGTTAGTTGAACCACCACGTTACGGTTCGACTTACCTATCAACAAATTCAGTGATTGAATTGATGATTGTCATTGTTAATAATAATTATTAAATTAAATCCATTGAATATAATTAATTGTAGGTTGAGTGAGGGGTTTTAGCACGCGATACCGCTTGTGTTCAGAGTGCTGGGCATTTTAACAAGGGCATCGCTTGCTGGAACTACTGGATTTCAATACACATGAATGAAAAATTGGGTCCGTTTCTGTTCAACATGTTCCTGGCAAATGGAATTAAACTTCTGCTGAATCCTGGCTTTTTGCAGCTGTGTGCCCCCCACAGCAGTCCTCTGTGTAGATACTGCACAGCAATGATATCGTTCTGTATTCCACCTTTAACGACCAATCACAAAGCAGTAACATCAGTCACTTCCACAGTCCATTGGTGGCAGATCCACCTGACTAGCCTCTGGTCCCTCCCTCAGATCGAGCCTTACCTGCCTTATGAGTTCACATGTGAGGGGATGCTCCAGAGAGTCAATGCCTTCATCGAGAACCAGGTACGCCTTCTTCCAGCTTCATCATCTTAACCTTCAAGCTTTATACAGTTGTTGTGCTGGGGTTTTTTCTCTCAGTTCATCTGACATTTTGTATTTTTTTCCAGTAGAGTATCTCATGTTTTTATTTCAGTCATTTGAGAAAAAATATGTCCATCCTGCCTGGTTCAAAACTTACGTTGGAGACATACTCTGCTTCTCAGGAGCCGGTGTATCTGTGTGTCACCCTAGTATAAAGTATAGTGACATATTGGATGTTGCATGTCCTGCAGTGCAGCGATTGAGCCTTGCAGGTCCAGATCTTCCCCAAATGTGCAGGCAGACAGGCAGGCTCAGCTCCAGTTCTTCCACAGTACCTTAGAGCTGGGCCTTCCAAACCTTTTTGTATGAAGGCCTCCTAAAATAACCATCCTCTGGCTAACCACCTCCACTTCAATAAAATCTTTAACTGTGTTGAGACAGCTGTATCCACTAACACTACCACAACCAGCTGAATCAGATAATAGTACAATATAGTTGACACATGATCAAATCAGACTTTTGTGGTCAAACCAGGATTAGTCTTTCTGAAAATCTAAACTATAATTTATGAAATATGAAAATATTTAGATATTTTAAAGTGGAAAATATTCTCCATTTTGATCCGTGGTTCGTCAGACCCCCGTTTTATCTGCCTATAAGAGTATGGCTGTGTTCCATTATGCATACTTGCATTCTACGTACTTGCATTCTAGATAGTACATCCAATTACACTAGCTAGAACGCACTTGATAGTATGCAAGAGCGCAAGTATGCTTCAATTTTGGAACACACTTGATGACGTAGTCAGTAGAATAGCCTACCTTTGACCTTACAGGAAAAACAATAGAATCACCTCCGCAAAATTCCCTTAGGCCTACTCGATAACCTACAGTTAGCACCATTAGGCCAAAGCATTTGAAATGAACTACAAATGTTATGGTGCATGGCATTATTTACAATAAATATTGTTTTGCCAAATTTTGCATTTTAATTGTTTAAGACATTACTGCCATGGTGAAACTAGCTAAGTATAACTTTGTGTGTGAACCATATGAGGCAATCATTTTACCTCAGGTCTGTTACGTTAGTTACGGACAGCCTGACCTAAGCAGTGGCAGAATCAGCCCAGATCATCTCCTACCAGCAGTAACACTGAATAGCAAGATGCCTTAAATATAATACAGAAATATTATACTTATACTGCTTTTGTCATGCTGTCAGTAACTGTCACAAGCTTAGCTTCGGTTAACGGTACAGTTTCCAGAGAAATGTATGCTTATTTATTTGGAGCCAGTGTATTTTGCACCGTTTTTCGACTACCCTGCAGATTTCAACCCTGGTCACAAAAACGCACTCGTCAAGCTACGCGATATGCTATAGAACAATCGTTGTTTAAATTTTAACTGGAGAAATTAAACAAAAGAAAAGCACAGGCCGTTCATAGAATATCGTATCACACTGCAGGGAGTCGAAAAACAGCACACCTGTAGCCTAGTTATCACAGCAATTTTGGTTGCAGTGTTTTACATTTTAACTGAGCGAAGCTGTCTCTCTCAGTTACATGTTGTGTTATTTTTCTACAGTCTATGGTTAGCGCAATGAACGAAAAACCCATACAAGTGTGCATCGATGCAAACTTGAAATTCTGGGTCTTGTCAAGTACGGAAGTACACATCCGGGGATTTTAGAATATACTTGATTTTTGCATACTTGTGGTTCGGAACGCAAATGACAAATAAAATGGCGCTATGCACACTAACTAGAGTGCAAGTATGCATAATGGAACACTATTCTCAAATTTCAACATGAGTGGAGTGCAGAGTATCAGTACTGAACATCAGTCATTTCACATGTGTGATGTATCACTGGTGGCACCTAGGACTGCCTTTACTGCCACACAGAAAGACGGCGTCCCACCATTCCAAAGGGTAAGTGACATCATCTTTCTCCCTCTACGCCTCTGTCTCTGTCTCCCCTGCTGCAGGATTTCTGCCACGGCCAGGTGATGTGGCCCCCACTGAGCGCGCTCCAGGTGAAGCTGGCCAATCCGGGGAAGTCCTGCAAGCAGATGTGTCAGGAAGAGAAGCTGATTTGTGAACCCTCTTTCTTCCAACACCTCAATAAGGACAAAGACTTGGCCAGGTGCGTAACCATGCGGACACACACAGGCTGCAAAAAAGGTCAAAAAGGTCAAAAAAGGTTTTTTTGTCAAAAAAAGGTCCTTTTTCCTTTCCTTGCAACTTTTCCTTGACCTCGCCAGAAAATGTCACGGGGGTCAAGGAAAGGATGGAAGGAAAGATTTATAAGGAATCTAGCATCTACCGCAGAATTCGAACTTCAAACCTCCTTCTCTACCTTGTGTCATGGTCATATTGACGTGACTGTTCAATAAAAAAAAAGAAAAATGACTAGGCTACAATATCATTGCTATCTGTATTTCACTTGAACCGTGCGTTTTATTTCAGCAAAATTTAGCCTTTTAATAAATTTGGCGTATTGTCTGATTGTGCCATTGTTTGTTTACTTTCTATTATAAGCCAATGCTAACCAACAATACTAGCTATTCACATTTAGATTTCTGGCATTTCTCAGAAGATGTCTGCCTTGAATTCGGTAATTCGGTAGGTCCTGGAAAACTCCGGTGCTTATGTAAACATTCGCGGCATTGCATTGTGGGGCGCGAATACTACCTTCCTTCTGAAAAGGATAGTCCAGAGCATCCTTTGTGAAAGGACGGATTAAAGGAATCGTGAAGCTCCTTTCCTTCTCAATATAAGAATTGAATGGTCCTTAGCATGGCTGCCCAGGAAATATTTCCGGTTCATGCGATCTAAAGGATCCTTCCTTGCTCAAATTTGACTATTGGAATGCAGCCACATAATCATTGTGCATTTTGAGGATCAATAAACTAGACTTATTAATATAATGATTAAAGTTAATTGATCCTCAAAATGCACAATGATTATGTGGCTGCATTCCAATAGTCAAATTTGAGCAAGGAAGGATCCTTTAGATCGCATGAACCGGAAATATTTCCGGTTCATGCGATCTAAAGGATCCTTCCTTGCTCAAATTTGACTATTGGAATGCAGCCACATAATCATTGTGCATTTTGAGGATCAATAAACTAGACTGATTAATATAATGATTAAAGTTAATTTTGATGGATGGCTTGCTGTAAAAAAGAATTTGCTTCATGCATGTTAATTTCATTCTTTACTTCAGTCTTGTTTATTGTTTTTCCTGTCTGGATATTCTGTGAAACTCGTATAGTGCCTACTGTTTGCCACATGAGGTTAGTGAAATGCTACATTATATTATCTCTGTGAAAATCATATACATATTTATGTATATGTACGTATATATCATATGTAAGTATCTTATGTATTACATAAAGGGAGTTAACTCCAGTGAATGGTAAATATTTGAGATTTACAATTGTCCAAAAATAAATAGAAAACCACCAAAAACCACAAATTGATACTAACCATATCATGAAAACGTTTGAAATGCTTCTATAACTGCGATTCTCATTGTCCACATCTGGGCTTATTGTTTGGTTAGGTTTGGATTGGAATGCCATACGGCGGAGTCGTCAAGCGACACAGTGGTGCCAGCATTCAGCGAGGCGCGTGGGCACTGCATATTCCAGTCAGATCTGCTGCTCTTCAGTTGCGCGGGCGCGCACACTTCCCTTAAGCGCATCTGCCCCTGCCGGGACTACATGAAGGGCCAGGTGGCACTCTGCAAGGGCTGCCTATAGGGCCCATTCCCACCAAGACTCCCCACACCGCCGAGCTGCCGCAAACAGAGATGCGCTGAACGAGCCAACCGGGAGAGCTCGCATGGTGTCCACCACCAGCCCGCTAACTCACAACTCACACACACTGGGAGTAGATTGGGCCTGAGGGTGAAACCACTGTTATTTCCTCACATTTTGCGCAGACTATGTGGAATGTTTACATTTTGGTGTGGGAAGACCTGAAGACAGAGCCTGATGGGAATTCAAGTCGTTTAAAGGCAAACAGACGGGTGGAAACAGAGCAGGGGGACAGTTTGTACCACAGAGCTAAGCTGTGTACAGATGCCAAAACTCTGCTGAAAGAACATCGCGTCAGCCTGCAATGATGAATAAACAAGCATGGTGAAGAGGTTGAACAGCACTGGCACCCTCTGCAGTCTGGCAGTGGTGGTGTAGCACCCCCATCCCACCATGGGACTGATCTCCCAGGAAGGGTTCAGAAATGCCGACTGGACACTTTTAGATCTGTGTTTGCACTAGTGTGTCAGTTGGAGGCTACAGTAAAAGGATGTTGACCTAGCAAAGAATGGCAGTGAATTCGGGTGCACCCCGATTCTGTTCAACACTGTTAAATCTACAGTACTGCCTTCTGTTGCCAGCAACAGATAAGAGAATACATGTAGTCATTTTTGAATCAACTAGGGAGGATAATTCACTTTATATGACAAACTGTACAAAGTTATTGTGCTCATCTTCACACTCTGTTTTCACAATCTGTTAGAAAAGCTTGGCTGTTGGAAAGGTCAATAACTGTCTATTGTCCACTTCCACAATTAGCTAGTTACAGTCACAATGGTGCATTATGGGAAAGAGGGTACACATGTTTTAAAGGTCAAGATGCTTTATTGGAGTTTTATATCTGAAGGATCTTAATTGGTAGTATACTGTAATGTAATGAATCCAAGCCCAGATTCTCATAGCAGTCTGCACTGCACTTGGGAGTTTGATTCTATGTGAAATAGACACTGCAAAGGAAATTCTATGGGTGAACAGCCATCTGTTCTAAATTCAAGTTAGAGTTGTGAGCAGTACAAAACAGATTCCAACAGATGTTCCACATGTTATTGGCTTTTGCCACATTATCTGAAATTAAAATAACATGATTAGAATTTATAGATTCTGAATATTTATACATATAGAGATGTATATCTATATTTATTTATATGAATGAATAAACTAAATAAATATAGAAGTCATATATGCTAGCACATGTATGAATGTATGTGATAGTTATGTACAGTGAGAAGACTAGAATATATTGATTGGATCACTAATCTGTTTTAGCAATCATTTTACATTATCACATTTCTCATTGTCCCTGCAGATTTAAAACAGACACCTTAAAAATAGTCTTAATGTTGTGAATAAAATGCACTATGTTAACATATTTGTTGAAGCATAACAGATTTAACAACAATGTGTATTGTTCATATGAGGTTTTAATTTTTTTTTTTATTTTGTATACAGATCTTTATTTGTGTTGCTGTTTGCCAAAATAAATGGTGTATTTGTTTTCTTTTTTATTTATAAAACAGAAGGGAGATTTTTCTTATTTTTTAAATAATAATTTTAAAAAAATGTATTTAAAAAATAATTTAAATGTTTATAAATGTATATTCAAGTGAGGTGTGACAGGTGGACTAGTTTGTCCAGAGGAGATCAGGTGAGCATCTGTGGTGAGAGACATGGAATACTCTAAGGAATGACCTCAACATTCAAAGTGTGGCTGCTAAATTTCACTTAACTAAGTGCCTGCTTTGGAGAGTCTAAAAGGCAAACATTCTCATTTGACAGCAGCAGAGGGCACTGATGTTATTAAGCCAGGCAGAAGCAGGTGCCCAGCATGCTGTCATGTAAGAACAAAGTGGAAGTATGGACGGTCACTTATGTTCATTTAAACTGGAAAGTAAGCAACGTTCTACAAATCTGGCATTTCAGTACTTGCATTCGGAACATTCTTAAAATGTTATTGACTGCCTTGTGTGGTATTCAAAATGCCTGAAACTCCTTTGGATCTATCTCGCAACCAAAAAGGAATCATTCTGGTAGCTTCCCTCATATTGGAATGGCTTTCATCACAGTGTCTCTCCTGTAGCTTTCAGTGGACAAACAGGAGACCTGCATGTTCCACTCTATTCTCAATGCCAGCAACAACCTCATGTTTATGTTCTTCTTGTCATTTGTAAATATAGACCCATGTCCGGCAGAGTGTATACTCCTTTAACTTATATAGTTCTTGATTGTAATGTTTGTATATATGAGAATTATTCTGCAGCCAAGCTACCATTTTCAAGTACAAAATGTGCCTTTTAATGGTTAGTAGACCTGCTTAATTTGTCTATCCATAAAGAACATACCGCCTTGGAAGTTGTAGTCAAGTAGTCCTAGTACATATGAAGGGTTTGATTTTTTTTTTAACACAAGTGATCATGATCAATAAATTTTGGAACTATGATGGTGAAAACAAGTATTTAATGGTCACAAGGTGGTCGCAGGAGTTCTGCTCTTACTCATTTAAATGTGTGGTGTTGTTAAAGGCCATGTTCTGGGAAAGGATAAACAAGCTGAATCAGACCAAATCTCCATCTCATGGTTTTCTTGGGCATTGACATTTGACAGTTTAGGCATTACATTTTTGAAAAAGATCATTTCATTTGTAATTGCAATGTCTCATTGCTTTACACAGAAATGTGTTTCAGGGGCACATTCTGTTTATTCAAACTGTAGGATCATGACAGGAGGAAAATGATAATGCACCGTAATGTGCTATTGTTTCCAGTGGTATCACCCTTAGGTTTCTGTGCATGTCATTTGTTGAAAATTGTTGCTTTCATGTAGCCGAGTGTGGAAGTGAAAAAAAAGCAGAAAGTCAAACAGCTGTGTAAAATTTCACTGGAGTGACGAAAAGAAAAGATTTGCTGGCTCTGTTCTTGGTGAATAAGCAGGAGAGAACTTTATTTTTCAATAAACCTTCTTTTCTGTGACAAGTATCACCTGTAAGAGTGTTGTTATATATAAACTTACATTGTGTATACATGATCAGTAGTACCGTTGCAATGTTCACATTCATACATTAAATTCTGCACATTTCACAGTGCAGTTGCACATCATGACAGATATATTTATTACACTGAAAACCAGGGCTGTGCCTGATGTGTGTGTGGTGCATGTAATTGTGTTTGTGTGTGTCTGTATGTGTGGAGAACACCTGCGTACATACAGTGGAAGACTCCCAGGGGAAAACCACGTAGGCGATATTTGGGTCAGTGTCAGCCTATGAAAGCTGTACTGGAGTCAGTGTTTGGTCCAATCAGTGTCCCTCTAAGCTTCCAAATGACCTACACAAACCTGCTGTGCATACAAATTAATCTTATCTGTGCGTATGCATACTCGCTGTGTCGCTCGACGACTCCGCCGTCTGGCATTCCAATCCGAACCTAACCTTTTTATATCTATCAAACCTTAAAAAATACATTCTCTGTATATTACATTACATTACATTACAGGCATTTAGCAGACGCTCTTATCCAGAGCGACTTACAACTTTTTTTTAATTTTTTTTTACATATTATCCATTTATACAGGCGGATATATACTGAAGCAATTCAGGTTAAGTACCTTGCTCAAGGGTACAACGGCAGTGTCCTACTTGGGAATCGAACCTGCAACCTTTCGGTTACAAGACCAGTTCCTTAACCATTATACTACACTGCCGCCTGACATACGTACTATTCATAGACCAGGATTAGATCAACATTCATCCTCAGCATTGCATTTAAAATAAACACAGTGTGATTTAATTTGCCAGCAACAGCAAGAACCTGCTAAGTACAATGAAACCAAACTGACTGGAGGAACTGGTCCTATTAGGGCTCACACCTCTGGCAGCATGAGAGGCATGAGCTTTGCTTTCCTCACAAAGTGAAGATAACGATGTTTTCTTTCACCTTTGAGCTCCAACTTGCGTTGGGTTCCGTGGGAAAAGACCTCATGATTGTAGTTCCCCTTCTTTGGCAGTCTGAGTCTTGTTTCTTGATGGTTTGTCATTCATTCATTCCAATTCAGCACAGATGAGCAATAAGGGCACCAGAAACCTAACAATGACATTTTAATCTGCAGCAAGAATCTAGGAAATATTGTGCTTCTGTTGTCATAAATCAATAACATAAATGGTGGAAATAAATGTGCTGACTTTCCATCTCAAGGCACCAGAAACACCCGTTTGGGAGGTTTTATCATTTATTTTCATTCTCCCATGACTGCTGTGCCACAGAGAACATCATTATGTCTGCCAGTTGCAAACTGCTTAAAATCCTTCAAATCAGAGACGGAATGCAAAACTACAGTTAATGTTCAAATATCAAGGTCCCTGTTACTCAGATGACGGCCCTCAAACTGCTGGTTTTCAACCCTCCCTTTACCTATAGCACTAATTGTTCAGTTAATTACCTGGGAGAAAAGAAAACCAGGGCCGGATTTGGAAGCAATACTATAACCTTTCTGCATTTGAATGGATCTCTATGAGAATTGGGGGGTGGGACTAGATTTAGCTGTAAATTACACTGGAACAGTATGTAACACATGGTTGGCTAAAAGTCATCAAGGGTCTGACGGATCAAATGCCAGATATGCAGTAGATATGGATGGATAACTTTGAAGGGTTTCTTCTCCCGACTTATTTTTTCATAGAGTTCAATAGGAAAATTTGTCAGGAGAAACAACCCTTAAAGTGTTCCATCCATATCTACTGCATATCTGGCAGCAGAGTGATGGTTTGAGGCTCGTTTGATACCTCAGACCCTTGATGACTTACAGCCATTTAGCCAACCATGGGTCACATACTATTCCCATGTAATTTACAGCTTAATCTAGTCCCACCCCCCAATTTCCATAGAGATCCATTCAAATGCAGAAGTTATATTATCGCTTGTACCAGAAAGAAGAGTACCAGAAAATAAGATATTAAGAGTCTTTTGATATTGTTCGGTCACAAACATCAGGACGTCATGTCATGCAAAGGATATGTGACCAAATATTAAAAATTATTACTTTATTCTACATTATGTTAAACTGTCCAATATTTTTAATGCTGAAAATGGGGGGGACTATGTACTAAAGGTTCTATAATTTCTCAACGGTTCATCCGATATGGATGAAAATACCCTCAAATTAAAGCTGACAGTCTGCACTTCAGCCTCATTGTCATTGTATCCTTTCAAACTCAAAGTGCTAGAGTACAGAACCAAAATAACAAAGAATGTGTCACTGTCCAATGAATTATGGTGCTCACTGTACATAATGCATTCATGTATAAGCCTCTATATATTTTTTTTGAAAGCGCATTTTGTGTATTTGTGGATGATTATTACTGTAACACTATTATAGTTATTACCTTGGTCTTAATCTCTTGTTCACAGTATGCACTGGCCAATCATATTTTCATTATTGGAGAGTAAAAAAGGGGGCTATGGTATTTTTGGTTTTGGCCAGACTGCAGGGTTCTGTCAGGGACTGGTTTGTGCACCAGGGAGTCAGAGGGAAACTCGGCTGCCCTTGGTTTCTTTGATTATGGACCCTGGCATCGGTCCAGCACTGAAGTCCCCAGATGCGGACCTCGCCCCAAAATAAACACAGGCAACCTGGAACACCCCCTGTCTCAGACTCACACCCTCTACCCATGTTATAACCCAAGATGAATTTAGCTGGGATAAGAAACAGGCTGGGTATGAGTCACTGCATATGGAAGCTAAAGGCTAATTCTGTTATGTATTTTTAATCGTCACTTTTTTATGCTCTTTCTTGTGCCCAAACTTTGGATGGCCAGCTGTGTTTGTGAGCCAGTCTTATAGCTGTGATGTCTGTCAAGTGCAGTCTTGTATGAAGTACTCTGAAGTAAGTATGCACTTATTGTATGTCGCTTTGGATAAAAGCGTCTGCTAAATGACTGTAATGTAATGTACAAATATTTGCTACGAAACACTGGTGCCCATTACCGCTCTAAGGGGTGGGGCTTCAACCGTAGGTGCCACTTGAATGCAGTCACATTTTTGAGAGGAGTCACTTCTAAAATACAGAAAATAAATTTATACTTTTGACAGGGAAGCTGTTTGTTCTAAATAGATAGCACGACAAGCAATAATCATAGGATTCAAGACAGAGAAATCTGAGCCTTTAAGAGTAACACACTTGGATATGGTTAAGTCTACCCTAAACTATATAATACAAAGTGTTCAGTGTTTCCTTCAAAAGCAGGGAATTCAGCGCCACCCTGGTGGACACTACCAAAACAACAATGCTGTGCACTGAAGCCAGACTCCGCCCACCTCCTCCTCTTCTCTTCATGGGAGGGTTGGTCTCCCACTTTTCCCCAACTTCTGTTTATTGATGCATCGAGTTTAGGGATACAAAAGCAGGGTGAACCAAAGCAGTGATGGGAGGCCCGTTTTTGAAGTGAAATACCACTGGCACCTTAATGTCTATGTTTATTTGTCCTCTGAGGTCTTTCCGGGGGGGGGTTGTAGGGCGAGGAGGCTGGCATGGACACGGCTCCACCCCTCTACACAGCCAGCGTGTTCTGAGCATGCTCACTCAAACCTCTCGTAGTGCCTGGTCTGTCTCACCCGGGGTACCATGTCGATCAGCAACCTGCAGAACAGATGCATGAAAGATCTGTTATTCAACTCTACAATTTGTCCAAGAGAAGGAGCCATTTCTGTAATCCTGTAAGCCAGCAACAGACTGCACTGTCCTGTACAGGGGAGACAACTCGGTTTCTCTGGTTTAAGAGATTTAGATTTAAAATCAGTGTATGGGAAAGATTCCACATGTCCATTTGTGCATGTGCATGTATGTGTGCATGCATGTACAGTGGGTTTAAAACGTATTCAGCCCCCTTGGACTTTTTCATATTTTGCTGTCGTACTAACATTTGTGATGCGGTATGTCAAAACCAGGCGGAATTGGGCAAGAGGTCAATTTTGAGTTATTGGTATATTAGTAAAACATAGACCTTGCACTTTACAACTTTCTTTTTTCAAATCGGATATTCCAAAGCGAAGTTATTAAGATTTTAAATTGGACCGTCTGAAACATCGAAACTGAGAAATAGCCCTTTAAAGTTTGAGTTTAAACAAAACAAGTTGGTTAACAATGTTAGCGTACCGAACCCTGTTATCGGGCGGAAACCAGACATTTTTGTGATCAACATACGATACTGATATTATTCTGGCACATACCATTGAACATATTATATTTATTAGGTTCACAAAACGATAAGCTAACTTTTAAGCCAATAACCATGTAGATGTGACCGGTAGTTTTTTTGTTTTAACGTCTTTTAGATTAGAAAGTACTGTCAAAAAAGGGGCGCCCTTTATCGGGCGGCTCTTGTAGTGCATAAACAAGCTCACGATTATTGTTGTTTTAATAATCAATTAATAGTTTATTTCATCAAGAAAGATACCGTTTGAATAACCAATATGTTGGCAAAATAGCTGGCTAACTGGATAGTTTACCTGACAGTCCGAAAGATGTCGATATTGGGTTTATTTCTTCACAAAACGATAAACTAAGTTTTAAGCCAATATTAAACATGTAGACGTGACCGGTAGTTTTTTGTTTTAACGTCTTTTAGATGAGACAGTAATGTCAAAAAAGGGGAGACAACTATCGTTTATTGGCTTAAAAGAGATAGGCTCAATCGCATTGGATTTATTTCTTTACAAAAACGATGTTAACTTTTAAGCCAATAACGTGTTTTTTTTTTTCGTTTTAACGTCTTTAAGATGAGACGAGACTGCCAAAGAAAGGGCGCCCATTATCGGGCGGCTGTTGTAATCCATAAACAAGCTCACGATTATTGTTGTTTTAATAATCAATTAATAGTTTATTTAATCAAGAAAGATACCGTTTGAATAACCAATATGTTGGCAAAATATCATCATGCGATTTTACGTTAGCAAGTGAGCTAGAAGTTACGCTAAATTTGGCGTCATTTCCAAGCAAAATCTCGAACAAGGCATCATTTTGTGAAATGACATGCCTCTCTAAAAGTGCTTAAAAAAATACTTTGTCGATGAAATTTCAGTTTGAAACTTTTACAGAACATTTTTAATATTTGTAGCATCATAAATGTTCAAAAATCTCAAAAACGCTAAAATTCACCCCCAAGGCATTTTGCAGCTTTTCCTCCGTTCGTAGCTCTGCCCAATTCCGCCTGCTTTTGACATACCGCGTCACATTTGATAAACATTTATTTAATCAGGCTTTTTTGCTGGACTTCAACACAAACAACTCTACGATGTCAATGTGAAAAGTAAAATCTACAATTTGTTCCAAATTATTTATGAATATAAAACCAAAAACAATCAACTCCTTAAGTATTCAGCCCCCTTGCTTCATTGTACGTTAACAGCCATACAGGCAAACTTTGTTCAAAATTGCACATGATAAAGTGCCCAGACATCATGTTTTGATTGTATTTAAGGATGATGAACAATATTTTCCTTTAAAATGTGTGTTAATATTGTCTTTCTTGGTAATAAAGCCAAGACCAGGTCCCTTCAATACATTTTAATGGCTCATAATGGGTTTTTAAGAAGTACAATGGACTGTACATCGCAATACTCAAACAGAGTTTATCTGATATTGTTCATTCATGGATGGCATTTGAGACCAGTCCTTGGGGGTTCAAAGAAAACATAAATCGTCACCTCACCATCACTTTATTCTAAAATGTAGAAGGTGCAAATTCAGTAACTTTCTCCCTTCAGATTTCTCCATTGTCTTCCATAGTGAAATAGTGATTGTTTTATATTTATAAATAATTTGGAACAAATTGTAGATTTTACTTTTCACATTGACATCATAGAGTTCTTTGTGTTGAATACCAGAAAAAAGCCTGATTAAATACATTTTTATCAAATGTTTGTACACAGCAAAATATGAAAAAGTCTAAGGGGGCTGAATACTTTTTCAACCCACTGTATATATAGATTAATAACAAAAAACTACATTTTAAGTGTGAAGTTTGGCTTGGTCAAAAGCCGCAAAAGCTTTAGAATACTTCTATAAAGTGTAAAGGGACGTGACGTGTGAGGTGGGAGGAGCCAAACGCAGCAAGGGGATTCTTTAAGCCCTAAGGCCACTAAGGCGGGAAACCCCGCAGTTAAGGGAGGAGACAAGACAAGAACACACGCACCAAAGCTACAAACCGGCTCACTGTCACACACCAATGAGTAGAAGCGCGAATGCCAAGTTTTCAGCAAGAAAACCAAATAAGGCCAATGGAACAGAGCACAAGGTTGACAGAAGCAAAGTGACAGAAGAAAGAGCCAGAAACACCAAACGCCCTGTCTCTGCAACGAGACGCACAAGAACAGGCGAGTAGCATAAAAGGTACACATAAAACACACACAACCAACAAACACTGAAAACAAATAGGAATTAGTATACCAAGAGGCGAAAGGAACAGAGATAACGTTCCGTGGCTACTTCCATAAGACTCGCAGTCAAACGCAAACATGTCCATAGCATCGTCCAAGCTCCATATAAGGAGGGACACACCCGGAGAACGAACAGAACTACAGTTCCGAACAAAATCGCCCCGCAGGTGAAAAAGGACGAACAGGACAGCAGCACCGGACATCACCGGCTAAAAGACTAACACGAGTTAAATAGAAAATAAATGCCGTGCCTCTTGATAAAGAGGAATGTAACGAGGCGAAGGAACAGAGATAAGGTTCCATGGCTAGTTTTATAGGCTCGCAGTCAAATGCAGAAAACATAAAGGGGTAAACGCCCGATCTCCCAGAAGAGAGAAACATTTTACAGGCGAGCCGACGGAGCACCGTCGTCCCATAACTTTACTAGCAAAGACTAACAGAAGCTTGGTAGAAAATAAACGCCCTAGCCTCTCAATAATGGGAAATGTAACGAGGCGAAAAGAACAGAGCTAACGTTCTAAGACTATTTTCAGAAGCGCGCAATCCCGCACACACATGTCCACAACATCACCCAAGCTCCATATAAGGAGAGACTCACCCGGAGAATGAACAGAACTACAGTTCCGAACAAAATCGTCCCACAGGTAAAAAGGGCGAACAGGACAGCTGCAACAAAAGACCAATGCAACCTTAATAGAAAATAGCACGCACTGCCTTTCAATAACGGGAAATGTAACGAGGCGGAGGAACAGAGATAACGTTCCATGGTTACTTTCATAAATGCACAATCAAACACAAACATGTCCATAGCATCGTCCAAGCTCCATATAAGGAGGGACACACCCGGAGAACGAACAGAACTACAGTTCCGAACAAAATCGTCCCACAGGTGAAAAGGACGAACAGGAACAGCTGTAACAAAAGACCAACGCAAACTTAATCGAAAATAACCCACCTGCCTCAAAGAATTAAAACCCTAAAGTCAGTATGATACAAACGCCCTGTCTCTTAGTAAAGGGCAATAGATCTAGGCAGAACGACAAACAAAGGACAGACCAGAAAGCGGAGACTGAAATGAGCACACAAAACAGGAATTCAACCTAAAAGCTCAAAGCACAAAGGCAAGTACCGCAAAACTCCAATAAAAGCACAACGGTCTCCTTAAAAACCTAGATCTAATCATACGATTAAAACTTTAAAAGGGCAAAATAAATCGCACACAAAACAGCACAAATAATACCAGAAAATACACCACAGAACAAACAATCAAACAATCACAATCAACAATCAATATCGAAGCCCAGAACGAAAGGAACCTGGGCTTAAATAGCTCACCGGAATTCCATGCCCAGCTGTGAACGTTGATTAAACTTACTCCGTGAAAAGAAGGAACGGAGCCAAAACTCCACCAACGGAGCAGCGCCTACGTGTGGCGACCGAGGAACACGACCGCAAGGGAAAAAGGGTCATAAACCATGACATAAAGGATTTGAAATGTAAACAGACCGAAAGATTTAGATCCACCTTACAAAAGCTACCTACCAATAGTATCACACATTAGCTATCAATATTGGTATGAGGCATAAGAGGAATAGAGAAATACAGTAACCTACAGAAAACTGCAGTAGGGAAATACAAAGCCTTTTTGCACAGGTTACTATCATGGTGGCAGCACACGAAGAGTATGAATTAGGCTCTTTGAGAGAAGGTTTTAACCAATCTGCCCAGTGATGAGTACATGTTGTTTGAAATACAGTAGACCAACATAGCTACAGAACTGTATAGCAGTCAGATATAAAAAACGGAGTACTGGAAATCCCTGATAGTGTACAGAGCTGAAGTTTGGCTTGGTGGTGCTCATTTGAATTTCCTGTCTTTTGCGGCTTTTGAGCAAGCCAAACATCACACTTAAAACGTAGTTTTTTGTTATTAATTCCCAGGGTTTTTTTTCTGGAAGGTGTCCATTTCTTAAAAAGCAATTTAACCATCATAACTTTTGTTACACATCCACTTGATGAAAGTTGAATAAACATAACTGAAGATTACACAATCACTAGAAAATGTATAGTTACATACCGCGAGAACGTTCAGTCAATGCGCCTCGAGAGCACCCCAATAGGCCAGAATAAGACCAAAATACATTACAAATATAACATAGCCTATAACATAATAATAACATAACATTACAAATTTCATAAAAACAAAATACTGAGAGCTACATAAGTGAAACAGGTAAATATATACATTTCCTTGATCATAAACTCCATGTCCACAAGTGTGCAAAATCTGAAATCTGAGGATGATATGCAGAACTACTAAAGGTCTATGATGCAAAATACAGGCAGTGTACCCTGTTGTCCATTAGTGTCTCCAAATCTATTCAAATGGCTAAATTGTGCACTGTTCTCATTTACAAGTGGGAATTACTATAGTTTCATCAGTATGGGGGGGGGGGGGGTCTATGGGTCCAAAACCCCTATGCAAAACATGTCATAAAATGAATAAAATGTGTTTTGTCCATTATAAAGCATATACATGTGCTCCTTCTGATGGTTTAAGATGAAAACATTGATATCACAGTGTTACATACACCTAAATATGTAGCGTAATCATTCACTCTTGTACCTCAATAAAACATAATTTTCCCTGTACTCTACAGTATGTAAGCTTTTGCCCCAGGATTGCATTTTTCTGCAGTTTTTTTTTTTTTAAAGTTCCTATTCATAATGACTCCAAGGAAAAATTTGACATTAATCTACCGCATATCACCACACAGTAAATTGGAATGAGCATTTCCCATGCCCTAAATCACAAGAATATACGCCATAACCTATAATATGTACGATAACATGAAAATAAAGTAGTATTCCACTGTCTGAAAAATGCTGCCAAATCAATGAAAATTGGTAGCCTGCATCAAAAATAAATTTAACGATTGCACTACAGTATGTGAAATGCACTCAAAATGTGAAAATAACAATAGGCCTATCAATCATATTGGAAAGACAGTACTCGAGTGGAAAAACGAACGTACATATGTAGCCAGCGAGACCAACCACATTTTAGACGCAAAAATGCTTACATATCGGGAAAGGGAATACTCCCCCCCCCAATGCGTTTTCTATAGAGCTTGGCCTGCAATCAATTTTTCAAACCACCCAATAAGATGTTGCATATACTGCTGCTAAGGATATAATGTACTCTATTGGATAAAAGAGCCGAAAATTAAACCAGAATGAACTGTAATGAATGAGACGGGCTTGCAGGGCATGGGGGTATTACGAGTCATTTATCAAACAGATTGTACCAGACAATAAATAACCACAGAATTTTGAAAGGAACATCTCTATCTGTAAAACCAATGGTAGGATTGTAGAGGGCGTTGTTGATTATCTACTCTCGGATAGGCTAAGTATCATATTTTCATTCGGTTTCAGCTGTGCATTAGTTAAGTGAACTGTTTGTAGCCTAGTCACTGTGTAGCTTAAGTAAATTGAAGTATTAGCGATCAGTTGGTAACTTGCTTTGTGTTATTAGGCCAACTACAGGTCTTTTGTGTTGCTAATTTAAACTAGCTTCACCTGAGTGAATATATAGCGTGTTTGCGACTCCTACTTCAGAGTGCATTTAGACAGCGTTGTTGATTATCTACTCTCGGATAGGCTACGTATCATATTGTCATTCGGTTTCAGCTGTGCATTACTTAATTTAACTGTTTGTAGCCTAGTCACTGTGTAGCTTAAGTAAACTGAAGTATTAGCGGTCAGTTGGTAACTTGTTTTGTGTTATTAGGCCAACTACCGGTCTTTTGTGTTGCTAATTTAAATTAGCTTCACCTGAGTGAATTAGCCCTGCAAGCAGCTGAGTGCAAGTGAGAAATTAGGAAGTAGTGTATAAGCTAAAGCAGAGGCTGTCTCGTCATCAATTTGTCTGACTTGTCTGTTTGTTCTGATCTTTCCCCATCTAACCTGTCTTATCACCCCCTACCATGTGTCTAACCCCCATTCCTCTGTGCTCTATGCCTCGCTCCAGGAGGCCCAACCACCGCAGGCACTGCCCGGCTAACCTGGTCTGCCCACCCCTGTCCTCTCATAAGGAACTTTCAGTGGTGGGTGGACTATGGAATTGCCAGTCAGCTGCCCAGAAAGCTGACTTCATCACTGCCTATGCTGTCCCTTCACTTCCTGGCTCTCACTGAGACCTGGATCACACCTGATAACACAGCCACTCCAGCTGCTCTGTCTGCTGGCTACTCCTTCTCCCACACCCCCAGGGCCTCTGGCCGAGGTGGGGGTACTGGTTTGCTCATTTCCACATCCTGAAAATTTTCTATTCCCACTGTACACTGCCTGAATATCTCCTCCTTTGAGTCTCATACAATCACTATAACTCACCCATCTACACTTAACATTGTTGTTCTCTATCGCCCTCCAGGTCCGCTTAGCGCTTTCCTGGATGAACTGGACACTCTCCTGAGCTCCTTCCCTGAGGATGGCACCCCTGTAATCCTACTGGGAGACTTCAGCCTCCAACCAGAGAGTTCCGAGCTATCCAGTGGCGCCTCACTCCTCCAGTCCTTCGCCCTCACTCAGTCCCCATCGCCTGCCACCCACAAGACTGGTAACCAACTAGACCTTGTACTCACCAGGAGCTGCACCACGTCTGAACTCACGGTGACTCCGCTCCACGTATCGGACCATTTATTCATTTTATTCTCTCTCTCCTGCCCACTTTCCCTCAACTCCGCTAACAACCCACCCACTGTAATGTTCAGGAGAAATCTCCGCACCCTCTTGCACTCCTGTCTCACTTCTTCTGCTCTCTCTGCACTTCCACCTCCTGCTTCCTTTGTTAATATGTCTGTTGATGTTGCCACCTCCACGTTTAACTCCTGCCTCTCTCAGTCTATCAACTCACTATGTCCTCTTGTCTCCAAACCAGGTCGACCATCACCCCCCTGCCCGTGGCTGACGGATTCTCTCAGAACCAGCAGATCCATGCTGCGAGCTGCTGAGAGAAAGTGGAGGAAATCCAGATCCCCTGATGACATGGCCTCCTATCACACTCTGCTGGCAGACTTCACATCTGCAATTACATCGGCTAAGACTTAATTTTTTCAGTATAAAATTAATGCATGTGTATCTAATCCACATAAACTCTTTTCCACCTTCTCCTCCCTGCTTATCCCTCCTCCACCCCCTTCACCCTCCTCCCTCTCTGCAGATGACTTCCGGACCCACTTTGAGGGGAAGATGGCCACAATCCAGAAGGACTTCTTCACGCATCCAGTGACACCCCACATCCCCCATACTGAACCCATTCAAGACTCTGGAGGACACTGATGTGCTCCAACTTGTGACACACCATCGCGCAACCACCTGTCCACTGGACCCCATCCCTTCAGCAGTCCTCCAGTCTATATCCGGTGAGCTCCTTCCATATCTGTCCTCCATTATCAACACCTTCCTAATCTGTGGCCATGTTCCTGCTGCCTTTAAGACTGCCCATGTTACCCCACTCCTTAAAAAACCTAGCTTGGACCCGTCTGATCTCAGGAACTACCGTCCTGTATCTCTGTTGCCCTTCCTGTCCAAAACTCTCGAACGAGCTGTCCTTAACCAACTTTCTGTTTTTCTCTACCAGAACAACCTGCTTGACCTGCATCAGTCCGGCTTCAGAACCGGTCATTCCACCGAAACTGCTCTCCTGGCCATGACGGAGGCACTGGCCATGACGGAGGCACTGGCCACTGCTAGAGCCTCCTCCCTCTCCTCTGTCCTGATTCTACTTGACCTGTCTGCGGCATTCAACACCGTCAACCACAAACCTCTGGTCTCCACACTCACTAAGATGAAGAGCACATCAGGGCAACGGCATGGTCCTGCAGGTTCCTCCTGTACAACATCAGGAGGATTCGACCGTACCTGACCACCTACTCCACCCAGCTTCTTGTCCAGAACATGGTCACCATATGCCTGGACTACTGCAACTCCCTGCTCGCAAGCCTACCAGCCTGCGGCATTTTGCCTCTTCAACTGATCCAGAACGCAGCTGCCCGGTTTGTGTTCAACCTCCCGAAATTTTCGCATGTCACCCCCCTGCTGAGGTCACTCCACTGGCTGCCGGTTGCAGCCAGAATCAGGTTCAAAGTTCTGACCCTGGCCTACACTGCAGCCAATAGGACAGGCCCCGCCTACTGGACTTAATCCAGCACTATGTTCCTGCTCGACCACTTCGCTCTTCTACAGCAGGGCAACTCGCACTCCCCCCCCTCCGTGTCAATGGCTCACGCTCGTCCCAACTGTGGAGCTTTTCCACCCTAGCTCCTCAGTGGTGGAACAAACTCCCCATTCCCCTACGTTCTACTCCAACACTTTCTGCGTTCCGTCGTGGCCTGAAGACACACCTCTTCAGACTCTACCTTGACTGATATACAAATCTAGGACCTTTTCTCATGGTACTTGTTCCCTGTGTATTCTTGTCTAACTGTTTATTATAGTTTAATAGTATTTAGAATAGAATTATAGTATAGCTGATTTAGCCACAGCTTACTGTGAACTACATTCAATGTTCATTACTAGGGATAGCTGCTATGTTATGTGAAGGATGTGCTTTGTCTTATCTGTTCTGTAGTTACTTCGATGACCTTTCTGTATGCACTTACTGTATGTCGCTTTGGATAAAAGCATCTGCTAAATGATTGTAATGTAATATTTATTTCATATTTAGTAGCAAATATTCAATGTAGAATACGTGGTACATTGAGACAATGTCACATGTTTATTTTGCATTTGAGTGAGCAGGGCTTTTCACTGCGTTTTTGGCATACGATCAGGATATTGTTGGGTTTATCTTGTTGCTATGACAGAATTCTAATTTTATATGATGAATAAATATATTTATGAATGCACACATAGACGATATTGTCCACTTTGTCACGCATGGGTAGGTATAGACTGGGTGGGGGGGTGCTTTGTTAAATGGACTTGCTACAGGAAAATAGTGACACTTAGAAACTCTCTATTCAGCAGAGTTGTCACGGATCGTCTACCAATAAAATTAAAACACAGATTTTGTGATTTCCACTAATAGTTTGTCTGCAGGAGCAACAAATGTCTCAGTTGAGCAAAATGATGCCGCCAGTGGCATTATCACTAGGCATCTTCGCAAAGGGGTTAAAGCTAAAATTGAAGAAGAGGCTGTACCATTCAGAAATTTGCAACAAAATAAATATTTGTCAGAATCATCACATAAAGTAGCCTATATAGCCTACATAATATGCATAATTGAGACGTCGACGACAACCACTAGGGGGCCACCGTGGATAGGGATAATTAAGGTTTTGTTTGAAACATTTTGCACTTAGAAACGTATCGTGATTGCTCAGCTAATGTTAACCTTACTGCCAGAGTGTGCACTGTGCAGTCCTGGCTAGCTGACGAAGCTGACTTAGCTAGCTGAGGCTAAGTATGAAACTCAGCTAGCCATGCTTATGTTCAGGTTATAATGTCAGGTTGCTAAATCTGCCCATATGCAGAAGGTCTGTAAAAATCATATATGATCATACTTGCAAAGATGTATAAAAAGTCTGTCTATGTTAATTAGTATTATATTATATATTTGTATTTAGTCCGATTCAGACAGTTTACGTTTTCAGGACAATGTCTGTAAAGCAATTGTTATCATAGGACGATTTGGAATTGGACGGGATAAAGTATCTCCGTAATCAGTGTCTAAAAATGCAGAGTTGGGAGTGTCTATTCCATCACACAAAAATGTTACATGCATCATGTTACACATAGCAATGTTTGATCTGCATATGGGCAGATTTAACGTAAGCAACCTAACGTTAAAACTGAGCTAACGTTAACGTCATGCTGGCTAAAAATGTCATCTTAAAACTATCACTCTTCAACTGTGTTGTGTTAGTAGCTAGGATTTAGTCTAACGTTACATTCTGCCAAAACTATATTCAGCGAAATATATGGCTATTTTAAAGACGAACTAATGTAACATTAACATTGTCCACACATTACGTTGCTTGGCACTGTTATGGTTCCATGTGGGGCTTGTTGTAGCTAATGTTACTAGCTAACGAGTAAGAAATCTCGCATTGCACGAGACTGTTGTAACGGTAGTTCAAACTTTCATTTAGCATTCGGTTGCTAGCATATTTATCCCACAATGTTAAGTCCGGTATCATAAAATTATAATTGTTTATTTAAAAACTGTACAAAAAACATAAATGTCACCCATCAAAATCATTAGTTCATCTCAGACATATCGCTATGTCTACTTTAGCGATTAGAGTTGTAAAATTTGAGCTAGGTCGTTGGAAAAAAAAGTCTTAATCTAAATGCTAATTTTTTTATGTACTTAACTGTATGAACAAATCTTAATTGTATGAACAAATTGGCTTAACAAATCTTTCCCGTATTTGTTTTATGTCCAGATATTGATGAGATGAGTTGATCTGCCAAGTGGCTTGGTATCCATCCATCCATTATCCATTAACCCGCTTATTCCTGGTCAGGGTCACGGGGGGTGCTGGAGCCTATCCCAGCATGCATCGGGCGAGAGGCAGGAATACACCCTGGACAGGCCGCCAATCCATCACAGGGCACACACACCATTCACTCACACACTCATACCTATGGGCAATTTAGAGTCTCCAATTAGCCTAACCTGCATGTCTTTGGACTGTGGGAGGAAACCGGAGTACCCGGAGGAAACCCACGCGGACACGGGGAGAACATGCAAACTCCACACAGAATTCAAACTCGGTACCTTCTTGCTGTGAGGTGACAGTGCTAACCACTGCACCACCGTGCCACCGTGCCACCTGGTGCTAAAACGACTGAGATATTGACGGGCGAAATTTGGGTTTTAACATGTAAGTTGCAACCAAAACAAAAACCTAATATATATACAGACGGGTGACCAATTAAAGGAAAAACCAACACAAAGGGTCTTAATAAGGTGTTGGGCCACCACAAGCCACCAGGACAGCTTCAATGTGCCTTGGCATTAGTCTCTGGAACTCTACTGGAGGGATGGAACACCATTCTTCCAAAAGATATTCCCTCATTTGGTGTTTTGATGATGGTGGTGGACAGCGCAGTCTAACACGTTGGTCCAAAATCTCCCACAGAAGTTAAATTGGGTTGAGATCTGGTGACTGCGAAGGCCATAGCATACGATTCACATAATTTTCATACTCATGATACCCCTCATGCCCTTGTCATACTGTAAGAGACCACTCCCATTAGGATAGAAATGTTTCATCACAGGATAAAGGTGATCACTCAGAATAAGTTTGTATTGATTTTCAGTGACCCTTAAGGGGACAAGTGGACCCAAACCATGCCAGGAAAATGCACCCCACAGCATAACAGAGCCACCAGACCCCCACACTCTAGGGGTTTTTCCTTTAATTTGTCACCCGTCTGTATGTGTTTGCATGTGTGTTTGTGCATATTTCAGTTGTGGTACACACTCACTTGATTCCATAAGCCATAATAATGAGTCCAATCAGGACCCCTATTGTCCCATCCAGGTACCACACTGTTGGGTCGTGGCGAAAGACCTCAGCGCTGATGAGTATGGAGAATCCCATGACGCCCCCAACCAGGGAGTTGAACCCTGCCAAAAACCAAGACAGGGGCAGATGAAATTGGTCACAGGGTCATGTGTTCATTTCACAGGGGGTACTGTGGAGGTAACCTTGAGGAAGGTATCAGCTTGAATGTCCCCGGCTGTTTCCATGAAAATAGAATAGATCTTTTAAATCTCAGCAATGTGTGAGAGCCACATTAACAATTTAATATATTTTGTATGTATACACACACTATACACACTAAAATATACAACATGCAGCCTTCGTGGCTAACTAACCCATTAGGGGAAAAATCAGTTCCTCAATTTTGCAACATCTTTTTCCTTATCAAAATAATATATAACAAATTCTCATTTAGTGAGTATCTCTCCAAACTATTTGGCACAGTTCAAGAAAGGAAAAGATTGACAGGATGATGTGTTTGTTGCTAAGCCATTACTTTTCTTCTGAAAAAGAGCATCTTCCTCTCTAAAAATCCATTGTAGCACAAAAGTGAAGAGGAGCCTGTGTATCTTCCATAGTACAGATCAAACACTGTGCAGCAACAAAGTCCTGGAAAAGAATGCAGCAAATCTCAGCCAGTCCTGCAATAATGCTCTGCTTTGGAAGAATATCCAGGCAGTTTTAAACAGTGCAACTGCGAAGTATCTAAAAAGAAGAATATCCCGCTGTTATTTTTTAAATCTTGTTTAAGGTTCCCAAGCCAGATATCACAGGCTTTGATGACTTGTACATGAACCAGCCCCGTCTTCTCAGCCTGTCCCCTGAGACCCCGAGCTCCTGCTTAGACGCAAGCCGTGTTAGGGGTGGGGGCGATACCAGGCACAATCTGGGAGGCTTGGTGTTAGGAGGAGACTGTCAGAAACTGCCCCTCCACCCCATCTGCCTTAAAATTTGCCTTCATCAAATTACAACTGGGTAACATAATTTTACAAACATGCACCAGAACACTGAAATCACTGCTCATTGCAAAATTAATGTTTAAAATTAAAATTTTGCGCCTTTTTGGAGCGTATATCGATGAAATAGCACTGAGCTTGAGTGGTTTAAATTTTTCAAACCAGTTAAGCTCAACGTGGAATCTTTAGGATAGAATATCACGTTAAACAGGTATAGACCGTTTTTTAATCGATCGGTATGTATCGATACTTTCGTCTATTTAGGTGTCCTGAAAACGTTACATGTGCTGCGCGTCCTGCGGGACTTCTACAGCCACTTCAGAAGCAAAAAGGCACCAAAAAAATAAGGCGCTCCCCACCTTATTCGAAATAACCCCAGAAGGGATTTTGTAATAGTGAAATGAAATGTTATTCAAATTGTGGCCAACCCCTGTCTTGACATCATGCCGATTGTTCAAATCCGATTGGTCCAAGATATGCTGGCAAAGAGGCGCTCTGAAATGTTTTCTGATGTGGCTAGGTCAGTAAACTCCAGATGAACAACGACATTTTTACATGTAGATCTTCATCAAAATCTCATCTACAGTATGGTATAATGTATTTTAATATTGCGAATTTTTTTTTTTTTTAATTAACATGAAAAGGGAACATGCACCTTATAGATTCCAAATTCCAAAAACTGAGAATTCTGATAACCAGTGCCAGCTAAAGTTACTAGCTGCTATGTTTTTCTCTGGACCATATCGCCGGTAAACTCCAGATGAACAACGACATTTTTACATGTAGATCTTCATCAAAATCTCGTCTACAGTATGGTATAATGCATTTTAATATTGCAAATGGGTGTTTTTTTAATTAACATGAAAAGGGAACATGCACCTTATAGATTCCGAATCCAAAAACAGAATTCTGATAACCAGTGCCAGCTAAAGTCGCTAGCTGCTATGTTTTCCTCTGGACCATATCGCCGGTAAACTCCAGATGAACAACGACATTTTTACATGTAGATCTTCATCAAAATCTCGTCTACAGTATGGTATAATGCATTTTAATATTGCGAATGGGTGTTTTTTTAATTAACATGAAAAGGGAACATGCACCTTATAGATTCCGAATCCAAAAACAGAATTCTGATAACCAGTGCCAGCTAAAGTCGCTAGCTGCTATGTTTTCCTCTGGACCATATCGCCGGTAAACTCCAGATGAACAACGACATTTTTACATGTAGATCTTCATCAAAATCTCGTCTACAGTATGGTATAATGCATTTTAATATTGCGAATGGGTGTTTTTTTTAATTAACATGAAAAGGGAACATGCACCTTATAGATTCCAAATCCAAAAACTGAGAATTCTGATAACCAGTGCCAGCTAAAGTCGCTAGCTGCTATGTTTTTCTCTGGACCATATCGCCGGTAAACTCCAGATGAACAACGACATTTTTACATGTAGATCTTCATCAAAATCTCGTCTACAGTATGCTATAATGCATTTTAATATTGCAAATGGGTGTTTTTTTAATTAACATGAAAAGGGAACATGCACCTTATAGATTCCGAATCCAAAAACAGAATTCTGATAACCAGTGCCAGCTAAAGTCGCTAGCTGCTATGTTTTCCTCTGGACCATATCGCCGGTAAACTCCAGATGAACAACGACATTTTTACATGTAGATCTTCATCAAAATCTCCTCTACAGTATGGTATAAAGCATTTTAATATTGCGAATGGGTGTTTTTTTAAAATTAACATGAAAAGGGAACATGCACCTTATAGATTCCGAATCCAAAAACGGAGAATTCTGATAACCAGTGCCAGCTAAAGTCGCTAGCTGCTATGTTTTTCTCTGGACCATATCGCCGGTAAACCCCAGATGAACAACGACATTTTTACATGTAGATCTTCATCAAAATCTCGTCTACAGTATGGTATAATGCATTTTAATATTGCGAATGGGTGTTTTTTTTAATTAACATGAAAAGGGAACATGCACCTTATAGATTCCGAATCCAAAAACAGAATTCTGATAACCAGTGCCAGCTAAAGTCGCTAGCCTCTATGTTTTCCTCTGGACCATATCGCCGGTATACTCCAGATGAACAACAACATTTTTACATGTAGATCTTCATCAAAATCTTGTCTACAGTATGGTATAATGCATTTTAATATTGCGAATGGGTGCTTTTTTTAATTAACGTTAAAAGGGAACATGTACCTTATAGATTCCGAATCCAAAAACAGAATTCTGATAACCAGTGCCAGCTAAAGTCGCTAGCTGCTATGTTTTCCTCTGGACCATATCGCCGGTAAACTCCAGATGAACAACGACATTTTTACATGTAGATCTTCATCAAAATCTCCTCTACAGTATGGTATAAAGCATTTTAATATTGCGAATGGGTGTTTTTTTTTTATTAACATGAAAAGGGAACATGCACCTTATAGATTCCGAATCCAAAAACTGAGAATTCTGTTAACCAGTGCCAGCTAAAGTCGCTAGCTGCTATGTTTTTCTCTGGGCCATATCGCCGGTAAACTCCAGATGAACAACAAGATTTTTACATGTAGATCTTCATCAAAATCTTGTCTACAGTATGGTATAATGCATTTTAATATTGCGAATGGGTGCTTTTTTTAATTAACGTTAAAAGGGAACATGCACCTTATAGATTCCGAGTCCAAAAACTGAGAGAGTGGAAGGTGCCGCTTTAAACACTTTGTTTATGACTTTTTAAATTCTGTTTGCTGTGTAATTGGTTCTACAAAACAACATGCAACATACAGATTCCAATCAAAGGCCCCTACCCCCTACCCTTTTCCCATAACTGTTGCTGTTAATATTTTAAATTATTTCTGCTTGGGACCCAAGAAGAGAACAACACTGAAAACATGGTTGTCTGTAGACTAGATACGTTAAAATTACATTCGCAATTGTGTGCCTTGTGCAGATATAATTCTCTTTTGATAAGAAAGTAGGTGGCTCTGAAAAGAGCCTTTGGGGTGTGCAATAAGACCATCAGAGCTGTAAGGACAGGGCTATGTAAATGTTGTCAAGAAATAGCCTGTTAACCTCTAAATTTAAATGTGTCCTATCACTGTCTAAATGATTTAAGCCAATGTTAGGATGCATAATGCAACCCATACCCATGTCTGACAGAAAGCCAAACATGGCCCCGTTTAGCCGTCATCTGGTCCTTTCAAGGCCATATCCGGTAGTCGCGGTCTGACCCCGCCAGTTCCAGCGAGGGAGGATGTCCGAAAACATCAATTTGGTTTTGGGAAATAGCAAATCGATTTCCCTGATGTCTGCCTTCATGCGCCGCATTAGGCTGATCCTTGTATTTCCGTACGTGCCAATGCAGTTCCCACCGAGGTGAATCACCATCACATCTGGGTCGTCGCGGATGTCGAGCGGAGAAGAGGCATTAAGTGTTCCCACCTTCTGCCCCCTCTGCCAGCCCAGGTGATCTGGCAATCTAGCCCCAGGTTCTGGTCCAGTCCAAATGCTCCTAAATGAGCCTGCAGCCTGGCGATAAGCGAGCTCCCGATGATCCAAACGCGTGGTAATGAGCAATCGGTCATGCTGTCAATAGAAATAAAAACTAATGTTTTGTGGCGCAAATACTGTATTTATAGCTTTATTATGCAATCGCTATTGGCTAAATTATCTCTATGCTAACCCACGATTGGATAGACTGTCCTCAAGTTGTGAACGGTCAAATGCATTACCTGAACAAAGCCAATAGGGTTTAATAAACAAATTATGAAATAGCCGCGCAATGTCAAAATGGGTCAGACCCAGAAGCATTAAGTAGGCTAATCAATGTTACTGTTGTGAATACAGTGGAATTCTGAAGCTGCGGGACCCGCCAAGTTTGAAACTGAGACGTTTGGCAAGTACGGCGTTTTGGGAGTACATATTTAATTAAATACAACACGCCATAACAATATATGTGAGTAAATGTGTAGAGTATATTAGTTTTCCTGTACGAATACCACAAAATATCGGTTCTTGTTGTTGAAAAAATAAGGATAACGGTATCCTAAAAGCAGCACAGATGATGATGTGTTTCCGTCCAACGAGAGTGATTACACGGAAGTGAAACGGGCTAATTTAAAAAATAATTTTAAAGCGAACAAACGTCCTTTTTCTGACAAGCTAGCGATTTATATATTGTTATTTGATTATATTGTAGCATTTAGGACAATATACATGAAAAATAAGGTGGCAAAATACACTGCCCGGCCAAAAAAATTGCACCCGTCATGCATAGTGCCCACTGTACAAGCCTCTGGAGGCAGTGTTATGATCTGGGGTTGTTCGGTTGGTCAGGTCTAGGCTCAGCAACATTATGCGGCAATAAAATTAAGTCAGCGAAGTACCTGAATGTACTGAATGACCAGGTTATCCCATCAATGGGCATATGCCAGGATGACAATGCCAAGATTCATCGGGCTCAAATTGTGAAAGAGTGGTTCAGGGAGCATGAGGAATCATTTTCACACATGAATTAGCCACCAGATTCCTGACCTTAACCCCATTGAAAGTCTTTAGGATGTGCTGGAGAACACTTTACGGAGTGGTTCGACTCTCCCGTCGTCAATACAAGATCTCAGCCAAAAACTTATGCTACTCTGGATGGAAATAAATGTTGTGACATTGCATAAGGTTGTCGAAACAATGCCACAACAAATGCGCGCCGTAATCAAAGCTAAAGGCGGTCCAACGAAATATTAGAGTGTGCGACTTTTTTTTTGGCCGGGCAGTGTATGTTTTCTGAAAAATCACAAAAACGGGTTTGACCTCCCTAATAGTGTACAACTATGTATTGACCCTTTAGTCTAGTGATACTTTATAACAGTGTTTTATACATGCATGCATGTGTATGGGCATGTACCATGTACAGGGCATCAATGCACATGCAAACATTAATTGATTAAACATAAATTAATTAATTTAACATCATTAAAAATAAACACATCATTGACATCAATTCCAACATTAATACCATAAACATCAGCAGTTAAACGTGATAGTAAAATGGAGGCCAAAGCTGCCAAGGGCAATACTTTATTAAGCATCCATGACATGACTGTATTATCTTCATGTATTAATGTATTATCACCTGCCATTGCCTTTATACATTTATGCAATTTGCTCTGGATAAGATTTGCTAAATGCAAAACAAATAGATGTAAATTTATGACAAAGTGTTACCTGCTGTAAGTATGTTATTGTTGGCAACTCTATGGAAAGATACACCTCTATAATATCAACACCTATAAGCGACTCCACTCATCACCTCCATAATATTAACACCTATAAGGGACTCCACTCATCAACTCCATAACATTAAACACCTAGAATTTACTCCACTCATCACCTCTATAATATTAACACCTATAAGCGACTTCACTCATCACCTCTATAATATTAACACCTATAAGCTACTCCACTCATCACCTGCATAATATTAACACCTATGAGCTACTCCACTCATCACCTGCATAATATTAACACCTATAAGCTACTCCACTCATCACCCCCTGTGGCTCACCATTGGAAGCCCTGGATCTAGACGAGCTAGCCTATACATTTTTTCCCAGTCCCTAATATCGCTCCCAAAAGTAACAGTATCGGATGTTGTCTACATTGTTGACGAATTTCAGGGTGATGTGAGGCGGTCGAAGCTCGGGCTACAAGTTATTTTTTGAGCAATTTATTTTATGAAGGTAGTGCTAGGTAGCCAGGCAGAGGACATGCTAGTAGGCCTAATGTTAGCTAACGTAGCTAAAAACACAATCGTGACATTTCACAGTGCTTATAATTGTGTTTTTGCAACAATACATTATAGGGATAGTTCAAAATTTTAATTTGAGCCATTTTTTTTGACCCATCTATGATGTCGATCGATAGAGAAAATTTTCAAGTCAGTCAGACCGCCTGTGTAGGCTATCATATTGTACCAGCTCATGCAATTGAGCCGCAAGTTACCGTTATCTAAAAATGTTCCAGCAACGGCAAAATATAACATTTCAATAAGGAAAAAGTTATACACATTTGTTGATTAATCTAGATAAACATATTACAGTTTTTTACAATCACTTTGGCGCTAATCTCACAAGTTTGTGCTCAATTTTCAAAACCTTAGACACAAAACTCTAAACGGTTAGCACTTGTAACAGCCTGTCCCATGTTCAAAACCTTGCATTGTGCATTCATATCTGTGAAGTAATCTTACACTTCAGAATCATTGGTTCAAATAACTAATTTATCATGAAATATTAAAGAAACATTAGCTTTGATCACCCAAACACAAGATACCGATAGCTTCACTGTTTAATTATTTTTACAATCCTTTAATATTGCAGTAAAAAATACTTGATACATGTTTCAATGTGGTTCTTTTTGTGGTTCTAAATGAAGGGAATAGTAGAGACAGTAGAACAGAGTGGAATCATTGAACAAAATCAGAATTTATTTTTAAAAATACAATTACAACATAGGTTTCTTTGAATCATAGCAACAAATAAATACAGTAATTATAGCTACAGAGTGATTCTCTGGTGGTTGGTTCTTTGGTGGTTCTCTGCAGCATCCAGCTCCATCACCCTCTAAAAAGAAATTGAAAGAAAATTACCCAACAAAATAATGTAGATCAAACTCTTTGACAACAGGAATCTTGAAACTGAACATACTCAGTATGCAGTTGCTTCACTCTATCTGCATTACTTTCAAAAGGCACCATCTCTTTTAGAGACACCTGGTGCCTTTTCAGAATGCATGCAATAGTTTGCAGACTTATGGCCTCCACCTTGTTGAACATGTCGTCATTGTCAATGATGTGCCGCTGAATTTTGGTCAGGCGTACATCAATTCTGTCAGGGAAAACAAAGAATACATTCAGTCACAACACCTACTGTGTGGTATGCAGTGGCATGCATTATACAGTAATTTGACAATTGAGAGTAATACATAGTGCAATGTGAAAACTTACCGGTTCTCATGGCGGAAAATTCTGATGATTGAGGGCATGGTTGATCTCCTGAGGTTTGTCTGAATCATTGGAGCTGTTGTCATTGTCATGCCACGATTTATGACAAGGTCCACAACTATTGTTCTGATTTCTTTGGACACTGCTGTTGCCATCACAGTCCGTGGCCTTGTCCTCTACCACGTACCCCTCACGCCCCCCCACCTCTCAAACAAGGCCCATGGTCACCTCTCTGATGAGGCCTAAGCCCTCCTCTAAGACAAGGTCTACAGCCACCTCTATGAAGGGGTACTTATCCTCTGCCATTCCCTTGACCACCTCTTCCTCATCCTCCTCCTCATCCTCCTCTCACTGCTTGAGCTCTTTATTCACTTTTTTTAACGCACTGCTATTTATTTGAACACAACTGTATGTAATGTGTGTATTGTATAAATGCTAATACTTTGATGGTAAGTTGTGTCATTGTGAACAAATTTTTTGGTTCAATGAACACATTATTTTAGGTTTATGTGTATTGTATTCACGCAATTGAAAAAGGTGTTTAAAGTTTTGAATAATGGGCATTTTGATTATCTGTTTTGAGTTTTGTGTCTACAATTTTGAAAAATGACCACAAGGTTCTGAAATTAGTGCCAAAGTGATTGTAAAAAACTGTAAAGGGTAA
The DNA here is from genome assembly GCA_029718625.1 of Synaphobranchus kaupii. NCBI lineage: Eukaryota > Metazoa > Chordata > Actinopteri > Anguilliformes > Synaphobranchidae > Synaphobranchus > Synaphobranchus kaupii. Next base: position 26,189,334 of record CM056384.1, read on the forward strand.
CAAAGCACGCTGGTTCAGCTAGACCCTGCCCCCTTTTGAAATTATAAGGTAATAATATAGGGGCTGTGCCCCAGCTATTTTTTTCACTAGTAGCCTAAAGCTAATTTCTACTCTGGCCAGCACTCACAGCAGCTACTTTGTTCCTCTTTTTGTTCCTTTGTTCTCTCTCTCTCTCTCTCTCTCTCACTCATACACACACAAACAGACACACTAGGACCAGCTGTTACCAGGCCCCAAGTAGCCGAGGCAGAAGCAATGGTGGAGAATGAGAGGATGGGCAATGTTTTGGAGTGGTAGGCGGAGGCATGCATAGCCTCCTTTGGGCTTATAATGATTATAATGATTGCCTTTGTGATAGTAAAATGGCAGTATCAATAAAGGAGCTGGATAGCACACAGCTCAACATGCCAAACAGCCAGTAAAAATGCAGGTCTCATCGCAGGTGTTTATCTGCCTAAGAGTTTATCTCCAAGGATCTGGTTTGATAGAAGGGGCTAATAGACTTAGCCTGTACATCTTCCTCTATCCACCGGCAACCACAAAAGCACCAAAGACCAAATGAAAGCTCCACCTGTTAACAGGCACATGGTGACAATACAATTTAACATTCTGTATCCCCACTTCTTTATAATTATATGAGGTGGAGTTGAGACAAAGTGACCCACATTGCTGTTACAGTGCTGGGCATTCTATCCAGTGGAAATATGCCTAAAAAGTAAAATAAATAAATTAATATATTAATAAATAACATGTTCTATGATTGGTGTGTGATTGGCTGAGAGAGGTGACACAGACTGCATACTGCAGCCTCATGTAGCCATACTGCATAAAGCATCCTCATGTAGCCATACTGCATAAAGCAGCCTCATGTAGCCATACTGCATAAAGCAGCCTCATGTAGCCATACTGCATAAAGCAGCCTCATGTAGCCACACTGCATAAAGGAGCCTCATGTAGCCATACTGCATACTGCAGCCTCATGTAGCCATACTGCATACCGCAGCCTGATGTAGCCATACTGCATACTGCAGCCTCATGTAGCCATACTGCATAAAGCAGCCTCGTGTAGCCATACTGCATAAAGCAGCCTCATGTAGCCATACTGCATAAAGCATCCTCATGTAGCCATACTGCATAAAGCATCCTCATGTAGCCATACTGCATAAAGCAGCCTCATGTAGCCATACTGCATAAAGCAGCCTCATGTAGCCATACTGCATAAAGCAGCCTCATGTAGCCATACTGCATAAAGGAGCCTCATGTAGCCATACTGCATACTGCAGCCTCATGTAGCTATACTGCATACCGCAGCCTCATGTAGCCATACTGCATACTGCAGCCTCATGTAGCCATACTGCATAAAGCAGCCTCATGTAGCCATACTGCATAAAGCAGCCTCATGTAGCCATACTGCATACTGCAGCCTCATGTAGCCATACTGCATAAAGCAGCCTCATGTAGCCATACTGCATAAAGCAGCCTCATGTAGCCATACTGCATAAAGCAGCCTCATGTAGCCATACTGCATACTGCAGCCTCATGTAGCCATACTGCATAAAGCAGCCTCATATAGTCATACTGCATAAAGCAGCCTCATGTAGCCATACTGCATACTGCAGCCTCATGTAGCCATACTGCATAAAGCAGCCTCATGTAGTCATACTGCATAAAGCAGCCTCATGTAGCCATACTGCATACTGCAGCCTCATGTAGTCATACTGCATAAAGCAGCCTCATGTAGACATACTGCATAAAACAGCCTCATGTAGCCATACTACATACTGCAGCCTCATGTAGCCATACTGCATACTGCAGCCTCATGTAGCCATACTGCATAAAGCAGCCTCATGTAGCCATACTGCATAAAGCAGCCTCATGTAGCCATACTGCATAAAGCAGCCTCATGTAGCCATACTGCATACTGCAGCCTCATGTAGCCATACTGCATACTGCAGCCTCATGTAGCCATACTGCATAAAGCAGCCTCATGTAGCCATACTGCATAAAGCAGCCTCATGTAGCCATACTGCATAAAGCAGCCTCATGTAGCCATACTGCATAAAGCAGCCTCATGTAGCCATACTGCATAAAGCAGCCTCATGTAGCCATACTACATACTGCAGCCTCATGTAGCCATACTGCATAAAGCAGCCTCATGTAGACATACTGCATAAAACAGCCTCATGTAGCCATACTACATACTGCAGCCTCATGTAGCCATACTGCATACTGCAGCCTCATGTAGCCATACTGCATAAAGCAGCCTCATGTAGCCATACTGCATACTGCAGCCTCATGTAGCCATACTGCATACTGCAGCCTCATGTAGCCATACTGCATAAAGCAGCCTCATGTAGCCATACTGCATAAAGCAGCCTCATGTAGCCATACTGCATAAAGCAGCCTCATGTAGCCATAATGCATACTGCAGCCGCATGTAGCCATACTGCATACTGCAGCCTCATGTAGCCATACTGCATAAAGCAGCCTCATGTAGCCATACTGCATAAAGCAGCCTCATGTAGCCATACTGCATAAAGCAGCCTCATGTAGCCATACTGCATAAAGCAGCCTCATGTAGCCATACTGCATAAAGCAGCCTCATGTAGCCATACTACATACTGCAGCCTCATGTAGCCATACTGCATAAAGCAGCCTCATATAGCCATACTGCATAAAGCAGCCTCATGTAGCCATACTGCATACTGCAGCCTCATGTAGCCATACTGCATACTGCAGCCTCATGTAGCCATACTGCCTAAAGCAGCCTCATGTAGCCATACTGCATACTGCAGCCTCATGTAGCCATACTGCATAAAGCAGCCTTGTGTAGCCATACTGCATAAAGCAGCCTCATGTAGCCATACTGCATACTGCAGCCTCATGTAGCCATACTGCATACTGCAGCCTCATGTAGCCATACAGCATACTGCAGCCTCATGTAGCCATACTGCATACTGCAGCCTCATGTAGCCATACTGCATAAAGCAGCCTCGTGTAGCCATACTGCATAAAGCAGCCTCGTGTAGCCATACTGCATATTGCAGCCTCATGTAGCCATACTGCATAAAGCAGCCTCATGTAGCCATACTGCATAAATCAGCCTCATGTAGTCATACTGCATACTGCAGCCTCATGTAGCCATACTGCATACTGCAGCCTCATGTAGCCATACTGCATAAAGCAGCCTCATGTGGCCATACTGCACACTGCAGCCTCATGTAGCCATACTACATACTGCAGCCCCATGTAGCCATACTGCATAAAGCAGCCTCATGTAGCCATACTGCATACTGCAGCCTCATGTAGCCATACTGCATAAAGCAGCCTCATGTAGCCATACTACATACTACAGCATCATGTAGCCATACTGCATAAAGCAGCCTCATGTAGCCATACTGCATAAAGCAGCCTCATGTAGCCATACTGCATAAAGCAGCCTCATGTAGCCATACTACATACTGCAGCCTCATGTAGCCATACTACATACTGCAGCCTCATGTAGCCATACTGCATAAAGCAGCCTCATGTAGTCATACTGCATAAAGCAGCCTCATGTAGCCATACTGCATAAAGCAGCCTCATGTAGCCATACTGCATAAAGCAGCCTCATGTAGCCATAGTACATACTGCAGCCTCATGTAGCCATACTGCATACTGCAGCCTCATGTAGCCATACTGCATAAAGCAGCCTCATGTAGTCATACTGTATAAAGCAGCCTCATGTAGCCATACTGCAGCCTCATGTAGCCATACTGCATAAAGCAGCCTCATGTAGCCATACTGCATAAAGCAGCCTCATGTAGTGATACTGCATAAAGCAGCCTCATGTAGCCATACTGCATACTGCAGCCTCATGTAGTCATACTGCATAAAGCAGCCTCATGTAGACATACTGCATAAAACAGCCTCATGTAGCCATACTACATACTGCAGCCTCATGTAGCCATACTGCATACTGCAGCCTCATGTAGCCATACTGCATAAAGCAGCCTCATGTAGCCATACTGCATAAAGCAGCCTCATGTAGCCATACTGCATACTGCAGCCTCATGTAGCCATACTGCATACTGCAGCCTCATGTAGCCATACTGCATAAAGCAGCCTCATGTAGCCATACTGCATAAAGCAGCCTCATGTAGCCATACTGCATAAAGCAGCCTCGTGTAGCCATACTGCATATTGCAGCCTCATGTAGCCATACTGCATAAAGCAGCCTCATGTAGCCATACTGCATAAAGCAGCCTCATGTAGCCATACTGCATAAAGCAGCCTCATGTAGCCATACTGCATAAAGCAGCCTCATGTAGCCATACTACATACTGCAGCCTCATGTAGCCATACTGCATAAAGCAGCCTCATATAGCCATACTGCATAAAGCAGCCTCATGTAGTCATACTGCATAAAGCAGCCTCATGTAGCCATAGTACATACTGCAGCCTCATGTAGCCATACTGCATACTGCAGCCTCATGTAGCCATACTGCATAAAGCAGCCTCATGTAGTCATACTGTATAAAGCAGCCTCATGTAGCCATACTGCAGCCTCATGTAGCCATACTGCATAAAGCAGCCTCATGTAGCCATACTGCATAAAGCAGCCTCATGTAGTGATACTGCATAAAGCAGCCTCATGTAGCCATACTGCATACTGCAGCCTCATGTAGTCATAATGCATAAAGCAGCCTCATGTAGACATACTGCATAAAACAGCCTCATGTAGCCATACTACATACTGCAGCCTCATGTAGCCATACTGCATACTGCAGCCTCATGTAGCCATACTGCATAAAGCAGCCTCATGTAGCCATACTGCATAAAGCAGCCTCATGTAGCCATACTGCATACTGCAGCCTCATGTAGCCATACTGCATACTGCAGCCTCATGTAGCCATACTGCATAAAGCAGCCTCATGTAGCCATACTGCATAAAGCAGCCTCGTGTAGCCATACTGCATATTGCAGCCTCATGTAGCCATACTGCATAAAGCAGCCTCATGTAGCCATACTGCATAAAGCAGCCTCATGTAGCCATACTGCATAAAGCAGCCTCATGTAGCCATACTGCATAAAGCAGCCTCATGTAGCCATACTACATACTGCAGCCTCATGTAGCCATACTGCATAAAGCAGCCTCATGTAGCCATACTGCATAAAGCAGCCTCGTGTAGCCATACTGCATATTGCAGCCTCATGTAGCCATACTGCATAAAGCAGCCTCATGTAGCCATACTGCATAAAGCAGCCTCATGTAGCCATACTGCATAAAGCAGCCTCATGTAGCCATACTGCATAAAGCAGCCTCATGTAGCCATACTACATACTGCAGCCTCATGTAGCCATACTGCATAAAGCAGCCTCATATAGCCATACTGCATAAAGCAGCCTCATGTAGTCATACTGCATAAAGCAGCCTCATGTAGCCATACTGCATACTGCAGCCTCATGTAGCCATACTGCATACTGCAGCCTCATGTAGCCATACTGCCTAAAGCAGCCTCATGTAGCCATACTGCATACTGCAGCCTCATGTAGCCATACTGCATAAAGCAGCCTCGTGTAGCCATACTGCATAAAGCAGCCTCATGTAGCCATACTGCATACTGCAGCCTCATGTAGCCATACTGCATACTGCAGCCTCATGTAGCCATACAGCATACTGCAGTCTCATGTAGCCATACTGCATACTGCAGCCTCATGTAGCCATACTGCATAAAGCAGCCTCATATAGCCATACTGCATAAAGCAGCCTCATGTAGTCATACTGCATAAAGCAGCCTCATGTAGCCATACTGCATACTGCAGCCTCATGTAGCCATACTGCATACTGCAGCCTCATGTAGCCATACTGCCTAAAGCAGCCTCATGTAGCCATACTGCATACTGCAGCCTCATGTAGCCATACTGCATAAAGCAGCCTCATGTAGCCATACTGCATAAAGCAGCCTCATGTAACCATACTGCATAAAGCAGCCTCATGTAGCCATAATGCATACTGCAGCCGCTTGTAGCCATACTGCATACTGCAGCCTCATGTAGCCATACTGCATAAAGCAGCCTCATGTAGCCATACTGCATAAAGCAGCCTCATGTAGCCATACTGCATAAAGCAGCCTCATGTAGCCATACTGCATAAAGCAGCCTCATGTAGCCATACTACATACTGCAGCCTCATGTAGCCATACTGCATAAAGCAGCCTCATATAGCCATACTGCATAAAGCAGCCTCATGTAGTTATACTGCATAAAGCAGCCTCATGTAGCCATACTGCATACTGCAGCCTCATGTAGCCATACTGCATACTGCAGCCTCATGTAGCCATACTGCCTAAAGCAGCCTCATGTAGCCATACTGCATACTGCAGCCTCATGTAGCCATACTGCATAAAGCAGCCTCGTGTAGCCATACTGCATAAAGCAGCCTCATGTAGCCATACTGCATACTGCAGCCTCATGTAGCCATACTGCATACTGCAGCCTCATGTAGCCATACAGCATACTGCAGCCTCATGTAGCCATACTGCATACTGCAGCCTCATGTAGCCATACTGCATAAAGCAGCCTCGTGTAGCCATACTGCATAAAGCAGCCTCGTGTAGCCATACTGCATACTGCAGCCTCATGTAGCCATACTGCATAAAGCAGCCTCATGTAGCCATACTGCATAAATCAGCCTCATGTAGTCATACTGCATACTGCAGCCTCATGTAGCCATACTGCAGCCTCATGTAGCCATACTGCATACTGCAGCCTCATGTAGCCATACTGCATAAAGCAGCCTCATGTAGCCATACTGCACACTGCAGCCTCATGTAGCCATACTACATACTGCAGCCTCATGTAGCCATACTGCATAAAGCAGCCTCATGTAGCCATACTGCATACTGCAGCCTCATGTAGCCATACTGCATAAAGCAGCCTCATGTAGCCATACTACATACTACAGCCTCATGTAGCCATACTGCATGAAGCAGCCTCATGTAGCCATACTGCATAAAGCAGCCTCATGTAGCCATACTGCATAAAGCAGCCTCATGTAGCCATACTACATACTGCAGCCTCATGTAGTCATACTACATACTGCAGCCTCATGTAGCCATACTGCATAAAGCAGCCTCATGTAGTCATACTGCATAAAGCAGCCTCATGTAGCCATACTGCATAAAGCAGCCTCATGTAGCCATACTGCATAAAGCAGCCTCATGTAGCCATACTGCATACTGCAGCCTCATGTAGCCATACTGCATAAAGCAGCCTCATGTAGCCATACTGCATAAAACAGCCTCATGTAGCCATACTACATACTGCAGCCTCATGTAGCCATACTGCATAAAGCAGCCTCATGTAGCCATACTGCATAAAGCAGCCTCATGTAGCCATACTACATACTGCAGCCTCATGTAGCCATACTGCATAAAGCAGCCTCATTTAGCCATACTGCATAAAACAGCCTCATGTAGCCATACTACATACTGCAGCCTCATGTAGCCATACTGCATAAAGCACCCTCATGTAGCCATACTGCATAAAGCAGCCTCATGTAGCCATGCTGCATAAAGCAGCCTCATGTAGCCATACTACATAAAGCAGCCTCATGTAGCCATGCTGCATAAAGCAGCCTCATGTAGCCATAATGCATAAAGCAGCCTCATGTAGTCATACTGCATAAAGCAGCCTCATGTAGTCATACTGCATACTGCAGCCTCATGTAGCCATACTGCATAAAGCAGCCTCATTTAGCCATACTGCATAAAACAGCCTCATGTAGCCATACTACATACTGCAGCCTCATGTAGCCATACTGCATAAAGCACCCTCATGTAGCCATGCATACTACATACTGCAGCCTCATGTAGCCATACTGTAGCTCTTTTGACATTCCTCACACAGACACCTCTCCTGCGTGGGATTCTCTCCCTTTCATTTAGCCAGAGTGGCTCTGTAGCTTTGCGGCTTGCCTTGATGCCGTGGCATGGCTGGAGCGTCTCTGCTGATTGGCTGCCCCTTAGTTACCTACCGTCGGTGATCAGGGCCCTGCTGGTCAGAACCCTCCCCAGCATGAACTTGAGCACAGCCAGGATGATGCACACAAGTCCACTCACAATGGAGACACTATAGAGGAAATCATCCTGATGGAGAGATGGAGGAAGAAGGCAGAGAGAGATACAGAAAGAGAGTGTTAGCTTTTAAGGAGGTTTTAGTGTCTCAGTAACATTATTAATGTTATACATTATTCTTTTACCGCAGAGAAACACCCTCATCACAAAAAAGACAGGAAGTAGGAAAGTATGTTCACTCTCATTTTATAGGCAGTCAGCACACGGTGGGCCTCATTCAGAGCGAATTTGTGCCTAAATCGTTCATATTAGCAATTTTGCTCGTATTTTGCCATTTATCAGTTTTTGTATCTGAGATTCGTTCATACGTACTTTGTTCGTTTGTTTGTAGCACACAGCCACAATCTTTTCATGTAACGTTATATATTCCATGTATACCATGCAATTATTCTGTCCAGTGACCATAGCCTCTTCTGTATTTCCAGATTGTAGTGTGGCTTATTCATTGCAACATTTAACCTGATTCTCATGTGTTATGTGTTACTGCTTGGGACATGCTACTGCCCACTGACATGGTTTTAAAGCTATTGTTATCTGATTTTTGCTCTCCAAGGGCCCAATCTTACACCCGGCGCAAAGCGGCGCTAACGCAAACGCAAGTGTCTTTGCTATCTTACACCCGGCGCTAGGTCCATAATAACGCCTAACGCTTACGCCGTTTAACTAGCATTGCGCCATTAACTAGTCTTGCGCCATTAACTAGTCTTGCGCCATCATTAGTGAACTGGGCGTGTTGGTCTTAAGATGAGGAGTGGCCAGTATTATTTTTGGCGTATTGCTATCTTGAGCCAGCAGAAAGCGCTTGCGCTAGAACCACCACAAACCTGGTCTAAAGTCATGTCGCAGTTGTTTACATGCTATTTTAACGGCGCATATAAGTGCGTCTACATAGGCGTGTGCACAACGCGCATACCCTCCTGTCTGTTACACACAGGGGCGTGCACAGGCATGACTAAAATATCTAGATCACAATGTGAAATATTATTATTGTGTAGGCTATATCAAAAATGCATAATAATAAAAGGTTCCATAGGTCCACATACCTTTCCCTCAGCGAAGGGAAACAATGCCACATTACATTGCTCTCAGCCCACTCCATCAACATCCAGGCGATGTGCGATGCTATGGGACAATGGCTATCCATTAAAAAGGAGCTGATAACACCTATAGCTATCAAGCCTAATGCGCGAATTGTCTTTGCACCTAATGCGTGAATTGTCATTCAATGGAAAACTCGCGCACGGCAATAGACGGACATTTAAGTTCTGAAAATGCGCTTCAGATGTCATTACAATACAGCTCTGTTTATCTATGAATACAGCCTGTAAGTAAATAGAATGGTTTGTGACTGAAAAAAGTTCAAAACCTTGTCCAGTGAATATTGCATTTATTGTTTTTCAAATAGCCTAGGCTACAGCGGATTCGCTGTGCATAAGTTTTTTTTTCGATAGCCTATGGTTAAAAAACGGAGATGTCACCATGTTAACTAAATTGTAACCTTAGCTATTCTTCGTCCTTCATATTTTTTTAAATTACAGTGACCAGGTTTCCATACTCTCACCGTTTAAAACCCAGCTGATTTCACCCGTTATTCCTTAACTGAACAAAATGATTTTAAAGAGAACTAAGCGTCTAATTAGAAACTAAAACAAATTTGCAGCACGTTACACAATTAATTCACAATTAATTTTAATGCCATTCTCTGCACGTGAGCTGCATGTTCTCTGTTTCCCCTGCTGTAAGTCGCACGTTTAACGTTCTTCCTGGGAAAGTGGATTGTTTTAAAGGATTACGCTACGAGTAAAACAGGTTGGTCACATTTCCATAAACAGGACATTATTAAACAAGGGGAAATATGCGTGAACTTATGGGTTGCGAACCTGACAGCTTTATTGTATGGCTATTTAGTGTCATCATTAAGGCAAAATAACGGTATGTATGTTATTAATCAATATTAGCCTACTATGCAGGTAGCCTAATGAACTTTGGATGAAGCTTGAACTTCGAGAACTCCATGAGAATAGCCTCTTGAAATTGATGTTTGACACTTTCATTGCATAATCAAACGAAATTCGCTGAACAAGCAGGCTAATTTGGCGTTTTCTAAGGTGAGACTGAAGCCATTGATAGCTTATTCTCAGCTGTTGCAGGTCCTTTTAACGAAATTTAACCGCACATATTTTGTAAAATAACAGCCCTGTCTGGAATTACCGGGAACTCATAGGCTAATGGTTAGTCCGAATAATATTGATCATACTCCATTTAGCCTATTCCTTGATCACACTAAACACGCACGAGCATGTCTGTTTCGCCATCATAAGCAATCCGCCAAGGTGGAAAAGCAGGCTTTTAAAGGGAATGGGATATGACATTTTGATTGGTTTATTGAATGTCACGCCCAAGACACACCTATAATTAATGAAGCGACTAGGTTCAGCCCAGTTGCGCCATGCGCCGTGCTTAGCGCCAAAAAAACACGCCGTTAAAATAGCAAAAGTGGACTTGGACACGCCCTAAATGGACTTAGCGCCATGCGCTTAGACTAAGCGCCAAGATCGCCAAGATAGGGCCCCAAATGTCTTAAAATACACATATTTAGATCAGGGAAATACATTTCAAATAACCTTCAACATATCACAGAGGGATGTATCCACTACACACCCACAAAATGTCATTAGGTATATTAATATACATCTCAAAGTCAGCTAATAAACTCAGCCTTGAAAGGACTCAGGATTGTAGGGGTGTGGTCTAAATTCACGCCCTCAACCCGAGTGTCATCGACACTCATCTTCCAGCCCTACATATCTGAACCCGGCGAGGAATTAATGCAATCAATTCAAAGTAAAATACAATGCGGCTGCTATCAGGAGATAAATATCAAAAATGATAGATTTCATTTTAAAATTTATATTTCATTGTCTGAATACATTTTTCTGGGCCATTTTTAATTCATATGCAATGCAACCTGTAAACAGAATTTGCAACTTCCATATCTGGCAATTCATGGGCGTGGATTTATGCTCATCGTGAAAAAATGTGCATGCACTTCGGAATGTGTGAACATGCATACATGAAGACGAACACATCTGCTTCCCGCACAGTTTGATGATTCAGGAGTAAATTTTTTCATACAAAATACGTTTGTACGTAAATGTATGCACATATTTAGGAATGTTTCATGAATGAGGCCCAGTATCACTTTAATATCACTTCAGTATCATAAAGAATGTGTCTGCAATGAAAGCGTCTGTGCTTACGCTGTTACATGCTGCACTGTGGGATCTGTATATGTCATACAGGCTACATAAAGCAATCAAAGTATGATCACTTTTTCTACGACAGAAAACACCACCTGACTGTGTGTGAGGAGCCTGCTAATTCCCCTGTGAACACAAAACACAGTTCCCTTCTGTATTCAGTCTTGTTTACATCCAGAAACCAGGAAGCTCAGAATCATCACTACGGTAATATGCATCATGACCATAGACTGTATAAAAATATGGACAAAGTCACTGTGACATCATCCATTGCCTTCCCACAGCCTCGTAAAAACCTAATTGATTCTCGGGATGCATTTTTCACCGCCAGTTTGTACGAACTGCATCTGCTCCATGGAGCCAAAGAGGACTCAACCTGTCCCTCTGATTGGTCCTGAACAAATGTTAATACCCTGTCCAAATGACAATATTTTAAAAAATCAGCACATGCAGAAGCATTAGATGAAGGAAAGGCACCTATTACAATTACATTTTTTTGTGGGAAAAATGTATTGACTGAGTATTGTGACCACATTGCTGCCATTGACTTACATGGTGAACGACCTATACTGGAGCCAATCGCAGTGGCGCTAGTGAGCAACGGCACAATTGCAGCTCCCAGCCCAACCAGGAAGTGAGCTTCAAAACGAAAGCCCAGTCTTGGCCCCTTGATCATGACCCAGATCCTCTCAAAAGATATAATTCATGCAGAGCCAAAGGTTTAGATTTGAACTTGTAATATGAGAAGGCATCCGTGACCAGAGAGGGGTCCTCAGAGTGCAGGCAGCCGTGCACTAAGTGTGCATTAGCATTAGCATGTCTGCAGAGTGGGCTGAGAGACTATAAGAGGTGTGAGAGTCTTATCCCAGTGGTTTCCCAGGAGTTGTACTGATTCAGTACTCATGTCCATAGAGGAGAGGAAGGGATCTGCATGGGGGGAGGGGAGTTATCGTGTGAGGTTGACAGGTCAGGTGGTCTCTGCTCAGTGACCTCTACTCATCCCACCGCTCCCCCCGTCTCCTCAACTCATTATCAGAAAAGTGAAGCAAAGCTGTTTAGGATCAACAAATGAACCTGTTGAAATTATGCGTGCTTTGTGGTGCGATCTCACATTAAAATCTATTCATAGGGGGAACTGCCACTGAGGAATAAAAGCGAAAAAAAACATAAGCTCAAAATCAGTGTGTAGTAAATTAAGAAAATGTAATTTTGTTCCTGTTTTTTTCATTTGCATTTAAAGGCATTTGCTTACAAACATAATGCACTTTGTGACAGGGGGTGGGGGGGGGGGGGGGGGTGTAGGGTAACCCTAACCTTAACACTAACCCCACTCGCCCCCTGAATTCTAACCCTTAAAATTAATTCCTGGTTAGTTCACGTCACTAAGTTTTCCGTTTTTTAACCCCTTTGCGCAGATGCCAAATTTGGTCAATTCTCACCTATTTAGGGGGTGCTCTATTTATAAGGGGGTGCTTTATAACTCCAGGGGCCCTATCTTACACCCGGCGCTAACCCAAACGCAAGTGTCTTTGCTATCTTATACCCAGCGCATGGTTCATTATAACGCCTTGCGTTCACGTCGTTTAAATACCATGTATTCTTGCGCCCGTTGCAAGTGAACTGGGCATGTTGGTCTTAAGATGAGGAGTGGCCAGGATTATTTTTGACGTATTGCTATCTTGAGCCAGCAGAAAGCGCTTGCGCTAGAACCACCACAAACCTGGTCTAAAGTCATGTCGCAGTTGTTTACATGTTATTTTAACGGGGCGTCTACATAGGCGTGTGCACAACGTGCGTACACCCTCCAGTCTGTTACACACAGGGGCGCGCACAAGCATGACTAAAATATCAAGATTACAATGTGAAATATTATTATTGTGTAGGCTATATCAAAAAATGCATAATAATAAAAGGGTCCATAGGTCAAAGACCACATACCTGTCCCTCAGCTCACTGCATCAACATCCAGGCAATGTGCGATGGTACGGGACGATGGCTATCCATTAAAAAGAAGCTGATAACACCTATATCAAGCCTATTGCGCGAATTGTCATTTACACCTACTGCGTGAATTATCATTCAATGAAAAACTCACGCGCTGCAATAGACGGACATTTGGGTTTTGAAAATGCAGATGTCATTACAATACAGCTCTGTTTATCTAGGAATACAGCCTGTAAGTAAATCGTTAATTCATATTTTTTAAATTACAGTGACAAGGTTTCCATATTCTCAGCTTATTAAAACCCCGCTGATTTCACCTGTTATTCCATAACGGAACAAAAGATTTTAAAGAGAACTAAGCGTCTAATTAGAAACGAAAACTAATTTGCAGCACGTTACACAATTCATTTACAATTAATTTCAATGCCATTATCTGCATGTGTGCTTTACAGGAGCAGGTCTGTTTCCCCTGCTGTAAATCACACTTTTCACGGTCTTCCTGGGAAAGTGGATCGTTTTAAAGCATTACGCTACCAGTAAAACAGGTTGGTCACGTTTCCATAAGCAGGAAATTATAAAACAAGGGAAAATATGTTGAACCTATGGGTTGCCAACCTGACAGCTTTATTGTATTTAGTGTCATCATTAAGGTATAATAACGTCATTTATGTTATTAATCAAAATTAGAATGCAGGTAGCCTAATGAACTTTGGATGAAGCTTGAACATGAGTTCATTGCATAATCAAATGAAATTTGTTAAACAAGCAGGCTAATTTGGCGTTTTCTAAGGTGAGACGGAAGCCATTGGTCGCTTATTCTCAGCTGTTGCAGGTGCTTTTAACGAAATTTAACCGCATATATTTTGTAAACAGCACTGTCAGGAATTACCAGGAACTCATAATGGTTAGTCCAAATAATATTGATCATAGGCTACTATTGATCCATATAGCCTATTCCTTGATTGCACTAACCACGCACGAGCATGTCTGTTTCGCCATCATAAGCAATCCGCCAAAGTGGAAAAGCAGGCTTTTAAAGGGAATGGGATTTGACATTTTGATTGGTTTATTGCATGTCACGCCCAAGACACACCTATAATTAATGAATAGACTAGGTTCAGCCCATTTGCACGTTGCGCTGTGCTTAGCGCCCAAAAAACACGCCGTTAAAATAGCAAAACTGGCCTTGGACACGCCCTAAATGCACTTAACGCCATGCGCTTAGACGAAGCGCTAAGATCGCCAAGATAGAGCCCCAGGTGTGAGCATCACTTGGAAACTTGGAACATGGCTTAACTGAAGCAAGACAGTTGTGCCATTTACAGTACTAACTTAGTTTAGTTTATTTTCATAATTTAGGTAAAAATAAAGTGGCACAAATACAAAGAAATCTTGGCAAAAATTGGTTGGTTTTTCTTTAGTTTGCAATTAAATACTGAGAGCTACATATGTGAAACAGGATCATAAATTCCATGGATTATTAATTCCATGTCAACAAGTGTGCAAAATCTGAGGGTGATATGCAGAACTACTACAGATCGATGATGCAAAATATAGGCAGTGTACCCTGTTGTCCCTTAGTGTCTTCAAATGTATCCAAAATGGCTAAATTGTGCACGGCTGTAAATCATAAAATAATGATATATTTAACTAGAAATCAATGGTTTTGGCTAATAAAACGACCTTTTGCATAATTGTCAAGTGGGAAGTACTATAATTTCCTCAGTATAAGGTGATACATATCTATGGGTCTAAACACCTATCCAAAACCTGTCATAAAATAAATAAAATGTTTTTTGTCCATTATAAAGCATATACACATTCATACTCACTCCAAGGCAATTTTTTACATTCATCTAGCACATATGCACAGTAAATTTTAATGAGTATTTTCCATTCCCTAAGTGACATGTATTGCCATACCATGTATCGAGCGTAGGGTTAGTTCAGGCAGGTCATGTGATTGAAGCTCTGGTCGAATCAGCTGACGGCTCAGCTGTACTGATGATTCACCTATCACAGTCCATTCACATCACAGGGCGGTCTATTTAATGCCCTCTCCTTGCATGGCACTTGTTCTGCTGCACGCCGCGGGTGAAAAACCTGCAATCCTGCCATTTCTGCTCTGTGTTCTTAAGCTTTATGGTCCGCTAGACAAAGAAAAAGGGCGATATATTCAAATAATATTTGGTTATTTTAAACATGCTTCCTTTGCATGCATGCTGCAGCTGCCAGACTAAACTACCTGCGCTGATCTCGTATATTCCACTACCCCTTTTAACTCATACGCTCTTCCCGCAACACGTAGGCTAGCTAATAGCCATCGTCTGCCCTGGACAGAGGAAAAGGGCGATATATTCAAGTCGCGTAGGCTATGGCTATTTAAAACGTGCGTCCTGTTATGTAACCCGGACCTCCTTGCTTGTTTTATTTGAAATCTTACTACCGGTGGTTGCTAGCTAACATTAACAGACTATCTTGGTTTGAGAGGCATCAAAAATGCACGTTGACGTTTATATGATCTCTGGGCTAACCTAAGCAGTACGGTAGGCCTATACACTCTGCCTTGGAACATTGGTTGGTCATGTTCACATACTATATATGTCGCTGACTCACTCTGGAAGTGAGCGACTAAAGGGCTTTTGATACACCGTGGACATTGGTTTGACTAGGCTATTCGTTCAGCTGACATCTGATACGAGAGGGTCATGGCCGTTCACAGATGCTGATACATAAGTTGTGACTAATATTTTGACATAATGATTAGCCTACATAGTTCACGTTTTAACATCACTGCTGCTATTATCGTAACCAGTTTCAGTGTGAGTAAATGATGTGAAGACTAGGCCTATCGTTGACCGGCGTAAGTATTTTATATTCCATATCTTACACGTTGCGTTGGCCTGATCTGTATCCTGCATGGTATTTTTTGCATTTATCGTGACATAATTGCTCTTGTAGGCCTACTGCATTTGTGTAGCCTACTCGGATAGCTAGCTACTAGTTATCAGGTTGAATTTATGTGTTGTAGCCAATTCGTACATTATTAATGCTAATTTGTATCATTGCCAGGGATTTTGTAGGCTACATTATCCTAGCCTACTACTGATTGCAGAGAACCATATTTCACATTGTAACGTTACGTGTGTGGCTTTATGTGGAAACTACTACCATTAACGGGTATTTATGGTACTGCTTCGTGCATACTAAGTTGGGCTACTAGAAGTTATAGTAGGCTTATAATTCGTATTCGCTCGGCACCTTGTGCATTCACTGCGAGCAGATTTACTTTATCTAAGGTTGCACGGTACCTGGTACTGGGAAAGTAATGTGGTAAGCCTACTATTTTAAAACAAAACTATACCCACAAAGTTCGATATACACAATATACAATTTCAAGAAACGCCTAGAAGAGGTTATTTCTGCCAAAAGGGGCAACACCAGTTATTGAAGCCAGGGGTGTACTTACTTTTTCCTCACAGGATAATTGCACTTCTGTTGATTTCTAATAAATGAATCATTTAAAAGCATGATTTATTTATATCCTTTGTTAAATTAGACAACCTTTAACAGTAAAAAGCATTGGAATAAGGATCAAATATCCATGTGTCCAAATATGTCTAAAAAGAGACAACTTATCTGGGGGTGTACTTACTCTTTCACATGACTGTAAATAGGGACATTACAAATAAACCATTGTGGATTCTGTTATTTGAATCTTAAGCAAATGGAAAAGTGGTCTTGCAGTTTAGCTGAAACACTTCCATAAATTTTTTAAAGAGATAATGCCATCAAAGGCAACTTATTTGATGTTTCACGCATTACTCCTCCACTGCAGTACGTAGACTGATGCAATTGAGGCTAAATAAACTGCAGGGTATTCTATTATTTCACACTCACAGTTCATGCTTTCCCACCATCCTATATGCAGTGTATTATATCTCAGAGTAAATGGTTTAGTATGGGTATAAAGCAGTATTTGGAGGGTTCTTTAAAAGGAGCATTAAAGGGATCACCGTGAATGAAGGTTAAAGGGATAGTTCGGAAATGTGGACACAATGTCTCAATTACGACTTACCCATGATGTAGTTGATATGGAAACCATTTTCAGATAATTCCATGCTGTCCCTTCTTTTGGACATACACACGTTGCTAATGCTAGCGCAACTCTAAGGTAACTGGTAGCATCCACTACCAAACGCACTTAAACACTCCAAGGTGCACCCAAAGCAAATAAAATACGATGACAGTCTATCAGGGTGATTTTCAGTGATTATACCATCATTTTTGAAGTCAAACTATCGTTGAATCCTTTACTTTGTGCTCACCTAAATTCTCCGTGGAAGTATGGCGGCGGAGCGATACTTTACGTTAGTAGGTAACGTAAAGTATAGCTCAACCGCCATATGTAGTACCGGCCAACAACAATATCGCGCGTGTGAAAGAATCAGACTAGTAGTATTGTTAGCTAACGTTCAGGTAAGATGGTATTTTGGTGTGTATTTCAAGGTTGTTCAAATCATGCAAAAAAAAAATGGGCACCACAAAGTTTTCACTGATTTCCAGTGGAAGATCAACAAAGAAAACAGCTGTGGCTTCTTGCTGCTCGCATGGATGTCAACACACCAATTGAGACTAAAAAAGTGTGTAGTGACCATTTCACGGAGGACGACTATGTGAAAATCAAAAAAGGATGGTCGGGACCTCTACTGAAGGAGACTGCTGTGCCATCACCTGTTTTTCTTCATGCACCGAAAACAACTGACGAGCAGGTAAGTAATAAATGATTGCATACGAGATCTATCTATTCAATTTAGCTAGCTAGTTGCCACGATTGGGAAGTCATGGAAGTGGTCAAACTTTTTCTGCAAATTGGTAGCCAGTGTGCCTGCTTGTATATGCTGTGTTATTCTGTAGCATGTTTGTGTTTAGCTGACCTGTTGTCTACCAAATATGCAAAACGGATTGTGTCAGCAACTGTGGAGTACAGCAGATAGCCTACAGGCAGATACCCTGGCTAATCTACAGCTAGCTCCGCCGCCGTAGCTACTTCCACAGAGAATATAGGTCAGCACAAAGTAAAGGATTCAACGATAGTTTGACTTCAAAAATGATGGTATAATCACTGAAAATAACCCCGATAGACTGTCGTTGTATTTTATTTGCTTTGGGTGCACTGTGGAGTATTTAAGTGCGTTTGGTAGTAGATGCTACTAGTAACTTTAGAGTTGCGCTAGCATTAGCAATGTGTGTATGTCCAAAAGAAGGGACAGCATGAAATTATCTGAAAATGGTTTCCATCAACCAACTACATCATGGGTAAGTCGTAATTGAGACATTATGTCCAAAATTCCGAACTATCCTAAGCATTCTTAACATGGCTCTTTAGATGTCTTGTGCATTTTTAAACTCTCCCTTAAGGAATATTTTTAAGAACATAGAGTAGGATCCCTGAAATGTAAAAAAACATAATTTGATTGAGAAGTGAAAAAAAACATTCATTGACTAAGTTCAATGATCGGACTGCTTTGGAACAGCGCTTGGTTAGTTTGTGTGAGGCATATAATTCCAAACTTTTTTTATTATCCCGAAAGTAAACAGTAAATCAGTAAACCAGTTGCATATAGCACACTTACCCAGCCTTGAAAATAGTTCTTTAATATCTATTGTTTTGATGTCTCTGGCTAAGCTTGATCCACATTTTGCAAAAACTATTCCCAAATAATTTTTTGAAAGCCTTGATGAAGCGCTCAACTTGGACAATTTCAGCCCGTCATCAAAAATGTACCACTTGCGGTTTGGTAAATATTATTGGAATGACATATTTATTTATGTAAATTCATGAATGGGAAAAGGAGCTTTAGTTTCAGTTTAAGATGAGAAAATGAGAGAATTTGTTAAAGCATCAGCAGCACTCCACACAGCATATGAGAAAACAATTTCCCACCTCTTTCATTTTTAATCAGACTCTGGGCTGGGCCCTGCACCTCTCCCCGCTCCTCCTGAGGGAATAGGCTAGACATGAGCAGAATTGTGTTCAGGTACTTCAATGCCCAAACCAACTTGCAGCCGGATGCATTCGAGACTCTTATACCCAACAATCGTCATAGCCATGACCTCCGTGTGATGACGTCAATTCCTCTATAAATAGAGGGCACGTCAATGCAGATGTCCTCAAAAACCTTCTCACCCCTGAAAGGGTCCTGAGTGACTATGACCCCTAATGGTCATCCGGAACTCATAGAACCGTAGTTACAGTTGTAACCTTTGTTCTATGTCGTTCCTTCGATTATACCCCCAACATCACAAGGGACAGTCATACCATTAAGTAGCTGCCAAGGCCGCCGGTATAGGAAAATTTCTGTTAGAACAGTGTGTGACTCTGTAATGATTATATAAAGTCAGTGAATAAGTAAGCTCTCATGATGTGAGCCTGGATGAGTATACGTGCAGGCCCACATGATATGAAGACACGCACACTATGTACTGACCTGTGTGACTATAGCTTAAAGGAATTTTCTATGTAAGCAGATAATGGTAAAATTGAGAAAAAATACCCATATAAGGATAACCACATGTACATCAATGTATATACTGTAGACATGTTTATGACTGTTATATAAGCTGAAAAACCTGATGTAATGCCACGAGGAGGGAAAGGAAATCCGAGCATATAAGATAAGAGACATTAGTGGTACAAAGCCTAAAGGCGTGGGTCATTCATATATTAAGGAGGTATCAATGTATGTTGCAGGTGATTGGCCATCGGACATTCTAAGAAAGGAGGGACAATGCATGTTCTACATGTATAAAACCTGTGGAATAAGATTGAAAGGTGTGTGACTTCATGAACTCACCCGGTTTTGTTAATCATTAATAAAGTCTGTTCGAAAACGGCAAGCTCCTGTCTCTGAGAGAATTATTTTAAGAGAAAAAAACACGACACCGGCAGGATGGCAGAGCCGACCGTTGACACAGGTGCCACGCTGTCATTATAAAACCCTGAAAATGTGCAGGCGGACGCCCAAGTTGCCACTGCACATATCAGGAAGAGGGACACCCCTCAGTGCTGCCCATGAAGTAGCCACACACCTGGTGGACCTACACTGGACAAACATAGGTAAAGGCCTAGCAGTAGCCTCATAGGCCGCAGCTATTGCCTTCACTATCCAGCGGGAAAAGGCTCTGAGCCGAGAACGCTTTTCCCTTAGATTTGCCATAGCAAAGAGCTGCCCTGTGCGCCTGATGGAAGTGGTAGCTTTAATGTAGCGGCGCACCGCACACACTGGGCACACGAAGCACAGCAAGCTCATTTGGCTGGTTAATATGAAATGGCGAAACAATGTTAGGTAGAAAAGATGGATTGGGGCGCAAAGTGACAGCAGAGTCAGCCGGCCGCCATCTCATACACTCTGCGGTGATGGAGAAAGCGCAGAGCTCTCCAACACGCCTTGTTGACGCCATTGGCAATAGAAATGCTGTCTTAAAAGAAAGCCACTTAAGGCTGGTGATATCGAGAGGCTCATAGGGCTGACCTGTGAGCCCTCGCAAAACCAGAGGGAGATCTCAAGAGGGAGCCACCAGGGACCTCGCAGGTCTAGAACCACCGGGCACCCTTCAGGAACCAGCTGATACCTTCAGACGCAGAGCTTCACCCTGCTCGGTCGAGGATGCCATATAGAGCCGCTCCTCCGAAACAGCAGGTCTGTCTGGATCGGAAAGCAAATGGCGGAAAAGCGTACAGTAGGCCGGTCGGCCATTCGTGTGCTAATGCATCTACCCCCACGGGGCTATCGAGAACCACTGGGGCAGCGCGTGGACTCCTGAGAGGCGAACAGGTCTGACTGACCACTTCTGAACTGTTGCCATACCAACTCCACTACGTCGGGGTGGAAACACCATTCGCCGAGATGAATCTCCTGGTGAGATAAGAAGTCAGCTGTATCGTTCCGGACACCCGGAAGGTGTACGGCATAAAGAGAGACCAAACTGGGAAGCGCCCAGTTCAAGAAATGCTGGGTCGGTCTCAAAGACTGGCGGGACCTTGCTCCACCATGGTGTTTTGTTTTTTTTGCTTTTTTTCAAACACGACGCACAATGTCAAGATCACTGGCTATGCGGCGGGGCGTCAAAGATGCCCTCATGCTCCTTGAATTGAGCAACAGTCTGATACAAGTGATGAACTGGCTCGGCACTAGCTGGCTCTTGCCATAATTGACACTGATAGCCAGACTGGAGATATGTGCTACCATACTATAGAGAGTGCCATACTGTACGACTCGGTACCTATCATCCAATTGTCCAGGTAGGATTTCTGCCTCATACAGCAGGTGAATACACTGGGGAGCCAGGGAAAGACCGAATGGGAGGACATTGAATTGGTATGCCTGACCTCGGAACGCAAAGCTGCAAAGTGGAGGAAACGACGGTGTTCCACACAAATAGTGAATTCAGGCCCCTCAGGTCCAGGATTGGTCGGAGGAGACCGTCCTTTTTTTTTTTTACCAGAGAAAATATGGAGCAAAAACCACTGAGCTGTTTGGAGGGAGGCACCACTGACACGGCACCCTTCTCCAGGAGGCCTGTAATTTCTCAATTCTGCATCCCTGACTGAGTAGGGTCCAGGACACGTGTAAACCTGACCCCAGAGAATGTTGGGGGCCGCCGGTTGAGCTGGAGGCGGTAACCCTTTGAAATCGTGGAAAAAAATCCACAGGTCGTTTGTAAGAGCCGTCCAATTCACCAGTTAGTCTTGGCGAAACTGCGCCACCGCCGGCCCTGGGGCGTTCTGCCCATTTCGCAGTATGTTTGGGGGTCTGGGGGGTGGCGGATGGACTGCCGCCCCTTAGCTGGACGGGCAGGTGGACCCATGAGGTCATAATGCAACCCAGACACCATTGTACGGGTGCCCGGATGGCGAGGGGCTCCCTGTTTCCCATACAAGGGCTGAACAAAGCACTTAAGAGCCTACTTGGCTGCCTCCGTGAAGATCTAGCCAGAGACAACCGGCAGGTCCTGAATGGTTCTCTTTGTAGCGTCAGGTAGGGGAGGGGGGGGGTGAGGAGCCGGCTCAGTTTCAGTGTGGGTTTTCAGCATAGCCGTCAGTTGCTGAACTGCGGAACGAAGCTGTGTGACTTCCGCAGAGGCAAGTGTCCCTACCAGACTTGGCCCTTTCACCTAGTGGGCCATCAGTGGTGGGGACACCCCTGTGTTAAAGGGCAACCCCTACAGGGGGTGGCGCCCTACCAGAGGGGTCTGGCACATAAATGCATCCAACCTGGCCTGCTTGGTCTCCAAAGACATGCCCACGACATGCCCACGCAATGGGCAGGGGTCGGAGTACGCCTCCTGCAGGTGCCCCAGACCAAGGCACAAATAGCACCTGGTGTGAGCATCAGACAGGTCCATGGTTCCCCCCACATTCAGTGCACAAGGCGCTCATGCCTGGAGCAGAAATGAAGAGCACCCGAGGATGTAAACGTGGACGGGTGAACTGGATCACAATGGGGGAGAATGAAAAGAGCAGAAAACAGAGCGCACATGCTTATAATCTGCTACACAAACCAATCAGCAAAGCGCACACGCTTACCGACTGGAAAAAATGTCTCGCCCAGGGTTTAGAGACAGAATCAGGAACCACACTCGCAGCATTTCAACCAATCCACAGAGCGCACACGCTTACAGATTGGGAAAATGTCTCACTGGGGAAATGGCCACGCCCAGTGTTTCAGAGACAGGATCAACAGGCAGTCTCGCAGTAGTTCAACCAATCAACAGAGCGCACATGCTTATCGATTGTGAAAATGTCTCACTGGGGGTGGACCCACGCCCAGAGTTTCAAAGACAGGAAGTCTTGCAATACTTTCAACCAATCAACGGAGTGTACATACTCATTGATTGTCGAGGCAGCTGTAAACAAAGGATCTAACAAACTCTCTTGTTTAAGCGATAATTACCAAATGCCATATAAGCAAAAAAGGAATGCAAACACTCCCAATATAACGGCTATATGCTACAGGAAAACATTATCAATGTTAACGTTAGCAACATCAAACAAAGCGATACACAGTATCTAGTCTTGCAATATAAGCCAAAAAGGAATGCAAACGCTCCCAATATAAACAGCTATATGCTACATGAAAACATTAGCAAAGTTAACGTTAGCAACATCAAACAAAGCGATACACAGTATCTAGTCTTGCAATATAAGCCAAAAAGGAAATGCAAACACTCCCAATATAAATGGCTATATGCTACATGAAAACATTAGCAAAGTTAACATTAGCAACATCAAACAAAGCGATACACAGTATCTAGTCTTTTAGCAACAATGCTATCAGCGGAATTACCGCATTCAAGTGCTATCGCAGCCTTTGGAGGACGGGAAAACCCGTAGCTCCGACCGTAGTCACAAAGCCGCACGATAGCACAGGTATACAAACAAAAAAACAAAAGTCTCAACTCTGCATCGGCAAGAAGAAAGAAGAGGACATCCGCATTGACGTGCCCTCTATTTATAAAGGAGGTGACATCATCACGCGGAGGTCATGGCCATGACGATTATTGGATATAAAAGTCTCAAATGCATCCGGCTGTGAGAAAGTACATCCACAAGCTGTCGAACTTAATGGTCGAGGGAACAAAATAGAACTTGAAGTCATACAAAAAGCATGGACAAATAAATAAACATGGCCGAGTTTTAAAATTTACTGAATTGTAATGTAGAACAGGTAAAGAAATGCATGTAGTATAAAGATGTACTGCATTTTAATGTAGGACAGGCAAAGAAATTAAGGTAGTAATCTGCCTGAAGAAATACCTTTGCAGCTTGGATCAGCACACTGATACCCCTTTCACACACAAAATCCGGGAATGACACGTGATGTCGAGGGTTGGATGGATAACCGTGCTCCGTAGAGTATTCCGTATACCGTGTACTAGAGTATACACTATTTAAGGTGACATACTTTAAAGATTTTGTAGTTTAAATTATTAATACACTCTGCAACACAATCCATCCAAAATCACTTCTTCGTGATCAGTTCTCAGTACAGCTATTTTGTCCAAAAGGTAAGTCTCAACACCTGCTTTTCCCACACAAATAAGCTTGCACTTAAAATGGGCTTCAGTGGAATGCTTAATGGGTGCCTATTTGAAAAATCCCATTTCCACTCTAAGAGCATTCATCCTTGTTACTGCATATGTATCAAAGGCTAATGCACATGTTGATGTTATCCCTGAGAAACCCTTCTTAATTGCAAATTTCACCTGTTCCAGCAATTTAGCAGATTCCATGAACATTTCAGCTAGCCTTCACTGCCTTTTATGATGGAGCAAATGGGATCCTTTCCTAAATCTACCTAAACGTTGTGCTTTAATAATTAATAACTAACTAATGTCAAATGATGAGTTAAAAGGCAGTGAAAAAGAAAACATGTATGTCAGGCTAGCCTCCATGTATTGGCTAGTCTATTGCCTGTGTCACACTTGATTGGATGGACTAAAAAAACCTTAGTCACAGTCGAATAAAAATAAGCAGCAGTTACAGACACGCCAAGTAATGTTAGTATAAGAATACCACAATTTGAGAAGTATCTTCAGTAGTGCTTTGTGCTTTCAAGTAAGAACTTGTAAATCTGCTTTGTAGGAAGTGACATATCTGCAGTGCTTGCTTGCTATATTACCCCTGAGTGCTGTGTTGAGAGAATAGATTTAATGAAATTAATAGCACAGACGCTGGCCTATTTCTCAGCTGCAGCTGCATAGATCACCAGCACAGAAGCTGATGCTATCCATATTTTATAAGTTTATAGGGGGGAAAAATAGAATGTGTTGACATCAGTGCAGGAAAATAAGAAGAATTGGGAGTCCTGTTACTATTTTTAGAAAGTGCTCGTCTGCACCAAAAGGGTTTTCGACGGATCTTGAATCCTTCAGTGTAAAGCCACACAGTTTTAAAAAATGAATAAAAATACAAAAACACCTCATTGCTTGACTCTGTGTTCCCTGGGTCTGCCTGCTTAACAATTAACTTTCTCTGTTTCTCTGCTTCCTAGGGCATTAATTGAAGGATAAAGCATCTGCTTCCTGAAGCAGTTCTTAGAATGATCTGTTTGAACAGCTAACTGAAGATACTGGATATAGATCAGCTGCAGCTTCCTCTGGTGTTACATTTTTATCCAGGTATTACAGGTATTTAATATAAGTAACAAAAGTAATTACATAATTTTACATTAAGCTTTAGTCCCATTGCACAGATGCCTAGTGGCCATGGCGCCGGCGGCAAGATGTTGCTCAACAGACATTCGTTGCTCCTGCAGCCAACTATGAGTGGGAACAAGAAACTTCATGTTGTATCTTTATTAGTACACAATTTGTGAAAACTCTGCCGAATAGGGGTAGGCAGAAGAAAGAAATGACAGTAGCCTATGCTAAAGTTCAGATACACCGTCTCAATATTTAAGTCTAGATTAAAAACGCACCTTTATGATCAGGCTTATAATGAGCTATAGTCTGGAGACAGGACCAGAGAAGCATTTAGCCATAGAGTAATGTGGGGTGGCATCCTTTCCTTACTGCCACCTGTCAACAGCTGTGACCCCATCTTCCTGGGCTGGCTCTTGATAGGTGGGTAGCATTTTTTTCCCTCTCATGACTGCATGGTTTCTCAAACTCTGTCTTCATAGCTATGCAGCCATAGATTACTCCTGGCGGGGGCACTTGTCCAACCCTCCCACCCCTTCCCCACCCCCCACCCCTCCAGTTGGTGCTCCTGCTGCTCTATTACACTTTCCCTAACTGTTTTCTCTCTCTCTTTTTCTACATTCTGCCGACGGGGCTTATGCCCCGCATCTTGAGAGTTGCTGTCCGGCTTCCTGTCCGTTGCCGCTTGCCCCTCCCTCCTTACCACCGCTGCCAGCTGCTCCCACCGCCATCGGCACCCGGTTCCCCCACCATCACTGCCGCCACATCTGGACTGTCATCTAGCTGCTGCAAATTATATTATCATGGACATTTGTGATAAGGGCTGTTTTGACCATGTTGGTCTTTAAGCCCTAGACCAGGGGTAGGGAACCCTGGTCCTGGAGAGCCGCAGGGTCTGCTGGTTTTTGTTTTCACCTGAAATACAGCAACTACTTAGACCAAAGAAACCAGATGAGGTGCGTTAACTGTGTAATCAACTGCTTTAATTGATCAATTAAGTGGCGAGTAACAACAAAAACCAGCAGACCCTGCGGCTCTCCAGGACCAGGGTTCCCTACCCCTGCCCTAGACCCTGAGCCGACCAGAGGAGGATGGGTTCCCCCATTGAGTCTGGTTCCTTCCAAGGTTTCTTCCTAGTTACACCAGGGAGTTTTTCCTTGCCACTGTTGCCCTTGGCTTGCTCTTGTGGGGGGTTTAGGCTGGGTTTTGCTGTGAAGTGCATTGTGACAACTTGTTGTGAAATGCGCTATATAAATAAATATTGATTGATTGATTGATTGAGATCAAGAAATAATGTTTACTGTATTACTTTTACCATTAAGCAACAGAAAGTATAGAATAACCTTAAGGTATATGAATTCAGATTAATAAAATAAAATAAATAAAAAGATACATTAAAATGCGTTAAATTGTGTTAAATTGCAAAAAACGAAAATATCAAAGCATTTTTTTCTTTGATTTTCCATTGAACTCAGTTTAAACACAAGCCACAAACAAACGTGGGCTGACAGCTAGATAACTTAGCTAGTCTAACTTACATGTCTTTGTTCAAAAATATTAGCATGTCGACATGCTCCGGAGTCAAACGTGCGCGCAGTCTATTGACCGTTATACCTGTGGCTGAGCGGCTGCACAGTTCGTCAAAATGTTGATATGGACCGTTGTAGTGACCTGCTCTATCAAAATCAGTCGCACTGACCCCCAAACACATTTTGGGCTTTACGTATATACTACCCGAGGGAGGAAAATGTAAACTTTCTAATGACACCAAAATGATCTATCTAATACAAATATCAAGCGAGTTATGTCGCGTTATGTTTGGAATGTCATCAAACCATGTTTTTGAGAAAAACGCCTTCAAAGTTTAGCCACGAAAGTTACTAGCTAGCTATGTGTTAATGTTTCTGGATAGACCTGGGTCTCATAACCGAACTCCGGTGTTTTGTCATGTAACGTTCAAATGCTTCAAAACTATATTTTTAAACTGAATATGACATTAACACACACAGATCATGAAAGCCAAGACATCTTTTGTGTAAAATGAGATAAAATCGAATTTCCTTTAATTTTTTAATAATAACATTAGCTTGTCGCCGCAAAAGTAGCTGATGTTATTGTGTGACTGCTTAGCCTACATGCTGGCTCCAAACTATATGCAAAGGACCAGTGCTAGCTTGTGATATGACTCTTGAAAGCTTCAAAGCTATATTTTCACAATGCATTTGACATTAAAACATGCATATCATGAAAGCCAAGATATTTTTCAAGTAAAATCAGATAAAACCCAATTCATTTGTCACCTTGAATGCAGCGAATGTGATTGTGTGACTGATGGTGAAAGCTGGCAAGACAAAATGACGCGAAGCTATGGCGCTAGCTTGTCATGCTACGTTTAAAAGCTTCAAAACTATATTTTTAAACTGCGACTTCTGACTGATTATGATAGAACACGTCACCACTTGTCAAGTAAAGTAAGTAACTTAAAATCATATTTTTTCCCCTCAAAAGTGGAAAATATTAGCTTGTTTTTAGTCTCATTACAAGACTAAAACACTTTTTGCAGTGTAACTATGATATGTGTAGCTTTGCCAGCCAGCCTGCTTCGCTCATATCTGCCATGGAGTTGATTTGTCTAAAGCGCCCTCGTAGCGCCCTCGTGCGGTCAGGAGGTGTAACGTAATTTTTATTATTCATTATTTGTTTGCATTATCCGAGTTTCAAACGAGTAACCGATTACCCGAATAACCGTTTACATCCCTAGTCTCGTTGCCAGTTTGTTACGTTCGTCTTTGCTTTGTCTTGTCATTCTCCGGCCACTCTGCTTATTGCATTTTGCTACTTACCTGTCTGTTTTTGTCTTATTCCTCGCTACAGTCCGTCCAGCCTGCTTCCCGTTCCTGTTTGCTCCTGCCCCGTCATCTGCCTTGCCCATCTTAGTTTCTCCAACCCCGTATCCAGCCCGTCACCTAGCTTCCCTGTTTGTTTGCTTGTCTTGCTCTAAATAAATATTCACTCCTTGCGGAGTCTTTGCCTGAGTTTGCCTCCGAGTCCTGCATTTGGGTCCATACCAGTTTCTATACCATAACACAAACGGGCAAAATGAAGCACTGCAAAGATTGTGACAGGCATCTCCAGAGGATTACTGTTCTTGAGACAAAGATTAGAATGGATCTATAAATTAATTGCCTTCTCGGAATTCGTCACCCACGGCTAAGCTAACGGCTCGGCTAACAACATGCAAAACAGTGAGTACCAACACAGGGTTGCTTCCGGGTTGCTAACGTTACGCAACTATCTGCTAATGCAACAAGGAGTAAGAAAGAGAACTTTCCGCCAGCGAATCGTCTATTTGGGAGGCAAACTTTCTTTGAGAGAGATGTTGGGGCAGAACCGTTCTTTGAGACCAGCACCCCACTAAAGAACACAAATAGTTGGACTTTTGTCAGAAGAAAAAACAAGAATAAAGCTGTTTTCTTTGGACCGGGAAAGCTTAAACTGAGCAGCATATTCCTACCACTACTCTCTACCCTCTACCTGCAATAAAAATGAGCTCCAGAACATTTGGATTTAACGCTTGGCTGATTTCAGCCTGTATTAAATGGAATGTGAACTTTATTGACAACTTGGTCCATTTTTGCATGCAACACCACCTTTTTAGGAAAAACGGATCTCAGCTGAACAGAGCCGGTGGAAAAATTTGTTCTTGAACATTCGGCATGCCCTTAAAGCAGACAGAACAGCCCAGAACACTGTGTCCTCGATAACTCAGCCAGTGCTATCTAATGCACCTCTCTCCGCTATCAAAACAAACACAACAGCCCAGAAAACTGTGTCTCCGATAACCCTTTAATAACCACTCAACCGTTTGGTAGAGCATCTTTTGAGCTTTGATATCTTCTTGAAAAATATGTTGGACTTAACTCCACCTGATTGAGCCATCTCTATCGGTGTACATGGTAGAGATGGCTCAATCAGGTGGAGTTAAGTCCAACATATATTTCAACAAGATATCAAGACACAAAAGAGTGCTCCACCAAACGGTTGAGCAGCCATTAAAGAGATAACACCTTCTCCCACCGCAGCCCCACCACCCACTCCTAAGCTACCTCCCAGCTCCCATCGAGCCCTGAACCATCACCCCCCGCCCCCCCCCCCTGCCCCCCCCCCCCCCCCCCAGACGGAGCGTTCAACCACTCCCACGTCATGCTGGGACCCTGCAGCCCTGAAGTATCTGGACTCTGTCTATAGACCCATTAATGGTAGAATCACCACTAGGGCAAAGCATACTTCTAATAACAGAAAATGTAACAACTCAAATCTGTTAACATTCCCTAAGCAGTCTAGTACCCCCCCACAGCAGCTATCGAAAACCATTAAGGCAAAATCAAATAAATCTCTCCTGATCAATGACCTGATTACACACCATAAAATAGACCTATTATTCCTCACAGAGACATGGCTTGATGGGAACAACAGGGCAGCAGTATTGATGGGATCTGCCCCCCCAAATTTTTAATTCATTGATGCACCCAGATTAAATAAGAAAGCCATAATGTTTTCTGATTGCTTTCAGTGCAAATAGGTGAACTTTGGAAATTTCCCTTCCTTTGAATACCTTGCTGCTGTACTAAAAAGTACTCCCATGTGCTGCTTCTTATGATCTATAGGCCCCCAAAGTACTCATTGCCACTTTTCTTGTGGAATTTGGAGAATTGCTGTCTATTGTTTCCATTGGTTATGACTGCTTGTCTATATTGGGAGACTTTAACATCCATATAGTTGTCGTAAATGACAGCCTTGCCAAAGGACTTGTGAATTTACTTAACACCTTCGGACTATGTCAACATGTATCTGGGTCTACTCATGTTCCGGGCCACACGTTAGACCTAGTTATCACAAGAGGTTTTAAAGCTTCATTTACAATGGCTATTGATGTTGCAATGTCAGACCACTTATGCATTTTTTTTAGCTAAATCTTTTCTTGTTCATTCTTAAGAAGTGAAAACTCATTAAGAAACGGTATATGTGTGAAAGTACTGGCTCACATTTCATAGAAATCATGTTGTCTTCCCCTAGTCTCACGCCTGCCCCGGTAAACGACTTCCTACATGCTTTGAATTGCTTTGAATGAATTTGCGTCCTTCTTTAGTGACAAAATAACAAAAATCTGACAATCATTTATGGCAAATAGCAAGGTTCCACCTGTAGTAGCACACGACAGCAGCATCACCAACATGTCACAGTTTAAAACCATTGATCTCAAGGCTCTTGAAGAAACTGCGTAATCTTAAAACCTCCACCTGCTGCCTGGATTCTCTACCCACTAAATTCTTCAAAACAGTATTTAGCTCCCTTGCACCTGATTTATTGCAAATAGTAAATGGTTCCCTTCAATCAGGCAATGTTCCAAAAGCCCTAAAAACGCATCTCAAAAATATAGCCAGAGTTAAAGGTTACATGTCGAAGCACAATCTTGAGAAACTGATCCCTGCTTTTATATCCAGCAGACTAGAATACTGCAACGGCCTTTTTTCTGGGCTCTCCAAACAGGCACTTAGACAGCTTCAACTTATTCCGAATTCTGCTGCTAGAGTCCTGACTAATACCAGGACGGCGGATCACATTTCTCCCATTCTTAAATCACTACACTGGCTGCCTACAAATAGACTTTCAAATTCTGCTCCTTGTTTACAAATCACTTAATGGTTTGGGACCAAAATACATCTCCGACATGTTAGCACCTTATGAACCCATTAGATCACTGAGGTCATCTGAGGGTGGCCATTTAATTGTTCCAAGAGTTAGGACTAAATGTGGCGAGGCAGCATGTGCCCACTATGCAACCAAAAATTGGAACAAACTACCAGATGATCTTAGATCGGCCCCATCCATAGCAGTTTTTAAGAGTAGGCTCAAGACCTTTCTGTTCTGTTTGGCCTTTTAAAGCACTGCAATGCACTTGTATCTGCAGTTTTTATCTTCTTTTATTATTTTTCTTTTTTTATGTATTTTTTTAATAGATGTTAAACAGTTTTATCCTTTTTTTATTTTTTATTTTTTAACTTATTTTTAGTTCTTGAGTTGCACTTTTTTAAAATTGCACTTTTGCTGTTCTTAATCTTTTCTGGAACTTGCAGAGGGTGCAAGAAGGGACAAGTTTCCAGAAGTTTTTACTGTATTTTATATAGTTATACAGTTTTAATTGTACAGTCAAATCAATCTTTCTTTTTTTTTTCATTATTCTGTGAAGCACTTTGAATTGCATTCAGTTGTATGAATATGTGCTATACAAATAAACTTGACTTGACATAGTGGACAATAGCTTCTATGTGTGAGATCATAAATATATTTCTTCATCATCTAAAATTGGGATGGCAGGCATTGGGATGGCAGGCAAGTTACGGCTTGGCGGGGCATGCCCCATACCTATACAGCACCGAGAGTTTGGCACTTTTCAGGGTTTCCTACAGAAATAACCACAATGACCATAGACTCTCAGCCCTTAAAAACATTAACTTCTGTACGTTCTGACCTCATGTAATCACACAGCATTCAGATACAACTTCATACATCCACACAATAAAGCCCAAACTTGGGTTATTTTGCCGGTTTTTCTCTTTCCTCTTCATCTTCTTCTTCTTCCATTTCTTCTAATTTTTCCTGCCTACCTGCCTCCGTATCCTCAAAGAATAATTCTCCCCATTGGACAACCGCCTTTAATCCGCCTATTAAAAGCTCTGTTTAAAATTGCCGCGTCGCATTTACATGCTTTAGAGGCTGTCTACCTACAACACAAACTGTGAAAGTGTCTGAAGCTTAGTGGTTACAGTACTGCTTTGCCATGCAACAGATTGTCAGTTCGATTCTCAGATGATCCTAACATTTATTTTCGGTACACAATTTCTGGTACCGCAAGACAAAAGTCTTATTTGGTCTGCAGATTTACGTTTACGAGATTGGGCGTTTCGCTTCTACTTAGTTACTTAGCTCGTAGAAGTATAGAGTAGCAGTTCTTTGTTCCATTTTCGCCTGTGATTGGTTTTCTTACTGAGAGACCTGGCGTTTTAGCTTCTACTCATTTCCGTGTTACAGGGAGCCAGTTAGTAGCTTTGGTACGTTTCATTTGTTCATACTGAGAGGCAGGGCTTGTATTAGTGTTTGAGCTTGCGCTAGTCTATTAGCTGATAATTCCTGTGCAGCTGTCCTTTCGTCTTTTTGTGCTTTTCTCCGTGTATGGAGATTTGGGCGATTCTGTTCGGAACTGTAGTTCTGTTCGCCCTTCGGTACATGTCTTCCCATAGGGAGACTGGGCGATGTTGTGGACATGTTTGTGTGTGACTGCGAGTCTCAACTTAGCCTTGGAACATTAATTATCGGTCCCTTCGCCTCGTTACATTTCCCCTTACTGAGAGGCTAGGGCGTGTGTTTCCTAGTTAAGCTTGCATTAGTCTTTCTGCTAGTAAAGTTATGGGACGACGGTGCTCCATCGGCTCGCCTGTAAAATGTTTCTCCCTCCTGGGAGATCGGGCGTTTACCCCTTTATGTTCTGCATATGACTGCGAGCTTATGGAAGTAGCCACGGAACGTTATATCTGTTCCTTCGCCTCCTCCTTACATTCCTCTTTACCAAGAGGCAGGGCGTTATTTTATACTAACTCGCTTTGGTCTTTTAGCCGGTAACTGTCCGGTGCAGCCTGTCCTGTTCGTTCCTTTTGGTACCTGTCTCCGTACATGGAGCTTTTGACAATTTTGTTCGGAACTGTAGTTCCGTTTCGTCCTTCGGTACATGTCTTCCTATAGGGAAGATTGGGCGATGTTGTGGACATGTTTGTGTGTGACTACGAGTCTGAGAGTAGCCCTGGAACGTTAGATCTGTTTCTTTCGCCTCCTCATATACAATTGTATCATTTTGCAGTGTTTGTTGACTGTGTTTTTATTTGTGCCTTTACGCTACTCGCCCGTTCTTATGTGTCTCGTTACCGAGACAGGGCGCGTATTATTTCTGGCTATTCAGAGACCTGTCCTTGCGCATTTACTTATTGGCGTGTGACAGTGAGCCGGTTGGTAGCGTCTGTAGGCGTGTTCGTTGCATTGTCTCCTCCCTTAACTGCGGGGTTTTCCGCTTAAGTGGCCTTAGGGCTTAAAGAATCCCCTTGCTGCGTTTGGTTCCTCCCACCTCACACGTCACGCCCCATTACATTGACACGCTGAGCGAGGTAACGACAGTATAGGATTCTTTGGCTAATTGCTAAAAGTACACGTGGGACTTGCCTTAGTGGGTTTAGGAGTTTTCTTTCTTTTAAGAAGTTTCGTTTTCCTTTCTCAATTAGTTCTTTCCTTGGTTTTCTTTACCCTGTCTCTGTTTGAGATAGTAACTGCAGTTTCGCCTAGTTTCCGTTTGCCTTTTATTTTAGCTCTTTGGTAGTTATTGAGCTAGAGGCAATTCCTTTTCTTTTTCCCCATTTACTGCTCATGTCTGCAAGCTTTTCACCCACTTTTCTGGGTCGCTATTCTTTACGTCGGGAGTTTTTCCCGTTTGTTGTGGTTCCCACATTTCGTGGGTAACTTTTTGATCCCCTCACGGTCGCGTCTGGTCCTCCAATCCCATCCCCTCTCATCTCAACAGTGTTTGCAATTTGTTATTGGGTGCTTTGAACAGTAAATTACAGCCCAGCATAACAGAAATTTTCATTTTATCAATGTAGTATGATGCGAACAGCTACAGAAAACGCATTCGCTGACAGGAGTTTTTAGTCCTCGATATGAAAGTAGTACTGCTTGTAATATGCAGTTCTTCTCGCTGGCTACATATGTACGTTAGTTTTTCCAATCGATCACTGTCTTGTCCAGTAGGCTATGGTAGATATGGTTATTTTCGCATTTTGAGCGCATTTCACACACTGTCGTGTAACCATTCATTGCTCAATCGTGTTTTCTGGTTGATGTTCCGACTTTTCATTGAAGCTAGAACATTTGGCAGCATTTTCCTGATAGTGGATTATTATTTTATTGTAGTGTTATCATACATAATTATCTTCCTGGGCTATACTTGTCACTTAGGGCATGGAAAATACTCATATACCCCCCTATGGCAAATTTGTTCAATTTTCACCTATTTAGGGGGTGCTCTGTTTAAGCCTTTATAACTCCGGGGGCCTATCTTACACCCACCGCGAAGCGGCGCTAACCCAAATGCAAGTGTCTTCGCTACACCTGGCACAGGGTTAATTATAGCGCCTAGCGCTCATGTCGTTTAAATACCAAGTGAATAACAAATAGCTATCAGCGAGAAGCACCACAAATTACAAGCAGTAGGGCCTACTTTTTTTACATATCGCGGAAGAAAAACTCCCGTCAGCGAATGCATTTTCTTTAGCTGTTTGCGTAATAGTACATTGACTAGATTAAAAATTATGTTATGCTGGGCTGCAAATTATTGGTCAAAGCATCCCAGAAAAAATGACAAACACCGTTGAAAAGGAAATACTGTCCTCTGTTGGATAAAACAGTTGTCAATAAAACCGGAATCACGTGAAATACTTCAGAGCTGTAGGTACAGTATATGGGTGTTGCACACAGACGTTCAATATAATAACAAGCTAAATTGGTGTGTACTTCTCAAACAGATTGTCCAAGACAATAAATGACCACTGCATGTTGAAAGGGACATCTCTATGCTTAAAACCAATGGTAGGATTGTATAGCTATTTATTTCATATTTGGTAGCAGATATTTATATATATGACACAATACTTTCACGTTTATTTTACATTTGAGTGAGCAGGGCTTTTCACAGCTTTTCTGGCATACGATCAGGCTATTGTTCGGTTTATCTTGTTGCTATGACGGAATTCAAATTTTATATGATGAATAAATATATTTATGAATGCACATATAGACACTATTGTCCGCTATGTCCCGCATGGGGAGTTGTCATGAATCGTGTACTAATAAAGACAAAACATGGAGTTTGGGGTTTCCATTAATAGTTTGACTGCAGGAGCAACGAATGTCTCAGTTGAGCAAAATCTTGGCGCCAACATCCTGGTCACTAGGGATCTCTGCACAGGAGTTAAGAACTAAGTCAAAGAACCTAGAAAAATATATGGTCAAATCTTTCACCACTGTAACGTAAATTCACATGCTATTATACTGGTCTTGAAATACACTGCCCGGCCAAAAAAAAAGTCGCACACTGTAATATTTTGTTGGACCGCCTTTAGCTTTGATTATGGCGCACATTCGTCGTGGCATTGTTTCCACAACGTTATGCAACGTCACAACATTTATTTCCATCCAGACTTGCATAAATTTTTGGCCGAGATCTTGTATTGACGACGGGAACCACTCCGTGAAGTCTTCTCCAGCACATCCCAAAGACTTTCCAAGGGGTTAAGGTCAGGACTCTGGTGGCCAATTCATGTGTGAAAATGATTCCTAATGCTCCCTGAACCACTCTTTCACAATTTGAGCCCGATGAATCTTGGCATTGTCGTCCTGGAATATGCCCATTGATGGGATAACCTGGTCATTCAGTACATTCAGGTACTCAGCTGACTTAATTTTATTGCTGCATAACGTTGCTGAGCCTAGACCTGACCAATTGAAGCAACCCCAGATCATAACACTGCCTCCAGAGGCTTGTACAGTGGGCACTATGCATGACTGGTGCAACTGCAACTTTTTTTTTGGCCGGGCAGTGTATTAACAATGGAGAGATCACAACAAGGTTTAATGAAATTCACTAAAGGCCTGCGTAAATCCTATTACATTAAACCATTTTAAAGGTGCACTATGCAGGATCTGCCTAGAAAATATAATAAAATAACCATACTCAGTCATATCTATGATGCACTGGCAATCTCTGTCAAAACAAAAATTGCAAAAACCTTGCTCCTCTGCCTGTATTTATGATTCTAAGATGTGTTTGGGACGTTGGATCATTTGTGTTGCTATATACAAATGCAGGTTGGCATCCTTGAAGTGCCTGCTTGTTTACCATTTCAATTACACAACTACTTGTACAGATATGACTGTGGCAGTCCCTATGTTGGTTAACTAACCTTTTGAAACAATAACAGTATATGCCCTGTAGCTCATTCAAGTATGATAAAATTGTCTTTATGGATTGTGTAAAACTAAGAATTTAGCCCATTTTCAGATGGTGGTAGCCTACACATCCTGTTTAAAAAAAAATTCTTCAAAAAGTAAAGTTCCTGAGTTGAAGTTGGCATGGTTTGCGCCTGTCTTTCCTTTGTTCTACGGTTGTTTGTTCTTTTCTGTTCAACGGGGTAATCTATCAAATTCTTTGGCGTTCCACGCCGGGGTTTCTGTTCTTTCCGGCACTTAGTGAGTGCACCTGTTGCAGATTTCCTGTTTCTATTTAAGCCTTGGATTTCCTCCTTCTGGTGCTTGGTTGTCATTTGCTCATTTTGTCTTTAAGCTGGTAAGGTATAGGTAGGCACTCTAAGGAGACCTCTTTCCTTCATTGCCCTGCTTTGGAGTTACGAGGGACTTGCCTTTTTGTGCGTTAGACACACATAGGATACACATTTCCTTTTTCTGTCCCTTGCTCCTGCTACCGCTCTGGTCTCTGAGACAGTTTTTCTTTCTGTTTGCTCTGTTCCTCTCATTATTTTCTTGTTTTCTCTCTATCGAGAGTGAGAGGCATTTTTCTTTGTTTTTATTTTCTCGAGCCTACGAGTCTTGCTCGCCCGATTATTTTCGGGTTGCTATTATTTCTCCCTTTTTCAGTCTCCTTTGTATTGCCCTCCAGCTTGGAGAGCAGGAGCTGATTTTTCTTTCTGTTTTATTATCCCTTAATTGGACACTTAAAGAATCCCTTTAGTTGCATTTGGACCTCCGAACCATTCACCTCCCCCTTACAAAAGTCAGATTTTATTGATTATAACATTGAGGGTATGAGTACCGATTACATTTTAAAAAGAGACAACCAAAATCAAACATATATATATACTGGATTAACTACAAAAGTCAACATTAATAATCACCAGTGACAAGAATTAAAAATTAATTACTCTCAATTTAATGAAACTTCAGGCTATGCTGCATTTCGAAGCAATTTGAATCTGTAGCTAACATTCAGACTTGTTTAGCTCAGTAAAAAAAAAAATGCGGCCAGATTAAACGTTGTCTTTGAATATCGATTAGGTTAAGGTATACCAGCTAGTCATAATATAGTAATATAATGATTGGGTTCATGTAAAATTTACTTACATTTGATTGGTAAACTGTGGGTAAAGTAACGTTTGCTTAGCTAGCTACCTTTTACCTCAGGATCAGGTAACCTAACGCAGGTCACAGGTTTATTGAATTTAGCGAACATCCTGGACCGAAAACGTGACATACAGATAAACAGTTTGGCGTAATCTAACGAAATTTTTTTTTTAAATTATATATGTATGTATATTTATAAGAATCTGGTTCATATAGGTCAATGCTTACTGAACAATAACATTCGCTTTCTCACACTGAGAGTGTCGCGTCCTCCGTTGTGCGGAGCTATGGAGCGAGGATGCAAGGAGTGAAAATAAGCTATTGGAATTAACCCTATGGAGAGGTGTAAAATCCAGGTTCAGAAAGTAAAAGCCCTCTCCGGTATTTTGTTCCAATCACCTGGATTTGCTAATTAGCACAATTCTTAAGCGAGGAGGTAGAACTAATTAGTGAAATCAGCTGGCTGAGGTCATGGATGGAAGAAAAACATGGCAAGACTTTTACTTTCTGACCCCTGGATTTTACACCTCTGACCCGATGACCCTATGGCTCTGCTTATTGGATACAACCACAGAACACAACCTTCGAGGATATAATGTCCTTATTCATGTAGCTAGCACATTCTTGCATTCTTGCCCGTTACTAGCCTGCTGGCCGTCTTGGATCTCGCGAGCAAAGCCAGGCTGTTGCTCGCGCACTCAGTTCTGTGCGCGCACTATATGTGTCTGTGCGTGAAAAGTAGGCAACGTAGGTACTCACAAGTGGCCACGGGAGTGCGCAACAAGGGATTTTATTGTTGGCAAATCGACTCTTTCATTACGGGTACTGAACTGATGTTTGATATGTAATGGATAACATGTAGCGAGGCTACAGTGTAGTTAATAGACGCAACGGCTATTTTAAAATGGAAATGTATTTTTATGCGTGAGAAATGAACGTTTATAGTGAGAGCGTGAGATATTACCAAATTGCGTGAGTCTCATGGTCATTGCATGAGAGTTGGCAGCCCTGGCTTCAGCGTTTACTTTGGGCAGTTTGTTTGATGAACCCGGGTACATTTTTCTTTATATGCACTCTCATACTGAGAGCACCTTCTCTCTTTTATAAGCCTTGACTGAAGCACACCGGATGGCCTTTATTTCATTGTTATAACACTGCCTAATTACTGTTACCATCCATATATAACAATGCATGCATGTTGCTAATAATGTTATTTTACTTTTATCTTCACTTGACAATTTTGCTTGCTGTGCTTAATCGTGTTTCTTGCCCTGAATGGAGGTGAGTGGGCGGGGTTTAGGACGGAGAAGGAGACTTATTTTATTGTAAACACAGAACTACAACCAGGCTAAAAATCCTGTATAGTGCACCTTTAAAGGTATGTGGCCTTTACAGCTAATTGAAAATAATTGTGTGTTTCCATATTGCCTAGACTGTGCTTGCCATACCTGACACAAAGTATTCCTCCAGCCAACATAAGTTATGTATGATTCCTTCATTAGCATAACATAATTTTGATAGGCAGTTAATGAAATAACAGACATTAATGGTTGTCATATTTATAATTATAGAAATGATTATAAGCATGGGCAGCACGGTGGTGCAGTGGTTAGCACTGTCGCCTCACAGCAAGAAGGTACCGAGTTTGAATCCCGGCCGAGCGCCT
Organism: Synaphobranchus kaupii; assembly: GCA_029718625.1. NCBI lineage: Eukaryota > Metazoa > Chordata > Actinopteri > Anguilliformes > Synaphobranchidae > Synaphobranchus > Synaphobranchus kaupii. Next base: position 26,228,762 of record CM056384.1, read on the forward strand.
TTCTGTGCGGAGTTTGCATGTTCTCCCTGTGTCTGCGTGGGTTTCCTCCGGGAACTCCGGTTTCCTCCCACAGTCCAAAGACATGCAGATTAGGCTAATTGGAGACTCTAAATTGCCCATAGGTATGAGTGTGTGCATGAATGGTGTGTGTGCCCTGCGATGGATTGGCGGCCTGTCCAGGGTGTATTCCTGCCTCTCGCCCGATGCATGCTGGGATAGGCTCCAGCACCCCCGCGACCCTGACCAGGAATAAGCGGGTTAATGGATAATGGATGGATGGATGGATTATAAGCATTTATTATCAAATGTGATACTTTATGAAGGATCACATAACACACGTGTAAAATGTTCTTCTCAAAACTGATATAATTTAAAGGTGACTTAGTCAACCCCCTGCCCAAACCCCATAATGTAGTTATGCTGTGGCAATTAAGACATTATACAAGCTTGGGGAAAGATGTAGGAATAGGTACTACATGCATTATAATGATCCAGAATTAATTTGCAAACCCACCTCCTCAATCCAATGTGTCCAATTAACACAGGTTTTTCATTAGCCCCAGTATTCGTAAGCTAAGCACAGATGGAGCCACAACTGATTTCTGTGGGAATATTTTAGACCCATGTACAGTCTGCGCCTATCTAAAACAATAGAATTCAGCTGAGCTTTTACACTTTTCAGTTCAGAAAGGTCAGAGCTGCTCGGGACTGCAACAAAGCCACGTCTTCCGCAGTCACTGAAGAAGGCCAACATTGCCTGGTAATAGTGCAATTAGACTATTCTGGGACGAGGTTCTGAGAATCTTCACACCCCCCACCCCCCCCCCCCCCCCACACACTTGGTGACGCCACACAGAAAGACGGCTTCTCGCTCCTCACTGTTTCATGGAATATGTGATCAAATTTCTCGCCATTTCTATCTCATTGGAGGTGTTGTGTCTTCACAACATCACACAGAGAGTCTTGCAAATGGAATTCACACTCAGTGATTGAGGCCTCGTTGTAATGGAATGAAACCTGCTTCTCGGGTCACAGAGAAGCCTGCATTCTTTGAACAACTTGACATCCTCATCTGACCCCAGGGCCCAGTTGTTCAGAAGTAATCTGATCGGATTTCGGCTATCGGATTGGACCAAATCTTGAAAATGGGTTGTTCAAAAGAAAAAAATGATTCTGAATTCAGATTAGATCACGTAATCAAGTCTTGGTTTTGATCTGGATCAAACCTTCAGTATGTGTTGTTCAAAAGTTTTTTTGTAGGATTGGGATACCTTTGATCCAAAAAATGAGGATTATCCTGATCCCAGCAGAAGGGTGGATTTCAGGAACAAAATGTAATAAAACTTTAAAATTGGTCAAATAATACAACATTTGTATCATGTAGTAGTCAACTATTGGACATTTAGCCTTTTTATGATTTAAAACACATGTTAAAAATATCCACAATGTATTTGTGAATAATGTATATTTGTTTGTTTTTATTTATTTGTTGTGGGTTAGATGAGGGGTCAGACTGTTTAAAATAAATTGAAAATGGAAGGGGATGTTTGTGCTGTTTTCTGTCTCTTCAAATAAAAACACTTGAAGTGACCCCACGCTGGCTATTCTACCTGTTGTTCTTTACATAGAAGCTAGTAGCCTACATTATGATGTGTAGTCCCATTAAGCATTGGTAATCCGGATTTGGTAATCCCAGGGCCCAGCAGTTCAAAACAAAAACATAGGATTGGGATCAGTTTGATCCAGAAATCAGGATTACCTTGATCCAACTGGAGGGGTGGATTTACAGTGGATTAACAAAGCAAAATGTACTATACAATTGATTTAAAAATATCTTTCAAAATAAATAAGATGGTAAAGTTTGTAAATTGAATAATACATCATTTGTTGCCTTTATGGTTGATAAATATATATATATTTTTTGTCACATTTGCAGTGGCCTCTTGCCTACCTCTCAGAACAGTGTATTCAACCAAATATTGAGTTTGTGATCATAAAATGATCTCAACAAAAATTTAATTGAATCAGAAATGTAATTTTGATTAACCTCTTCCTACCACGGGCAAAATAGGTAAATTCTCGCCTGTTTTCACTAGTGACAAACAAAGCTGTTTATCTCAAAAACTGTAAATGCTTCTGTGGCAGGGTGGGCGTGGTTAGCCTCTGCTTGCAGAGAGAGAGTGGGCGGAGCGGCTCTCGGACCCGGAACCACAGCTGTCAGGAGTTAATCAGGACAACTAGATAATTAGCAATTGAATGATTGTTTGATTGTTTCCTGATTACATTGACAGTGAGCCTGGGCTTTAAAGGAGGGAGGTGGAAGATCACTTGTGGCTGGCAATTGACGGGAGAGGTGCAGAGAGAAGGTCTGCGAGCACCATTGCCAGCTAAAAGCAAACCAAACTAGGACAAATAAAGTGTCCGTGAAAATAGTAACCTGTGTCTTGTCTGTTCTTCCACGAGGGTGGCACTCGAGCTTGCTACAGCTTCAAATATGGTTTATAGCTTTTATTAAAAGAGAGAACTGCTCTATTATAAAACATTTTGTTACTTAATTACAATTTATGCACAGAAAATATGAAAAAACTAAAAAAACGGGTACCTTCATTCAACTTTCAGACTTTCTACCCGATGAGCTACAAAAGCTATGGAGGAAATCACTTTTTGTGATTCCTCAATATGCTGCCTATCTCTGGTAAAAAAAAATATGGTGTCCATATCTGACCATGTGTCCATATCTAGAGCTTTTTTCAGGCGAACCATTTCGGTTACCAAAGTGCGGATTAAAACGGCCAGAAGGCCGCTTCATAAATTCAAGTTCACCAAGAGAAACAAGAAGGTGGGAATGTTCAATGCATCATGGTATGAGAGGTACACAGCAGAAATTGTGGCGTATCACCGTGGTGTCATATAGCACCAGCAGTGGTGTACATTAAGTTACACCAGAATTTTTGCGGTGTAGGCTAGCCTACACAAAAAAAAACGGGATCACACATGCAAAGACCACATCAGTGTTAATGTTCGATGTTGCTACGAAGGAAGCCATTCGACCAAGTGCTAGAAGAGGGTGTTCGTAATCGTATAGCCTACAAACTGCAATACAACGAAAAGGTCAGGAGAGATGCTCTTAAACGTTTGACTAATACTACAACATTTCTAGGCATGCAAGAGCTGGCATTCAGGGGGCATAATGAAACAGAGAATTCTGCTAATAAGAGTATGACAGTTCACCGGCATGGTGAAAACGATCCAGGATGATTTCATTTCTGCAACAGGTAGTGGTCCCTTCTTCTCTTGGCAGATTGATGAGACTACAAACCTACGCTGTCAATCACAGCTGTCTGTCTTTGTCAGATATGTAGATGACCAGGGTTCCCGTTCAAAAAATTTTTATATATTAGTTTACCTGCATTTGAATGGATCTCTATGGGAATTGGGGGGTGGGACTAGATTTAGCTGTAAATTATGCTGGAACAGTATGAAATAAATGATTGGTAAAATGGCTGTAAGTCATCAAGGGTCTGAGGTATCAAACAAGCCTAGATATGGATGAATCACTTTAAGGGTTGTTTCTCCTGACAAATTTTCCTATTGAACTCTATGGAAAAATAAGTCAGGAGAAGAAACCCTTCAAGTTATCCATCCATATCTACTGTATTTCTGGCAGCAGAGTGATGATTTAAAGCTTGTTTGATACGTCAGACCCTTGATGACTTAGAGCCATTTAGCCAACCATGTGTTTCCATACTGTTCCAGTATAATTTACAGCTAAATCTAGTCCCACCCCGCAATTCCCATAGAGATCCATTCAAATGCAGAGACATTATAGTATCGCTTGTAAGAGTACCAGAAAATAAGATATCAAGAGTCTTTTGATGTTGTTGGGTCACAAACATCAGGAAGTCATGGCATGCAAAGGATATGCGACCAAATATGAAAAATTTAAAGGCACAGTCAACTTAGTATATGTAAACTTCTGACCTACTGGAATTGTGATATAGTGAATTAAAAGTGAAATAATCTGTCTGTAAACAATTGTTGGAAACATTACTTGTGTCATCCACAAAGTAGATGTCCTAACTGACTTGCCAACACTATAGTTTGCTAACATGAAATCTGTGGAGTGGTTAAAAATTAGTTTTAATGACTTCAACCTAAGTGTATGTAAACTTCCGACTTCAACTGTACATTAGGAGTGTATCCGGAGCCGAATACCCTATTGGAGAAAGCACGAATAATACGTTGGAACAGATATTTTTTTCTACCCGAAGTTGCTCGTTAATATTCGGATTCGGGGGGGAAAAAAAAAAACGAGAGAGAGAGAGAGAGAGGCACTAATTCAGCACAGCTAGCTATCTGCCAGAGATTTCATTCATTGAGATAGCCACTAACAGGAGTGATTAACACAAATGACCTATCAAAATAAGCATTATAAAACCAAACTGTGACTTAATGTTTATAAAGTTATTTTACTATCGTATTACTCTAGATCAGGAAGGTGTCCTGTATGCTATTGATAGACTAGCGTATGTTACGTTAACATTACAAGTCCACAGCGTGGATTCATTGCGAGTTCAATGTTAAACAATTTGGGTAGAAACAAGCATTCACAGAATCTGTGATATAGCCTAGGCTAAATATTCATTTTAACCCTTTTATGCATGAATTATTACAAAACAGAGCAATATTTTTTTCACATCAAACTCTGCATGTGTTTCACCCGCCTACGTCTACGGTCATTTTTTGTTACAAATATAACTAATTCTGCTCCTTGCATCTTCACTAATAAGAATATATTTTTGCTCTGTTCTCTAGGACTAGAAGGTTTTCACTGCTACACCAGAGGGAGTTCATATGTTTCCACCTCCAACTGCCATTTTGACCTTCAGTGTATCCAAACTAGAAAAGCCAATAAAATGTAACAAGATGGAGCATATCACAATTTAGGCAAAGGTGCAAGGAATCTGCTCTGATATTTTTTGGAGATCACAAATGTTTTTGACTATGTTAAAATAGACTTTGAAAAGCCTGTCCACTGTGGTGGACATGCATGAAAGGGTTAATTAAGTTACCACAGTGTGATTGTCGCGAATATGTTCCTACATATTGTCGCAAATATGTTCCTACATGCAAATCCACTTTTGATGTTGTTTTCTCTCCACCGATTAACAGCACAGCAGCTGAGAGCTGGCTCTAGTTAGTAAGCTAACGTACAGTAAGCTGAAAGTTTAATGAATGAAACGGATAATGGGTTGGAAATGGATATTTCTCTCGACTCCACCAGGCAGTCTGTCATTAATTTTCTCGTATGGAGGGCGAAAGTGAATGGCTGGCTAGCTACGCTGATTGTAGCTTGCTCTGCTGCAAGTGCAAATGTTACGCCAAATCTCAGTGCTCAACACTGCGCAAAGGCTAACGTTAATGCCAGTGGGCTCAGTCCGCAACAAGCACTGTCACTGCGGTCACACAAATGACACAAGCACACACACACACACACACACACACACACACACCCTCGGTCCCTCTTTGTGCAACCTACAATCTGTAATATGTTTAACCATCGTGAATTTGGCATCGCATTTCACATAATAACCATTTCACCTTTCATTTCACATAGCGCAAAAACAAAACAAGAGGGCAGGCTGAGCTACAGCTAGCTAGGAGCAATACAGGGGCTGAAACCATTGAGGTGGGGGGGAGGGTTTCCAAGTTCATATCGTAAAAAAAATAAATTAACAAAAAAAAGTACAATATGAAATCACAACAGGCAGAAAGGTTTGTTATTGTGGAAAGTTTCCATTCAAATGTATAATGGAATGGTTTCATGTTTGAGTTGATTATACGTATATTGTAGCCTACCTCAGAGTTTTTCCAGTTCTTATCCAAAATTATTGTTCAGTGTCCCCCAGTTAGGGGGTGGGGGGTTAGATAAATAAGTATAAAGTGCAGAATATAGTTCTTAAAAAAGGTTTTGAAAAGAAAAAAAGACAGGGAGGGGGGTGAATAGTCATAAATTGCAATAGCAGTTAATTTTAGACTAGAAAATATGACATTTCCTATACGTAACACCACTTCCAGTTTTTATCCGAATACAGATACAGATAATGTTGATGGTCCAACAGATACAGATACAGATAGTGGCATCGCTGCACACCCATATACATATAAGCAGATATGAAGGAAGAGCAATAAAAAATATTGTTGTTTTTCTCTCATCTAGCACTCCATATTGAATATTGAGAAGAAAGAAAAACTGTTCTCCAAGGGGTGCTTTGTCCATGGATTAAGAAAACACTTGAGAAAGGACTGATGACAGCAACTCCTCCAAAATACAATTGGAAATACAATGAATTTACTGATTGATGGGCTCTTACCACACTGTGCAAGTGAAATCATTCTTTGTGATATTCTTGTTGTATGAAATATGTTTGTTCGCTTTGTAATGCTTTTTATCACTTTATTCAGACAAAGGAGAAGTAGCGCGGGTTACAGATAGAAATGGGATCCCAGAGGACTGCTACAAGGTTCATTCAGTTAAGGCACCACACTGTGCTGAAGTAGAGCGGGTTACAGATAGAAATGGGATCCCAGAGGACTGCTACAAGGTTCATTCAGTTAAGGCACCACACTGTGCTGAAGTAGAGCGGGTTACAGATAGAAATGGGATCCCAGAGGACTGCTACAAGGTTAATTCAGTTAAGGCACCACACTGTGCAGAAGTAGAGCGGGTTACAGATAGAAATGGGATCCCAGAGGACTGCTACAAGGTTAATTCAGTTAAGGCACCACACTGTGCTGAAGTAGAGCGGGTTACAGATAGAAATGGGATCCCAGAGGACTGCTACAAGGTTCATTCAGTTAAGGCACCACACTCTGCTGAAGTAGAGCGGGTTACAGATAGAAATGGGATCCCAGAGGACTGCTACAAGGTTCATTCAGTTAAGGCACCACACTGTGCTGAAGTAGAGCGGGTTACAGAGAGAAATGGGATCCCAGAGGACTGCTACAAGGTTAATTCAGTTAAGGCACCACACTGTGCTGAAGTAGAGCGGGTTACAGATAGAAATGGGATCCCAGAGGACTGCTACAAGGTTCATTCAGTTAAGGCACAACACTGTGCTGAAGTAGAGCGGGTTACAGATAGAAATGGGATCCCAGAGGACTGCTACAAGGTTCATTCAGTTAAGGCACCACACTGTGCTGAAGTAGAGCGGGTTACAGATAGAAATGGGATCCCAGAGGACTGCTACAAGGTTCATTCAGTTAAGGCACCACACTGTGCTGAAGTAGAGCGGGTTACAGATAGAAATGGGATCCCAGAGGACTGCTACAAGGTTAATTCAGTTAAGGCACCACACTGTGCTGAAGTAGAGCAGGTTACAGATAGAAATGGGATCCCAGAGGAATGCTACAAGGTTAATTCAGTTAAGGCACCACACTGTGCTGAAGTAGAGCGGGTTACAGATAGAAATGGGATCCCAGAGGACTGCTACAAGGTTCATTCAGTTAAGGCACCACACTGTGCTGAAGTAGAGCGGGTTACAGATAGAAATGGGATCCCAGAGGACTGCTACAAGGTTAATTCAGTTAAGGCACCACACTGTGCAGAAGTAGAGCGGGTTACAGATAGAAATGGGATCCCAGAGGACTGCTACAAGGTTAATTCAGTTAAGGCACCACACTGTGCTGAAGTAGAGCGGGTTACAGATAGAAATGGGATCCCAGAGGACTGCTACAAGGTTCATTCAGTTAAGGCACCACACTCTGCTGAAGTAGAGCGGGTTACAGATAGAAATGGGATCCCAGAGGACTGCTACAAGGTTCATTCAGTTAAGGCACCACACTGTGCTGAAGTAGAGCGGGTTACAGATAGAAATGGGATCCCAGAGGACTGCTACAAGGTTAATTCAGTTAAGGCACCACACTGTGCTGAAGTAGAGCGGGTTACAGATAGAAATGGGATCCCAGAGGACTGCTACATGGTTCATTCAGTTAAGGCACCACCCTGTGCTGCATGGATGAGGTTCACGGCTTCGGATCAAATTTGGACCGTGACAGTGCCGACTGTGGCTGGTAGCTCCATAGGGCGAAGCGCAATTGCCGATTGCATCGCCCAGGGAATGGGAGGGTTCAGTCGGATAAGGTCCCATGTACATTGCTATCTAGCGACCCCTGCTGGTCAATCGGGCACATGTTGATTGCAGCCAAAGCAGCCAGTGAAAGGTCCCTCCTCCAACTCCGCTCTATGCAAACTTAGCTATAGTCTGCGGTGTGAAAAGAAGTAGCTGGTGACACCACATGTTTCGGAGGAGAACCGTATACTGTCCCGAATCCCGGTTCGTACAATGTACGCAATTGCGGTTGCAGACGTTTGGCCATTCCAAATTAGGGTGAGAATTGGATATACTCAGCCCAGCTTTGGGCACCAAATTGTTTTAAATAAATAAAAAAGAAAAAGAAATGGGATCCCAGTACAGAAAGTGCCAAGGCAGGGAATCAAACCCCCGGTTACATGTGCCACAGTCTCCCTGGCTTCTTACTACTGTATGCACCTTTTTCTCTGACAAAGAAGCCTCACCTCCTAAATGCGTCAGCACCAATAAACACTTTTCCAGAGAGTTATTGTGCTCAATCAAGTCTTTTTTCAAGTATTAGATATACTTCATTTTCAGATATATTTTCAGATATATTTTTATTAGATATTATATTGCAGTTGGAAAGTTTGTATACCAGTTTCATGTGACATAAAATAATGTGCACATGGTTTGAAATAAGCATAAATAAAGTATCACACATCACCAAAGCTGATAAGGCCATAACTTCACCAGTCAATGTTCTAACATTACCATCGAATACACAAGTGCTTAAAAAAGTAAAACAATACTTTTAAGCTGAAGTAGGCAGTAAATTATATTAACTGAGCAGGCTAAGAATAATTGAGTAATTTTAATACCAAAACTATTCTTGTTATTACAGACACAATCCTTCTAGGAATTCTGTCATACAATTTCTGTGTGTAGTGGGATTTTGGTCTATTGTTCAAGAAGGACAATCTCCAGTTCTTTGAGGGATGAAGGAGTTGGAAATCTAGTTTTCATTCTGCGCTCCAGAACTTCCCATAAAGGTTCAATTATGTTTAGATCTGGTGATTGTGCAGGCCATGGAAGGCTTGTGTTCTTGGAACCATTCTTGAACCCCTTTGCGCAGATGCCTAGTGACTGTGCCGCTGCCGGCAAGATTTTGCTGAACTAAGATATTCGTTGCTCCTGCAGCCAAACTTTTAGTGGAAATCACAAACTCTGTGTTTTAACTTTATTGGTAGACGATTTGGGACAACTCTGCCAAATACAGAGTTTCTAAGTGTCACTATTTTCCCGTAGCTAAAGGGGAAGTCCATTTAACAGTGGACAATAGCGTCTATGTGTATATGTGTATGTCTATAAATATATTTATTCATCATATACAATTAGAATGCTGTCATAGCAACAAGATAAACCCAACAATAGCCTGATCGTATTCCAAAAAAGCTGTGAAAAGCCCTGCTCACTCAAATGCAAAATAAACATGTGAAATTATTGTCTCATTATACCACATATTCTACTATGAATATCTGCTACTAAATATGAAATAAATATACAATCCTTCCATTGGTTTTACACATGTTAATTTCCTTTATTGTCTGGTACAATCCGTTTGAGAAATATACAACACTTTATACCGCTATTACACGCGCCTTTCTCGCCCATCTCCACCAAAACGCATCCCACTGGCGAACAGATTTAACATCTTGGACTTGCAGGAGTTTCCCTCTTTGGCTGGTCAGACCCAACGTTCCCCACCTTCCGCTCCTGGGCCTAATCTGTCTGTAGCTAGGTTTTCTCCACCGTCCACAGCCCATCACTCCGAGCTGTCAAAAGGTACCCGGCCCTGAGCCCGGCGTTGCCCACCGCCCATGGTCCGTCGCTCCGAGCCACTAGCTTGACCTCCTGATCACAAGGCTAGGGATAGGGATAGCTCCTGACTCTATTATCAGGGATATTAAGTCAAAGTCGGCAACGACTCTCTGTTATCCAGGCGCTAAAGTCGCTGATTTGATGTTTGAACTCCCCGGCTTGCTGACACAGAATCCCATGGTTAAAAAAGTTGTCATACACGTTGGCACAAATGATATCCCCCAGCAACAATCTGAGCTACTTAAACAGGATTTTATGGATCTTTAAAAAAAATTTAAAGATCAGTGGGAAAGATATTTTTATATCTGGTCCCATCCCCACAGTGGGTTGCGGGATTGAGCGTTTTAGTAGACTTCTTAGCCTCAAATTTTGGCTTCAGATGCAATGCGGTTTTATTGATAATTTTAATCTTTTTTGGGAGCGCTCTGCCTTTTTTAAATGAGATGGTCTGCAGCTGAACAGAATGGGTTCACGTATGCTCTCCGCCAACATTTTTCATGGCATCCTCATTAGCTCACGTGCATGACTGTTTACACACAACTCCATATGTCATTCCACTTCCAGTTCTGGTTCAAGCCACTCTCTTTTGCTGCCACCCCCTGATACTGTCTCTTGAAACAGCTCTCTTGCCCCCCCCACCAGCCACCTGTCATAGTCATTAATACATTTTCCCATTACTGTCAAATGGAAATACGTCGTCGGAGCGGGCTGCACAGCAAACACCGGACTCCCCACCAGTCAAATTTGCCCTAATAAACGCTCGGTCCCTATCAAACAAGACCTTCATTTTAAATGACAACTTTATGTCAGCTGGACTTTTTATTTGTAATTGAGACCTGGCTTAACGTTGGTGATCTTACCTCACTTGGTGATCTCTGTCCTTCCCACTGCAGTTTCTTAAACTCCCCAAGGACTACTAGTCATGGAGGTGGCTTAGCCACCGTTTTTAAAAACCGTTGTAAATGCAGAGTTATGCCCGTCGATGTCTACTCTACTTTTGAGGTGCCCAAGGCTAACACTGTTGGTACTCCCTGGATGAATGACTCCACCCGTGCTCTTAGATGAGCTTGTAGGAGGGCTGAGTGCCATACTGTTCCAGTGTAATTTGCAGCTAAATCTAGTCCCACCCCCCAATTCCCATAGAGACCTCTCTACCATTGGCCCTGTCCTGGCCCTCTCTGGCCCTAATGCCCTCTCTGCCATTGGTCCTGTCCCCCTCTGCCCCTAATGCCCTCTCTACCATTGGCCCTGTCCTGGCCCTCTCTGCCCCTATTGCCCTCTCTACCATTGGCCCTGGCCCCCTCTGCCCCTAATGCCCTCTCTACCATTGGCACTGGCCCCCTCTGCCCCTAATGCCCTCTCTACCATTGGACCTGGCCCTCTCTGCCCCTAATGCCCTCTCTACAATTGGCCCTGTCCCCCTCTGCCCCAAATGCCCTTATTGTGTGCTGATATATGGTGGATTAATGTAAAATCTTCCTTGGAGTCATTATAAATGGCAACATTTTAAAAAAAAGAAGAAACTACAGAAAAATGCTATCCAGGGGCAAAGGTATACACAGGAAAAGTGATTTTATTGAGGTACAAGAGTGAATAATTAGGGTACATATTTAGGTGTATGTAACACTGTGATATCAATGTTTTTATCTTAAACCATCAGAAGTGGCAAATGTATATGCTTTATAATGGACAAAACAAATTTTATTCATTTTATGACATGTTTTGGATAGGGTTTTGGACCGATAGATATCTACCAGTGACAGATTAAGGGGGGGGGGGGGGGGGCTGACTGGGCTGAAGCTTGGGAGCCCCCAAAATTAGTTAACAGAAAAAACAATTGTTTGTGTGTAAAATAAATTTCATACCTATAGACCTGATGAGGAGGGAGGGATGCCGACTGTCAGCAATGCGGTGTGTGTGGGATAACTAGACTTTGTACTCAGATCTTATTTGATGCTACAGTGTGCAAAGGTTTGCCTGAATGCCTGAAAATCGACGTGTAGGGAGAACCGGGACGAAAGAAACACTTTACATTCATCCGCTTTACTCGAAAGTCAGTAGAGATAGAGAGGCCATATTTTCTGACAAACAACGGGTCTGTGTCCCTCACTAATAGCAACTGGGATTTTGTTTCCAGCATAAACGAGTCGGATATAAATTGGCCGCAAACCGGATGAGTGCAATGTATCTTTCGGCCCTGCTGTGCGGGACGAAAGATACACTGAATCGGGACGAAAGAAGCACCTGACGAAAAAGGGTGCTTTAGCGGTCTTATCTATGTCTTGTTCTTTATGCTCATTTCCTTTCAACAAATGTACTGTCAGCCAAAATGCCATGTTAGTGATGCGTCAATGAATAATGCTATAAGTTTAAAATCCATGAAAATCAACCATGCGTCAAGAGCATAATGTTGCATAATTAATAGAATTTTGCCTCACAATGTTAAACTGTCTATATACACTGCCCGGCCAAAAAAAAAGTTGCACACTCTAATATTTCGTTGGACCGCCTTTAGCTTTGATTACGGCGCGCATTTGTTGTGGCATTGTTTCGACAACCTTATGCAATGTCACAACATTTATTTCCATCCAGAGTAGCATAAGTTTTTGGCTGAGATCTTGTATTGACAACGGGAGAGTCAAACCACTCCGTAAAGTGTTCTCCAGCACATCCCCAAAGACTTTCAATGGGGTTAAGGTCAGGAATCTGGTGGCTAATTCATGTGTGAAAATGATTCCTCATGCTCCCTGAACCACTCTTTCACAATTTGAGCCCGATGAATTTTGGCATTGTCATCCTGGCATATGCCCATTGATGGGATAACCTGGTCATTCAGTACATTCAGGTACTTCACTGACTTCATTTTATTGCTGCATAATGTTGCTGAGCCTAGACCTGACCAACTGAAGCAACCCCAGATCATAACACTGCCTCCAGAGGCTTGTACAGTGGGCACTATGCATGACGGGTGCAATGGCGACTTTTTTTTTGGCAGGGCAGTGTATCTGTAGACAACAATGTATTGTAATGTATATATCATCGAACATTTTCAAAATTGAAAAGAATAAAAAATGAAGTTAGAAGTTGCATGGGACAACAGAGACTCAGTCTGCTCTCTCTTATGAGTATTGAAAATGAAACTGTAAGCTCACTGAGCTTCACTGACTTGATTGATGACTTCGCCATCGAAGAAAAGTTTGTAAATGTACAATGTAATAATAATAAGTATGTGGATGAAATTCTATATAATTACAATTCAGTTCAATAGAATTTCTTGTTTACTTACACTAGTAATCATTTTGATGGAAGGGCCCCTGTTTGAATTACAGGAATTAATCCGGCTCTGATATGTGTCTTCTAAACCGAAAGTGCATCATGTACTGTATATAGTACAGTGTAATGGTTACACAGGGGACATTTTGGGACTCTGGCTTTCTGATCATGAGACTGGGGCCCCCTGCGGAGTCCTTCACAAGTAACACTCCTGATCAGACTGAGGCACAATGGAGTGTCTGTACCCGTCTTCATGTGACTTTGAGATGAAAACAGACTGCTTGATCGATCAGGCACTGGGTTGGGCAGGAACACCCCCCTCTTTAGAGAAGGAGAGGGGGGGACCCAATTTTAACACACAAAGCACACCCTGAGGTGATTGGAAATAGCTGGTCCATCTATGTTTCATTGTTGGTTCCAAGGGAATGAGCCAATCTATTGTATGGGTGCCCTAAAGCCATTCTACCAATTGGGATCAAAGGGATTTTGACCATAAAAACCCATGTAACTTTACCAACGTCGCTCTGATGGGAAAGACGCAGTCTTACCCGTACCAGACGCAACACTGAAACCCTGACGGACGTCTGCGTTTCCCAAACCGCATCTCGCCTCATCACCGAGACAGAGTTAGCCTGTCACCTTCCACAGAATAACCCAAGCTGGTTTATTCTCAACAGCTGTTTTGAGGACATGTTTCTTCAAACTGTTCATCTACTGTCTCCCTTGTGGCTGGACCCAAGTGGAGATCTGTGCACATCCACGTCGACCTGACTGGAAACCTGTCGCAACCCAACTTCGGGTTCACGCACCTGCCGGGACCTTGGACCAGCTGACAAGCTGACATCACTTACGGAATCGGGACTGGCCTCCATTTGTTACCGTTAAGTATTGAAACGCATTTTATTTAGCACTGACATCAATTGATAGGGTAGCATAAAACCGGTAATACCCAGTTGAGGTCATTTTACTGCTGGTTCCTACTTTTGTTTGTATTTTGTTTTGCTGTGCGCATTTCGGTCGGGAATAGCCAATTTCCCTGACCTTATGGTTTTACACTGTAAAAACTTTATATGTATGGAGACTGATAAAACGAGCTAACCACAAAATATAGTTTAGCGTGTCATTAACCCATAACACAAACTAACCTTTGTTAATGGTAGGACTTAATTAGCTTCTAAATTTAGCCGTCACATAATTATCATTTCCTCTGATTAAGATTAAGTCATAGAATGTTATATCAATTATTGTTTTCTATTATTCACATATTCATAGTTGTAGCCAATAAAACATATGTCATTTTTTATTTCACTAAGTTGGGCTCTACTGACGTATAGAATTCTAATTGAGTGTTGAACTTAATTAATTCTGAATAAAAGTGACCAAACCTCACTACAACAGTAAGCAAGGGGAAAACGGCAAATGCTCATTTGTACAATGTTTTAAGAAAATATTATTGTTTCTATACGTGAACATGATTTTCTTAATGTGTATAAACGGTGCATTTTTAGGCATTTTACAGTCTGTGGCGAGTAGTGGGTTGTAAGTGCTTTGGGATATTAATAGCACCCTTCTATGTTATTGCCCTGTAACTGGAGAAGCTGAGGTTTTTGCACAACCCTGCATCAAAATTTACAGGAAAATATATAGGGATATTATGTATATACTGTATGGGACATTATGAGGGGAACAGTGTTTGCACCATAAGATTCACCTGGTCTTGTAAAATGGTTTCATATTGTTTGCCCATTACACATCCATGTAGAGCAATCATTGGACCCAATGAGTCCCATGAAATGGCTGCCCATACCCTTACAGAGCCACCACCATACTTAACAGTTGGCAGCGACATAGTGGATTGAATGCCTCCTTAGGCTTTCTCCAAACATAAATCTGTCCAAATGTATTAAAAAGAATAAAAAGTGACTCATCAGACCATATCACTTTTCTCCATTGGTCAGGGGTTCCTGGTTCCTTACACTATGTTGGATCATGGTCACCCTTGTCACCAGCCTTGGATACAAATGGTTTCCGAATGGCGGCCCTGCCATAAATACCAGCTTTATGAAGCTCATGACGTACTGTTTTTGTCGAGACTGGTTCAGATATGGATTGTTTCAATTCTATGGTGATTTTTAGAACTGTAGTTCTGCGGTTATTAGCAACTATCCTACCAAGTGTCCGTCTCTCCTTGTCGGAGAGCTTTGACTTGTGGCCACATTTGCAGCCTTTTTGCTTATGCTGTTTTTTGGTGTTGGGCATACGTTGTCATAATCTTTGACACTGTTCCCCTTGCCACCTTAAATCATTTTGCCATTTTTGTGACCGACGCACCTGCAATTCGGGCACCAACTATTTGGACCTCTGTTAGTATCCTCATCTTGCTTTGGAGATTTACCTAGCAAAGTGCTGTTGGTTAGACCTCTTTTAAGCAGACACATGCTGCTAATTAGCATTCAAATTAACAGGAACACCTGTGTAGATGCTTTTGTAATTGTGGTTTAGATGCTTCAAAGTTAAAGCCATTTTTCAGATATTTCTTCAAGGCTAAAGCCAGGGGTGTTTCCGATATTTTGTTCACCCTCTGTACATATTACCGCTTGTCACACTGTGATAAGATATACATTTTCTTAATTTCATGAATTCATTGAAAAAGGACAAATTATGATTTACACATACAAAAGAAATTTTAAAAATCATTTTGCCATGAAAATAAAGAAGCAACCTTAGTTTGGTAACATACGGAGGGTGGTGTTTGTTCTTCCAAACTGTCTTAGCGACAAATCCGTGGGGTGCTCTAGGTTACCTCAGAGCCAAATTTAGAAAAATCCAAAGAAAGGATATTGTGTGACCAACAGAATCAGGCACACAAACTAAATGGTGACATGTTACAAGAAGGGTACATGAAGGGTACATGAACTGACATCGTTGATCAACTTTCAACTGTACTCAGTTAATGATGAAATTTAAGTTCATGTATTATTCACACACTTGCACGCCTGTTAGTAAACATAAACTGTCACTGTCTGTGATGCATGCAATGTTTCAATAAAAAACTTGTGTTCCTGATACATTCATGGCTCACAGACTAGGTGACTTGAAATTTACTCCCTTTTTTGTAGATACCCAGTTCCCTGTGGTGTTGCCAGTCACTTCTTTCAGTCAGATGAACATTTCAGGCGCAGCTTTGGTGACAGACCCCAGGCCCCCAACCAGCGGGGGGACACTAGAGAACAATTAAACTTGGACCCCAAGCCCTCCCAGTGCCTTACATATACCAGATTGTGGGGCCTGCATGCACTAGAAAAGTGCCTTAACAGATACCAGACAGTGGGGCCTGCATGCACTAGAACAGTGCCTTAACAGATACCAGACCATGGGGCCTGCATGCACTAGAACAGTGCCTTAACAGATACCAGACCATGGGGCCTGCATGCACTAGAACAGTGCCTTAACAGATACCAGACCGTGGGGCCAGCATGCACTAGAACAGTGCCTTAACAGATCCCAGACCGTGGGTCCCATCCATGCACAAGAACAGGTTTTTATTTTATTTTGATTGATCTAGGATTCAGCTGATCCCTGATGTGGAGACGGCATGGAAATTATTCCATGATAGCTTTCTAAATATGCTGAATATACATGCCCCCTTATCGCAGACACAGAATTAAAGGCCAGGATAATTCCTAGTTCACACCTGAGCTGTCTGTTTTTATTCATGAACGGAACCTGGCCTGGGCCAAGGCTAGAAAATCAGGTTCAGATGGCAATTGGCTTTCCTTTAGAAAACTACGCAATAAGTGTTCAGCTCTTATCAATACCAAATCTGAATTTTATTTGTCTGAGACTTCAAAAAAATCTGAATGACCCTAGGAAATTCTGGAAAATTATTAAGTCTATGTCTAAGAATTGTAACCTGCATGATGTACCTGCTTGTATTGTGAAAGATTCAGATGCTGTTTATAATCAAACAAAAATTGTTTTAATGATCACTTTTTATCTTCTGGTTCTCTGTTTGAGTCTTGCTCTATTCCAACTGTACAACCTTGTTTAGACAATCTACCAAATAGTGGATTAAAATTAAGCTTCTTGCCTTTTCTTCTTGTTCAGGAAGTACATGATGCCCTTTTAGCCCTTGACCATAAAAACCTGCAGGTCCTGATTTTCTTGACCCCTAGGTTCTTAAAACTAGCTGCAGACATCATTGCTGAGCCATTGACCAATCTTTTTAAACTCACCCTCAAATGCAATGAAATTCCTAAGATTTGGAAGTCAGTTTATGTTCTCCCTCTGTTAAAGGGGGGAGATCCAACTATCTTACATAATTACCGGCCTCTTTCTAAGCTCTCAACTCTTGCCAAGGTCCTAGAAACTTTGGTCAGTGTTCAGGTTATCAATGATATCAGAGAAGCTCTTGATAAAAAGCTACACTGTGTTGCCCTTTATATTGATCTATCAAAAGCATTTGATACAGTGGACAATGCTATTCTCAAGAAGGGTTGATTGGGACAGGGACTATCAGAACAGGCAGTGGCATGGAGTTCCCCAGGGTTCTGTTTTTAGGGCCGATTTTACTGTTTATATTAATAAACTTGGATGTAATGTTGTGGATGCAAACCTGCACTTTTATGCTGATGATACCATTATCTACTGTTGTGCTTCCTTTTTTGCTCTGCCGTACGATAACTTGCAAACTGCTTTTGACTCTGTGCAACTAAATCTATGTAGATTGAAGTTGGTCTTAAACACAAGCAAAACTAAATTAATGTGGTTTAGTAGGTAAAAGAGTAGACTGTTAAACTTACCTGTTATTATTACAAAACAAGGTAAGGAGATTGAAACAGTTTCATCTTATAAGTATCTCAGAATTTTAATTGATGATTCTCTGTCCTTTGAAAATCATGTTCAGCAACTCACACGTAAGCTAAAGCTTGGTTTAAATAAGGCTTGCTTCTCCTTTGAAGCAAAAAAGATGCTGCCACTTTTCTTCCAGTCATTGATTATGGGGACATTTTATATTTGCATGCTTCTGGAAAGTGTCTCAGTTCTATTGACACAATCTACCATGGTGCGTTATGATTCATAACTAACTCTAAGGCTCTACACATCACTGCATCTTATATGCCAGGGTTGGTTAGCCTGCTCTAGCCACACGTAGACTCAGCCACTGGGAATATTTTTATTTATAAGGCGATCCTTGGTATTTTGCCCCTTACTTATGTTCATATCTTAGTAGGACTAATGCAGGTGGGATATCCTTTGAGGGCTCAGGATCTCATGCTTTTATCTGTCCCCTTAGTACGGACAGAAGCATTCAGTTACTTTGCTCCTTCAACCTGGAACTCCTTGCAAAAAAAAATTTCAATGGAAACACGTGTCTCACTAAATGTTTTTAAAAGGATGGTTAGAGACATGGAAGCAGCTTCTTTGATCTGCTTATGTTTTTGATTATGCCTATTACCTGTGATTTAGGTGCATTTGACTATTATTTAATGATCTAGTTTTTCTTATGCTTTAACTTGTTAAATGTTATCTGTCTGTAACTTTGTTGTGACTGCTGCTGCCAATTTTGGTCAGGACACTCTTGGAAATTAGATTTTTAATCTCAAGAGGTATCTCCTGAATAAATAAAAAAAGTAAAAAGTTAAATTTAAAAAAACAAAAAAAAAAAAACAGATACCAGACCATGGGGCCCATCCATGCACTAGAACAGTGTCTTAACAGATACCAGGCCATAGGGCCTGCATGCACTAGAAAGGTGCCTTAACAGATACCAGACTATGGGGCTCATCCATGCACTAGAACAGTGTCCTATCAGATACCAGACCATGGGGCCCATCCATGCACTAGAACAGTGCCTTAACCTCTTCCTACCGAGGGCAAAATAGGCCAATTTTCGCCTGTTTTCACTAGTGACAAACAAAGGTGGTTATCTCAAAAACTATAAATGGTACAAATACCATGCAGTATTACGACTAAGCAGTGAGAACTCATAGAAATCCAGTTTTTGATACTTAACTACAACAATTTATGTACAGAAAATATAAAAAACTAAAAAACGGGTACCTACATTCAAGTTTAAGAATTTTTACCTGGGGAGCTACAAATGCAATCAAGGAAATTACTCCTCTATCTGATTCATCAATATGCTGCCTACCTCTGGTAACAATCTGGTGTCAATATCTCAAACCATTCAAATTTTACAGGGTTTTTTTCAGGTGAACCTTTTTCGTTATCCAAATGGTGCCAAATGTGCCAAAAATGGCAATGTTCCAGAAAGGTCTCAATATGATTTATTTTTTAGGTTTTTACAAAAAAATGAGATAATTTGTCAATATTGGCAATAAAAGTTCATTTTTAGACGTGTTCTTGTTGCTCTTCATATTACACAACTAACTACCCGAGGTCACAAAAAGCTGTCAAAACCCATGTAGCAGCACAGTGAATCTTGTGTATTTCACCAGAGCCCCATTAGCCAGAAATGAGTCCAGGAATGTGCAAACAGGTTTTCAAATGAATAATGGGAATAGTATGAAACTTCCCTACACATTACTGCTAGCCAGTCCTGTCCTTTATTCTGTTGCCACCTCCTATGACAGGGACGTTGGGGTTGGGTTTTAGGAGGCAAAACTTTATACATGACAAACATATATCAACTATATACAAGTGCACTAAGGTGTACTACTAAAAGTGCAGTGGATAAAAAATCAAAAGTCCACCAGTTTCCTAGATAAAAAATAAAAACACCCCTGCTGTAACAAATAAAAAGATCCTTGCCCTCTAATTGCTGAAGTTACCGTATTTACACAAAGAAAGTACAAAATGGCAGGGTCCAAAAAGCTAAAAAAAAATGAACTAAAAACAAAAAAAGGCAAAGGATCAAAACATGGGGGTGGAGGGTGAGGAGAGATTATTTAACCATTCATACAGAAGCCATTTAGACTACACATTCCCTCAGGAGAGCAATCTGCATCATTACAAACCCCACTAACACTGTCCATGGAATTGTCCACCATGTTGATATACCCATTAGTCCCCCTTATACAACAACAATCAACAATAATAATAATAAACAAGTACTCCCTGATGTTATCATGTTCTCTCCCTCATACCATGTATAAATTGCCATTTTGTTTACCTGCACAGCCTTCTGTACTGCATACAGAACAATTTACTCATGTGGAACAATGACTTTACTAAACACTTCCAGAAGCCATTTCACACTCAAAAAAATCGATTTAGTAGCTCATTTCAGACACAAATAGATAGCTAGCTGCTTGTTACCTGTAATTTTGCTTGCTAGCTTGCCACTGTAAAGGTAATACTATCTATATTAATTTAGCTGAGAGGGACCGATTTTATGCATAAGTATATAAGGTTAGTTAGCTTCACAGAAGAAACGCAGGGATTCACGCATTGCAGCTAAATTGCACATTTCCTTCGATGCTTACACCTAACTTACAACATCTGTGTTGTTGGCAACGCCACGTAACACGTGCGAGTTTGTCAACACAGACAATACACCCTAAGTTTACTTCATAAATTATTTATCATACCGTTGGAATGTGCAATTTGTAATATTAATTGTATGAAAAACAATAAAATACAGTTGACAATGTAATTACGAACCCGCATGGCATTGCGTGAATTCACACTGGTATATCGAAAAATCGGTAATACCACCAGCCCTAACGACGTTACCTGCCATGGCGAAATTCAATGCGTTTATAGCATAACACTGTTAGTATGATAAAACAACTTACATGTCAGCAACATCATCTCGGTCATCAGTGGATTCAGCGTCACTGAGACAGGATGAGTCTCCCTCGGCAAAAATATCTTCTGGCTTATCCAGTTCGTCTAGCACTTGGTGCACGGATAAACGCCTAAAAAATCTCGACATAACTACACAAAAACTGTATCAAAAATACTCTAAAGTAAAAAAATGTAACTGCGGGCCTTACCTAATTAATTGTGCTTTGCTAAACGGAATGTAGCGAGCTACGCTACAAGGTAAAAACACTGCGCCATCTTGGTTCGATAATTACGCGTGGGTGCTACTTCCTTATACGCACGGCAGAATTTCCTTCATATACGACGGCTACAGTGTTGAATGAGGGCTCGTTTGAAAGATAAGAGTCTTGGCTATTGGCTGGAATATTTGACAGACAGTTTTAAAACCCAATGGAAAGCAAATAATACTCGGAGTGGAGGCGGGTGGAAGACAGTTTTTCCCACTTCAGATAGGCCTATTGTGCTATCAGTCAAATAAATACACCCAATTGACGACGGTTTTGCATAAATCTCTGCAAGCATGTTCAAAACAACTCTGGCTAACATATACTAAGCCACGGGATTGGTACTCCAGAAACTGGCTGAGTTTCACAACGCCAAAGTGAACACAGCCGAACGAGTCGTAATCAAGTGCAAAAAAGCACAAGTCGGTTTAAAATTGGAAAAAAATAATGTACAGCCGTATGAAAGTTTTAAAGTATTTTTTCTTGAAGCCTAAAGGTATAATGATTTTTCAAACCAAAGTTTTGTGAAATACAATTAAGCAGAACAGTTTACCAGCACATTGTTTATGGTGTGACATCAAGCTGCAATACATGTTTGAGAATTAGGTCAGAGTTTCCAACGTTATTTACGAAGTTTTATCCCGACGTTTTGGGCTTAAAAACCACTTTCCCAGAAGGAATGGATATATCTTAAGGATATTTAATCAAAATACTGAGGTGAGCAGTTTATTATATATTATTAAATTAATGAAATGTATAATTTAATAATTTCCGCGTTACCGCTAGGGGGCGTTTGGTATTAAGAGGTTAACAGATACCAGACCATGGGGCCCATCCATGCACTAGAACAGTGCCTTAACATATACCGGACTGTGGGGCCCATCCATGCACTAGAACAGTGTCCTATGAGATACCAGACCGTGGGGCCCATCCATGCACTAGAACAGTGTCCTATGAGATACCAGCCCATGGGGCCCATCCATGCGCAAGAACAGTGCATTTTCAGATTTCAGGCCGTACGGCCTTGGCTATGAGCACCGAGCAGCCATTGGATTTTTTAAAGGTGCACTATGCAGGATTGTTCTGTAGGACCTGTAAGTAACATTACCTAGCGATCCAGCTAGGTAGCTAGATGGCCAAAGTCAGGTAGGCTACCTTTTGTACAGAACTAATAACAATGTAATGTTTCCTTGTATTTGAGAAAAGCCTGCAAATAGCCTAAAAATGCCTACAAATAATTTACTTTACAAGGGTATTAGCTAGCTTAGCTATGATAGACAAGATGGTCTGTTAATGTTACTTATTCCTCACACAATTCCATCTTTACATCCCTGTTCTAAATTAATATTCAGAATAGCGTTGGCTAAAAACTGAACAAGCGCACCATTTTTTTCAGCTAGACAATTAAATTAAATTAAAGCACTCAGCCAGCTGAATTTCTCCCTGCCACAGTTTCCCTTCGTGCAGATGCCAAATTTGATAAATACTCACCTATTTAGGGGGTGTTCTATTTAAGGCTTTATAACTCCAGGTGTGAGCATCACAGAAATGGAACATGGAGAGCTGTAGTTGTACCATTTCAAATACTTAGTGTATTTTCATAATGTAGGTCAAATAAAGTACCACAAATGCAAAGAAAATTTGGAATAAATGCCTCCCCTCAAAGTATAGGGGGATAAATATCTATGGGTCTAAACACCTATCCAAAACCTGTCATAAAATAAATAAAATATTTTGTGTCCATTATAAAGCATATGAACATGCAGACTCACTCCTAGGAAAATTTTACATTCATCTAGCACATATGCACAGTAAATTTGAATGAGTATTTTACTAAGTGACAAGTATTGCCCAGGAAGATACGCCATACAGTGTATATTATGTACGATACGATTACAATAAAATTATATTCCACCATCAGGAAAATGCTGGCAAATGTTCTACCTTCAGGGCAAATCAAACATAAAACATGACTGAGCCATGTTGGAACGCTTACACCACAGTATGTGAAATGCACTCAAAATGCAAAAATAACAATATCAAACCTATGGCACAATACTGTGGCAAAACTGGAAAAACTAACGTACATATTTGAAATATTACAAGCAGTAACGTTAATACATTTCGAGGAGGGAATGTCCCTCATGCATATCCCTCAGGCATATTCTCCGACAATGCTATGGTATCTATGGTATCTTGGTAACTATGGTATCTTCTGTTCTGACCCACAAAAGCCATGTAAGCAGATGGAGATTTTCTCTTGCCTTGCTGACGAGTTAGTAAATTAGTAAAAACTTGCTAAAACAAGAAACAACTATTACGCCTCAGCGAGTGAATGTACATTCTAAGGGCTTGATTTACTAAGACCTTTAGCATGTGCAAAACCTTTTAGCACACGCAATACCAATAACATGACCAATGATTGGTCATGGCATTTGTTTTGCACCAAACATTGGTTCTGTTATTAGTTTTGTGTGTGCTAAAAGGTTTTGCACATGGTAATGGTATTAGTATATCAAGCCCTAAGTTGTAAACTAAACTGATAAGCCTAGAAACACTGTTATGCCCAGCTGTAGTTTATTGTTCAAAGTATACTAAGGCTATAAGATCCTTTATTGGATAAAATAATCGTCAATGAAACCAGAATGAACTGGAATGAATGAGACAGGTTTGCAGAGTGTGGGGGGTATTACGCATTTCAGATAGTGTAATAGCGTTATAAAGTGTTGTTTATTTCTCACATGGATTGTCCCAGACAATAAATGACCACTGAATTTTGAAAGGGACACCTCTATGTGTAAAACCAATGTAGCAATGGATATTTATTTCATATGTAGTAGCAAATATTGACTGTAGAGAATGACCTGGTATAATTGCACAAGAATTTCACATGGTTATTTTGCATTTGAGTGAGCAGGGCATTTCACGGCTTTTTTGGCATACGATCAGGCTATTGTTGGGTTTTACTTGTTGCTATGACAGAATACAAATTTTATGTGATGAAGAAATATATTTATGAACTAACACAGACACTATTGTCCACTATGTCATGCATGGGTAGGTATAGTTGTAGGCTTGCTCCATCTGGACCTTTGGCTTTGGATATGAATATCTGCAGATAGAGCTCCATCTGACTCAATTTTAAAAAAGCGGACGCTGTAACTTAAGAGCCCTTTGCGCCAGAACGGAATCGAGTTGAGTAATTCTGAACGTTCTTGCCTATTCTGGCACTTGTCCTCTGCACAAGTCTCAGCCGGCTAGGACAGGCTATGAACAGTTCGCCCATATTCCATACTTTGTGAGCTATATCCAAAAATTTCAATACAAACTTGTGAAAAATAAACATGGACGCCACCGACTTCGTCCCTCTGACCATGCAACATGTGCTGAGAACTTGTGCCGCTGGCCGGGGGTGTATTGACATGTTTATTTTTCACTAGTTTGTATTGAGATGATCAATTATGCTCAAAGTTGCAGGCGAGACTGGGTGGGGGGTTACTTGTTAAATGGACTTGCTACGGGACAATAGTGACACTTAGAAACTCCATATTAGGTGGAGTTGTCATGAATCGTGTACTAATAATGCTAAAACACAGAGTTTCTTGTTTCCACTCATAGGCTGTATCTGAATCAGCACCCTTCCATACTATTAGGTAGGCTTGTTGAGTAGACAGGATGAAAACGTCGGCGAAATGTTCCTGAAATATAGTATACTTTAAACCCCCGTATGATACACTTACTTGCTGTGGGAGCACACTTTTCAAGAAGTACGCAAACATTTTGGTCGCATAAATATGACGTGAAGCTTTAAAAAAATGGTGCAGCTTCACTAATTTTCCTTAAAATGCAACAAAAACAACACGTGACATGGCCGCTCAAGGTTGGGACGTCTTACACTTCCACAGTACAGTTGGAATATAACATGGCGGATATTTTTTGCGTACTTCACATTGCGTGCTAAGCTGTGCACATTAAACAGCACACTTCTGCTAGTGCACTGTATGCAGGAGACAGGGCACAGTCTCACACCAGGAAAACAGGAGGCTATATGTTAAAATCCTTAAAAGCACTGGAAACATTTAGGTTGCAACGATAGAATCCCAAATTACAACTGTGTTTGTCGGAGACGGAAGTAGGAAATGTGTGCACACACACTTTATAATCGCATCTGAGACGGCACTAGGAAAATGATGAGGCAGATTTCATCAGTATAACACTGCCTAATTACTGTTACCATCCATATAGAACAATGCGTGTTGCTAAAAATGTTATTTTAATTTTATCTTCGCTTGACATTTTGCTTGCTGCACTGCCTCAAGCAGGTTTCTTGCCCACAATGGAGGTGAGTGGGCGGGGTTTAGGACGGACGAGGAGACTTATTTGATTGTAAACACAGGACCATATAAAGGCTAATAAAGGAGTCTTTATGTCTTTTGATGAGTTAAAACAGAAACATAATTTAACAAATAAGAATTTTTTAGTTGTTTACAGTTGCGAGATTTTGTTAGTTTGTTTTAAGGGCCAGTGGAACCTCCCAGAAACTACAATTATGCTCGACCTACATTTAAAATAATATGTAGAATGTATGTTCTCGATGTTAAATCAGTCAGGGATTGAACCAGATATACCAAGAATCAAATGGGGAAAAGATCTAAACTAGTGTTGCACGGTACACCGAAACTTCGGTACTTTTTCGATACTTAAAAAAAAAAACGGTTCGGTATTAGAATTTTCCGACGTTCGGTACTTTTAAAAAAAAAATTATATTATTCTTTTTTTTCTTTTTCTTTTATGTAGCTGCAATATTTCCCTTACCACAGAATGCTGGAATGGTCAAAATAGCATATGGAAAAACCCTTGCCAAAAAGCTTCGGTTTCCCGTTAGGCCTAATTAAAATGTTCATTGGCAGCGCTGATATTATGAGGGTGCAATTATAGTTTCCGCCTCTACGCAAAATGGCGCACTTTCGTCCGTTTCGCTATCTGACCAGAACTTACATTTTAGTGTAGAGTAAAAGCTAATACTGCAGAGGCAGGAGTTTGATTCTGCCTGTTTTTAAGGACTGATTATGGATCAGCACTATGGAGGAGTCTTAAAAGCAGCTCTACAGTGCTGCAAAGATAGCTGATCCAGAAACAGTCCTTAAAAACCGGTAGAAACAAACTCCTTGTCCTGGGTTTAAGTTGTATAGTTCTGAATATCATTTGTGAAGCTAAGGGGGGTTTATTGTATATAAGTTCTGTTTTAAGTTTATTAATATT
Organism: Synaphobranchus kaupii; assembly: GCA_029718625.1. Taxonomy (NCBI): domain Eukaryota; kingdom Metazoa; phylum Chordata; class Actinopteri; order Anguilliformes; family Synaphobranchidae; genus Synaphobranchus; species Synaphobranchus kaupii. The sequence continues at coordinate 26,255,265 of CM056384.1, forward strand.
ATAAATAACTAATATTTATTTACCATACGCCTTTGTGAGCAAATGTTATTTTAGCTCAGAATGGAGAAATGCACCACTTTGTTAACAACACCCTCCCCATGTTTGCGACGACTCTCCGTACCCCCGACCTGCGCGATGATACTACCTCGGCCCCGCACGCGCGTTTGATGACACCGTGTACGCGCAACAACACTGGTAGTTTCGAGGGGCCTACCACCCGGCCTGAAAAAAAATCTAGGGGAAACACTGTACTGTATGTGACTATTCTGAAATAAATGTATTCTGTAGCAAATTTCTGAATGATACAGCTTCTTCTTCAGTTCGAACTTAAAACCATGGATGTGCAGGGAATATTTTTTTAGATATTGACATTTAAATAAAACTAGTAGAAACGAGGAGGAAATTGCCTCTGAAGGGCCAAAGTAAATAGGGTTAAGGTAATTTCAGTAGAGGTACCGAGTATCGAATCAGTATCGTTTCAGTTTCAAGTACCGTTTCAGTATCGAGTATCGTGATACTAAACCTGGTATCGGTATCGAAGTCAAAATTTTGGTATCGTGACAACACTAATCTAAACACTGATCTAGATGGGGATGTATGGAGTAACCTATGTAGAGATGGTGTTACCAACACTTTAAATACTAGACGTAGAAGGATACAGTATAACTTTCTTCATTGACTCAATATTACCCCTTCCAGACTACATAAGTTCAATTCTGAAATATCCCCCCTCTGTTTCAAATGTGGATTAGAAAAAGAAACCTTTCTACATTCCACCTGGCAATGTTCATAGCTTTATGGATTCTGGCAAGGTGTGTGCCCTTACAAGGAAGTATGCAAAATAGCCTGTACGTTTCAAGTACAAGTATTTGCATGTACAGTATACAATGTACCTGACATTGCGGTTTGCATTGAGACATTAATTAATATGTAACCATTAATATGTAACTATGATGTAATCAGCAACATTAGATTAAAACACCGGGGCACGGTGGAGAGGAGGTGGTAGTGGAGGAAAGGATGATGAATTTTTCGAGTATCGGTAATTTGTGCTAAAACGGCTGAGATAATGACGGGTGAAATTTGGGTTTTAACATGTAAGTTGCAACCAAAACCAAACCAAATATTGGCCAATAGTTCCTGCAATCTTCCCGGGGGACAATCTTCTGTTAGGGGACAACAGTTAAAACAAGCATAAAAATATCAAAATGATATTGTGAAATAGGGATTCATATTTTTCCCAAAAATAGAAGATTTTCTCTCCCGGAATAGATGCACATTGTCCCTGGAATCGCGAGTAAGTCAGCTTGTTTTAGGCATTAAGCTACCAGTAAAAAGTTTTATTAACAAAAATATATTTCCATAAGCAGGACAATATAAAACAAGGGAAAATATGCGTAAACCTATTGGTTCCCAACCTGACAGATTTAGTATACTTAGTGTCATCATTAACAGTTATTTACAGTATGTTATTAATTAATATTAGAATGCACGTAATATGAAATTCGGATGAAGCTTCAACTTCACTAGCCAAATTCATTGCCTGTGATCTGTCTGCTGTGAGAAGAGTCTCATGGAATTGATGTTTGATAATGCTTCATTGTATAATCAAACGAAATTCATTAAACAAGGAGGCTAATTTGGCCTTTTCTAAGGTGAGACGGAAGCCATAGCCTATTCTGCTTATTCTCAACGGTTGCAGGTGTTTTTTTTAACAAAATTAAACCGCATATATTTTCTAAAATAACAGCACTGTCGGGAATTACCGGGAACCAGTAAGAGACAGCCCATTTACACCTTGGCCGTGCTTAGCGCTCAAATAATACGCTGTCTAACTAGCAAAAGTGGACTTGGACACGCCCTAAATGCACTTGCGCCATGCGTTTTAGACCAAGCGCTAAGATCGTCAAGATAGAGCCCATGGAGTTAACTTCACTACAGACCCTGGGATTTGTCTATTAGGAAACTTTAGCAACTTTAATCTTGTAAGTGGACATGCCATTAAACTCACTCAAGTTCTGTTAATGATCGCAATAAAATGCATTAAAGTGGAAATCACAAATTCCCCTGTCAGTTGGAATGTGGATATCTGGAGTTAATAACTGTATGCCTTTGGAAAAAATAACTTACCAATAAAAAAAAGTCAAAATTGTTTTTTTAATATGGCAGCCCTACATTGAAAAATATATTCCCAACATACTTTGTTCTATTCCATGATGCCCCTTAATTATGGTGCTACAGAAATGTGTACGATGAATTTAACCTGTGGTTTGTTCATTATATATATGGATTTCTCTCCTTGATCTCCTCACCCCCTGTTTTTTCTTATTTTATTTTACTTTAAATGCTGTTGTTCTTTTTATTTTATTTTATTTTTTATTAATTTGTTTTCTTTTTCCTTTTGCGTATTGATGTGTTTAACATATTTATGTTTTGTTCTGTTTGTCTGTCTTGTCCAAAAAAAAAGCTAAATAAAATATATATTAAAAAGAAAATGCTAACAATCCTGCATAGTGCATTTTTAACAGTATCCATTAGCTCTATAAATCCTCCATTTATTTAATGTTTCAGTTTGTGGCAGACATTTTTGCCATTTTGGGAGAGGATGAGCTGAATTATTAAAGTGTGATCATGAAAATGTGTGCACGCACTTTATAATCGAATCTGAGCATACAATCATTTGTTCAAAGAGGCACCTTGCAATAACTGTCAGATATCAAAAACTCACAATAACACCATTAACATCATAACTAAATCACATCTGCAAGTCATGATTGAGATTGTAATTAAAAGCAAGAATGAGAGAGAATTATTTCCCAAATGCCTATGTTATTATGAAATGCAATATGAAAGAGGTAGCATTGGTGTGGTTCATGGCACCCAATGCAATTATCAGCCCCCATCATGTTCAAATTATTTTATTTTTTTACATCCCCATGTAAGAGTAGGAAATTAAAAGCTAAAAATACAAATCCATGCAAACAATAAAAGATAAAATCCCATTAGTCTGCATTGGACAGGTTTCTGCAGAACAGAGATCCTCCCTGGTTTGTAAAATAGTGGGAGTAAAATGTGGAATATTATGTGCTGTCCTCCCTGGTTTGTAAAATAGTGGGAGTAAAATAACTTTGCTGGTGTCTGGCTGGAAACAGAAAAGCTACTTTTCTTACCACTTCAGGGAGCAGCTTGGTGGCCAGATCATGGATGGCCTTTCCCAGAATGCACAGTGAGGACAGGATGAATACCACCCCCAGGACCACACAAGCTCTGCAGAGAACCACAAAACACACATATGTAAAACAGACAGAAGACGTTTGTCAAGTTAGCGATGCACTGGATGCTATTTCACTGCTGTGGAAGGAGTGAGCGTTGTCCAGAATCCTTTCAGGTCACCACAAAATTAGAGCCAATGGGCCTCATTCATGAATTTCTGTGTAAATCATTCATATCAGCAATTTTGCCCATATTTTGGAATTCATCAAAGTTTTCCGATCTGAGATTTGTTCGTGCATACAAACAAAATGTAGACCTGCTCAGGACCACGCATACCACATACATAAATTCAAAATGCTACTAAATGTAGCTTCTGAATATCGATTTGAACATGCATTTATTTTAATTTTCTGTTAAATTCACTTGACAAAATGTAGCCTCTGAAATGCACAATGCAAACGTAGCTAATAAAGTATGACTGCAAAAAGCAAACACTTTAACCCGATCCACATTGGCCCCCTAGCGGTAGACGTATCCATCCCAATTACAGTATTCATGTTTGTCTGAAATTATAAACTACTTTAGGAAAGCCCCATAAATTTTTACGCAGGATTGTTTAAAACAGTAACCGCTTGCGAAAAACTCAGCCTCTCTGGTTGCACTGCAGGACAGTAAAATTGGAGGGTGCTATTAATAGCCCAAAGCACTTAAAGGTATACTATGTAGTTTCATTGTAAACAACTCGTTCTTTGTTTACATTAAAATTTTCTCCCCAAAAAACATTGTATGTGTCCTTGTGGTCTAATAAACATGTTGAATGTATTTCCTACCTCATAAGTCCTTCGCAAAGTGTTTTTTTGTTAATGTTTTAAATGTTACACTGTTGACATCCCGCCGCCATTTTTAAAGCCAGAAACAGCTAAAATTGTGTAAACGTCATGAATGGGCGGTTCCTGCTGATTTGATTGACATGGCCAGGCCATGTGGGCAGGCTTCCAGGTAAACTCTTATTTTAGCTTAGGACCGAAACATTCCTCACGCAAATACGCGAACGTGGACGCTTCAAACTACGCAAACTATTTTCCTAATATGTATATTAAATATTTATTAGGGGTGTAACGGTACACAAAAGTCACGGTTCGGTATGTACTTCGGTTTTCAAGTCACACTTCGGTACCAGAGTGCATAATTGCTGCTTCGTGGATCATCTAGGCTACACTCGGACTCAGATAAGCATATCTTTTTTCATTGCTTTCAGCTGTTGTTAGTTAATTGAACAGATTGGAGTCACTCGGTAGTTTATTTTGAATTGTTTGCGGTTAGTCCGTAGCTTGCTCGCTGTAATTGGGCCAGCTACCTGTCTTTTGTGTTGCTAATTAGAACTAGTTGAATTAGAACTCACTCTGAGCTGCAAACACGCTTAATATACACACAGGTGAAACTGGTTCCAACTAAATTAGCAACACAAAAGACGGGTAGCTGGCCCAACTACAGCAAGCAAGCTACGGACTAACTGCAAACAATTCAAAATAAACTAAGCTACCGAGTGACTCCAATCTGTTCAATTAACTAACTAACTAACTAACTAGAGTTTATCTTGTTACATTTCACCCGTACAGTCCACATTTCCACAGCGACCACCTATCGCACTTAGAACTGAAATATGTTGCTGTTGTTGTGTAAAAACACACATGCTTTTGTACGTTTTAAAAAAAAAGTATTTAAATAGATTAGGCTACTTATTTTATGTGTATTATGCATATACTGTACATGACAATTCTGAAATAAATATCCTGGTGCAAATTTCTGAATGCTGAAGTTCAATTTAAACTTTAAACCATGGATGTGCAGTGAATATTTTTTGAGATATTGACACTTAAATACGACTAATAGAAACTAGGTGGAAATTGCATCTGGTGGGCCAAAGTTAATAGGGTTAGATTATGCCTATTAATAAATTGTAGGCTATGCACTAATTAGACCCATAAGGTAATGAATGTTCCCAGTACTATTTTTCTAAATTGATCAAATTTAAATGCTAGCCTATATGATGTTAAATATGCTATTTAAAACACACATTTAACCAATGAAAAATTTTTGCTTTAAATTGGCTTACTTGCCTGTCCAATGTTATCGGTGCCGTAGACCGCACACACGTATGCATCAAGGTTCCATACAATGATGCATTTGCATATATGAATAGAACGGTCTATCATTCCAGCAGCTCATATGTGATGCAAAATGTGTGTTGCTCAACATTTCCATAAACCTGAGAAGGTGTGCAATATAATATTGGCCTGCTGTGTCCTGCACAACATGGCCATGAAAAACACCCTTCCTATACCCGACGTATATAGGAATCCACGCACAGAAAACCAACAAAATTATGAAATGAATAATGTTTATTTATTTCCAGGCTGCGAGAAAGACTCTTGATATCTTATTTTCAGGTATGGATGGATCATTTTAAGGGTTGTTTCTCCTGACTCATTTTCTTATTGAACTCTATGGAAAGATAAGTCAGGAGAAACAACCCTTCAAGTGATCCATTCATATCTACTGCATATCTGGCAGTAGAGTAATGGTTCGAGGCTCGTTTGATACCACAGACCCTTGATGACAGCCATTTACCTAACCATTGGTTCCATACTATTCCCGTGTAATATACAGCTTAATCTATTCCCACCCCCAATTCCCATAGAGATCCATTCAAATGCATAGAGGTTATAGTATCGCTTGTAAGAGTTCCCGAAAATAAAATATCAAGTTATTTGATATCCTTTTATACCCAGTCATGATAGCATCACCTGTTTACCTGTGGAATGTTCTAGTCATGTTTTTTTTTTTACTTGCCAGTCTTTTTTCTGCCCCTGTCCCAACTTTTTTGGAATGTGTTGCAGGCATCAAATTCAGATTTAGCATATATTTACAAAAATATACAAAAACATTGATAAGGTAAAACATTAAATATCTTTTCTTTGTACTGTGTGGAATAAAATTCAGGTATGAGAATAATCATTCAGAATGTGTCTAAATAGTACTAGTATAAACAGTAATGACATAATCCTGGTAGGTACTGTGCAGGGTGTAAGGGCAGGGAGATTGAGGGAGTGCCCCTCATCTTCCACCCAGGTATCCTTACAGATAAATGCATAAAAGGGAATGATGAGGCCTAAAAACAATATATGACCACTATATTTGATTATACATGATGTATTGTATATATGTATATGTATGATTGCATCTAAGTATATATATATATATATATATATATATATATATATATATATACTGTATATATATATATACAGTATATATATATATATATATATATATATATATATATATATATATATATATATATATATATAATGTATCACTACAAACCACTGTATGTCCAGAGTAAGGGCCCTGTTCTGACTTTATGTAAGCATGATATTCTGTGCCGGGCATCGCCTTGACCGGCTTATGACACGCTTACATAAAGATGGTATTCTGTATAGGGGGGTTTGGGCTAGTCGCAAAACAAGTCTAAACCAGAACCAACACACACACACACCAATATACTCACACATAGGCCTCTCACCATCAAAGACACATGGGCAGACCTACACACACTGGAATCAGGGGCCCAGCCACATTTTTAATTGTTATTGGAAGGATCTGAGTGAGAGAAGACTCCCACATCCTACCAGGAAGATTCGGCTAGCTTATCAAGCTGAAGTGTCAAAAACACATATATTCACGCAGTTGTGCTCATTAAAATTAAAATATGGCCTTCAGTTTCCTAGCCTGGGCCCATCCTAATCTAGATCGTGTCAAAATGAGATATAGTCACAAGTATGCGCTCATCTTCGAACAAAGGACCATTCAGATGCAATTATAGGAATTTTTCTGCTTCATAATAGAAGGACATGAACACACACCAGTGGCGGCTCCTGAGCTGAAAATTGGGGAGGCAGAAAACTTCCCTTTAAACTGATTATTGGTCTTAATCATTTTTCAATCAGTTTCCTTGATTAACAATAGGCTACATCAGCGTTTAATTCACCAATTACTCAATGCCATCAAATGTAGCCAGTTCTCCTCAATTAGGCTATTAGGCAAGTAATAAAATTATTTTAACTTGCATCGCAAAATTGTGCACATTTTAATCAACATTATAATTGTGGATACATGTGCTCTTCGTTCTCCGCACTCTTAATTCCGAAAATATCCATGGAAATTAAACGATCTTAAAGCTCAGCTTTTGTTAGATCATTTTTTTAATTATTTTTTAAAAATAATCTAACAAAAGATGAGGTTGTGCTAAACCTGCAATAAAAAAGAATCTAACAAAAGCTGAGCTTTCAGATCGTTTAATTTCCATGAATATTTTCGTAATTAAGAGTGCGGAGAACGAAGAGCACATGTATCCACAATTATAATGTTGATTAAAATGTGCACAATTATGCGATGCAAGTGAAAATAATTTTATTACTTGCCTAATAGCCTCATTGAGAAGAACTGGCTACATTTGATGGCATTGAGTAATTGGTGAATTAAACGCTGATGTAGCCTATTGTTAATCAAGGAAACTGATTGAAAAATGATTAAGACCAATAATCAGTTTAAAGGGAAGTTTTCTGCCTCCCCAATTTTCAGCTCAGGAGCCGCCACTGACACACACATAGGAAAAATTAACACACACACTTCTTTAAGTTTAGGTTTCTGACTGCAGATCTCTCAAGGCAAAGAGGCCCGGCTTGGGGTTTTTGTCTGATATGTTCAAGGATGAGAGGAAAAAGTTTAAAATGAGTGTATGTGAACATTCAAGGATTATATTAGAGAAAATGTTGGCTTATATTTCTTAACACATTCACACTAGGCAGGGGATTAGGCACCCCGAACCTAGTGTGAAACAGGCGGAGGCGGAATTGCAAAGTTCCGAGGGCACGTTAAAAAAGTGATATAGTGCAGGGGAGAAAACTGAAGGCCCTCGTGTCTGATGAAGTATGAATTGACATACTGCCGTGGTACCGTCTAGTCGGCGTAGTTGTCGCATGTAAGTATGCAGGCACTGTGTGGTACGTGGATGACAGTCCACACCTAGCAGAGGGGCGTAAGAGACGACCTCTGTGAACAGGCAAGGCTGGTGAAAACGGTCAAAGTTTCTATACCCATAGCAAGGTGGGATAGGGATCAGACCGTCGGTTCCAAACCGGGTGGCTGGTTACCACTACGGGGCTCGGTGTTTAGACGCTGGGCTGGGGATCGCTATCGACTGGGTCACCGGCCGGTCGGGTCGCAGAGAACAGTAAGACCATGAGTGGCGTCCCTGTAGTGGAGCACATGGCCGCCGCGCTCGGCTCAATGTACAGTCAGGCCACTGTAAGCTGAAACCGAATGCGTTAGTAAGCGAGCAGTGCTTTCTGTGATCAGGGTTTCTGAAAAGGAGACGCCTGGGAAGCAGAGAGGCTGAGGGTCCTTCACTCAGAGGAGTCGGGGGGAAGGAACTCAGCGGAAAGGGATCCAGCCTGAAGCTGCGCCCGAGAGGGAGGCTCGAAGGATCAAAGTGGTACACGGTGGTCTGTGGAAATAAATCTTAGTTTGTCTCGAGTTTATCAGATTGAGGGGAGCAATAAGTATTAATTTATATCTGTGAGGGCAACAGAGCTATTCAGTGTGTCCTCACAGTAGTTGACTGCCTGATGTTCTTTTCACAAACTGATCATTGATTGCCACCATAGGTTGTATGTAAATGCAGTAACTACAACATAACACAAGTACTATATATTATATCTTGTGAACACTGTTAGACCAATATCAAAAGGTAAATGTTTGCATAACAAGTATATTATAACAAAGGTTCTCAAAATTGGTAGATGAAAATTAACCACAATTGTATCTGGTCCACAGTGGGTCTCTTCAATTTCATTTTACTGTTCACATAGGCAGTAGATATATTTCCCTAAACTAATGTTAAGGAACTCATTAAGTGCTTTCTGGCAGTGAAGGAGAAAACTAGTGTTTTGTACAACTTAGAGGAAATAATTGTGTAAAGTAACCAGTGCTTTCTAGATTTGTGTAAAAGTATTGAAATGACATTGATTAAAGGGGAAATGTGGTGAGCTGTACTGTAAAACTGTGTTGCTAGTAAAGGAATTCTGTAAGAATTATCTATTGTACAATTACATTACACATTCTAGAGAGATTTGTTTGTTCCATAACCTGAAACTCAGCTGTTATTTTTATCACACAAACTGTTGTTAATGCTTACTAATATTGTGTTCCATATTTCGCATGTTAAATGTAAGGAGAAATTAACTACAATCAATAGTCTCTGTATTACATGTGTCATATGCATTTAGTTCATTTTTGGTTTCTGACTGTATTTATTTCTGTTACTTTATTGTACTTTTATTGTTTTAACCTAGTAGATCATTGTAATGATCACTTATTGAACTAGAATGGTCAAACCATGGCCAGGCCATTTCCTGTATATTTAAATCATAGCATTTCATCAAACTACAGTATAAATAAATGCCATAAGTAATGCATAATTAAAATGTTGTGCCATGAAAAGAAAAAGGGCCTGGTGTAGGATTTCAGAGGATGGGACCTGCCCCTGCGAGGATGCAAAGTTCCGCCCCAAGTAGGTAGAGTTAAGGACAGGATAAAAGGCCTAGTAATTCAAAATGAGGGGGGCTTTTTACAATTGCTGAGATTGAATATGAGTTGGTCTGCGCAGACCAGCCCGGGGTTTTTTGTATGTTATGCAATATATGTTTATATAATGTATGTTTATATGCAATAAACCTGATTGCATCAGACTCTGAAGATCATGGTTGTTTTTCATGAAGAAACACTCAACTGTGTGGGAGAAACTCCCCAGTCCATCTGGCCCGGACTGGGGTCTTATATTTTCTTCGATATTTAATGGCGAGCCCAGCCAGGAGAGGCTCGAGGAAGTCGAAAGCTCGGACGGAACGGCTGTCTCTCGATTCACCAGTGGCCACAAGATTAATAAGGTGAGCAGAGCCTTTTTTCTAAAAATCTGCAAATACTTGTTGAATCTGAGAGCAGTGCGTATTCCGCCCGGGCTGAGACAGATACGAAACCTCTCCTCCAAAAGAACCTACATTAAAAATTAAGGTAAAAGTTATGGTAAGACAGTCTGATGTAATATTGTGCCTGAATATAAATTGTATGTGTATGAGTGGAAAGAATGAATTGTGACTGTATAGAAAAAATGTAATTATCCAGTTGTAGCGGAGTCTAATGTGTAGCCTACATAATTCACCGTAACTGTTCACGGAACCTTTGTTGTGTGGACTGTTTCCGTCAACACTGTTTAGTAGGTAGCGCAAGGTTCTCATGCTCATGGAAGTGGTTGCTGAAATTGCTAAGCGGGGTTTTGCTAGTTCTGTGGGTTTTTGCCTAAATAAACGAGTGATTAGGGGCCGGTTGCACCGGCTATGCGTAAGTTCAAACGTAGGCTAGTTATAATGTAAGTGCTTACTAAATGAATGTTTACACATTACTAAATAAAAATGGGTTGTGCCACACAAACTAGTTTGTACGTTGAGCTTAGTAATTATCTACTAAATATTTACTCCTAAGGAGGTGTAAATTGTGGCGTAACCATAACCAATGAAAACAATGTAAACATGGCCCGTTCAGAGAATTTCGAGGAAGCTGTTCTTACCGTTATTACTAAACCGATATTTTGAAATGTTGTTGCTATTCGGTTGTCGTAAGGAAATAAAAAACTAACCGTCTGTTCGTCTAAATGGCTACCTCCGCCGTTTCTTCAGAAAACACTGCAATAAATAAATAAATAAAATGCGTGGAAAAGGTTCAGTTTGAAAACTAGATATTTAGAGTTCAAAAAAGTGGCAAACAAAACAGTCCCGTTATGTAACTACTACTACTACTTTTCTTTTTGAACGGCGTGCTGGTCGTCCTATCTGGAATGTGCGAGTAGCTAAGAGGGTTCAGAGGAAGACAAATGTTTTCGTGGTGTTTTGTGTAGCAGTTATCAGATGGTGGATAATAAAACAAATTCTTAAGTGATTTAGCGTAGAATGTATGAAGTCTTTATGATCATCTGTGTACTGCTGGTTGATTCGCTCATGCAAAAGGATCGGAATAAACTTGGAAAGCACTAATTGTCTTTTATTGGTTGTGTAAATTAAATTTCCAATAAAAGCATTAATTTTAAAACATTTTTACATCATTCACTGCATCAGTTCAGACATCTTATTACAGTTAAAAACATTTATAAGGGGGGAATACCCATTCATTTAATTCATTAAAATACACACAACAATTAAGACACCACAATAACTGACATTACATGCAAAAGAAAAACTCCAAAAGAGAGTTTTAGTGGAAAGCACTAAATCAGAACATATCTGAAAGTGATCCTATACACACACACTTTATACTCGGGATAGAGTCCCCAGTTTTATTAAAGGTTCGAGTCCCCGCCAAAGTGTAAATGGGAATCGCGGTAGATATGCTAATTCATCTGATATATGAAAAAACCGATAGCTCGATTCCCGAAAAACATTTCACGTGCCTGGACGTTGATGTAGGATCTGAGGGAACTTTTATAGAGAAGTGGGTGCTTGACACACAAAGTTTGAATCCGCGTTGCACGTTTAACATGAACAAAGAACAGTGGGAGGAAATACGTGATGTAAACGTGCACAGGATTGTGGCAGTAACTTTTCTTTTTGTTTCTGTGTAATCCCGGGTTGTTTTAACAGACTTGTTTCGGTTTTGCAGAATTAATGGTTTGAAAAGCTGACGCGCCATACCTCTATATTTGTAGCTATGTAAAAATGAATGGGGGGATATAGAAACCCAAGGGATTAGGAAGCACTTCTGGTTAAAACATGCCTATTTAGATTCAGAAGGGGTAGAATAGTATCAGGATACATGGCTCATCAGATTGTTTCCAAGTGCAGTCTAACATTTTCAAAAAGTGGATACGAAACGGCTAACGTTATATTACAACCATAATGGCTCTAACATAAAGTAAATAGACTAAAACAAACAAATAAGAATATTTTGAATTTTATTTGTAAAAATATTAACATGCACACATTGTATTTCTGTTCAATGTTTTATTTTTCCATGGAATGCAAAATAGACATAGCCTGTTAAACTCAATGCACGCTGATTTCCGTGTTTACATTGTAGCGTGTTGATTGATTGGTTACGGATTTGTTCTCGTCATGAAAGCGACTAAGTCACTTTAGTATTGAACCAGGGTGGTATTATTACTTTAATACCCAAAGGATACACTGTCATTAGATGGAAATTGTTTGCACTTATATTTGTTAATAGAATGAAACTGGGCTTGGATTCCCTGATTGATCAGTCTCAGTCAGGATTCATGAAAGGGAGAAATATATGTAACAATATTCGTCTTGTCCTTGATCTTATAGATTATAACCATTTTATTAATGATGACAGTCTGATCCTGTTTATTGATTTTTATACACAATAGAACACAAGTTTATGTTTAAGATATTAAAGTATTTTAAATTTGGAAATTTCTTTAAAATTGTCTCATGGCACATCTGGTAGATTCTCCCTTTTAAGAGGTATTAGACAGGCCTGTCCAATGTCCCTTTTTATTTTTACTTGTCACGCAAATCCTCTCTCATTATGTGAACATGAATTTTTCCAGGGTCTTAATGTTTTTGGGAAAGAGCTAAAAATGTGTCAGCTGGCTGATGACACCACTTTATTTCTTAAAACTATACAGAGGTTGGTAAGGCAATTTGTACCTCTTATATTCTTAAGAATATAAATATTACTGAAGTTGAAGGTATCCCAGTAAAGGAAGTTGTTACATACCTTGGTGTTAAACTTTGTAAGGATGAAACGGCACGAGGCTTTATGAATTTTGATCCCATTGTTGAATCTACTAAAAGGAAGCTTAATTCATGGGTACAGAGAGATCTGTCTCGTGTTTGGTCGTGTTTTGTTGTCTAAGTCTGAAGGGTTGTCAAAAGCTGCCTACATTTCTCAGGCTTTATTTGTACTAAAGAATGTTACCAAGGAGCTGGATAGAATATTATTTAACTTTGTGTAGAGGAATAAACCCCATTATTTAAAGAAGAACAAAATATGTAATCTCCATGAACAGGGTGGTTTGAATATACTTGATTACACCACCTCAAGTGAATACTTTTAAGATCAGTTGGCTTAGAAACATCATCAACAATAATTATTCTCTCAGGAATACTTTCCCTAATCATATATTTGAACAGCTTGGTGGTATCAACTTTTTTCTGAAATGTAGTTTTGATGTTAAACAAAAATACCTGTTAAATGATCCAATTTTCACCAGCAAGTGCTACTGATGTGATGTATGATTTTTAAACACAACTTTTCTCCACACACTCTTTACATTTGGAATAATAAGTAAATTACACATCAAAATAGAACTTTAAAAAAATAATACATTTTTTTTTTTTTTTTAAACGATAGTTTGAGTCTAACACACTGTTGGGTGGTCAGTTATTGAACTCAGACAATCAGTTTCTAAGTGTGATGAGTTGGATAGCAGATTCAACTGTCAGATTTCAGTTAAAGAATACTTCACTGCTTTGGGCTCAATCTCTAGGAAAACTATCTTTATATAGGGATCAAAGTGATGCTATAACATAGACCATTGCTATGTCTCAAGGCACTTGCTTTTGGATAACATTGATATAATTAATGACAAGTGTAGCAACCAGATGGTTAGATCTTTATTTAGCGCTCTCACTTTTACTCCTCCATCGAGATATGGGTGGACTTCAGTGTTTCCTTCATTAGTATGGGAAGATATGTGGTGTTTTCAGTCGTTGTTGTATCACTAATAAAACTAAAGAAGTAGCTTTCAAGATTATGCACAAAATATATCCAGCAAAGGAGACACTACAGAGATTCCAATTGGACGAATATTAGGCTATATCTGTTCATTCTATAATATTGAAAGAGAAACTATTGAACATCTGTTTTATTTTTTGAATGAACTAACTGCAGTGATGACGTTTTTGTGATTTAAAGGAGTTCCGTTTTCGCTACAAACACAAGGCGATTTATAGGTTTAGCATCAAAATGAGAATATATATATAGATTTTGTTGCAATGTCAGTCAATATTCTTGATATTTAAGCAGTTGATTCTTATTCGGACGACCGTAGGTGAATCAGATGTTCTGAATTCATACTAGTTGTATCAGGTCATAGCTAATGTTGCTATCAGCGAATTTAGCAGCGTAGCAAGCAGTTGTGTGTGTGTTAGCTAACGTTAATAAACTTTTAGCGCAAAACTATGTTGTCCATATGACTTTGAAGATGTTTGAAAGCAAAGACTGCAGTGAACAAGGTTGGAAAACGAAGTTGTTGCATTTGGATGCAGTAACAGACAGCAAAACCTTTCTGTGTTCGCGTTTCCTATTAACAATGCACAAAGTAGCCTATGTATGAAATTGCCTAGTAATCACAATTTCAATCGCTATTCACTAAACTAGCTTTCTAGCTTGTCAGTGTTTCAGGAGACAGCCATGAAGACTAAAACGCTAGCAAGGAACTGCTAGCTAGGTAGCTTAATCAGAGGCCTTCTTAACTAGCAAACTTTACCTAGCAGACTAAGTGGCTAATGTAGCTAACACCAGCCGAATATCAAATTAAAAGGTTTAGCATGTGTGCTGGATCAAAATAACGACACTTTCATTTACGAGTCTAGACTATGCTTCTATGAAGTGCCGGTGGCATTAGAACCAGAGACCATGCCGACGTCGGTTGTCTACAACTGTACAGTAGTGTTGTGTCGTTCGCGAACGATTCGTTCAAAAGAACGAATCTTTTGGGTGAACGAACTGAACTGAATCACTTACTGAAAAGATCCGTTCATTTCTCAGTTCAGTTCAGTTCACGAACGGATCTGATCAGCAGCGAGCGTGCACCGTGCAGGGAGGGGGAGGGACTGCCGCGAGCGAACGTGATTCGTCCCTTGCGAACCAGTTCTGCTGTGCTGAACGAATCATTCGCATTTGCTTCTTCCTATTCCATTTCGGACGTATTGTTCTAAGTATTGTATAGCCGAAATGAGTACCGTGTTTGCGTGTTGTATACTAGAAAGTTTTTTTTTCTCTAATTTGTTTCCTAAATTGTTCGAAATAAAGTTTATATTTAAAAAAAAATTTATAAAAAAAATTCACGGGCGGGCGGGCGCCGAGCGAGGCAGCGAGCGTGCAGAGTGGACTGATTCGTTCACTGCGTGACGTGACGTGATCCTGAGTGATAATCAGCGGCTCAAACTGCCAGAATCAGGCCCAGCAAGTTAAGACTTAAAAGTCATTGAAAACCAGCGTTCACCTCCAATATTGATATTCAACGAGGAAACTTTTAAAATATCAAGATTTGTAAACGGAGTTTGGCGCATTTGTCAAAGCGACAGCACTTCCGCATGAACTGTTCGGCCGTCAGTTCACTGAGTGAACGAACTGTGACGCAACGGTGCAAGTTCAGTGATCCGTTCACTGAAGCTACTAGACACAGTGAGTTAACGTGACGTGATCCTGAGTGATAATCAGCGGCTCAAACTGCCAGAATCAGGCCCAGCCAGTTAAGACTTAAAAGTCATTGAAAACCAGCGTTCACCTCCAATATTGATATTCAACGAGGAAACTTTTAAAATATCAAGATTTGTAAACGGAGTTTGGCGCATTTGTCAAAGCGACAGCACTTCCGCATGAACTGTTCGGCCGTCAGTTCACTGAGTGAGTCGGACTACGCAGTACGCAGTTGGAGCTCCGCCCAAGCACTGAACGATTCGGTGAACGAATCTTTTGAACGAATCTTTTTAATGAACTGATTCTAGTGATTCGTGTCACTGAAGTGAACTGTTTTGCCCATCACTACTGTACAGCAGAGAGGCTGAATCAGCAAGGACCTCTGATATGTTTCGTTTTCAATTACGTCATCACAGAGCGTGTGATGACATCGCCTTCCATTCGCTTTTGCAGAAGCTCACTCTCTTCTCTCTTTACACTCTTTGATTGAACTACACATTACTTGGTTTTTACTAGCTAAGACATTACTTATGTATTGGTATTGGTGGTGCAACTGAATTTAATAACGCAACAGTTTGGAACTAATTAGTGACAACTAAGGACCTAGTAAAGACTTTACGCACAAACTTGCGAATGACCGGTGCAACCCAGCCCAGAGGAGGGGAGGGAACGCAGCCAAATACCCAAAAACTAGAGCCGGAGTCAAACAGAGTTTCCCCGACAGAAACATTTCAGAGAGGCAGCCATTATCCAGGTATACAGTGATAATATTAGGATATTTTAACCTTTCGAACAGAAAGAAAGAACACACTGGTTATTTCTTGAGGGGAAGAACATTACAGTATAGGCTGATGCATAGGTGTAGGCTATATCAGGCTTAGAATGGACAAATTTTCAAACAATATCTGAATTCATTATATCCATTTTGCAATATATCCATGTTGGGAAATAACTGATATGCATTGCTCAGTGTTTCAAAAACATAGATTACATCTCATAAAATGTCTCCGTTTTGATGGGAAAGATCTCATGTTGCCTATAGGCTACTTTCAGGAATGATCTATAGTGAATTTAACTCTTATCCCAGCCATCATTTTATCACAATTAGGTAGCCTAATATAATTAAACGTTTCTTAAATGTTGTTGAACAATTGAATGTGTTTTATAACTGCTGTAATGAAAAATGTATGTAAATGTATATATATGTAAATACTGATGCAATGTTATGCCTGTTAGGTTATGTGTAAGAAGTGTGCAAGGTGCATACTTAGGATAAAGTTCTGTGGGTACCGCTCCATTTGTAATGCGAAAGTGTATCGGGGGAAGGTCTAAACGGGCAGAACTGGCAGGGCCTGGGGTGGTCCAAGCAGTGAGGTTCTGGGGATACTGCTCCATCTGTGTTAAGGAAGTGTATCAGAGGGAGGGCTAAACGACCAGAACTAGCTGCACCATGGGCCAGTCATATGTGCTGCGGCCGTCTGGGATGGGCATTTGGGCCATTCAATTGTGTGCACTATTGTCCCTTGGCGATTTCGTTCATTCGGCGTTTGGTCATTCACACCGATGGTCATTCATTTGGTTGTCTTTGCTCGAAGTGTCCCAGCGGGAGTCATGCAATTCAGCCGCTTGTCTGATTCATCTGGCTTTTCAGCATTCGGACTTCCCGGTTCAACAGTGCCCTGCTGGGGCAGATCCGGTTGGGAGCTCGCATGCAATCTCCCTTCTGTGGCCCCAGTTGTGTCGTTCAGGTTGGCCATTTGTCTGATTCGCCTAGTGTTTGATCACCTGACTGTTTGTTCGGGGTCTCTTTGGGGGCGGTGTGTGCTCATTTGTTTGGTTGCGGTGCGCCGGACCGGTCGTGTCTCTGTGCATCTGGGGGGCCTAGTGGGTTACGGACTGCTCAAGGTTTTGTAGAGGTGTAAAAGTCGCTAGGGGGTAACATTGATCATAGCTATGAATATAATTTACTATGGAGCCTACGGGACGGTAAATGTTTTATTTACTATGGGGCCTATGGGACGGTAAATGGTTTATTTACTATGGAGCCTACGGGACAGTAAATGTTTTATTTACTATGGGGCCTACGGGAGAGTAAATGGTTTATTTACTATGGAGCCTACGGGACAGTAAATGTTTTATTTACTATGGGGCCTACGGGACAGTAAATGTTTTATTTACTATGGAGCCTACGGGACGGTAAAAGGTTTATTTACTATGGAGCCTACGGGACAGTAAATGTTTTATTTACTATGGGGCCTACGGGACGGTAAAAGGTTTATTTACTATGGAGCCTACGGGACGGTAAAAGGTTTATTTACTATGGAGCCTACGGGACGGTAAAAGGTTTATTTACTATGGAGCCTACGGGACAGTAAATGTTTTATTTACTATGGAGCCTACGGGACGGTAAAAGGTTTATTTACTATGGAGCCTACGGGACAGTAAATGGTTTATTTACTATGGAGCCTACGGGACGGTAAAAGGTTTATTTACTATGGAGCCTACGGGACGGTAAAAGGTTTATTTACTATGGAGCCTACGGGACAGTAAATGTTTTATTTACTATGGAGCCTACGGGACGGTAAATGGTTTATTTACTATGGAGCCTACGGGACAGTAAATGGTTTATTTACTATGGAGCCTACGGGACGGTAAAAGGTTTATATACTATGGAGCCTACGGGACAGTAAATGGTTTATTTACTATGGAGCCTACGGGACGGTAAATAGTTTATTTACTATGGAGCCTACGGGACAGTAAATGGTTTATTTACTATGGAGCCTACGGGACGGTAAAAGGTTTATATACTATGGAGCCTACGGGACAGTAAATGGTTTATTTACTATGGAGCCTACGGGACGGTAAATAGTTTATTTACTATGGAGCCTACGGGACGGTAAACAGGTTACTATGGAGCCTACGGGACAGTAAATGGTTTATTTACTATGGAGCCTACGGGACGGTAAATAGTTTATATACTATGGAGCCTACGGGACAGTAAATGGTTTATTTACTATGGAGCCTACGGGACGGTAAATAGTTTATTTACTATGGAGCCTACGGGACGGTAAAAGGTTTATTTACTATGGAGCCTACGGGACAGTAAATGGTTTATTTACTATGGAGCCTACGGGACGGTAAATAGTTTATTTACTATGGAGCCTACGGGACGGTAAACAGGTTACTATGGAGCCTACGGGACAGTAAATGGTTTATTTACTATGGAGCCTACGGGACGGTAAATAGTTTATTTACTATGGAGCCTACGGGACGGTAAAAGGTTTATATACTATGGAGCCTACGGGACAGTAAATGGTTTATTTACTATGGAGCCTACGGGACGGTAAATAGTTTATTTACTATGGAGCCTACGGGACGGTAAACAGGTTACTATGGAGCCTATGGGACAATAAATGGTTTATTTACTATGGAGCCTACGGGACCGTAAATAGTTTATATACTATGGAGCCTACGGGACAGTAAATGGTTTATTTACTATGGAGCCTACGGGACGGTAAATAGTTTATTTACTATGGAGCCTACGGGACGGTAAACAGGTTACTATGGAGCCTACGGGACAGTAAATGGTTTATTTACTATGGAGCCTACGGGACGGTAAATGGTTTATTTACTATGGAGCCTACGGGACGGTAAACAGGTTACTATGGAGCCTACGGGACAGTAAATGGTTTATTTACTATGGAGCCTACGGGACGGTAAATAGTTTATTTACTATGGAGCCTACGGGACGGTAAACAGGTTACTATGGAGCCTACGGGACAGTAAATGGTTTATTTACTATGGAGCCTACGGGACGGTAAATAGTTTATTTACTATGGAGCCTACGGGACGGTAAACAGGTTACTATGGAGCCTACGGGACAGTAAATAGTTTATTTACTATGGAGCCTACGGGACGGTAAATAGTTTATTTACTATGGAGCCTACGGGACGGTAAATAGTTTACTATGGAGCCAACGGGACGGTAAACAGTTTACTAAGGGGCCTACGGGACGGTAAACAAAGTCGCTAAGGGGCCTATGGGACGGCGACACTGATCATAGCTATGAATAAAGTTTGCTGGGAGGGCCTACGGGACGGCAAACAGTTTACTAAGGAGCCTACGGGACGGTAAACAGTTTACTAAGGGGCCTACGGGACGGTAAACAGTTTACTAAGGAGCCTACGGGACGGTAAACAGTTTACTAAGGGGCCTACGGGACGGTAAACAGTTTACTAAGGAGCCTACGGGACGGTAAACAAAGTCGCTAAGGGGCCTACGGGACGGCGACACTGGCCAGAAGGAAGTGTGTGAATGTGCCGGCAATGGGATGAATGGAAATGTGTCATGTGAGTCTGAGTGGTGAGTCAAGTTGAGTACTTGGATACGTGTGATAAAATATAATATATAAATAAAATTAAGTGCATTCTAGGTTTTGTATGTATGTATATGTATATATATATATATATATATATATATAAATAGATAAAATAATAATTATATCATTCTTAGGATTGGTTGGCTATTGCCAAAACTGGATAGTAGATTTTTCTGTGATTGTACAGCAATTAGACAAAATTACCCATGGGTCCAAATGAAAATTACTGAAAAATTTAATTAAACAACAGAGGCTGAAATGGCATTTAAGGGAATTAAATTGGCTTTGATAAACACACCGTGTTTAGGAATTCCCGATTAAAAAAAAAAAACCTTTTGAACTATTTGTAGATGAAAAGAATGGATGTACGACAGCCATCTTAACTCAGAAACATGGTGAAAAGTATAAACCAATTGGATATTACTCAAGAAAAACTTGATTCTGTAGCTAGAGGACTGCCAGCCTGTTTGTGAGCTGTAGCAGCTGCAACAGAAGCTGTATTACATGACATAGTAGTATACTCTCCCCTGACTGGCTACATTCCCCAGGCTGTTCATGCACTGTTATTACAGGCTAAAACAGCACACCTAAAGGCTATTGCATTGGCATGGAGTGTTACTAGCTCTACCTCATATTACCCTAAAGAGGTGCACTACTGTTAACTCTTATTTTACTTTCCACAGAAGGAGAATCGCATTCCTGGGAGCATATTGTGGAAACAGTGTTAAAACCCCGCAGTGATTTAAATTATGTGCCTCTCACTGACCCCGAGATTGTAGTTTATGTTGACAGATCAGCCCTGAGACACCCCACAACAGGAGCTCCACGAGCTGCCTATTCGGTAAGAAATCAGCATCAAATTTTAGAAAATGCGCAGTTACACTCACATAAACATGTGAATTATTTGTGCTCACAAGAGTATGCTATTTGGCTAAAGGGAAAACTGACCATTTACAGTGATTCAAGATATGCTTTTGGAGTGGTGCATGATTTTTGAGCTTAATGGAAAGAACAAGGTTTTATAACCTCAGGGGGCAAGTGTGTGTCTCACTATAGATTAGTTGCAAATCTATTGGAAGCATTACTCCTACCGAAAGAAATAGAGGTGTGTAAATGTCAGGAAAATTCAAGATGATGTCTCAAAAAGGGGAATGCTCATGCTGATCAGGCAGCAAACACTCTTCCTTTGATGCCCCAGTGTTGCAAATGTATGTAAATAATGTAAATAATATAAATTTGTTTGATAACGATGAGTTGAAGTTGTTGCAGAAATCTACAGGACAACAGGAACAAACTCAGTGGAGGAAGCATCGATACGTACCCCGCCCGGACGGGCTATGGTTCTCACCTGAAGGAAAACCTGTGTTGCTTGCATGTACATATCATGTACGTGTATGTTAGATATGGTGAAAGCTTACTGGTATACACCAGGGTTTTCAGCCATTGCGCAGCGACTCTGTGACAAATGTGTGATCTCTTTACAGGATAACTCTGCTGGCGGACAATCAATGGGAGCAGGGGGACAGCCTGTCCCCGAGGAACCATTCTCTTATATAATGATGGATTTGGTAGAATTAAGTCCATGCAGAGGTTATAAATATTGTCTGGTGATTGTGGACATGTTTTCCAAATGGGTGGAATGTTTCCATTGCAGAAAGGAGACCGCACCTTGGGGGCCAAGGGCAACAATTTAGCAGACGAGGCAGCGCGTTGTGCTGCCATAGGGCTAGCCCTGTTTGGAGCGATAGTAGCAGAAGAGCCCGGTCCCACAGGGAATTTAGCCTCTCTCATTGAGGCACAAAACAAAGCAAGTGTGTACAACTCAGCGTTTGGCTAAAAAGGGGGCGGTGGAAACAGAGGACGGCCCTAACAAGGGATTGTGGCGAGGGCCAAAAGGCCATTTGTAGCGCCTACGTCAGTAGTCCACACCCTGATTAAAGATGCGCATGGTCAGGACCATTGCGCAAGGGGGGAAATGCTTAAAATATGTGCAGACAGCAGAATCAAATGGGTAGAGGCACTAACACTGGCACTAATGAGCATGAGAATGCTAACTAACAGAAGCTTGCATCTAACCCATGAAATGCTAACAGGTAGACCAATGCCAGTACCGTACCTACGGGGTCCATACAATGGACCTCTGCTTGAACAGCTTGAGAGAGAGCTGTCAAATTATGTGCGGCATCTAACCTTAATACACAAGACTATTCTCCAACAGGTAAAAGGAGCCACTGAAGGAAGAACAAGCGACATCTCAGAGGATTTATGTGGTATATGCCCGGGAGACTGGGTGTATATTAAAGTGTTTAAAAGAAGCTGGAGTGAACCCAGGCATTAGGGACCATACAAGGTGGTTCTAATAACTCCTACTGCACTTAAGGTTGAAGGTAAAACTGTGTGGTTTCACCTTAATCACTGTAGTAGAGCGAGAGAACTAGAATGCACACAGGAAGAGATTAGAGGCGATTTAAGGAGAATAGCAGAAAGGTAGGAGGAGTGGTGTTGGAGAGAGAGAGAGAGAGAGAGAGTGAGTGAGAGCTGTTCATTTAGAGGGAAAGGGTTATGTTAGAGTAACATTTCCCTCCAGGAAAATGAGTTTGAGAAGGGAGAAACAAATGGAGAAGGGAAGTAGAGATTGTGAAAGTGAAGTAAGTAGAAAAGAGTTACAGTAAGTTCTCGTTTTTGGACACCAAAGAGTGGGTGATTGAAACCCTCCCCTCTGCACCTGAATGTGAGGACATGAAGCTGCGTGGAGAGGAGTGACCTGAATCACTGTGCATCACATGTGCTAGTAACCTCTCCACAGTGATGACCCTCTACAGTGTGAAAAGCACCTGGGTTGAAGAACATACACTGAATACACAGACATACATGAAGACAGATTTTCACACTCAGGAGCAAAACGCTCCCTTACTTATGGCAGATAGTTAAAATACTGCTCACATAGTTAAAGTATACACATAGTGTCTTGCATCCTTCTGCCAAAGAATATGGCCAGCTATGGCTGAGTGAAGTGCTAGTAACCTCTCCTCTGTCCACTGGTCCAACGTGGTTGAAGCAGGACCCGGGAAGAAGAGAAGACATTATTCCGCCTAAGTACCGTATGTTACTCTGCGAAAAACATCTTATGTCACTGTAACTTAAGACTTTATTGTGCATCTAAAACCCGTGGCTGGTCTTATTTTATTGTACTCACGCTTAAGCAGACAATGTGTACATGGTTAAATGTTTATGTTTTTTAAGAAGAAAATCAGACCACACTGAGCCTCGTTGTGGATCAATGGCCACGCTTTGCCCTGTTGCTGAAGTTCAGGAAAAAGTTGGTGATGAAATCACAGTCTTTGTCCGTCACAATCACAGGCGGCATTCACGTGGGAGGGGGCCACGTGATGCATGTAATGGGGGCATGCCTAAAGCAGTGCTTTGTCATACTGCGCATATTTGCTTACAAGTACTGGGCGACGGCTACTGGGCAAATCGATTTACTAGTGGCAAACACTAAGCAGCAGAAAGGCCGTTTAGGGAGTCTGCTGGATTATTTACTTCCCAACGGGTCAATGTGGTCTGGATTAATAGTGAAGAACATACAGTATGTACTCAAATAATTAGTGGGAAGAAACTTATTATGTTGCAAGTTTTGATGTATTATACCTGAAGGAACCATAATAATTTTATTAGTTATACCTATACTCATTTTAATAAGTTGGTATTGATTTATACATGTGATACTGCTGTAGATCTCTTTGAGCAATAACTATCTGACAACAGATGGTAGGGACAGCTTGACAAAAATGTGACTATGAAGTCACAAAGGGGGGAATGTGGAATAAAATTCAGGTATGAGAATAATCATTCAGAATGTATCTAAATAGTACTAGTATAAACAGTAATGACATAATCCTGGTAGGCACTGTGCAGGTGTAAGGGCAGGGAGATTGAGGGAGTGCCCCTCATCTTCCACCCAGGTATCCTTACAGATAAATGCATAAAAGGGAATGATGAGGCCTAAAAACAATATATGACCACTATATTTGATTATACACTATGTATTGTATATATGTATATGTATGATTGCATCTAAGTATATATATATATATATATATATATATATATATATATATTCTGTGCCGGGCATCGCCTTGACCGGCTTATGACACGCTTACATAAAGATGGTATTCTGTATAGGGGGGTTTGGGCTAGTCGCAAAACAAGTCTAAACCAGAACCAACACACACACACCAATATACTCACACATAGGCCTCTCACCATCAAAGACACATGGGCAGACCTACACACACTGGAATCAGGGGCCCAGCCACATTTTTAATTGTTATTGGAAGGATCTGAGTGAGAGAAGACTCCCACATCCTACCAGGAAGATTAGGCTAGCTTATCAAGCTGAAGTGTCAAAAACACATATATTCACGCAGTTGTGCTCATTAAAATTAAAATATGGCCTTCAGTTTCCTAGCCTGGGCCCATCCTAATCTAGATCGTGTCAAAATGAGATATAGTCACAAGTATGCGCTCATCTTCAAAGAAAGGACCATTCAGATGCAATTATAGGTATTTTTCTGCTTCATAATAGAAGGACATGAACACACACATAGGAAAAATTAACACACACACTTCTTTAAGTTTAAGTTTCTGACTGCAGATCTCTCAAGGCAAAGAGGCCCGGCTTGGGGTTTTTGTCTGATATGTTCAAGGATGAGAGGAAAAAGTTTAAAATGAGTGTATGTGAACATTCAAGGATTATATTAGAGAAAATGTTGGCTTATATTTCTTAACACATTCACACTAGGCAGGGGATTAGGCACCCCGAACCTAGTGTGAAACAGGCGGCGGCGGAATTGCAAAGTTCCGAGGACACGTTAAAAAAGTGATATAGTGCAGCGGAGAAAACTGAAGGCCCTCGTGTCTGATGAAGTATGAATTGACATACTGCCGTGGTACCGTCTAGTCGGCGTAGTTGTCGCATGTAAGTATGCAGGCACTGCGTGGTACGTGGATGACAGTCCACACCTAGCAGAGGGGCGTAAGAGACGACCTCTGTGAACAGGCAAGGCTGGTGAAAACGGTCAAAGTTTCTATACCCATAGCAAGGTGGGATAGGGATCAGACCGTCGGTTCCCAACCGGGTGGCTGGTTACCACTACGGGGCTCGGTGTTTAGACGCTGGGCTGGGGATCGCTATCGACTGGGTCACCGGCCGGTCGGGTCGCAGAGAGCAGTAAGACCATGAGTGGCGTCCCTGTAGTGGAGCACATGGCCGCCGCGCTCGGCTCAATGTACAGTCAGGCCACTGTAAGCTGAAACCGAATGCGTTAGTAAGCGAGCAGTGCTTTCTGTGATCAGGGTTTCTGAAAAGAAGACGCCTGGGAAGCAGAGAGGCTGAGGGTCCTTCACTCAGAGGAGTCGGGGGGAAGGAACTCAGCGGAAAGGGATCCAGCCTGGAGCTGCGCCCGAGAGGGAGGCTCGAAGGATCAAAGTGGTACACGGTGGTCTGTGGAAATAAAACTTAGTTTGTCTCGAGTTTATCAGATTGAGGGGAGCAATAAGTATTAATTTATATCTGTGAGGGCAACAGAGCTATTCAGTTTGTCCTCACAGTAGTTGACTGCCTGATGTTCTTTTCACAAACTGATCATTGATTGCCACCATAGGTTGTATGTAAATGCAGTAACTACAACATAACCCAAGTACTATATATTATATCTTGTGAACACTGTTAGACCAATATCAAAAGGTACATGTTTGCATAACAAGTATATTATAACAAAGGTTCTCAAAATTGGTAGATGAAAATTAACCACAATTGTATCTGGTCCACAGTGGGTCTCTTCAATTTAATTTTACTGTTCACATAGGCAGTAGATATATTTCCCTAAACTAATGTTAAGGTACTCATTAAGTGCTTTCTGGCAGTGAAGGAGAAAACTAGTGTTTTGTACAACTTAGAGGAAATAATTGTGTAAAGTAACCAGTGCTTTCTAGATTTGTGTAAAAGTATTGAAATGACATTGATTAAAGGGGAAATGTGGTGAGCTGTACTGTAAAACTGTGTTGCTAGTAAAGGAATTCTGTAAGAATTATCTATTGTACAATTACATTACACATTCTAGAGAGATTTGTTTGCTCCATAACCTGAAACTCAGCTGTTATTTCTATCACAAAAACTGTTGTTAATGCTTACTAATATTGTGTTCCATATTTCGCATGTTAAATGTAAGGAGAAATTAACTACAATCAATAGTCTCTGTATTACATGTGTCATATGCATTTAGTTCATTTTTGGTTTCTGACTGTATTTATTTCTGTTACTTTATTGTACTTTTATTGTTTTAACCTAGTAGATCATTATAATGATCACTTATTGAACTAGAATGGTCAAACCATGGCCAGGCCATTTCCTGTATATTTAAATCATAGCATTTCATCAAACTACAGTATAAATAAATGCCATAAGTAATGCATAATTAAAATGTTGTGCCATGAAAAGAAAAAGGGCCTGGTGTAGGATTTCAGAGGATGGGACCTGCCCCTGCGAGAATGCAAAGTTCCGCCCCAAGTAGGTAGAGTTAAGGACAGGATAAAAGGCCTAGTAATTCAAAATGAGGGGGGCTTTTTACGATTGCTGAGATTGAATATGAGTTGGTCTGCGCAGACCAGCCTGGGGTTTTTTGTATGTTATGCAATATATGTTTATATAATGTATGTTTATATGCAATAAACCTGATTGCATCAGACTCTGAAGATCATGGTTGTTTTTCTTGAAGAAACACTCAACTGTGTGGGAGAAACTCCCCAGTCCATCTGGCCCGGACTGGGGTCTTATATTTTCTTCGATAACTGTTTTCAATTAAAAGAGAATTTACAAATTACAGCTTTCATCTGCATTTGTAACAGGATTAGTTATGCTTCCACTTGCCACTAATACTGTTTTTAATGTATTTTTTAATAGTTTTATTATTCTAATATTCTGGATATTCTATTCTAATGTTTCTATTGGGAGTCACCATTGTACACATTCCTGTAAGCTGTCCTATTGGTTGGTGGCATTGGGGTTCTGGGAGTCAAGGATGATCGTGATGCTAACTTCGTTTCCAGTCCGTTAATGCCATCTAACCAGTATGTACAGTTATGAAGCAGATTTGAAATATTTTACAAATAATAAATATATAAGCTTCATAAATCGGCCATGAACATTAATTTAATTTTAAAGGGTTATTCGGGAGTATAATGAATGTATAATGTGTTAAATGTTTTTATAAATGTATGTTTATTTGTTGTAGCCTATGTAGGGACAACAGGAACTACAATTCCATACAGTCCACAGGAGGCTCCTCCTCCACATTGGAAGTGACGTAGGACGTTGTATCAGTTGTGATTTCCGCACTGTAACGTGATACTGCACAGCGGAATGCGCGACTGGCAATAAAGTTTATAAAAGGGGCAACAGCCAGTTCTTGCCAGTTCTTCCCGCAGTTTCTTCCGGTCCAGTTGTCCGCTGAACATTGTCTCGTCTCAGGGCCCCGTGCGGCCTGCTCGCCCAGGGGGAAAGAGCCCTCGCTCTACAAGAAGCATCGGCCATCCGTGACGCCGACCCAACCGAGCGAGGCGGGCTCATCTACCCCCAGCTATCGGCCACGGAGGACCGGAGATGAGATGCAAGGAGGCAACGCGAGCAACTGGTGGTGAAGAAGAACCACCAAGCCGACCACGTAGCCAGATCCTGCAGCAGAGCACCGTCAGTGAGTCCCCAAAGAGGCAAGCGGTCTGCAGTAGGATGACGCTGCATAGTTCGGGTGAGATAATGCGACCGGTTCCATTATCCCGTACGAATTGTAAACCTGAACCGGCGGCCGGTTCCCCTATCTATCAAAACCCTGCAAACTCGCCACCACAGGATCAGGGCAACCGGATTTCTCCTTTTCATTGTGAATGCAATCCAACAGAGAAACCATTTAACGGACTTTAATTCAAGTAAGGCTGTAACATTTGCAATAGTGTATTAGTTAGCAACCGCAACATGTTTGTGACTAGATGAATGTAACTGCTATTGAAAGGTTAATGTGTGTTCTGTAAAAGGTTTGTGTTAACATTTTACTTTGGATGGCTGTAAGCCATCCACCGCGCTGCGTTAGGTTTAATGCATCACGCACAGAACGTATCTTGCATGTGATCTGTCTTTAAACACTAACCAGTCGTAATCCTAACACTGCACGCTGATCTCAACGCACACGCATCGATAACCTTACGGCTATCCCTTATGTGTATGGTATGGTTCATGCGCCACCATTAGCTAGCTCCAGCGAAAGCTAGTTTCAAACATCCCTCCATTTTAGTTTCTTTGTTCTCTCTGAACACGTGTCCAAGGCAACCCCCACACGCAGGAGAACATGGAAACCCCATATGCGCCCAACGCGCCACACACAAACACACACACACACACACACACACACACACACACATAGTTTGTTGTACATTATAGTAGTGAATCGTGCCTTGCTCTGTTTGGTACTTTGTGTTCAATAAACTATTACATTTATCCAAGATTGCTTGTATTAATGTTGCTCTTGTGTTGAACTGAATCAGCCAATGCTAATCGCAGGGATTCCCCAAAATGCGTTCAGCTTTTAGCTGGATCATTTATATTAATTCGGTATCAACTGAGTACATAATATTGTGATTTTGCTAAGACAATTATTAATGTGTAATTTTATTGGTAATTAATTTAATTATTAATTTAAGTTACCCATTTTTAGTTAGTATATTCTCTTTTGAGAATAATATAAAAATTTTTATGAGACTGATTTATTATACAAAAACCATGCCATCAGTTGTATAAGGATAGTAGTGACGTATCGCAGTACATAAGTGACGCCCCGTGTATACAGTCAAGCCAGAAAGTCTGCACACCCCTTTCACCTTCTCCACGTTTTATTACGTTACAGACTTATACTACAATAGATTGAGTTCATTTTTTGCCTCAAACATCTACACACAATAGCTAATAATTACAAAGTGAAAACAGGTTTTTAGAAAATATGCAAATTTATTTTACTGACAAAAATAGGTTATTTAGCGGTTACATATCTGTACACACCCTTAGCCTAATACTTGGTTGCTGCACCTTTGGCAGCGATTACAGCTTCAAGGCGTCTTGGGAAAGAAGCTACGAGCTTGGTACATTTGTTTCTGGACATTTTTGCCCATTCCTCTTGGCATATCCTTGCAAGCTCCGTCAGGTTGGATGGGGAGCGTCGGTACACAGCCATTTTCAGCTCTTTCCACAGATGTTCAATTGGATTCAGGTCTGGGCTCTGGCTGGGCCACTCAAGGACATGCACAGACTTTCTCCGAAGCCACTCCTTTGTTCTCTTGGCTGTGTGCTTCGGGTCGTTGTCATGTTGGAAGGTAAACCTTCGCCCCAGTCTGAGGTCCAGAGCGCTCTGGAGCAGGTTTTCCTCAAGGATCTTGGTGTACTTAGCTGCATTCATCTTTCCCTCTATCAGGTCTAGTCGCCCCGTTCCCGCTGTTGAAAAACATCCCCACATCATGATGCTGCCACCGCCATGCTTCACTGTAGGGATGGTATTAGCCAGGTGATGAGCGGTGCCTGGTTTCCTCCAGACGTGCCGCTTGGTATTCAGGCCAAAAAGTTCAATTTTGGTTTCATCAGACCAGAGAATATTGATTCTCATGGTTTGAGAGTCCTCTAGGTGCCTTTTGGCAAACTCCAAGCGGGCTGTGATGTGCCTTTTACTAAGGAGGGGCTTCCGTCTGGCCATTCTACCATGAAGGCCTGATTGGTGGAGTGTTGCCTGGATGGTTTATCTTCTGAAAGGTTCTCCCATCTCCACAAGGATACGCTGGAGCTCTGTCAGAGTGTCCTGCTTACCTCCCTGGCCAAGGCCCGTCTTCCCCGATTGCTCAGTTTGGCCGGGCGGCCAGGTCTAGGAAGATTCTTGGTGGTTCCAAACTTCTTCCATTTACAAATGATGGTGGCCACTGTGCTCTTTGGGACCTGTAAAGCTGCAGAGATTTTTCCGTACCCTTCTCCAGATCTATGCCTTGACACAATCCTGTTTCTGAGGTCTGCAGATAATTCCTTTGACCCCATGGCTTGGAGTTTGCTCTGACATGCACTGTCAACTGTGGGACCTTATATAGGCAGGTGTTGGCAATCCCCAATCATGTCCAATCAATTGAATTTATCACAGGTGGACTCCAATTAAGTTGTAGAAACATCTCAAGCAGTATCAGTGGAAACAAAATGCACCTCAGCTCACTTTTGGGTGTCATATCAAAGGTTGTGCACACTTGTGTACATATGATATTTTACATTTTGATTTTTAATAAATTAGCACAAATGTCTAAAAACCTGTTTTCACTTGTCATTATGGGCTATTTTGTGTAGAATTTTGAGACAAAAAATGAACTCAATCTATTGTAGAATATATATATAGCCGCAAGCTATAAATAAATGAAGTGACCATCATTTCACCTGATTTATCTTTTACTTCTTTAAACTTGTTGGAAGTTCAACATAGCCGCTGCGTTAGTAATAAATAACTGTACTCACGTCTACTTCTTGATGCACAAAATAAAGCATGTTAGGGAGAATGTGAGGGCAGTGAATAGGCATGTTTGCTCTGCAGTTGCATCGGCTAATTGCACTGAATTGTCGGCAGGTGGGTTTCTATGCACTCAGGCTTCGGGTGGAGACGAGACGGAGCTGGGCTTTTGCAGCCTCCACATGTACTATGTCAACTAATTGCTTTTATTAGTGTTTTAATTAGCTGCTCAAATTTCATAATTGTTTTATTTTTTCCTCTCAATTGGATAATTATTCACTTGATTGTGCCGTTTGAGTGCCTACAGAGCCCCAATGGAGGATAACAGTTGAATTACGAGTTTGAACTCCTGCGAGTGATGTGGTTAAGATAAACTGGTGGCCCCGGTGATAGTTCATGGCCAATTTCATAAATTCCAGCCCTGGACCATGTATATAGAATTTCAGGATTGTATTGAGTCATTAATTAGAAAAACATTTTTAAGGTTTATAGCAGCCCCCGTGGACGGATTTGGACATATTTCGGCATTTCTCACAAATGTTGTTCTCGGGTTTTGTTCAAATTGGATGAACGGTCAATGAGTTATGGCCATTTATTTGATAGGCCACGCCCAATCTCACATTGATTGGCTCACAGTTCCCGTAGTTATTGTCTGATATAGCTGGATTATAGTTATAGTTAAAGTATAATTAGGTACACTAATGATATGTACCAAGTCTGGTCCAAATTGGTCAAGAAAGAAAAAGGCCTTAGGGAAAAAACTATTTTGCATATTATGCAAATTAGCAGAAAATCCAAGATGGCAGTGACATGTGTGGTACATACATATGTTTCAGATGAGGAAATTGATCACTACAGCAAGTTTTAAATGTCTAAAAGATAATGGTGATTTTTAATGAATTTATGAATTAAAAAAACAATATTATGCTCTATAGCGCCACCATTTGATTCTATTGAGGCAATACTTTTGAGTTTGGCTCATAATGTCAGTGCAAATTTCATGAATATCCATTGAAGCATTTTGGAGTTATTAGCATTTGTGTGACTAGCCACGCCCAGAACAGTTTTTATTGGCTTTCTTGCGGTCAGGATTTTCGTACTATCAGAGTCTTTTATAGTAACTTTTTAGAGGACCGTCCCCTGAACAAACTGGTATGAGTTGCATATTGATACGTCAAATGGTCTCAGAGGAGATAGATTTTAAAGGTTTTTCACAAAATGCAAATTTGGAAAAAATCCAAAATGGCGGACCTCATTGGTCCAAATGGCAAAGTTGTTTGCCATGAGCCAAGGAAAGATAGGCCAAACGGTTCAAAAGTTATAGCCCAAAATATTATATTTGTCTCTATAGTGCCACCATGAGGTTGATTGAGGTGGGATTTTAAACACTCTTCCTTTTATACATTTATGATGAGTGTGCCAAGTTTCAAGTCTCTAGGATGTACCATCTCAGGGGAAATTTAGCAAACATGCAGAGAAAATAAATAAATAAATAAAAAAATTTACTTACAGTGCTTTGTAGGCTATGCGTGAGTAACTTGGCATTTTTTTACGTTGAAAACGTGTTTTTGTTGAGATATCACTTCTTTTTGGTAGCTAACTAATGATGATAATGCATGAAGATAATGGCATTGAGAGGACATGCATACAGAATACATGCAGACTCCTACTCAAGACATTTGCGTAACCAGAACGCCCTCTACTGACGAGAATGAGAACATTTCTCCTATTACCGACAATTACATTTAAAAAGTTTGTAGATGAACTATGTATTTAAAGATGCTGTGTGTAGGATATAGCAGCCTCTACATGTGGTATTTTTTCACTGACGCAAAACAGGAAGTGTTGTTGTTGTACCAAGTGTTGTACCATTCTTGTTCTAATGTTTTATGAATGCTACATTACTACCTAGCTGGCCAACTAATATAGTGAGCAGAAATGACAATGTGTTTACATAGTATTTCTGTAATAAAATACTGTCAAAGAACGTAGCAAAGATAGCCAACGTTAGCTAATGTGTACATACTAATAATTTCACCGTCATACTATTCTGTCCTGCTCTATTGAGATTGCAACGTTATCTAGGCTAATTATTTATTATTAACAAGTTAGCAAACCTATGAAACAAACTTTTGAAGTAGGCAACACAATGTTTACATTACTATTTCTGTCATCATGAAAACAATAAAACACTGCCGAATAAAGTAGCAAAGATAGCCAAAGTAGCTATGCTGTCCTGCATGTATTGTCATCAGTAAAACTAAAATACATTGTCCAAAGAACATAACTTTACAGAGTCAAGCCAATGTGCACATAGCTCCCTGTGATTGTTCTAAAAATGCTGCTGAAGTATGACACTAAACTCCTGTTTAGCCCAGATGGGGATGGAGTGCTCATGAATACACTGCTGAAGTATGACACTAAACTCCTGTTTAGCCCAGATGGGGATGGAGTGCTCATGAATACACTGCTGAAGTATGACACTAAACTCCTGTTTAGCCCAGATGGGGATGGAGTGCTCATGAATACACTGCTGAAGTATGACACTAAACTCCTGTTTAGCCAAGATGGGGCCAGCAGGCAGTGCTGATGCAATCCATCTCCATAGCGATCTGCATTACGACAGGCATCCCAGGAGGCTGCAACCCGTGACTGGCAGGCACCACCGACAGGAGCAGCTCAGCCTCTGGGGGCTCAACAGTTAAAATCAACCCTTCCTCTGCTCTTATTTTGTCTCTCGACTGGCCTGTTGGCTGAACCCCTGCCTTTCATTCAGCACACAAAGGCACTTTCCCAAGCCCTAGTACGCTCTTCAGGTGCTGATAAGACAAGCTTCTGCTGTCTGTCCTCCTGGTCTGATGGCCCGACCAGGGGGTTGGCCTGAACTGTGCAAGCGCCACCAAGGACTGATGTTGTAGCCGCTGTTTGTGCTGCCCTTATAGCTCCAGGGCACTAAATATAACCCAACCTGGAAGACAACCTTCCCATAGAAGTTTCAATACTTAATAAAGAGGGATAACCACTACTTACAACTACTTATAGTTATCACCCGTTATAAACTAAGGAGTACATTAAAATGTACATTAGATCTTAAAGTTATAAGTGAGTTAACTAGTGTATTACCCAAAGACCACTATCCTTTTTTTGGGTTGTGTGACATGGTTTCTACTTTAAGGGAAAATATCATAAATCAAAGATATCATTTGTAACTGTGAATAAGGCCAATGGTGTCAGGGCCTAGAGTTCTTCACTGAACATGATCAGATGATATTAATGGTAAATGGTAAAGAGAAACATTACTACAAAATGTACTCACATATACTCCCGGTGGGAAGAGTGCACTACACACCCTACAAAGTGTACTCACATATACTCCCGGTGAGCAGAATGCACTACACACCCTACAAAGTATACTCACATATAATCCCGGTAGGCAGAATGCACTACACACCCTACAAAGTATACTCACATATACTCCCGGTGGGCAGAATGCACTACACACCCTACAAAGTGTACTCACATATACTCCCGGTGGGCAGAATGCACTACACACCCTACAAAGTATACTCACATATATTCCCGGTGGGCAGAATGCACTACACACCCTACAAAGTGTACTCACATATACTCCCGGTGGGCAGAATGCACTACACACCCTACAAAGTGTACTCACATATATTCCCGGTGGGCAGAATGCACTACACACCCTACAAAGTGTACTCACATATATTCCCGGTGGGCAGAATGCACTACACACCCTACAAAGTATACTCACATATAATCCCGGTGGGCAGAATGCACTACACACCCTACAAAGTATACTCACATATAATCCCGGTGGGCAGAATGCACTACACACCCTACAAAGTGTACTCACATATATTCCCGGTGGGCAGAATGCACTACACACCCTACAAAGTGTACTCACATATACTCCCGGTGGGCAGAATGCACTACACACCCTACAAAGTGTACTCACATATATTCCCGGTGGGCAGAATGCACTACACACCCTACAAAGTGTACTCACATATATTCCCGGTGGGCAGAATGCACTACACACCCTACAAAGTGTACTCACATATATTCCCGGTGGGCAGAATGCACTGCAGCCGCATTGCTGTAGCGCCACAAAACAATAATGGAGGACAGCACATCCAATGTTGCGTCAAACTGAGGAAAAAAAACAACCACTTATTATTATTATTATTATTAGCCACTTCACAGAAAAACACAGAAGTTCAACTCTCCAAAGTGTCTTTGTCACTTCCACTTAACCACAAGCCTCTGACAATCAGACTTTAATTAAGGAGCTTTCATTACATTCTGGCACTGGTGCAGAAGCCTCATTGTAACATACTTATTAATGTACACTCACACCACTGTGTTACCATGGTGAACATTTCATCAGCTGCCTAAACAGCCAGTGAGGTCTAAGTTGTTTGTGATTAATTAAATAAATATTAAAAGCAGTAGAGCAGGTACTTACAGCAAATCCAAAGGCAGAGGCACTGTGTCTCATGAAGGAAACAGCTAGAAATCAGAAAGAAACAAACAAATTGAACATATGTGATAGTTTTAAGAGGTTCTTGCTATATGTGTGAATAAATTCAAAGTATTATAACACACTAGGATTGTTTTCAATACAGCTTTTTTCGTAAAGAGGAATCTTTCAGACATTCAATAAATATATAAATTCACCAATTGAATTACTCATAAATGTCACACCAAGACATTAATTAAATAAATGTACACATAAATATATAAATAAATATATAATTAATTGGATATTGCTACAAACCCCAATTCCAAAAAACTTGGGACAGTATGTAAAATGCACATAAAAGCAGAAAGCAGTGATTTGTAAATTCTCTTTTACATATATTTAATTGAAAACAGTACAAGGAAAAGATATTTAATGTTTTACCTTATCAACTTTCCTGATTTTTGTAAATATACGCTAATTCCGAATTTGATGCCTACAACACATTCCAAAAAAGTTGGAACAGGCGCAAAAAAAGACTGGGAACATTCCACAGGTAAACAGGTGATGCTATCATGACTGGGTATAAAAGGATATCAAAAGACTTGATATTTTATTTTCAGGAACTCTTACAAGCGATACTATAACCTCTATGCATTTGAATGGATCTCTATGGGAATTGGGGGTGGGAATAGATTAAGCTGTAAATTACACGAGAATAGTATGGAACCAATGGTTAGTTAAATGGCTGTCATCAAGGGTCTGCGGTATGAAACAAGCCTCAGACCATCACTCTGCTGCCAGATATGCAGTAGATATGGATGGATCACTTTAAGGGTTGTTTCTCCTGACTTATCTTTCCATAGAGTTCAATAAGAAAATGAGTCAGGAGAAACAACCCTTAAAGTGATCCATCCATACCTGAAATTAAGATATCAAGAGTCTTTTGATATCCTTTTATACCCAGTCATGATAGCATCACCTGTTTACCTGTGGACTGTTCCAAGCAGGTGTTTTTTTTAACTTCCCAGTCTTTTTTTTTGCCCCTGTCCCAACCTTTTTGGAACGTGTTGCAGGCATCAAATTCTGAATTAGACAAAAATCAATAAAGTTGATAAGGTAAAACATTAAATCTATTTTCTTTGAACTGTTTTCAATTAAATATATAAAAATCACTGCTTTCTGTTTTTATATCTATTATCATATTTTAAAATGTAATTAATTAATAATTTAAATAAGTGAAAAATTCCTCTCAAACCATTTACATATACATATTACATATACATTCAACTCATATAGTTATTGCTTGTAACAATCTCTGACCCAGCAGCTGACTAATGTCTCCAACTAGTATTAGTGGCACTCTTTCACCAATGGAAATGAAAGCCCTGTTCTACCAACATTTTGGTTTATATAACACTAACGGTACTGTTTTAAAGTATAAGTTATGCCCAAGATAGGCTAAAGTTAGTGTTAAGCTGAAACATGTCTGTTTAATAGAGATACTGGTGCGTTTGGACAATAAAATATGAAACCATTTAAAAAGAATTGCACATTTTGTGAGCTCTGGCCTTCCTGTGCTGTCTGTGCTGCCTGAACGTGCAGCCTCACAGGCTGGCACATGCTGATTTAACACCAGGCAATGACCTGAGGATTGGCTGAGAGTTCACAGGATCTGCTCGGGACATAAACGCATTTCGCACTGAGGTGAGGGAGCCAGAGACGTAGCAGATGTGTGCTACAGGAAGGCGGGAGCGCTGAGCGGCTTTCTAATTAGGCTGGTAGCGGGCGCCATCCCGTCAGGTGCCAAGCTGTCACTGATAGGGACGGGAGACACGGGCGGGCCGAGGCCGCAACTGAGCTCCACCAGAATCAGAGGTTAAACCATGCAATGCTCCAATGTTATGCTATATATGAGACCACCCAAACTGTCACCTTGCAGCCCTTTGAAGAATGACAACTGAAACTCTGGCCTCTCTGCTGTAATGCTAAGCCGAAAGGTCAGCGCTTCATTTAAAACAGTCAGCAATAGTTCAAATACATGAGGATTTTAGTGTCCCTTTCATAACACATTCTCCTATAGCAGGGGTGTCCAATCTAAAATGAAAAAGGCATATGCGTGTGCAGGTTTTTGATTTATCCCAAGACTAATTAACTAGCATGAACTTAAATCAAGACCTTGATAGTTTTAATATCCTCCTCCTCAACCGCTGAGTAACAAGGCTGTGTAACTCAGCATCCTGCCACCCCAGGAAGAGTCGCGTGAGTTTCCAAAGCGTCCTACAGCCAATATGTTCAGATGCTCAGCTCTACCCTCTCTCTGAGAAAGGGCCTTGAGGAGACGCAGGGACACCACTGAAAATTTTACCCAACAATCCTGCTCCTCAGCCCAAGCTGTAATTACAGCCACGTGAACTTCAGTTGAAGGGCCAGCTTGACCAGTCAGAGCACATGATTTAAGGAGACGACGTCACACAAAGCAAAAGGAGGGAGATATTGTGATAGGAGAAAGAGCAGTTCCTATTACCATTACGAGAGGTGGCTCTTAATAAGCCTTTAAGTGTGACCGTCTACATTCCAAAACCTTGCCTATGAAGGATAATATGGGAATCTAGAAAGAACTGAACTAACTGGGGTAACAAGAGGTCAAAACGAATACATACATCAGTGCACACACACTTGGCATCTGCAGAGAAAATTATTCATAGCTCTTCCATTCACGCATGTCCCGTGGTCCCTATGCATTTGTACAGTATCTCCAGCTTAAATTCAAATGAATTCTGCTTAAAATAAATTGCTTGTTGAGTTAAAACAGTAGCTGCACCTGTGATTAATGCATAATTGAGCGTTCAGAAATATATGGTAGTATATATGTATCAGCAAGGTAACAAGCAAGACAAATACTGTAAACACCAAACATGCTGGTAATTTGGCTTTACCCTCAAAATTAGGTTTTACCCTTTTGGTCACCTTTCACATCAGAAATGAATAGCATCAGAAAACTGGCAAATGTTAGGCATGGTACAGCAACGTTTGCATTTCGCTAGGCAAAGCTACCTCTTATATTCCTGTGCGCATTTGCATACAGATAAATTATGTACAGTGGGGTGCAAAAATTTGGACAACCCTGGTCAAAATGCCTTTTACAATTAATATCTAAGTGAACAGAAGCTAACCTGACATCTAAATGGTACAAAGTTAAACATGACACATTTCTTCAAATTTTAAAGCAAGATTACTTTTTTTATTTTATTTTTTCACAGTTTCAAAATAATAATAAACAAACTAAAAAGGGCCTATGCAAAAGTTTGGGTGCCCTGTTGGATTATTAGGGTTTGAGCCCGTAGGGCTAAAACCCTATTGGTTTCCACTGGTTTTATTATTATTATAATTTTTTTCTCCACGTGTTTGCTAAATTTCCCATGAGATGGTACATCTTAGAGACTTGAAACTTGGCACACTCATCATAAATGTATGAAATAAAATCTCACTTCAATCAGCCTCATGGTGGCGCTATAATAAAAATTTCTATTTATTCACAGTTGTCCAATTCACACCAAATGTACTATGAGTATTCCCTAGAAGCACATGCATAATATCATGAAAGTCCGCCTTATTGGATTTTCTGCTAATTTGCATAATATGCTAAATAGTTTTTTCGCTCAGGCTTTTTTGTTTCTTGACCAATTTGGACCAGACTTGGTACATATCATTAGTGTACCTAATTATACTGGCTAACTATAATCCAGCTATATCGGATAATAACTACGGGAACTGTGAGCCAATCAATGCGAGATTGGGCGTGGCCTATGAAATAAATAGCCATAACTCATTGACCGTTCATCCAATTTGAACAAAACTCGAGAGTAACGTTTGTGAGATACCACTGAGGATGCAAAAGTATGTCCAAATCTGTCCACGGGGGCCGCTATAAACCTTAAAAATGTTTTTCTAATTAATGGCTCAATACAATCCTGAAATTCAGTTGAAGTCGGAAGTTTACATACACTTAGGTTGAAGTCATTAAAACTAATTTTTAACCACTCCACAAATTTCATGTTAGCAAACTATAGTGTTGGCAAGTCAGTTAGGACATCTACTTTGTGCATGACACAAGTAAATACAGTAGATATGGATGGATAACTTGAAGGGTTTCTTCTCCTGACTTATTTTTCCATGGAGTTCAATAGGGAAATTTGTCAGGAGAAACAACCCTTAAAATGATCCATCCATATCTACTGCATATCTGGCAGCAGAGTGGTGGTTTGAGGCTTGTTTGATACCTCAGACCCTTGATGACTTACAGCCATTTTACCAATCATGCATTCCATACTGTTCCAGCATAGTTAACAGCTAAATCTAGTCCCACCCCCCAATTCCCATAGAGATCCATTCAAATGCAGAGATGTTATAGTATCACTTGTAAGAGTACCAGAAAATAAAATATCAAGAGTATTTTGATATTGTTGGGTCAACTTGTGCCTTTAATCTGTCTGTAAACAATTGTTGGAAAAATTACTTGTGTCATGCACAAAGTAGATGTCCTAACTGACCTGCCAACACTATAGTTTGCTAGCATGAAATCTGTGGAGTGGTTAGAAATTAGTTTTAATGACTTTAACCAAAGTGTATGTAAACTTCCGACTTCAACTGTACATGGTCCAGGGCTGGAATTTATGAAATTGGTCATGACCTATCACAAGTTTATCTTAACCACATGACTCGCAGGGATTTAAACTCGTAATTCAACTGTTATCCTCCAGTGGGGCTCTGTAGGCACTCAAATGGCACAATCAAGTGAATAATTATCCAATTTAAAGGGAAAAAGAATTATGCAATTGGAGTTGCTAATTAAAACACTAATAAAAACAATTAGTTGACATAGTACATGTGGAGGCTGCAAAAGCCCGGCTCCATCTCGTCTCCACCAGAAGCCTGAGTGCAGAGAAACCCACTAGCCGACAATTCAGTGCAATTAGCTGACACAACTGCCATCCTGCATGTTCGAGCAAACAAGCCTATTCACTGTCCTCGCATTCTCTCTAACATTCTTTATTTTGTGCATCAAGAAGTAAACGTGAGTACAGTTATTTATTACTAATGCAGCGGTTATGTTAAACTTCCAAGTTGAAAGGAGTCAAAGTTAAATGACGTGAAATGATGGTCACAATTTATTTAAGGATGTGAAGAGATTGTATTCACCACTTTCCTGCGAGAGACAATGGGTGTCGTCATGACACTCGACACTTCCGGGATGCCAGAGGTAGCCGGTTATTCCTTTCCGGTTTACCCAACGCTTTCGCCGACCAAAATGTAGCTAAGGCTGGCTTTACACGGTGAAACTTTCACGCAACTAGTTGCAGGTTGCAAATTGCATGCAACATAATTTCCATGCAACTTGACAGTTACACGAAGCAATTAAAAAATAATCAGTCCCATGCAACACGATTTAATAGTTTATTTCACGAAAATTTGCTAGCCAGATTGGTAATTTATTTTCATCTGTCATATTGTTTTCTCGCTAGATTAATGTTATTTCAAGTGGGAAAACATCTGAAAAAATAGGCTACTATAGATACAGAGTTTGATACTAAGATGTAATTTGTCATATCTAAGACATTTCGCTGGATAAAATGTTTTTAATACAGATTATGCGAAGTAACTTGCTCGCATTCGCAACCAGCGTTGCTCATGTTAGCTAACGTTAACGTTACATTAGGTAAAGCCCTACTATGTTACATTCATATTTACAAACTGAATAAATACTGCACCTCTAACCACAAAACTGATTTGCTAGATTATAGTTGTTGTAACTAAGATATTTGACGAATACAAACTTTTTAAATCAGCGGATTTAGCGTTATGTGCCGGCTTTATTAATCAGCTGTTGGTGTTGCTATGGTTACCATTCATAAAAGGGTGTGTGAAATTGGTAGTTTGACGACATCATCCGACAAGTTGTCAACAAAGTTGAGAGTTTTGCAACTGTTGCGGCTGAGTTTCAGACAAGTTTCAAGTGCGTTGCAGAGGGCTTTACACCATGCAACTGAATTGCAACTTAGTTTCACCTAAGTTTCAAGCAACTAAAGTTGTGTGAAAGTTTCACCGTTTAAAGCCAGCCTAACGTTTACTTTTTATGCCAAATGTACCGTTCTCAGTCACAGGATAGCTAGATAATGTCTTCGGGCTCAACATGTGCCGTTGTCGGGTGCACAAATAACTCGCGAAAACTTAGATTTTATAAATGGAGCCTGTTTTCAACACAGACAGACTCGCAATACATGTTGTTGTCCGGCACCCTACGCGCTACATTCAATCCCCAAGGACGAGGCGAAAACAAGAGAAATAAACTCGCAGACTTTTTTACACAATACTTTACTGATTTTATTGCTATGTAGATAATTATAAGCCACTGTGCTTTTGTAATGTCTAAGTTCCTCGCCATCAACGCCCTCACTAAGAATGAAGACTGAAGTAGTTGACAATGTCGTAGCTAAATGTGGCCATTTTAAATAATGTTCGTCTTCATATACATTTAGTTAGCAGTTAGCTAGCTACAAACGTAAACACAGTAGACCGGACGGAAGAAACCGGCTTCCGCTATGATGCCGCTATGAATCATGGGAAAGGTCAGAGTTCGGGAAAGTTGTGAATAAGTAGGCTACTTTTAATATGTTTCGAAAACTTAAACCACAGAATTAATAACTTGGACAACTTGGCAGAACTGTTCCTATTTCAGAAACCTGAATGATAAGTTAATGCTCCTAGCTGTTATTCATTTTGAGAGAATTGAGTGCAGTTGGGTTAAGCTGCGTTTTCCTAGCAGGCTCAGCAAAATTCCGCCCGTAGCCAGAAACAGTATCTTAGCTAGTAGCCACAACGGCGGTGCAGTGCGGACGTTTAAAGGCTATGAACGGTTCACCCGCAATCCATACTTTTATCGAGCTATATCCAATCATTTCAATACAAACTAGTGATTCCTAAAATACAGCCCCAGTCAGCGCTGAGCGCATGTGTTGCAGGGTCAGAGCGAATAAGTTTGTGGCGCCGCAAAACGGCTCTACAGAAAAATGTGTCACTGTCCAATGAATTATGGTTCTCACTGTATATCATACGGGAATTTTAAGCATATTACATTTAGAATTTTTTTTTGCCTACTTAACAACTTTCTCGTCCTGCCTACTCAATAGTAGGCTATGGAAGGGTGCGGACACAGCATGACATAGTTATTAAGGTTGCTATAGCTGAAAATATATTTGTAGGAGCCATATTTCAGTTAAAGGTGAAATGAAAAGCCAAATGTATACTGAATGCATTGAGTTATTTAGAATATGATGGTATTTTTAATTTGATGGTGACTTAATTTTCTGCTAATTTTATTTGGATAAACAATAGCCAGTGGGGCACATGGGTAATCTAAGATGGCATCTTAGTAGCGTTGCTGCAATAAAAATTTTCAATTGTTTGCTTTGGACAGTGTACCTTTACACTAGAGACTGATGGAATAAAATAAATTAGAGGGAGACTAAAAATAAGTAAGTAAATTACTGAGATATTACAATGTAATAATACACTTTATATTTTAATAGAAAAATTGATTATTGCTTCAAATTAAAGAGAAGGGAGAGGCTTTAGTCTCACACCATGGTCTCTGGTTTAGTCATTCTGCTGTTGTCCAGTATAACTACTGCCTCCCATCGCAACCTACAGCATTCTGATGTACCTGGTCTACCAACGCAAAAGTTAGCCACTCGAGTCAATGGACTACATTCACAAAAATTCCCATAGACATACATTGTTTTTTTCAATGTTAAACAGAAAATATTCTTCTGATCTGTGTAGAATGTGTATCATTGCACAGCTGCATGTCATATTGCTTTTATATTCTTAAATGTCGTATATACTTGACTTTCTTTAGGCTTTTAATGGCTCAAACCCCCAATTTCCACTTGCAGCTATATTTCTTTGTTACTTTAAAAAAAGATGATTACTAAGGCCCAGGCCCAGGTTATTTACTCGATAGGGCTTCAATGGGTCAGGTGAATATAATTCCAGGGCTGAACTATTTATTCTGAAGTAACTCCAAGCCTTCTAAAGCATCCGACTGCGGTGACTGTTCTGTCCGGTGTTAACAACCATACGAGTGTCTTCAAAGTTGTCAAACAACCATACGGGTGTCTTCAAAGTTGTCGTCCACAAAGAAATGGGCATCATACCAAGTCATTGCGTCCATATCCCTACAAACAACAAAGGAAACGTTGAATGTGTCAACCATTTTGAGATTTATTTGATTTCTAATCTATGAATTTTTCTAGTTATTCATAATAGAACTTTTAATACAATTTGAAAGTTTTTGCGTATTGATTTTGAACTGTAATTATTCAAAATACCCGAATGGCCGTGCATATACAAGCAAATACTGCACGGCTGTCAACCAATCAGAATTGAGTATTTAGGCAAGCCATGGTATAAATGGAAATATTACATGGCTACTTGCTGAAAGAGGCATCCGTCGCTCTCAGAAGCACATTATAAACAAACAGATAATAGGCAGCAGTTGTTGCGGACCCGGGTCTTGGTATGAATGGCGATGACCTGGGACTTACCCGGGACCATAGTGAGGTGTGAATGGGTCAAACGCGGGTCGAACCCGTGTTCAATATCCCGTGTCACTCCCGTGTTTTGCGTATGAAAGGGGTATCACAGACCATAAAATAACAGCTAAACAGAATAAATGTACTGCTATTGCTAAGGATTCATTCCCTCTTGAGGTCAAGGCAGTACAAAGGCAGCCATCTGCTACTTGTGACCCATGTTTCTACATGCCAGTATCCATGTGATACAGGCATTTGCAGGCACTAGAAAGTATGATAAACAGCTGGTAAGGTTCTGGCTAGTTATAACACCTGGTAAGGTTCTGGCTAGTTATTGGGTAGATACATGCATGAAAACTGAAATGAAGGCAGGACCAATGCCAAGCTGACAAAAGGCTAATTTTCCTGTAGTGTACATGGGTTCATATAAATATTACCAAGGCTGTAAATTCCCACCCCAGCCCTCCTCACTCAACCCCTAGTCTCCCACCCATTCTAATCCAGTAAACCATTGCCATACTGTACACATGCCAGAAAAAGGCAAATAACCAGGGGAGTCAGCAGATTCAATACAACTGATCTTGCAACTGTGCAAATAATGCTTCCCTGGCTGCTTATTAACTACATGTTCTCTCTGAAACTGTGGTCAGCTCCTTCACACCTAGAGCTGTAGGTAACAGGTTCTTTTTCTATTACGTTTCTTTCACCCTTGTTACACAGGCTTTCTTTTGTTTTTCTCTGACCTCCAGTTATACGCCTCTTGTGTGAGAGCGTGAGGTTCCTTTGTTTTATTAGTTTGAGTTTGCCCTCTTTTGGGGTTGTTTTGTGTTGGCTTATGCCGGGAGGTTTTGATTCCCATTGTTTTTGTTTCATTTCTCCCTTTACTGCGGAGCTGTCCACTCAGTGGTGTATTTCTCACGAAATACACTTTCAGATCCCTTGGTTGTGGCGCTTGGTTCTCCGAACCTTACACTCCCCCTTACACTACCTGG
This sequence comes from Synaphobranchus kaupii, assembly GCA_029718625.1. Classification (NCBI taxonomy): domain Eukaryota; kingdom Metazoa; phylum Chordata; class Actinopteri; order Anguilliformes; family Synaphobranchidae; genus Synaphobranchus; species Synaphobranchus kaupii. The sequence continues at coordinate 26,300,066 of CM056384.1, forward strand.
TCCAGTCCAGCCATGCTCCAGCCCTCCTGCCTACCTGCCCTTCCCCGTCCTAGCCCTGCTCCTGTCCTTCGTCCTCCTGATCCCCTGCCCTGATGGATTCCCCGGTTCTGACCCCTGCCTGTTCCTGGACATCGCTCTTGCCTACCCTGTATTGCACTGATCGCTGGACATTGACCTGTGTTTGTCGACTACGAATAAAGCCTATTCCTATTCCTTCTGGCATCTGTGATTGGTTCAGACCAGTTCTCATAACAAAGAGTTCCAATGGGGATAAAATAGTCTACCAAAGTTGCACTGATAATCGTGAAAAAAACTTTTTCAGGGTTCATTAACTCTATTTACTTTGGCCCTTCAGAGGCAATTTCCACCTGGTTTCTACTAGTTTTATTTAAATGCCAATATCCAAAAAAATATTCCCTGCACATCCATGGTTTTAAGTTCGAACTGAAGAAGAAGCTGTATCTGTCATGGTTTTTGACGCCTTTTTCCCATGCGGTCGTTTTCCTCGGTCGCCATGCGTGGGCGCTGCCCTTTTAGTGGAGTTTTGCTCCGCCTCTTCTCTTTCGCGGCGTTCAAGCATCAGCGTCCACATGTGTGCGTGGTTGCCTGAGAGGTACATAAGCCCCCGTTTCCTACTTCTGGGGCTTCTATATTGTTTTACTCTATTTTGCACTGTTTTGTATACCGTTTGGGTATTCAGTGTTTGTTGGGTGTGCTTTTTTGTGCCATTATGCTACTCGCCTGTTCTTACGCTACTCGTTACCGAGGCAGGGCGTTTATTCTTTCTGGCTCTTCTTTAGCTCGTAGAAGTATGGGACCGCAGTTCTCTGCTCTATTCGCCTTCTGATGGTCTCTCCGTACTGAGAGACCGGGCGTTCTACTTAGTTACTTAGCTCGTAGAAGTATAGGGCAGCAGTTCTTTGTTCCTTTCACCTTGTTTGGTTTTTTCCTATTGAGAAACCTGGCGTTCGTGCTTCTACTCATTTGCGTGTGATAGTGAGCCGGTTGGTAGCATCGGTCATTTAGTTCCCTGTTTTGTCTCTCCTTCTTGTGGGTTACGTTCCCCCGTACTGTGAGTCAGGGCGTTTATTCGTTTTTCTTGTGTTGTGTGTTGCACTGGTGTCGGTAGAGGTTAGGATTCGGAGACTGCTGTATTTTTTCTGCAGTTCTTACTCCGTTTAGAGCGAGGGAGTAATTTTCGTGTTGTCTCCTCCCTTTTACCTGCTCTTAATTTCTGTCCTTTTTACCACCTAGGCATTTTTTCGCGCACACTTTCTTTTCCTTCCCTTAACTACAGGGTTTCCCCGTCTCAGTGGCTATAAAAGCTTATAGAATCCCCTTGCTGCGTTTGGTCCCTCGAACCTCACACGTCTCATCCCCATTACAGAATATAGAAGCCATTACAGGGGCCAGCGGCTTTCCTAGGGGTTTCACTGAGATGGGCTTTATGACTAACTGTTTATGGTTTGTGTCTTGGTTTTTAGTGAGTGTCCCTTGGTGTTTTTTTGTTTTCAGCTACCCTGGTAGGTAGGCACAGAGTGGGCCAGTTGATCTTGTTTGGTTTCCCTTCGGCCCACTACTTTATTATTTTGCCTTTTTTATTTTTTGTGGTAATCCTGGGTGGGGATTTTGTCCCTGTAGGGGGTACGCATTTCGAGGTCTTTGGTCTCAGTCTTTAGGCCAAAGTTCCTTGAAGTTATAGCATTTAAAGTCGCCTCTTGCCCGGCACGCCTCATGAAGACAGATAGGCTTTAATAAGGTTTTGGGGTAGGTAGCCAGGAACGAGGGTGCTGTGTATTTTGCTCCAGGGTGCTTGTAGCCAGGCACCGGTTAGCCCCACCCCCCCTTACCCTTTATATAAGAATTTTTTTGTTGGTATATATTGAATTAATTTGGTGGCTACTCTCTTTAGGAACTTCCGCCGGGGTTTACCTGAGGGATCGCCGGGGTCGCCCCTTAGAAGGGGGGTCCTGTCATGGTTTTTGACGCCTTTTTCCCCATGCGGTCGTTTTCCTCGGTCGCCACGCATGGGCGCTGCCCTTTTAATGGAGTTTTGCTCCGCCTCTTCTCTTCATGCTTCTACTTAGTTACTTAGCTCGTAGAAGTATAGGGCAGCAGTTCTTTGTTCCTTTCGCCTTGTTTGGTTTTTTCCTATTGAGAAACCCAGCGTTCGTGCTTCTACTCATTTGCGTGTGATAGTGAGCCGGTTGGCAGCATCGGTCATTTAGTTCCCTGTTTTGTCTCTCCTTCTCGTGGGTTACGTTCCCCCGTACTGTGAGTCAGGGCGTTTATTCGTTTTTCTTGTGTTGCGTGTTGCACAGGTGTCGGTAGAGGTTAGGATTCGGAGACTGCTGTATTTCTGTCTTGTTGCGAGCAGTTCTTACTCCGTTTAGAGCGAGGGAGTTATTTTCGTGTTGTCTCCTCCCTTTTACCCGCTCTTAATTTCTGTCCTTTTGTTATTTTACCACCTAGGCATTTGTTCGCGCACACTTTCTTTTCCTTCCCTTAACTACGGGGTTTCCCCGTCTCAGTGGCTATAAAAGCTTATAGAATCCCCTTGCTGTGTTTGGTCCCTCGAACCTCACACGTCTCGTCCCCATTACAGTATCATTCAGAAATTTGCTACAGATTTGCGCATGTGTATTCAGGGTTCATCAGAAAACAGCTGTAGCTGAATATACTGGTAAGTACTTGGTTTCTTAAACATATTTATATGAGAGATTTTGGAGAAATGCTCATTTGTACGTTTTTAAAAAATATTATTGTTTCTATACGTGAACATGATTTCCTTAGTGTGTATAAACGGTGCATTTTATGCATTTTGCAGTCTGTGGCTGTAGCCAGAGGAGGGTCGTAAGTGCTTTGGGCTATTAATAGCGCCCTCCTAATTTATTGCACTGTAGTGTAACTGGAGAAGCTGAGGTTTTCGCAAGAGGCTACCCTTTTAAAAAATACTGCGTCAAAATTTATTGGATTTTCTTAAAAGTGTAGTTTATCATTTCAGACGAACACGAATACTGTAATTGAGACGGATACGTCTCAACCACTAGGGGTGAAGTTTATAGAGTTAAACTAATAAGAGTTTATATGATTTCCATTTGGGATAAAAAGTAGTCTACTCTACCAGGGTTACTATAACACCAAATATCATGGACTAAAAGATGTTCAGAGTTCATTAAAAGGATTAACTATTGAAGTTCGCTTTCTGGGGAAGTATTACTTCAGTTTAAGAAAAGGTATGTTTTCAATTGGCTCATACAGTTTTTGTGTGCAATGAATGATATTTTAGATATTTACATAAGATTTTGACTTTCCAAAGTGTTTCTAATACAAAAGCTGCAATCAAGTAGGGCAGGTTGTTCAGCTGTGACAGGTTTACTTGCATGAAATAATTGTTGGAAGTAGTATATAGTCATAATTGGTTAGGAAAATACTGTACCAATATCTTTGATGATGGACAGTCTTGCATACGATTGTAATTCCATAATATTCACAAACCTGAAACTGGGCATATTTCAAAGTAAAAATATGTATCAAAGTACAATACTGGGAAGGGCGGGGACGAGGGTTCCTCCTCCTCTTTTTCCGCTATCAGAACTTCCTTCAGGGAGGCTTTACAGGACCAGTAACCGTGGCGGGCTTATTTACAGGCACACACAGCTCAGGCTGATCCTGCAGACACACACAGCTCAGGCTAATCCTGCACGCACACACAGCTGAGGTTGATCCTGCAGACACACACAGCTGAGGCTGATCCCACAGACACACACAGCTGAGGTTGATCCTACAGACACACACAGCTCAGGCTGATCCTGCAGGCACATAGAGCTGAGGCTGATCCTGCAGACACACACAGCAGAGGCTGATCCTACAGAAACACACAGCTGAGACTGATCCCACAGACACACACAGCAGAAGCTGTTCCTACAGACACACACAGCTGAGGCCGATCCTAGACACACACAGCAGAGGCTGATCCTACAGACACACACAGCTGAGGCTGATCCTACAGACACACACAGCTGAGCCTGATCCTACAGACACACACAGCAGAGGCTGAACCTACAGACACACACAACTGAGACTGATCCTACAAACACACACAGCTGAGGCTGATCCTGCAGACACATACAGCTGAGACTGATCCTGCAGGCACACACAGCAGAGGCTGATCCCACAGACACACAGCTGAGGCTGATCCTAGACACACACAGCAGAAGCTGATCCTACAGACACACACAGCTGAGGCTGATCCTACAGACACACACAGCTGAGGCTGATCCTGCAGACACACACAGCTGAGACTGATCCTACAGACACACATAGCAGAGGCTGTTCCCACAGGCACTAACAGCTGAGGCTGATCCTACAGACACACAGAGCTGAGGCTGATCCTACATACACACACAGCTGAGGCTGATCCTACAGACACACACAGCAGAGGCTGCTCCTGCAGACACGCACAGCTGAGACTGATCCTACAGACGCACACAGCAGAGGCTGATCCTACAGACACACACAGCTCAGGCTGATCCTGCAGGCACACCCAGCTGAGTGTCACTGAGTGTCACTGGTAATCAGCTCAGCTGTTGCCCATTGCCTCATCAGGCCATAAAAAAGGCACAGATTGCTTTGCCATTGGGGCAGACTACACTGGCGTGCTGTGCACTTGGTTTTTAAATGCTTTGATATTTTTAGACCATTTCCTATATTACTCTCCTTGCTAGTTAACCTGTTTCTGTACCTTTCACCTCAAAAGGGAAAACATATCAGAATATGCTTCAGACTTTCATTTAAACAATGGTGGAGGCTATGATGAATACCAGTTTTGATCCTATTTCTGTACCAGTCAGACAAACTTAATCATTAGGTGGAGCAAAAGAAAGTCAGCATTTAGCAATAACACATTTTTTAAAAAGACCTGATTTATGTATAGGTAGGCTGGGGTATTATTAGATGCCTTACATAAAAACTCCACTGTCCTTATAATGGATATTAATTTTTCTTTGGTGAATATTTTGCACATAAATTAGTAAATGGAATGTGTAGCCAGTTGTTCTTCTTGTGGTAAAAAGCGTTTGTGCAGCTCAGGAAAAAATAAATAAATTACAGCATTCGAAGCAGCTCTGTTAATTAAAGGGTAAGTTCGCTATTTTGGACCTTGGACCCTATTTGCGGTCCGTCTTCCATGAACCTGACCCATGAAGTCCATTTTTTCGCTGATCGGTCCAGTATTGAGTTCGGTACACATTTCCTGTAGGCTCTCACTGGGCTACAATGGAAGTGAACGGGGCAAGTAGAATATGTTCGATAAATGTGCTTTCATGTACAGTAAATGAGACGGGAAGCTCAGGGTGTATTCTTACCGGTCTCAGTATGCTCTCCTGTGAAATGTATCTCAATCCGAACATTTTTACGTGCTTGGCATGGCTTGGAAGTAAGCATTTCTCTGTTGCTTGTTTTCGCTGCTCCCGCGGAGTACTATGTGTCGGGGGTAGGGGAGTGGGAAGGTGTGCCGGCCGTTTACGAAACTATCTAGCTGAGCAGTTTGCGTTTGTTTACCTGCAGCAACGTAGGCTACAATTTCCACAAAAAAACTTGGATGATGGATGACTATAATGATTACGAAGACGAAGAATTCGAATTTGACGGTACTGGCTACAGATTTGAGCCAGAATACACGGACACGGAACTACAAGAGATGGATGATAAGAGAGCAAGAGAAGAGAGAGAGGCTGAAGTTGCGCAGGTAATGTTATCCGAAGTCGCTGCCGAGGCTAGACCAAGAATTTCGGGGGACTTTTGGTGTTCTTGCAAGAGGTGCAAGCAGATGCCCAGAGAGGAGGAAAGTTTGTGTTGTAGGGAGTGGGATCTGTTGCTACCGAATGCCATTGAAAACCTGGATGTATCCGTGGATGACACTGGATCATCTCCATTGATTACCATTACACTATGACTGCCAACAGATATGTGATAGATGAGAACTTTGGACAGGACACCATGCGTCAAGCATTTGTAAATAAAACATTATAGAATTGTAAAAAGTTATAGTTGATGAACGTTTCCGACAGTTTTGTTACAAGAAAACAACTTATGTCAAGCTCGGATTTTGTTAGTTGGTATTGAGTGCTGGGTCAGAGGACGCGCTCAAAAAAAATAAAAATGTTAGTAACGTTATAGCTAAATATAACTTACCTCCGCTCCGGTGCTTGATAGTGCTGCAGGTCCGACACGAGGAACAGCTGTGTTCTTTAGAAACCAGTGTTTTGCTTCTGATTTGCGGTTACAGAAATCAGTAGCGTCGAAATGCGCTCCACAAACTCGCGAGTCTGCCAAACGGAGTTGATTGACTGGAGTGTTTATGTCGATCCGTAAGACAACCAGCCAAAGTCTCAATCTTTCTGGGTCAGAGAACGGAAGCCTGTGGAAACTGGTATTTGAGCGTCCAGACATTTTATTCCCACAACCGGGGACTGCACATTCGCGCACCATTGCTGTGATAAAATATTAAAAATGATGATTACAAACACTGCGTTACAAATATTTCTGCTGTACGCTACTAGCTAGTAAACTCCAACGGGAGGTCAGGATTTGTGATCAACTGCTTTTCAAGCGGCCTCTCTACAACGTAGCTAGACTGCAGAAGTTTACAATGCGAGGTAGCGCGGTCGGAGAAATAGTTCTGTTTCAAATGAAACTTTCTTTTTAAAGTTCGGTTTGCGTTTGCGATAGCCTACATTTCACAGGAGAGCATACTGAGACCGTAAGAATACACACTGAGCTATAAAAGCACATTTATCGTTGTTTTTCCATAACATTTCTACTTGCCCCGTTCACTTCCATTGTAGCCCAGTGAGAGCCTACAGGAAATGTGTACCGAACTCAATACTGGACCGATCAGCGAAAAAATGGACTTCATGGGTCAGGTTCATGGAAGACGGACCGCAAATAGGGTCCAAGGTCCAAAATAGCGAACTTACCCTTTAAGAGCTATTCTTGTATTCTATAACCTAGCTCTGCATCGCACTGATGAGAATTTTAACCTTTTTCCTTTCCAGTCAAACCCCACTGCATTCTCCTGCAGACAAAGCCCTCTGAATCTACATGCCTCTTCTTGTTGTTCCACTGTTGAAATTAAGTATTTAATAATTCATGGCATACAGGAAGACTATTTAGAATGAGTGCTTGCTTGCAGAATTAAGACCACAGTAGGACCTCCAACCCCTGTAGCATGTATCTCTAGGAGAAATTGAGATAAACAAAACATGAAAAAAGTGCTGGGCAGGTGCAGCAAGGAGGTGTGTATGTGCATGACTAGACAGTGCCTTGCGAAAGTATTCACCCCCCTTAGCATTTTTCCTATTTTGTTGCATTACAACCTGTAATTAAATGGATTTTTATTTGGATTTTATGTAATGAACCTACACAAAATAGTCCAAATTTGTGAAGTGAAATGAAAAAAAAAACTTGTTTTAAAAAATTCTAAAAAATAAAAAACTGAAAAGTGGTGCGTGCATATGTGTATTTTTACAATACTGGTACACAATAGTGTGACAAAGGGGGTCAAATTTCAAATTCCTTCAAAAGAGCTGACAAGCACTTTATTGGGTTCATGAATATACATAGTATCAACAAAAATATAAGAAAAGATAGCATATTGACGGCAAGTTTCTGAAAATGGCATTAGAATACACAAATGCATTTTGTGTAACGGTTGTCACGTGGTGTCCACCAGTGACCTGGTTGGCACAGTAAGTGCACATATTTCTTATTCCTTCCTATGTTTATGAATACCACATGGAACAATAACATTGCAAACCCTGTTTCCACTTCATTCACCTGATCATGTGGTAGAATACTGCATCCATCTGACTGGACACCGCGACGTGCGTTACATAAGAAAATATACATTACAATAAATTGTATCCATAAATAGACAAAACGGTACATTACCTTATGGATTTGAGCTATATCGACGGCTGATGGTTCGTCTTGGTAACGATCGTTGTAGGGCTTCCGGAGTTGACACGAAGTATATGAATTCACGACTTGGCGCGTACGCGAGGTAAACACGCGACCACGTGTTGCCAACTTGAAGATTGGATACGTTTCTTAGTTTTGATGACCAATTTATGCCAGATAAAATGTTTTATTGACTTTGAAACGTCGAAAAATGTATCAAAAACGGTCATTGCGTTTATGACACCACAATGTTTTTGGTATATTAAATTTGAATATCAGAAAAAATTATTAACTTGCCCCAAAATTACTGCTACCATAGGATACCCAGTTAAGGGTTTGTGTAAAGCAGTAGGGGTTTGGAGCCTCCGTGGTTAGCTTCCGGAGGTGCTGATCCCGATAACAGTCATTGTGGCAATTGACACCAAGCACAACGACCGTTACTGGATCTTTGCTAGGCAGAATATCAGACATGTTACTGTATTTTCTTCTGGTATTCATGATTTTCTTCTGGTATTCATATTGTTCCCTAAAACATCATCAAAACGTATATGTATGAGGGGCCATATGAAGTTTATTTATGAATTAAATATTCATGACTAAATGTGGCACAGTTTTCTATGTCACATTTTTGGTGTCCAAAATGGTGGTAAAACGATGAAATTTTGTCTGTCGTGGAAAAAGGTTTTTGACTTTCGGTCTTGAAGTTATCTTATTTATATCTGTTATTTATAAGGTTTCACATGATGGGTAGGTTTTTGTTAAGAACAGTGTATAAGTTGAATATATTTTAAAAAATAATAATCTTGTCCCTCGAAATCTCTCCAGTATTGAAAAGATACATATATGTATTCACCCCCTTTGCTCTGAAGCCCCTAAATAAGATCTGGTACAACCAATTACCTTCAGAAGTCACATAATTAGTTAAATAGATTGCACACAGGTGGACTTTGTGTCACATGATCTGTCACATGATCTCAGTATATATACACCGGTTCTATAATGTAATGGGGCGTGACGTGTGACGTGGGAGGAGTCAAACGCAGCAAGGGGATTCATTAAGCCCTTAGGCCACTAAGGCGGGAAACCCCGCAGATAAGAAAAGGAGACAAGACAACGAGCAATGAACACCACTACAAACGCTACTAACCGGCTCACTGTCAAACGCCAAGTAGAGCGCAAGGACAGGGATATGAACAGCCAGAAATAAATACGCGCCCTGTCTCGGAAACGAGACACATAAGAACGGGCGAGTAGCGTAAAGACAAACATAAAACACAAACAAACACTGCAAAATAATACGATAGTATGAGGAGGCGAAAGGAACAGATCCAACGTTCCAGGCTACTCTCAGACTCGCGGTCGCACACAAACGTGTCCACAACATCGCCCAATCCGCCCTATAGGAAGACATGCACCATAAGACGAAAAGAACAGCAGTTCCAAACAAAATCGTCAAACTCCATGCAAGGAGAAAGGTACAGAAAGGAACGAGCAGGACAGGCAGCACCGGACATTTACTGGCTAGACCAAAGCGAGATTAACTGAAAATACACACCCTGCCTCTCTATGATGAGGAATATAATGAGGCAAATAGGAACAGAGATTTAACGTTCCATGGCTAAGAGAGGCTCACAGTCAAACGCAAACATGTCCAAAACATGGCCCGGTCTCCCTAAGAGACGAATTGCACCGAAGGGCGAACAGAACTAAGTTCCGAACAGAATCGCCCAAATCTCCATACACGGAGAAATAGCACAAAAGACGAAAGGACAGCTGCACCGAAACTGTCGGGCTATCTGACTAACACAAGCACTAACACAAATACAAGCCCTGCCTCTCAGTAAGGAGAAATGTAACGAGGCATATCAGGCAACCCGGTGTGTCAAAATGGCCAGTGGGCGGAGTCAACTCGGAGAACAGTGAATCACACAGGACAAAAACAGACGTTCCGGCCCGGAATGGAAATTTCAAAGGAGAATATACTGGCTGTAGCATTGTTGTCAGAGAAGCCAGTATTTCGTTTCCTTAATCTCTGATGAAATATCATGGTCATTTTATGATTTAGTACAGTAAATTACAAAATTTAGTACAGTTATTACATATAGCCCCTTTAAATAAAAAAATAAGAAAACATGTTTTGGAGTTTGACAAAAGGCACTCTGGTCAGATGAGACTAAAATTGAAATTTTTGGCCATCAAGGAAAACGCTATGGCTGGCACAAACCCAACACCTCTCATCACCCAGAGAACACCATCCCCACAGTGAAGCATGGTGGTGGCAGCATCGTGCTGTGGGGATGTTTTTCATCGGCAGGGACTGGGAAACTGGTCAGAATTGAAGGAATGATGGATGGGGCTAAATGCAGGGAAATTCTTGAGGAAAACCTGTTCCAGTCCTCCAGAGATTTAAGACTGGGACAGAGGTTCACCTTCCAGCAGGACAATAGAGTAGAATAGAATAGAATACAATAGAATAACTTTTATTTTCCCGCAAGGGAACTTCAGTTGTAGCCCCAGCAACAAGAAAAAAGACATAGACAGTGGGGGGCTGACCCACAACACACAAACATATCAAACAAAGACATTCAATATCACCATTGCAATAATCAAACTAATTAAGTGAATTAAAGTGTAACGTCATGATTAAAAATAGCCCCCGCTGTCCCGAGATGTCCACTGTTATCAAGCAGTCCAACACAAACTGCGCCTCCACGATTCCATACATGCAGTGTTGCGGTCTCTGTACACTGTCGAAAACGGAGCACCAAACTGCGTCAGCCTTCCCAGTTGTCGACTCACTCCTCCCCCGCATTATCTTCTCCTTTCTTTTCTCGGGTGGCCTTTTGATGATTGCCTGCAGTGTAATGCGGCGTGACGTGTGAGGTGGGAGGAGCCAAACGCAGCAAGGGGATTCTTTAAGCCCTCAGGCCACTAAGGCGGGAAACCCCGCAGATAAGGGAGGAGACAATACAACGAACACGCCTACAGACGCTACCAACCGGCTCACTGTCACACGCCAATAAGTAGAAGCGCAAGGACAGGTCTCTGAATAGCCAGAAATAATAAGCGCCCTGTCTTGGTAACGAGACACATAAGAACGGGCGAGTAGCGTAAAGGCACAAATAAATACAGTCAACAAATACTGCAAAATGATACGATTGTTTATGAGGAGGCGAAAGAAACAGATCTAACGTTCCAGGGCTACTCTCAGACTCGCAGTCACACACAAACATGTCCACAACATCGCCCAATCTTCCCTATAGGAAGACATGTACCGAAGGACGAAACGGAACTACAGTTCCGAACAAAATCGTCAAAAGCTCCATATACGGAGACAGGTACCGAATAGAGCAAACAGGACAGCTGTACCGGACATTTACCGGCTAAAAAGACTAACGCGAGATTAGAAAATAAACGCCCTGCCTCACCATAAATAGGAATGTAACGAGGCGAACAGGAACAGAGATTTAACGTTCCATGGCTAGTTTAATAGGCTCGCAGTCAAATGCAGAAAACAAAGGGGTAAACACCCGATCTCCCAGGAGATAGAAACATTTTACAGGTGAGCCGACGGAGCACCGTCGTCCCATAACTTTACTATCCAAATAGACTAACGCAAGCTTAATTGAAAACACACGCCCTTGCCTCTCAGTAAAAGAATATGCAACGAGGCGAAGGAACAGAGAGCTAACGCTCCGAGGCTATTTTCGGAAACACGCAGTCACACACAAACATGTCCACAAACCTAGCCCAAACTCCACACAAGGAGAAACATACCCGGAAACCGAACAGAACAACAGTTCCGAACAAAATCGTCCCGTAGGTAAAAAGGACGGAGGACAGCTGCAACAAAAGACCAACGCAAAAATAGCACGACAGCCTCTCAATATAAACAAAAACCCTGACTCACAACAAAGAGGAACGTAGTCCACGAGAAGGAGACAAAACAAGGGATAAACGTACCAAAGCTACTCACTGGCTCACCGTAACACGGAAATGAGTAGAAGCAAACGCCAGGACTCTCTGTAAGAACCAATAACAGGCGAGAATGGAACAAGGAACAGCTACTCTATACTTCTACGAGCTAAGCAACCAAGTAGAAGCGAAACGCCCGATCTCCCTATGGGAAGACATGCACCGAAGGGCGAACAGAACCACAGTTCCGAACAGAATCGCCCAAAACTCCATATACGGAGAAAAGCACAAAAAGGCGAAATAGAGCAGAGATCCGCGGTCCCATACTTCTATGAGATAAGTAACTACCGAGCCAGCAAGAAATAAGCCCTGCCTCAACAAGGAGACGTTAAAATAGGCGAGTAGCCCAAATGGTACGAATAATTCACAGCCAACAAAACACCACAATACAAAACAAGGAACAAACAATATAGAAGCCCCGAATGAAGGAAACGGAAGGCTTATATAGCTCACCGGCATTACATCCCAGCTGTGAACGTTGATTAACTTACTCCGTGAAAAGAAGGGACGGATTCAAAACTCCACCAACGGAGCAGCGCCCACGTGTGGCGACCGAGGAACACGAACGCAAGGAAAAAAGGTCATAAACCATGACATGCAGTCCTAGATCAGTCCCTAGTCCCGACATCTTCAACTCCGGTGAAGAACGATGGTAAACTTTGTAGCTGCAGATCCAACGGACATTCCCGAGCATATGTTGTGAATGCGTCTCCATGGTGACGACCACAAACAAAAATATCCCGAATATACAATTTGTTAATATTATCAAAACAAGCAGCATGAGTGCCCTGAACAATCTCCAGCCCGCTTCCCCATCCCACAACAGACACACAGCGCATGAAAAAAACAAAAGAGAAAAGCCAGACACAACAAAATACATTCAAATTAACAGACACGAACACGAGAGACAGCTGGACTACATGTCGCCATTACAGCGCCACGTGAATGAATGACCCTAAACATACTGCTAAACAACACTCGAGTGGTTTAAGGGGAAACATTTAAATGTCTTAGAATGGCCTAGACAAAGCCCAGACCTCAATCCAATTGAGAATCTGTGGTATGACTTAAAGATTGCTGTACACCAGCGGAACCCATCCAACTTGAAGGAGCTGGAGCAGTTTTGCCTTGAAGAATGGGCAAAAATCCCAGTGGCTAGATGTGCCAAGCTTATAGAGACATACCCCAAGAGCTGTAATTGCTGCAAAAGGTGGCTCTACAAAGTATTGACTTTGGGGGGGGTGAATAGTTATGCACATGCACACTCAAGTGTTCTGTTTTTTTTGTCTTATTTCTTGTTTTGTAAATCAAATGATACAAACCCCCAAAAAATCCATTTTAATTCCAGGTTGTAAGGCAACAAAATAGGAAAAATGCCAAGAGTGAATACTTTCGCAAGGCACTGTACATACAGTGCAGTCCATAGGTATTTGGACAGTGACACAATTTTTGTTGTTTTGGTTCTGTATTCAAGCATATTGAATCTCTCTGCATTTGAATGGATCTGTATAGCCAGCGTTGGAATGGCTGATCTTATGCTGTTCCTGGGCTCCTTAAGAGAGAACGCATCTTCAGGATCGCTTATAGGCTATTTGTTGGCTGAGAGTGATTTATGACTGGTTAGTCGTTTTTGGGTTTTCATGAAATTGCCAACCTGCCCAATGTTAGGCTACTGCACAAACGTAGCCGCAAGGCTCCATCCGACGATATGTTTGCATATATGAATAGAAAGGGCTGTCATATCTGTGTAGCTCATATGTCATACGAAATGTATTGCGCAACATCCTGGCCCAGTTGCCTGGTGGGACCCACACCATTGCTGTTTACTGTGTCAGAGTATAGATTCCTAACTACCTCTTTCCATCACTAGGCGATCAGGGATTTCAAACCACCTCTCACACGCACAGAACACCAACAAAATGACAAAATTAACAAATTATTTTTATTTATTTCCAGGCTGTGAGAAAGAGCGTAGTGCTTGGCAGATGGAGGCAATGCGCTCGTCCGATACAGAAAGGCTTGAACTTTAACAGTTTGTGTGATGGGAGATTCTGCATTTCCTTCATGTTATATACTGCCAGGTCTTTTTACTTTACCATGTAGGCTACTTTACCGTTTACTTTATGACACCGGAACGGACAATAATAAACTTTTTTTTTTTTCCTTGATTGAACATATGCTAATAGAACTTCAAATTCAGTGTGGGAATAATTATTTATTTTGCTTTTTCTCTGCCCTTTTGACATATGCGCCTTTAAACGGAAGTGACAACTTCCATATAAGGCAATTCATGGGCGTGGATGTATGCTAATCACAAAATAAGGTGAACTTGCTTATCATTTACGATGAATCGGAATGTATGAACATACGCACAGAATACGAACAAATCTGCCTTTCCCACATGGTTTGATGAATCCGGCATAAATTTCTCGTACTAACTTGTACCCACTGTACCTTACCACCGTAAATTACCTGAAACATATGATTATATGATACCCAGATCAATAAATCACATTTCTGTCAACTAGCTCATAAATTTCTTAAGGCTGTCAGGATTGTTGATCCCAAGCAAGTGTGCAGACTTGACAACCCTCCCACTAGTCTCAGTTCCAGGTTTTGAGCAGGGCTGATCTGCACAAGTACACAGCACTGACATGTTCCTAGGTGCACTCTGAGATACAGTTGAGAAACCAGCAACTCGTAAACCAACCACTAAACTGTCTCTGTGTCTCTTTTACAGTTTATTTAATGCATGCATTTTATGGATTTGTTTGTGAATTCCAGGCCTTGATTTGGAAATATCCAACCCCTTGGTGAATTTATGTCACCACAGAGCAACAAGAGCAACATTACCTTTGTGTTTACTAATACAAATTATTTGTGAATATTATTTAAACAACCCCTGGAGAGACATTTCCCTACTCCAATTAAATAGCGCATGTGCTTGGAATTCATTATCAGGGATTAGGTAGCAAATGCTGGCATGCTTATATTGCATTTCAATAATATTGGATGTCTACACTGTTCTTAAATAGTGAGCATTAGAAAAACTTACTGCTCTTAAGTAGGTACTTTCTTCAACTCGGACACCATCAATATGCCGGGACATAAACTAAGGAAAGAGCTGAGTTTGCATAATGCAGCCTGGCTGCGTTAGTCAATGTAAAAAGGAATAAGGAGCAAGGGGAACCAAAACTAGCTTAGCATTCCTAATACGGGATGATTTATTGAGGTGAAAAAGAAAGCCGGAGCAGCCCTTGCCCTCTGTCTTTTCACCGGCCCCCCCTGGAGACCAGATACAACCACTGCACCGATGGCGGATTTGCGTGGCCTAGAATTACAAAAAACTCTACAGCTGACTTCTTTGTCCCACACAGCTCTTCCCTCTCTCTCTTCACCTGTGTCTCATCATGATTCCTCTGGTCCTGCTTTATGCTATAGGGCTGTTTGGATTGCAGTGAACTACATTTCAAGCCACTTCTAGGTCTCATGCAGTATTTCAGAGTCCTGACAGCCCCTCTAGTAAGGTGGGCCATTGAAACAGGGGGCTGTGATTTGAGTTCAGTCCTGATGAAAGCATCTCAAACATGTTGAGGAATTGGTAAGATCAACACATACTGTACATTCTCGTCAACGCAGTATACGGCACATGACCTTTAACAAGACTGAATATTCATTTTACAGATTTTTCCTTATTTTGATGCACCACGTAATGCAATCCATTTGCATATGGCGCTAAACAAAATATTGATTCAGTGACTCTTATGACCTCTGTCATAAGTTTTGTGTTTGTTTTATTTCTATGGTGCGTTTATGAGTGTGTCTTTTCTTTTCATCATCAGAATGGCCTTTTCCGTCCCCAGTTCTCTATTCAAAAGAGTTGTTTTGGCAATTAACCGCTGGAGACTCGCTCTTCTGATTTTCTCTGTAGCCTACTTGTGGATTGTGATTAGTGGATTTTGTGTGTTTGACCCATTTTGTTCATTTTGACACTGAATCCTGCCTTAGCCCTTGTTTGCCCAGCGGATTTTGTGTGTTTGACCGCGTTTTGTTCAATTCGACTCCGATTCTCGTCTAGCCCTTCTAGTTTTCTGTGTGGATTTGATCACATCATCTTGTCATGTGTCACCTGGCCATGATACAGTATCTGTGCAAAGGACACTCTAGTCCCTATGATAACTGCATTTAGTCACTCATTTTTCTAACTATGAACCTAAATCTAACCCTTGCCTCAGTGGTAAAGGTCCCTTAATTACAGAATATAGAAATTTATATTTATAGCATAATGTTGTTACATCATTTCCTGAATATACTTGTAAATAAAACGGGAATGTGTTGTTTGTATTGTTTGTAATAAAGCAGGAACACAATGCATTGAATACAAACTAGATCAATAAACTTATTGAAATCTCCCCACTTCACATGTGATTTTAAAAGGCTACAAGTATGCTAATAATGAGTTTTCTTGGCTATTGAACACATGCAGGGGATTGTGAAAATGTTTAAATAGAAACATACTTCATAATTTCACTATATGTACCATTATATCTGCATGCTGTTTCTTTCTAATCCAATATATGTCATCCACATTCTCAATGAGACATCTATGGCTGCTGCTTCCTGTCACACCACCATCACAGGCACTATTTAATACACTGTAATTCGAGGTGTCTGCCTAGTTCAACATTGTTAACAGGCTGATTGTTTACACGTGCCAAAATAAGTATTGCAGGCCTCGGATCGAATCCGGACTGTGCTGGTGCCCAGGGTTTGAATTGTAAAATGTTAACAAGGGGGGACACCGTTTGTTGACGGGGAGGGGGTGTCGTAATCTAAAATGTGTAAGCGATTGCTATACATTTGCCACAGTCAGGCACACACAATCCAATCTTGCCATTCCTTTTCATTTATTATACTGCGCTTTAATCCATATAACAACACTCATTCTTTAGGACGAACAAAATCCACGTTTATTCATGAAAAAAAGCGGCTAAAACACATTACAGTTATGCACGTAAGCATATTACCGACATTTTTGTTTCCCATATCATTCAGTGTGTTTTTTACTAGGAAACGCAACCTTCAATGCTTAATGTTAACCCATGACCTTTCAAAAATATAGCCTATTAATTTTGCCGTATGTAGCCTATGCAATATGTCACGTTTACACTATAATTATAATTCTGTTCATACAGTTGAATGTATCCAGCAAATAACTCCGGTTCATACAGTTGAATGCATCTGGCAAAAAATAAATAATGAAAATGGTTGGCTCCTAGGTTGGTTCTACTATGAGGTGGTAAAACCCAACCCTGTAGGGGGGCATGCCCCCCAGGATACATTTTTGTAAATTTTAACAGATAAATGCATCAATCTGGTGCACTTTGAGAGGAAAATTAAGACGCTTGTGAGGGAGGGGAAGGGGTCGGAGAACCAGACACGACCGGAAGGAGATCTGAAAGCTACCCACAAACGTGGATAACCACAAGTAGGGGGAAAAAATAGGAATACCCTGACAGAACAGGAAAAATAAACAAAGGGGAAATTACCGGCATATCAGCCAACAGAAAACAACCCAGAAAAGAGGGCAAAAACAGACTCAAAGGCTCGAGTGGAAAAGACAAAGAGAAAGAAAAACCTCCAACTCAATAAAATACAAATGAGCTCAAACAAGGAGGAAAAGGAGAAAAGGGTAACAAAGGTTACAGCCTCAAAGAGTACTGAATAAAAACCAAGGAAATAACTTAGTTTAGAGAAAGAAAATAGGAAAGAAAAAGTCCTAAAGATTAAACCTATAACTCTAAAGCTAAAGAAGTTCCTGCGTATTGAAGAGAAGGGTGTTTTCAGAAGGATGTTTTCACACTAGTATAATCACAGTAATAGAGAAAAGATCTCTACACATATATATTCATTGTACAATGATACCAATTGAAACTTATATTAAATTCTCTAAATCCTTAAGAGACAGAGAAGTAGCGGTCTGCAGCCTCTTTAACCACTATATACAAAATATATAGCTTATAGCTTGTGTGTACGTGCATTTTTCTGTCTCTCTTTCTCCCTTCTATCTATCTCCTCACTATGACACTGCAGGTCTGTGGCCTCTGGCCCACTTACATCCCAGGCGCAAGGCCCATTTTATTGCTAGAGAGCCAGAAGAGACACTCCTGAAAACAAGACGACTGTGGGAGACCAAATAGTTATTGAAAACTGTTTGTGTGACATTAAGGGCTAGGGGTCACTGTGTGCTCATCCAATATGCATGCTATATGATAAGATCTAACCAATCATTGATTTATATTTTACTACATTTGAAGTCGGAAGTTTACATACACTTAGGTTGAAGTCATTAAAACTCATTTTTAACCACTCCACAGATTTCATGTTCACAAACTATAGTGTTGGCAAGTCAGTTAGGACATCTACTTTGTGCATGACACAAGTAATTTTTCCATCAATTGTTTACAGACAGATTCTTTTACTTTTAATTCACTATATCACAATTCCAGTGGGTCAGAAGGTTACATACATTAAATTGACTGTGCCTTTAAATTTTTTATATTTGGTCACATATCCTTTGCATGCCATGACTTCCTGATGTCTGTGACCCAACAACATCAAAAGACTCTTCATATCTTATTTTCTGGTACTCTTACAAGCGATGTTATAATGTCTCTGCATTTGAATGGATCTCTATGGGAATTGGGGGGTGGGACTAGATTTAGCTCTAAATTATGCTGGAACAGTATGGAATATACATGATTGGTAAAAAGGTTGTAAGTCATCAAGGGTCTCAGGTATCAAACAAGCCTCAAACCATCACTCTGCTGCCAGATATGCAGTAGATATGTGTAGGGACAACAGGAACTACAATTCCATACAGTCCACAGGAGGCTCCTCCTCCACGTTGGAAGTGACGTAGGACGTTATACCAGTTGTGATTTCCGTCCGCACTGTAATGTGATACTGCGCAGCGGAAATGCGCGACTGGCAATAAAGTTTATAAAAGGGGCAACACGGCCACTCCTTCTACCAGTTCTTCGCAGTTCTTCCGGTTACCTTCTCCTCGCTCCACAAGTAAGCACAGTCATCCATGACACTGGTCCAACTGAGTGAGGTGGGCTCATCTACCGGCTATTGGCCACGGAGGACCGGAGACGAGACGCAAGGAGGCAACGCGAGCACCCGGTGGTGAAGAAGAACCACCAAGCGGACCATGTAGCCACTGTTCCTGCAGCACAGCACTGCCAGTGAATCCCCCAAAGAGGCAAGCGGTCTGCAGTTGGATCACGCTGCATAGTTCGGGAGAAATAATGCAACAGGTTCCATTATCCACTCCTACGAACTGCAACCCTGACGACGAAATAAACCAGTTCCAGGGACCCAAGATGAGGCGGCCAGTTCCCCCTATCGCAACCCTGCGAACTTGCCACCACAGGATCAGAGCGACCGGATTTCCCCTTTTCATTGTGAGTGCAATCCAACAGAGGAACCTATTTAATGGACTTTAACTCAAGTAAGGCTGTAACACGGGCATAGCTTATTAGTTAGCAACCGCAACATGTTTGTGACTGGATGTATGTAACTGTACTATTGAATGGTTAGTGTGTGTTATGTAAAAGTTTGTGTTACCGTTTTACTTTGGATGGTTGTAAGCCATCCACCGCGCTGCGTTAGGTTTAATGCATCACGCACAGAACGTATCTTGCATGTGATCTGTCTTTAAACACTAACCAGTTGTAATCTTAACGCTGCACGCTGGTCTCAATGCACACGCATTGATAAGCTTACGGCTATTCCCTATGTGTATGGTATGGTTCATGCGCCACCATTAGCTAGCTCCAGCGAAAGCTAGTTTCAAACCTCCCTCCATTTTAGTTTCTTTGTTCTCTCTGAACACGTGTCCGAGGCAACTCCCCACAAGCAGGAGAACATGGAAACCCCACATGCGCCCAACTCGACACACACACACACACACACACACACACACACACACACATAGTTTGTTGTACATCATAGTAGTGAATCATGCTTTGCTCTGTTTGGTACTTTATGTTCAATAAACTATTACATTTTCCAAGATTGTCTGTATTAATGTTGCTCCTGTGTTGAACTGAGTCAGGCCAATGCTAATCGCAGGGATTCCCCAAAATGCCTTCACCTTCTAGCTGGATCATTTATATTAATTTGGTATCAACTGAGTACATAATATTGATGTGTAATTTGTTTGGTAATTAATTTAATTATTAATTCAAGTTACCCGTTTTTAGTTAGTATATTCTCTTTTGAGAATAGTATATAAAATTTTATGAAACTGATTTATTATACAAAAACTATGCCACCAGTTGTATAAGGATGGTAGTGGCGTACTCCAGTACATAAGTGACGCCCCGTGTATAGATTTAAATGAATATTCCCTACATATGGATGGACCACTTTAAAGGGATAGTTCGGAATTTTGGACATAATGTCTCAATTACGACTTACCCATGATGTAGTTGATTGATGGAAACCATTTTCTGATAATTCCATGCTGTCCCTTCTTTTGGACATACACACATTGCTAATGCTAGCGCAACTCTAAGGTAACTGCTAGCATCCACTACCAAACGTATTTAAACACTCCACAGTGCACCCAAAGCAACTAAAAAACGACGACAGTCTATCGGGGTTATTTTGTCTATCGGGGTTTATACCATCATTTATGAAGTCAAGCTATCGTTGAATCCTTTACTTTGTGCTGACCTATATTCTCTGTGGAAGTATGGCGGCGGAGCGAACGTGGCCATTGCAACTTGTTTGTCTTCTTTGTTGTTGTAGTCGACCAGTGCCGGCACTACATTCGTAGGTAACATAAAGTATCGCTCCGCCGCCGTACTTCCACAGAGAATATAAGTCAGCACAAAGTAAAGGATTCAACGATTCAACGTAATTTATAGCTAAATCTAGTCCCACCCACCAATTCCCATAGAGATCCATTCAAATGCAGAGGCGTTATAGTATCGCTTGTAAGAGTACCAGAAAATAAGATATCAAGAGTCTTTTGATGTTGTTGGGCCACAGACATCAGGAAGTCATGGCAAGCAAAGGATATGCAACCAAATATAAAAAATGATTACTTTATTCTATATATAAATGCAGGGGTGCCAATAATTGTGACACACATGGTTTTGTTAAAAATAATTATTTCTTGATAATTAAAGGTTGGATTTTTCTCATCAAAGCAACTGTTTGTACAGTAAGTACATTCTCAGTGAGGTATTATTTGTACAGTAAGTACATGAGTTGAAGTTCATTCAAACTGAAGCCATTGCACCTATTTCTTATTTATTTCCCTTTGCTGCTTGATATATGCTGACAAAATGCATTGTGTACATAACAGATTAATAATTAAGAATGGATAAAATTCCGGCCATTATTCAGAGAGAATTCAGAGAGACAGAATTCAGAGAGCAGCAGCATCCATACGCTGGCTCTTCTATTTTTAAACAGTGATAATGTGCACGGGCCCATGAGCTACAGAAAGGTGGGATGCTGTTCCCTCTACTGTGCACAGGCCCATGAGCTACAGAAAGGTGGGCTGTTGTTCCCTCTACTGTGCACAGGCCCATGAGCTACAGAAAGGTGGGATGCTGTTCCCTCTACTGTGCACAGGCCCATGAGCTACAGAAAGGTGGGATGCTGTTCCCTCTACTGTGCACAGGCCCATGAGCTACAGAAAGGTGGGCTGCTAGTTTCCTATAGCATTATATTCAGCATTGTTGCTGAGGTTTTGAGCAGATGAGAATGGAACCTGGGCAAAGCACTTAGAAACAAATAGCAAACCTGGGCCTAACAGACACTTTTTTGAGCAGATTTCCAGTACCTAGGATTTTATGTTGAAAATTGATTTGTCGGGCGCCACGGTGGAGCTGCGGTAAAAGCATCGGCTTTGAGTCAATGGGGCACACCGAGGGCCCGGGTTCGCGCCTGGGTCCTGCCAGATCCGAGTAAGTACGGTGCCTTGAGGAAGCGTCAATTGGGTGGCAGCTCCCGGGTGGGTAGGTGGGCAGGACACGGCAGGGAGAATGGTCGCACACACACAGTGGCGGCTCCTGAGCTGAAAATTGGGGTAGCGGAAAACTTCCCTTTAATGGAAATTAAACGATGTTAAAGCTCAGCTTTTGTTGGATTATTTTTTTATTGCAGGTTGTGCTAAATAAAAAAAATTATCTAACAAAAGCTGAGCTTTAACATCGTTTAATTTCCATTAATATTTTCGGAATTAAGAGTGCGGAGAACGAAGAGCACATGTATCCACAATTATAATGTTGATTAAAATGTGCACAATTTTGCGACGCAAGTTAAAATAATTTTATTACTTGCCTAATAGCCTAATTGAGGAGAACCGGCTACATTTTATGGCATTGAGTAATTGGTGAATTAAACGCTGATGTAGCCTATTGTTAATCAAGGAAACGGATTGAAAAATTATTAAGACCAATAATCAGTTTAAAGGGAAGTTTTCCGCTACCCCCAATTTTCAGCTCAGAAGCTGCCACTGCACACACAGCATGCAGTGCTGGAACCATGGTCAGGGGCACGAGGACACATGCCTTGAAAAACCACCAGCCAACGGGGTTGTGTTGTGGCGAATTCTCAGCAGTACAAGGGAATTGAATTGTACTTGGGTACAATTGGGAGAAATCTGGGAATAATCAGAGACAAAAAATTTTTTTAATTGATTTGTCAGACTGCATTAGCAAATCTACACAAAAAACCCTAAATTCAACAACTTCGTGTCAGCTTTATTTTTAATCTTCACCCAATTTACTCTTGTATGCCATAATATGCAACAGGCTTGATTAATGTTGGGAAAGTCATAGAAAAGACCCCTCTCTAATCAGTTTTCTGATTTTATGTTAAAAAGGAATTAATCTTTCATTTGTCCCCTGCCAACCTACAAAATGCTTTTTGTTTTCTCTCCTATCACCCCGTGGCCTGGGGCCTCATTTATAAAACTTTGTGGAGGTTGTACACTAAAAGCTTACGTACACACAAAAGAAGAAAATTGCATATGGTCCAAAATATCCTGGAGTGTCTTGTGGCGTATCCTGTATAGCACAATCCACAAGCTCACTGTGCACTGCCTGCAAGCTGAAGGTCACAGGATAAAAAAATACAAATGGATATGGAATCGAAAATTTGTCAAATGTAAAAAAAACATCTAATGTGATATAGTGGCATAAAAATGGTCAGGTTCAGAACCATAGATATTAGGGGTGTAACGGTACACATATTCGTACTGAAATACCGATACAGAATGATAACATATACAATTAAAAGTTAAAACGTTATTGTTTTAGTATAAAGGTTAGCTGTTTTAGCTATATTTGCTAGCAAAGCCAAAAGTTCCCTGCATGACGCCAAGTCCCCAGTTGTGCATCGCGAATGCAGTGATGTTGGTAATGACGACACATTTCCCACATCCGACCTCCGACCATAAACAAATGCAGGGCCATTGAGTCCAATGTAATGGGGTTGTTTTTCATGAATGTGGTTTGGGGAAAAAATTGGACATTCTAAATTGGACTGGGAATTGGATATAGACAGCCCCATGTTGGGCGCCAAATTATAAAAAATTTAAAATTATTTTAAAAAATTAATAAACGAACGCAGGGTTAGCACAGCCCAGCCTCATCAGTATGGCGAACTGGTACAAGAAAAAAACAGAGTGGAGTGCAAACCCAGCTCCCCATGGCATTTAAGCTGCCTTCACTAATTCAGACCGGGCAAAAGCAGTAACAAACGCCATATCTTTTAAGAAAGAAAGATATGTGCCTTCCTTTGTTCAGGAAATTATGGCCAATTAGCCACTGTTTACAAGTTTATGACTTCATTATAAATAAAAAGCTTCTTTTTTTTTTCCGCTGTACCGAAAACATACCGAACTGTGACTTCAAAACCGAGATGTACCAAACGTGACTTTTGTGTACCGTTACACCCCTAATACATATAGAACCATAGATCTGACATATCATATAATGTAATAGTAATTTGGAATTCTGAAATGGAGCAATTTGGCAGCCATCTTACCTGGGTACTAGGGGTGTGCAGCGATGCCACTATCTGTATCTGTATCTGTTCGACCGTCAACATTATCTGTATCTGTATCTGTATTCGGATTAGAAACCGAAAGTGGGTGAGGCTTCAATCTGAAGTTGTGTTACATATAGGAAATGTCATATTTTCAAGTCTAAAATTAATTGTTATTGCAATTTATGAGTATTCACCCCCTCCTTGTCTTTTTTTTTCTTTTCAAAACTTTTTATAAGAACTATATTATGTACTTTATACTTATTTATCTATTGTTTTGTTAAAGGTCGTTTTTGTTAACCTATTTGAACACCCCACCCCCTAACTGGGGAACACTGAACAATAATTTAGAGAGAAGGTTTGAAACAATCTGCCCAGTGATGTTTGAAATACAGTGGACCAACATAGCTACAGAACTGTATAGCAGTCAGATATAAAAAACTGAGTACTGGAAATCCCTGATAGTGTAGAGAGCAGAAGTTTGGCTTGCTGGTGCTCATTTGAATTTCCTGTCTTTTGCAGCTTTTGACCAAGCCAAACTTCCCACTTAAAACATTGTTTTTTGTTATTAATTCCCAGGTTTTTTCTCCGGAAGGTGTCCATTTCTTAAAAAAATTTAATCATCATAACTATTGTTACACATCCACTTGAACGTTGAATAAACATAACTGAAGATTACACAATCACAAGAAAATGTATAGCTACATACTGCTAGAAAGTTCAATCAATGTGCCTCGAGAGCACCCTAATAGACCAGAATAAGACCAAATAACATTGACAAATACAAATAGTCAAAAACATAATAACATTACAAATTTCATAATACATTGGAAATAAAACATATTGAATCATGTCAAACAACACCAGATATATTGTAGTTAAATTAAAATTTTATTTTGTGCATTTTTCAAATTTGATAACTAATCCATCCAAAATTCTACTTAGCTTTAACCCTATTAGCTTTGGCCCATTAGAGGCAATTTTCATACAGTTTCTACTCGTATCATTAAAGTGTCAGTATCTCAAAAACTATTCACTGCACATCCATGGTTTAAAGCTAAAATCCAGCACTACCATCCAGCAATTTGCAACGGAATAAATATTTATCGTCATATAAAGTAGCTTATATAGCCTACATAATATGCATAATTGAGACGTCGACGACAACCACTAGGGGGGCACCGTGGATAAGGATAATGACAGTTTTGTTTGAAACATTTTGCACTTAGAAACGTATCGTGTTTGCTCAGCTAACGTTAACCTTACTCCCAGAGTGTGCAATGTTTAGACCTGGCTAGCTGACAAAGCACATAGGCTAACTATTAACTCAGTTTGCAATGCTTATGTTCAGGTTATAACATTAGGTTGCTAAATCTGCCCATATGCAGAAGGTCTGTAAAAATCATATATGATCATACTTGCAAAGTTTTATAAAAAGTATGTCTATGTTGATTAGCATTACATTATATATTTGTATTTAGCCCAATTCGGACGGGATACGTTTTCAGGACAATGTCTGTAAAGTACTTGTTATCACAGGACGTCTGTAATGTTAATCACCGATTCGGAATTGGACGGGATAAAGACATCCGTAATCTGTGTCTAGAAATACAGAGGTGGGAGTATCAATTCTATCACACAAAAAATGTTCCATGCATAATACGTTACACATAACTATGCTTGATCTCCATATAGCTAGATATAAAGAGTAACAAAGCACGCCGTTTCAGCTAGACCACGCCCACTTTTGAAATTAGAAAAAAGCCAAAATCTGGGCGGGATAAGGTAATAATATAGGGGCTGAGCTCCAGGTATGAAACCACGCCCCAGCTATTTTTTTCACTCATCGTCAAAAGCTCATTTCTACTCTGGGCAGCACTCACAGCGGCTGCTTTGTTCCACGCTGTCTCTCTCACTACCTCTCTCACTCATACACACACAAACAAACATGCAAGCTCCAGCTGCTGCCGAGGCAATGGTGGAGAATGAAAGGATGGGCAATGTTTTGGAGTGGTAGGCGGGCAGCACGCATAGCCTTGTTTAGGCTTATAATGATGCGGCGCCGACCAGAAAACAACAAATCACATGCTGTACAAATTGTTACCCATGCCATGTAGGCTATTTTACACAGGCTGTATGTAAGCACACTACCTGCAAGATATCAACAATATTGGTTTCCATTTCAGTGGGTGCACATGTGCTCACTACACTGAACTCTCTCCAAGAGAGTCTGTTGTAGGGACATTGCAAATGTAAACATGTAGCATGCATATACTAAAACTCCTGGCTCAACTATGCTTTATACTAGGGGTGTGCAGCGATGCCATTATCTGTATCTGTATCTGTATCTGTTGGACCATCAAAATTATCTGTATCTGTATCTGTATTCGGATTTTTTTTAAACAGAAGTGGGCGGGGCTTCGACCGGAAGTGGTGTTACATATAGGAAATGTCATATTTTCTAGTCTAAAATTAATTGCTATTGCAATTTATGAATATTCACCCCCTCCCTGTTTTTTTTTCTTTTCAAAACCTTTTATAAGAACTATATTCTGGACTTAATACTTATTTATCTAACCCCCCACCCCATAACTGGGGGACACTGAACAATAATTTTGGATAACAACTGGAAAAAATCTGAGGTACAATATATAATCAACTCAGAATGAAAAGGCAGTTTTATAAAAACATGAAACCATTCTTCATACATTTGAATGGAAACGATTTCCACAATAACAAACCTTTCTGCCTGTTGTGATATTGTACTTTTTTTTGTTAGTTTATTTTTTTACTATATGAACATGGACCCCCCCCCCCACACACACACACAGACCTGTGGACCCCCCCCCCCCCGCCCGTCCCTCCCCCTAGCTGCTGACAAACAATAATTACCCTATTAATTATTATTATTATTATTATGAATATAGGCCTACTAGTAGCAGTAGTAGGCATACTTCACATAAGTAAATAGTATATTTTTATACAATTTAAAAAAACTGTTTTAAAATAGTGTTGGCCTAAAATATGATTGGACGCTGACAGAGGTCAAGTGGTTGTATGGCCACCTACGACGTTGATCATGTGTGCGACAGACAGTGAGGCACAAAACCTCACTTTGCTTAGCTAGCGAAAGCTGAAAAGTGAAACATGGATATTCGAAAATGGATGAAAAAGAAACCAGCTGGTTCCCGATAGCCTACCTGCGTTCTTAGGCTAAGAGAAGAGGTAAGAGATGGTAAACTATAATCTTGTGTCAGTTGCTAAATTGGTTGCTGTCATGTCTGTTAACGCCGGGTGTTTGTCACAGAAAATAGCCTATTGGATAAAGTCACGGGAAAGTGATCACAGAGTGTTTTAAAAAAAATTTATAGATCTCATAGGCCTACACAGTAGCCGAGTGCATGTGCAATTAATTAAATAATAACTATAGAACGCCCAAGGTAGCCTACTTTCCTTCCCTCCGTGACTACTGGAAGGCAGCTACTGCCTCCGTGGCTACGGACAGTAGCTAGGTATTTTGCTTAGTTCGCTGATTCTTAGAAAGATTGCCCTTGTGCATACAGAGGGTCTTTGTTTTGTTCAGTTAAATAACATTTTTCAGTATTACATGTATTTTCCCATATAACTGTAAGGCATTTGGAGGTGGCGGCTGCCTTCCTGTAGTCACTTAGGGAAGGAAAATAGGCTACCTTGGGCTGTAGCAACAGTAACAAGTGCTTGAGTTTCAAAAAAGTCAAATGAAGTTTCCGGCTGGTATTTAGCCCACGAGTAGGCTAAAATGCATGTAATGGCTTAATTCCGTCAATCACGTAAAGAATGCTTTTTTGCCTTTAACTTATCGAAACACATGCTCAAATTGCATTAGGCTAGACTACTAAAATGATAAATCAGGGTTCCCGTGTACCAATTTTTATTTCTTTAAAGTTTGTTTTGATACATTCCGATGCTTGAGCTAGCGCATTCCAGAATATATGTAGCTACATTGTCGGATTTTGTTTGCCCAGAATTTGGCAATATGGTTAAAATGCGGAAGCCTATAAATAACACTGTAGGCTACGTTAAGGTAGACAGGGCAGAATTAGCGGAATCATGGCACCTGCGACTTCCATGACAAACACCCAACCTTAGTTCATTGATTTGGATTGAAGAAAAGTAGCCTATTTGGTGATGCTATATGTTTATTGAGAGCTGCGTTTCGCTGTGTTTAAGACATCCTTAATGCCGACATGAACGCATAGGCTGCGGCCTATACTGGCTGTGGTTTGTGAAAACACAATATCCAATATGTGCCCCCCTAAAAAAATTGAAGCCCGTCCTTCCCAATAATTCTGCCGCCGGGTCTGAGAGAGACAACAACATCAAAAGTGGATTGACATGTAGGTACATATTTGCGACAATCGCACTGTGGTAACTTAATTAAAATGAATATTTAGCCTATATCAGGGATTCTGTGAATGCTTGTTTCTACCCAGATTGTTTACCATTCAATTCGTAATTAATCCACACTGTGGACTTGTAACATTAACGTAGCCTACGCTAGTCTATCAATAGCATAGGCTACATGAAACCTTCCTGATCTAGAGTAATACGTTCCCAAAATATCTTTATAAACATTAAGTCACAGTTTGGTTTTATAATGCTGATTTTGACAGGGCATTTGTGTTAATCACTCCTGTTAGTGGCAATCTCAATTAATTAAATATCTGGCAGATAGCTACCCGTGCCGAATTACGTGTTCTCTCTCGCTCTCTCGCTCTCTCTCCCAAATCCGACTATTAACGAGCAACTTCGGGTAGAAACAAAATTCTGTTCCAATGCATTATTCGTGCTTTCCCGAATACGGTATTCGGCTCATGGCTTGGTGCACACACAATATAATATATTTGTTTTATGTTGAGATATTGATGAGATGAGTTGATCTGCCAAGTAGCTTGGTAATTGGTGCTAAAACAGCTGAGATATTGACGGGTTTTAACATGTAAATTACAACCAAAACCAAAATTATTTAAATATTTTAATGTTTTTAATAACCAAATAAACAATCCAATGCTTAATTATATAAAGTTCAGAAGAGGCATACAGACAGATGGGCACTGAATCAAAGATTTCCCTGCTGCAATTTAATTATTTCCCACATCCGAATATGAACTGGCAACTTCAGATAGGAAAAAATCAGTTTCCAACCCACTATCCGTGCACTTCTGGATTTCGGCTTCGGCTTCGGGCCCACCCCTACTGGGTACAGCTATAGTGGACCCTATTCACGCGGAGGCCTTCTTGAAATCGAAAGGGAGGCTGAAGTGGTAAAATTCTGGAAGTGAATGTCAACAACAATGGCTTGGACTACCAACCTGGAGCTCTTGTAGCTAGTATCTAACCAGCGCTGGACTGGTAATCTGGCATACTGGGCATTTTCCCAGTGGGCCGACGCACCTTGGGGCCAATATAATTTAATTTATCATTTTTAATTTAAAAAATAAATACATAAATAAATAAATAAATTAAATAAATTTTGGCCAACAACCGGCCCATAAAGCAGGGACAGTGGCCCATTGGTTAATTTTCTATACTGACACTGGGATGGCCCAATCACATCTCTTACTAGGCCCCACCCCTCCCCCTCTGTCCTTTCTGTTTCTCCTGTCAGATGCCGTGGCTCACAGTCAAAAATCTGTGGATGGTGTCAAAATGGATAAACAAAAGTGCAAGGGGGGTGCAGAGAAGTTGCGGGCCAAAAAAATGTCAAATCTAGAGGCAGATGCCACCAAATGTGCAAAAATAATAGACATGTTTGCTGTAGCTTCAACATCTACAGTACCTGACATTGTGCAGCAACAGGTGGAACTTGAAGGAGGAGAGGTGGCTGGCCATGGCCACTGCCAGGCAGAGGAGCAGGCATGTGACAGGGAAGCCGAGGAGGGACAGAGTGAGCATGACAGGGCCGAGGGACAGAGTGAGCAGGAGCAAGAGGAGAGTGTTGGAGAGTGTTGAAGCAGTAAGCATGGTAGCTTCATGATTAACAGGGACTCGCAGGGAGGGAGCAGGGAGGTAGTGTGTGTGTGCCACGCCATGATGACGATGATGATGACTAATTCAATTAATATCGATGATAATAAGATAAGATAACATAATCGTAACGCTATCATATAGTCAGACTGTCACCTACTGCTGGTGGTCACTCAGTCAGTCAATGCCAAATAGCGCAGCATAAGCTATGTGGCATTGTTTTTGTAGCTAGCAGTAGCAACTTCGGCTGACTATTCTAACGTTAACTAGCTAACGTTATTTTGTCAGCTAAGCCCACGTTGCTGTGAGTGACCTAGGTCCATATTGTATCATCATAATATTATTAAAATTATTAGGCTAAGGGTATAATATACAACACCTATAGCTCTACTGTGCTAAAATGTATGCCTGCTTATGTATTATCCTACAGGGAAAAAAATGTTTTTATTTCCAACAACAGGCAACAAAGTTGTCCTATGTTTATTTTCAGCCAGGTATGGTGGTAACTATTAGGATATGGTATGGATTACTGTTATTACTATCTGTGGAGTAACTCTCCACGTACAGTAAGTTCAAATTGTTTGGTGCTGCTGTCCATTGAGCATGCACCTTCACGTGGTAGGCGCGTGAACTGTAGGTCAAACTCCCCAAACAAACAAGCACACCACTGATTTAATTGCCCTATCACATACAAAAATCTAACTATTACTTCTCTCTGAATATTAATATAAAACAAAAAGGTGATCTATTAACTGTGTAAACCTTATGCAATATTCATCATCAATATTTGGATACTTGGAATCTGTATGAACTGAATAGTTAGTATCAAATTAAATAAGAAGGAACAGCTCCATGCATTAATTGAATTAACAACTATTTGCACATTACCAGTATGGTATTGTTTAAATTGTACAGCTTTCTGCACATCGTTGTCAGGGAATTCCAACAATTCTGGACCTGAATGTATAATCATGTTAAAGGTACACTGAGTAACTTTTTTTCTTTTTTTTGTACATCTTTTAGCTCTGACAGAGCTCTTGATACAAGGAATATCAGTTTGTAAGCACTAAAAATGAGTTTTAGATGTACTATAAAAGCCATAAAAGGTTTGTTTACATTTGTATTGTTTGTATTTTGAGTTATGGTGCAATAATAACAATTAAAAGAGCACATTGTCCATCTAGAAGTCCTACTCGCGAGTGACTACACTTGCACTGGTACACTTGTCCACGGCACTGACTACTCAGCTTTGTTGTGGTTTGGAGGAATAGTACAGTAGGTATGCATATTTAAGGGGACCGCAAGGATGGTGTACTGGTGTGTGGTGTCCGACCGATTGTGGTGGGCCGGTCTGGGCCAAAAATGCCAGGGCCGATTGTTCCTGCTTTTCGAAGGTAGCCTATACAGGCATAAGGTTAATGATACGGGAAATCTAGTCTAATATGTTTTTTTCCCCCCAAACGTTTCCAACAAAATTAATTAAATCGCAGCAATCACATTCTCTTTCTCCCTCTCTCTGCTATTTGAGGCCGTGGGAAAAGCAAGTAGCTGCATCAGGACTGTATGATATAAAGATGCACTTTATGACAATGTGTGTGGGGTAGGCTAAATCATGTGGGGTGTCTGTGACTGTTTAACTGTTTTAACTGAATTTACCTACACAGTCATTATTATGTGAAAAGCTAAATACATGAATATATTAAGTAAACTTGAATCAGACAAATAACTGTATATATAACTTTAATAGATAATAGATAGCTACATAATGTTTTATAAGGTTTTTAGTGAATTTCTAGTTTTGCAGGCATGAAAATAAGGTCAGCTCTCTCCAGAGGTTGACGTATGGGTTCAACGTAAATAAATTAAATCAGCCTAAAGTTACTCCAACTTGAGATTCCTGTAGTCCTGTCCTCCCATCCTGCTACAAAGTAGCCAAGCGTTACTACTAATTAAACCAGGATACTAGTAGTAACCTAGCGGCTGTGTCGCC
This sequence comes from Synaphobranchus kaupii, assembly GCA_029718625.1. Lineage (NCBI taxonomy): Eukaryota > Metazoa > Chordata > Actinopteri > Anguilliformes > Synaphobranchidae > Synaphobranchus > Synaphobranchus kaupii. The sequence continues at coordinate 26,332,074 of CM056384.1, forward strand.
CTGCTTCTAAGGTAGGCTAGTTCTTGATAAGTTTCAGTTTTGAAAATGGTCTCTGCAGCCACAGTCACAGGAATTGTTAAAAAGAGCTTAAATGTCGTGGCAGGTGGAAGAAGGGACAGGTGCTTTCAAGCAGTTCAGTAATATCTGAGCCTTTTATTCTCCTTAAATTGCAGCCTCAGTGTGTTACGAAAACAGAACTGTGTAAGAAACTCTGATAATGCTTTTGCAGAATTTTTGGGCACCACTACAAGACTTTTCATCTTGAGAAATAAACCACGTAGGCCTCTCACAGTTTTTTGCAGCATTTTTTGGGCACCATTATGAGACTTCACTTAATCTTGAGAAACAAACCATGCAGGCTGGAAGTAAAGCTGTTTTGTGAAACTGTTCTGTGGGCCCAAGAAAGCCTTATAAGCAAACTTTTATAAATAATTAAATAATACAGTCAAGATCTAGTGGAAAAGTACTGAGATGGGGGGTTGTGAGAGGGTGCAGGATAGCTCTCTGTCAGCAAGGACGAGGGCATCTAGCACACCAGTCAAAACAGGAATGTTTTCCTCCTGTGTTCCATAACTAAGCAGGAGTTGTACTTATAACAATGGATAAGATAGAGAGTGCCCCCAAGCGCATAGGGTAAGAACAGGTCATATAACATATTTATTTTTTGCCTAATTTGTTATTGGATAAAATAAGATATTATGAAAAGGTGTTGCCACATATCATTGGTGTATTAGCAACGTAAAGGAGGAGTTATGATATTGTATAAACTAATGTTTGTTTTTGTTCTGGGAATTCCGAATCCTCTACGTAGGTTTGTGGTTTTCCCATGTTGAATCAACGTTTGACCGTTTAATAAAAGATTCAATTTAATAGAAGATTCTGCTATTTCCTTCATCTTTATCTTGAGAATTCTTCCACTCTAAAACCCATCTCAAATTGAACTTAATGAGGAGAGAGTAAAGGACTTCCCTCCACACTACTCACTCTCCAACTTGCTTCAGCAGTGACCAGAGTGATAGTTTCGGTAGCTTTAGTCAGCTGCACATTTTGTGCTAGGCTAACATTAGTTGTCTTTTCGCCCTGCTTATCTATCAACACTAGTCAAATATTCAAATTAGTGATGGGCGATAGCACAAATTTTCTTTTCGATACGATACCAAGTAATACCAAGGCTAGTATCCCGATACCGATACAGATACGATACTTTTAAAAAGTCTTCTTGTGTATATAAAAAAGGGGAGATCTTTATGATTTCTACAGTGAAAATTGGTCAATGTGGACTTCAAAAAATTATATTTGAAAGCCTATGCATCAGTATTAACATATAAAGACTCTTTTTTTTCTGTTTTATAACAGCAATTATAAAACACATGTTCAATTGTTCAACAACATTTAAGAAATGTTCAATTATATTACCTAATTGTGATAAAATGATGGCTGGGATAAGAGTTAAATTCACTACAGATCATTCCTGAAGGTAGCTTATTGGCAACATGAGATCGTTCCCTTCAAAATGGTAACATTATGAGATGTAATCTATGTTTTAGAAACACTGAGCAATGCATATCAGTTTTTCCACAAAATGTATATAGTGCAAAATAGATATAATGAATTCAGATATTGTTTGAAAATCTGTCCATTCTAAGCCTGATATAGCCTACACCTGCCTATACTGTAATGTTAAGGACATTGATTAGTAGAATCAGGTGTGTAACTGCTTGGTTGGAACAAAAGCCCACACCCACACCGGCCCTTGCGGGATAAGGTTGAAGACCCCTGGCCTATAGCCTATATCACTTGGGCTGTAGGGCTGGATGATATGGCAAAAAAGTGTATCACGATAATATTTTTTATATTGCTCGATATCGATAATTATCACAATATACACTTAATGCTCCATTAAAACTTTGAAGAGTATTACGCTTATGACTGAACCCTGAAGAAACCAGAAGGTTCATTATGGTTTAAAATAGAAAATTATTTATAATTTTTAAAAACAACAGATTAACATAAGCATTCAACAGAACCAAAATGTCTTTACATCCAGTAATAAAATGGCAAAAAATGGAAAAAGATGCAGAAATTCTCTTATATATAGGCCACAAGCACTGTTTTTTTAGAATAGAATAAAATAGAATAACTTTTATTTTCCTGTTAGGGAACTTCATTTGTAGTTTCCAGCAGTAAAACAGACATAGACAGTGGGGCAGACCCACAAACACAAACAAACATGTTAAATAAAGACATTCAATTGAATCACATGTTTCACATTATAGTGAAGGTATGTGTGATTATGATTGATTAAAATTACTATTATTATTAGTATTATGATCAAAATTATATTATATTGAATTCATTAAATATTAATCATGATGAAAAATTGAGCATCAAAAGCAATGACAGTTCCTCATCTGCCTTTACTGTCTTGAGATGTCCAATGTCATTAAGCAGTCTAACAGCTGTAGGGACAAAGCTGTTTAGGGCTCTTTTTGCTTTAAGGGGCAAGTACCTTAATCTTCAACCTGATGGAAGAATCTCAAAGAGAAAGTTCAGGGGATGTGATGAAAGGGCCATAATCTTCTTCTTTCCTCATACAGATGTTTCAGCATTTTTTGTTGGTTCCCTATGATTTTAGTAGCCTGTACTGTCACCCTCTCTAGCTTCAGTTGCCTGATTTCACTTAATGAGCCAAACCAAGTTGTTAGGCTAAAGGTCAGCACTGACTCAAGGAAGCAAGTGTAAAATGCTTGCAGTACTGACTGGCTCACGTCCAAATTCCTGAGTTTCCGGAGGAAATACAGCCTTGACTGACACTTTGCATGCACTCGATGACAGTTTGCTTCAAAGGTCAGATTATTATCAATGATGGTACCCAAATATCTGTACTCCTCCACTCTTTCAACTGTTTTGGCTCCGATGGTAAGGGGCCTCAGCGGGGATGGCTCACGCAGGAAATTGATGGCGATTTCTTTAGTCTTCTCCACATTCAAGTCCAAGAAATTGACTGGCTGACAGCAGATTGAAGCTTGTCATCAGAGTTGGATGAGTCCACAATTAGTGGAGTACTTGATGAACATGATCTCAGGACAGTTGCTTCGGCAGTCATCGGTGTAGAGTGTGAATAACACTGGAGAAACTACCGAGCCTTGTGGTGATCCAGTAGAGATGGTCTTGGTGGTGCTGCAGTGGCCTTTATATCTAACCCATATTTATCTGCCTTAATTTTCCCTTCTTTTCAGTTGGTGCAGTTGTGCTCCGAGGATCGGGGTTCGCGCCCCGGTCCTGCCAGATCCGAGCATGGCCGGCGCCCTGTGGGAGCAGCAATTGGCGGCTGCTTCCGGGTGGGGGGAGGGGCTCGGAGAGAATCGCTGCACACATAACGGCCCTGGGCGAGCTGGATTCACGGTCAGGGGCTCGAGGAGTCGCGCCCTGTAGAGGACGTGGCGACCTCCTTCCTACTACCGGCTGACAGGGTTGTGTAGCAGTGGTTCTCTAGCGGTTGCTACACGGGGGGAAATTGAATTAGAATAGGGGTTCAATTGGCTACTAAATTGGGAGAAAAATGGGGAAAAATCAGAAACAAATTTAGAAAGAAAAAAATAAATAAAAAATAAAAAATAAATAAAATAAAAAAATTTCCCTTCTGATTACTTCATAATGAAATAAGCATTAGGACCCAGCAGACGCCTGCTCGTGAGTAAGTCAACTTATACAACAAGGATTCCCAATAGGCGGCACATGGCCACATCAGGCACGTGAGGCATTTTACTTTGGCCCGGCAAAGTTCTATGAATCAACCTCTAAAAAAGCAAATACTATGTACGTTTCTCCTATGACAATATCGGCCTCTTTTATTGTGAAATTCGGAGCATGGAGGACTTTTATTATGAAACGTACACATATGGGAGCAAACATTTTTACGCTAAACACACATGCAACAATATTATTATATTCTTTAGAAGGTTTGATTAAATTTTAATTGCATTCACAACTGCCCGTCCATGTTTCTTTGTTATTTACTATGAACAGTAAGCATACATGAACAGTAAGAAAAGTTTGGGAGATGTTTTCTGGCTTCAGAAGGGCTGTCTGCAGCAGGTGTAGGCAGCTATAGCTAGCGTTAGTGAAGTTAACTTTATTACCATCATGGTTCTGTTACCAAAAAGAGCACAAGCTAGGAGAAATATAACTTTCAGCCATACTGACGGTTTGCAAGGTAGGTGCGCCTGATGTTGACGCGTTATTTGTTATTGGACAATGTTGATCCAATATATAAATTATTTATGTATAACGTTGAACAAGTTAACATTAACCAACGCCTACTAACTACCATTTTCGGTTGATTTTGCCGGCGACCCATTCCTATGTGAGCTAAACACACGTGGTCACCCAGAGTAGCGTTGTTTTCAGTGGGTGGGCGCATCAGCAATGTGAAAGACAGTCTAGTTCTGATTGGCTGTTCATGTTGTATTTGGGTAAGTAGAAGAAACGACGCAAATGTTAGTTTTATCGAAAATAAATCTGATAAGTCTATCATCGTTATCGTGGCAAGTTTTACCGCGAAAATTATCGACATCGTTTTATCGCCCAGCCCTACGTGACTGTACCAAGTACCTTTGGTGTAGTGGTCAGCATCAAGCCTTACTATGCGAGAGACCTGGGTTCGATCCCCGACTGGTATTAAAGTGGATTTTCATTTTGGACTAACACAGTGTGCACATGTTCTGGTTCTCATACAAGAATGTTTTTTTTATTGCAAAGGCAAATACATGTTTACAATATTAACTGTTCACTTGAAGCCTGTTACAATTCAGTCACTGGACACCACTGCAGTTATGCAATGCATGGCCATTTGTCATGCAAAGAAAAACGTTTTAACGCAGAATATCATCTGGTAAAGATCGCATTTGTAATGGGGCGTGACGTGTGAGGTGGGAGGAGCCAAACGCAGCAAGGGGAATCATTAAGCCCTTAGACCACTAAGGCGGGATACCCCGCAGATAAGGGAAGGAGACAAGACAAGGAACACACACACACCACAGCTACAGACCGGCTCAGTTACACACGAGCCAGAAATAAAGTGCCCTGTCTCGATAACGAGACGAATAAGAACAAGCGAGTAGCACAATGGCACAAACCAAACACACAGCAAATAAACAGAAAACTAATAACTACCTATTGGTATAGGAGGAGGCGAAGGAACAGATATTACGTTCCGTGGCTACTTCCCTTAGATAGCAGTCACATGCAGCAAACAAACCTGGGTAAACACCCGATCTCCCAGGAGAGAGAAACATTTTACAGGTGAGCCGACAGAGCACCGTCGTCCCATTGCCTTACCAGCAAAATGACTAAGCTAAAAATATAAAACCACGCCCAAGCCTCTCAGTAAGGTAAAATGTAACGAGGCGAACCGGAACAGAGATTTAACGTTCCATGGCTAGTTAAACAAGTACGCAGTCTAATGCAGCAAACAAACCTGGGTAAACACCCGATCTCCCAGGAAGGAGAAACACTTTACAGGTGAGCCGACGGAGCACCGTCGTCCCAAAACTTTACTATCCAAAAGACTCACGCAAACTTAAACACCCGCCCTAGCCTCTCAGTAAAATAATATATAACGAAGCGAAGGAACAGAAAGCTAACGTTCCCATGCTACGCGCAGTCACACACAAACACGTCCACAACAACGCCCAAGCTCCATATAAAGAGACACACCCCGAGAACGAAACAGAACAACAGTTCCAAACGAAATCGTCCCGCAGGTAAAAAGGACGTACAGGACGGCTGCAACAAAAGACCAACGCAAAATAGCACGACAGCCTCAATATAAATAAAAACCCTGAGTCACAACAAAGGGGAACGTAGTCCACGAGAAGGAGACAATAGGGAATCAACGTACCGAAGCTACTTACTGGCCTACCGTAACCCGGAAATGAGTAGAAGCTAACACGCCAGGTCTCTCAATAAGAAAACCAATCAAAAGGCGAACAAATGGACCAGGGAAACTGCTACTCTATACTTCTACGAGCTAATAAACGAAGTAGAAGCGAAAACGCCCGAATCCCCTATGGGAAGACGTGCCAAAGGGCGAACAGAACTACAGTTCACAACAGAATCGCCCAAATCTCCATACACGGAGATTAAGCACAAACAACGCGAAATAGAGCAGAGATTTACGGTCCCAAACCTCTACGAGATAAAGCACTGCCAAGCCAGTAAGAAAATAAGCCCTGCCTCAACAAAGAGACGTTAACAAAAGGCGAGTAGCCAAAACGGTACGAGAATTCACAGCCAACAATAACACCACAGTACAAACAATGAACAATAAATGTAGAAGCCCCGAACGAAGAAAACGGTAGGCTTATATACCTCTCTCCAGGTGACTAAGCACAGGTGTGGGCGCTAAACAGCGGCTCCGCAATCTAAGCAGGGCGGAGCAAGCATCCACCTAATGAGCAGCGCCCTCGCGTGGCCACCAAGGAGAACGACCGCATAGGGAAACAGGGTCAAAACCATGACAGCATTGTTGCATTAATGTAAAACAATCTATAAATAACTGACAGGCTACATGTTTTCACAAACGTTTTAAAGACGGTCATTACAGAGAAGCCAACATACCGGTAAGCTATCACTACCACTGCGCAAACACTTACAGTAGGCTACCGGGAAAAACATCCATGCGTAGCGTAGGCCTACCTATGTTGTCATTTCTTTATTCATTTGTGACAAAAAAAACGTGCGCTTCAGCTCTGTTCACTTTATGCTTTTCACACATAACACAATGTGACCATAAAAATTATGTAGGCCTACTATGAAAATTAAGAATTTACGATAATACATTAACCCTTTCATGTATGAATTATTACAAAACAGAACAACATCTTTTTCTCATCAAACGCCGCATGTGTTTCACCCGCCTAGGTCACAGAAATGTGCCCCAAATGGCCCCTTGAAAATATAGACCACACATGCAGATTACAACTCTTAAAGGGATAGTTAGGAATTTTGGACATAATGTCTTAATTACGATTTACCCATGATGTAGTTGATTGATGGAAACCATTTTCAGCTAATTCCATGCTATCCCTTCTTTTCGACATACACACATTGCTAATGCTAGCGCAACTCTAAGGTATCGAGTAGCATCCGCTACCAAATGCACTTAAACACTCCACAGTGGCCCCAAAGCAAATAAAATACGACGACAGTCTATCAGGGTTATTTTGGGTGTTTATACCATAATTTTTTAAGTCAAACTATCGTTGAATTCTTTACTTTGTGCTGACCCTCAGTACTGTGCAAAAGTCTTAGGCACATGGGAAAAAAATAATAATAATTAAGATGCTTTCAAAAATAATGAAATTAAGTTTCTAAATATCAAACAATTGACTATAAAGAGCAGTAAACAGTAAAAAAAAAAAAAACTAAATAAAATCAATATTTGGTGTGACCACCCTTTGCCATCAATTCTCTTAGGTACACGTTTGTGCACTTTTATAAGAAAATCAGCTGGTAGGTTGTTCCAAGCATCTTGGAGAACATGCCACAGTTCTTCTGCAGACTTTGGCTGCCTCGATTGCTTCCATCTGTCCAGGTAATCCTAGACAGCCTCGATGATGTTGAGATCAGGGCTCTGTGGAGGCCATACCATCTATTGCAGAACTACTTGTTCTTAATTTCGCTGAAGATAGTTCAATACATTTTTTTTGGAAAATTAATGTTTGGAAATCTAAAATTTGCTATTTTCTACTGACAAGAAAAAAAATCATATAAAGAATCTACGGTGCCTAAGACTTTTGCACAGTACTGTATATTCTCTGTGGAAGTACGGCGGCAGAGCGAACGTGGCCATTGCAACTTGTTGCTCTTCTTTGTTGTTATAGTCGACCAGTGCCGGCACTACATTCATAGGTAATGTAAAGTATCGTCCAAAATTCCAAACTATCCCTTTAATGGACAGAAGGTTTTTCGTATACAATACAAGAACTATGGTAAATTTTTGTTACAAATATAACTAATTCTGCTCCTTGCATCTTCCCTAATAAGAATATATTTTTAACATGCTCAGTTCTCTAAGAATAGAAGGTTTCCACAGCTACACCAGAGAGAGTTTGTATGTTTCCACCTCCACCTGCCATTTTGATCTTCACTGTATCAAAACTAGAAAAGCCAATAAATTGTAAAAAGATAGAACATATCAAAATTTAGGCAAAGGTGCAAGGAATCTGCTCTGATATTTTTTGGAGATCACAAATCTTTTTGACTACGTTAAAATAGACGTGGAAAAGCCTGTCCACTGTAGTGGACTCCATGCATGAAAGGGTTAAGAATTGATGATGGCCTACTATAAGCTGCAATCCCTTAAGAGATCGGCTTTATAAACCGTCCATTCCCCACACATATCTGTTTCATGGTTAGTCACTTTAAAAAATTACAATAGCCTCCGAACATGGCTCTAGTCTACGCCACTCTGCAGACAACGTAGCTTACTGCACATACTTTTAATCATAATAATAATCAGAATAATAATCTCTGGTAGGCTACTTTCTTAGTAGTAGGCCAAGCTAATTGTCGTCTTTCTGGCTAAGATTCCTGGGAAATATGCGCTGTCCTATTAAGCTTGTTAGCCAACGTTAGTTTTGCCCGAGAAAAGTCAGTCAGGTGCTAGTCAGTCAACATGCCTTATACATCCATTGCAGTATAGAAAACTAAACTAAACCTAGCTACATGGTCCAGTACCAAAATATTTCCCACAGGTAACGTTACACTACTGGAAAAAAAACTGCGATGGAATTATGCTGTGCTCATTATGAACTCGGGAGCTTGTAGCCCAGACATGGAAGCTCGGAGTTACGCATCCGGCAAGCCAGTGTTGAATAGCCTAACGTTAAATGTATTTCTATAGAATACTAATTCTATTAGCCTATTTTGTGTTTGTGTCTAGCCTATTGTGCATGCATGTCTCCACATAGACTTGGTTAATTAATTTACATGCTTCTTCATGATCCATAGCTCAGGTGGTGCTGTTCACTGTATTTTATTAGACATTAAATACAGCTCATCTACAAACTCTTTTAATGTAATTGTGGGCCATCGGTAATAGGAGAAATGTTCTCATTCTGGTCTCGGCGTTATGGTTACGCAAATGTCTGCATGCATTTATTTGGAATGCATGTATTCTAGGGATGTAAATGGTTATTCGGGTAATCGGTTACTCATTCGAAATTTTTAACTCGGATAATGCAAACAAATAATGAATAATTAAAATTACGTTACACCTCCTGACGTACGAGGGCGCTTTAGACAACTAAACTCCATGGTAGATATGAGCAAAGCAGGCTGTCTGGCAAAGCTACACATGCCATAGCTACACTGCAAAGAAATGTCTGTCTTAACAAGTGTTTTAGTCTTGTAATGAGACTTAAAACAAGCTAATATTTTCCACTTTTGAGGGGAAAAAATATGATTTTAAGTTAATTTCACTTGTCAAGTAAAAAGTATCTTATTCCACTGGCAAATCTTGAAATGGGTAAAAATAGCTCACCCCCCTGGCAGTTTGTTTTATTAAGTAAAAAAGTAACAGAAACAAGATCATAAAGTCTAAATTTGAGATAAAATGCTTGTTAAGATTTTAACAAATCGTTAAGTTCTGTCAGCTGTCGCAGCTGCCCCTACAGTATATAATAAATTCAATATTGTAATAAAAATAACACAAATATTAAAGGAGAAGTTCGGTATATAGCATTATAAGCCCTGTTATAAGGTTATTTACGATCATATACAATGGTCCATATCAACATTGTGATTATAACGGTCAATGGACTGCGCACACGTTTGCACACACGGAGCATGTCGACATGCTAATATTTTTTAACAAAAACATGTAAGTTAGACTAGCTAAGTTATCTAGCTGTCAGCCCACGTTTGTTTGTGGCTTGTGTTTAAACTGAGTTAAATGGAAAAGAAAAGAAAAAAACAATGCTTTGATATTTTCGTTATTTGCAATTTAACGCATTTTAATGTATCTTTTTATTTATTTTATTTATCTGAATTCATATACCCTAAGGTTATTCTATACTTTTTGTTGCTTAATGGTAAAAGTAATACAATGAACATTATTTCTTCATCTGAACTTTAGCATAGGCTACTGTCATTTCTTTCTTCTGCCTACACCCCCCCCCCCCCCCCCCCCCCCCCCCACCTTCAAACGAGTAACCGAATACTATTTGAATAGAGAAAGTGAGTAATTGAATACCAAATTTTTCGTTATTTACATCCCTAATGTATTTTTTATGCATGTCTCTCTCGATGTCTTATCTTCATGCATTATTCATCATTAGTTAGCTACCAAAAATAAGTGATATCTGAACAAAAACATTTTCGACATAACAAAAAAGCCAAATTACTCACGCATAGCCTACAGAGCGCTGTCTATAAGTCCTTAATTCCAACTTGCAAAAACTAGGCCTGCCTTTAAAAGTATTGATATCAAAATGTGGCCAAGTTACAACTAATAATATTGCCTATTATAGCTCACACTAAATAAACTAGCTCTATTCCAAAGCAATGCTATCCAAACTTTCCTAAATTATTTAATGCAACTTGGCCCTGTGTTTCCTACGTTTGCTCGTTTTAATTAAATCATTCCCTCTATATAATTAATTTGTTCGCTAATTTTAATTAAATCGTTCCCTCGATATAATTAATTAGTTCCCTCAAATTAGCAAACCCTCATTCCGCAAGCACCTTCACTCCGAATCAGGCATATAGTGCTATAAGAGCGCTCTGGCACTTCTTTTTAATAGTAAATTGCTCTTTTTAAAATGATCAACACATTGTCAATGCACTGCACCAACTAAAACGCATAGCTAAATGATATTAGGCCTATATCCCTCGACTAATAAATTGTGCTATGGATGATTTTTATAGGGTATTTTATTCATGTTAACCCTCACAGACATACACCCATGCAATGCACAATTTGACAGCTATTGCAAGACATTTGACAGCTATTTGCATGAGATCATGTTGGACTACGCCCCCCCTCCCAACATTGCCTATTCGGGTTTATAGCGCTCGGGACTGGCTGGCCTACAAGCGCCGCATTCTTCTCCAATCCTGCCGTCCTGTCTTCTTGACTCATCTGTGACCAACTACATGCGATCAAATGCTTATCACCGTCCGTGTGACTTCGACTTTAGCCTACGGATAATTCTCCTTAGCCATCACTTCAAAAGCATTTCCGCTTTTGGTATTTAGCGGGGGTATATCTAATTGCATTTGTTCTGCATAAACTTTTTGTGATAAATCCGGGAGATAGGTGGAATAGTGAGGAAACTGTTTAGGAGGTTTTTAATATGTTTATTCTCATGAGCCACACATTGCCATGATGTTAGCCAGTGCATGCCTAGTTCACCCCCCGTGCTCTATGCATGAAATGTAATTATATACGAGGGCCTAGGGCCTCCAGCTAGTGGACAAAAATAGCCTACTCAGTATGCTACACTTTTTAAAACTTGTTGTAAAATGTTTAAAATTTTAAATAGGCTATTGACGATAATTATCGTTATCATTTCTAATGTGCTGTTTGCATGTTTTGATATCTTGGTATTTATCTAATTGCATTTGTTCAGGACATTTAAAAAAAACTTGTCCTTGTTTTAAAATGATAGATTTTACATTCCTATATTTAACAATGTGCCATGGTGTGCTTGTATTTACGGTTGATATAGCCTAATAAAACATGCACGTTATAAATACACGTGTCCGTCCCATATTTTTACTCATTTGTTGCACTTTTACGGTATAAGCTTAAAATGTCCCTGAGCAATGTGTAGCCTAATGCACGAAGAGAGTAGTACATCCCGTGTCCTTCCACCAGCCCACTTCTTGCCAACAAAGTACAACAAACTTGCCAACAAAGTATAACTATATCCTTTCTGGAGTGTAATTATTCATTCAGCTGTTAAAATTCATTGAAATCATATGTTGTTCCATGAGGCACAATCTCTTCACATGCTAAGATGAAGAAACACAGGGCCAAGTTGCATTAAATAATTTAGGAAAGTTTGGATAGCACTGCTTTGGAATAGAGCTAGTTTATTCAGTGTGAGCTACAATATTGTTAGTTGTAACTTGGCCACATTTTGATATCAATACTTTTAAAGGCAGGCCTAGTTTTTGTAAGTTGTAATTAAGGACTTATAGACAGCGCTCTGTAGGCTATGCGTTAGTAACTTGGCTTTTTTTACGTTGAAAACACTTTTGTTCAGTATCGATCCGCCCATCACTAATTCAAATCTCAAATTAATAAATCAGACTATGGCCCTCCGTGCCTGCTACGCCACGGGTCTTAGCTTGTTAGCTAGGTAGGTAACGCTAGCTATTTCCTGGCAGATATGTCAAAGCGAAGTGCAAGACGGGGCAAACGGCTCTGTCTATACTCACTCTGTCTATACCTGGCTTGTGTTCGTATTGCTTGTTACTTTGTGTGCTAATGCTAGATCATCCAATGCAATGGTTTTACAGTCAGGAGCGAGGCATGTGTTGTGAGATAATTTTGTTCAATGCAAAAACATTTGACCCCTTAACGTGATTCAGGTAGCTGGTTAACGTTCGTAGAGATAAGTGCTCAAGTCTGTCCAGTTCACAATGAAGCATTTCAGCTGGCTAAACCTTTCCCTGCTGGATCCTGGCTTTGTGAAATGTATACAGCAGATGTTGGTGAGGTCTGTGATCTAGTCAATTCAAAAGATCTGTTGGCAGATAGCTAGCTTTAATTCATATAAGATTAAGTGATGTTAAAAAAATTTTTAATAAAAAACCAGCTACTGTGTATGTCTAGCTGCTATAGGCTAGCTTACTTACTTAGCTAACTTGGCTAGGCTGTAGTCAACATCTGACCCATAGCCTTTCACCTTTGCCGTAACTATCAGGGAATTTCCAATATTAGTAGGCTAAGTACACCTGAGAGGAATAACGTTATAGGTCATTAGCTAGCATTGTACTGTAGAAATAGTAGGCTACATCTTACTGTTCATAGGAATTCTTTATGCTAGCATTTGTATGCAAGAAGAAGGGTCAGTGGAAGGCAACAATATGAACATATTCATTGCAGCATTGGATAACTTAGTGAACTATCAACCCCAAAATAAAGTTGTCATTACATTGTAAACAGTCGTGTCTGTATTTTCATTATGTTTGCGCTGTTTACCAGCTGGGTATGCAGTTATTCTGGCAGTTATTCAAGTTAATTAATCACCATTAGCTAGCATTAAAACTAAGTAGCCTAGCGTTATACTTTCCGTCTCCCCCATAACCGAAACCATTTTGAAAAGGCTAATCTATATGACCAAAGAAATAGATTTGTCTGCATTACGTTTAGTCTCGCTCTTGTTTGGCTGTTTAAAGTACACGGCAAGTGTCTCAGTAACAACAAAAAACTGGGCAACTAGTCAATGTACAGTAGGCGACAATAGCCTGAAATACCCTTGCTTTCTTTCCTATAATTCCAAGATGGCGACTTGTGTGAATAGAGTGTATAGGAACCTATGGCAAAAGTCTCGGGCTCTATTTTAATAAACCAAACGCAATGGTGAACACAAGAGTAATCGCTTGGCGGTATCGCTCTGAGGGCGTGTTGGCGAGAAATTTGGTAATTTAATGACGGCAATCTTGGCGCACCTTATGGCGGTATTGCTAAAAGGCTGGGTTTAAATGTCCAAGGTGTGTCTCTATGGTAGCCAATCAAATTGTTGTTCTCATGCTTTAAAAAAAAGCCAGTTGGAACGCAATCGCTCCATGCAATTTCATAATGAGCAACCCAAACGCACTGGACCGTCAACGACAAGAGCGATTTTCCGCACAGGAATCAGACATACTTGCAACAGAAGTACAGGCTAGGACTGTAGTAATTTATGGATCACAATCCACACCACCTCGTCTCCCAGAAGTTCGGAAGGCACGGGAGGAGGTGGCGAATGCATTAATTAGCCTACATTAGGTGATGTAGGCATAATTATGATTCAAATGGTAGGCTTATGATTCAACTGTGTCAATGTGTAATTTATATATTATAGGCTATTGGCCTACATGATCGCAAGTTTCTTGTAAGCTGTCCTGTTTTATTCTAGTAGTTTACATTAAAATTAATTAATAAGAATTATAGGCTATTTGTTCATTAAATGGAAGTGTAATGTTGGCATCACCTATAGACACTACATAGAACTACATGACTAATAAGTTACCAAATTGCCAGAGTCTATTGCGTTTCCGCTAAGAGGTGGTTCCAGCTGATCATAACGCAATGGGTTTTCGTTGGTTCAAATTGTCACTGAGCCGAAAGTATTTTAGAACACGCCCCAGACAGCGCCACCCATCCCACTGCAGCGCAAGCGAAAGGATGTTATGTTGAGAATTTGTTGATCCTAGCGGTATTGCTGAGAAACGCCATAGCGCCAGTTTTAAGACGTTGATGCTGTCAACAAGCTTGCGTTTGACTATACCGTCCCCTTGCGCTGGTTTGAAAATAGAGCCCCTCATGTACTTTCTAACCCACTGTGATGTCATAATCGGGTAACAGAAGCCAGATAGCGGATGATTAGCTCATAGATATAAATCCATGGTTACTGGCCACCATCTTACCTTGGTATGGTCTCAAAAATTGTGCCATTAACTATGACCTATGTCACATCTATTCTATATCTATGCTCAGGACATTGTTTCTTCCATTCCACAAATCTTGTAGATTTACCCTCTCTGCTCCAAGAGACAAACGCACAGGATAAGAATTCCTAAAGAGACTTGCAGCCATTTTGTGCATTTGGTGGTAGATCGATCGCTGTTATTGTTCAAACACACCAATAGTTGAATGGAGGGGAGCTGTCTTTTTGCCCGGTTACCTGTCAAAGGGCCCTATCTTACACCCGGCGCAAAGCGGCGCTAACCCAAACGCAAGTGTCTTTGCTATCTTACACCCGGCACTAGGTTCATTATAACGCCTAACGCTTACGTCCTTTAACTAGCATGTATTCTTGCGCCCATTACAAGTGAACTGGGCGTGTTGGTCTTAAGATGAGGAGTGGCCAGGATTCTTTTTGGCGTATTGCTATCTTGAGCCAGCAGAAAGCGCTTGCGCTAGAACCACCACAAACCTGGTCTAAAGTCATGTCGCAGTTGTTTACATGTTATTTTAACGGCGCATATAAGTGCGTCTACATAGGCGTGTGCACAACGCGCGTACCCTCCTGTCTGTTACACACAGGGGCGCGCTCAAGCATGACTAAAATATCTAGATCACAATGTGAAATATTATTATTGTGTAGGCTATATCAAAAATGCATAATAATAAAAGGTTCCATAGGTCCACATACCTTTCCCTCGGCGAAGGGAAACGATGCCACATTACATTGCTCTCAGCCCACTCCATCAACATCCAGGCGATGTGCGATGGTACGGGACAATGGCTATCCATTAAAAAGGAGCTGATAACACCTATATCAAGCCTAATGCGCGAATTGTCGTTTACACCTAATGCGTGAATTGTCATTCAATTGAAAACTCGCGCACTGCAATAGACGGACATTTGCGTTCTGAAAATGCGCTTCAGATGTCATTACAATACAGCTCTGTTTATCTAGGAATACAACCTGTAAGTAAATAGAATGGTTTGTGACTGAAAAAAGTTCAAAACCTTGTCCAGTGAATATTGCTTTTATTGTTTTTCAAATAGCCTAGGCTACAGCGGACAAACGGCATAATGTTTTTTCGATAGACTATGGTTAAAAAACGGAGATAAATGTCATCATGTTAACTGAATTGTAGGCTAACCTTAGCTATTCATATTTTTTAAATTGCAGTGACAAGGTTTCCATACCCTCAGCTTATTAAAACCCTGCTGATTTCACCTGTTATTTCATAACTTGAACAAAAGATTTTAAAGAGAACTAAGCGTCTAATTACGTATAAACGAAATTTGCAGCACGTTACACAATTAATTTACAATTAATTTTAATTCCATTATCTGCATGTTCGCTTTACATGAGCAGGTCTGTTTCCCCTGCTGTACATCGCACTTTTCACGGTCTTCCTGGGAAAGTGAATCGTTTTAAAGTATTACGCTACCAGTTAAACAGGTTGGTCACATTTCCATAAGCAGGACATTATAAAACAAGGGAAAATATGCTGAACCTATGGGTTGCCAACCTGACAGATTTGTTGTATTTAGTGTCATCATTAAGGCAAAATAACGTTAGTTATGTTATTAATCAAAATTAGAATGCAGGTAGCCTAATGAACTTCGGATGAAGCTTGAACATGAGTTCATTGCATAATCAAACGAAATTTGTTAAACAAGCAGGCTAATTTGGCGTTTTCTAAGGTGAGAAGGAAGCAATTGGTCGCTTATTCTCAGCTGTTGTAGGTGCTTTTAACGAAATTTAACAGCATATATTTCGTAAACAGCACTGTCAGGAATTACCGGGAACTCATAATACTACTACTGCTACTGATCCATATAGCCGATTCCTTGATCGCACTAAAGACGCACGAGCATGTCTGTTTTCCCATCATAAGCAATCCGCCAAGGTGGAAAAGCAGGCTTTTAAAGGGAATGGGATATAACATTTTGATTGGTTTATTGCATGTCACACCCAAGACACACCTATAATTAATGAAGAGACTAGGTTCAGCCCAGTTGCACCTTGCGCTGTGCTTAGCGCCCAAAAAACACGCCGTTAAAATAGCAAAAGTGGACTTGGACACGCCCTAAATGGACTTAGCGCCATGCACTTAGACCAAGCGCCAAGATCACCAAGATAGGGCCCAAAGTGTTCTGTTGGCATTCATCAATAAAAAAGGTCAAGCATATATTCAGGAAATGAATACCTTGAGTCATGAAAGGAATGCTGTTGTGGCAGACAACAGACATCTGCATATTCTCTGTATGTGAAATGTACCTCACACTGTGACCCTCTAGCTCATGCCTAATTTTCCACAGTGTGCATGTCTATATCACAGACTTCATATTTACCTGACTTTTCTGACCGTTTTACCCATAGGTATACTGACTGAAAAATATTTTTTGACTGACAGAGAACATCAATGAAGGTTGCATTGCAAGCCTTTGGTTCCAAAGAAAACAAATAAAGTAATTTAAAAAGAGCAGGATCCATATCTTACTTTAATATAATAATACACATCCATAATACACATATGTCCAGCATTACCTAGTCTCCAGCTTTTGTAGGGCAACTATACTGCACACTGTTCATTTATAATTATTTCTACTCTTGGCAGTAAAGGGGAGCCTGGAGTAGGGAGTAGAATATTAGATATCCCCTGAAGGCATGATACAGTTACTGTCCTGGGAGTCAATACGCTCAATCCTGCCCGCTTAATGCAGTTAGCTGCAGGATCCTGGCCCTTCCACTCCCCCTCCTATGGCTTCACGAGAGGAGGTGGGGGGTAACAGGGGGAACCAGAAAGCAGAACAGCAGGTGCCTTTGAAGCCGAAATACCGATAAGCTCCTGGACAAACAGTGCTGCTACCGGCTCCTGATTGGTCAGGACCGAAATACCGATAAGCTCCTGGACAAACAGTGCTGCTATCGGTATTTGAACTTAATTCATTTGAATTCATTCTAATTACCTACCGTAAAATATATGTTTCTACTCAGGTCCTAACGATGACAAGTTTTTTTTCCTTCTAATAATGACGAGTTGCACGCGTCAGGCGATTACGCTCGACATTGTCTGTTTAAGTTCTGTGCACTCCAGTCATGTGGACCTGATGGCAGACAGGTTAAGACCATAGATATAGAACCATAGATGTGACATATGTCATAGTTAGTGGCACAATTTTTGAGACCATACCCAGGTAAGATGGTGGCCAGTAAACATGGTTTTATATCTATGAGCCAATTGTCAGCTATTTGGCTTCTGAGACCCGTTTATGACATCACAGTGAGTTAGAAAGTACATGACACTTTGCCATAGGTTCCTATTAAGGCCAGTTTATAGTCCAGCGACAGTGTCTCCCTTGACTGAAATCGCAGAACTTTCATAAACATTCTATTGTCGCTCTACGTACACTGTGGTCGTTCGTTTTCTGGTACTCTTACAAGCGATACTATAACGTCTCTGCATTTGAATGGATCTCTATGGGAATTGGGGGCTGGGACTAGATTTAGCTGAAAAACTGAGTTTGAATATCTTTAGGTGTATGTAAACTTTTGGCCTCAACTCTATGTGAGTAAAAACGTTTGCCTTCATTCTGAAACAGTGGCGATCTGCCCATTCATCCAAAAATATTGTAAGACGTATATTCCCTCAAAACTATTCTCCAAACATGATTTTGTTATCAACTCCTATCATTATTCCTCTGTGCCCCCTCAGTTTTTTTGTGCAGGTCACCCTTGTTCTGAAACAGTAGCGGAACAAATAACAGTTTTCAGGCCACCAAAATTTTGTTATGTAATTTATTAATGTAATTTATCCCCCACCAAACAAAAAAATAAAACTTTTATATTTCAGCCATAATTTTTCAAAGACATATGATTTTTCCTGTGCTAATAACGAGCAGAAGTGAGAACCGTGGCATTAAAACTATGATTGAGAAAGAATAATGTAATTTACTTCCATTTATGTGAATTACCTGTCTTTTACTGATGCAATTCATGTTTTTGGCTATTATACTATTTTTTATCATTTACCGTATGCTATATATTTATGCCTGAAATACAGTGTCCAGTAAAACAGTAGGCTACCATTTTCAGTGCAAAAACAAGCTCTGAGACGAGAACAATCTGTTAAATGCCCACTGACAGATGATACAGCTGTGCAACGTCATTAGTAATTGACATCACTTAAACTGACGCTTGACTGAGAAAGGACTTTCTATTTGCGTAATGTCTGTTGCCTCGATTCCTCCATCCTTGTATCTCATCTTTGCATCTCTTTCTCACGTTCTCCATTGGGTGGAGCTAAGGACCGAGGAAAGGACACGTGGAAATGATGCAAGGAGTGAAAATAAGCGATTGGACAGAACCCAATGCGTTTAGTTTTACAGACTTGCATATTTTAACAAGGGGGACTATTTTCCCAATTTCACTTAACACGGAGAGCAGCGCTCCCCTGCATTCCACGACATTTCAAACCCTGATTACAAGAGTCAAAGAAACTAGCAGCTTCATGGCAGGACCGGCAGTGTGTCAGCTACCCAATCACTGCCTGAGAAAAACCAAGTTTCTTTTAGGGAGATGGTCATTCTCAGTCAGTGTAGAAAGTGTCAAAAGAAGGAAGGTCCTAAACACATGAGACAAAGGCTTCCACATGCCCAGCATTGTGATAGACTGAATCTTGCTTGCTGGTGCCGTCCACAGCAGCACACCACAGGTCCACACACTGCTCATTGACACAGGCTAAAGTGTCGCTTCTGAACAAATCAACTTACAATAAATTCTTTAGCCACGTGTTACTGGAGGCAGCAACAGCTTCACTGACCGGGTATGGTCAAGCACCCATCTCAGGTTGCGGGGTGGTGCGCCTCCCAGTTGTGTACAATCACCAGTCTACACCTGCAATGCAATTCTTTGTTACTCAAGAGGGCGCCAACATTATTGGCCTTGACCTGTTCCAGGCTCTGAACTTTTCACTCACAGACTCGGCAGGTTTCCCGCTGCGGCTTTTCAGATGGTCAGATCGCCTCAAGTAGTATAATTTAAAACTGGAGTTCACTCCTGGAAGAGCCAACACTGTGGCTGATCTCCTGTCTAGGGCCATTCCTGTAGTTGAAGATGTCAGTGTGTATTCTCTGTATGTGAAATGTACCTCACACTGTGACCCTCTAGCTCATGCCTACTTTTCCACAGTGTGCATGTCTACATCACAGACTTCATATTTACCTGACTTTTCTGACCGTTTTACCCATAGGTATACTGACTGAAAAATATTTTTTGACTGACAGAGAACATCAATGATGGTTGCATTGCAAGCTTTTGGTTCCAATGAAAACAAATAAAGTAATTTAAAAAGAGCAGGATCCATATCTTACTTTAATATAATAATACACATCCATAATACACATATCTCCAGCATTACCTAGTCTCCAGCTTTTGTAGGGCAACTATACTGCACACTGTTCATTTATAATTATTTCTACTCTTGGCAGTAAAGGGGAGCCTGGAGTAGGGAGTAGAATATTAGATATCCCCTGAAGGCATGATACAGTTACTGTCCTGGGAGTCAATACGCTCAATCCTGCCCGCTTAATGCAGTTAGCTGCAGGATCCTGGCCCTTCCACTCCCCCTCCTATGGCTTCACGAGAGGAGGTGGGGGGTAACAGGGGGAACCAGAAAGCAGAACAGCAGGTGCCTTTGAAGCATTGTACATAGTATTCACTCTTCATAGGGGAACTCTTTTTAGTTTTTTTTTAGGTGTCAAAAGTGTGAAAGCTCCCAGATTGAACCATTTTGCCTGACGAACAACCCTTGAACTAGATAGGTTTCCTGGTGGAGACACAGAGGAGCCTTTTGTTGGAAACCCTTTCTTCTGAAAGTGTAGAATACATTAGAGGCATATTGAATTCATAGACAGGTAACCTATCTTTTTAGTGAGTCACCAGCTTGAGTTATTTAAGTTGCCGGTTTTTTTCCGCCAGGAGAGGAAACAGGATAAATAATTCTGCACATAAATCAGGAAACATCCACCTTAATTCTGCTCAGTCAGTTCTGTGTTTCTGTGTAATCACGTTAAATGTGTCCGGTAAATGAGCCGATTTCTCAGTTACTGATGGCAGTTATAGGAATGAGCTAACTAGTGCAGACGTCAATTTAATTGAGTTATAGACATGTTCTTATCACAATCGGTAAAATGGGCCTCATTCATTAAACGTGAGCAGAACAAATTTGTGCGTAAATTGTTCGTATCAGCAATTTTGCTCGTATTTTCATATTCATCACAGTTTTCGTATCTTAGATTTGTTTGTACATGCAAACAGATTTTACACCTGCTCAGGACCATGCATACCACATTTGTAAATTCAGAATGCCGCTAAATATAGCTTCTGAATGTTAATTAGAATATGAATCTATTTTTATTTTCTCTTAAATTCACAAGACTAAATGTAGCCTTTGAAATGCACACTTTAAATGTAATAAATGACGATTTTAAAAAGCAAGCACTTTAGAATACGCCTAATCAATTGCAGGCTATGAACCTGTTTAAATAGACCCATAATGTAATGAATGCTCCCAGTAGCCTACTATTTTTTCTGAATTGATAAAAATTTTAAAACCATACGAGGTTAAATACGCTAATTCAAACAGACATTTAACCAATGAACGGTAGCCAGCATTACAATTATGGTCAACAGTATAATCCAGCGAATGCCAGTGTACATCCAATACTACAAGGTGCAAAGCCAGGATGAGGTAAAGTGGGGTTTTATTGAAATTGCCAACCTGCCCAATGTTATCGATGCCAGAGACTGCACACCCCACTGAACATTTTTGTGTTGAAAAGTCTGCACCATCGCGGCGGCACAGAAGCGACACTTTAGCCCTGTGTCAACGAGCAGTGAAATTTCCACAGCTCTCCACACAGGTCCACCTGCACATGCTCCCACGAGGTAGTGAGTCACTCGGGTGGTGAGAGGGGCACTGCTGTTAGCTGGCCTATTTTCCCACTCAGCAGGCAGGCAGTACAATGAGCTTTCACCATGAGCTCAATATCCTCCTCAATGTGTGGCCACCACACCACATCCCTGCAGCACAGCTTCACTTTAACCATGCCCAGGTGCCCGTCATGTGCCATGTGAAGCGCCCTTGCTCTCAGGGTTTCTAGTATTATGGTATGGTGCCCACTTGCTAGGCACACGTCCTCCCAGCAAATTAGTTCATGGCACACTCTGTACAATTGGAGGATGGGGTCGCTTACGGTGACTGGCCAGCCACTCCGAATGTAGGAGTGAAGTAAGTTGAACCTGTGCTAATAAAAAGTTTGTCTTGAACTGCACTGAAAATCTGATATAGTAAATAAAAGCTGAAATAAATCTGTCTCATCGCTATTATTTTGAAATTACCTCGTATGGAAATAAAGTAGATACCCTAATTGACTAAGGAAATATATGGTGACATGAAATGTGTGGAGAAAAATTGAGTTTGAATGTCTTTAGCCTAGGTTTATGTACAGTTGAAGTCGGATGTTTACATACACGTATAGGCTGAAGTCATTAAAACAAATTTTTAACCACTCCACAGATTTCATGTTAGCAAATTATAGTGTTGGCAAGTCCGTTAGGACATGTACTTTGTGCATGATGCAAGTAATTTTTCCAAAAATTGTTTACAGACAGATTATTTCACTTTTAATTTACTATATCACAATTCCAGTAGGTCAGAGGTTTACATACACTAAGTTGACTGTGCCTTAAAAAATTTTATATTTGGTTGCATATCCTTTGGCTTTGCATGCCATGACTTCCTGATGTATGTGACCCAACAACATCAAAAGACTCTTGATATCTTATTTTCTGGTACTCTTACAAGCGATATTATAACGTCTCTGCATTTGAATGGATCTCTATGGGAATAGGGGGGTGGGACTAGATTTAGCTGTAAATTATGCTGGAACAGTATGGAATACATGATTGGTAAAATGGCTGTAAGTCATCAAGGGTCTGAGGTATCAAACAAGCCTCAAACCATCACTCTGCTGCCAGATATGCAGTAGATATGGATGGATAACTTTAAGGGTTGTCTCTCCTGACAAATTTTCCTATTGAACTCTATGAAAAAATAAGTCAGGAGAAGAAACCCTTCAAGTTATCCATCTATATCTACTGTATTTCTGGCAGCAGAGTGATTATTTAAGGCTTGTTTGATACATCAGACCCTTGATGAGTTAGAACCATTTAGCCAAACATGTGTTTCCATACTGTTCCAGTGTAATTTACAGCTAAATCTAGTCCCACCCCCCAATTCCCATAGAGATCCATTCAAATGCAGAGACTTAAAAACAGGAGGTTGGAAATTGGTCTAAAATTGCTGACGACTGAGGAGTCTAGGTCATTTTTCTTCAAAAGGGGTCTCACCAAGGCAGTTTTCAGTGCCGAAGGGAAAATGCCTGTAAGTAGGGAACAATTTACAATGGATAAAATGTCCTCAGACACAGAGTTAAAAATCGTCTTGAAAAACGTGGTGGGAATAGGATCGAGAGGGCATGTAGACGACTTGAGTTGTGACACTACTTTGCTCAGCATTTCTATATCAGCCAAAGCAAACGAGCTCATAGTCATATTACATGGTGGAGACAAATTAAAATTGTCAATAAAGCCTATATTGTGAGCTCTGCAGGCGGATTGGAGCCAAGTGTGGAGGCTCAAGATTCTGGTAAAACGTCCTGCTCCACGGGCCAGTGTGGGAATAGGACCGGAGATAAAAAACTGACTTTCCACAACTATTTAAAAAGTTAAAAAGGTCATTAAAATAATTTTTGGTCAGGTCCGACTGCTGACGGGCTGTGTCATTTGTTCCCACATGGACTATAACCCGTTTGATAGAGGACGGGAGTGAGCGCAGCAGCCCCGGGAGCTTACCCAGGATGTCAGGGACATTGGCTCCAGGAAAGCAGCGTGTGGCTACGTTGAAGTAGTGGATGTTCCTTATTATGGAATCCCCAACTATTAATGTGGTTGGGGAGAAGAGGGGACGAGGAGGTGGCAGCTGTGGATTCTTCGAGCACAACAGACTCCGAGCAGGCGAGTGTTGTGGTGAGGCAGCGACATCCGACTTGGGATGGGATTTACTTGTTAGCTCAGGGCAAGGAAGATTTCCAGAGCGTTTATTCATGGCGTCGCTCAGAATCTTCAGACGGGAAGAAGAGTTCCTGACCTGAGACGCGGGCCGTTGGTTTGGCTTGGCAGTGGAGTGGGGAGCCACCGGAGCACTGCTAGCCATCAGTGATGAAGAAGATGATGCAGTATCAGCAGGCGCCGTTTTTGGAGAGGGTTCCGGATCAGGATGAGTCACAGCTACCGGAGCATCAGGAACATCAGGAGCATCAACTGGGTGGACCAGAGTGTCGGCAGACAGGGTCGCATTGCAGTTGGAGAGCCATAGGCGAGAAAGTGAGGCAGCCCCATCTGGGCGCTGCCCGTGACCTCGGACCACCACTTCGGCCCAGGATGATTTATGGTCCGGTGCTGAGCAGGACGAAGGCCGTGGACATTTGGAAGGGTCCCACAGAACTGTGTCCTGGGTGGCTGCATCCAAAAAGGCAAGCCGTTTGGACTGTTCAGCAGCCACGTTAATGAAGCTGGGCAAACGAGCGTCTTTCTTTTGCAGTTCATCAGACATCCGTCGAATATCCTCCTTCAGGTCAGCGATCTTTCTGTTAGCTTTCTGAAGTAGCATACAGTTCTCACAGGGTGTGGTTGGTAATGTTTGTATCACTGACATGAAATATTTAATCCCGGTCTCTGTGCAAACTGTTCAGCAGAAAGTTGAAATGAGATCTTCGTCCTTGTTACCACTGAGGCAAAAACAGGGCACTGTTTTTGGAACACTGAATCCGTGTTTCCAATAGCTCCTTTTCATTCAGAGAGAACAGCTTACTCGTGCTTCGCTGCATTTTTCATGCTAAAACGATAAAACGATAAAATAATAAAACGACAAAACAATAAAATAATAAAATAATGATAAAATGCCAAAATCATGGCGATTATTTAAAACTCAGAGCTCTGTCCCGCGCAAACTGTCAGTAGACTCTGACGTGTCACTGACGTGACAAATGGAAAACTGAGAACACTTTTAAGCCAGCCATCTCAGCACAATATAATATCTATATGAGAGCTGTCCAGATTCAACAACCTTAGATAGATAACCAGGAAACTACATCAGAGCTACTAAGAATTCTTTTGCAGGATAAATACAAGCAGGCCACTAATTACCATTTTCTTTGCAACACTGCAGGTTTTGCAGGTGCTTTCAACAGGCACCATACTTGGCCCCATTTCAGCATCATTCCTGAATGGTCAGCAGACCAGAGCCTGGGAACTGCAGGTACTCACTGAAAGCAGCCACGGCCAGGATAAGCGTCACCACGATGGAGATCCAGGATACCCACAATGCCTTCTTTCGGTAGCTCTGGGCTTCATGGGGCTTCAGTCGCATGCTGCTCTCCAGCAGGCCTACCAAAAATGACAAAACAGTCCAATGTCACACTAAACTTAATAGAAAACACAAGAAGAATGTCAAATATGCATATTTACTTTTTGTGACCAACAATTTTTACTTAATTTCATGTAAGTGAATATAAGGCAAGTTACCCTGAGTTGGTCACTTTTCAGGGTTTCCTACAGAAGTAACCACAATAACCACAGAATCTCAGCCCTTAAACCCATTAACTTATGTACGTTCTGACTTCATGTAACCACAAATAATTCACATACAACTTCACACATCCACACAATAAAGCCCCAAACTTGGGTTATTTTTGCCATTTTCTTATTATTATTATTATTATTTTTCCTGCAGATTTTCGTCATCAAAGAATAATTCTCCCCATTGGATAACAACATCTGATCTGCCAATAAGAACATCTAGACACAGGATACACAGGTAAAATGCTTAAGTTGAAGCGGCATGCTGGAGGGTACCAGGTACCTACCATTAAATTTATTTTTGTGACAGAAACAATGTGCACATGTTATGCTTTTCACATATAAGAATGTTATTTTCATTAAAGGGTGTCTTTTTTATTGCAAAGGCAAAGAAATCTAACAATATTAACTGTTAACTGTTTAAATTATACTTAAACACAGGTGAAAATAAGCCGACATGGTCCGGTACTCACTACCACCAAAAGATTCACCGTAGGAAATAATATACCATTTGTCAGGCAGATAAAATAAAGGTTTAAGGCAAAGAAAGTTTTTTCTGACTCACTGTCACTCTCCCCAGTAGCCTATACCCAGACCCATGACAGATCATCACTGTCAGTGTAATCCACTTTCATTCCCTCATTCAGCTTTACTCCTCTTGGGTTGTAGCTAGCTAACTGGATTTACTGAATAGCTAGCATAAGTGATACAGTAATAACTGTAATAACGATTATATTTACTAGGCAACATAAGCGCGTATGGCAACCTTGTCATTTCGCAACAGATCAACTGATCAAACGTGGGAACAACATTATCAAGCACACAGGCAACATAATAACAGTCAGTTTCACCATTCATGGCCATTTAAGTGTGTTAAGTAAGTTTTTATAACTTTATTTCCTTATGCAATATTGATAGTCTAACTATATCAGAATGTTACCTTTTTGGAAAGGTCACGTAGGGAGAGCTATATGGATTTTATGATTTTCTTAGTGACAACGGCCACAGAATGCCGCTGTGGCATTCCTAGTGTTATATTTTACCAACTTTAACTAGGCTACTGTAGCTACCTTGCAAATGGCAAGTTTTTTTAATTAATGTGAGCTAGATCATCTACCGACATACAAATGATTAGTAGGCCTATGTCTACCGTGTAGGCTACACTAGCCCATTAAAAACACATACCGTAACCCATTTAAAAATATGACTAAAACTTTCATTTATTTGTAATTCATGGTAAAGGGAAAATGACTGAATCCAGGCTTATGTGTTTCTTTGAGCTAGAATATATGTGTGTTTGTGTATGCATCTCACTCTCTAGATTTCATTATCTTATGGTTCATAAATGTCCATGCATTATCATTATCAGTTAGGCTACTCATAACAAACACACTACAAAAAGAAATGATATGTCAACAAAAAATAATTTTAAACATTTTCAACGTACAAAAATGGCAAGTTACTCATGCATACAAATCACTGTCTATAATAAAACTAGCAAAATCTAGGCCTGCCATTAAAAGTATTGATATCAATTTGAGGCCAAGTTATAACAAACAATATTGGTTTATACAGTGAGCACCATAATTCATTGGACAGTGACACATTTTTTGTTATTTTGGTTCTGTACTCTAGCACTTTTAGTTTGAAAGGATACAATGACAGTGAGGTTGAAGTGCAGACTGTCAGCTGTAATTTGAGGGTATTATCATCCATTAGAAATTTAGAAATTATAGAACCTTTTGTACTTAGTCTACCCCATTTTCGGGCATCAAAATATATTAGACAGTTTAAAATAATGTAGAATAAAGTAATAATTTTTAATATTTGGTCGCATATCCTTTGCATGCCATGACTTCCTGTTGTCTGTGACCCAACAATATCAAAAGACTCTTGATATCTTATTTTCTGGTACTCCTACAAGCGATACTATAACTTCTCTGCATTTGAATGGATCTCTATCGGAATTGGGGGGTGGGACAAGATTTAGCTGTAAATTATGCTGGAAAATTTCAAACTTCGGACTTTGTGTCAAATAACAAAAATTGCCTCATGGAAGAAAACATCATTGAAATGAATGTCGTAGACATTAGAAATGTCGAAGAAATGACACTCCAGAAAGGATATGTTTATACTTGGTTGTCAATTACAAAATGTACATGTTTTAAATTGCAACTATAGATAGATAGATAGATAGAATGAATTCATGATGTGCTTTCCAAACACCCAAAGCACTGGATACAGACAATTGTTCAAAGTTAAACATATAGTGTAGTCATTTGTAAAATTTGTAAGTGTAACAGCTGAATTGCACATTATTTCCACTATAAATTATTTTACGTGACACATAAAGTTTGAACGACTACATTCTCTTCAGATGGTAAAATGAAAAAACACAGGGCCAAGTTACATGAAATCGTTTTTACTCCATCAATGAATGCTACTAGATGTGATAGGTGTGTGTGTGTGTGTGTGTGTGTGTGTGTGTGTGTGTGTGTGTGTGTGTGTGTGTGTGTGTGTGTGTGTGTGTGTGTGTGTGTGTGTGTGTGCATGCGTGAGTATGTGCCGGCGTGCGTGCGTGCATGTGTGTGTTTGTGTGTGTGTGTGTGTGCACGTGTGATTTTGGCTATGCGCTGCAAGGTTCTGGAGACTAGCAAGGAATGCAACACTCACTGAAACAGAGATTAAGCAGAGGGTCACATGTTCCATGTTGGTGGTATGCACCCTTGGTGCCTGGCTTTAAAGCTGTGAGATGCTTAGTTCCTACCATGTGACAACAGCTCTGACAATTATAAGAATGAGATGTACAGATATTAATGGAACTTAGCTGGAGCTAATATTCAATATTCCTTCTAGTGTGAAATAAAAATCGGGTTAAATCTAGAAGGCAGGTGCTAATTTGGTCATGACCAATCAGCATGGTCTCATTTCACATGTGATTGTGTAATTTGTCAGCCGTCTAATACAGAGCAAACACATGCTCATTAACGGTTGCTGATATCTCCCAACCACGAAGAATGTTGAATAGACATACAACAATTCCACAGGCTGAACCGACAATTCCACAGGCTGAACCCACAATTCCACAGGCTGAACCCACAATTCCACAGGCTGAACCCACAATTCCACAGGCTGAACTGACAATTCCACAGGCTGAACCAACAATTCCACAGGCTGAACTGACAATTCCACAGGCTGAACCAACAATTCCACAGGCTGAACCCACAATTCCACAGGCTGAACTGACAATTCCACAGGCTGAACCAACAATTCCACAGGCTGAACCCACAATTGCCAACAGAAGCTTAAAGCTCCCATATGTGACCCATGAACAATGAAGCCATGTGGTAACACTGCACAACTGATTGTGCAGGTCATTGCAGGTGACACACAATAAAATTACTGGGAGGCTATTTTTTGCAAATCACGAAAACAAGAAGGGTGGAGATCGTTTTTTATGAAAATGTAACCCAGGCTATCAATGCACTGCAATGGTTTGCAAAAGACAAGAACACAAATTAATTATCGTCTTTTATATCTGCAAATGATCGCTCTGACAAAGAACAGGAGTTTACAAACTGGACTCTGAAAGAGTCCTAATGAGTACTCACAAAAATTGTGTTTGCGTGTTGTTGTTATTATATATTTAAAACTTTCAGATAAAAATAAACCTATGATAAAATAACATTATGATCATTTTAACTTACTCCACATTCATATTTTGTTATTTTGATATTCATTTCATAAATTAGTGTGTTAAATAGCCACTGCATTACAACCTGCGGGTTTCAAAGGTGCCAACAGTAAACTTTAGTTTAATTGTGATGAGGTCTACAACTGCAGGGTGGTCAATTTAGGGGGTCTTGAGATTAAAACATTTGGGAAGCCCTGCTCTAGATTGCATCCAGTATCTTAACTCTCCTCACTGCCAAAATGCATGTACAGAATTCCCTGCAATATTCAAATGACTCTGCAAAAACTGAGGAGCCTTTTATGTAGAAAGAGGAAAGAGAGGAAGAACAGTATCCCGCAGACACTACTAAAATAACCAAGCCTTCATATTATTCTTTCTCATCTCCTTGCTTTAGTGCCTTGCACAAAGATTGTTCATCTGGCGGACATCATTAGTTTCTCCCTTGACAGCACCTTTCCTGTATTTGTCCAGGGAATCAAAAGAATACCTATCAGTCTGATATGATTATGCTGACTGAAAATGCTAATAGATTTGAGGTGTAGTGTAGAGGGACATGTAAACAGTGTGGAGTATACAACAATATCATAACTGCAGAAAGGGCAAGATTACACATTCTTATAGAAGTCTTAATGGTCGTACCCGTGATGGAATGTAAAGTTTACACTAATAAACATATGGGGCCCTATCTTACACCCGGCGCAAAGCGGCGCTAACCCAAACGCAAGTGTCTTTGCTATCTTACACCCGGCGCGTTCATTATAACGCCTAGCGCTCACATCCTTTAACTAGCATGTATTCTTGCGCCCATTACAAGTGAACTGGGCGTGTTGGTCTTAAGATGAGGAGTGGCCAGGATTCTTTCTGGCATATTGCTATCTTGAGCCAGCAGAAAACGCTTGCGCTAGAACCACCACAAACCTGGTCTAAAGTCATGTCCCAGTTGTTTACATGTTATTTTAACGGCGCATATAAGTGCGTCTACATAGGCGTGTGCACAACGCGCGTACCCTCCTGTCTGTTACACACAGGGGCGCGCACAAGCATGACTAAAATCAGATCACAATGTGAAATATTATTATTGTGTAGGCTATATCAAAAATGCATAATAATAAAAGGTTCCATAGGTCCACATACCTTTTCCTCGGCGAAGGGAAACGATGCCACATTACATTGCTCTCAGCCCACTCCATCAACATCCAGGCGATGTGCGATGGTACGGGACAATGGCTATCCATTAAAAAGGAGCTGATAACACCTATATCAAGCCTAATGTGCGAATTGTCATTTACACCTAATGCGTGAATTGTCATTCAATGGAAAACTCGCGCACTGCAATAGACGGACATTTGAGTTCTGAAAATGCGCTTCAGACGTCACTACAATACAGCTCTGTTTATCTAGGAATACAGCCTGTAAGTAAATAGAATGGTTTGTGACTGAAAAACGTTCAAAACCTTGTCCAGTGAATATTGCTTTTATTGTTTTTCAAATAGCCTAGGCTACAGCGGATTCGCTGTGTATATGGTTTTTTCAATAGCCTATGGTTAAAAAACGGAGATAAATGTCATCATGTTAACTGAATTGTAACCTTAGCTATTCTTCATCCTTCATATTTTTAAAATTACAGTGACAAGGTTTCCATACCCTCAGCTTATTAAAACCCCGCTGATTTCACCTGTTATTCCATAACTGAACAAAAGATTTTAAAGAGAACTAAGCGGCTAATGAGAAACGAAATTTGCAGCATGTTACAAATTTAATTTACAATTAATTTTAATGCCATTATTTGCATGTGCGCTTTACAGAGGCAGGTCTATTTCCCCTGCTGTAAATCGCACTTTTCACGGTCTTCCTGGGAAAGTGGATCGTTTTAAAGCATTACGCTACCAGTAAAATAGGTTGGTCACATTTCCATAAGCATGACATTATAAAACAAGTGAAAATATGCTGAACCTATGGGTTGCCAACCTGACAGATTCATTGTATTTAGTGTCATCATTAAGGCAAAATAACGTTATGTATGTTATTAATCAAAATTAGAATGCAGGTAGCCTAATGAACTTCGGATGAAGCTTGAACATGAGTTCATTGTTCATAAACAAGCAGGCTAATTTGGCGTTTTCTAAGGTGACACGGAAGCCATTGGTCGCTTATTCTCAGCTGTTGCAGGTGCTTTTAACGAAATTTAACCGCATATATTTTGTAAACAGCACTGTCAGGAATTACCGGGAACTCATAATGGTTAGCCCGAATAATATTGATCATAGGCTACTATTAATCCATATAGCCTATTTCTTGATCGCACTAAACACGCACAAGCATGTGTGTTTCGCCATCATAAGCAATCCGCCAAGGTGGAAAAGCAGGCTTTTAAAGGGAATGGGATATGACATTTTGATTGGTTTATTGCATGTCACGCCCAAGACACACCTATAATTAATGAAGAGACTAGGTTCAGCCCATTTAGACATTGCGCCGTGCTTAGCGCCCAAAAAACACGCCTTTAAAATAGCAAAAGTGGACTTGGACACGCCCTAAATGGACTTTACGCCATGCGCTTAGACCAAGCGCCAAGATCGCCAAGATAGAGCCCATGAAGTTTTGCATTTCACCAGAAAACAGATTGTCTGAAGGATTATTAAATGAACTTGTGAGGAATTTTGAGAAGATTTGACTCATACAGTTCATACAATGAACAGAAATGTAGTATTTATGATTGGACCTTGGAAATGAATAATTAACCGTTAAAAGGCTAATTTCTCCTCTTTTCTCATAGATTGAAACAGTGTGCCTTTTTGGTACATCACTCAATGTGGCTGTATGTTATCTTCAAGGATCTTAACCCATGACCATGTCATTAGCCCACAGTCCTAATAATGGCTGATGATCTCCAATCCCCACAGTATTAAGGTAACTTCCATTTAGACTACAATTTTTTACAGCCTCCTGCTGACCCAAAATGACCCCCAATCAGGAACATTTCAAGCAACTTAAAACACCACCATTGGGCACAATGAGGCCTCTAAATAGGCCACCATATGATCTTTACTACCTGTCAAAGCACCTCCCACAGACCACACACACATCTCAGAAAAGTATACTATACTATCTGGCAATGGCATTCAATACAGTGCACTGCAAGGCGATGCAATCCCACCACTTCTTCACTCTGCAGCAATAAACCTAACAAGATTTTAAGCTTTGTCTTGCATATATTTTATTAGGCTATGTCACACATAATTGAATTGGAATTATATTTGTGTCTTTTTTTTCTAACAAGTACGAGACGACTAATGCACGGATATATGGATCTGATACATCAATTTCAAATACCAAGATACATCAATAAAATGTAATACATTAGGCTATCACATAATATCATAACTATCATAATTTGGTACTATTAAAAAGTATTGATAGTTGCTTGTTCGTTAAAATAATGAAATCTTACCTTTGTGTACAAGTAGTTGCGAAATTGTGTTAATAAGCTGTTCTCTACTTTCTGTGTATGCATTAGCCTATATATTTCAGTGCACCTGAATAATTAAACGCACTCTGCAGACGCCATAAATACATTCCCAAGTCCTGCGTAGACTATCCATTATCAACCTAGGACAATATAACAGAAATTATAGAATTTTTAAAGCGGACAAAATAATTTTACCTTGGCCTTCTACGCTGTCGCTTATTTTCATCTCTTGGTCCCGGTCCATGTTGAAGGCGTCTCCGAGATTCTCCCTTTTGGGTGGGTGCTGTTCCGTCGGGGCGCACTGTCCGTTCCGAGCAGAGGGCTCCACAATAGTGGGGTCCGGCACTGGGCAGGGGTCTGGTGTCGAAGAGTCGGTCATCGCTATTTTGTTTCAGTTCAAATAAAGCATGCAAATTATGTCACACCGGAGCGAGAAGTCCAATCATCCAGTGCGGTGATGCCGCCCGTCGTTGAGTTGCACAGTGTAAAGTGGGCAAACAGATAAGATATCGAGACTCTCCTCTGCATCAACAAGAGCCCCCCTGCCTCTCCGACACGAACTCGCTAACTAGAGAGCGGAGACTACAGCAGACAGTCTCTAATTAAAAATCTACGTTCTTTAACTGGGCTCCTACTCCGAAGGTTGTCCAGAATCAGTTCCTAGTAGGCAGTTCCTAGTAGGCTAGGAACTGTTCCACTGTCAGGCGCACTAGCAGAAAATCACTGGCGAGACTTCTGGCGGGCGATTGTTTTTGGTATATGCGCTGTGCATCTCTCGCATCTATCGACGACTCGTCTTTAGGCAGCTCCCGTAAGACCCTGTAGCAACCCAGTTCAACTAGCCTACTGGTCATCATTAATAGGCTACTGATGTTGTCATATCATAATCTAATCTAAAAGTTTTGGTTGATGTTGTTTAACGTGAATTAAACACATAAATATAAGTGGGCTAAATATAGTTTTTATGTCATATATTTACTCCCATATAGGCTACGCTATATTACATTACATTACATTATAGGCATTTAGCAGACGCTCTTATCCAGAGCGACGTACACAACTTTTTATCACGTTTTACATAGTATCCATTTCTACAGCTGGATATATACTGAAGCAATGCAGGTGAAGTACCTTGCTCAAGTCCTACCTGGGAATCGAACCTGCAACCTTTCGGTTAAAAGCCCAGTTCCTTAACCATTATACTACACTGCCGCATATAGACTATAGACTACTGTTTAACGGAAATAGTCAATGATGATTGATAGTGTAAAAATCAAATCCAAAACATACAATGCAGCGAGTTAGGCTAGGCTATAGCCTATTAGTGAAGTTTCCATGTGTGCCAGACCCTGGGTGTCGGCGTGCTATATTTTTCTTGAGTTCGTTTCTTTAGGTAGATATTTAACAAGTTCGTTTTTCAAAAAAATAATAATAACATTTGACAAATTCAACTTGCTACATTCATTTTAATTCACTCACCTGCTGTCGACATTAAAGCAAAATATCATCTGAACGTAGGCTACAATAGAAACCGTCAAAGTCCCGGTTGTGTGTAGACTATATTTTTTTAGACCGAAAAAATAGGCCTATATAAATCTTAAAGGTAGGATAAAAATCAAAGGCAGAATACTATATACCATTCCGACCACTAGGATTTGTTTGGCAGTAAGCGACTTGCATGCATCGTAGCGCATATTGCATATGAACTGCAATTATATAGCCTATTGATTAATAGCCTATCTTCGTGTGGCTTCCAAAAACTTGTATTGGATTGATTTTGGGTTAACCTGTAGTTTCACTTTTAAAGCAACAAAAACTATATATATACAGATCCTTTCCAAAAAAATTGAATATCATGGAAAAGTTTTTTTTTTCCATAATTCCATTCAAAAAGTGAAATATTTCTAGCCTTTATTTGTTTCATTTTTCATAATTTTGGCTTACAGCTATTTCAAGAAATTAGAATAGTGTGTCGAAAATCAGCATTTACTTCAGTTATTTCAGAGAATGAATGTTTTAGACTGAGTGTCACACTCTGTACGTGGTGGTTTTTGAAGCACTGACTCCAGCCTCAGTCCACTCCCTCTGCATCTCCGCCAAATTTTGGAATCGTCTTTGCTTGACAATCCGCTGAAGCCTACGGTCATCTCTTTTGCTTGTGCACCTTCTCCTGCCACATTTTTCCCTTCCACTAAACTTTCTATTGATATGCTTGGACACTGCACTCTGTGAACAGCCAGCCTCCTTAGCGATGACCTTTTGTGGCTTACCCATCTTCTGGAGGGTGTCAATGATGGTCTTCTGGCCAATTGTCAAGTCTGCAGTCTTCCCCATACTGAACCAAACTGAGAAAAACTTTGCAGGTGTTTTGAGTAAATTAGATGATTAGAGTGTGACACTCAGTCTAAAACATTCATTCTCCGAAATAACTGAAGTAAATGCTGATTTTCGACACACTATTCTAATTTCTTGAAATACTGTTTTGGGGGGTTTTCTGGAGCTGTAAGCCAAAATTATAAAAAATGAAACAAATAAAGGCTAGAAATATTTCACTTTGTGTGTAATGAATCTATAATCTATGAAAGTTTCACTTTTTGAATGGAATTATGGGGAAAAAAATATATTTTCCATGATATTCTATTTTTTTGGAAAGGATCTGTATATATAGGCTATAGGAACTCACTTTAATTCAGAAGTTACCATTCTTTCAAAGGCGAGGGTCGTTGACGGAATTATATTAGAATTGTGCGATACGTAACTTTGCCTTAATCACGTGCATTCAGTTTGGTCATGCATAATATTTTAAAAACGTGATGCGTATGTTAACGCACACAAAGAAGCTTCGTTTATTCAATGAGGCTACTACGGCTTATACTTAGGCTGTGTAATAAACATCCTTTGTTATCGTGTTAATTATGCACTTACAAAAGAGTAATTCATTTCTTCTTTTTATTGTTGTTGCTGCTGGTGGTGTTATATTTTTCACAGATACGACTGGCTAGTTACTGTAAGCACCGTGAAAGCCTACTTACATTTTTGTCACCTGAATAAGTTCAATTACCACATGATGACACAGGGGGGCAGCAAATGAGAGCCATGAAGATTCTTTCACAGTAGCCTGGGCTGCGGTCGGATCCGAAATGTATCCTTTCTTCCTGTCGTTCCCTTCCCTTGCTTAAAGGGGGGAATCCCCAAAATGCCAGGGTGAAATATGGCAGCCACACCAGGGCTGCATTCGAATCCAATTTAACACGCTCCCTTCCCTTGCTCACTTCCTTCGAGGGAGCAATATTGTGACGAAATTTGCTACGTGCAGCAAGCAAACTTAAAAGGTGTTCTGCAAGGGAGAAACAAACAAAAACCGAACCGAACCGCCCTCGTAACATTTCGGAAGTGCTAAGCCATAGCAACCTCTCCTCCGCTTGACAGCGCACTGACTGACTCCGAGTGAGCGAAATCTTATTGCACTGGCAGTACAGCAGCAAATCGTTACAAACATACAGTGTGTTTAACAAAAGAAAGAGGAGGCGTATATGGCTAGTGTTGGTGGCTCTACAACAAGAGGTAAACCGTGTTGGACAAACAGTTAGGCTAATTCACAAGATGATTGAATAGGTTGTCTTGAAGTTGGTGCAACAAGGCTTACAAAATTACGCCATTATATAACAGTATTATTGTTTATCGGTGAAACTACACTGTCACATTCAAGTAAATATTGAACCGCTGAAGTAGGCTAAAGTCAATTTAATAGAGATACAATTTAAATTAATGAACAGAGTTTATTATACCAGAGACAAAATTTATAGATTAGATAAATGTTTAAAATGTAAAATAAATAGACATTCTCTGATGCACTCATTTTGGGATTGTAATTGTATTAGAGATCTCTGGGAGGAATTAGAAAAATGTATATCATCTGCAGTTGAGGAAAAGGTCACATTTACTTCCTCACTGTGTCTCCATGAAACACAACATAGGGTTCACACAAAACAAAGCTCTAAGGTAATTTAATCCTTAAAAATATTATACTAAAACACTGGAAAGCAGAGTCAGCACCAAAGCTAGACCAGTGGTGGAAAAGTTTGATTAACTACTATCTAAACATCGAAAAAGCAATGCATGGCAAGAGAACAGGATAAAGAGGACATTTTTAACATTACCTGGGGCAAATTACAAAACCCGATGTCATTCCCAATTTATTACATTACATTACAGTCATTAAGCAGACGTTTTAATCCAAAGCGACGTACAATAAGTGCATACAGAAACATCATCGAAATCACTACAGAACAGACAAGACAAAGCACATCCTTCCCATAATGTAGCAGCTATCCCTAGTAATGAATGTTGAATGTAGTTCACAGTAAGCTGGTGGTAAATCAGCTATACTACACTTCTATTCTAGATACCATTATAAACTATAACAAACAGACAGGAAAACACAGGGAACTAATGCCATGAGGTCCTAGATTAGAATATCAATCAAGGTGGAGTCTGAAGAGGTGTGTCTTCAGGCCACGACGGAACGCAGGCATGCAGGGTTAGATTAGAGCGTAGGGGAATGGGAAATTCATTCCACCACTGAGGAGCCAGGGTGGAAAAGCTCCGCAGTCGGGACGAGCGAGAGCCGTTGACATGGAGGGGGGGAAGTGCGAGTTGACCTGCTGTAGAAGAGCGAAGTGGTCGAGCAGGAACATAGTTCTGGATTAAGTTCTGCAGGTAGGCGGGGCCTGTCCTATTGGCTGCAGTGTAGGCCAGGGTCAGAACTTTGAACCTGATCCTGGCTGCAACTGGCAGCCGGTGGAGTGACCTCAGCAGGGGGGTTACATGGGAAAATTTCGGGAGGTTGAACACAAGCCGGGCAGCTGCATTCTGGATCAGTTGAAAAGGCAGAATTAAAAGGCTAGTGTGTATGAGTGTTTAGTTTAGGTGATTCAATAGTAACAATTGAATATATATACAATTTATGTGACTAAACCCCGCCCCCCCCCCCCCCAAACCCATCATTTTTCCCCCCAGCCCCATGTTTGCTGTGATTGTATGTTTTGTCTGTATGTGTTCGTTTGTTTACATCTGTCAGTTGTTATATCATGTTAGATGAAGAGGGTTATAATTATGTCTTATGTAAATTGATTTATGTTAGTCTGATTATTTGTTAAATGGTTGTGTGTGTAAATACATTTAAAAAATGCTTACAAATGAAAATAAACTAGTAAAAGTCGGCTAGAGTCTGACAACAGGGTCTGCCATAATTTCAATGGATGTGGTTTATTCTGAAATCGCAGAAATACACAATGAGCTGACTGTCCCTTTCTTACTAATTTCATCTCACTCACTGTAACTTGCCAACTGAGGGGCAGCCAGAGCTTTCAACACATTTCTGTAGAACTTGAAACTCAAAGCATTGCATATTTCACTTCTAGATAATAATAATGACAAATAATAATCATAATAATAATAATGAGGGTGTTTGTTGCATGTTGCACAATAATTTGTTGGGACACACACTTCAATTAATGGCCAGTGCGTATGTGTAGGACATAAACATCTAAACATGGTTTTGGCAGGTTATCTTTGATCACATTACTCAAATGTCTTGCTTTAATTCACTTATGCACTAAATTTCAATGTTCTCTTTCAGGCATCGCCACTGTCCACTTACGAGAGGGTCAACACAATGTTGCCCCTGCTACAAAGTTATTTTGACCCAGAGGAGGACACAAAGGCAGATTTTCGTATGTCCAGGGAGGCTTTACACAGCCTCATGCACCAGCTGAACTCCCACAGACGCAATGGCTGGGGGGGAGAACTTGAGGTCCTGATCCTTGCCTACTGGCTTGCACATGGCCTAACATACAGTGTTGTGAGCCATGCCCTGGGTGTCCCCAAGACCACCGTGCATGATGTCACCCACAGAATGGCCGCCCAGCTTGTCCGCCTGAAAAATCAGATCATCCATCATCCCATGACAGCCGCTGCACTCCATAATGTGGGGCAAGGGTTTGCAGCTCTGGCTGGTCATGAGGCGTTCAGCACTTGTGTTGGCGCTATTGATGGATGCCATGTGCAGATTAAAGCACCCAGCACCCCGGATGCACATGACTATTTCAACCGCAAGCTTTTCCACTCTGTGCAGTTCCAGTCTGTGTGTGACAGCAAAGGTCAGTTTTTAGACATGTTTGTGGGATACCCAGGGTCAGTGCATGACAGCAGGATCCTCAAGCACAGCTACCTGTATGAAGAAGCCGTCTTCCCCCCTCCTGGCTACTATTGTGGGAGATGGTGGCTACCCTTGCCTGGAGAGGCCCATCACTCTTATGACCACATTCCGGGAGCCACTGCAGAGTGGTGTGCATTTAACACACACCACGCCAGGGCCCGTTCTGTCATAGAGAGAACCTTCACTAGACTGAAGGCACGGTGGAGGTGTCTCTCCTTAAAGCACTTGAGGTTGACCACACATTTGTGCCATCTGTGGTCACCTGCTGTGCAGTGCTGCACAACATCTGCTTGCAGGTTGGAGATGTCGTGGATGACGAGGAACCCCAGGAAAGAGACCATAACAAGCTTCAGGCTGCTCCTAGGCTGGAGGCCAGTGGAGCAGCTGTAAGAGCAGCCCTTGCTGCCAGAATCTCTGCTCCCAGGAGGATTCCAGCTCACCTGCAGGAGCATGATTATTTGTAAATGGATAACGGATACTTTCTTTTTCTCCCCTCATAAAAATGCAATGCTTTCTTTGTGAATTAAATATATATCATATCATTTGTTTGTAAGGTCTCTTTAAATAAGAATAAAATGAGCAGAAAAAACTTTTGGTGGAAAGGTTAGGACTGTAGTAACATGCAGTGAACACATGCACAACTCGGTTGTGTGCTTTTGGCCCAACGAAGGTTTAAACAGGCTAGCATTAATGTGTTTCACTTTTCTAGGTACAAGTATGCTATGAAAAATGTAATTGTGCTGTGGAAATATCATTTCATGGTGTGGGGTTTACCACATTATTTTTCAGAATGTAGGCAGGCATCAGACATACACTATATAGCCAAAAGTATGTGGACACCCCTTGCTCTGGGGCTGGTTTTCATGGTTCAGGCTAGGCTCCTTGGTTCCAGTGAAGGCAAATCTTAACACTACAGCATGCAATGACATTTTACACAATTCTGGGTTTCCAACTTTGTGGCAACATTTTGGGGAAGGCCCTTTCCTGTTTCAGAATGACAATGCCCCCGTGCACAAATAGAGGTCCAGATTGGTATGGAAGAACCTGACTGGCACACACCCGACCTCAACCCCATCAAACACCATTGGGATCGATTGGAAAGCAGACTGCAAGCCAGGCCTAATAGCCCCACATCAGTGCCCAACCTCACTAATGCTCTTCTGACTGAATGGAAACAAATCCACACAGCAATAGTGGAAAGCCTTCCCAGGAGAGTGGAGGCTGTTATAGCAGCAAATGGGGACCAACTCCATATTAATGGCCATGATATGTTGGATGGACAGGTATATATAGTGTATTTTGAAGCAAATGAGAACCAGTAAAAAAAAATCTTTTTTAAAGCATTCTTTACTACAGCTTACAAAATGTCTTTCCATTTCAATAAACACTGAGACAAGTGGATGTTCAATTTCTTTCATTTTGTCAAGTTTATTCCTATACCAGTTACATTTTTTTATAACTAAATAATAGGACAAACAAAAAAACATTCACTTCATATAAAGTAATGTTCTATTAGTTAAACAATTAAATTAAATGTCATGGCCCATAAGGCCAACAAAAAGAGCAATGATGTTCTCCCCCCCTTAAAATAAAAACAGGTGATGCAACACTTAGTCCTCATCTGTGTGCTGTGAGTGTGGTGTTTGATTTGCTACCAGTTGGCCAAGAATGTTGAGTGATTGCTGGTTTTGATTTTGCATTATCTGGAACCTGTGCTCATCCCTCTCCGATTCTCTCTCCATGAGAGAGAGCAGCCTATCAACCCGCCTCCTCTTGCATGGAGTGGCTGTAGGCCCTCCTTGTTCTGATGCTGGTGCTGCTGCTGCTGATGCTGGTTCTGATGCTGGGCGGTGCTGATGCTGGTGCTCCTGGTTCTGGTTCATATGCTGCTGGTTCTGGTGCTGCTGTTTTCATGGCCTGCATGCTGGCAACAGGCCAATGACAACAGGAGGGCAGATGCTTGCCCTGGTTCCCAGCACCTCGTGCATATATGGGAACCATTTCCACGTGCGTGCCATGTCCTCTGCCCTGTCAGTGCCACTTCCAGTGGGAGGGTCTTTCAGTTCCTGTAATGCAAGCATAACTACTTCAACACAGAAATAAAACTCACAACATTTATTGCCTTTCTATTCAGCCCTGTGGGCTTTCATTATCTAGTTTACAAAATCTTTAGGGATTTAATGAAACAAGTACTGGGTTCAAAATAGGAAAAGAACATAGGGATGTGACTCCATACTGAATCACTGACATTGAATGCAAAGGTGAATTTTTACATTCACAAGGGAGACTCAAATGGGTTTGCCATATGAATGTCAAAAGCTGTGAATTCTTCTAAATAAATTCGGTCACATTAGAAGATATTAAATGTTTGGATTATCATTCTCTTAGTCCTGATTATGAATTCACCTACCTTATACTTTGCTTTCAGGTTC
The DNA here is from genome assembly GCA_029718625.1 of Synaphobranchus kaupii. NCBI lineage: Eukaryota > Metazoa > Chordata > Actinopteri > Anguilliformes > Synaphobranchidae > Synaphobranchus > Synaphobranchus kaupii. The sequence goes on from CM056384.1 coordinate 26,373,271, forward strand.
TCCAATTTTTTGGCTGCCTGGGCTTCTGAAACTTTGTCGTCCAAATTATGCTGGCCAATGAATGGCCTAAACAGGAAATAACTGAAGTCCATTAGACAGCTGGCAGCAGAACATTATTGTGACTGCAACATTATAAGTTAACTTACGCCCATCCATTTTTCGCACTGTTTCTCTTTCCTGAAAAACGGTCCTCATTTTGTTGCCGGTACAGAATGAGGGCTTCCGTTTCCTCATCTGACCCTACATTGATATTGTTGGTTATATACATGAATGTATATGTCAATTAGGCTACACTTAAATTAGTTCTTATTCATTTAAAAAAATAACCCACCACCCTAATGCAACAAATGACAATTCAGCATGGAAGCCAATAATATAAAGTTGATGTTCCGAATTGGAAACAGCTATTTTATAGCACAATGCTTTTTAATAGTGAACAACTTACATTTATATGCACAATGCTTCCCAGACATCCTTTTGGCTTCACGAGATTTAGGAATTTTCTCACGTGGTAATACCATAGATTGCAGAAAAAATGCATCGGTACCAGGGCATTGCATTGTGGGATTCCCTTCTTGCTGGAAGCTTGCATTTTATACCCTTGGCGGAAGGGAGGATTAACGAGGGAGCGAGGGAATATAATTACTCCCTCCCCTTTCTTAAATTGGATCCGAATCACACTTGGTGTGGCAGCCATATTTCATCCTGGCATTTTGGGGATTCCCCTCTTGAAGCAAGGGAAGTGAACGACAGGAAGAAAAGATAAATTTCGGATTCGAACGCAGCCCAAGTGTGATTCGGATCGAATTTAAGGCAGATGCTTTTTAATGTGACTTATAAATGTGCATTTGAAAAGGTGGGTTTTTACCTATTAGTTACCAGTGAATCTGCATTCCTGGCTGATATAGGGTAAATCAATGCACCATTGGGAGACATGTCAGAGAAGAGGCGGGGTTACAAGGAGTGGGTACCAGGAGCATGAAGGGATGGGGCAGCCAGCTGGTCAGAGAATCCTGAACAGAAGAGGTCTGGTGTGGTACAATCATTGTCTGACAATAGTAGCAGAGGGGCAGTACCATTTGCAGCATGGAATGCCAGTGGAAGTGATGAACTGAATGCAGGGAGCCATCAGAAGCCAGAGAAGGGCGCTCAAAAATGGCATGGCATATGTGAACTTAGGCAGGTCAGACCAGATGGGCAGCAGCATTCCAGTGTGTGTGTGTGTGTGTGTGTGTGTGTGTGTGTGTGTGTGTGTGTGTGTGTGTGTGTGTGTGTGTGTGTGTGTGTGTGATGGCACAGTCCGGTGAGCCTACCAGCTAGGCATTGCAATAGGCCGGGTGAGAAATTACAAGGGCTTTGTAAAGTGGCTGTGTGAAAGCAATGAAAAATGACTCATAAAAAAGCATATTGTGCTCATTTAGGTTGTGGCCACAGGCTCACTCAGTTACCTAACAATTAAGAAAAACTGTAAACTGGCCAAACCCACAAGCACAGCGCCCCCTGCAGAGGGGATGGGCATGCTTCTGAAAGAAGATATGTATGTGACTGGTGACAGATTTTTTAACATTTCCTTATGACATTATTCGGCATTCAAAGACACATGTCTGAAAGCCTATTATTTGCTACTGTGGTCCTGCTTCTAGTTGAATGTCTATTGAGCCAATGAACATAATGTCCATTTAGATTGTGAGGTCTGCATGGACATTGTGGTCATTGGCTCAATAATGATGTTTTAATTCGCTAATGCTGGTTCTGCCTTTAGCCACAGTAAGGTGTGTAGCTTTAATGTCAGAAAGCAGGGTCTGTGAGAAGGCAGAGGAAATCAGCCACTGAATTTGTGTGTCTGGCACACCGAAACAGACACACATCTGGGTGTGCAACAAGACCTCAGTCAGCCACTCTCAACTCCAAGAAAGACTGATGCACATACACACGCTCAGACATACACCCATTGCGATAAAACACACATACAGGCACACACAAACTCACCCATTACAAACATGCACATATACACACCCTTGAACACAAACCCTGCACATCTTACAAACACACACGTGCGTGCGCACACACACACACACACACTTAAACACACCTCCAATATATGGGCCTACACACTCTCAGGGCATCAGCAAGATTTCAGATCGATCATTGATTTTATAGTTTTTCCGAATTGGGTACACACTGTGACGGACAAAATTCTGAAAACGTGAAGCTCTTGTGCCAGAAGCACAAAGCAGTTCTGTTGAACTCAACTGAAGTTTAAACACATCTTTCATGATGTCTCCTGTTTGAACCTTTAAAGCATTCGACTGCAAATGGCAAAGTCTAATTTTTAGTTCTGTCCACACCCAAAGAAATTTGGGACAATCAGTTTTTTCACCATGCTATACTAATTCAGTAGTTTCAAAATAATCCATATTTTCTGTTATTTTTTATATTCCCCATTATTTAATTCCATTCCATTGTGGCACTGAAATCCCACTCATGGGTTCATGACTGAAATCCCCACTAGCAAGTCACCCTTTTTCACAAAACAGCCAGATGCCTGGCAGGGATGCATCCACCATGTAATGCACTTTCCTCTTCCGTGTAGCCATGGAAAACATTCCCTGTGATGTGGATGAGAACTTGTGGCCATAGAAAAATGGATGTTTCTGATTAATAGCTCTGATATACTGTTTTAAGAATTGACCTTCATTTTTACACATACTGTAGCATTTCAATTTTGTGTTTGTGTACTGTGTTCCATTATTCTTTGCAAAAAGTAAACAAAAAGAAACATATTTGACATTTTTATAGTGTTGATTGGTTACATATTTCTTTATAAGCAATGGCAATTATATTACCTGCACCTGCAAATTGTTACATAGACTAACCATAACAAATAGTTCACAACAGTGTAGGCTTGATGAACTTAAAGTACAAGGTTTAAACTTTGTGCTTAAATTTGATTGCAGTCAGTTTAACAGTCTCCTCTGTCATTCTTTGGCAGTGTCTGTTGTAAACATATTCATAGGAAGAGATGCATCTTTCTGCATAAACAAAGTTTGTTGGAACGGACAAGTATCATTTTGCCTTCTGCACAAACACATTTTTTTTCACCTCTGTCCCAGAACTCCCTGAGTATCAATGCTGTGCCTTGTTCGTGTGCCAATAATCTGGTTGAAATTTCTTTCAAAAATACTTTTTTTAATGTTTGACATTCTCTTTATGCCACATTCCTTCCTGTATGTGGTGTATTATACATTTCTTCCTGTATGTGGTATATTACACATTCCTTCGTGTATGTGGTGTATTACACATTCCTTCCTGTATGTGGTGTATTACACATTCCTTCCTGTATGCCGTGTATTAGACATTCCTTCATGTATGTGGTGTATTACGCATTCCTTCCTGTATGTGGTGTATTACCTAAATTACAGTTTAGACACATTTTCTGAAACTATACCTAATTTCTCAAAACTATAAGCAGAAAACACAAAACAGTCAACTGTTTTTGCAAAACTTCACAAATCTCTGGCAAAATGAAACACTATGTGCAAAACCATGTACTCTCTCCCCAAAATTACATTTTGCCTCCAAATCATAAGCACAAGTCAACAAATGAATACACATTATGAATGTCAATTACACACTGGTATGATAAATGAAAGACACTATTTCTATTTTTTTTTTAGGAATTAGTATTGTTTGAGTGTACTGGCCAACTCAAATATGAAAAGAACAGTGAGATGGTTTTTGTTATTTTTTATTTTTCTAAATTACCAAAATGTTGGGAGTAGACAATGTAAAATAAAAACAAACAGGAGGAAATAAAAAAATTTAAAACTACTATGCTTGGAGTAAACAAAAAATGTAAAAGTAAAACAAAAAATAAATCATTCTGGTCTCTGCTTTTGATCAGGCCACGTATTCTCATGTACATCACACATTATAATTTCCTTGGCCAAGCAGCAGGAGAAATATCTTCTGGAATGACACAGCCACTCTTGTCATGACTCTGCCAGTATATACCCACATGCCACCTCCATTGCTTAGAGACACAGTTGCAGTCCACCGCCATGTTGAAAAAGACTACTCTATTTGGTTTAAAAATGGAAAGAAGAGAGAGACAAAAATTAAAAAACAATGAAGTTTAATTGAACCAGTTACGGACCAGCACAGCACGGTGGAAACTCACATTGTCCCATATGACAACACGTGAGCTGCTCTGGTCCATCTTGTTCTCTGTGGATTAGGTGTGATTAGAACATTCCAGGGATTGTCTAGGAAATGAGAAGATGTGCGAACCAAAAGTGGCATGGAGGACTCCCGGTTGCTGTTTCCAGTTACCTGTTCTGCAGTGAATAATCATTGTCTATCACCACCATGTGGTCGTATTTAAATTCTGTAAAATTACAGTTTTTCCCAATAGCTAAGACACATTTCCTGAAATAATGCTCCAATCCATCATTCCCCCAAACTATAAACACAAAACCTCACACTGCTCTGGCCAAATCTCAGACTTCTAAGACAAAACGGAACACTCTACTCAAAAACATGTTATCTTCCATCTAAATTAAACTATGCCTTGAGATGGCACACACAAGTAATCAAATACATAGACACTACTGAATACCCATTACACAGTGGTGTGATAAATTAAAAACAAGTTAATGAATCAGTATATAGACACTACTGAATACCCATTACACACTGGTGAGATAAATTAAAAACACTGTCACAGTGTTTCTCTATTGTTTACACACTAAAATTGGTGCTATGAACCCAATTCACAAAACGTTAAGTTTATAAGCACTTTTTGCTTGTTTTCACACAGATTTCAGTCTCTTTAACACTTTTCCGAAACACTGTGTCACATATTTTGCGGTCTCCCTCATGGGAAGGGAATGAGCGAGCGGGTTGGGGAATAGGATAATGACGACTTGTGATTGAATGATTGGGAGGCGGGATGGTAGGCGAGTACAAGGCTGTGTTCCATTATGCATACTTGCACTCTAGTCAGTGCGCATAGCGCCATTTTGTTTCTCATAAGTGTGTTCCGAACCACAAGTATGCAAAAATCAAGTATATTATAAAATCCCCGGATGTGGACTTCCATACTTGACAAGACCCAGAATTTCAAGTGTGCATCGATGTATGGGTTTTTTCGTTCCCAGAGATCATTGTGCTAACCATAAACTGTAGAAAAAAATGGTAACACGGCATGGAACCCATACAGTCTATGCATGGAACCAAAATTGTATTATGCCGTTTTTCAACTCCACTGCAGATGAACGCCCTGCGCCTTTCTTTTGCTTAATTTCTCCAGTTAAAATGTAAACGATAATACTGTGGATTTTGGTACGAGCTATGAACCATGAATTGTAGATAGTTCTATTGATTGTGGTTGACCATAATGTAAAGAGTAACGATGTTGAACACATCTTTTTCACTGGCAAGCTGTCTGGGATATCTGGCAAGCGTGGGATATCTATGAGGGTGGGATATCTTTCAAGTGTCACGAAGTGCAAGGTCTGACTAGGGTTGCAAAGTGGCGGAAAATTTCCGGTAAAATAAGTTAAGCTCTGGAATTTTGGAAATTTTGACCAATTTTTTTTTTTGTGCAAAAGTTAGCCTATAATATGGAACTTAAATTTTGTTGGAAAATACACAACTGCAATTCTAGATCTTGCAGCATGCTTTGGTTAAAATAACCCAATTTCATGCAAATTCAGTTGAATTTCACGAAGCTCACCCTCCTTGGAATCCTGCAACTTGCGATAAAGAACGCCATCATGTTCTTCCATGCGTCCCCATTGCCGTAGCAGTTCCAAGGTCCCGGGCTCTTCTCCAATCCGTTCCCTGCGGCTAGGCTTCTGTGTCCTCTCCCAGTATTTCAGAAACGGCCTTATTCCTTCATCTGTCCACTGCAACCTGTGCAAGGATCCCACAGGAAGTAGAGGCCTGCTCAATGCAGATGGCCTGTTGAGTCTCTCATACGGGATATAATGATGCCGTCTGACCTTCTAAAGGCACGTCTGAGCACAGCCCACTCCTTGTGTACTGCCTTGACAGTGCGTCCGTATTAGCGTTCTGGGAGCCTGGCTGGTACACCACCTCATAATTTAATTGCGCAAGCTGAGCGACTTCGTTAGCTAGCAAGAGTGGGAGCCAGCTATGTACGACCGGGGATTCTGGGTAGTGTAGTTATGTTTCTCAAATTATCTCCATTAATTATACGATTATAATTTTATTTAAACGCAGTGATGAGTATGTAATGGACTATGTATCACATATATGTAAAAATTTTGGTCCATACAATGCCATATATCATCATAAGGGTGAGGGGTTGTTCCCGAAGTGGGGAGAAGTAATGGCTTACGGCAGTCTTCCGGGACCAGCCAGGGATAGGAGGGGGCGGGACTACGGAGCTCTATAGCCCAAATGGTGTGCAAAATGCAGTCTTGTGACGATCATTTTCATTCACCATAACCTGATTGTAGCCACTGGCGAGATCTAAAGTTGAAAACCACTTGGCTCCACACAGGGCATCTAGGGATTCTTCGATGCGTGGAAGAAGAAATGCATCCTTCCTTGTTTTTTCATTTAGTTGTCAAAAATCAACGCACATACGTAACGTTCCATCCTTTTTCTTCACAATCACCAGAGGGGAAGAATAGGGGCTGCTGCTCTCCCTAATTACCTGCTGCTCTAGTAGCTGCTTAATATGTGTCTTGACTTCCTCATACTGGCTCGGAGGGAGCCTGCGATAACGCGGGGACACTGGCGCCTCATCCAAAACAGGGATGTTATGCTCAATTATATTAGTACAACCAAAATCGCTGTCAGTTTTGGCAAACACGTCCTCATATTTCTTTAGAAGCTCATTCACTTTACTCTGCTGTTGGGTACTAAGGGCCAGGGACTGAAATGGGGGGTTTACGGAACATTCAATATCCTCACTGTGTTCTTCATTCAGTGTGACATGAGCTTGATCCTCCAACAGGAAAACCTGCTCCTCTTGGAGGCCAGTGCGTTTCAATGCTACAGAGGTGGTTTCTCCAGCTACAATGTCAGCAGCATATAAATGTATATAGGCACCTGGTACCAATACATTTCCTGGCAATGACCCCCCCCCCCCCCCCCCCCACCCCCAAGGCTTCCACCAGAGCTGAGTAGCTCTGTGTAGTTCTATTCTGAAAACCTGTGGCTGGGATAAAACGCACTGATTCAGCTGGGATAATAACAGGGCGGGGAGAAAACACTTTGACAAACCCCAAAGCATCCTGAATAGCTCTTTTTCCTTGCTGATATAACTGAAATGCAGCTTTCCATCCTGGCTCACACTGAATGGAGGACATGTGGACTGGCACAGAACTACATGATTTCAGTAAAAGATCATAACACTCTTGAATGATATTCATACCAATTATCCCTGGAATGGCTTGTTTGTTTGCTTGAGTGACAGGGTCCATAGGATCCTTCACCACTAGTACTCCTCTTTGTGGTATTTTCTTTCTCAAAACTTCAAAGTCAGTTTCCAAATAACCTATAACCAATAACCAAATAACTAAGTAAGGGATATAAAGGCCATTTGCAGCTTTAAGAGCTAGCCAACTACAATCTTTTAAAGCCACCTTACCTTTAGTTTTAAAATAGTCATTAAAAAAACTCTCCGTAATTGTGGTTACCATTAAGCCAGTGTCCAAAAGACAACACACCGTCACATCTCCCATTAGCACATGGACTGTTGGTCTTTGACCAATTAGACATTGAAAAGTCTCCTCCCCCCACGTACTTGATTAAATGAGCCCCCTTCATCCCCTCCTGCAGCTTGGCTCGTCACCACGGAGGGGAGGAGTTTCCCTGTTGCTCTGAAACAGTTGCATTCCCCGCCCCACTAGGGGCACTACTGACATAACCACGTCTTGTGCGACAATGTCTGGCTACATGTCCCACCCGTTGGAACTTAAAACAGATGGGTTTCCTGGTGGGATCATACTTTGGAATTTGCCCTTGATTACCCCTCTGTCTACCCCCCTGCTGTTGCATCCCCAAATTTTTCTGGTCAACCTCATCCAATTGAATCTGTTGTTTTTTTATAGTTTCCAATATTTCTAATAGAAGAGGGTCACCCTTGGGCTGGGCGACAACCACAGCACACTGCCCACCTGATTCTACACCTACTTCATACGAGTCAACTTGCCTGCTTGCATGATCCCCTAGTTGCTCTAGCTCCTCCCCCCACTGGACTGCCTCCTTCCTAAGATCAGGAAAAGAAATGTCAGCATCACGCCTAATAACACGCTTCAAATCCCGACGTAAAGAGACATCAGACACATTTTCGGCAAACTGATCCCGTAACGCAAAGTCACTACACCATGTCTCTTTTACATCACACCGTTTGATCTCTTCTACGAGAGCCATCAATGCATGTGAGTATTCCCGAACAGTCTCTCCAGGTTTCTGTTTCCTATCAAAAAATTGCTTTTGTAATTTTGTCAATGATTTTGGGCACCCATAAATTTCTTTCAGTATGGCTGAAATGCGCTTAGGATCCTTACGATCAGAGGCAGAGCAGTGCTTAATTTCTTCTCTAGCCTCCCCTTCCAAATGATCATACAGGTATGCTGCCTGTTCTACAGCTGGTAGACGCTGGTAATTCATGGAGGTTTCTAGATCATCCAACCACTCATAGAAGGACAGACCAGAGCGGCCAGAAAAGGTCATTCTCTTTTTCTCCTTAGGAATATACATAACATACTCACGGTTTATGGTGGTCTGCTGTGTTATACTTCCACCACTAACTGCACTTCCACTGCTGCCTCTCCTGGACCCTGCCTCTGCACGGGTGTAACCGCTCGTTTTCCTCTTTGAGGGTGTTCATCTCTGCCTTTTCCCTCGCCAATCTCTCCTTTAGAACCACCAATTCGTCCTGCAAATCTGACAAAGACATATTACCAAATGGAGAGAGGAGTATTCCAAGAAAGAAAGAAAACAAATCAAACACAAAAAAAAAAAAAAAAAAAAAAATCTTGATGAACACAGTTGTTCTACAGGGTATCTTCAATCTTCCAGCTTTTAAACAGACCCTCCAGACCAGGGCCGGATCTAGGGGGGGGTCAGAGGGGGCCGTCCCCCCCCAAAATTTTGCTGTGCCCCCCCCAAAACTTTGACTTAAAATAATCAATTGCTTTGATCGATCCCTAGAAAAAATACAAGTTTTTTTTTTTTACCGATATTTTGCATTCTTTCTCAGTTCAGGAGACTTAGCCAATCATAATGTTCTATTCAAAATATCAAAAAACAACAACTTGGCAATGTATTTCTGATTGGTTGGTTTGGCAGTTTAAAACTGGGAGACGGACCGATCTGTTGTCACTCTCTACATTTGTCGGTGTTTGTCTGTCACTTGAAGAGGGTAACGTTTGCCCACAGCAAAAATAAATAAAAATAATATACGTCTAAAAGTTATTCTGTTTAAAAGTTTATAATTAAGCCTGTGTATTTTGAGTCTTGTCTTGTTGTTTCATTTTAGTGGTTTAGTGTTATTACTGTCTGAGGGGCTTAGTGGTGGTGGTTTTACGCAACGTTAGCTAGCTAGCTACAGTACTAGTTTACGTTAGACTAGCTAACCTAGCTTTCAACCCAAGCTGGTATCAGTCACGATCATGGCTAGAATATTCAGTGAAACTAGATGCATGTTTCTGCTTCCCGTCGCAAGTTTTCAAGCACAAATGACAGAGATCTAGTTACCAAGACGGGGTTTATTAACTGGAAAACGGCATTAGAAAAGGACAGGGGATTATACAGGCATGCATCTAGCCATAGCCATTTGAATGCTGCACGATCATGGACAGAACTGAACACGAGAGTGGAAACTGGTGACACTATATCATGTCTCTTGGGAAAAACACAGGTTGAGAAAAACCGATACTACATCAGAAGCATAGGGGAAGTGGTGCAGTTTCTGGCTGTGAACGAACTTGCTTTTCGTGGAAGCACTGAAAGTCAGTCCGAAATAAACGATGACAGTGATATCTCTGCTGGGCTGTTCCTGAAATTGTTTGAGTACACTCTGGCTAAGGATTCCAAACTTGCTGAAATAGCAAAAAACATCCCTCAGAATGCAAAGTACACATCAAAAGGCATTCAAAATGAGATAATTAACACTCTAGCCAGTATGGTGTTGCATGAGGTGAAAAGAAAATATGATAATGCAGATACAGTAGGGTTCTGCATCAAATGTGATGGAACCAGAGACAGGTGCAATGTTGAGAATCTTTCACTTGTGATTCGGTTTGTCTGTAAATCAGTTCCTGAGGAGCATTTGATTTGTTTACTGGACTTGAGTGGGTTGGATGCAGAATATATAACAACAGAAATGCTCAAACACCTGTCCAGTGAAGGTTACAGTGCTGATAATATAATCAGCCAATGTTATGATGGCGCATCAGTCATGAGTGGGATCAGGGGTGGGGTTCAAGCATTGTTGCAACAGAAGCTTGGCAGGCTCATTCCTTATGTACATTGCTACAACCATCAGCTGCACCTAGCAGTGGTGCATGCCATTCAGGAAGAGCCATGCGCCAAAACATTCTTTGAACTCTCCGGCTCACTACATTCCTTCGTTCGCCATCATTATGTAGCCCAGAACTATAATGCACCACTTGAGATACGGTGGACCAGTCATTATGATGTAACAAAATGTCTGGTAGACAATGAGGATGCCATCTTGAACATTTTGTCAGCGATTTCTGAAGATAGTGTGGCAGCAATGGCTTTATGCACAGAGGCATCAGGGCTCCTAGTACAACTCAGGAAGCATAATTTTTTTGAAATTGGTAAATTCCTTATCAAAATTTTTGGTGTCTTGTAGCCAGCAAATTCTATTCTGCAGGCTAAGGCTGTGGATCTTTGCAGTGCTGGGGAGGTTATCAGTGCCTCACTGCAAGCTTTAAAAGATATCCGAGAAGATGATTCATGGGATAATTTCGAGATATTAGACAGCCCCACTGCTACAAAAAGAAGGAGAACAATGAGCAAACAGCTCATAGACAGTTTTGTTCTCTCCACCGTTGGTCACACTGAGTCCGATTCCTCCAACACTTCCAGCCAGTCTTTGAGAAGAGCCCTCCTAAACATCTTGGACAGAGCTATTGCAGAGATTGAGGACAGGTTTTCGAGGAGAAATATTGACCTGATGAAGGCAGTAAGCTGTCTTGTTCCCCAGTCTACGTCTTTTCTAGAGTTGGCCCTATTGAAACCGCTGCAGCTACTTGCCGGTACTGATGCAACAACCAATAGTCTGAAAAATGAAATTGATGTGGCAAAATCCATGTTGCTCAAGAAGTTCTCCACTGACGCGGACCTGTCAACAGTGTGTCAACATATACAGGGCTATAAGGAAGCCTTTCCAGAGCTACATGCAGTGTATGCAACTGCACTGGTGATTGGAGTATCCTCAGCATCATGTGAGAGTTCTTTCTCCACTCTGACACGTGTCCTAACACCCTTCCGCGGCACAATGCTGCATGAGAGAAAAAGGAATTTGGTGATTCTGGCACATGAAAAATGAATAACCAAGAGTATTGATTTGGATGAGTTTGTTAGGGCTTTTATGAAAACAAACAGAAGACTCATGCTTTGAGGCAATTACTTTGTGTTTTGCAGTGGGAATAGCTAGGCCTTCTTTTTTCTTTTAACCATATTGTTAGAAATCTCCAACAGTTTTAAGAGAAACCATAGCCTACAAATCTTTTTTTCTTTTTTTTGACATTACCTTTGTTTGTAAAGTGCTTGCTGCTTTATTTCTTGAAAACAGTCCTGAAATTCGGTGTAGTGGTAGTTCAGCGTAATCACTGAATGGGTGATGTAGGCAATTGTAAGCTCCATGTTTGGGACAAAGACTTTTTTTTTTCTTGATTTAGCTAAAGAGCACACTCAGCTTTTATTTAAAGGGATAACCTTATTTCACTTTGGTACAACATAATTAATTTTGTGGAGCTTACCCCATTTTATTTGCATAAAGCAGCTGTCATTTGCCAGGGTGGTATACAATAGTTAGCTCTGCTGTTAGCCTTCTACTTTTGCATAACATGTAAGACTTGTTATACTTCAAATATTATGTTAGGCTATTATAGAAAAGTGAGTTAAATGATTTAATATTCCAACAATAGGAATGTCAGTGCCAAAAAACAGTATTGTCTGCCAAGTTTCCTTCTTTTTTTGTTGCAGAGCTGCAAACTGTGCTAACTTCATTTTTATCTGAATACAAACACGCATAATTAGGCCTCAAGAAATACAAATAGTGGCCACTCTGAACACCCCTACACACATAACATAACATAACAAGGAAAGACGAGAACAGAACATTCAGCCCAACAATGCTTGTCTATTCTTACCTCTAAACTGTACTAATAGTGTCTAACACTGAATCAAGCCGGGCCTTGAACACCCCCAGTGTTTCTGCCTCCACCACATGTTCAGGCAAGCTATTCCACGTATTGACCACTCTCTGTGTGAAAAAATATCTCCTAGTGACTGTGAGAAATGTATTCTTTGCCAGTTTCCATTTATGCCCCCTCGTTCTGCTAACCAAGCTCAACTTGAATAATTTCCTGTAGTTCACTTTGTTGATCCCTTTAATAAATTTAAACGCCTCAATCAAATCCCCCCTAAGTCTCCTTTTACTAAGCTTGAAAAGTCCTAGCATTTCAAGCCTTTCTCATAAAACTTATCTTTTATACCCGGGATCAATCTGGTTGCCCTTCTTTGGACCTTTTCCAGCGCCTCTATATCTTTCTTGTAGTAAGGTCCCCAGAACTGCAGACAGTACTCTAAGTGTGGTCTGACAAGGGCATTGTATAGTGTGAGTATGATCTCCTTAGATTTATACTCAATACTCCTGGCTATGTATCCCAGCATCCTGTTAGCTTTTTTTTTTTACCGCTACAGCACATTGACCAGACCCTGATGGGCTTTGATCAACTATTACTCCCAAGTCTTTTTCTGCATGTGCACATTCTAGTTTTGTACCCCGCATAAAGTAATCCTGCCCTATGTTTTTATTCCCCACATGTAGAACTTTACATATAGTTATATTGAATTTCATTTGCCAGATTTCTGCCCACTTCTGGAATTTGTTTAAATCTTCTTGGATTACCTTAGTAGCTTCCAGACAGTTGGCTAAACCTCCCAGTTTTGTATCATCCGCAAATTTAACTAATGTACTTTCAATATCCGCATCTAGGTCATTTATGTAAATGAGGAAGAGCAGTGGACCCAGAACCGAACCCTGTGGAACTCCACTTCCCACTTTACCCTGCTCAGATAAGATCCCTCCTACTACTACCCTTTGTGTTCTATCCCGTAACCAGTTCCGAACCCACTCTGAAATGCATTTGGAAGTCTAAGTATATAATATCATAGGCCTTGCTCCCATCTAGACACACGTGCGTGTGGTTGCAAGGACACACACACACACACACACACACACACACAAATATATGCAAACGAGGGGAAAAAACCTGGGAACTGTATGGCACACACAGTGCCCTAAATAAAAAGGTGCCCCCCCTAAATTTCTGTCTGCCCCCCCAATCACAGCAGTCTAGAACCGGGGCTGCTCCAGACACCATTGCTCTCGCCACTGTTTTAGTTTGGTACCTCATAAATTAATTCACAATGCACACCCAACCTGCTCCTATTAGTTACCCCACTGGCTGTTTGCAAAGGGACCCTGCTCACAGCACCAAACTGTAACACCTAAGGAAAGCGTGTACCTCAGGTGTAAGGCAGGTCCCATCCCCAATTGATAACGCAACCAACCAGAATTACAAAAAGGGTAACAGCTTTATTAACAAAGGCTTAATACAGACATATAGGTTCAATTGTAGCAGCTTTATTATTAAATGCCTAGTATAGGCAATTTATATTCAAATATTAAAAGCTTAGGTTTTCCAAAAAGCGGCAATTCAGAACCTCTTAAATTGTAGCAGCAGGTTGGTATAAATAAATAGATCCTTAGATCAAAGTGCAATGTGCAATCCCTTAGATAAATAGAAACATCTATGTCTTAAAGTTTGTGCAAATTTTGCAAAGTGAACAACCAAACTAAAACAGCGGCACTTGGTTAACTCTTGGCCGAACAACCTCAGTCAGTACAGGAATAGCTGCAACGACATACGCATCATGAACGCTCCCGTCAGGCTCCGTTGCGACGAACCTCCACCCTGGCTATGCTCAGTGCTTCACACTCCTCAAGCAATGTGTTAAAGCTTTCCTGGATTCTGTTATGGCGCCTACTTTATCTTCCCATTAACACCAGCTCCACACTATTGCTTCACAAAGGACGCCGTCTCCGCCATATTGCTTTTGCATGCAATATAAGTTACCGTACCGACTGTATAAAAATATGGACAAATTCACTGTGATGTCACCCATTGCCTTCCCATAGCCTCGTAAAAACCGAGTCTCCGGAAGTCTTTTTCGCCGCCATGTTTGTACAAACTGTGTCTGCTCCGTGGAGCCGAAGTGACGTTGTAGAGAGCAGGGTCGACCGGATATGGTCATCATGGTCCGGGCACAGTATGATTGACAGTTCGGAGTGGAGAAGCCCATGACCTGACCTTAACCAAACCCACCATTTTCTATTGCAAAACAAACTTGCGGTAAACTTCCTTAAGTAGCTAATGTTTTATAATATAACATTTAATTTTCATTCTCAATTTTACTGAGAAATTAATTTGCATTGAATGTGTGAAATTTGTTGCATAATTAACATTCATTCAGTTATCTTATCAATTTATATTCAGCTAACATCAGCGAATTTGATTAGCTAGATAGCATACCAGCTGAGCTTGGTAGCCAAGCTAGACGCATTTCATCACCACACATGGATGAACATAGGGTAACCTTATTGCCATCAACTATATTGATAGTAAATCAATCACAGATATGCGCAGATGTTATTTTGACAAGACTACTTTTATTATAAATGTCTCTAGCACCGCTAGAAAGGTAGCAAGCTGTCACCATAGTCTGTTAAATGAGCAAACCACCACCGTCTTTTTGGCTAACCGCTAACTCAACTGTGATAGAGCCGTCTGTCACGGTTTTCCGCAGCATCCGATGAAATCCCATTCTGAAAACTGTTGCAGATAAAGTCGGCATTGTAGGTTAGTGGGTGCACATGCTAGCTAAAGCATAGTACATTACATCGTAGCTGGCATTAACTTTCATCTGCATCCTGTAACCTAATCACAAACTTTGCAAACATTTACAAACGCACAAACTCCGTATTCTTTTCTTTTCCAATAAATTATTGGTTTTATTTTAAACATCCCCATATTGAGTCAGTACAAACATACCGTTAACACTTTGGCTCTATTCCCCGCACATTTTCGTAATTTTGGGACTGAAAAAAAATCTATCCAGTCGTAAAAATGTCCAGTTAGGTTTTGCTTGTTCCATAGACCGTATATAGGCCTAAACAACCTAATAACATTAGGCTATTGTTCATAATACCCACCCGACCTGCCCTCTTATTAAAAAATTTGAATACCCACCAGTTACAGTCTATGACTAGCTGCCGTTTGTGGCTACGTTTTATTTTGTAAGCAAAATAAAATGTTCTAGTTAAACTAACGTTAGCTGCTCTTAGGACCTAGCTAGTTGGAGCAGCTGACTAGTAACATTAGCTAGGCAATCATGGTAGCTAGCTAACTTATATGGCCAGCCAGTTAGGCCATTTGGCAGCTAGTTAGGAGGACTTCAAGGAAGTCGAAAAACTGTAAAATTAAAACGGCTTGCCATAAGCTATCATTAGCTTGTTAGCCAAATGTTAAAATGTTCGCTCCATTGTGGCCCTATATGTTTGAGTCACCCCATGTTGCTGCTGCAGAAAATGTGGTCTACCCCCGAGAGAATCTTGATGTTTCTGAATGACATGATAAGACTCGTATGTAACGTCAACATCTGTAATAAATATTTGCCTACAATCCAGAATCCTGTTTTGTTTTTCTATTAACGTTATGTTACCATTACCGCAATGACAGGATAGCTGTGTGCAAATTGCTGGAAAGCGCAACAACAACTGCCACTAATAGCAGTCGTAATATCTGTCATTATCAATAATTATTATTGTAATTATTAATATCTCAGTTACTCTAAGCTAGCTGTCACTCACATTGACGTTGAGGACAAGTTGAAAATCGAGCAATGTAATTGGAGGAAAAACCTTTTTCCACTGCCTGCCAGTACGGGTACGCTTCACCAAAACATCACACAGCCGTTTATAGGAAGAAGTGAGGGAAATATTTAGCCGTACAAATATCAACTAAATAATTTTTATTTATTTTTTTTGGTCCGCATCATGTCCTTGAAGTAATGAAACTACAGCTAACCATTTCATCACTTAAAATAGGTAAATATTCATTGTGTGGGGCCTTTAAATGACAATACGATATTAATATATGACCGTAGGCTACTGATATAATGTTATCTAACGTTAGAGCAACGCTAGCTAACTGTTAGATCATATGATGGGACTGCAAATATTTAATAATACATGCTATTCATGTTTTAGTGTCGATGTGTCTATTACTAAGCTAACTAGCTACATTATGTCATTTAATAGCTAGCAAATTGCATTGCAATTTACATATTTACTAAGGTATAGTTGTAGGAATTCTGTCCTTTGTACAGTAAAACTCGTAGTTCCAAAGTTTAGGTCAATAGCATTTGAATTCAAATGCAAAATAGTCTTCATTACAGTATACAAGATATTGGGTAATAGCAAGGCAGTTCAATCACAAAATAGTTGTGTGGGGTACAAGCTTAATACCCCAAACCTGAAATAAAATGCAGGTTCCTGTCCCTGATTGGGTGACAGGCAAACAAATTGACATTATATGTGGTGTGGGAGGGAAGTCAGGGAACCAAATGGTTATTGTCACCTAGGTATGCTGGCTAACTCCCGTCTCACACCCTAGTGGTGCCGTCGTCACCAGGCTTTGTTTCTAATGCCCCCCGATAATTGAGTAAGGCTGATTGTGTTAGGTGACCATCCAAGAACACTGAAGTAGGAAATGTATTTTAGATCCTTAGAGAATGTAGACTATATACAGTCAAGCCGGAAAGTCTGCACACTCCTTTCACCTTCTCCACGTTTTATTACGTTACAGACCTATTCTACAATATATTGAGTTCATTTTTTTGTCTCAAAATTCTACACAAAATAGCCCATAATGACAAAGTGAAAACAGTTTTTTAGACATTTGTGCTAATTTATTAAAAATCAAAATGTAAAATATCATATGTACACAAGTGTGCACACCCTTTGATATGACACCCAAAAGTGAGCTGAGGTGCATTTTGTTTCCACTGATACTGCTTGAGATGTTTCGACAACTTATTTGGAGTCCACCTGTGATAAATTCAATTGATTGGACATGATTGGGGATTGCCAACACCTGCCTATATAAGGTCCCACAGTTGACAGTGCATGTCAGAGCAAACTCCAAGCCATGGGGTCAAAGGAATTATCTGCCTGCAGACCTCAGAAACAGGATTGTGTCAAGGCATAGATCTGGAGAAGGGTACGGAAAAATCTCTGCAGCTTTACAGGTCCCAAAGAGCACAGTGGCCACCATCATTCGTAAATGGAAGAAGTTTGGAACCACCAAGAATCTTCCTAGACCTGGCCGCCCGGCCAAACTGAGCAATCGGGGAAGACGGGCCTTGGCCAGGGAGGTGAGCAGGAACCCGAGGGTCACTCTGACAGAGCTCCAGCGTATCCCTGTGGAGATGGGACAACCTTTCAGAAGATCAACCATCCAGGCAGCACTCCACCAATCAGGCCTTTATGGTAGAGTGGCCAGACGGAAGCCCCTCCTTAGTAAAAGGCACATCACAGCCCGCTTGGAGTTTGCCAAAAGGCACCTAGAGGACTCTCAAACCATGAGAATCAAGATTCTCTGATGAAACCAAAATTGAACTTTTTGGCCTGAATACCAAGCGTCATGTCTGGAGGAAACCAGGCAACGCTCATCACCTGGCTAATACCATCTCTACAGTGAAGCATGGCGGTGGCAGCATCATGATGTGGGGATGTTTTTCAGCAGCGGGAACGGGGCGACTAGTCCTGATAGAGGGAAAGATGAATGCAGCTAAGTACACCGAGATCCTTGAAGAAAACCTGCTCCAGAGTGCTCTGGACCTCAGACTGGGGCGAAGGTTTACCTTCCAACATGACAACGACCTGAAGCACACAGCCAAGAGAACAAAGGAGTAGCTTCGGAGAAAGTCTGTGCATGTCCTTGAGTGGCCCAGCCAGAGCCCAGACCTGAATCCAATAGAACATCTGCGGAAAGAGCTGAAAATGGCTGTGTACCAACGCTCTCCATCCAACCTGACAGAGCTTGCAAGGATATGCTAAGAGGAATGGGCAAAAATGTCCAGAAATAAGTGTGCCAAGCTCGTAGCTTCTTTCCCAAGACGCCTTGAAGCTGCGCTGCCAAAGGTGCAGCAACCAAGTATTAGGCTAAGGGTGTGTACAGATATGTAACCCCTAAATAACCTATTTTTGTCAGTAAAATAAAATTGCATATTTTCTAAAAACCTGTTTTCACTTCGTCATTATTGGCTATTGTGTGTAGATGTGTGAGGCAAAAAATGAACTCAATCTATTGTAGTATAAAGGGCTCTGCATGCTCGATCGACAACAACGCGACAGCAAAACAACATGGGCTCTGCAACATCAACGCAACATCTGCGACCTTCGCAGAGGGGGTTGCAGAGGATGTCGCGTACCTAGCACAAAAATCAAACTAGCGACTGCAACGCAACCGTTCGCGTAGATGTTGCGCATCATTGATTGGTTGGTTAGCGAATGGAGGCGGGGCTGTCATATAATATTGGTTACTAAGTGTTGCTGGTTGCTAACGATATCTAAAATTAGCGATCGAGATCCAAAATAAAATAAAACCGTTTATGTTATAGATATATAAAAATAGATAGTTACATTTGTTAAATCATGAACCAGTTACAAGAACGATTATCAGAAGAAGTGAGAAAATACAAACATTTATATGACTATTCTTGTAGTGATTACAAAGACAGTCAAATGACCATGAACTCATGGAAAGAGATCGGCGAGAGTATTGGGATGGACTGGGTTGACTGTATCAAGGAATTGAAGAAAATCTGTGGCCAGTTTGTCCGAATGAATCTAGTGCCTGTAGCTGCATCTGCATTTGCAGAACGGCGTCCATCCCTGCTGCTGCTAGCTAGCGTGGCTACCACCAATTTATTTAGCTAATGTTAGCTAACTTTAAAATGAAACCTAGTAAAATAAAACTAACGAACTAGCTTAACTAACTTAACTAACTATAACTATATTACACTATATACAAGAACACGAGCAACAAACAAACAAACATAAAGACGGCATGTTATCGATGGGTTGGTTGAGCAGGGAAATGAGTTACGTTGAAATGAGTTACGTTGCTAGGGGGGAGCTAGCTACATACGGGATACAATGTTGCTAGGGGGAAGCTAGCTACATACGGGATACAATGTTGCATAGGCGGCACGTAGCTTTTGCAGAAGTAAAAATTGCAGAGTGCTTGCAACATTGTTGCATTGCGCGAACATGAAGAAGTTGCACAAGTTTCGCACAACCATGCAGAGCCCTTCAGTCTGTAACGTAATAAAACGTGGAGAAGGTGAAAGGGGTGTGCAGACTTTCCGGCTTGACTGTATTCTAATGTTATTGTTTGAAGACTATATATTAAAATAAAAAGCTCAGCTACAACCTCATTTTCCATGTTTTCTAATAAATAATTCACTGAAAATTAGTTGTCTACCAATTTGTTTGACTGCTTGACCTCAGAGACAACATTTGGTGTGAAGTACCTTCAATGTAGCAAGCTACTTTTGCCATGTGGCTTGTAGCTTAGCTAGCTACATTTCTCTGAGGGATAGCTTTCATGTAGCGGAGCTATGTTTTTTGTAGAGTAACTAGTAGTTTAGCTTGCTACATTTTCCAAGTAGCTTGCCCAACACTGCAAAATAGTTAGTTAGAAGAAAATAGTGATGTGAGAGTTTGAACGAATCGTTCGAAACGAACTACTCTTTTCACTGACTCAGGATTGACAAGTCCTCTCCTCCATTAACTCGTTCACTGACTCGCCCCTCCTACCTGCTACTTGCTAATGCGAACTGCGAAGACGAGGCGAGACAACGTGTTATTCACACTATTGTGCAACTCTTATATTAACTGTATTTGTGGAAATGTATCAAGTAAATCACTGTATTAACCTAGCCCAGTGAGAAACCAACCACTTTGGCGCTTGTTTCCACTCCGTACTCGCTCTCCCTGCCCTGAGCTGAAGGTCTGGCTGCACGAATCACTCACTCACTTGCTCTTCCAGCCCACCCGGAGCTGTCTGACTTGGGTTGCACGAAACACTCACTCGGTCACCCAGTACTCGCTCTCCCAGCCCCGGAACCCACCCCCTGCCCTGAGCTGAAGTTCTGGCTGCACGTACGAATCACCCACTCCCTCACAAGTTCCATGCCACAGTCAGTAACCGTCCATGAATTTTAATTTGTCCCTTTTTAGTAGTTTACTACTACTCAATTCTGATTGATCAATCATGAAATTCAACAGTCTGTAATTTCTAATTAGCAGGCTGTGTGATACAGTTCTGATCTATGGGACTGACTGCAGTTCACGTCTTTTAAAGTGATACTGCAGTCAAAAACCGACTTTTCCCGTTGAAAACCGATGTTTTGGGTTAGATTATGATCATACACAACTGTTTATGTCCGAAAATCTCATGTTTAGTCAAAATAGTTTTATCTGAGTTTTTGTGTAGGCTTACCAATACGCTAGTTTCCGGGGATTCGTGACGTCACGAGATCCTTAACATAAAAATGGGTGGAGTTGAGGTGATCCTAGGGGTGGTCTCGGCTGGGCACGTGGTATAAAAGCAGAGACCAACGGTTTTTTTTTCCTCTTTGAGACTGAGACCCTTACTGCTAACTAGTTCGTTCAAGTTCAAATGTGAATTGCTTTGTATTACTGCTAACGTTAATATTACGACTTATATCGACACACCCTTTCACCCTTTGACCGTATGAATATTCGTAATATGACTACACCCACTCACGGGTTCCAGTTCAAATTGAAGCGGTAAAAAAGGCCTTAGAAAAGCCTCTGCAGTATCTCTTTAAGCAGAATGACGGACTTTTTTAAACGGAAACAATAAAACCATTTCAAATCAAAACAGTTATTTCAGTTATTTTTTATTACCAATATTTTGTATAAGAGGTATTTTCTTCACCTCAGAGTTGAATGCTGCAGTGTGTGTTGGTCAGTCGGTCTCGTTTGTGACTGCTGGAGTTCGCTGCTGCGCTCCGCTAATTAGTCTCTGTGTGACGGCGTAGAAAGTATTTGCAATATACTTGCCTTCATATTTGCACTCGTTGGTTCAGCGGGTGCGGGTGAGTGACTGTGGCTGTCAACTCGAGTTGGGCAGCTCTGACTCGCACTCACTGATTCGCTAACTCGTGAGTGAGAGTACTGAGCAAGCCCCCAGAACAGCGCCGGGCTTTCAAGCCAGTTTAGTGGTAAAACCGTGTAATTACAACTTCCAGGTCCGAAAAGCAGTTTTCTCGCACACAATGATGGGAAAAGGAGCGGCTGTAAAACGTTGCATAAATTATTTTGAGCTCACAACCCCCGCGAAATAACTCGTTTCACTATCAGCATTTGATCCATTCATTCCGATAACATTTGGAAAGTCTCGAAGTTGAAATTATTTCAATTTCAATTTGAAATTATTTCAATTTCGTTGTACCTGTACAATGACAATAAAGATCATTCATTCATTCATTCATTCATTCATTCATTCGAAGAGCCGCACTATTAAATTATTTTATCCCATTCAGGAGGGCTAAACCGGAAGTTAGACTGACTTGATGACTCGAGTGACTCCAAAACCCGACTCTCTTTGGTGAGTGACTCATACAAATTCGAGTTAGTAAAAAGAATCAACCTCCCATCTCTAGAAGACAAAGTTGTTTCAATGAAGAAAAGGGTAACCTGCCTCTTTAATTATGTGTGTACTCCACTTCCCATGAGTCTTTTGTTTACTCTCTGGTCTGTGTGTATGACGTAGGCGTTTCCGGCGCTGTGTCTTTGGCTTGCTTGCGCGTGTCGGTTCTCGGCCCCCTGTGCTAGTGCTGGAGTGCAATGGCGGCGTGCCGGGGATCCTCTTCAAGATGGTTCTTCACCCGGGATCAGCTTGAAACCACGCCGTCCCGTCTCTGTGGAGTCGAGCCGGACAGAGAGCTGTCTTATAGACAGCAGGCGGCTAATCTCATTCAAGATATGGGCCAGAGACTCAACGTGTATCCTTTCTGATAGCGAAATGACGACTCGTCCGAACGGAAGAACGTGTGGTACGCTGTGGTAACGTTAACTAACGGCGCGTCGGTAGGCCCCATCGCTTTAGCTAAGTTACTTGCTAACGATCATGTAAGGCGAAACAAATTTCTCTCACGCATAATTTACGTCTCATATTAACTGCACAACCGGTATTTAATGAATAGTCTACTTCCTGAATATAAACTCCAACTAGGTTGGCTTTAAAGCAGTGTAAATCTGGTAGCTTGCTAACGTTACCTAGCTAATGTTACAGAAGATGCTCCCACAAAGGCAGGACTGTATGACTGTCTTTTAGCGTTACTATGTTGCTGGGGAGCTCACTAGTGCCACTACACTGATTGTTATATTCGTTGTGTTTTGTTAAGCCAATATGTAACGTTAAACATAGTTTCCGTTTTATTTCTGATAACGAAATCACTTGTTCTGTGGCTAACCGTTATATTGCCAATGTATTCAAGACTGTTATCTAACATGCAAACTAACAATCTTTCCAACGTCATACCCTGTTGGTTCGTATGTTGGCTAAATTAAATAACATTAAATTAACTTGAAAGCAATACGATCGTGTCTAGACCTAGATGTTGTAACGTTAAAGGCATACTGCACTGTCTCGCGAAGGCCAGACTTTGGTCCATGGACTTGCCTAAAGGTAGGTTCTCACCCGACCCATTCTATTCATTTTCTATAGAGAGGATGCGATGCGATCGCGTGGTGCATGATGGATGTGGCGCAGCGACTGTGTTATACGTTCGCCGGTTCTGAATTTGAATTGGATAGATAGTACATTCTTCCAATTACACTCGATAGAACGCACTTGATAGTATGCAAGAGCGGAAGTATGGTTTGATTTTGGGACACTCTTGGTAATGTAGTCAGCAGAATAGCCTACCTTTGACCTTACACAGGAAAAGCAATAGAATCACCTCCAGGAGTTACCTTACTCGAAAACCTAGTTATGGTACAATTAGCACCATTAGGCTTAAGCATTTGAAATTAACTACAAATGTTATGGTGCATGGTATTATTTACAATAAATATTGTTTTACCAAATTTTGCGTTTTCATTAAGACATTACTGCCATGGTTAAACTAGCTACTTTGTGTGTGAACCATATGAGGCAATCATTTTATCTCCGTTACGGACAGCCTGACCTAAGCAGTGGCTGAATCAGGCCAGATCATCTCATACCAGCAGTAAAACTGAATAGCAAGATGCCTTAAATATAATGCAGACATATTATACTTATACTGCTTAGGTCATGCTGTCAGTAACTGTTAAAAGCTCAGCTTCGGTTAACGGTACAGTTTCCAGAAAAATCGATGCTTATTTAACTATGGAGCCGGTGTAATTTTGCGCCATTTTTTGACTCCCCTGCAGAACCCCCTTCACATAAATGCACTGGAGTCGTCAAGCTATGCGACATTCTATGAACGGCATGCGCTTCTCTTTTGCTTAATTTCTCCAATTAAATTTAAAACGATAGGCTAATACTGTGGCTTGTGGAACGAGCATACTCAGCATAGCTATGAACTATGAATTCAATAAAATTTTATTTGTTTAGCGCTGTCACTGAGACGCTGCACAATTGTAGGCTAATTGTTCTTTTTGATTGAGGTGGACTATAAAATAGAGGTAAAAAGCAGGCAGAGGGTGGGATATTCAAGTGTCACGATTCGAGGCGACAGCATAGTATGATATTAAATAAGGCTAATTTTGTTGTCATACCTGGATCGCTTCGTGACACTTGAAAGATATCGCACCCTCTGCCTGCCAGTGAAAAAGATGTGTTCAACATCGTTACTCTTTACATTATGATCGACCACAGTCAATAGAACAATCTACAATTCATGGTTCATAGCTCGTACCACAATCCACAGTAGGCCTATTATTTCTTTTACATTTTAACTCGAGAAATTAAGCAAAAGAAAGACGCAGGGCGTTCATCTGCAGGGGAGTGGAAAAAACGGCACACCTGTAGCATATAGTTAGGCTGCTGCAGCAATTTTGGTTGCAGTGTTTTACATTTTAACTGAGCTAAGCTGTCTCTCTCATAAGACAGTTTTGGTTACATGCCTTGTTACGCTATTTTTCTACAGTCTGTGGTTAGCACAATGAACTCTGCGAATGAAAAACCCGTACTTGTAATTCTGGGTCTTGTCAAGTATGGAAGTCCACATCCGGGGATTTTAGAATATACTTGATTTTTGCATACTTGCAGTTTGGAATGCGCTAATGACAAACAAATTGGAGCTATGCGCACTGACTAGAGTGCAAGTATGCATAATGGAACACAGCCCTACTTTAGGCAAATGAATGCGTCCGCCGTTGCTCGCGAAACTCTGATCTAACGGTCAAAGTAAGCATTTTAGATCAAATATGAATCAAGATTTAGCAACTGCATATTTCTCGCCTCAAATGTTTTCAGAAATGTATTTTAGTGGACTGTTTAAGTGGTATAAAAGAAAGTTTATTAACCGGCCACCATATTGTTCCGGTTTGAAAACGCAGACAAAATATGTCTAACCAACCAGGTGCCGTTAATGTTCCCTCGTAGGCTACTGAATCTGTCTAATTGCAACCGCCCATCAAACGCACAGTTTGGGGGTCCGGCGCGTCCCCATGCGTCGTTGCCAGATTTGGTGAGAATCCACCTTAAAGGAGAAGTTTGGTATTTAGCATGTTAAGCCCTGTTGAAGTGGTATAAAAGAAAGTTTATTAACCGGCCACCATGTTGTTCCGGTTTGAAAACGCAGACAAAATATGTCTAACCAACCAGGTGCCGTTAATGTTCCCTCGTAGGCTACTGAATCTGTCTAATTGCAACCGCCCATCAAACGCACAGTTTGGGGGTCCGGCGCGTCCCCATGCGTCGTTGCCGGATTTGGTGAGAATCCACCTTAAAGGAGAAGTTTGGTATTTAGCATGTTAAGCCCTGTTATAAGGTTATTTCGATCATATACAACAGTCCATATCAACATTTTGACAAACTGTGCAGTTTGAGATATATTGCTCATTGCTCATGTCACAGCTAACTTACACAATGGACCTGGATGGGCATATAGAAAATCCTTCAAAAAACACCATGAACTCTCGTTTTCAAAGACGGGAAACTCACTGAGCGGTCACTGGTGTCTTATTGTAATTTATGTTTAC